>OX243947.1:2795500-4182000 GCA_945859725.1 Drepana falcataria
TAGGCAGATGTGTACAGGTAATACCCACACACCCACTTTCCGCCAGAGACATATTTCAGGCGCCAACATGACAGATAGCAAGTCCATCGTTGATACTCAAGCAAGATTAAACGTTTTTAAATTTCCTCTCAGACGTATGCAGGTTTCCTCTCGATGATTTCCATCACCGTATCACACCACGACTACTTAAGTTGGTAAAACTATTGGTACAGTCGGGATTCGAACTTGCAATCTTTGTGTTGCAGGCAACTACTTATACCACTCGGCCATTACGGCTATATAATGACTATCAATAAGGACGAGGTGAATTAGTGTGGATCGTTCCTTAGGTCCTTGGATACATACACATAATGTGTAAAAAAAAAAAGAGTAACTTGAGTCATAACACGTGTTCCAACTTGCGTGCCAGTGGGATGTAATGTGGAAATATTAAATAGAATACTTCTATTGTCTATGTAATAGCTATTCAATCGTAATTACTATAACGAGGTTGCTATAAGATCTTGGATAAAAAACGTGTGGCACTCGGGGACTGCCGCGGTAAAGCTGTTGCATAGCATTTTGTATCAACTTATGCAATACACGTATATACTTTGTCACAAACAGCTGCTTACGTACGAGGCATGCCTTTTAAGTTCTGGCGTTTCCATATTTCCCGGCCATTTTGAATTTGGAACTGTTCTATATTCGAATGTGTTTACATTTTGAAAGTGTTAGGTTATTTTCGTTACGGAATTTCTGGATTCGGTCTCCACGCTCGAGGCCCGCGATAGAAGCTATGCAATAGCTTAAAAACCTGTTTCCTTATAGGGATTGATGTAATTATATATTTTGCTAAATGGACATAACTTAGTCGTGCTTGAGTAACGGCGATGGACTCGCCATTTGTCACGTTGGCACCTGTTACACCTCTGGCGGAAAGTGGGTCTATGGGTATTACCTATACACCTCTGTCTACCCCTTCGGGGACCCTTGTGGGAATGCGTGAGGACATAACTTTACACCAGAGCCGTGGTCAGTGTGTGTCAGTGGACAGAGTGGTTCGAGTAATCCACTGCAACACAAGGATTGTAAGTTCGAATCCTGACTACCTAATTTGTTTCTGAGCTTAAGTACAGTGATTAGTCACACCACGAGCTTTACGGTGAAGGAAAACATCGAGAGGAAATCTGCATACGTTTGAGAAGAAATTGAAAGGCGTACGCGAGAAAGGGCGATGGATTCGCCATCTATCTACCGCAATATATCTCTGGCGATAAGTGTGTGTGTGTGCGACAACTACATACCTCTGCCTACCCATTTGATAGAGATCAAGATACTTTGCCACTCTACATTATTTCTAAGTCTATGGTGTAATCGTTTCTTCTCGACATGCCATAAAACGTTGCTTACATCGTCTGTACGCTTAAATCTTTGTATATGTGTATCATACTTGACTTTGACGACAGTCTGGTCTAGTGGTAAGAGCGCCGGACTCGAATTCCGCTGAGGGCAGATATTTGTGTGATGAACACGAATATTTGTACCTTAGTCTTGGATGTCCTATGTATTTATGTATATATCTATCTATATAAGTAAATATATCGTTGTCTAGTTACCATAACACAAGCTTTGCTTAATTTGGGACTAGGTCAATTTGTGTGGAGTTGTCCCAGGTATTTATTATTATAATAATAACAATATATCCTCACGCCTCCCACAAGGGTCCCCGAAGGGATAGGCAGAGGTGTATATTATTTATTATTATTATTTATTTATTATACTAATATGATAAAGGCGAAAGTTTGTAAGTTTGGATGTTTGTTGCTCTTACACGACAAAACGGCTGAACCGATTTGGCTGAAGGTTGTAATGGTGATGGCTTATACCTAGGATTAGGACATAGACTACATTTGAATCTCGAAAAATTTCAAGTTCTAATATTATAAAGGCAAAAGTTGTGTGTTGCTCTCTCACGGCGAAATAGCGGAACCTATTCTACAAGGGAAATACGTAAGCTACTTTTTTGAACTCTACACGGGTGAAGTCGCGGGCAAAAGCTAGTATCACATATAGTACAATATAAAAAAACGTGATTGTCATCGTAATGTCTAAGGTATTTTCTGACTAATCAGTTGAAATAGTGATTCAGTCCATTATCAGAATTGTTAAATAGATATTGATTGTTATCTAACACGACAGGAGTATCGTTTTACAAGGAACTAGTATGACACATTTTAATATTCCTTTGACACCCCGCCCTACCACAATGCTATTATGCCCCTGTTCACTAGAGCAATTTAGGTCCATAGACAATTTTGTTAAACAAATATAATTATATGAAAAACATATTATTTGTTGTATGTCACATAAGTAAGTCTACGTTACTCCTAATAAACTTAGCTATCTGCCCGTGAAAGTCACGCCAAAATCAGTCCAGTCGTTGCGGAGATAAAACTGAACATACATCCAAACAGACAGGCAGACAATACATTCATAAATTGGGTTTTTATTTTCATTGTAAATGTAGATAGAAAAAAAACTGTTAGTTTCATTTTTAGTGACCTCAAGTTTATTTATTAGTGTATGTGTATCAGCATCATCGTCAGCCCACGCTAGTCCACTGCTGGACATAGGCCTCCCCTTATGTGTGTATGTGAATATCTTAATATATATAAATTACGTGTCACGTTGTTTGTCCGCGATGGGCTCCTAAACTACTTAACCGATTTCAATCAAATTTGCACACCGTGTTCAATTGATCCAATTTAAAAGATAGGATAGCTTACATCACAATTGGACCCGATAGGTGGCGCTGCGATCGTGTTTCAGGAAATTTAACTTTTTGACCCGGGCGAAGCTGGGCGGGACAGCTAGTGTTTTTTTTTTTTTTTTTTTTTTTATACCACTTGGGTGGCAAACAAGCATGCGGTCCGCCTGATGGTAAGCGGTTACCGCCGCCTATGGACGCTTGCAACACCAGGGGTATCACTCGCGCGTTGCCGACCCTGCAGGAATCTTTTCACACCCTTCTTGGTTCTAAGGGTGCTGAAAAGGAAGAAGAGGAATCGTTGTGTCGGCATCAAAGAGGACAAAGCGCAGTCTCAATCCACCGCAGTGATGTACAGGTAGTGCGGATTGCCGGAGCGGAAGTCGGAAGGGCCCCCGATCCCCCCCTGATGCAGCGGCCGGGTCCACTCCGGTCTCCTCCTCCGGCACGACCACTACACCAAGGACTTTACACACATGTGCGGGTCAGCCTCCCAGGGCGGAGATTAGGTGATCCCTGGGTTCGGGACCCCTACTATATGCGGGCGGCCAGCGGACAGCCGTTTCACCGGGTCTCCCTAACAACCGCACCGACATGCCGCGCCTGGTCACCACCACGGCGGAATTGCACCACTGGTCCTGTGCTGCCGACACACCGCTTCCTCTTGGAGCCTGGCGACCTTACTCACCACAGGAACACGACACACCCGAGGGTAATGCCATTTAGCTGCGATCTTCTGTAAGGTGGAGGTAATGGTACCAGTCGGGCTGCTCCGAATTCGAACGGCAATTAACCGTTGTGCCCTCCCTCCCTTAGTGTATATATATATATATAAATAATGTAATAAATATACATAATATTAAAATTAAATAATGTATACGTACCAAACAAAAGGCAGACGTAAAGTGATTGCAGTTATTGTTCATAAGGTGGTATCTGGAATGAAAGGGAACCTGTTTACAAAACTTACAAACAAATACTTGTTAGGAAAACATACATATCATCACGCCGAGTCCCTAACGCGGTAGGCAGAGAGAATAGAGAGCCAGTTCTCTTTGGACTTGCATATCTCTTTCGCTTCATCCACATTCATCAGTCTCTTCATGCATCGCCGGTCAGGAAGTTGCCTAAGGAAAGGGGACTTGGAGTTTCTTGCCGGTTCTTCACCATGGAAGCGACCAACCCGAACCGTGCTTCTTTTTCGACGTTTTATAAGTGCCCACCTGGGCCTATGTGAAATAAAAAGATTTTGATGTGATTTGATTTGACACCCTACTAATATGAATTATATATGTGAAAGTGGGTGTGGTTGTTGCTTCCTATTTCGCGCAAGTATTACTGAACGAAATCAAATTTTACGGGTGACTCCGCGGGGCACAATGAGTTTCCAATGTTAGTAGTAATATCTCTATCGTTGCCCGCAGTACACGTCAGGACCAAGGTGAGTCCAGCTAACCTGTCACCGCGGAACTGCTTGCCCAGCTCGGCCACCAGCCTGCGGACCTCCTCTTCGCTGAAGTCCGTGTATCCTATGTGTACGCTTTGTCTGTAACAAAATCAAAATATTTTATTAAACGTAAGGGACACAGGGAACACTTATTGAACGTCACATATTTAATACTAGCTGTCCCGCCCAGCTTCGCCCGGTTAATCGGTTAAGTAGTTCAGGAGCCCATCGTGGACTTGATTGCCATAAAAAAGGTTATAGTGAGTCAATCTTAAAAGATAGACATATGCTGTCGCGGACTTTTTTTAGAACTTTTAAAGAGGAACAATTCCCTCATACATGATATTTGTGTAACTTAAACCGTTTACGCAGCGTACGCAACGGAAGCTCTCAAAAAGGATTTTTTCCCCGTTATGGCAACATTATTCATTTATGCTTCGCTCCTATTGGTCGTAGCGTGATGTTATATAGCCTAAAGCCTTCCTAGAATCATGGATTATCCAACACAAAAATAATTTTTCAATTCCAACCAGTAGTTCCTGAGATTAGCGCGTACAAATAAACAAACACACTCTTCAGCTTTATAATATTAAGTATAGATGTATGTTCAGCTAAAGAAAGCTAACCAAAGTCATTATCATATGGCATATGAATACTTTATAGATAGGGCCGTGCACGAAGTCGCGCTCCACCAATATCTAGGCGAGTGTGACCTGAGTCTTTCTTTAGGTACTCTTATGGAATCGGTGCGATCCGATATTACTCAAACATTAGTGGAGGGTTGCACACCTACACTTTAAACTATGGGGAAGAATAGTGGGGCGAGTCTTCGTGGACGGCATTATCTATAACATGAATAGTTTTTCACTTTCGTAGCACATTTTCATTCGAAATATGGTAAAAAAATTATCAACATAGAATGTAATTTTTTATTAATTTTCATATGCTTTATATTGTTTGTATACGCATAACCCCTAACGCATATCCTAACATGAGCTGCAAACCTCAAGTAGAATCTTGCGGGAATACCTACCACTGGTGTTGGAATAGGTAAAAAAAAGGTTTTTATCACTAGGTGGAGGCAGGTGCATTGTCAAGTTCGTCCCACTGTCTGACGGAAGTATAAGTAAGTACAGAATATGTCGAAAGTAGCGCGATTGCTGCTGAGATCGTTGGTAGTTTAAACCACTTTTTCAAAATATGCCTGGATATAACTAGTATGAAGCGAAGATGTAATGGCCCTGTAGTCAGGTAGCGAACGTTGTGTACCTGAAGCGGAACTGCTCCCCAAGCTCGCGCTCGTCGCGGGGCGAGATCTCGAACACGCCGGTGAAGGCGTACGGGTGCCCGCCGTAGGCCCACTCGGAGCCGTGCACCTGCACCCCGCTGTGGAACACGCCCACGCCCGCCCCCGCCGTGTACCTGCACACGCACACATGCGCACTACTCTCACCAACAGTATACGTCTATACTAATAAGAAAGAGGACCCCATCCATGGCGGGCCGTCTGCGCACGGCCACTAAATAGTCTCCTGAGTTTGTTCTCAGATCGATGGGACGGCCCTCTGCTGCGTCACTGGGTAAGGATCCATACCGTTTGTAATGTAGGTGGCCTAGGACTATTTATTGAGTTCTCTTATATACTCTCTCTGCTGCGTCACTGGGTAAGGATCCATACCGTTTGTAATGTAGGTAGCCTAGGACTATTTATTGAGTTCTCTTATATACTCTCTCTGCTGCGTCACTGGGTTCCATACCGTTTGTAATGTAGGTAGCCTAGGACTATTTATTGAGTTCTCTTATATACTCTCTCTGCTGCGTCACTGGGTAAGGATCCATACCGTTTGTAATGTAGGTAGCCTAGGACTATTTATTGAGTTCTCTTATATACTCTCTCTGCTGCTTCACTGGGTAAGGATCCATACCGTTTGTAATGTAGGTAGCCTAGGACTATTTATTGAGTTCTCAGCTGTCCATTAATCACGTTATTTTTTTTTTGTTCCTCGTTCACGCAAAAAGCACTGAACTGAATTGGATGATATTTGGCACGGAGATAGATTATTAGCTGGACATATTTTATTTAGGAAGAAATTGTCAATGAAATCAAATTATATATAATAATAATAATAAATTATACGCTATATATAAATATGTCAGAGGAAGCAGGAAAATAGCTTGAATGCAGTTGAGATGCGATCTCTTTGAAAAATGTGCGGAGTAACGATATTAGATCGAATCCGCAATGAAGAGATTCGCAAATCAACTGGCGTGAATGAGGGCGTGATTGTAAAGATGAAGAAAGGCATATTACGTTTGTTTGGATACATAGAAAGGATGAGTGAAGAAAGATTGATGAAACAGATATACAAAGCAAAAGTGTGTGCAAGAAGAGGCAGAGGAAGGCCACGTTCCAATTACCTAGATCAAATCGATCGGATGCTCAAGGACGGAAACGTTAAGAGTACTCGAAACCGACGAGCATGTATGAATGTGGACGAAGCGAAAGAGGTATGTAAGTCTAGAGAGAACTGGCGCTCTATACTCTCTGCCTACCCCGTTAGGGACTTGGCGTGATGATATGTATTTATGTGTATGTAAATTATACGCGGATTAAACCGTGGGACACAGCCAGTATATATATGTACTTGTAACTTACTCATACGTGAAGTTGCATGTGTGTCTGTGTATGTTTATATACACACATACAGAGCTTAACATTGAATGATAGTGTGATAATGAATGTTAGATCATGAGGTCAATACAACAATGGCTCTGAAATAGATACCGCTACTTGTAAACGTAACTTCTTTTTCATATATTTCCATGACGTGGATACTAGCCCTTCAATCGCATATATTTTGAAGTTTGTATTATCATTCATTTTGTTGCATGTCTTCTACGGTTACGAGTGTTTGCAGACTTAAGAGGTTAAAAATAGTTTGCAAAAGTATTATTATTATATTTTATACTAATATATAATGTTAAGCCGTGGTGGCCGAGTGGTTCGAGCAGTTGCCTGCGACGCAAAGGTCGCAAGTTCAAAACCCGACTGTACCAATGAATTTTTCTGAACTTAAGTACAGTGATTAGTCACACCACGAGCTTTACGGTGAAGGAAAACATCCAGAGGAAACCTGCATACGTCTGAGAAGGAATTCAAAAAGGCGTATGTAATAGTCGTGCTTGAGTAATGGCGATGGACTCGCCATCTGTCACGTTGGCACCTGATATACCTGTGGCGGAAAGTGGGTGTGTGGGTATTACCTATACACCTCTGCCTACCCCTTCGGGGACCCTTGTGGGAAGGCGTGAGGATATGTTATTATATTATATATTATTATTATACTAATATTATAAAGAGGAAAGATTTGTTTGTTTGTTTGTAATGAATAGGCTCCGAAACTACTGGACCGATATCAAAAATTCTTTCACCTTTGGAAAGCTACATTATCCCCGAGTAACATAGGCTATATTAAATTGGACCCGATAGGTGTCGCTGCGATCGAGTTTCAAGAATTTTACCTTTTTACCCGGGCGAAGCTTTCTGTGTGTTTCTGTGTGTCTTAAGCTAGATTCGAGAATGGTTTAGATTTACAATTGGACCCAATAGGTGGCGCTGCGATCGTGTTACGGGCAATTTAACTTTTTCACCCGAGCGAAGCTGGGCGGGACAGCTAGTCTTTTATAAAAATCAATGTATGTCAACCCGTTCGAAGCCGGGACGGACCGCTGGTCACTTATAAGTTCCGTTCCTGTTCCGGTATTTATTTTGTCAAATAAAGAACTGATGGATCTACTCACACCCCGTGAGTGTCGGCGTGATGTAGATATCTATAAATCGGGATGTTTGTACCTATATCACGCAAAACAATAATGAAACTGAATAAAATGGTATTGGATGAAACCGAGTCACTAGACTATTAGCTGGTTTAACACATACGGTACGAGAGAGAGAGTTAAGAGAGGTAGGGCATAACGGGTTTCCCGTTTGAATTCGGAGCTGCCCGACTGGGGCACGACCTCCGCCTTATAGAAGTCCGTAGCCAAATAACACAATTTATTGTGTTGTGTTCCTACGCGGGGAATAAGAGTAATGAGCTCCTTGGGGAGGGGGAAGGATTCATATATTGTGTTGGCAGCAGAGGGATTAGTTCCATTGTGCTGCCAACACAGAATAACTCCCCGAACACAGAGTGGCAACGCGCAAGTGATACTTCGGTATTGTAAGCGTAAATAGGCTGCGGTAACCGTTTTCGATCGGGTGGGCCGTATGCTTGTTTGCCACTCTAGTTGTATAAAAAAACGTTTTTGCGTAGTCACACTGTAGATACTGAATTTTCATAGCGCTTACACAAATCTCTGTGGTTTGTGTGGCAAACCACGTGGTGGCAACTCACCAGTTGGTCCAGTACATGTCATAGATGTTGAGCACGACGGGCGCCTGCCCGGGGCGCGGCGCGTGAGCCTCGGGCCGCCGCGACAGCAGCGACATGCACGACGGGAACATGGCACAGATGCCGCACGACTACACAAAACAGGCACTTTCATATAGCATATTACTACACAGAATTAATACATTGCACAAACGCATTTAAATCTTAATATACATATTTAAATTACGCGTCACGTTGTTTGTCCGCGATGGGCTCCTAAACTACTTAACCGATTTCAATCAAATTTGCCCGTGCACCGTGTGCAGTTTGATCCAACTTAAAAGATAGGATAGCTTACATCACAATTGGACCCGATAGGTGGCGCTGCGATCGTGTTTCAGGAAGTTTAACTTTTTCACCCGGGCGAAGCTGGGCGTGACAGCTAGTATAGATATATTTTACACATAGACAGTATTGAAATTTACACGCACGTCGCCAATAGGCTAAACTCGCAACCATTCAAGTAACCCAAACACACACTTAATATCACCATATCCAAAAAATGCTCGCGGGCACATGAATAATAATATATAATATATCCTCACGCTTTCCCACAAGGGCCAACGAAAGGGTAGGCAGAGGTGAATAGGTAGAACCCACACACCCAATTTTCGCCAGAGATATATTTTAGGTGCAAACGTGACAGATGGCGATTCCGTCGCCGTTACTCAAGCACGACTATACATACGCCTTTGAATTGCATCTCAAACGTATGCAGGTTTCCTCTCGATATTTTCCTTCACTATAAAGCTCGTGGTGTGACTAATCACTGTGCGTAAGTTCAGAAAAACTCATTGGTACAGTCACGATTCGAACTTGCGATCTTTGTGTCGCAGGCAACTATTCGAACCTCGATTCGAAGGCGTCATCGGTAATAAAGATGCCAGCCTGCCAGATGTGCTAGCGAACAGTGCTTGGGTATCAAACAGTGCAAGGCGACATAAAAACCATTGAGTGCCATTTTGAATGAAATCGTGTATTGTCAGAGACCCGTTTCGCTCTCTAGGTTCCAAACAAAACAGATGCACAATGGGTGGTTAGCGTAATATAGAGACACACGTACTTAATGTAGGTACAAGTAATGTTATATACATTTACAACGCTACTAAACTACTTTTACTACCAAGTAAATAAATCGAAACAAATAATAATAATAAATACCTGGGACAATTCCACACAAATTGACCTATTCCCAAATTAAGCAAAGCTTGTGTTATGGTAACTAGACAATAGTATTTTTTTTTAAATAAATTTTATATTCAGGTAAAAAATATAAAATGATAATGGAATATTGAGAAAAATAAGAGGAACTATTAAGCATATAGGTGTCACACGAACAAAAAAAAGAATATTTAAGTCTTTGGCTGTAATTGTAATCTATATACAATACTGGTTATGCATATTGTAAAGCTGAATGTTTTTTTTGGTTTCGCCAGTTCTCTTTAGACTTGCATACCTCTTTCGCTTCGTCAACATTCATCAGTCTCTTCATACACTTCGAGTTTCGAGTACTCTTTATTTTTAGTTGATGATAGATGTTGTAGCACCAAATTATTTAAAGTATTTTACTATAAGAGAGGTAGGCCATAACGGGGCTTTCCGTTCGTATTTAGAGCTGCCCGACTGGGGCAGGACCTCCACCTTATAGAAGTCCGTAGCCAAATAACACAATTTATTGTGTTGAGTTCCTACGCGGTGAATAAGGTTTCCTCTTTGAGGGAGGAGGATTGTTACATTGTGTTGGCACCAGAGGGATTAGTCCTATGATGCTGTCAACACAGTATAACTCTCCGAACATAAAGTGGCAGCGCGCAAGTGATACTTCGGTATCGTGAGCGTAAATAGGCTACGGTAACCGTTTCCCATTAGGTGGACCGTATGCTTGTTTGCCACTCTTGTAGTATAAAAAAAAACTGTCTCCAATATTGACCGAAGCATCCAGGGTCCCAATTTTCCACAATGAGTTTCCAATACTACTTGAAAGCTCAACTGAGCCGTGCAAGTTACAGATTACATCCATTTGACCTCGCTATTAACCTCACTTGATTATGAATAGAGGTCGAGTTACAAACTCCATGTTGAACCGACCTCAATTGAATGGACTACGGTTAGTTACAACCAGCGAGCATGTATGAAGAGACTGTAATGTGGATGAAGCGAGAGAGGCAGTGGCGTAGCTTGGTAACCAAAGGCCCTGGGGCAAAAAATTTACTAGGGCTCCAACTGAACTATTTAAAATCGTTTGTTCCGTATTCGTTGTTTTCCTAATTGGACGTAATCTAGATTAATCTTACTCTAGATACGACGTAATACAGTCGACTTCTTAATAACTTTAAAAAGTAAAAACTAATTGTAACTTATTTTAATGAACAAATGAAAACTAAGTTGCTATTTAAGACGCATGGTTTATTTACATTTCAAATGTGGGAGATATTTTCACTAGTTCAATGTATAGTTTGTAAGTCAAAGTCCGAGGGGCCCCAGGACACCGTCTAGTCCTCCGGTAGCTACGCCACTGGAAAGAGATATGTAAGTCTAGAGAGAACTGGCCCTCTGTTGTCTCTGCCTACACCATAAGGGCCTTACACCAATGAGCTCCTTGGGGAGGGGGGAGATTATTATATTGTGCTGGCAGCAGAGGGATTAGTCCCATTATGCTGCCAACACAGTATAACTCTCCGAACACGGAGTAGCAACGCGCAAGTGATACTTCGATACTGTAAGCGTTAATAGGCTGCGGTAACCGTGTTCCATCGTTGGGCCGTATGCTTGTTTGCCACTCTTGTTATATAAAAAAAAGCATATTTATATTTAATTTCACGCATACGAGTAAGTGAATAGCTAGTTTAAACATACATAAATTACAATAATGTTTTTCATGATTTCAAAACTTCATTCGACAGGAAAAACCTTGAAGTACGGAATTGGATATTAATTTAACTAGGGAACAAGTTAACTATACTTGCGTGCTAGATTATCAGTTAACGAAAACGTCAACTAAACGTTTGTACAAACGAATCGCACGTGCGTGTTGGAAGTAGCCTGTAATATACCTTGACCGTTAAACCTTAGTCGTAATAAAATATTCCAGTACTCAACTACACACCAGTGCAAATACCTGAATCAATCCATTATGGAACATGACAAAATCTACGCGTCTTTGTTTTTCGACTCTATGCAGCGGTTAGAGCGAGAAAACCTTCTACGGCGCACATATCAGCGCTACTTTAAATTTTGGTCCTTCGAGTACCCTGTCATTTTCTGTGACATTTTATGATAAACACACTTTAATGTTGTAGAAATTAGTATTATGTATTTATTTTGTATTATTTGTGTAGTTCGTATTGTCGTTAAGTTTTTTAATTATAGTGTTGTACTTTCATTACCCTTCAGATAAAATCCTCCTTATATCTAAATATACAGTATGTCAGAAAATTTTTGTTGTCTTCTAGACGTTGTAGGGTGTTGTGAATATATCCCCATGGCGATACCTACAATGAAACAAATAGCTCTAAAGATAACATTATTAAAGGGTGTAATACTCACTCCGAAATATGGTTTAATGCGCCTTCATTGTATCTCAGCATATATGTAAGGAACTGTCCGATTTCTGAGGCACTCAGTATACTTAAATATGCATACATACATATAATCACCTTTCCCGTAGGGGTAGGCAGAGACCACTTCTTTCCACTTGCTACGATCCTTACATACTTCTTTCGCTTCGTCCACTTTCATTATTCTCTTCATACATGCTCTTCAGTTTAGGGTACTACATAAGATAAGCAAGATCGCACTACAGACACTCGTGTTCATCACAAAAGTATCCGTTTCTAGTGGAGCTAAAAGCTATGAGTATCAAACGACCGTCAAACCAAGTAGATTATAAATATACATATCAATTGCGACAATCGTAAAGTAACATATGTAAATATTTTCACGCCTATTTTGAAAACATAAAAACATTGACAGACCGACAGACAGTCGAACAAAGTTGAGCAATGAGTATCTAAACGGAGCCTTGGAGCACACTTAGCATGTTTACGAGGACTGATGGCTAAGATACATAATTTCCAACTAAACATTACACTCCAGTCGCGCGTAATTTGTTTTTTAATTGCATACATGAATGACTTGTTAACATAGTGAGGTTGTATTTGTTCTTTATGCATATGTGTGGCATAAAAATAAAATCAGGGTCTTTGGTTTTTCACTTTGACATTCCTGACAGGTCAGGAAGTAGAAATATAGACGAAATAATGAGGAGACGGATTGAAATGAGAAATACTATGTATATTGCTTATTGATCCTATTCGATTCGACTGCGTCAATTCATACGTCTATTAAAGTGCTCTGCCCCTTTGGATAAACTCCCTATCCTTTCACGCTCACGCTATCTATATCTATATATTTATGTCATCGTGACAGATGGGCGTTTCGCGCCCTTACTATTAACTTATTTAAATCGGTGTCCTCGGTTATTTCCAATACCACACAGACACACACACACACACACAAAGACTGAGTTATTATTAAAAATTAATGATTCTTATTGATTTAGGTACAAGGAACCCAAAAGTAATGGCCTTGGGCTTACTATCTATCTATACCAATGATCGATAGTAAACTGTAGTTCGGATTTAATAAAGAATGAAGGAGACAATATAATCCAATATGAATTAGTAAGCTACCTGAGCTTCTTAAAATCAAATAATCTATATCCATATAACTCAAAGGTGACTGACTGACTGATATAGTGATCTATCAACGCACAACCCAAACCACTTTGATTAATTCTACCCCCAAGGGGAAAAAATAGGGGATCTATGAAAAAAAAGGGGTTTGTATGAAACTTTGTCAATATTAAACCGATCGGGCTGAGACTTTGCATGCATAAAGCTACTATCACGTAGGCATCCCCTATACACACATACACATCCAAAATAAATAAAAAAAATACTGCGCAAAGTCACTATCCCACGCGGACGAAGTCGCGGGAAGTTAACGTCACAGCAGTAAAGTCACAGCAAGCTAATAATAAATCTGCATATATACGTTGTAGGGAGATAATTTTAACAAACGGACCAAAATAAAACCACAAATAATGAGAATGGTTTACCTTTTCCTGCGTTACTGTAATATTTAACTTTTTCTTCATATTTTTTCAAACTCATAAATATAATTCATAAAAAAAGACAACACAAAAAAGATAAACACGAACAGTTTCTAACTCAGTTTCGAATTTTACGAAAGCGCGAAATGAGCAGTTTATGAAACGTCATTGTCATGTCAAAGCGCTTTGGAGACTAGCGTTATGCACAGCTGTCCACTATAAAACGTCCTTCGGGGTCTTATATCGCTTAGTAATACCAAGCGATAGAGGATCATGTAAGCTGGCTAATATAATCTAGCAGGTTTTTGATCCACTATAATCTACAAGACTTTTATCGCTTGTTAATGACCGAACGATTTGTGCGTTGTTTACTTTTTGCGATACTGCGCTATGTGTCGGCAATGCGAAGGGTTTTAGCTCGCTTTTTATCTGTGTTTAGTGCTCTTTACTTATCTATGACTATAGTATTACATGCATATGTACAATAACATGCCCTTTTTTCGAGAAACGACCTTTGAAAGGCACCGGAGGTCGGACCTATGAAATGCCATCCGTTGCTAAATGTTATTTAAGAACAAATATTAGTAAAATTTTAATATCGATAAAACTTTCACTTACATTTTAATAATAAATAACAGAACTATACATTTATAGAATTCAATACGTTAAAGCTCCATTGATCAAAGCCGTCATCGCGGAGACTTTAATCTAGCTATAGGCAAACCAAAAAAAATACTTTCCTACATTTAAGGCATCACCAGAGATACCTATGTAATAATGTTTTTAATATCAAAATATTTTTTGATACATAAGGTGCTGATAATAAAAACACTTTCTATTGTCGGCTTTATTCCGGCAAATCTTCCAAACGACTGTATGGATTCTGACGGAAAGTTCGCGTGCAGATATAGCTTATGTTACAAGGCGTAGCTTATTTGTATTCATATGTAATTTTCATGTATATGTAATGAAAAATAATGCAAAAAGCCGTGGTGGCCGAATAAGTGTAGAGACTAATCACACCACGAGCTTTACGGTAAAGGAAAACATCGAGAGGAAACGTGCATACGTTTGAGAAGAAAGTCAAAAGTACAGTGTAACTGCGATGGTCTCGCCATCTGCCACGATGGCACCTAAAATATATATAAAAGGTCTCTTGTAAATTTTGACAAATGATACGCAACACTGCCACAATAAAAAAGACAGCGGAAAGAAAAAAGGATGTCCTGTGACAAACAGTAGGTCAGTGCACCCGATTAGATATAATGTAAATAGTTTCAGAGTTATTATCTATTTTATTTTAGAAATAGATAATAATTAATATTTATCGCGCAATGCCCCGAGATTACAACAAAATAAATTACTTCATGTATCCAGTTGCTTCTAGTGACAGTTATTGTTTTTTTTTATAAATATTTATATAAAAAAAATATCGCTATGCAATTTTGGACTAATTGTGACGGACTTGATCTCACTGCTTTGGATTATACAGCTAACGAAATTCAAGAGATCCAAGATAAACATTCAATTTGTCTAGAAATGTCACGTTGACACGTAGTTGTAGGTTGGTTCGTTTAAACAAAGTAAATGAACAGTGAACTTTGCCGAAAGAACAATATCTTCCATTTTGGATAGAAAAAATATTGCTTTTTTTTATTTTAATATTTGCGACTAGTGTTCCAAAACTTGGTTTAAACAGGAATGTTTTTTCCATCACCAATGGATTACAGAAATCAAATGAAAATAAAATAATTTGAAGTGTATGTGTAATTTAGACAATTTTTTTTCTCTATTAACCTAGTTGGTTTTGAACTGGGGCCTTGCTGTCATAGATCAAGAGTGTTAAAGAGAAATATCTACATATATGACATCTGTCCTTTAAAATTTCCACACCCATATTTTTTTTACAAATTCTGCTCTTACTCATCATAATTTGTCTTGATCTCAATTATATGTGACATTGGTAGGATAGCATATTGGGGAATTACCATAAATAACAGAGTTGATTATTATCTAGCAACCAAATGACACAATTTTAATGATACGGATGTGCTGGAGGCAAGTTATTTCATTTTAGAATGTCAAACCCATCACATTCTTCATGTACACAATTGGAAAGCTTTATGAAGCCTTTAAAATATTCATTATAAAATCACAAAATGAGAAAATTATGAGTTTAAAATTGTCAAACTAGAACGTAATAAAAAAAACACAACTTTTACTTAAATCACCAATTCACATCATGCAATAACCAAATTACATTTAAACTAAATCAAACTAAGCTAGAGAAAAATTAATACTGTACAAGATTATAAAAGTTATTGCCAGATAAAATGCACTATTAATAAATAATTGAAAAAAAAACTGTGGATATTATGGTGTATCTTACTTAGACAGTGACATATAGGTGCTAACTACAGACAACAAAGACACCATCCTTACAAAATTGTGACCGTAGACTTCCTCGTGGGATATGGTGGAGGAGTCTAGCAATGGGCTGTGGTCTCCCAAATCCGCGCCACCCTCCCTCCGATCCGTTCGGACACGGCACACGTCACATCTCTTCATTTCTACACATACTTCTTAACTGTGGACTGGCAATAAAGTCCTTTGTCATGATAGCCAATTTATACTAAATCATAAGTAAATTTTATGAACATTTTCCAATTTTATTCACTTGCGTCTTGATGTATATTTCTGACAAAATTATAGTATGCTTTACCTCACTATCACTATCTATTAAAGAAGTCTCCTCCATGATCCAAAGAGGTTGGATGTGAATAAACAAACGAATGTTTTATATTGTTCTACACCAACCAAACTACTTAGTAGGGTTAGAGGTTGGTACTAGTCGGACACCTAGCAGTATTGGCTAGCTAACAGTTAGTAAACTATCATAACAATTTTAAGCCATAAAACATCATTGTATGCAAATCAATCAGATATCCATTAGCGAAAATAATGACAAGACTTTGACAATAACGAACGCATATGGCGGGAGTTAGTGGTTCAATACTACTTGTGAATCAAGTATAATAATAAAAGTAGGTAACCACTTACCACTATTAGCTGGCTTCGACAAAATGAAAGCTAATTCCATAGAATTTTTAAGCGAAATCAAAATACTAGCTCCATCGTTCACTCAGCATAGATAAAGCAATTTACACTTAACATTAATTTTGCGTTTCTTTTTTATTTACAAGTTTAAATTCTTATTTTTTTTAGAATAACCAACGTGCTTTGCTTTGGCTCAATTATGACAAAGTTGACATTTATAAATTAATCAAAGACAAAATACCTTTAAAGGTTTTTTTTTTAATACAATGACTGACTAGAACCGTAGGAGTTTTGCCAACAGTAAATCTCTTTGTTATTTAGCTTTGTACTTGCTACACTGTATCATTTTTATTTCAAACATTGATCTTCAAGATAAAAATTATGTATATAATATAAATGCAAATAAGTTCCATAGTATTTATTTTCAATTGAAGTTTAAAAGAATCATTGCTTAAATATATCAATGAAATTGTCCGAAATTGCACTCGGCACCCTTAACCACATTGCTGAAATGATTGACGTATATGCCTGTTCTTTGGGTGAATTCACTAATACAGCTTTATATGTTACCTGCTATATTGTCTCATAAAAATATTTGCTTATCTATTGTATTGGTTTTGTACTGTGAAGATAGATTTAAGTTTGGATGTTAAATAAATAAATAAATAAAAAACTTTGCGAAGTTTATGAACGAACACGAACGAGTACGACGGTCAGTCAACACGTCATCTGGCTGTGCTGTCAAGTTCGCGTATTTTTTTATAATTTAATGAGAATTGTGATATTCAGCTGTAATTCACAATGGTAATCAAACGATCAAATAAATACTATTTCATGACTTTAATTAGTTTCAGTATTATATCCTATTATAGTGTAAAACGTGTAAATAGATACCATAAGTATCCGGCGTATGTTTACATCTTAAAACCTTGTTTTTGTCTTATTCCAGGTGCTTATAGCCGCTACAGTATGTACGAAATCAGGGAAAGGTAGTAAACTTTGTCTATTTACTATTACAGATCAGTATAATGTTGTTTTTACCCAAATTGTAATAACTAATATATGTTTTGACAGCGCTGGTATCTCGTCAGTTTGTAGAAATGACGAAGGCGCGTATCGAAGGCCTACTGGCTGCCTTTCCCAAGCTTATGACTGGAGGCAGGCAACATACTTTCGTGGAAACAGAATCAGTCAGGTAGATAGCTATAAACACTTTTGGCATTAAAGTAATAAATTACTACTCTTCTACAAGTGAAATATAGATCAACTGCTCTTCTTACTGTACTCTACTGAGTGAAACTCTGTTTCTGTGTCTATTGGAATATGTTTCAAATTATAAGTATGTGTTTTTTTTTTTTCGTCAAATGAAGTTTAATCAATGCATAATGCGCTTCACAGTCACTTGTGCTGCATAACCTATATGTATAGTATAAGCAGAAACACCGCCACACGGCAGAAAATTGCCTATGTAAGTAATGTGACATACATAGACATGTATTTGTTTTAGATATGTATATCAACCACTGGACAAGCTTTACATGCTGCTGATCACCACTAAGGCCAGCAATATCCTTGAGGACTTGGAGACTCTGCGACTCTTCAGTAGAGTGGTAATTACACAAATTTAAGCTGTTCTTTGCAAAATTTTGTTTTTGTGTTAAACTTAGGCGTAGCTCACACCACAGCTTTAAGGTGAAAGAAAACATTTGATAAACAGATGAGAAAAGAGGGTGTTATGTGCAGGGAGGGTGACTATTTTGGCATGATAGTCTACAAATATTACGTTATTAAAAATCATGATGATGATGATGTTAAAAATACTAAAATAAATAAAAATATTATAAAAGTATAATTGATCCATATATTAAGGTTGTTTATATGGAAGCGCATATTATTTGTGTATATTTCCTATGTACGTTACATATGTTATGTATTGTGTACATACATATATTTTTTTTTCTCTCAGGTACCAGAATACTGCAGCCAGTTGTCAGAAGCCGAGGTGCTGAACCAGGCATTCAATCTGCTGTTTGCATTTGATGAGATTGTGGCTCTCGGCTACAGGGAGAGTGTCAACCTAGCACAGGTGTGTAATACAACACTATGTATTTAAATAATTAAACATATGTAAGAAGTACGTAGATCAAATCAATCGAGCACCATTGGGAATGTTGGCAGCATTTGTAGGTTACATATATTTGAATTATACTAAGCTAAATTGTCATGAAGAAGAGCAGGATAAGTAGAAGGAATGTACGTAACCTACACTTTTCTGTTTTTCTTAAGGCATGATAATTTTTTTTATATAAAAATATAGTTCGATTCTATTTTATGCTAAATTTCTATACTAGCTTATGTGATTGGTGTCATTGTTTCCAGGTGCGATCATTTGTCGAGATGGACTCGCATGAAGAAAAGATATATCAAGCTGTTAGACAGGTATGTATGTCTGTGCTGCAGTTTCAGGAATGGTTATTAAATTACTAGGATATGACATTAAAATCTTGTCAGATCCATGGACGTGAAAAGTGGCGAGATAAGGCTCTATTAATGCAATTATTTTGTGCAAGTGTTCTTTTAGAAAAAAACGTACCAAGAAGAAACCTAAATGGTAACGCAGGCTATTAAGTGTAAACGATTTGTTTATTTCGGTAGATTTTAATTCAAAATCGTGCATTTGAAAAAAAAATTTGTGGTAATGTCATTGGGATACCTATGTCAGACAGCATATTTTTACTTCAATTAATTCCATTGGTCTACTCGTTTTTAGGCATAGAGATTTAGTGCTATACATTAATAATATTTACGTAACTACGATTTCGATATACGATGTACTATATCGAGAGGAATATATAAGTGGAATACTTGGGCTAGCAATATTATAAGTGGCTATTAACTGGTATTAATAAATACATACAATAAAATAATATCTGGCGGAAAGTGGGTGTGTGGGTATATATACGCCTCTGCCTACTCCTTCGGGGACCCTCATGGCAAGGCGTGAGGATATTATTGCTAGCTATGTCCGCGATTTCGTCCGCAATAGTGGAATAGTGACTTTGGGCAGCATGTATTGGTGATATACATTTTGATTTATTTTGGACGTTACGAAAAGCTTACCACATTATATTATTGAAAACCACATTTAAATCGGATAGGCCGTTTCTGAGATAAGCGTGCACGCACAGACACACAGACAAAATTCAAACAATTAGGGTTTTGGGTGCTATTTGCGTTGATAAAGGTTCCAATAATATTTTTTCTCATATATCTTCCATGTACAGACAGCGATCCGTTACATTTTTATTATATGTATAGATTATTATAATAAATACATTGACGTAGCATGACGAATAATCGTGTTGAATAGACCCAAGAGCGCGAGGCTGCCAACCGCATGCGTGAGCGAGCTAAGGAACTGCAGCGAGAGCGACTCGAGGCTGCCAAGAGGGGACAACCGCCGCGTTCCATGCCTTCCTTCGGTGAGTGACAAACCTCCCCCCACCCCCACCCCCCTTCACCTATTTACACCTCGTTCCATGCCCTCCGTCAGTGGGTGCAATATATGGTTGCTTGGTTATATTTTATGTGTGTTTGTGCAGGTGGTGGCTTCGGCAGCTCGTCCATGTCTTCAGCTGCCTCCACCGAGCCCATTGCTGAAAAGTTGCCCGCCACACCGGCGCGCGATACGTATGTATATGTTTTTAAACTTCAATAGGGCTAAACAAATGTTCCCTGACTTTGTTCCAATAAAAGTCTTTTGAATTTGAATTATCTGTGGGTTAGAAATCTTATGTAATGTCTTAAAGGTCTAATCTGTTCGTAACTTTTAACCAGATCTAAAATTATTATCTACCAGTCCAGCCCAGCTCCTTGGCTTACGCGTATTAGCAATGCCCTAAGTTGAGGTCCTAATCCCCCATTGCTGACCACTTGAGGAGTACCTGGCCTTATGGTCTCGCTATTTTTCGGTTAAGTAACAAAACTTCCTGGGACTCGGCGGACACACTTGCAATAAAATAACAAATGTCAAGCTTTTTTTTAGTTTTTATAGTAGGTTTTTTTTACACCACGTGGGTGGCAAACAAGCATGCGGCCCGCCCGATGGTAAGCGGTTACCGCTGCCTATGGACGCTTGCACCAGTGGTATCACTCGCTAACTGGTGTGTTTAGTTTAGGTGTGTTTCTCAGACAATGAGAAACTTGAAACTTGACATGTGCATTGCTGGAGGAATTTGGCCTTTTGTGGCTGGTACATTTAACATGTGATCCATACTGCCGCAGTCGGCCAGCGGTCCGCTCGGCCATGAAGCTGGGCTCCCGCGGCACGGACACGGAGTCGTTCGTGTCGCGCCTGCGCAGTGAGGGGGACGCCGCCGCCGCCCCGCGCGCCGCCGCCGCCCTCCCCGAAAGGGGGGCGGAGCCCGACCACAAAGAGTACGTATACACCCTCTCTGCATAGGAGAGGATTGTTGCTAATTATCTATACAAATAAATAAAATTTAAGTGTCTGTTTGTAATATTAAAATAACCGCTTTTTACTCAATGCATTTGGATGTATACTTCTCCTGGCAGGTATTTTTCTTGGTAACGGTGGTAACTTTAGTTTATATTAAATATGTACATACATACATACATATAATCACGCCTCTTTCCCGTAGGGGTAGGCAGATACCACTTCTTTCCACTTGCTACGATCCTCACATACTTCTTTCGCTTCGTCCACGTTCATTATTCTCTTCATACATGCTCTTCGGTTTAGGCTACTCTTGACCTGACCTTTTTTAAATATGTGACGTTCAATAAGTGTTCCCTGTGTCCCTTACGTTAAATAAAATATTTTGATTTTGTTACACGGTACATATAGCAAAATCACGACGAAAATGACGAGACTTTCACTGGCAGATAGCTGATGTTATAAGGAGTAACTTAGGCTACTTTCATTATAATAAATTGAACGATAACTTTTTAATTCCACGCGGACGAAGTCGCGGGCACAGCTAGTTAATAAATATATTGAAATGGAATAAAAACTCTGTTTCTGAATTAAATTAAACTAAACTAAAGAAAACACCTGTTCCATCGCGTTGTCGCCTGGAAGGCGGCAGAAATAAATTAATATAAGTATATAAAATATATAAAATAATTAATAAGAAACAATAAAAGGAATGTATTATAGTCTACTATTACTTAAATTACAACTTAAAAAAGCCGTGGTGGCCGAGTGGTTCGAGCAGTTGCCTGCGACGCAAAGGTCGCAAGTGCGAATCCCGACTGTACCAATGAGTTTTTTTGAACTTAAGTACGGTGATACACCTCTGCCTACCCCTTCGGGGACCCTTGTGGGAAGGCGTGAGGATATATATATATATATATATATATATACTAGCTTATGCCCGCGGCTTCGCCCGCGTGGAGTTCGAATAAGTAAAAAAATCCAAACTTACCTTCGCCTTTATAATATTAATAAGTGGTAGCCTATGTCCTATTCCTAGGTATAAGCTATCACCATTTCAAATTGCTTTCAGCCAAATCGGTTTAGCCGTTTGGTCGTGAAAGAACCGCAAACATCCAAACTTACAAACTTTCACCTTTATAATATTAGAAAATATAATAATAAGATATCCTCACGCCTTCCCACAAGGGTCCCCGAAAGGGTAGGCAGAGGTGTATAGGTAATACCCCACACCCACTTTCCGCCAGAGGTATATTAGGTGCCAACGTGACAGATGGCGAGTCCATCGCCGTTACTCAAGCACGACTATACATACGCCTTTGAATTTCTTCTCAGACGTATGCAGGTTTCCTCTCGATGTTTTCCTTCACCGTTCAGCTCGTGGTGTGACTAATCACTGTCAGAAATATTGATAATATTTATATATTGTATATGTTGCATAATTACAGTGTCCACCTTCGCTTCGAGGAGAGACTCAGCCTCGTCGCCGGCCGCGACGGAGATATCCAGAACTTTGAGCTATCCGGTGATTACCATACTTATTATCTATTATCCGTAGGTTTTAAGTAGTGGCTTTAACGTGGGTAGCTAAAGAGAAGGAAGATTCTCCATCTCATCATCAATTATTTAATGTTTTCACTTATTGTTACTTTTTTATATTTGTCTGTCTGTCTGTCTGTCTGTCTGTTTGCAGCACTAAAAAATGCACTACAAACAAATTTAAATGTTTGTTTGTTCGTATGTCTATTCCGGTTTAGCGCTGAAGTCTTATCTTGTTCGGTTAAGAGTATTGTGAGTCATCATTGTCCGCCGGCCTAGCCACGCCCTTTATAACTTTAGCCGACCAATCAGGTCGCATAAAATTATAAACTCTAATTCACAATGACCAGGTGAATAACATTACGACTTCCTATTGCGTTTCTATGCGTGAGAAAGAGACGCAATGTTATTGTCGCCGCCGCCCTCTGTCAGCTTCTGTGGGCAACACAAGTGATTGTACCCAGGTTTGCTGACACTGCGCATCACAAACGAACAGTTCGGGCGCATCCAGGTCCACGTGGACAATAAGGATTGGAGACCTCTTCAGTTACAGGTACTTGTCTTATCACAAATATTTCCATGTAAGGTAGATTTAAATAACAACTTATATCAGTGTAAGGAAACTCTCAAAAAGAAAGAGTTCCGCGGAAGAAGCCACGAGGAATTAATTCCGACTAGTCTAGGTCCCAATATGCAATTATCTCCACGAACTAAGCCTTCGATAAGAAATTATCTTTTCTTTATTATTATTTATTACTATCTATTAGCAAGTAGGTAGGTACTAATATCTAATTCTGCGAAAGAAAGCCTTCGAGATAAACAAGACGTATGCAGGTTTCCTCTCGATGTTTTCCTTCACCGTAAAGCTCGCGGTGTGACCAATCACTATACTTAAGTTCAGAAAAACTCATCGGCACAGTCGGGAAACAACTACTCGAACCACTCGGCCACCAGGGCTTTTTCTACACGAAATGATTACCGTGTAATGTGGCAACATTAGCTCGTAAGTAACCACTAGAACGTTCGTGTCAGACGCACCCGAACGTGGACAAGGAGGCGTTCCGCGCCACCGGCGTGATCGGGCTCAAGCAGAGCCAGCGGCCCTTCCCGCTGCACAGCGACGTGGGCGTGCTCAAGTGGCGCCTGGCGCACGCCAGCGACGACAAGCTGGCGCCGCTCTCCGGTGAGACCACACCTCCATGCTGCTTCTATTGACTCGCGCTTTGAGTTATTTGTCCAGTTAATAAAAAGAATAGGATAGCGAGGACATTTATACTTAACTTTCTTTTTACTTTCTTTTTATTTATTCCTTTATTACAACAGCCGTGGTGGCCGAGTGGTTGCCGAAGTTCGAATCCCGACTGTACCAATGAGTTTTTCTGAACTTAAGTACAGTGATTAGTCACACCACGAGCTGAACGGTGAAGGATAACATCCAGAGGAAACCTGCATACGTCTGAGAAGAAATTCAAAGGCGTATGTATAGTCGTGCTGGAGTAACGGCGATGGACTCGCCATCTGTCACGTTGGCACCTAATATACCTCTGGCGGAAAGTGGGTGTGTGGGTATTACCTATACACCTCTGCCTACCCCTTCGGGGACCCTTGTGGGAAGGCGTGAGGATATATTATTATATTTATTTATTCCATATCTTGACCAGAATTAGTTACAGTACTGATGACAACATTTGTGTCACTTGTTTAATTTGTTAAATTTGTCTAATTTGTGAATGTGAGAACATTGTAGGCTTTGTAAATTCTTAGATCTTGCTAACATTGTTATAAATATCCTGTTTTATGTATGCTGTGTATAGTAAGCAACGACCTATAGTCGGGCCTACGTTGTTCCCCCAAACTTGGGTACTATTGCTGTAACGAAAAATACATATATAAGCTAACAGCTATATGGCCAAAGAACTTATATATATATATACACTTATAGTAAAAAACATGTACTATATACAAATAATTTGGCAAATTATACAAAAACCTAGCTAGACTTCATAACCACCGCAATGTACACAGTTATTACAATAAAGAACTTACTCACTTGCTAGATTAGATGGATTTTTGGGCGTAAATGAGGTCAACCTTTTTACAACTTAGGGTTTGTTTTATTGCTCCCTTATGCATATTTTTGCAAGTGTCTCGTTGTCTGAGGCCCACTGTATGTATGACTTCGTATGTATAATGTCATGTCACGTTGGCAGTGAACTGCTGGCCGTCTGAGGGCGCGGGCGGCGGCTGCGACGTGAACATCGAGTACGAGCTGGAGCAGGAACACCTCGCGCTCACAGACCTCAACATACACATACCCTTGCCGTGAGTAGCTGCATAGGCCTGGAGCAGGAACACCTCGGAGGATCGAATCTTAGTATTTAAATATAATAATAAAGTAGATTACTATGTATTGTATGTGTATAAATGAAGTGAGTGTGTGGGTACTACGCACCTCTGCCTACCTACCCCTCGGGGGGGGGGGACGCTTGTGGGTCCTTAAAGCTCTAAAACTACTTAATCTATTAAAAAGACCCCACCAACTATACTAAGTAGCAATGCTTTTGAGACCTTGCGTGCGTACGTTAGTGCGTATGTGCGTGCGTGCGCACTCAATGACCATGGAAACTTATCAATGTATATATCCCGAACAGTTCCGGGAACATATCGCTGGTGGTGCACCAGTGGGAGGGCAGCTACGCACAGAAGGGCCGCACGCTCGTGTGGAGCGTTCCGCTGGTGGACAAGCAACACAAGACGGGCACGCTCGAGTTCACGTGAGTGCAAGTTCAAATCCCGACTGTACCAGTTTTTCTGAACTCAAGTACAGTGATTTGTCTATACTAGGAAACTTGAATACGTTTGAGAAGAAATTTAAAGACGTCTGTATAGTCGTGCTTGAGTAATGGCGATGGACTCGCCATCAGGCACCTAAAATATATCTTCGGCGAAAAGTGGAAGTGTGGGTACTAACTGCACCATTTTGCCCAACCCTTCGGGGACACTTGTGGCAAGGAGTGAAGATATTTATGGTCGTGTTAGCTCAGTGCTTTAAGTCATCACCAAAGACAAGATCACCGGTTCATCTAGAAAGTTACTTTTGATGACATTTTCTGGTAAAGAAAATCATTGCGAGCAAATCCCAGGAGTCACGTTTGCACCTGAATATAGCTTCGGTGAAAAGTGGGTGCTATTCCACATCTGCCTACACATCATTGTGGAGATATGCATGATAACACAGCACCTCTCCGTTCAACCAGGGTGACGCCCGCTATCCCGAACGATTTCTTCCCACTGACGGTGTCCTGGACATCGGATACGTCCCTGGCCCTGCTGAAGGCCACCAAGGTGACACAGGCCGACGACGGATCACCCGTGGACTTCTCCCAAGACGTCTCCTTCCATCCCGATAAATATGACATTGTATAACTTTTATTATTTTATGATAATTATATTCATAGCATACTAAGCCTTGCTGCAAGAATTAGTGAGTTAATACAATACTGCCCTGAATTGATACTTATTTGTGTATCCGGCTGTACTGCGGCTCTCGACAATATCCTTTTCTGTAAGGGTTCTCGATATACGAAATGTATAATTTTGATTTTAAATGCCAATATGACGTGTATACTGACTTGCCTGACAGCTGTCAGTGAGGTTCGGGTTGGTGCGGTTGTCATTGCCTTCGGATAACGTGAACGCTAACAGAAAAGGATTGTGCCGTTACTGTACTAAACAATTTAGTAAATTATCCTTCAACTATTGTTTGAATAAGTATACCAAAGTTAAAGCTAATTTTCACTAACAAAACAATAAGGGCCTTGCAACATTAATATTGCACCATTTCACACGAGTGCTAAAGAGGCAGATTAAAAAATATATGTATGTAGATAATTAATCATAATAGTTGGTATGAAAAAAATACTATGTAGAACGCGCCATCTGTTCGTTTTAATTGTAAATCTAAATCCATTCAGGGACGCCAAACCACAAATAAACGTAAAAATCGCCGGTTTAGCGGAGTTCAGTGACATATATAGGTACAAAAAATATATATATGTAAATTTTCTCGGCCAAATTTCGCCAGAGAGAATACCTGTGCCTGCAAACGTATAGCGCTGGAAGCCTAGCCATTGACCGGTTAAGTAGAAAAAGTTCCCAGAACTCATGCTACTAGAGACAATCCAAAAAAAAAACAACGATAGAATCAATGTTATTCACTCACTACAGTCTGCAGCAAGATTATGTAGCAGTAAATTTGTTTAAAAGGTCGGTTTAAGTTGTGAAATATTATTCGAACTAATTATATTTTTCTTCTTCAATATAAGCGTCAGGAAACTTATTGGCCGTCATATTGAAATACAGTATTATATTAAAACTAGTTGTCCCGCCCAGCTTCGCTTGGATGAAAAATTTAATTTCCTGAAACACGATCGCAGCGCCACCTATCGGGTCCAATTGCGAATCTAAACCATTCCCAGATCCCCTTGAACACACACAAAAAATTTCATCAAAATCGGTCCAGTCGTTTGAGAGAAGTTCAGTGACATACACATTCACAGAAGAATTATATATATAAAGATGACCCTTAGGGACCACCGTGTCCAAGAAGAAAGAACGAAAAATCCCTACTCCCCTACTAAACTATTAATGTTATAAATGCCAAAGTAACTCTGTCTGTCTGTTACCTTTTCACGTCTAAACTACGGAACCGATTTAAATGAAATTTGGTACAGAGATAGCCTAGAGCTTGAGAAAGGACATAGGCTACTTTTAAATGCAAAATCTGCGGGCTGTGAGTGGTTGAAAAGAGGGTAAAAAAAATGCTGCTTAAAATCACTTGCCTTGTCTATAAGTCTCAAGTTATTTGAATGAATACAAGAGAATCCTCAACCGGTTTACTTCTGTACGAAACTTGCGGGGCATTCCCTGTTTTATAATTATGTTGTTTGTGAATTTACTTGATAGAACCTAAACCGTCTAGTTATGGTCAGTTATTCTGCTCCATGTCCTTTAGTTACAAAAATGATGAATTATGTCTCTAACCCCAGCCGGCCGCATATATTAAATATAAATAAGTTAATCATGATTTCTTTTATTTTAAGTCATATATGTACGTGGATACATTACTTTATGTGTTCAAGTGGCATTCTACATTTTGTTACGAAAATTACTTATTGATAAAATAATATATCGGCTATTAAAATTTCTTTCATTTAACAACAAAACAAAACCTTTCTCACAAGTCCAGCGCGTAGGAAGACAAATCTTGATACTTTTTGCAAATCCTACTAATATTGATTGTCAATGGGAAATTAAGTCAGGATGTTTGTCCCTCTTTCACGCTTAAACTACTGAACGCAATTGGATGCAATTTAGCACAGAGATAAATTATTTGCTGGATTAACAGTTGGGCTGTTTTATTCTAGAAAAATCTCGAGAAAAGAAGGCATTTATGCAGGTGACACAGCTTGTAGTGTATAAATTCACTTAAGTTAAGTTTCTATCGAATCAGCAATGCCCTAAGCCGAGGTCCGAACCCCAGCGGTTTCCTTAACCGTGTTTGTTTAACACCTAAGAAGTGCCTGGCTGGAGGCCTATGGTCTCTCCATTGTTCGGCTGAGTAGCAAAAGTTCCCGGAATAAATACTTCGACGGACAATGAAATAAAATTTGAGTAGACGAAGTCGCGCCCATGTAGCTATCTAGAGATAATTAATATAATAATTAAGATAATTATATCGAGTTAACTCTGATTCGTGATTCTGTCCACGTAAAATTTATTTTCATTTGTAGTTTTGTTTTTATAAAACGTATTTTCTAAGCTAAATTTCATTCAATTTAGTAAAATTTTTATTTTTATTATATCCTCACGCCTTCCCATATGGGTCCCCGAAGGGGTAGGCAGAGGTGTATAGGTAATAGCTACACACCTACTTTCCACCAGAGATATAGTAGGTGCCAACGTGACAGATGGCGAGTCCATCGCCGTTTTTTGTTTTTATCATTTAGTTACATGCTCACAAACTTTCGCATCAATAATGTTGGTGGGATATGTACCTATGTACCTATAGGTACATTTGTGCAATGGAGTCGTAAACTTTATCAATAAAGATTGGCAACACAAGAAAAATGCGTGTAATCGAATGTATGTAGTTTGACACACTGCGATGTATTGTCGTATATTTATTGTAGTGCTGACAGTAGCTATAGTGTGTGCCAACTGGGAACTTGATCTGCTGGATTTGGAGACTATGCTCTTTGGAAAGAGGACAGATAAACTAGAATTTAGCGAAAACTGTTGGTATTAAATTTAACTCTATTATCTTATTACAATTATCTTCCACTTATATCTAAGGCCGTCTTGACTAGTGGTTAGAGCTCCTGACTGCGAAACAAGGCAGCGGTTTCGATTCCCGCTAAGGCCAGATATTTGATATAGTAGCCATCCATACTAGGTAGGTATATTATATAAAGAGAGAAAATTTTTAATTACTTATTTAGTGTTTGGTCACAACACGAGTTTTACCGTTAAGAAAAACATCGAAAAGAAACCTGCGTACGTTTGAGAATAAATTCAAAGGCGTATGTATAGTCGTGCTTGAGTTACGGCGATGGACTCTCCACCTGTCACGTTGGCATCTAAAATATATCTCTGGCGGAAAGTGAGTGTGTGGGTACTACCTATGCCTCTGCGTACCCCTTCGGCGACACTTGGGGGAAGGCGTGATACCATATTCGAATTATAAAATTGTATGACTACATATAATACGGTATCTTTAATAAATAAATTTTAACATATCATGAATTGTAAAATGATACTAAAACCATATTAAGGGATTTCAATAATTTAAAAAAAAAAATTATCAAATTTTACTGACATGCAGACTGCGCCAGTTCTCTCTAAACAAGACTGCGCCAGTTCTCTCTAAACATGACTGCGCCAGTTCTCTCTAGACCAGACTGCGCCAGTTCTCTCTAAACAAGACTGCGCCAGTTCTCTCTAAACAAGACTGCGCCAGTTCTCTCTAAACAAGACTGCGCCAGTTCTCTCTAAACAAGACTGCGCCAGTTCTCTCTAAACAAGACTGCGCCAGTTCTCTCTAAACAAGACTGCGCCAGTTCTCTCTAAACAAGACTGCGCCAGTTCTCTCTAAACAAGACTGCGCCAGTTCTCTCTAAACAAGTCTGCGCGATTTCTCACTAGACTAGAATGCGCACGTTCTCACTAAATTAGACTGCTGAAAGATCTGGATCTTTCCAAACATGACTGCGCCAGTTCTCTCTAGACCAGACTGCGCCAGTTCTCTCTAAACAAGATTGCGCCAATTCTCTCTAGACCACACTGCGCCAGTTCTCTCTAAACAAGATTGCGCCAATTCTCTCTAGACCACACTGCGCCAGTTCTCTCTAAACAAGATTGCGCCAATTCTCTCTAGCCCAGACTGCGCCAGTTCTCTCTAAACAATACTGCACCAGTTCTCTCTAGACCAGACTGCGCCAGTTCTCTCTAAACAATACTGCACCAGTTCTCTCTAGACCAGACTGCGCCAGTTCTCTCTAAACAATACTGCACCAGTTCTCTCTAGACCAGACTGTGCCAGTTCTCACTATACCAGACCTTTTCACTTCATCTGTTTCGCGTACCTCTCATTAACCTTCTCATCCTTGGGTGTAATTTTTTTTCAGTCTATCCTCCTCTAGAGGGCTACCATGTAAACGCGAAGGCGATAGCTATAAAGCAGCATCCGTGGATAGCGAGCGTTGTTCATTCTCGTACGTACAACGAACCACACGTATGCACTGCGTCATGTATCGATGAAGGGATCTTTGTTACAGCTGTGAGGTGTGTCTACAGGTAATTAGGCTGGGCATAAAACACCCTAGAGTTATACCATTCTAGTGAACTGTAATGGAGCGATTCAATCTACGACTTCTAGTTGTTAGAGCTCTTGATTGCTACGCTTCCCGTTTGGTTCCCGCTGTTGATTCATAAACATCATAAATATGTGTAACATAGACGAGCGTCTGGTCTAGTGGTTAGATCTCTTGACTGCGAAACTTGAGGTCGCGGGTTCGAATCCCGCTGAGGGCAAATATTTGTATGATGAAGACGAATATTTTTACCTTAGTCTTGGATGTCCTCTGTATTTAAGTATATATCTATCTATATAAGTAAATGTATCGTTGTCTAGTTACCATAACACAAGCTTTGCTTAATTTGGGACTAGGTCAATTTGTGTGGAAATTGTGGTAGGTATTTATTATTTATTATGTGTTCCTGGTCTGCAATTTGCTATGTACTTAAGTCTAATCAAATCGAAACTACAACGTCCTTTTTAAATATAAAATTACCGGTACCAACGCATCACGGGGTAGGCAGTGAGGTAAATAAACATATATACATATCATCACGCCGAGTCCCAGTTCCCTCCAGACTTACATACCTCTTTCGCTTCGTCCACATTCATCTGCCTACCCCGTTAGGGACTTGGCGTGATGATATGTATGTAATAAATAACCGACTTTCAGCCTCAAAATAAACTACACGGGCATAAAATACGGACACGCATCCTTAGACGCCATAGCGTTTGTTCTTCCGTCTAATCCTAGCATTCAAGCGTTTGACGACCTGGCTCTCATAGTGGTCGACACGAGAAACTTCAATTCCCCGTGGTCGGTCATAAAGACGTTCACAAAAATTAACAGGACGGATGACAGTTACAATTGGTTCACATCCCTTGAGCAGGATTCCAAGCAGAGTGATTACGTGGTAGTAGGGTTCGCGCCTGATAAGGTACCTAGTTAATTTAAAACTCGACGTCACAGGTTTTTAAAAGACTTGTATGTAAGTATGTACCTAAGTATGTTTGTAAAGAATTGGCTCAAAATATATCTCTGGCGGAAAGTGGGTGTGTGGGTATTACCTCTGCCTACTCCTTCGGGGACCCTTATGGGAAGGCGTGAGGATATTTATTTTTTAAAAGTACTAGACCGATTTAAAAAATTTCATTGGTACAATCGGGATTCGAATTTGCAATCTTTGTGTTACCGGCAACTAACTACTCGAACCACTCGACCACCACGGCTCTTAATTCTCGGTAACTTGGTAATATAAATGAGTAAAATAAATCAAAACCAAATTATATGAAATTACTACTAATTGCGTACTTATAATGAAAGCAAGCGCCCCCGCCCCCCGTCCCACCACCAACATAACCTAAGACGCGGCCAACTAATTCCGCGCGGACTATAATACTAATATTTATTTTTTCGGCAGGGTGCCCATAGAATATTGGCCGGTAAGGTACCGTTCGACTTGCACGAACTGAAAGTTGTATTAGATATCAAATTTTGCTCCAAAATGTACACTTTGGGTAGATATAAAGCGTATAACGTTCCTTGCTACTATGGGTGTACTAGCAAAGAGTACGACACTAAGAGCTCAAAGTGTGCGAACTACTTAGGGGTTGAAGGAGCGGCGGTCATTGACAAAAGAAGTAAAACGCTGATAGGTGTCGCCACGTGGGGAGGATCACACTCATCGTACGAGCTACCCGTCGGAATAGCAGTACCCAACACTGATACCTTCTATAAGGATCTCGAATGCGCACGGAAAATAAGAAATGCGCGCAAATATATTGTCAGTAAAAACTATTATCAACAACTTTGTGATAAACTTTAATAGGTGTTTGCAGAGTTCGTAAACGATGTATAAAGTGATGCATTCAAACTATATTTCTTTCTCTACAGGAAGTTACAAATAAATACCTACTAAATTTATTGGTAAAATTATTATTCATATGTATATAGTTATTAAAACAATGGAAACATCGAAATGAAACCTGCATATATCTGAGAAGAAAATCAAAGACGTATGTATAGTAAACTTGAGAAACGGCGGTTGATTCGCCATCTGTCACATATATATATAGACACCCTTATCGGGACCCTAGTGGAAAGCCGTGAAGATATACAATAAAGCATTTAAAAACAGAACATAATAACATATAGTGAAAAAATAAAAAACAACATTAAAAATATTAGTTTATTGGGCTTATGTTTTTAAATAATGTATGTACACTTATGCATTATTTACATTGAAATTAAACTTAAACTCTGAACCAGAAGCGGCAAATTTCAAGGTTTTATCAACACTTTGCTCAGTATTGCCAGCATTTGATTTAGTGCTGCCATCATCTTTCACTTTGGCAGATACAACAGTGGAGGATGAATTTTCGGTAATACTGTCATTACCAACTTGGTCGGATGTTAACTTGAAACCAAAACGAAATGAACAGTCCCCAGTTGTTAGAAATGCAGATTTCCTGAGAAATGTAGCTTTTGGTTTCTCTGGCGCTTCAGATATTTTTATTTTACTCGCCACTGCAACGAGAAAACACTATAACAGTTTTTGCATCCCTCAAAAATCACAAAGATAGATTCACTATCGTCACCTGCCATAAATCTGCCTTTGATGTTTTTGATAAAACCCTCAAAACATTATATTACAAGCTAACATTTTAAGTTATGAGCATGTTTTAATACTTTTCGCTAATTTCTTCTCCTCAGCAGCCATCTTTGCTCGGTAGTCGCCAAAATGTGTCCGCATTAGTTGCCTCTTCCTTATCGTTGGCTGGTGATTGTTTTTTAGTACTGTCAACACTTTCCATATTTCTTGCACTGCAAATTGATATAATACAACATTTGGTAGGTAAAAGTAGCAATGGTAGAGCACAGAATAATAAATAAAAACTAAAATAGTAGTAGAGTCAAGACTGCAGTTTCGAACCAAAGCAGACGGGCACAAGAGGTAGGCCCAAACATAATAATACACATATGAACAGTTGAAATTGATTTACTACATTGTGTTACTATCCATTGTTGTACACAACAAGTATGGTATTGTACTTTATATGTATGAAGGATGTTGTTGTGACATATGGTTCAAAGAAAATGTGCTAAGCAAATGATAGGTGTCGCGTCAGAGATGCTGACAAGAGCCCAGCTCTTACATTTGTGGTGACGATGCATGAAGCATCTTATATAGCTGCAACTATAACATCAAAATTTGTTTTCAATATGGATGGGCGTTTATGCTGAAATATATAGAATAGGATTGTCCTGGGGTATTTTATTTTCTTTTAAGGTATGTCAGTACGCAAGGCTACAGGGCTTACCACCCGAGATAGAAGATTATTCATGATCGAGTAAAAGCTTAACAGTATGCCGCCTGAGACTCATACAGATCTTAGTATAAATAATTTCGTTGATTACTTACGTTGTTTTTCATTCCCTTTTTTCTCATTTAAAGACCGTTCTAACTGTTGGATGCACCAACAGAGTTCTAGTTGAAATTGTCTCATAGATTCATCAGGATCGACACTTTCATTATTTTCAGTATCGACTTTACACGGCTTCTGGATCGAGTTTGGTTTCCCTTTGTTGTGTAATTTCGTTGCTTTCGGCATTTTATCGATATTGCTTTATCTCAAAAAAATATTTAACCCTCCACCACGATGTTTTCTTTCAAAGTTTTGTTTTGTTTCACTGACATGTAACGTAGGTACGTAGAGAACGAGGACACATATAAAATGAAGTGCGGTTAGCTAGCTAGGAGATTGCAGTAGACATATAAAAAAGTGCTGACTGACAGATATTGAAGTAGATTACAACTATTGACACAGACTAAATTGGAAATTGCTTTTGTAAAAATAATAATAAAAGCGCTTTGTTTGTTATTATAATTTCAACAATATTACACAACACTGGATGCTCGGTTATTCTGTGGAAATAAACTATTCTACTAGACTAGATATATATTATGTTACATATAGTCTGATTAACTAAATGGATATGCTACCAGCTTGATCAAAGATATCAGCAGTTTAAAATCCTGTTATTGTATAGAATTGCGAATATTTAAACTTTAACTACTATAAAATAAAGAGGCGAATCGTAGAATTTTATTAATAGTAATAACAATTAGTAGTTTAAGTTCGCCATTTCCTATGTCCAGTATGAAAGTGGGTTGATTAAGATTAATTAGATGTAGCCACCATAACATACATATTGCATTTATTTGTTCTTTACATATTAGGGTGCATGCATACATATAGCGACACTCCTGAATGACGTAACGCCGACATGGTTGTGAACTATTTAATATAACCTAAATCATTTGCCTTTCGTTCAATTTTAATTTGTAGTATGCCGCTTGGAAAATTTGGGAAAATAACACTTTCGTGGTAATTACTTCAATAATAACCGTTTACATTCCCCGTTATTTTTGCAATACTTGGTGAGCCGAAAATCTTTCACCTATTAATACTATCTTTCCGCTTTTCTATCATAAGTCATTTTATTTCTTTATAATTTATTCATTTTCAATTGGTATTTTAGCCTTTGCTATCACACTATTTCCCTTCTAGTTTTGGCTTTAATAAGTTATATCGATTTTGTGCAATGTTGGTTAGTACGAATCTTATTTATGTAGGTGGTTAATATTTATAATCTCGTACATACATGTTCCTCACTGGGTAGGCAGACAGAGTAGATAGAGCGCTAGGTCTCTCTAGACTTGACCTTATCATTCCGAAAGGAGCCTATTTCATCTCAATTTCTATATAAATATCTTCTATGTAGTGATTGAAAGTTCTAGATGTAATTTTATTTACAACTCTAGTAGCCTAATTGATGGTAATTATTACAACAATAATAAATGTACCAGATACTAGCACTGGACATGAAACTTAACTTTCCCTTTTAATTTTTTAATCTAGAAATTTGGCTTTCTCCAGCATAGTGTCTTAGTTAAGATTTGAACTTATCGCCTAAATAATTAAATACATACAGCTAATTGAGGATGAGGAGGATGATACACCCCTAAGTAAAAAATAGCCTGTTTTACTTCAGTTTGACTGCAGATATCTGTATGAATAAATGCATCTTTCCAGGTTAGCAATCACAGTGACGAGTCTTTCCTTGTTCGTTGTAGCAAAAGACATTATTAATGGTCAGCGTATTGAGAATATGAAAGTGCGGGAACGTATGCGCAGATCCAACGACGGTGACTTCTCTGACCTCTACAGAAAGAATTGAGACACCTGGAGGTGGGTCCCTTGCACATGTATCTTATTTATTGTTGAAGGGAATGCTTGCCCAAACACAACCATATTTTATGGAATAAAAAACCACACTTGTAGAAACAACGCTATTGATACCACATATAACTTTTTTTAGCAAAAATTATTTTGCAAATTGTATAATAAATGGATCTAATTTTGTTAATTATGTGGGCTTAAAAAATACAAAATAGATTATATATAATCGATAGTAGATATAATAGATAATAAATAGTATGTAACTATTTGAAGATGCAAGGTCTGTGCTTGTTTAGGTGCAAATCCAATAAGAGAAGTGACAGTGATAAAAGATGGCGGTACCCCAGCTAGACCCAGCTAAGCTGCAGCTGGTGCAGGAGTTGGAGATTGAGATGATGTCTGATATGTACAACCGGCTGGTAAGTGCTTGCCACCGCAAGTGCATACCAGTCAAGTACCACGAGGCTGAGTTAGGTGAGTTCAGCACCTTGTTTTTGGTACACCAATGGTAACTCATACTTCTGGGGTCTTTAGCTATTTAACTGAACAATGGTGAGACCAAAGGCCTCAAGTTAAGCACTCGTTAGTTGCTATGCAAATGTTTAACCTACTTGAGGCCCCAAGCACATTAGGATAATGGGGCCCCTATGACCATGAAAGATAAGCTTTAACACGCTTTTTGCACATGCAAAAGCTAATGAGTAAGTAGTGTAGTCATTATTTCGGAATAAGCATTTGACTTTGTATTGACTATGAATGATTTCATTAATTCGCCCATGTTTCTTCATCAATTTGATCTAGAGACTAGAAATGTTTGTAACTAGTAGTGTGATATAATAAATGAAATGGCTGGCCCGATTTTGAGGGACTCTCACTGGCAGAGAGCTGATGTTAAAAGCAGTAACTTAGGCTACTTCCACGCGGACGAAGTCGCGGGCACAGCTAGTAATAAATAAGACTAGATGAAGCTTTTAGAATGGCGAGAAATTCAAATGCATACATACATACGTATATAGTCGTAGGCAGAGAGAGTAGAGCGCCAGTTTTCTCTTGACTTACATAGTACCTCTTAATTACAGAATTCAATAAATAAAATATATCCTCACCCCTTCCCACAAGGGTCCCCGAAGGTGTGTATAGGTAATACCCACACACCCGTTTGGAACTGACATAACACAGTTACTAACACTATGTACAGGTAAAGGAGAGTCAGTATGCCTGGATCGCTGCGTGGCAAAGTATTTGGACGTGCATGAGCGCATTGGCAAGAAGCTGTCGAACATGTCCCAGGGCGAGGAGGACCTCACCAAAGTCAACTTACAAGACAAGAAGTAGGCGGACACCTCTCTTATTGTGAACCATTTGTAATTTCAGACATTTTGTCGTGACATTTCAGTTGACGTAACGCACGTAATGTATTTACATATCGAGCTTGTCACCATTGGCCCAATATACCATTTTAACATTTTAGTGCGCCCAAATTTCTCATACTAAACAATCTCTATGCTTATTCAATTTGATATTTGGAGAATTACGGAGATCAAACTCGTCATCATTTAATCTCTTTCAACCATCACAGGACGTTTGTTTATGAAATATTTTTGTTCTAACATTAGGATATGACGTTTGGATAGCAGATGTCCATCCCTTTCTTTCAATCTTTAAGCTATGATGACTTGTGCAACTTTTTGGCGTATGACGCATAAACGTTGTATCTGTAGGTCGTGGCCACAAATCGTAGGAACGCTACTATGTGCGTTGGGTATCATTGACAGTCTCTCGGTACTTTAAAAACAAACCGAAAATTAAAGCGCCTTTATTTGAATAGTTTTTTTAATTTGTGTAGAAATTATTCCTTTTGCCTGTGAATGTATGTCCTTTGCCAGTCTTTAATATTGTACAAATGTATACTTTTGTAAACGTATTTGAGTTCCTACTAGAGAAGCACATAATCTTATAAATGGTTCATTTTATAGGTGAGACATGGAAATTATAACAAAATCTAAAGTACTGGCACGAATTATTCCAGAATGTTCTCTTGTGCATTTTATTTTGTTATTTTATTAATGTGTGATTTGTTAGTTAGTTGGTCGACCTAGATAGTTGACAGTTGTTATTAGAAATAAAATAATATTACAATATTTAACATTTTATTTCATTTCAAAATCTCACTAACACTAAATTATTATTATTATATCTACAGCACATAATGTCTAAACTAAAACTGTTTGGTTTTCGCTTCGCTAATGGGATCGCCTTGTCCAAACCCAAACCCATAGTCAGGCGTGTAACACCTGACCAGTTGACCAAGTACGTATATATTAGCGCAGAAAAAAACGACACCTTTCAACCAAATCAATATAAACACTTCCCTGCCTTTGAACTCTAACAAATAAGCGTAGAACAACCAGGCTCCTTGCGCCGAGAACCAGATGATAGCCAAGAGTACCGCCTTCGCCGGAACCATGTTAAAACTGTGTACCACCAGAGGTAGCAAAGACAAGAACCACACGAAGTACTGTGACGTCATCACACTGTTGTACGCCACCAATACAACTGCTTGGCAGAACAGCGCGAACGGCAGTGTGGTCCTATCACAGCCGAACGTCAAGCTAATCACGAGTAAAGTGAGGCATTCCAATACGTTGGTCAGTGTCTTCACGACATCGAATGTCATGAGATCTGCGGTCAAGTATAGGTAATAGAACAACACTGAAAAGTTGTGTTTCGTATCTTTTCTGATCATGTGATATATGTACGTTTCGAAGAGGAACTCGTAGCCGTACAAGAGATAGATGACATACGTGATGGCAATGAGAGTTGAAACGCAACTGACTGACAAGATTATTTGCTTTCGGTTAGGCAGTAGAGAGTAAAGCCCGTCTCTGATTGCAGTGTTGCGATTGATCTTATACTCCCCGAGACAGAGGTACATGGGAAAGCTAAACGCTATAGGGTACAGACGTAGGTGAATTGAAATGCCGAGCAGAACTCCCGATAAGGCGTATTTGAGCGAACCTTTCACTAAATCTGTTAGCAAATAGAGAACGGACATAATAATAAAGAAACACGATACGGAATCCGCATTGCCTCTGGTCGAAATGCCTATACTTAGAGGATTGTAGAGCCAAAAGAACGCGCAATAGGTAGCTATCTTCGTCGCGTTCGTTTTCGACCCCAATTGGTGTTCAACCAACACTTTCACTGCTATCGTAATTAAAATGTCAAACATGGAAAACAATAGCTTCCCAAAGTTCCTTCCGAGGATTATATTGGGCACCAATAGATATGCAATAGCAGGACTGTATCTATACGTATGGCGTTTGTATGGAGACTGGCCGGCGAGCACGTGTCTCGCCGCGTCTGTGAAAACTCTATAGTCTACGTCTGTGTATGGCACATCGTATGCTCTGTCGTGGTAATCGCCATAGATGATCAAAATGAGTCTTACCACCGCCCCGGCGACTAGATGGTGCCTCAACGGCAGATCGATAAATTTGGCAATTTTGTCCATTATATTTTAGTCTTAAGATCCTTTGCAGCGGCTTGCAAACACGTTTTGAATTCCGAGAACTCTTTGGCGCAATCGTTTTTCTTGAGCGAGTCTTCTCGTAGTAGAACGCACCGGGCGTACAGTGCGCTGTGCTTAGAGCACTTAGCGAAGACTAGAGGATACTTGGCAAGTCTCTCGCGGGCTTTGATGACGGATTCCATGTCAGTTCTCCTCGTGGGCGGCGGCTTTGTACGCGTACGTAGTGGGGGGCTCGGTGAGGTCGAACGGGTCGCGGGGTCTGAAGAAAATGTCGTAAATTGGCTTCGAGAAGAAGATGCCGACTCCCAAAAGGGTGAAAGTCAATTGAAAAGTCTTTGGGTATTTATAAATCCAGCTGCGTTTTCCTAGCGGTAGGCTGCGGCGAGGCTTTTCCATAATTCACTGAAACAAAAATCTGTATATTAATTTGGATATATATAGCTACATAAAATACACAATAACCGTGGTGGCCGCGTGGTTCGAGTAGTTGCTTGCGACACAAAATCGCAGGTTCGAACCCCGACTATACCAATGATTAGCCACAAAAAGTTTTCTAAACTTAAGTACAATGATTAGCCACATCACGAGCTGTACGGTGAAGGAAAGTATCGAGAGGAAACCTGCATAAGTTTGAGAAGCAATTCAAAGGCGTATGTATAGTCGTGCTTGAGTAACGACGATGGACTCGCCATCTGTCACGCTGGCACCTAAAATATATATCCGGTGGAAAGGGGGTGTGTGGGTACTACCTACAAATTTTCTGCTTAACTTTGTGGGCAGGCGGACTCTTCTAATATCTTTATAATAGTTCAGATATGTACTGCTTTACCTAATTAATAAATATACAAAGGTATACATTCATATTGATATAAATAGACTGTCTCTTCGCGTCACCAAATAGAGTGACGGTGATCGGCTGTTTAGCGGGGATGTATGCCTGTTTGCCACCTAGGTAGAATAAAAAAAAAGAAGCCCACCTGACGGGGCCCGTCAGTGACCGGGGCGAACTGGCGAGGCTCCAAGTTGTACCCGTCGCAGACAAGAGAGCGCGGCTTGAACTTGATGCAGCACTGGCGCATAGCCTCGAAAACACGCTCGCAACGGACTTCTTGATAGTTGTTCTCTGCAATAATAATATAAAAGCTAATAAACCGGATATGTTAGTAAAATATTTTAAGATAGGTAGGACATAAGCGGTTTTCCCGTTCGAATTTGGAGCTGCCCGACTGGGGCAGGACCTCCACCTTATAGAAGTCCGCAGCAAAATAACACAATTTATTGTGATGTGTTCCTACGCGGTGAATAAGATAAGGTTACCAGTAATGAGCTCCTTGGGGAGTATCCCAGTATAACTCACCGAATACAGAGTGGCAACGCGCCAGTGATACTTCGGTATCGCGAGCGTAAATAGGCTAGGGTAACCGTTTCCCATCAGGTGGGCTTGATGGCGGTCGACCAAAACAATCTTGTTTTATTTTAAAACTAACATCGATTAGAGCGCTGCACAAAGATTGTGGTTATTACTGTCCCCCATGATGAGAATCTCGGTAAAGCGAAGAAAGAGGTATATAAGTCTAGAGAGAACTGGCTCTCTATACTCTCCTCCTACCCCTTGAGGGACTCAGCGTGATGATACGTATGTATGTACCTATATAAATATTTTTTTTAAAGTAAAACAGGGTTAGCGTAGACCAAGTATGGATGTTTCGACACGTGTACGCATAAGATGCTTCATAATCACCATCTTCAAGATACTGATCGGACAGTCCCGCACTCTCTTCAACGAGGTAAGTATCTTCACGCCTTCCTACAAGGGTCTCTGAAGGGGTAGGCAAAGATGTGTACGTAGTACCCATACACCCACATTCGCCGGAGATATATCTTAAATTCCAACGTGAGAGATGGCGAGTCATGCTCAACATACGCCTTTAAATTTCTTCACACACGTATGCAGGTTGTCTCCCGATATTTTCCTTCGCCAAAAAGCTCGTGGTGTGATTAATCTCTTGCTAAGTATACGACATCAACCAAACGAAACAAGAGAAAAAAATCTCATTGGTTCACGCAGACTACTGAAATTTGAATTTGGAACGTTGTTTTTTTGACTTCTTAAACCATCCAACCACAGCTCTATACATAATAATAATAAATTTGTATTTACTCACAAAGTATTTCCTATACTTAATCTAGTGACCAGGGTCTCTTTTTAAGGGATGCCTGTGTTAGGAAACCACGCTCTTCTATAACTACAAGTTACATTATATGTGTGTGTAAGTGTGCGTGTGTACGTGTGTGTGTGTGTGGCAAACTTATAGTAAGGTATGGTATGAGTGAAACATTAGCGTTATGGTGTTATTATTGCAAAATGTTATCAGTATTGTTAAGGCTAATATAAAGTATACATACATGTATCCTTTTATTAATCTATATTGTTTGTCATAACCTGTTGATGAGAGTACATTGCTAGTATACATAATGATTTATCTCGTTTGAAACAAGGTTAAAGTGATTATCTCACGTATTGGAGCCGGTTTAAGTCACCTGCAGTCATGATTGCTAATAGTTCAGATATTCATTTCAATATCACGGGGGGACTTGTATTCCACGCCACCAATATAACTAGTAAAAAAAGGATTTGTTCCGCTTACATTTGTGGTCACGGGACCGTCCATAGATAATCAGACAATTTATTACATACATACATACATGTATTTATGTAATAAATTGTCTGATGTCACTGGCAGATGCTGGAAGCGGCAAGCTGAAGACAGGGCTCTATGGCGCTCATTAGGGGAGGCCTATGTACAGCAGTGGGCTGATGATGATGATGATACAAACATACATATCATCACGCCGTCCCTAACGGGGTAGGCTTAGGCAGAGTATATAGACAATTTATTTGTATTTTTAATTACTAAAAGTCCCTTCAATCCTTTTTTAAAGAACATATTAAGTCTCATAGGTCTTACTTAAGGTCGTTATAATAAATCGAGTTCCATAGGTATCTCGTTCAAAAATAGTCTAGTATATCTTTATATATATAATTCTTCTGTGAGTGTGTATGTCACTGAACTTCTCTCAAACGACTGGACTGATTTTGATGAAACTTTTTGTGTGTGTTCAAGGGGATCTGGGAGCCCGAGCGAAGCTGGGCGGGACAACTAGTATATATATATTTGCGACGTACGTGTTAGAATTTTAGGTGCGGAAAAAGTTAAATAATTGATACGTGAAGAGAAAGGTGTAGGGGCATACCAGCTATGCTAAACATTTTCATAATTAAACTTTTTGAGGGAAACACAAAGGATGTAGTTTTTTTTTATATCTAGATTAGTTCCGACGGTTATGTAAGGTTTTGCATTATTGAAGTCGTCTAGTATTGGTTTTCCATTTCGGTTTCATCTGTTTCGCCGATAGATGGCAACATATTTATTTTCAAAAACGCGCTATCGGCCTTCTAATTGTATGGGAAATATAAAATTGATACAAGCATAACATGTTGGAAACTATGGGATCCTAGTACCTTTTAGCAGTTCATGTTGGTTCATGGTGGTTCATGTGAGTAAATTAAAAGTCCATTTGCCGAATTCGTGTGATGCGCCCTAACATCGCCCTGCAATGTCACAACACAGACCCAACATCAATCTTCCTTAGACACTGTATATTTCGAACGATAATTACTGATATTTTTAAAGCTTATAGGATGGCTTCATCAAGAGCGACCGACTGACATAACATGATGACGTCACACGCAATCAATATAGATGGTAATGTCAACCAAAAACACGGTATCTTTGTTATCACTTCCAAAGTAAAGATCCTCGATCTCGGTCGAGAGTTCACAGCCTGATCTTTATCAGAGATCTGGTGAGCTTAGAATAATTAGCGGACGTTAGGTTAATCGCCGAGAGGTCTTTGCTCCGATGTTTAAGGTCGCATATTTGATTCCCGCCAATCAAATAATTATTTCAATTCTGTGATGATAGCGTAGCGTATACATAGCGTAGGGTATATATACAGACGGATTCAAGGGAGGACAAGCGGGTATCATGAACGTATATTGTCGTTGTATTTAAAACAATTTCAGCAATTTATACATATATTTTATTAACAATATTATATAGAATCGACATGCGGTCTTAATCTCATTAGAAAAAAAGATATACTTTTATTATACACAATAAGATACTACAATTCAAACAATTTTATTACAATATGTTTATAACAGAATAATAGCGTTTTACATAAATTTCTGGACTTTCCTATTTTACATAAAAATTATATAACTATTAAAATTATTACCTGTGGTTTCCTTGCGGCATGACAGTCTATAGACCTTTTTCAGTGCAAATGTCATTACATCATTCGCAGGGACACAGACTTTCAACCCTAATTACTAATTATTATTATTACATCAATAATTACATTCTTCTTATGTATAAACTTTACACAATTCATATTACCTATGAATAGGTGCGCTACAATGCGACGCATACCAGATGACAATGGGAAAAACAATGTCAACACATAGCTAGCCGGAGCCATTGACTAAAAAGTATTCTGATCAAAGCTCAATTGGTACAAACAATTGGTGACAAGAACGATTGAAACATATTGCGGATGCTACCATTAGACATTTTTCTAACGCGCACTGTTTAACAACGCTATGATATGTTATAATATAACACACTAAGATAAATACGACAATTTGGGTACTAAAGCTAGGGTGAATTTAAAATGGCGAATGTGTACACTATGCATAAATAATATACCAATAAAAGTTATCGACGTTAAAACAGCGTAAAAAATAACACGTTTTAAGGTTTGATGATTGGTTACAATCCATTTGCTATGAATCTCCAGACTTTAAATTATTCAAGTTGCATACACTTATCGTGAAATTATCAAAAAGTACACACATACATTAGAAAGATCCATTGTTTTACAGAATAATACATTGGCACGCTAAATTTACGTAGATACATTTATTAATACCGGCACAACAAACATTTCGGGCTGAATATTTCACGTAGAAGAACCAGATATAATATGATGAACCACTAAAACTAAACTGATAAAAATACCTACAAAAGCAGTCTTTAGACCTAAGCCAATTTAACAATCCAAATTTAAAATCGATCCTGAATGACACACAAACACCTTTTAATTTTTAAATAGAATCTAAAGTTCCTTTGGTATAGTTTTCGTCATACCAGAGGAAGTTTTGAATCTTATTTGGTATAATTAAATTATGTAATTAATGGCCCATGAGCTAGAATCTAGCCGCTAAATCATTTGAGGGATAACAGACAGAAGGCTTGGCTAACGAATAATCACACGGGAGCGAAAATTAGCACTGTGCGCTCGCTTTCTGTGCTGCTCAAAAACGGAAGAAATGCAATAATTGTTTGCTACATAATAACCGAAGCTTGTCCAAAACGTGTACAATGTGAATGAACTTTATACTTATGGCACCACTCTAAAAATGTTTAAGTGAAAATAACTTCAAAATATCCACTCACAATTAAGTAATTACTTAAATGCGACACTTGATAACAGAAAATGATTCAAACGAATCCTCTTTAAAATAAATTCTGCACTGGGTGGACACGACAGATAAGGTCAAATTTGTAGGTATTTTGTTCAATCTGTTTTAAATTTACTGATAACTTGACCATTTGCCAATCATACTGAATAGTAAAGTTAATGACGCCGCAATTCCCAAACTTCGGTATAATAATCATTATTTTACTGATACAAAACTTATCAACACTTAAATAATGTCGCTTTATATTATATTGATGCTAACTGGTTAGTGAAAGGATGTATTGTTGGATGAATAAATAACCGATTGTAAATAGGGTGAATACTAAATTGGGAAAAGAATAACGTATTTCAATAAACAATAGCACTCTCATCCACCGCCTGACATAGTCAAACAGACATTTCTTTCCCAGAAAGAGTAGGTACCAATAACTGTCATAAAATCTAACAGTTCAAACCCAACCTTCAAGGTTAGCATTGTATTTGATGACGTAACGATCTTAACGACCACATTTAAATCAGGTATTGGAATTTCGAAAAGCAGTTTACCCAAAAATGTACGGTAGTTGCTATGGGTAACAATAAATAGTGCCTACTTTAACAAGAGTATATTTTACGTGACTCAGAACAGACAGCTATGGAGACTTACAAATTAGAACCCATTAGACAAATGTTTACTTATTGTACCTAGAATGTTACTGCCAACATTTAAACAGAACATTGTTATAATGCATATCAATTATCTAGTGATGTACCAACTATCAACCATAGTCAAAACCTGATTGGTGCATGTAAAAGTTGATAAAACCGACAAGATAGCTGTTTACCTAAACAATAGTTTTTAGGTATGAGAATATATTGTTCACCTCATCTGCAGTTGATAGGTCGACCGCACAGTTGCATATTGGCTATTGACTTGGACTGGCCTCCATACATGCTTGTCGGACAGGTTTTTCAGCCAATTGTGGTTTATCTGCAATTTGTGGTTTTTCCACCACCTTTGGTTTTTCAACTGCTTCAATTTTTTCTGCAATTTGAGGTTTTACTGCAACTTGCGGTTTTTCAACCTCTTGTATTCTTTCTGCAACTTTTACTTTTTCTGCAACTTGTGGTTTTTCAACTAATGCAGGTTTTTCCACTGCTGCAGACTCTTCAATGAGTGAAGGTTTTTCATCAACTTTATGTTTATCAACTGCTGGTTCCTTAATTGGCTGCTCTAATTGTGCTTCAGCATAAGATTCTTCCTCTGTATCATTATTTTCAATATGTGTATTGGATAATTGATTAGAAATTATATCAGGTGTCTCTCGCTCCATTTCAGAAGGACCATTTTGTTTTACACCGTCACCCATTGATGGAGAGATAGATCTTTGCATAGCATTCTCAGGAAAAGAAGGAGTTGTGGCTCGGGCAGAGTTATCTTCACTTGAAGCACTAATTTGTCTGGGCATAGAAACATTTGGTGGATGGGACAGCATTTGTGGTAGGTGAGGATTGTGTAGAGGCAGACGAGACTTATCACTTTTCCTCCAAAGTATCACCTCCTGTTGCTTGAAGTACCTGCGGTCCTCTGTGTCCATTAGGACGAGGTTTAAATAATAGCGAACTGAGAATTTATTATTAATATCTCTCATGGTAGGTGTCAGGTCATATCCAGCGAGGAATACTCTAATTGGAATGCTCTCACCCCTCACAGGTGCACCGTCCATAATTTCATATTTAGCAACAGTTTCATTTTCAGTAAAAGTGTTAGGCCCGGACCCTGTAGTTTCTCGCTTGATAATAGATATCTCCATATGCTTGATTTTAATACGAACAAGAAGGAAATAAATCTTACCTACGATCACATCTTTCAAGTGGTATTTAGATTTATTGTATTCAAACTCTATATGTAGGCAGTCTTCAATACCCACTTCCATTTTTATCGAATTAAGCACGTCCGGGTAGCTACACAGTGTGTGCACTGCGATGTCCACTTCTTTTACGATGTCCGTGAGCCGGCGTACAACTGTTGCGCGGAGGAAGTACCTCAGTCTGACATTGGCACCCGTGTACACTTCGTAAGGTTTTTCCACATTCGCGAACTCGAAAGGGTACGAAGTGTGCTGAAGAAGGTCCCCGGGCCTCGCTAACTCCTTCACCAGCGATATGAATTCGTGGTGGTTACCTCTATCATAGAACAACTCAATCTGACCTATAAGTTCGACCTTGATACCTTGATGCTCAAGTTTCGATCCGGGCTTGCGCAGAGTAACGTTAACCCGCCCCGAAACTGTCTCGCCGTCATAGTATAGTAGGAGCTTCTCCTTTTTACTGTCATCCGTTTTAACTTCGGCAACCTTCCGCTTGTCAGCATCATCGAAAACGATCTCCATATCCGCCGTTTGACCGAACCCAAAGAAACTCATTTTTACACTAAGTTGTTACTTTTGATACTGAATAGATTTTACTTTGCTTTTGACAAGAACAGTAATGGTTGATTTGAGCAAAACATTGAAAAACGGCGATGAAACGCCCGCGAATCCGTGGAGGCGACTGAAGGATTGAAGCAAAGATGGCGACTGAATTTAGTCGGCTGTCGCAAACGAGGTTCATAAATAAAATTAAATTGATAAAACTCACCAACAAGGCATCTCTGGATCTCGCACGCTAATTTTTTACAAGGATCTTTCGACATAAATGTAGTTTTTGGCTATTTATACGCGTGTAGTATTACAAACCCTGCATTTCAATCATGTGTACGACTTGAATTTTACTGGCGGCAACCCAACACACATTGATAAATAAATGACACATTCACTAGATTAAGATAGAAATATCCTGGAACTTTTAGATTAATTTACAATTTTAATTGTGTGATTAGCTCTCACACTTCTGTGAATTAAAACTGTGCTATATGATTCCATTTATAGAATATAGGTGCCGTGCAACGAATCAATATATACTTTAGTCGATTTTTCTTAAAATCTGTATCTTAAAATGAACGCAGTTAAAATAAAAGCAAATAAACAGAGCTGCCAACATAACGTCCTTCTTTCTTACCTATGGCGGATCTCAAAATTTTGTAACAAAAGCGAACCGATAATTCAGTGTTTAAAACTATAGAGTATTCATAAAAATTATGGAGATTACGCGTACTACATTAGGAATTGCTGTTGGATTAGCGGGAACGATATTCCTAGGGTACTGTGTGTACTTTGATCAGCAGCGCCGTAAAGACCCTCTGTTCAAAAAGAAATTGAGAGAACGTAAGAAATTGCACTTTTTGAATGAAACTATATCATACACACTAGTTAGAACGCATTTCAATTTAATTTTAACACATCATTATGCTCACCAAGTATTCTGAAATAACCTATAATTTCAACACATGATTGTTCGTGTAATTTGCGCTTCATTGGACGCATAAAATTACATTAAATGTTATTGGTCACGTACTGTGCGCAGTTTTAATTGTTTGGGATTGTGTAACTGCTTAGGATACCTGCATAATGCATGTATTTAATATGTATCACTTGAATCCGTGACATTTGGCAAGCTTAACTTGGCACTAATCTTCATAGCATTGGTCAAATAGGTGTCACAATTGAATAAATTGTAATGCTCTACTATAAAAGAATTACAGTACAGTTCTCCAGGCAGAGATAAAGTCAATAATTTACACATCCTTGATTATAGAAGACAAACCATATTTGAATATGGATAGTGTTAATGTTGCTTGTTGCTGATGATATATTATATATCTTCATGCCGTCCCACAAGGGTTCCCCGAAGGGGTAGGCAGAGGTACACCGACTTTCTGCTTTCTATATATTAATTTGAATAATTAACTAATATTGTATATGAACCGGATAGCATGTGTGTAGACATAGAGAGACTGATGAGAGCTGGTGCTCTACTGTGCAAAAAATCCAAAGTAATTGCTGGGTTACTTGTCTGTTTCATATTTACTGAAAGGAAAGCAATGGAGTACTTTATTAAGGACATATCATCATACCTAGTCCCTCACAGAGTCGAGTAGAGAGCCAGCTCTCTGCAGATAGCCAGTTCTATAGGCCTTGTTTGCTTCATCTACATTCAACAGTCTCTTTATATATGCTAGCCAGTTTTGATGCAGCCAATCAGCCAATTACACATATTAAAAGGTCATCATCATTAGAGAAATTTGTATGAAGACAATCATTTGACATTCAGTAAATATGTTTGTTCTTAGTATATCATTGTTTGTAGGCAGACAGAATGCTCAACAGAACACATCCAGGCTACGCACAATGGGTGGCCCGTTGCCAGACATGAGTGACCACGAGGCCATGCAGAGATTCTTCTTGCAACAGGTATGAGTCTCAAAGGGGTTCACTTTCAGAAGGTTACAGTATGTTATTTCCATTTTATATTGAGAATCAAACATATTGTTATGAAAACTTAAACTATAGTAAGTAGTCTTTGGTCTACAACCTCTCCAACCCTACCACATCTCTCAATAGGATAATTTATGACTTTTCATTACATTTCTGGGGATTTCTACAGTGTTCAAAATCAAATGGTATATAATTGGAAAATAATACATAATGATATTGAAATCTTAGATCCAAACCTGTTCCAGTTTAATCCTAGTTTTTGTTTTAGTATCCTTAGTGCCTCTTTTTCTCTTTTCAGTTTGGTTACTTATAACTGATATCTTGGTGCGCCCAAGAGGGTCTAGTTATCCTGGAACTTAGTGTTCAAACCAATAAACGTGTTTATTTATTATAAAATATATGGCCATATTTCTTTAGTCTTTATTACAATGATTTCTTTATATACACATATTTACCTACCTATCCATCTGCCTACCCCTTGAGAACGCGGCGTGATGATATCTACAGGTAACAAATATATTTGTCAATTATCTAATGTGATACAATTGTCAGATCCAACTGGGCGAGGAGTTGTTGGCGGCTGGCGAGCTGGAGGCTGGAGTGGAGCACCTTGGGCAGGCGGTGGCTGTGTGCGGGCAGACACAGCAGCTGCTGAGTGTATGTATCACTAACTAGTTATACCCTGCAAATTCACCCGCATACAATTTGATTTCATTTGTTTGATTTGTTTTTTCCTGGAGTGAAACATCTTCATTTGTTAACCCAGCTAATGATCTATATCTGTATTCTGTACCTAATTGCATCCCATTCAGTGTAGTAGTTTTTCTGCGAAATAGGCACAATCTTCCAGAAAAAATCAAATGAAATCTAATTGTTTGCATTAACTAAGATAGAAGAAGTCGCATTCTGAAGGCAAACATGTTTTTTTACAGCAACCATTTTATATATTTTTCGTGAAATATTATATCCTACAATGAAGGTTGTTCCGTAAAAATTTAAAAATGACAACCTTCTCCATAGGTGGCAGGAATTGGGTATTTTTTTTTTATAATTTTTTTATTCAATATTCATGAATTTTAACGTTTTCTTTTGTCATCATTGTGATGCAGTCTGATATTGACTCAGATGGCTTTATTTTGATCAGAAGCTGTTACTATGGTGTTTTGTTGTTTCACAGGTGCTCCAGCAGACAATGCCGGCTCCAATCTTCCACTTGTTGCTGAAAAAGCTACCGGAAGTCTCGGAGCGTCTCCGAGCCTCCATGAAGGCCAGTGGCAATGTTCTCCAGGAAGAGGATGTAGAGTAAACCTACCACAGTTAGGGCTCACTAAGTACACTGCCTGGCAATATATTTGGACATTAAAGAAATGTTTGCACTTATATGTAAGTTTAAACATTTCTTCCTGTATCAGTTTTAGAGTAGATTGGTTGTGGCATCTGTATTTATTCTTCAATACCTCATAGGTTACCTGTTAACCATTTCATTGTGAATAGATTATCTGCTAAAAATTAATAGATTTTTTGTATACTTGAGACTGCACACGCGAGCCCAGGGACGAGTTAATGTCTTGCCAGTAATAAAATTCCTGATTGTTGCCATAAATAAAAATGATCAAGTTTAATAATGTCCGTCTAGTATTTAGCAGGCATTGTACCGTCAGCCGCCGTGGTGCTCCCAACAGGATTCAGTTACAATATTGAGACTCAAATATCATGAGTTTGTCTTTCAACTTAACTAAATAATAATGCTTATAATTACTTAATGAATACATCTGCTATAAGTTGCTTAATTTAAATTGTATATTCGCACCCACTTTGTACGCTACAAGGTTCAATTTCGTCAAACAAACGGTGTTAGTTTCAATTGGACATATTGTTGGCTGGCACCGACTGTGATATGTGCGCAGTGCTTGCCCTCGATAGGGAGTGGAGTTCAATAATAATAATAATGTAGGTATTTGTTAGTGTTATTTAGGTTTTGTTTTGTGTTCACAACTGGTTAAGAATGCTTGTGGAGTTTTGATTGAGATTTTATTGTGAAATAAAGTGTTGTACAAATTATGATGTTTTATTTAATAGTACCTTGAACAATGGAAAATGTTCTTTCGCACTATCGTGATTAAGTTCAATTTGGAACTAAACACGATGGAGGATAGATATGTTGTCAACCACGACCGGATAATAAAAAAAACGAAAGTGCCCTTGTTCATGAACCATAATATTTATTAAACAAAATAAAATATAGACAACAATACAGACTCCTAACATGATCAGCCTACCCGGTAACATATACATTATAAAACTAGTCGATGGACTCGCCATCTGTCACGTTGGCACCTAAAATACATATATCTCTGGCGGAAAGTGGGTGTGTAGGTATTACCTATACACCTTTGCCTACCCCTTCGGGAACCCTTGTAGGAATTCGTGAGGATATTTATAAAACTAACCGTTACCGCGGCAACGTCCGAGTAACATTTTTTTGTGGAATAAAACACCATGTGTTAATCCAGCTAATAATCTACTTGTGTGCTAAAATTCATCCAATTCAGTTCAGCCGTTCTGGCGTGATTGAGAAACAAACATCCTCACTCTCTCATAAACCTTCATTTTCATAACATAAGTAGAATGTCAATTGTGGGTTGCCAAGATTGCAGGTCGATCCCGACTGTACCGGACTTTTCTGAACTTAAGTACAGTGATTAGTCACACCACGAGCTTTACGGTGAAGGAAAACATCGAGAGGAAACCTACATACGTCTGAGAAAAGAATCAAGGTCATATGTACAGATGTGCTTAAGAAACGGCGATCGGCTTGCCATCTGTCACGTTGGGATATAAATATATCCGGCGGAAGGAGGGTGATGATATACCTGTGTCTACCCCAACGGGCAGGGTTGCCACCTCTAAAATATGGCAACCAGGACGAACGCGGATTTTAGAGCCCAGAACCCGGAAGTAGGCACCGTGGCAACTGCGAAGGGACAGTGAATTTAACTAGTGAGTTACGTGGGTTGTTTGCGGCGCGGGCAAGACTATTTTTTAATCCCGGACGATCCACGGACTTTCCCGGATGCATTCTAAACTAGGGCATATCCGGGAAAATCCGGACGTATGTTAACCCTACTTTCTGGGACCCGAAGAAGTCATCAACATAATATATAAGTATAAACCTATATTTAGATACATATTAATAAACCATATAAATTGTCTAATAACAAATTCTCAATAAATTGTCTCGTATGCATGTAACAGTACCTATAATATTGTACAACGATAATATAATTTAAGTAACAGATAACTTTGTTTTCCCTAAACTGAACAAAACTTAAAAAAACTGTTTTGAACTTAATCACTAAGACTTGGTCCAATTAAACCGATTCCTTCCTTCCAATATCCAATTATGTAAGTGAACTATTGTTGCAAAAACAAAAAACTATCGAGAACAGAGATAAAGACAAAATTAATTAAAATTAAACATTGATGCTTCAAGTAACTTCTGCCATCCACTAACATTTGCTATCAAGTAGAAATCCAGATCAAACCGGATCAGTCCATCTGGCTTACTAGGTGGATGTGATATAAACATAGTACTAATCATAGACAAGATTGCTCAACTGCGTGGATAAACGTCATGTCCCAAGTGTCAAAAACCTTAAATGTCATGTCAAAAACAGAATATGATCAAACTTAACTGAACATTAGAAAAGAAAAGCAAGTACGGTCAGGGTTTCTTAATAATTGAACTACGAATGTAGTCTTGGGCCACCTTCATCACTTCTAGAGCGCCCTTGCCTACGAGGGAATTAGCTAAATCCTTACCAAAATTATCACAAAGCACTATTACCTCTAAGGGTACGTTCGTATTCACATGCAGACCGCAGTATAGAGTCTGTTGAGAACGTTCATATACATCTTCACAGTGAAGTTGACCGACATTATCGGTCACCCGTCTATTAAGTACTTCTATAGGATTGTCAGTGTGTTCAATTTTTACTTTCTTATTTTCATGCTCTTCTGTTGGACTCAGTTTGTGCTTGTGAGTTTTCTTGATTTGGTCAAACGTTTGCTCCAATGTGTGTTCCAACTTGGTGGTGCCGTCGAGGCTCCATACAGCCCCGGTAATGGTCAGTCGGAACTGTGCGTCGAGGGGTTTGAGCATGGTTGATACACCTACTGGAGCGCTACAACCACCACCTGTTGTTCGTCAACGAATTTAATTAATTAAATATTAAGGGCGGTAGGGCGTAACGGGTTTCCCGTTTGAATTTGGAGCTGTCGGACTGGGGAAGGATCTAATAGAAGTGTTGTGCTCCATAAACTCCTTGGGGAGTGGGAGGATTGTTCTTTTGGCAGCAGAGGGATTAGTCCCATTATTCTGCCAGCACAGTATACTCTCCGAATACAGAGTGACAACGCGCAAGTGATACTTCGGTATCCCACAGAAGACTCGACGATCACACGACAAAAAACCTGCATACGTCTGAGGAGTAATTCAAAGGTATAGTCGTGCTTGAATAATGGCGACGGACTTGCCATCTGACACATTGACGAGCTAAAAGTAGGTGTGTAAGTACTAAGCAACTCTGCCCCTTCAGACCTACGACTGCTCGTACCACTCTGCGTTGCGTGCGTACTTTACAACTGTGAAGGGAAAAAGAGCTTACCTAGAGTCTTGAGAAAACTCCTTTCGGCCAATACACGGCAGTAGGTCTCCGCATGGTTGAAAGGTGCCAGCATGGCAAGGAGGGACGCGTCATTCGCGCGACACTCCACGGCCAGCGCGCCCTGACCCACGGCGTACAGCATCTGAGCACATGGCAGCACCTAAGGGCAACACCAAAACATTATTTCACTGGAAAGTTTGAATTGGTTATACATACATTTTTGAGATATTTTTGTGTAGTCGTCTTTATGTACAACTAGCGGTCCGTCCCGGCTTCGCACGGGTGGACATTTTTATATATAGAAATTATAGCCTATGTCACTCAGGGTGAATGTAGCTTTCCAATGGTGAATTTTTAAAATCGGTCCAGTACTTTTGAGCCAATTCCTTACAAACATACTTACATACAAATCTTTCCTCTTTTTAATATTAGTATAGATATGCAAGTTGTGCAGCGACTTCAACATTGTTTCGATGGTCTATCTTATATTATCTATCTATCTTATACTTATAGTAAACAAACTTGAGCTTTCGCATTTTAAGTTTTTTATATTATATTATATTATTATAAGTTTTTTATTACCTTGAATAAAACATATTCTATTATTTAATGCGTCTAGTCGTTCTGGCGTGAAAGAGTAACAAACATTCTCACACCGAGTCCCTCAATGCGTCTTCATGCGGCAGTACTTTCTAGACCCACAGACCTCTTTAGCTTCATATACGTAGATGCATTATTGTATATAAACGCTATATTTAGACAACGCAAGTACTTAAGGTACGCTAAGCTACTTTCTGCATTTCGTAAATAAAAACCGTAATAGCAAAGACTAGTAGGCCATGTCAAGGAAAAAAAAATTCGGGAAAAAAACTCAAATATGGGATGTTCATAGGTCTGTAACAAAACTGGCTTTTGTACCTGCGCCACACGATGTCCCCAGCCCATTCTGGTGAGCCCAGCGTTGGCGAGCAACAGCGCCGCGTACTCCCCACCCGCGTCCAGTTTACGGAGGCGAGTGTTCAAGTTGCCGCGCACGTCGGCTACCGTCAGTTGCGGATACTTACTGCGGATCTGGGCCGTGCGCCGGAGGGATGACGTACCTTTATAAAAATACATGGAACATCCAAAGCTGATGTAGCATTAGAGCATCTTGTTATTCCCCCACCTTGTAAATTTGCCACCTCAGCACTGATCATGAGCACACTATATATTGTCGTCTTTGCCTTGCCTTATCACAAGCTTTTCTTAATTTAGGGCTATGGTAATTTGTGGGGAATTGTCCCAAGGTATTTATTATTTACATGTAAGGTCACCAGATATTACACCCACTATACAGGAGGGTGTTATTACACTGCTCACTGTTTCTGAAGCCCTTATAGGCAGACGTTAAGGCAAAAATACATCATTTACTCACCAACAACAGCACCAGTAGGGAGGGATTCCAATGTAAGCTCCTTATACTTTTCATTCAGCACCAATGCATCACGGGGATCTTCCCTGTATACAAAATAGACATCAGTTGAACCACAGATACCTTATAAAACAAAATCATTTAGCACACAATGTTTTTTATTATCTTTTAGGCATGCCTAGTAGTTTTACCCTCTTAAAATATTATTTTATTTCTGATGTTTTTAGTGTAATTACACAGACCTATTGCATGTATGAATCCAGCTAGTAATCTGTGCCAAATTTCATTCAATTCCATTCAGTTTTGCATGGAAAAGGAACAAACTTAGCTACTCACAAACTTTCACATTTATAATAATAGTAGGATATCAATTAATGATATTAAAGATAAATAAAATGTATGTGTCTAGATCTTCACGCCATCTTCAAGCCATCATCATGGGTATGTAGGGATAGGCAGAGGTGTGTAGTAACAGACCCTGTTTTCGAGTTATCATTTAGGTGCCAACTTGACAGGTGGCAAATCCATAGCCATTTCTCAAGTACGACTTTACATACGTTTTTGAAGTCCTATTGCATCTCAAACATATTTGTTTCCCCTTGATGTTTTCTTTTACAGTACAGCTTCTGTGATTGATCACTGCATTTAACTGCAGAAAAACTCTATATGGTCGGGTTCCAAGTTGCAATCTTTGCTTTGCAGGCAACGAGCCACCCCGCCACCCCATCACTTGGTTAACAAAAAGTTTAGTATTATGAAAAAACATACATACCGTTCAAATACAGCACCAATAGCAAGCCCGTCAGGCAATGTGGTGGGTAGGTCCTTGAGTGAGTGCACCACAAAGTCTAGGGTTTCATTCCTGAGAGCATCTTCTAAGTCTTTAGTAAATAGAGATTTCTCGCCAATCTTTGGCAGAGACACATTTAGTATCCTATCTCCTAATGTTGTCATGGTTACTGCAATTTGAAATACATAATAATTATATGATGAGCCGTGGTGGCAGAGTGGTTCAAGCAGTTGCCTGCGACGCAAAGGTCGCAAGTTCGAATCCCGACTGTACCAATGAGTTTTTCTGAACTTAAGTAGTGATTAGTCACACCACGAGCTTTACGGTGAAGGAAAACATCGAGAGGAAACCTGCATACGTCTGAGAAGAAATTCAAAGGCGTATGTATAGTCGTGCTTGAGTTACGGCGATGGACTCGCCATCTGTCACGTTGGCACCTAATATACCTCTGGCGGAAAGTGGGTATGTGGGTATTACCTATACACCTCTGCATACCCCTCGGGGAACTTTGTGGGAAGGCGTGAGGATATATTATATATAATAATTATATCTATAGTATTGATATCAATCTTATTAATATTTATTGCATTGTCAGACATTACAAATTATACAGTAGGCACAATAACATTATAATATCAAACACCCTACAAGGGCACACCATGGCATCCGGTGCCTGGTATGGATAATTATACTAATAAAATATAATGATAAACTAACCTATAGTAAATTCTTTTTCTGGGTTTTCTTTTTTCAAACAATCTATAACGAAGTTTGTTTGTATAAGCGCCAGCTGAAAAAATAATAGGTATATTATGAGTTTGTGCCTAATAAGGTAACTGCTAGTTTAAAAAAAAAATACGACAAGTCAATAAATTCAAGTATACAAAAATGAACCAGAATATTATTTAAATAAACAAAGCTGACCTCGCTTTTCCTCGAGCCGACACGTATTATTTTCTTTATTTCATTATCCATATTTAATTCAGGGAAATAATTAAAATTCGTCGATGTATAAAATTAGGTTATAGAAGTTATTTAAACATATATAGGTCACTCGGATTTTATCGTGACTTCTGAATAAGTGGTTTAGCTTGTCACTAACACTGTAGTGGACAAGTTAATTAATTGTGTGTAAATTAATAAAATTTAAATATCGATTTTCCGTCAAAACATCGTCACTTGAGCTATGTAATCGAATTGACACTGACATACTCATGAACTGTTTAATCTGTTCGGTATTCGGTAACTGTGGCAGTTTGTGAGCTGGGTAACCACAGAATATATCACACCTAAATACTTTTAATTGGGAAGTTTTCAATACATCAACTAAATTGTTTTAAAAATATATAAAAAACGAATAAAATATCACAATTGCAAGATGAAAACTAAACTAAAGTAACTGTACTCGTTTAAAAATATCATTATTACCTAAAATCTGTCGGTATAGCATTATAGGAGTCGCTGTAAATGAAGCAACTTGTTAATTTATTCTACGATTCGTGGATTGCTGGGTTAAAGTTGGTAAAGTCCTATTGTCCTATTACCTATACCTATTGAGTGACTGAAGTGACCGATATGTTTACTATTCGGTTATGACATGGATAAGGGTCTTTGCCGGCAAACATTTAATATGAGTTTCTTATCTAAGTTCGGGTAATTTCATAAATTTTTGGTGTACAGATAATAGAATGAACACTGTCGAATATAAAAAAATTAGGTTCCTTAAGCAATAAATAGCTACGGCTGTCTAAATATGAAGTGAGTAGTCAGCTGAGTAAATACAAATTTTGGTCAATTAAGTCAAATATTGCTAGTTTCCGATATTATCTGAAAAAATATGGTATAGATTATTTCAAATACATTATGTTTTATTATGGCATATTCTGTTAATATTAAGGAGTTCTTACGTGTTGGTGATCCAAATCCAAAAAATAAATACAACCATAATACTTAAGAGATATTTAATTTCTGAATGGGTAGATCCTGTGCGCCTGCACTTTATAGACGGAAGATGTACAATATTCTTGCAAATATTAAAGCACGGTCGCGGAGCAGGAAGAATTTCGTACAATGACCTCTTTACCTACTGACAGTGGTCACAAACATTTTTATATGTGTGGTTTGCATGAAATATTTGAAGGATAGAAAAAAACTAGCTTATTAAATAAATTTAAATATTAAATATTAAATTCATTTCTTTTTTTGAAGGATATTTATCGGCAGGCCAGGATTCCTTAATGTATTTAAACACGTTAATAATCATAACCTTCTCAGATTCACTAAAGTGTGACATTTTTCTTTTCTTCCGCGGAGAAACAAACTTCTTGAATGGACGCGAGGTAGACGGCACTGGTTCCATTTTAAAACAGTAAATTAAACTTAACAAATCAACGAAACCACTTAACAATTAAAACAAGACAACAAAAACTAACAAATAACAACAAACTAAGATAAATGTGTTTCAAAATTGAACGAGCACTAACGCATCCCAAGATGGAATGTCGTTAGTTATTCAAAAATTATGAATCATGTCAAATACTTTTAATTGCGACCAAAACACCAGACGCAAGCAAGAACAAACCTTACGATCTCAATTAAACGGTTTTCAATCCCTGGCGACAGCGGTCATTGCATCTGTGCGAGCGAGACGCATTATATTTACGCGGGAGTGACAGAGATGGGTAATAATAGGTCATTGTACGAAATTCTTCCTGCTCCGCGACCGTGCTTTAGTCTAACACATAACAAGCATATATACTGGTCACACAAATGAGCGAACGGGAAACGAACCCACGAATATCGTTCTGTATGAAACGATAGAGGTTTGTAAGTATAGAGATCTGGCGCTGTATTCTATGGGGGACTACGCTAGACTCCCGTCTTTGGCTAAAAGTGGTTGTAATCACCTCTTCACCTTTGCCTACTATTTCTAGGGCGAAATAAACAAATAAAACCCGATATATTAAAAATTGTTTTATTGAACTATGGAAATGATACAAACATGAGGACAGCAATGCACTAAACTACAAGCGAATTCAACGAATTTCACTAAATGCAAGTAATTCCAATAAAGCCTAATACCTATTACTGTGGCCCTTAGAGGAAAACGGGACACTAATAATTAAATTATTTTTTACTTAAAATTACGAGTAAAGATTTCTGCAACATTATCTCCAGTGTTGCCTTGATATCAACAAATACAGTAAAAAAATCACAGGAATCATAGACACTCTAGACTTATGCACGTACGTACGAAAAAGGTGGGTCAGTAAATCATATCGCGGCATAAACTAGTAAAATTAAATATATATAACGAAAGATTTTTATGTATACAAAAATTTTGATTATAAAAATTAGGTACGATTCTCTTAAGGCGGTACCTACGTTTCGACTTATTCTAAACATTTAAAACCACACGACACTGAATCTTCCAACATTCATGAAAGTACGAAAGTCATTAATGCTTGTTATTGCGTGTACTGCTCCTGAGTCGTCTCCTGTTGTTTGGAACTGTGTATGTTGAACGCGTTGAAATTTCTACAACAAAAAATACAATAATAGCTAAATTTTTTAATTTATTAAATACTGACGGTCAATACAATAATGGCGATCCATGTATCACCACTACATAAATCCATCCTAAAACATAGTGAAATAAATCGCTGTATTTAATTTGACAAAAATATCATTGGTGCAGACTGCAATCCATGGGACTACCATCATACCAGAGTGTGACTATCAACCTCTCAGCCACTACGGCTTTTATTATGCATAATAAGTTAATAAACTTAGATTCCTTACTTGGACTAGTCTTTGTAACTGGTGACTTGAGAGGTTCCACAATTTTCACTACTTTTTGTTCCTTCTTTAGCGAAGTCCGAGATTTTGATCTACTACTTTTGGGCACAACCTTTACTGTCACTTCACTATTTTTGTTGCTATCAACACTAGCCATCTGCCTAGTAACCCTTGCAGTTGGGGCAGACTCTGTATTCTTTACAGATTTATTTCTCATCGACCTTGTACATCTAGGAAGAGTTTGAGCTTCACTTTTTGCAGCCAATTCAAGCTTTTCTTTCAATTCTCTTTTCTCTTTCATTCTATAAACTTTGACCATAGCGGGGGTGTATCCTTGCAGGCATTCTGGCGTCTCCTCATGTTCCTTGGAAACTTTACCTGACATTTTCTTCTTGAAATTGGTAATAACTTCTTTCATAGCGTATGTGAGGTTAACGCCTTGTAGATAATCTTTGTGGAGCAATGGAGACTGTATATTAGTTTCACTCACGTCTGATGATGCATTGGATAGCTTTCTGATTCTATACTTGCAGTTCGAGTCATCATCTGCACCCTCATTGGTTGCATTCCTTGTTCGGATAATGTCTTCAGGGTTGCCAGCTAATATCTCTGCCCAAGTGAACTGTCTTGCCGAACCCATGAAGTTGCCAAACTTTCCAATACTATTTCTGTGTGTCTTCACACCGCGACGCTTTTTAACTTGCTTCTTCTTAGAGCGTAGGTTTTTAGGCGACAGTTTTTTCCCGAACATATCGTGGGGCATGAGAGATTTCTTCAGCCGGGCAACTAGATCCGCGTCGGAGATGAAGAAGTTCCTAGAAGCACACGGCTTCCTAACACCATCACTTGAGGAGTTCAATGTTTGCTTTAGAAGTTCCAGTTTCAAATCGTTTTCGAGAGAGTAGAGGTTCTCCCTCTCGTATGCTTTTTTAATTCCATTTCTCGCCAGGAAATTTGGTGGTGTGTTTTTTCTGCCAAATCTTTTTGAATAGCACAACTTTTTACGACTCATTGGCGACATTGGTGGCTCTGAGAACGCCAGTGACAATTCCTTACTAGGGTACCCACTTTTCAATAATTCACTCCTAAAAAGACTGCGACAGTAATCGTAATCTGGTTTCTCAATGAAATCTAAACTTGTGACGTATTCCAAGTACTTTTCTAGAAATTGAGGATAGAATTCAGTATTGAAACATGTTTTCAGCAACAATTTTATATCACCCATGAAGTTTTTCTTCAAAGCGTGCACTAGGTCTGGTTCAGCAAGTACTTCTGGGGTCTTCCAGGGAAGGGAACCCGTGAGCCAATCCAGTAGGTTGTACCCTAAAGTTTCCAGGTCAGATCGCCTCGAGTGGGCACCAATGTGGGAGTCACGAGAGCTGTATTCTAAAGTACCGTCGTGTGCTTTTCGAGCATCCATAACAAAGTCTTTGTGATTGCCATCTCCATCTATAAACTTTGATGCTAGACCGTAATCCAGTAGGTAAATTTGGCCGTTAGCCTGCGACAGCACTGCTTCCTTATATATGTCATCAAGACTCATGTCAGTCTCACTTTTCTCTTTAAGACTCCTGTTTTTGCTCTCCTCTTGGAATTCTTTAGCTGTGCGAATGAGATTTTTGTTCCCAAAATCGTCTAAAAGCTTCTGATACGATTGATCTGAACACACTGAGCTGGTCATATCCTCATAGTTCACGCAGCTGGACAGTTGTCTCAAGTTGAACGCGTGATGCCTGTGCAAAGTCCTACTATCTCTGTCAGAAAGTATTTTCCTAAGTTTATTTTTAACATTCACAAGTTTTTTATCAGTTTCCAAGCTCCCATCTATATCAGTTGAGCTTCTGCTCTCCTTGACAACAAAATCTTCATCATCATAGTAATTCGAGGTTCTGGCTCTGGAAGTTTTGACTTTCCTGTGCTTTCCAGCTAGAACAGTCACTTCTTTTGTCTCCTTTTGGAATGACGGTGTAGCTTTCAGCGAGGGAATCTTTCCCAGCCTCGGGCCATCAAATCCTAGAGCTAGGTTTGAACTTTTAATATCGGAATGGGTGTATCCTTGCTTATGCAGATGTTCCAATACGTCTAAGATTTGGATAGCTAACACAAGGACATTTTTAAGTTCCAGTACTCTTGTTTTGGCGATGATCTTCTGCAGGTCGATGTCGTAGCGAGGAAGCACCAGGAAACGGTACTTGGTGCCCGTGGTGTTGTCAGTAAAGGAGCCGTTCGCGATATACACCGGCATTCCGATGCGCCTGTTTTTGTTCTGGGCACGCCATGCTTTCACTGAAAGAGTCAGTATAGGGATTAAGTCTTCATTCATTCAACACTATTTTCAGGTAACTATTTTTCATATTATTAATTATTGTATTTATAATTTCAATAAATCGCATAAAAAAAAAGAATTTTAGGTGGATTATATATGATATTGGGGGTGAATTTTTTCGAACTAATTTCACTATAACTATTTCAACTTATACATATGTATTCAATCATTGGTTTTTTTTTAATATTGGATCCCATTTTTTACGTAGGTAAAATTGGAGACAGGCTCAACTATATCTCTAGAAAAGTGGTGGTCTTCTGTCTCTGCCTAACACAGAGAGGAACACAGCGAGATGATATGTATGTTAATTGTTATTATTTTAGGTTTGTTTTTGCACTAAACGACAAATAAACACAGCTACTGACTCTAATAATGAAATTCAAGTGTAAAGTAGCTATCTATACTTATAAATCCTTTTCTTTTTTCAAAATCTTACAATAATTCAGTTACACATACCTTTGTCAACCTGTGCTGCTCTGATTAAGCAGTGTATCTCAACGAACAAAGGTCCATTTGTGTGGGGCTCAATCTTGACCACATATCTAGCATTTAGCTTAGTGACCTCCTTGTTAATATCGTCCGAGGCCAGGTAAATTCTACCAAAGCTACCACGACCTGGAAATACACGATAAATAACGATTTTTATTTTTCATAATAAAAATCATTAACTTTTATTGAATGCAAGGGACACAGTAAACACTTCGCAGACAACATATTAAATTTAAAAGAGAGGAGGATGTCTACTTTTAGTAAATTATGTAGATTTCTTTGGTAGTATGATTTTGTTTCATCTGCCCCAATAAACTTTCTAATAAGTCCTTGATTTATTTTAGGTTTTTTATGAGTTCCACTTTTGTCCTATTATTTATTTCTCTATTGTCCTATTATATATGTTTTGAATGTATAAAACCATTCAAAACATATCATTTGTACTGCTACACATTTAAAACATTGTAAGAAGGAAATAATGCACTGCAAAGGTACCCGAAACTGGCATATGCATGGCAAACATGTATGAAGATATTGATGAATGAGGATGAAGCGAAAGAGGTCTGTAAGTTTCGAGAGAACTGGCGCTCTACTCTTTTTGCCTACCCAGTGAGGGACTCGGGCTGCTTATATGTATGTATAAATATATGTAGTGTATAAAATACCAGACATGGAGGTGGTATGAGGATTAGCAGCCAGTACGTAGCTTAATACCTAAAGGCTTATGACCAAACAACTAGTGTTATAAAAAACCCAAAGTATATATTTACGCCTATGTTATTAGGGGGCGTCCATAAATTACGTGAGATGTTTAAGGGGGGAGGGGGTCGAATCAAATCTCATCTAATCTTACGTTGGAGAGAGGGGGGGTCTCGGCAAATATCACGCAAATCTTTTTCTGATTAAACAAAAAAATATATACTATTTTGGTCCATTTAATCCAGATTGAACATGCGTGAGATTTAATCTTATAACTAAACTCTCAGTAATATTGATTACTAGTCTTAACTAGTCGTAAATAAAAGCACGAAGCAATTTTTTTACTTTTTACAATAAAAATCCAACGCGTTTACGTAAGAAACCCACATTTTGAAAAATCTCACGTGAGATTGGGGGATGGGGGAGGGGGTTGAATAAAATCTCACAAGGAGGAGGGACAGAAAATAAAAAAATACACCTCACGTAATTTATGGACGCCCCCTTAGGAGGAAACATTTGATTGTTTATAATAAATAAATCATACAAGGCTTGATCCCAGTGACCTCATGCCAAAATAAACACTAATTTGCATATAGTATGACATGGGGATCCCAGTGGAAGCGTGCACGTCGCGATTCCTGCCAGCCCAGAGGGCTGCAATTCCACTCGATGCGCATTGGCCGGACGGCTGTTAGGGCGTGCCCCCGAGGCGACGCGCACCAGTCCGTCCCCGCTGGTGCGAAAAATTCAGCACAGTGCGGCGATGGGGACCGCCACCCATCACGCGGAGTGCCTCACGGCGGGAAGTGGAGTGTGGAGTGTAGGATGGGTGTATGGAATGTAAGAGGAGGTATGGCTGATAAGATGAACGAATTGATCGATGTTATGACAGAGAGCGAGTTAGATGTTGTGTGCCTGTCTGAAACCAAGCGGAAGGGTAGTGGAGTAGACGAGCTCCCGGGCGGGAGTTTAGTGCTGTGGTCAGGAGTGGCAAACACCGAGCACGCCTGCCAGGGAGTGGGAATTCTACTATCCAGCCGCTTGGCAGAATGTATGATAAGTTATGATGCGGTGAGCCCCAGACTTATTTGGGCTCGCTTTAAAATAGGCCTTACCCGACTATTTTTAGTCGCGGTGTATGCTCCGGTGACCTCAGCGGACACTTGCGACCTGAATAAGTTCTGGGAATGTGTGAGTAATGTTCTAAAGACGAAAGAAGGGAATGAAAAGCTGATTATTTGTGATCTGAATGGATGGGTCGGGACAGCCCGTAAGGATTACGAGGCAGTACTCGGCAAGTATGGTGATAAGAGAGTGAACGAGGCAGGCTAGCTGATATTAGATGTATGCATGGAGAGAGACCTTTTTGTGGCGAACACCATGTTCGACCACAAGAGGATTCATCAGTATACATGGGAACGGAAAAATGAGCGAAGCATGATAGATCTGTTTCTAATAGATCAGCGACTCAGAACACAGGTGATGGACACCAGGGTGTATAGGGGAGCCGACCTGGGAACGGACCACTTTTTAGTTATAACTAGAATAAGAGGTCTGTTCGCGGGCTGGCGATCCCGTGCTGGGGGTCCCTGTTCTGCAGTCGCAGACCGCATCAAAAGTTGGAGGCTTCAAGATGCGGCTATTAGAGACAGATATCAAGGAAGGGTATCTGAACAGCTAGTCTGTCCCCCGAAAGATGTGTTTGAGAGTGTCGATGTTTGTTGGCAGTTCCTTAAGTCCAGCATTTTATGCGCCGCGAAAGAGGTTTGTGGCATTTCGAAAGGGCGGACAACCAAAAATGGCGATGGTTGGTGGGATGATGAAGTGAAAGAAGAAGTTAAAAAGAAGAAGGATGCAAGGCAAGACATTTTGGCTATGTCCAGCTCAAGTGAAAGTATGAAAGAAAAGATGAAAGAAAAATATCGCCTGCAAAAAAATCGTACGAAAGAGATAATAGCTCAGAAGCGTGAGAGGTTCCAAATGACTGTAGACGAAAAACTGTCGCATAATTTCAAGGACAATGCAAAACTTTTTTGGAGGGAAGTTAAGAAGTCCAGAAATTGTGTTACAGCTAGTAGTAGGATGAATGTGATTATTTCGAAGGACAATGACATACTGACTGACAAAACTGACGTCCTCAGGCGATGGAGTGAATTCTACAAAGATATGTATGATGATGATGCCGCTGATCTACTCATAGAGCTGCCTCCAACAGAATCTGTCGAGGATCCTATAGCGGATAAAATAAGTATGGGAGAGATTGTAAGTGCGATAAGAAGTCTGAAATGTGGAAAAGCTGCGGGAATAGATGGGATTAAGGCTGAGATGATCAAGTACGGTGGACCAGCGGTCTGGGACGTCATCTATTTGCTATGCAATCTTTGCTGGGAAAGGGGTGATGTTCCGGACGACTGGAGGCGAGCAGTCATCGTGCCTTTCTATAAAGGAAAGGGATCACGATTGGACTGCTCCAACTACAGAGCCATCAGCTTGGTCAGCTTAGCTAGTAAAGTGTACACGAAGATCCTGACGATAAGAATGCAAGAGCGATCCGAAAGGTTTCTCTGGGAATCCCAAGGTGGATTTAGACCAGGAAGAGGATGTATGGATCAAACCTTCTCGCTTCGCGGAATCGCGGAAAAGTTTTTGGATATTAACCAAAGGGTTTTCTGCGCTTTCGTCGACTTGGAGAAGGCATTTGATAGAGTCGTACGAAAGGAACTCTGGGACGTGTTGCCTGGATATGGAGTGAGCAGTTCCCTACTGCATGCCGTGAAATCACTCTATAGTGATAGCGAGGCGTGCGTTAGGGTTAACGGTGAGATGTCACCCTGGTTTGATGTGAAGTCGGGGGTCAAACAAGGGTGTATCATGTCTGCCTGGCTGTTCATTATATATCTAGATAACTGTCTGAAAGCACTAAGAACGAACGGATGTGGAGTGAAAATGGGAAACTTAGTGGTCAACTGCCTACTACACGCCGATGACGCGGTTTTACTGGCGTCATCAGAGGGCGAACTGCAGTCACTAGTTACCATAATGAAAGAAGAATGTGAAAAGAAGGGGCTGCGTTTAAACGCTGGCAAGACTAAGGTTCTGGTATTCGAAAGAGATGAACAAGTGACAGAGTGTGCAATATCGGTAAATGGGCAAATTCTAGAGCAAGTGAATGAATTTGTATATCTTGGAAGCATGTTCACACGAGATGGAAAGTATGAAAAAGATATTGAAAGAAGGACTGCCGGAAATAAGGTGAATGGAGCCATGTCGGCGTTGATGGGCAGTAAAAGTCTGAGCAAGAATGCTTGAATGCAGTCGAGATGCGATCTCTTCGAAAAATGTGCGGCGTAACGATATTAGATCGAATCCGCAAATCAACTGGCGTGAATGAGGGCGTGATTGTAAAGATGAAGAAAGGCATGTTACGTTGGTTTGGACACATAGAAAGGATGAGTGAAGAAAGATTGACGAAACAGATATACAAAGCAAAAGTGTGTGCAAGAAGAGGCAGAGGAAGGCCACGTTCCAACTACCTGGATCAAATAGATCGGACTCTCAAGGACGGGAACGTTAAGAGTACTCGAAACCGACGAGCATGTATGAAGAGACTGATGAATGTGGACGACGCGAAAGAGGTATGTAAGTCTAGAGAGAACTGGCGCTCTATACTCTCTGCCTACCCCGTTAGGGACTTGGCGTGATGATATGTATGTATGTATGTAGTATGACATCTGTGTGATTCATAAGAGAACCTGACTTACTTAGCTTGTGGTTGTCACTTTTATTAGTCACAAATGCAAGGATGATTTTAAACTAGGGTAGTACTCTTTCAAATTGTGTGTGTTACTATAATAATATAGCCTTTATATTCTGAAATAGCCACAGAATAAATAATAGTCTATAACTGCTATAACAACCATTATGAATGTTGAACACACCTTGTATAGGTGGTAGGAATCTCAAATATAGATATAATATGAGACTGATGAATGTGGACGAAGTGAAAGAGGTATGTAAGTCTAGAGAAAACTGGTGCTCTATACTCTCTGCCTATCCCGTTAGGGACTTGGCATGATGATATGTATGTATGTATATATTTTTTACTTTGAAGTTCTAATGTGCATACTGTTGTTGAGTCTATTATATATGCTACTAATATTATCAATGAGAAAGTTTCAGTTTGCAAATGTTTGTTAAACAATCATGCCAGTACAGCTTAATGGAATTGGATGTAATTTGCCGCAGAGTTGATTATTATTAGCTGGATAACAATCCGGGATATGTTTTATTCTAGAAATAATAATATACCAATGAAATCAAATTATAATTTGCAATTTTGTGCAGGTGCAGAAACCAAAAGGAACATCAACTAAATAAATATATAAAGCCCAGGATACAGTATAATCATTTGAGTTATATTATATAAGTAAAATTTTAGGTGCACACCAAAATATTAATCCAATATAGAAAATGTCTGTGTACATATACATAAACAATTATTATGTCTGGCCAAATATTAATGTAGATTGTAAAGTCAAATAGGCATGTATGATGCATAGTTATTATTATCTCTAGCTGTTTTGCAAATTGTATACATATACACACACACACACATGCTCCCACACACTAGCACAACTAACATTATATGTATAATGTTTTTTTGTATATACAATTATTTAATGAATTAATATGTATTTCGACAATAGAGCAGAGCATAAGAGCAGTTGGTTTTGTGGATATATACTGCTTTTAGATTTCAGGAACAAATGAAAAGCTATTCAGATGTTGCATAGAATTAAAATGCCAAATAATCAATACCCATATAATTGATGAAACAGATATACAATGCAAAAGTGTAAGGAAGAGGCAGAGGATGACTATGCTCCAACAATCTAGATCAAATCTATTGGCCACTCAAGAATAGGAATGTCAAGCGTACTTGAAATTTATATGCATGTATGAAGAAACTGATGAATGTGGACAACTCAAAGTCGAGTATATAGGGAGAACTGGCACTCTTCTCTCTCTAGCTACCCCATGAGGGACTCGGCATGATGATATATAAAAAAGTTCTCATTCTCCTTCATAATCATCCGTATTCATCAATCATAATCAGTTTCTTTGCAACCCATTTTTATTAGGTTGCCTAGATATAAAAAAAACTGTAGGAACTGACATTGGGACTTGTGACATAACGCACAAATCACTGCTTTATAATCTTGAAATTAATTATGAATATTATGCATGTAAAGTTTGTTTCATTACAAATTGGGGACTTCGAGAAACAAGGTAATATCAATAAGGAATAGGACAATGTCTTTAAGGCCTGTAGTTGTAGGAATTGTATAAACATTAAATTGCAAGAGATAATCTGACATGTAATTGTTACTTCAACTATTATAGAAATTACATATCAATATGGTTAAAAAGTGTAGTATATATGATAAGCAACATGGTTGAGGGTGTTGTAAAGAAAGGCATTTTACATTGGTACATATAGAATGGATGAGTGAAGAAAGGTTGACAAAATAGGTGCTTAATGTGACTGGAAGATGAGCCCGAAGAGGACCATGTACCATATAAACGTAATACAAGATGGCAAATCTCACCAATAGGCTTTCCAATGCGCCATTTCTTGAGATGGACGTCAGTGAACACAATACCGGGGGGCAAAGCCTCATCGTCACAGAAACTGACATCAAGGCTCGGCGCCTCCTCCACCACCTTCGTCTTCTTTCTAGGTGTCGCCGGCGGTTGCACCATTTCACCACAACGGCGAGGCATCATTAAATCTCATTCGAAACCCAACAACATATGACCCCAATATACAAGTAACTGTGTTGACTGTCTGCAAATGAATGAAACACGTAAGTATGTGTAGGTACAATTCTACTGAGCCAATAAACACCAACGTGCATTGCAATGTGACAATAAACGAGATTAACAAGAATAATAAGCTTTACCTAAGAGCATACTATCAGTCGAATCGCCACGGGAATTAATTATTTATGTGAAGTATTCAAAGCATTAAATAATGTGTGTAATAGTCGTAAACTAAACATGAAGTATGATTTCAAATGTTATCAGTTTTTAACGAAATTTGTAAGAAAACACAACTGTTCAAGATTCGGCCATGTTGTTTGTATTCTTAGAGTTGTCAGTTTTAAAAGTATGGCTAACGCATAATCGCCTAATCTAAAAATAATAATTAGCTTCAGTCGAGTTTGAATCAATCGAATATTAATTCGCAGTCATCTTCACACAAAAACACACATGTTGACCCTTCAAATGAGTTCTTGATTTCAAATGAGATCTCAGGTAGTTCATACCGGGTTGCTGATGTTAGATATAGCAAAAAGTGCTCTTAGGTTGTTGCTGGGAGCTGAAGGGGCTTTTTGAAAACAAAAATGTATGATTTCTTGACCTCCGTAATCGAAGTCTGGGCTTGTATATAGAGTTGGGCTTCGTATTTTATATGATACTAGTTGTCCCGCCCAGCTTCGTTGGTAGAAAAAATTAAAGCGACGGACCCAGTGGCGCCACCTATCGGGTCCAATTGTGAATCTAAACCATTCCCAGATCCCCTTGAACACACACAGAAAATTCCATTAAAATCGGTCCAGCCGTTTAGGAGGAGTTCAGTGACATACACACTCACAGAAGAATTATATATATAAAGATGGTTGGCTGTAGGCCTAGGTCTCGCCATTGACCGGTTAAGTAGCAAAAGTTCCCGGAACTCACGCTACGAGAGACAATACAAAAAAAAAAATATGTTATATGATATGGTACGGTTATTCTAGATTGAAAAATAAATATTTCCTCCTTCGAGGTGTTGAGAATTCTTTAACTTTTCAACTCCTTCCATATTCCTTACAGGTTCTCCTCCACTGATTTATCATTTTGTATGTTTTTCTCCATTAATAATTGTCATTAAGCTTTTTGTACCCTATTCCAAGCCTTTAAATTGAGAGAGCATACCTCGACTTCCGGTGTGAACACGTCATACTTAGCCCCCTTTTGCGGTGGTAGCAGCTCCTTCCTGTGTAATTTAATTACTTTTCCCCAACCATCAGCAGCCAGGCGCGAAGGCGCGCTAGCATCATTGGCGTTTTTCGACTCGTTGGTGTAACACGCGGAGTTTAAGAAATAATACTTTATTTCAATTTCAAATACTAAGCGGTTGTCTTAATATGGAAAACGCAAAATCCAGTAAAATTGCCCCCGAGTTCTCAAGGGATGCTAAGTATTCGAGCCCATCTTCCTCATCGGAATCTTCGTCTGACCATCATCGTAGGCGTTATCGCCGGGGATATAGGCGCATGGATAAACGCATCAATAAGCGCCTGAAACTCTTGGAAAAGGTGGTAAATAATCTTGCCACCACCGTAAGTACCATGGCCTCAGGTGAGTCAAACTCATCGTTTATTAAACCCAGTCATGCCATGCTTGGCAATTCTGATTCGGACATCTTGTCTATATACACAGATAATGACGAATTAGAGCCTACATTGTCACATAATGGCGGCTTATGTGAACAAGGTTCCCCGTTTAATTTTAAGCAGGAAACTACCCTCAAATCAACATTAAATAAAACTTCAACCAATCACGCGGAAGTCCTTTGCAAATTGCAGCACTTTGATACGACTGATTGGTCTCAGGTGAGATACGCTACTGTGCAGAAACAATATATTTCTTACCCGGGTTTTGCGGAATTAGAAAGCAATGATGTAATTAAAACTTTCGACCGCAATAGGACCTTAGCCGAAACGGAAAAAACTTTAGCAGCAGTGTCCCACGCTTTGATCATTCAAAACGAAAAGCTTCTCGAAGGCTTTCAGGCCTTTATTACCTGGTTGAATTCTTCTGAACAAGTATCTACCGATGACGTACTAAATAAAATTAACGAAATTTTTGGCGGTGATTACAATCATACTCACTTAGATCTATTGCAAATGGTATGCGGACGGCGCGCAGATATTATACAGCAGCGCCGTGATACCATTCTGCGTTTTGTAAAAGACAGAGCGGTCAAGGAAACTCTGCGAAAAATCCCACCTACCATTGAACATCTGTTTAATGATAGCCGTTTTTCAGAATGTGTCTCAAGGAATGGTGGCATCGAGAAAGTTTTCTTCAGACTGCATTCCACTCCTGCGCAAGGAGGTGCGAGCAGAGCTCTTGCGCAAAGAGCGGAACCAAGGAGGGTCATCTCTAACCCACCACGTGGCCGCGCTGCTGTTTCTACAGTCGGCCATAACGCAGCCCTCACAACACAAAGCCGCAAACGTAAGTCTGATCTGACTTTTCGAACCCCTCGAGGGGAAAAGCAATTTAAGAACCGCCAGGGACGTCGTTCCCAGAGGCATCTTGACTGACTATTGCACCTTTCGAGCGGGCCATTTGGCACGATTTGCGGCCCTATGGAAAAAATGGGGCGCTCCCAGTCATATTTTAAAAATTATATCCGGGTACAAAATACCGTTTTTCAAGAAACCCCCCCTAGTGTCACCCTCTCATATTCCAAAGCGGTTTCATACACACCACCACCTCCACATGGAACGAGCGATATGCAGGTTAATAAAACAGGGCGTTCTGGAACCGGCTCAAGCCACTCCAAGCTTTGTCTCCAGCATATTTCTAGTGCCAAAAGGAAACAAACAAATGCGTCCGGTACTCAACCTCAAATTGTTAAACAATTTTGTTTATGCAAGCAAGTTCAGGCTAACAAACATGTTTAAGGTCCCAGATTTCCTCCAACCAAACGACTGGCTAGTAAAATTGGATCTCCACAACGCATACTTCCACGTGCCGATCATATCCCGTCAGCGCTGTTTTCTAAGAGTAATATATCGCCGCCGCTTGTGGCAAATGACATGTCTACCATTCGGTCTGTCGACGGCACCAAAAGTTTTCGCGTCCATCACAAACTGGGTGGCCGAAATCCTTCGAAAAAAGGGTCTAAGGTTGTTAGTGTACTTAGACGATTTTTGCCTGGCACATCAAGACAGGGCAATATTAAAGAAGCAGGTGGTTTTCACCCTGCACCTATTCCAGGAGCTCGGGTTAGTTGTCAATTTAGAAAAGTCCGCTCTCGTACCGCAGAAATCGATAAGGTTTCTGGGAATTCTTTGGAATCCTTGGACGAACGAGAAGTCTCTTCCCACGGACAAGGTGCAAAGTCTCTTGAGGATGTCCGAAAAATTCATATCGCGGCGAAAAGCCTCTCTTCGTCAAGTACAATCTCTTCTGGGTCTCTACAATTTCGCCGGATTCGTGGTTCCCCGCGGTCGCTTAAATACCCGAGCGCTGCTCTTACACAGTCACCAGCTGTTACATCAAGGTCCTTGGTTAGAATATCAAATTCCGGAATCTGTCCTGAGGGTACTCAGGTGGTGGATAGTAAACGCGCACATCACTTCCCGCATTCACTTACCTTGGCCAAAAATGCATCTTACAACAGATGCATCAGCCCTAGGTTGGGGTGCAATGCTAAACGACCTGAGAATATCAGGTGCTTGGGATCTCCAAGAACGGGAGCTTCACTCCAATGTTTTAGAAATGATGGCCATTTACAAAGTACTAAAGTTGTACCCTCAAATGATAATGAACTCGTCGTTACAAATCTTGTCGGACAATCGAACGGTAGTATCTTATCTTCGAAACGAGGGAGGCACGAAATCCCTTCAATTACTGGACCTCACGATTCAAATTTTGAATCTCTTAGATCATTTACACGTGTGCATGGTGATAAACTTTATTCCCGGCCGGTACAATACCGAGGCGGATCGTCTCTCCCGTTTTCGTCACAATGCGGAATGGATTTTAAAAAATTCGAGTGACTCAAGAGATCTTTCGATTGTGGGGGACACCCGAGATAGATCTTTTCGCATCAAGAAATGCTCATGTAGTCCCTGTATATGTGACAATGGATCCCTCCGACCAACAAGCCGCATATGTCAATGCCTTCAGCAGAACCTGGGACTACCAACTGGCGTGGCTATTTCCCCCTCCGAATCTAGTAGCTCGTGTTTTAACTCATCTCAACAATGCTCAAGGAACCTTTCTGCTAGTCGTCCCAAGATGGACCAGGGTTTTCTGGCGCAGCGATCTGATATCCAGGTCCCTATCTCAACCTCTACAAATTCGGAATCTGCAGTCAGTTCTAATCGACCTTTGTACCTGCAAGCCTCCTCCAGGAGTCAAGCAGATGATATTGGAGGTTTGGAAAATACGGGGTGGGCCTCTATGCTAGTTTCTTGGGACGAAGGTCAAAAGCGCCTTTTGCTAAGGGGCTGGCGTAAATCAACATTTGCCGCCTATAAGTCAGCTTGGCTAAGATGGTGCGCATGGGCCTCATCAAATAATGTCCTGAAAGACAATCCCAGTCCTTCAGACTTGGCAAAATTTTTGATATATTTATTTCAAAATGTTAATCTAGCATATAGCTCAATTTGTCTTCATAGGTCTGTTGTCTCTACATTCTGCCCAAAATTCCCTGCTTTAAGTAGCCATACTCTTGTAAGACAGGCACTGAAAGCAATAAATTTATGTAAACCACAAAAAGCTAAAGCACCCATATGGGATATCAAGGACCTATGTAACTATTTGGAAACTAACGAACCTATAAATGATTCTATCTTCGAAACTTCTAAGAGATGTGCTACCTTGCTTTTATTGTGCTCGGGTCGAAGAGTACATGATCTAACTCTTTTAAAAATTGGTGCTTCTTTCTGTAAGGTTAATGAGGACTCTATAATTTTCTGGCCCGAATTTGGTTCAAAAACTGATAGTACTCGCCACCGACAGTCTGGTTGGCGCCTTACTTCTCACTCATCTAATCGAAACATAGACCCAGTGTATTGGGTAAAGAAGTTAATTAGTACATCTCTAGAGAGAAGGGGAAATATTGATAACTTATTTGTCACATCAGTAGGTATAGTAAAACCAGCGTCGAGAACTATTATAGGTGGTTGGATTAAATCCGTGTTGAAGAATGCTGGAATTGACAGTTCGGCAGGCAGTATTAGATCGGCTGTGGCTTCAGCCAGCTGGCTTGAAAGTCATAGTATTGATGATATTCTATCCCGAGGTAACTGGAAGAATGCATCAACATTCCATAGATTTTATAGAAAGGAAATTCAACCAATTCCCAGAGAATCTTCTCAGGTGTTAAAATGTTTTAATCCCATTTGATTTACATTGATTAATTTGCTTTGTGATTGTTTAGTGAAGACATTTTCTTTGAAATAAAAATAAAACATATTCCTTTTAGTTCTACTTTAATCACATTGGCGTTACTTGTATCAGCAGCCGAAAACAAACACATCTCAATTTAAAGGCTTGGAATAGGGTACAAAAAGCTTAATTGTAAAATTTTACCTGTAAATAAAATTTAAATTAAGCGAATTACCCTATTCCAAGCCTAGTTTTTATTGCTGTCTGCTTAATATACATTCTATTTCAGCATTTAACCTTAATCAAGTTCTTTTTCAGATGTTAACCTTAGTACCTAAGCTCTATTTCAGACCTTAAGAACAAACATCATTTCATTCTCCAATGCTCCCGCTCATAACAGCCTTCCATTGCTACCAGTACATCCCATACTGTGGCAGAGTCATGTCGTCCCCATGCAATCTCATGGGACGCACTCATTACTAAGGCTCGTGCATAATACACTGTCCCCATACAACCTTATGGGACGGACCTTATGAGATAGCTAAGGAAGGCGTTACTCAATAAAAACAAGCTATTGAGCTCTAATGATGCTAGCGCGCCTTCGCGCCTGGCTGCTGATGGTTGGGGAAAAGTAATTAAATTACACAGGAAGGAGCTGCTACCACCGCAAAAGGGGGCTAAGTATGACGTGTTCACACCGGAAGTCGAGGTATGCTCTCTCAATTTAAAGGCTTGGAATAGGGTAATTCGCTTAATTTAAATTTTATTTACAGGTAAAATTTTACAATTCTGTTGAAAAAGTCAATATACAACGCTGTATAACATCACGTGCGCTTAACATCGTATGACGTATTTTAAGTTCTTTTACGTTAGTATAAGATACACTTTTTTTTCTTAATTTTACTTTGACTTGACTAAAATTTCTGTAATCGACTAAATATAAAAATCATAACTTTCATTTTAGATTACAAATTAGTGAAATAAAATAAAACCAGTAAAATAAATACAATGTTTGCAATACTTGATTGCGGTTTCCTCGTGCTTGTGAGCCGATTAAAGAGATGTTCGGAGATATGCCATTTGCAGTAGCTTTAAAATCTGAACATATACACGGTAGCCAAAGGAGTTTTAAACACATAAAAAACTGGTTTTATAGCCGGCTACGCTCGAGTAATGCCCTTGATGTTGCACGCATCGATCAGCTGCAGTAACCGCTTACCATTGGTTACCTGATTGGTAAATAAAAAGTCAATTTGCCGGAAACTACATACTCTGTACGTCAAGATTTAAATTCACCATTAAATAAGTCGGCTAATGGATTTAGTGTTGTTTGATGAAAGAAATCTTGAAGATATAATTTCAAAAATATAAGGTACCTATGTATAAACAGACAAATTAATCAGTCAAAGTGCACGAAATGATTTTAAGACCAACGGGAAGTTAAAATTTTATTTTTATTTTAACTCAATTAATATTTTAATGATTTGTGTTGTCATCCAGCACCAGTAGTAATTGAGAATATTTTGGTATCTATTTAATAGAGTACGAAAGAGATAGTTATTGTATATGCCGTCTAGAAATCTACCTCTTTAGTATTAGTGCTTATTTAATGCAATGGTATATTATGGATTGACCGATAGTGCTGGCTGACTAGTTATTACTTACCGTGGGTTGCTGACCTCATTTTTGAAATGCTAGTAACATATCATAATCATATTATAGTTCTGCGTAAGAGATCAGCGGGTGCCAGTACAGCTAGTCCATGTATAGTTGTGGAAACCAACCTCTTAACATCTGACCCAGTTTGTTTATTTACTAATATACATAAACCTTGTGTAATATGGAATTAAGCTATCATATTTTGTTAGGTAAATTTGTATAATAGAGATAAAATGCAAACGCCTTAAATCAAAAGCAAAGCTAAATGTCAGTTATGTATTGATTGGCAAACTTTAGTGTCTGCTATTACAGATTGCACATTACGTTTAGTTGTAATATTATTATTATATCATTGTGATAGACATTAGACAACTTTTTATTGCTGGATTAGTCGGAGCAATTTTAAGCAGTTGCTTAATCGTCATTGTTATGTAGAAGACTGGTTTGGTTTGTAGGCGCATTGTGTTAAGTTGCGGAGGCAGAAATGAAACGGAGGGCTAGACGCTCTCGCTCAGTCAGATGTTTCACTTCATTCATTCACTCGTTAGTTTACAAAGCGACTGGCCGTGCTTCTCGTTGCTCCGCGCTGTGCGATCGCGATCGCGATACATGTTTGTCAACAAACAAATAGCGCACCCAACGAAATGTGATTTGTGGATTTATTTGTGTTTAATAAATAATTAGTATCGGTATGATAAGAAAGCGTCTTAGTGCTCGAAAATGGACGGTACGAGCGCTGACTCAGATCACTCCATGACTTGGGAGGATTTTTTCGGTTTGTACAGTTTTTTATTTGTTTCCGATTAATCGACTAATTGCCATGTTGAATTCATCACTTACATATAGTATCATAAAGCTAGATTTTTTTTGGGCACAAGAAACCTTGTTTTTTTTGTGATCTGTGTATGGTCGTGATTTTCCCGAGGCTATGGCGGGAAGGGACAGGTTTGCGCACCATTTCCACATAAGGCAAAGTTGCAGCGTTTGTTGTACATCTTCTCAGCTCATAAAGACACACACAGATGCACTCGGCGAGTGGCTAAACATGATAGTATCAACTTTTCTTGAGGTGCATGTATGATAAGACGTGTGTACTTTGTACATTTTACCTACTTAGCTTGTAAAACGCGTAGGTGTGCCTGCGTAGTTAAACGTGTTTTTAATTTATTGAACTGCAACGCGCTGGTTGCAAGCAGGAATGTTTAATTTTTTTTATTATACGTAGGTTATTTTCGGAGTATCAAGTAGGTTTATTATTACCATTACCGATAGTAGGTTTACTTAGTAGGGATATATTACTTTCGTAGTTTTTCATAATAGTTTTGATAAGAACTAAATAAATACGCTAAGCTAGAATCAAGCGCATTGAAGGTCACGAAATGAATCACGTTTGTTTCAGGTTGATAACAAACTCGATAGATTTATTTAGTCCTACACACGTACGAATAAAAACGTAGCTATATAAAATAAGGGTAATAACAATTAACAATATTTACAAAGAACAGTTGACACTAACTACTTACAGATAAAATATTTGACCCAAATTGGTATCACATACAAATCTATACAAATAAATACAATTTAAGTGTGTGAAAAGAAAATAACCGCTTTTTACTAAATGCATATTGATTTATGCACGGTACATAATATAGCAAAATCACATTTTTAAATTTTTTGTTCGTCTGTCTGTTTGTTCCGACTAATCTCTGAAACAGCTGGACCGATTTTGACGGGACTTTTACTGGCAGATAGCTGATGTAAAATGGAGTAACTTAGGCTACTTTTATTTTAGACACCAAACAGTACCTAACTTTTTTGTTATATTCCACGCGGACGAAGTCGCGGGCACAGCTAGTATTTGTATATAACACGCTAATATATATATCATGTTACATATACTTATCACCAATTATTCACATTACTCCGCCCCTTCATACATGCTAACCGATTTCAAGTACTCATGACTTTTTCATCCCAGAGTATCCCATCGAATTAACATTTAAGTAGTTGGGACGTGGTTTTCCTCTACCTCTTCTTCCACGTTTTACATTATATTCTTTAATATAAGTTCACCTAGTGGCTGAGTGGTGTGAGTTGTCTACAATTCAAGTTCGATCCCCAGCGGTATGTACATGAAGGGCTCAACTTCTTATTGTATAAAAAACTAGCTATATCTCGTAGTGTCTATACCCGCGTAGAATTTGATTTCATAGTAGATTTCGCCGTGGTGGCCGAGTGGTTCGAGCAGTTGCCTGCGACACAAAGATCGCAAGTTCGAATCCCGACTGTACCAATGAGTTTTTCTGAACTTAAGTACAGTGATTAGTCCCACCACGAGCTTTACAGTGAAGGAAAACATCGAGAGGAAACCTGCATACGTCTGAGAAGAAATTCAAAGGCGTATGTATAGTCGTGCTTGGGTAACGGCGATGGACTTGTCATCTGTCACGTTGGCACCTAATATACCTAGGCGGAAAGTGGGTGTGTGGGTATTACCCATACACCTCTGCCTACCCCTTCGGGGACCCTTGTGGGAAGGCGTGAGGATATTATTATTATTATTATTATAGTAGATTTTAATAACTATAACCTAACCTAATAATACATTTGAGTCTGAAATATTCTTAGTAAGTTTCGCATTATACTTTTTAAATTTCTGCAGATCCATAGGTAGGATGGGTCGTAATCCAATTTGAAGACTATATTCAAAACTGCCGTGGTGGCCGAGTGGTTCGAGTAGTCGCCTTCAACACAAAAACTCCAAATAAAATAAAATTAATTCTAAAATCTTTTATCCAACGTAAGGGACATAGGGAACACTTATTGTATATATATCATCAAGCCTTCCCACAAGGGTCCCCGAAGGGGTAGGCAGATGTGTATAGGTAATACCCACACACCCACTTTCCGCCAGAGGTATATTCTGGTGCTAACGTGACAGATGGCGAATCCATCGCCGTTACTCTAGCACGACTATACATACGCCTTTGAATTTCTTCTCAGACGTATGCAGGTTTTCTCTCGATGTCTTCCTTCACCGTAAAGCTCGTGGTGTGACTAATCACTGTACCAGTGGCGTGGGGTGAAAAAAGAGAAAGGTAAAGCCGGACCAAAAAAATGGCTAACGCGTGAATAAGCAAAACGTCATATCTTAACTTGTAAAAAAAAATGCAATAAATTACATACCATATATTAGTGTGTTAGTTCACCTTTCCCAAAACTACGCCGAAATGTTATGTATGGTGCTTGCGTTGCGTTGTATGCAGTTTTTCCATGCGACAGAACATGCTTGCTGTACAGTTGTTAGTGTTCACCACCTTCACCATACATGACATTACTGGATTACTGGTATCATATGAACAGTGCATGTCGAGCATGATAAAAGTGGCTTTAAAAAGCCGTTTTAAAGCACACGTCACTCACACGGGGGTTATAAATATACAGCAAAAAAAAGAACTAAAATAAGTGAAACTTAACTTGCCAGCATCATCATCACAAATAAATACCAGCAGAAATACCGCAGTATTTATTTTTCTATACTCCAAACCGAAAAACAAAATAACATGGACATGACATGGAAAGCAAAATAACTTATGTAATTTTCAACTGCCGGTTATTCAATTGTATTTATCATACATAGAACTGTGAAAATATTTGAAAAACCCATCCTCAATCATCAAAATTGATTATAGACGTAAGTCTATAATCAATTTTCATATCGGTACGAGCCCGTCCATGTTTAATGATATATTTTTTATTTTCGAAAGATTGTTTAGAGAACGAAGTTAACTCATTTAATAGGTAATCTGTAAGACAACTACCTATTTGTATTAACGCCGCCATTTCTCACCTAACAGACTACGTGACGACAAGAAACAAAAATAAACAAACACACCTTTACGGTGAAACAAAACAAACACTGTGACAACACTTGGGCTCATCGCGAATAAATTGCTCTGATTGGATGAAACTTTTCAAGCAAAACGAAACCTTAACACATAACAAATAAAGATTGGAGGCTATCTGAGATCGGCTTATAATCGCTGTTATATCGACGAATGGTTGGATGTGGTAGTAATGTCTATGTGTGCGTGAATTGCATACATTTTAACTATTTGAATTCCCAATATTATGAGCGAGTTCCCCAGCCGCCTACTACGTGAAATCGTGTATGTGTGCGTTTGCGCGATTTCACATACATTGCGTTTTTGTATCCAGCATATTGGAGAATATTTTTACAAAGGGCGCAATGTAATTATGTCGCTTGCGATATTATGACTACATAGAATAGTCGTATATGAGCGCGGAATCTGCCAAGGGAAGCCGATAGGAATCGTGTTCTAAGGACGCTTCGCCACTGCACTGTACTGTACAAGTTCAGAAAAACTCATTGGTACAGTCGGGATTCGGACTTGCGACCTTTGCGTCGCAGGCAACTGCTCGAACCACTCGGCCACCACGGCATATTGAACGTCACATATTAAATATAAAACTACTGTCCGCAACTACCGCAAGTTCGAATCCCGTCTTATATAAGTACATACTATGTCTATGATTCGGATGGCGTCAACTACGTAAATTATATGATTTCTTATCTTTAATGATTTCAATCGCACATTAATAATGGTAAGTTAATAATTCAACATTCGTAAAAGCCGGTGCAACGTCTTAATAAACTGACGTTTCAAACCAAGTGGCGGGACGGGAGTCTGTGTTGCCATTGTGCGAGCATTGAATTAATCAACTATGCTTCCGGTTGGCCGGATGTTCGATTAATTTAAAATTCGACAGTTGGTTCCTTTATTATAATCTGTATGTACCCGCTTGAGTTGTGATGTGAAAACAAGGCATCTTATTTTATGCCTGATTTGGTATTAAAATTTATAGCTTATGAGAATGTACGGCTATGAGTATTCCTCGAGTTAATTAATAATTTGTTGTGTACCTACTTGCTACGGCTCACGCTAAGTACCTATTTGTAAGAGCCTAAATAAATATCCCTAAGTAGAACGCCAGTCCTCTATATCTTTCTCGCTTCTTCTACATGAGCCTCTTCAATCATGTTATGTTTTTTGGAAATTACACTGGCTGGTCTTCTTGCAGAAACAATATCTCTTCGGATATTGGGATTGAAAACTATTTCTATTGTTGTCTCAGTAAAATGATTGCAAATATATGACATATTATATCATCATATCATCACGCCGAGTCATATGACATATTATGTCTCAATTTTAAAGCATTCAAAGCGCTCTACTCTCTCTGTCTCCCGTGAGCGGTGGATGGGATGTGATGATATGTATGTTTATATATACATATATATATATATATATATATATATATATATGTATATCGATCTTGAAGCTATAATGGAGCCGCCAAAAAATGGGAGTATGCGTGGAATGTCTGCACATTCCAAGCCCTTTACCTTGATGATTCAACACTCAAACAGCTGGCTGTTTTGCATTGTCTTACTCATAGAATTGATTTGTAATCCTACCATATACATATGTATACAAGTAAATGTACTAGCAAAATACTACCAATAAGGGGCTACCAGAGACCAAATTAGCTTTTTTATTTAGTTACAGGCAGAGAGAGCAGAGCGTCTGTTCTCTCTAGACCTGTAAGGTCTGTACAAGCTACAACATCAGCTTGTAACAGCAAACTTTTTCGCCGAAGATATAATTAGGTGACAACGATAAAAAAAAAAAAAAAAAGGGACGTAGGGAGTCCATGGCCTTTTCTCAAGCACGTCTATACGTCATTGAACTTCTTGTCAAACTTGTCAGGTTTTCCTTCGAATTCTTCTCGTTCAGGACAATCTTTGGTACAGACTTTGATCTTTGTCTGTTTGAAGGCTTCTCTTACTTCTTCGACACCTATTACTATTACATACTCATATCATTATATATCATCATCCCGAGTCCCTAACGGGGTAGGCGTATTTCTTTCGCTTCGTCCACATTCATCAGTCTCTTGTCTCTTATACATGCTCGTCAGTTTCGAGTACTCTTGTCGTTCCCATCCTTGAGCGTCCGATCGATGATTACTATTAAAGATTTATAATAATCAATTTGTTCGAATAGTTAGGGTAAAGATGTCAGAAATATATATGTATATAGCTCGCAGCCTATCCGCCATTGCGATAGTGTAAATTGAGCGTTGTCGTCGGTACGCGTGTCGCAATCCGTAAGTTGATCGTGAGGTGCGCGCGCGCAGGGCTGACGAGCATCCGGATTTATGAGGTTAATACAGGTTAATCCCGTTTTGTCGCTTCTGTTGAAATACGTTCTGGCTGGTGATAAGGTTTTGATAAATATCAAAAAGGTTGGATTACAACAATGATACTTTTTTTTACTGTAGACACAATAAACATAGCGTAAGCACCAGATATTTAACTGAATAATGGCGAGACTAAAATATTTTTAGCCAGGTACTACTTAAGTGCTCAGCAAACACAGCTAGGGGTGAGGCGGGGGGCAAGGCTGCGGTAAGTAGTAATAAGGTTGGATAGCAAGAATCATTGAGTAACGGTGATAGACTCGCCATCTGTCACCTTGGCTCCTAAAATGTACCTCTGCCAGTATGTGGGTGTGTGGGTACTCATTATACATCTATCATCTACTCATTATACCTTCCCCTTAAAAGACATTTATAGTCTTGATTAAATAATACTTAATGGACAAGATAAGTAGTTGAAACAGGATCGGAACGTTATTATATAGTGATGCAATTTTTCTATTTCTAGTTCAAATAAATATAATAAATAAATAAAAAATATAGTGGCGTCACGGGACGCCTGACAGATGTGAAACATCGCCATTATATTGTACAAGTAATATGCATACAGGAACAGATTACGACAGGAAGTTAATATGACTTAATGTAAAAATAAAATATAACAATATTTTTTCAGAACATGTTAACAGTTTATTAATAATTTACTTTCATAAACTACAAAAAAATATTTCAAATTGTGACAACTCAATTAGTTTAATCACTGATTAAAACAATTGAGTTGGTTAGAATAACTTCGGTAGTACATAGTTATATTCATATAGCGTGGCGACGCGTCGCCATGGCATGCGTCGCCACGCCACCAGTCGGTTTTACGTGCGGCTATAGATGTTTCACATCAATTAATTTTTTATTCCTGACAACCCTATACGAGCTCGTTATATGCGCTGGGATGACTGATGGTCTCGATGTTCAGCATTTAATTACACGGGGGACATGAATCGAACGGTTGTATGATGTGTTGTCATCGTACGTCGTAATCGCCTAAAAAGAATTTAAAAAAATGGGTAAGTTACAGAATTTCCGTAATATGGGCCTGCGTCTTATATCGTACGTATGTTAATCAAAAGAATAGGTACAAGTGTTTTTATATCTTTTAAATGCATCATGTTCGAATAATTCGAACACGAGACCTCACTGACCTCGCTTGAGCCAATTCACAACACTAGGCGTAGGCATAGGTCACAGCTGCGTAAAGTCACAATCGATTTCGTAAACCGAGATTACGTGTCACAGACATAATAGATCAGAATTAGACTTACCGCTATGTATTTAGGCTGGATTTCGACATGTTTAGTAGGTGCAATGCTATCGTGGTTTAAAATGGCTGACTAATACACGAAAAGTTATGTCAAATTGACAATTCAAATGTCAATTGTCAGTGTACTTTGGCGCCAAAATTTACAAAAAAATCTAGTTTGGTGGATTGGGTTTGTGACTTAAATGAAGTTCGTCAACAACAGTTTCCAAAGAAAATACTTTCTATATATATATATATATATATGTATATGTGTATATACCTCTACATATAAAACGGTATTTTTTTTATTAAAATCAGACAATTTTCGATTTTGTGCCTATAAAATGTCGTTGGCCCCCAAAAAATATCTTTGGCGGAAAGCGGGTGTGTGGGTATTACCTATACACCTCTGCTTGATAAGTTTTAGCTAGTTACGGCGAAACGTCAGTTTTGATTGTTACCATATTTTGGTATAATACCTACTAGATGAAAATGATCTACTTATCGTTGCGTATACACAACTCTCATATCATCTTAAATTGGAGTAATAAACAGATCTCTGCGAATACTATGCGGGTTAGTGCAATAACCCGCTACATGCGTGTGTTTACCTAACTTAACTAGGTACTTAATTGCTTGAGGAAACTTACGCGATTACTTGTTCGAGAATTATGAGAACAATTTATGTACTTTCGAGTAGGTAATATACCTAGAAAGGAAATTGAAATAGCCGTAGTGGCCGAGTGGTTTGGGTTAGCGACACAAAGATCGCAAGTTCGAATCCCGACTATACCAATGAGTTTTACTGAACTCAAGTACAGTGTTTAGTGACACCACGAGCTTTGCGGTGAAGGAAAACATCGAGAAGAAACCTGCATACGTCTGAGAAGCAATTCAAAGGCGTATGTATAATCGTGCTTAGGTAACGGCGATGGACTCGCCATCTGTCACGTTGGCACCTAGAATATATCTTTGACGGAAAGTGGGTGTGTTGTACCTTTACACCTCTGCCCACCACTTCGGAGACCCTGTGGGGAGGCGTGAGGATGTATTTTAGTAGATCATTAATATATATAACATCTAAAAGTATATTCCCGTCGAATTACGGACCTTAGTGAGACCTTACCGAACCGTGCTTCTTTTTCGACGTTTTATAAGTGCCCACCTGGGCCTATGTGAAATAAAAAGATTTTGATTTTGACTTAAGTACGTGATGTTATAGGAAGGTAATCCTGTCCATTTAATGCTTTACACAAACACCACCAGTAACATTAGTGCGATGCCCGCCATTTAGCGGAACGCGTTACTGTACCGTTACCATTTACCTGCGCATGCGCCGTATTTTATTACATTTTATACTCATGCGCACTTCGTCATAAAACGACCATGAAATGAGACAGCAATCATCATACCACTCAGTTTATAATTTAGTATGGCAATAAATTATAATTGATACGAGTAAGTTGGAAATCATTTAATTCGCTCAGTAATTACATGTCAATTGAAATTTATTTAATCTGAACTAGATTTATCTATATATATATATATATATATATATATATATATATATATATATATATATATAAATGAATGTTTGTCTGTATGTCATTTAAAGAATCGTAAACAGCTGGACCAATTTTAATTAAATTTTCTGTCTTCAGGTGGATTCGAGAATGGTTTAGATTCACAATTGGACCCGATAGGTGGCGCTGCGATCATGTTTTGGGAAATTTATTTTTTTCGCCCGGGGAAGCTGGGCGGGGCAACTAGTACATCGTGTTTTTTATGGTCAGTCGTGAGCCTTACCTCTGGTGTTGCAGCGTCCATAGGCGGCGGTAACAGGCATGGCGGACCCGGCGGAATTTTTATTGGTTCAGCCGGGTTCGAACTTGCAATAATTACGTTGCATGCTCCAAGCTAAGCACCAAGTCCATGTCTATTTTTCATTTCTAACATCAATGGCCAAAGTAGAGTAAATCTTATCTATGGTTCAGTTTATAGACGCACCCAAGCGTGTAATCCAAACTTTACATGCTTCACCGATCACAAAGTGAGTATATTGTATTGGAGCAATCAAGCCATTTTATACTCGACTTCCTAGTTCTTAATTCGAATTCACTTCGTTACAATCTATAGTCATTGGAAATTGTCGATCGATTTTCGACCGTAACGTCCTTTGTATTAGATACTAATTATAGCTGTATAATGTATGCAGGCGATGGCACTTTTTTTAAGAACACCAGTATGTGTTTGTGTTCGCACGCTATAAATGACGTCAAATTGCGTGTTGCCAGTTAATTAATTAATTATGACTTTACAGTGGTAAATGTATAGTGTTTCTTTATTTGGTATGACGTTAACATAATACATAAGATCGACCATGTTGATAGCGAAGGACCCTCATGGGAAGGCGTGAGTTAGGTCCCAACGTGTTACATGGCGAGTCTATCGCCATTACCCAAGCACGACTATACATACGCCTACACATGCCTACCCCTCGGGGTACAGTTGGGATTCTTGCAAAATCTGTGGCGCACTTATACCTATGTCATATCATCATATCATGACGCCGAGTCCCTAACGGGGTAGGCAGAGAGTATAGAGCGCCAGTTCTCTCTAGACTTACATACCTCTAACGCTTCGTCTACGTTCATCAGTCTCTTCATACGTACTCGTCGGTTTCGAGTACTCTTGACGTTTCCGTCCTTGAGCGTTAAACTATGTATTTTAATTAAATTAAAGTTTTGAGTTTTATACATAACTATTTTAGCTGGATTCCACTGCAATGCGCAAGCGTGGGCATACAGACGGTTGTCTAGACAGGGAGGCTTTATTCATACGCTTTGTGTTTACCCACCATCGTGCAATGACACCCGATCTGTTTCCTTCCTCATAGGAACTGCACGCACTTGGGGCAAGTTCAAGTGTCTATATAAATTGGTCGCGTTAGCCGCTAGGGTGCGCCCGAAATGTCGAAGGTAAAGATTGCGCGATTTTGGCGAAATGCCAACGAGAATATTAACTTAAATCTTAAGGGTTTTATATACATAATTCCAAAATAAACTAAGATTCTATTACCACATCGTCTCGCATTGGACTTTTCGATTATTTCGTGGTGGCCGAGTGCTTCGAGAAGTTGCCTGCGACACAAAGATCGCAAGTTCGAATCCCGAGTGTACCAATAAGTTTTTCTGAACTTAGGAACAGTGATTACTTACACCACGAGCTTTTCGGTGAAGGAAAACATCGAGAGGAAACCTGCATACGTCTGAGAAGCAATTCAAACGCGTATGTATAGTCGTGCTTGAGCAACGGCGAAGGACTCGCCATCTGTCACGTTGACACCTAAAATATATCTCTGGCAGAAAGTGGGTGTATGGGTATTACGTATGCCTACTGCTTTGCCTACCCCTTCGGGGGCCTTTAACAATATTCATTAAACCTAATTTTATTCGCAGTTTTTTTAACGAATGACATAAGTGTATACAAGTTTGCCATGTGTCAGGAAATAGTCCTTATCGTGCGCTATCCTTGTACGACATTTTGTAAACAGCAACACATGCTGGCTTCTTGATAAAGCATGAAACACAACGAGAATGTGCTCCTAAATCAAACAGGGGCGACTTTATTATCGGGGGTGTGGAAAGATAAGAAACAGGGGTGCCAACATTGTAAAACATTGCATTGTTCAGGTTTGTATCATGACAGTTTTTAGCGCTACAAGGCTTTTGAAAGAAATAGCAAAAAGTTTCACAGGAGACCGAAGAGCTGGCAGCTATCTCGGACAAATAATTAGTCTAGCTATTCAAAGGGGGAACGCTGCCAGTATCTTCGGAATATATTATTATATATTTTTAAGGTTTCTAGTTTTAGGTACTTACTTGTATGGTTTAAATTTTAGAGGAAAATAAAATGGCAGGATTATTTTTGTTAAGTTTTTGAGTAAAGTTGGTAAATGATAATAAGTTTCAGTTATTTTCTTATCTTAAGCCTATTGGCTGTAATCAATGCAAGATAATTAAAAAAACCAGTTAAATTGTCAACAATGTATAAAAAATATTGAATTAAAATTTCCGCTAGTACAAGGGTGATGTGTACAGTACAAGCTCCTGTTATATAATATAACCACGTATTTCTAACTTTTGTACTTAGATATTGCAAACTCCGCCATTGTTTACCTGCCAACCAAATTTTATTGTGGCAATTTAAAACGTGAATGATAACGTGAAAGAATTAAGTTCAAAATTTGTCATTTGTGGCCGTCGAATGACATTTAGAGAGATTCTTCGAAAAATAAATGGACGGTCGTAAATGGCAAGACTTGTTTATTTTTTAATTTGAGTTATTAAGTCGCCGCCTCATATACGTTTGAGTTATGTAGCGGCGCAAACGCGAGCTTTATTCAAAGGCCAGACGGTTTTGATGGTAACAGTTGTAGGAGGTCGGTACCATGACAAATATATCAAAGGAATGCCTCTCTTTTATTTTTAAATTTACTGTCCACTCCGTTGAGGGCATGATTGATTCATATTTCAACTCTTCAGCCGTGCGTTACATGTTATTAAAACCTTAATATGACCTCGTAAAATTGCAATTTCGAGTTGCAAGTAACTCAATTCTTAGACAAAACATTCATTTATTGCTTTATTATTATTCTCGGCAGTGAATTAACATTTATTATGTTAAATTTTCGGTGATTTTTTGAACCTAGGATACAGTGATTAGTTACACCACGAACCACATAGCATTGCCATATCACTTTGGCGTATATAAAATTAACTCGTCGCAAAGTGAAAAATAAATGTCTTTATTTTGTGCATTTGTTAACCCTGGTAGTGTGTTTGGGATAGGTCGGCGCCGGTCGATACCGACCCGCCCTCCGTTTGTTAACTAATGGTGAATAGACGCCGCCTCGCGACCTCTAATGCAACGCGGGCTACTCTATCACGTGGCCCTTGTCTATGGAAACTTAGTTTTTTTTTTATTTTGATCAAAATGCAAGTAATAATATAGATGTCAGGCTGTTTTTATTGAGGTATAAACTATAACATTAATATATAGGTACTAGTAATAACTTAGGTACTTACTACTAAAAAGAAAATAAAAAATAATAATAATATAATAACTAAAAAATATTCTTAAATGGTTGTTTTTAAATTTGGAACTTACGCGATCGCACTTTTACTTAATCCAGTGAAACCAAATCTATTACTACAACGTTTAAGTATTTTCGCCCTATCCTGTATGGGTATGTTTCAACACGATGTAGGTACTATAAAGAGTCTTATACATCCTGCCTTTCCACAAGGGTCCCCGAATTGGTAGGCAGATGTGTATAGGTACTACCCACACACCCACTTTCCGCCAGAGATATATTTTAGGTACCAGCGTGATAGATGGAGAATCCATCGCCGCGCCGTTACTCAAGCACGACTATACATACGCCTTTACATTTCTTCTCAGACGAATGCAGGTTTCCTCTCGATGTTTTCCTTCACCGTAAAGCTCGGTGTGACAAATCACTGTACTTAAGTGCAGAAAATCTCATTGGTACAGTCGGGATTCGAACTTGCAATATTTGTGTTGCAAGCAAGTAATCGAACCACTCGCCCATCAAAGCCATCAATGTAATGTTAGTTATGACTACCGTCTTTCAAAATTGTATATAACTGTACTGTGTACAGTCTTTTCATCATTTCGTTGTATGTCATCTTTTTTTAATATTGCATCCGAGCAAACCCGGGCGGGTTTCTAGTCAAACATAAAATCAAATTACATAATTTGGGATCCCTTGTAAACATAATAAAACTAGCTCCGAATATATACCATTGATTTATTGCCAAGTGCCCCTCTAGCCGCATACGAACTCTGCTGGCTCCGGGGAATATAAATACCGGAACGCATTTGTTGGCGACAGACATTATTGTGCGGTGTTTGAACTTAGCGGCTTAGAATAAGTTATCTGTGTTAAAAATATTAACGTAAGTAATTTAACATTAGTAATGTTAATTTTTAACACAGATAACTTATTCTAAGCCGCTAAGTTCAAACAGAGATTTAAAGAATTAGATTATTATAGGCTATATAATGGCCGCTAAATTGGTCAAAATGTTTGCCGCTATAATGGCATACAAAAATATAAATTTATGAAATGATGACATGGATAATAGTCCTTCAGTCAAATGAAAATAAAAAATATTTTACCCTTTTTTTAATTCGTTGTGTCACATATTTTAATGCATTACTAATTATGATTGTGGAAGCAATTCTATGCAGTAACTTTGACTTGTTTTAGAACGCTATAGGCTGCGTCAGTGGTAACATTCAAATAATAATATAACATCTCATAAACTCTAATTAAGGCATTTATTTCACTTAATCGCGGGCCTTTTAATTCGTTTTTGCCGATTTTTATTTAAATAAAAGTTGTTTTTTTTAATCTATATCTTCGTTAAGTTGCATACAATTCCGTTCAGTAGTTTTTGCGTGAAAGAGGAAGGAAAATCCTCCCGTACTTTTGCATTTATAATGCATATTAGTATGATAGGGTTGTGCTTTTAATTCATTGCTGTTTTAGTGCTCGTGTCATAAATCGTTTTGAGAACCACATTTTAATCAACTCTCACCAATTGGGGTAGACTCCCTCTCTCAATTCGAATGATAGTTAAAATGTTTCTTAATTAAGAATTATGGTCAGCGAGGGTTTCATTATGTTGTGGTGTTGCCTGTATAACAATTAAGAATCGGCGTTCTATACAACGATGTCTTCTTGGTACGTTAGCACGTATAGATAGTGCCATCCCTACGACGTGCCCCACCAATTTCTAGTCGAGGGGGTCGCGGGATGTGGGAAGTGTGACCCGAGTCTATTAATTGTAGTGTGCGTGTGCACTCATAGGTAATCAGTGTGTACCGACAATACTCAATCATTAGAAGAAGGTTGAACACTTACACCATAAACTATGCGGAAGAATTGTGGGGCGCGTCTTCGTGGATGGCACTATCTATATCTACGGGATTGCCATTTCTTTTTCTGTTAGTAAATCGGTAACTAAGTAGGAACTCTACTAATGTCTGCATGCCCTCCCACAAGGGTGCCTACCCTTTCGGGGACACTTGTGGGAGGGAGGAGGGAGGTGTGTAAGTAGTAACCGCACACCCACCTTCGCGCGATGATATATTTTAGGTGTCAACATGGCATATGACGTTGGTCAAGCAGACTAAACACGACTATGTATATGTCTTTGAATTTCTTCTCAGACGTATGCAGGTTTCCTCCCGATATTTTCCTTCAACAAGCTCGTGGTGAGAAAAACTCATTAAAAAATCTTCCCTTCTGGAAATACAGTTAATTGAAATAATCGACATTGTAAATAATAAACTGAATAAATAACTAAATTATAATTTTTTTATTATATATGCACACATGCGCGCGACACATGTTCGAAAAATCATTCGCAAAAATGTCGAAAAAACAAAAGGCGGACGTACGCAGCTACAAGTGTGCACTTGAGATTAATTAAGTGCAATTGTCATGGCAATTGTGACAAAAGCTTGAATAGAGAGTAAGCTTTAGGCAACGCTATATAATATATTATTGTGAATGTAGCGAATCATCGATGATAATAATGCAAGTTTCTACAATCAAACACGCTTTCTAATCTCGAAGCGCGCCAAAAAAGGAACAATAAAATCAAGTTCTATTTATTCCTCAGGGGCGAAGACCGAGCCGTTTAGGAGCGCCAGATCTCGGCTATTCTTGTTATCTAAACATATGGTTATTTTGCGTACATAAAAGCAGATTAATTGAAGTGCGGAAGTTAATTCAACCAAATAAACAGGAAAGGTGAATGACTCCAGGTAAGAAGCCGCCAGTTATGAATATCCGGTGAATATAACACTCCCGAATGTATTTCTAAAACATTTGATAGTTTTAATGACGCATATAAAATATTCCATAATACAACCCTTTCTGAATCAATGAATTATTTAATTAATTTCTTTAATTCTGATGAATGTGCACGAAGCGAAAGAGGTACATAAGTCTAGAGAGAACTGGCGCTCTATACTCTCTGCCTACCCCGTCAGGGTCTCGGCGTGATTATATGTATATGTATGTATGTACAACATTTTCTGCTTAGCAATAGCGACACACTGAGTTCAATTTAGTTGACACAAGTGGAAACTGATTAAAAATAAGGCAGTATGATCCCAGATTTTAGCCTGCTGTGATTTTAGCTGTGATTTACTGAGACAATAGAGTCGCCTAATAGCCGATGTAATACAATCGACTAAATTCGAATTGGAAAGAGGCGCGGCTCCCTAATTAAGTTGATACGGGGGTCAAGTTCAATGACATATCGATCAGAGCTAAGTCACGCTCAGCCGTGCTCAATTAACCGGTAATTCTAGAGGATAACTATTAAATTGTAAATATTAACTGTTCGTCAAGTTTCAAATCTACTGGTAGTGCAATCAGAGGAGTATTTATTAATTAAAATATTACTTCAGTTCTTACATTCTTTCTTTCAGTTTTAATGTCAATTATCATTACCCCATATACCCCCATTACTTCATTTTTAAAAACTAGTCCGTAAGGAGTGCCTCAAGCGTAGGAAATACGTACTTTGAGCCAACAGTACATTTTTGTGACATTTGAGATCGAACCTCTAGGGCCGTGGGGAAATAAATGCTCTTAATTTTTATAAGGAGGTCTTCAAACTTTTTGAAACCTCCCGTGAATATTTATCTATTGATTGTTTGGAATATAAAACTGACTTGATCAATTCAGAATCAAGTGATTAAAAGGATATTGCCAGAATAATTCATCTGCTTATGGCATATTTCAAATTACTATCCAACATCTGTTTTTTATTTTATTAATTGCAATATCTCGAGATAAGTCGCTGTGTCATATTCTCATCTGCGTTCCGATCACTAGGCCCCCAAGACCATTCCCCCCTCCGCTTGACCCCCGCCCCCACCCAAGGCGCGGCCAACTAGTCCCGCGCGGACTTTAGTCACCGTGGGAGCGAAGGCTTCCTATGGAATCAATTCACTACATTAGACTCAAATAGCGCCTCGCACCATCCATAATGCAATTCGCAATGCTAATATGTTTGCTATTCCACGATTCGTGTTATTTCCTGCTGAATTACACACTAACAAAAATACACGACTGTTTTTCTAACCGACTTCCAAAAAGGAGGTTATCAATTCGATATGTATATGTATGTAACATTAAAAATATTATGGGAACTACAAAACTTTTCAAAATATAGGTACAGTACCTACATTGTTTCTTTTTTATCTGTACGGTTTATACTTTCATTTACAAAAAAAAACTAATTTTGATATTGTTGATAGACACTGTAAATTGTTAAGGTATAATGCTTCATCCACATACTATTATATATATTCCCGGCTGCGTCTGTCTGTCTGTTCGCGATTATCTTCTAAACTACTTAACGGATTTATGCGGTTTACACTATACACACACAAAATAGGTAAAACAATAATACTTTTAATTTTTTTTTATATAACAAGAGTGATGATGATGGGAAACGGTTACCGTAGCCTATTTACGCTCACGATACCGAAGTATCACTTGCGCGTTGCCACTCTGTGTTCGGAGAGTTATAGTAGTGTGTTGGCAGCATAATGGGTTTAATCCCTCTGCTTCCAACAAAATGTAAAATCCCCCCCTCCCCAAGGAGCTCATTACTGGAAACCTTATTCACTGCGCAGGAACACGACACAAAAAAATTAGTTATTTCGATACGGACTTCTTTCTATAAGGTGGAGGTCCTGCCCCAGTCGGGCAGCTCCAAATTCGAACGGGAAAACCGTTATGCCCTACCACTCTTATTATTTATTTTATGTACATACATACATATCATCACGCCGAGTCCCTAACGGGGTAGACAGAGAGAGTAGAGAGCCAGTTCTCTCTTGACTTACATACCTTTTTCGCTTCGTCCACATTCATCAGTCTCTTCATACATGCTCGTCGGTTTCGAGTACTCTTGACGTTCCCGTCCTTGAGCGTCCGATCGATTTGATCCAGGTAGTTGAAACGTGGTCTTCCTCTGCCTCTTCTTGCACACGAAGTTGCCCATATGACTCGTATTAGTAATCTCAGTGTAACAGATACTGTCTATGGATGTATGTCAAAACATACCTGGGATGTTCTTACACGTGATGCTGAGACACGTGCGACACATCATCAGTAGGTTTGTTTGCAAAACATCTTGCAATAGATGTTGAATTTACTATCGTATACATATCGGTATGGAGCTAAACGAACTTTAATCTGGCTTTAGTGTTATGTATATATAGTGCCATCCACGAAGACGCGCCCCACCAATTTCTAAGCGAGGGGTCGCGAGTTGCGAGGAGTATGACCAATGTCTATTAATTGTAGTGTGCGTGTGCACAGGCAATCAGTGTGTACCGATAGTACTCAAACATTAGTGGAAGGTTGCACACTTACACTATAAACTATAGGGAAGGATAGTGGGGCGTGTCTTCGTGGATGGCACTATCTATAGCATGTAGATGCAACCTTGTTTGAGGTTAATTTTACAGGTACTAAGGCAAGCAATAACTTAATGTTGCCTGACTAAAATAACTGTTGGTGATATACAATGCGATTTCGTTTTGAATTAAACATAATTAAATAAATAAACTAGGATGCCCGGAGGCCGGACTGTATGTCTCTGAAGCCATGGAGGATAGGTCGGCCCTTAGTGTGGGACGCTACGTGTGTCGATACACTAGCTCCTTCCCATCTTCCTGACACATCGGCGGCGGCCGGCGCTGCTCAGCAGGAGTGCCTCAAGCGCCGCAAGTATGCCTCTCTCGGGTCAGGTTAAATATTTGTGGCGTTTGCGGTTGAAACTTTGGGGCCTGAGGGAACTGAGGCTCACCATATTTTTAAAGAGGTCTCGCGTCGTCTAGTCGAGACCTCTCGTGACAGGCTGGAATATATCTCGCTCAGAGAATCAGCATTGCTATACACATACAGCGTGGCATTGTTGCTAGTCTTGGGACGATTTGGGTCAAAAATTGTATCTGTAAGTAGTTAGTTATACAACTGTCTTTTGTAAATACTGTTAATTATTGTTATTGTAAAGAACTAACAATTTAATAATATATCCTCACGCCTTCCCACAAGGGTCCCCGAAGGGGTAGGCAGAGTAGCAGGTAGGTAATACCCACACACCCACTTTCCGCCAGAGGTATAGCAGGTGCCAACTAACAATTTAATGAGATTAAAACTCATGGAATGCTAGGAATGTTATTTTTATCTACTTGTTCTTAAAAGTTAATTGACAAATTAGGATTGGAGCCGATTTAGGTTAATTTAAAATTATCGCATTGTGTTTGTTCTGTTATGACAGATGTAAGCAATTCAAACAAACAAATAAATAGCAATATATATATATATGTATATAATAACAATATATATTATATTAGTATCCTAACAGTTTATAGCCAATACCACGTTAAAATCTATATATATATATATATATATATATATACATATAAATATGAATGGGTGTGTGGGTATTACGTATACTTCTCTGCCTACCCCTTCAGGGACCCTTGTGGGAAGGCGTGAGGATATATTATTATTATTATTATAAATATGAATGAATGTGGCTGGACCGTTTTTATTGAAATTTTCTGTTTCTTTGATGGTTTAGATTCACAATTGGACCCGATAGGTGGCTGCGATCGTTTTAAAGCAACTTTTATTGCTTCACCCAAGCGAAGCTGGGCGAGACAGCTAGTACCTATAATATAAATCTGATATTGAATTTTTAAGTGTACAATATTATGAGAATCACACTACCTACTAGATAACAGATACTGTAGAATTTTCTATCTGTTCACAGCCATACTCTAGTATTTTAGACCAGTCCCTCTATGAATCAGCGTTAATAACAGCAAGGAATAAACGCGATATTGTTACATAAGATGTACCTGCAGGCAGCCTACACAGTAATTATAGAGATTGGATGTGGGCTCACACGCATCTACGTCTGCTTGTATGCTGTCTATTAAGTACAATATGGCCAAAGAAAAACAATTACCCGACCGCAAGAAACCAGGGGGTTCTTAACTCGACTGTTTTTATATTATGTTCGTTACGATACGAAAATATGTTTGAAGGATAAAAATTTTGTTGCGTCCAGTTTAATGAAAAAAAATATCACCTAAAAGCTGTTTATTGATATATTAGATTTTTTTTAAAATATAAATATATTTAATTAATATTTTTAATAAATAATATAATAAAAAATATAATTAATATAAAAATATATTTAATAATTAATATAAATAAAATATAAATATATTTTATTGAATAATAATGTTTCGTAAAAAAAATCAATTTTTAACAAACTTTTGGGTATTAACGAACACCTGTGACAGGTTGCTCCGCTCTTCCTTATCTAAGGTTTACAATTGCATTGAATACAACATGCTATTAAAAAAAAAACTTATTTAACGAAATTTTTGGTACTTTATGACTCAAATTAAATAAAACAAACTATATTTGGTTATGAGATTGTGTGTGCGTGGGTGTGTCGATGTGTGTATGTCTGTATTTAAGAGTGTATGGGTGTGTGCGTGTGAGGGTTTGTATTCGTTGGTGCGTATGTGAGTATGCTAATGTTTGTGTGATTATAAGTCTGTTATCACGTGTATTATATTATAATTGCCTTGAAGTAAAATAAAACGACATAACTAAAATAAATTTAATAAAACACCTGTCCTAACTCGTCCCGCGTGGAGTTCTCAAGAAGGCTAGCGACATTGCCACGCTTTGTAACGTTGCCTCCAAGTGGTGTAACAATTTATAATTCATAATATAAGTGACGATGTATGGCACTTAATCACGCCAGGACGACTTCTCGGAATTTGATCAAGTTTGGCACGGTGGCTGCCACTTAGTTAGCTGGATTAACACAAGATTTTTTTATACCACTTGGGTGGCAAACAAGCATGCGGCCCGCCTAATAGTATGCGGTTACCGCCGCCTATGGACGCTTGCAACACCAGGGGTATCACTCGCACGTTGCCGACCCTGCAGAAATATTTTCACACCCTCCTTGAAGAACTCCATGCTGTACTCTCCAGGGAAAACCTCAACGGGGAGCTCATTCCACAACCTGAGCGTTCGCGGAAGGAAACTCATTTGGAACCGCGCAATGCGAGACCTTTGTGGTTCCAAGGTATGCGAATATACATCAATGCTGAAGCCTCTACCTGTAACAGCATATTGAACGCGGGTGAAATCATGGAGTTCAGCCTGTCATCATCAAAACTGATCCCACAAAGGGCCTCGCCAAGATCTCCCCGTGTGGAGCCTCGCAAAGATCTACCCGGCTGGAGCCTCGCAATGATCTACCCGTCTGAAACCTAGCAAAGATCTACCCGTCTGATGCCTAGCAATGATCTACCCGTCTGAAGCCTAGCAATGATCTACCCGCCTGAAGCCTCGCAAAGATCTACCCGGCTGGAGCCCCAACCGTTTCCAATTTGCACTTAGCACAAATTCACACCAGTAAGTAGTTGAATGAACTGGCGCGGGCGCCGTGCGTGAGCTACTTACGACCACCGCGCCTCTTACTGTACTTTAGCTAATATTTACAACGATACAACATGCTTGCTTCATTCGTGATTTTGTCTTAATTTAACGCAATATTCATTTGAATTCAAGACAATATTATAGATGAATTAAAGTCTTCAACTTCAACATTGTAAAGTTTCCTTCAAATATGTTGTGACTTTTATTAATTTGTTTCGATAAGTTAAACTACTTGAGCCCCGTTGTTTCGCCCGCGTATAATTTGACGTAACTAGTAGTATTTTTTTCTGGTATTAAACATATCTTAGGTGTTAGTCTAGCTCATATGGTGCCGTTCTAGCGTGATAAAGTAACAAACAATAACGCAAATTTGTTTTAATGTTTCTTGTATATAATTCACGAATCCCGACTGTACCAATGAGTTTTCTGAACTTAAGTACAGTGATTAGTCACACCACGAGCTTTACGGGAAGGAAAACATCGAGAGGGCACCTGCATACGTCTGAAAAGCAATTCAAAAGCGTATAGTCGTGCTTGAGTAACGGCGATGGACTCGCCATTTCTGTCACGTTGGCACCAAAAATATATCTATGGCGGGGTGTGCGGGTACTACCTATACGCCCCTGCCTACCCTTTCGGGGATCCTTGTGGGAAGGCGTCGGTAGCATGCGAGCGTGTGTGGCAAAAAAATATAATGGATTATAAGTCGATGAACAAGATATCTTGTTAATCTGTGTAACAACAAGGCTGGCTTGTCATAAACATGTCTTGGACACAATGACTGGAACAATAAATTGTGGGAAACAAGTTATACTTTTCCCTTCAGCAAATGTCGAGAGAAATTTGACTTGCTTGACAATTGACATCTGTTTTGTTTTTTCTTCGGATTATTATATAATTATTATATAAACGCTGAAAATGATTAACTACTTCGATCAAATTAAAAGAACAAAAAACTGCCTACCCCCTTTACACCTATGGGAAGGTATCCGTATGAGAATGGTTATACATTTTTGCGTGAAAGAGGAACTTATTCGCATTTATATTAATAGGATTTTAATGTTGTAACCTATGCCCATTAGTGACGTTTTATGATCTTACTAGCTGTCCCACCCAGCTTCGCCCAGGTTGAAATGATAAACTTTCCTTAAACACGATCGCAGCGCCACCTATCGGGTCCAATTGTTATGTAAGCTATCCTATCTTTTAAGTTGGATCAAACTGCACACGGTGTGCAAATTTGATTGAAATCGGTTATGTAGTTTAAGAGCCCATCGCGGACAAACAACGTGACACGTAATTTATATATCTATACTAATATTATAAAGCTGAAGAGTTTGCTTGTCTGTTTGTTTGAACGCGCTAATCTCAGGAACTACTGGTTGCAATTGAAAAATTATTTTTGTGTTGGATAATCCATTTCTCTAGGAAAGCTTTAGGCTATATAACATTACGCTACGACTAATAAGAGCTAAGCATAAATGAAAAATGTTGCAAGAACGGGAAAAATGATTCCTTTTTGAGAGCTTCCGTTGCGTGCGCTGCGTAAACGGTTTAAGTTACAAAAATATCATGTACTAGCTGTCCCGCCCAGCTTCGCTCGGGTGAAAAAGTTAAATTGCCCGTAACACGATCGCAGCGCCACCTATTGGGTCCAATTGTAAATCTAAACCATTCTCGAATCTAGCTTAAGACACACAGAAAGCTTCGCTCGGGTAAAAATGTAAAATTCATGAAACTCGATCGCAGCACCACCTATGGGGTCCAATTTAATATAGCCTATGTTACTCGGGGATAATGTAGCTTTCCAAAGGTGAAAGAATTTTTTAAATCGGTCCAGTAGTTTCGGAGCCTATTCATTACAAACAAACAAACAAATCTTTCCTCTTTATAATATTAGTATAGATGAGGGAACTTTTAAAGAGGAAATTATTCCTCTTTAAAAGTTCAAAAAAAGTTACATCGAGGTTACATCGTTACATAGAGGTCCATAATACTTTCTATCTATATTTTGCTCTGATTCAAAATTCGTTATAAAGAGGTTTTTGATAAATATATCTGTAATGTAAAGGTTCGTTTTATATTAGCACTAATGGGATTATGAAAAAATCGAGAAATCTATACTTAATATTAGAAAGAGGGAAGATTTGTGTGTGTGTATGTTTGTAATGAATAAACTCAGAAACTACTATGCCGATTCCAAAAAATTCTTCACCTTTGGAAAGCTACATTCACCCTGAGTAACATAGGCTATATATTTTTTTTTTTTTAAAAGCATGTCCACCCGTGCGAAGCCTGGACGGGCCGCTAGTATATTATATTGAGGATGATTATATTAAGGCTACACTGCATATGTATATAACTCTTTCTGGTTCAAACTCTTGATAAACCAAGATAGATGATCGCAATAGCTAGCCTCGTCTCTGTAAGGCGCATGTAAAGTGAGCGGATCAGAACGTGGCTAATTAGTGTCGCAGTGACAGTGTTGCGTCACTTCATATTAAATTGTCAATGACATTGGAGAAAGTATGGTATCACTCGCTCACGCACTTCTGCAATTGCTACGAAAGTGCTTCCATAAAAGATGTCTCGCTTAATCGATTCCTATTCAATATGTTGTTCTCCATTGCCCAATGCGTGTGAGTGGGGCCGGGGAAGCTTGTGTTGGGGGCCCGGCGGTTAGTATTAATTGTTGAAAGATTAGTCTGATCAGCGTTTTAGCGTTTGCGAAATATTCACATTCATATAACAATTATAATAAGAAATAAATAAAAATAATATATAATATATCCTCACGCCTTCCCACAAGGGTCCCCGAAGGGGTAGGCAGAGGTGTATAGGTAATACCCACACACCCACTTTCCGCCAGAGGTATTATTAGGTGCCAACGTGACAGATGGCGAGTCCATCGCCGTTACTCCAGCACGACTATACATACGCCTTTGAATTTCCTCTCAGACGTATGCAGGCTTCCTCTCGATGTTTTCCTTCACCGTTCAGCTCGTGGTGTGACTAATCACTGTACTTAAGTTCAGAAAAACTCATTGGTACAGTCGGGATTCGAACTTGCGACCTTTGCGTCGCAGGCAACTGCTCGAACCACTCGGCCACCACGACCTGAACTTAAATATATATCCAGCCAACATGCCCCTTGTAGGAAGGGGTAGAGATATACATTGTTTATGGTACTTTCCTTTCCTCTCACAAGAGTAGGTATGTGCTACTAATAATAAATAGTTAATTAATATAAAATATTCAAAATTTATAACTGTTATCTAGGTGTTTTATTATTTAGATAATTGAGAAAAAAGTATTCGACTAAAGGACTAGTATCCATATATAAATAAAGTTTTTGAAAAAAATTTGTAAAAGGAGTGGAAGAGACACATTGGGGTTCTTCAGTTTATATACTGTATGTTTAATATAATTTAAATGGGATGCCATGAAGAAGTTCATAATTCATGTTAATTTTATTAAAAGTTGAGATTGCATACGCCGGAGCGATTTCTAAAGCTGGCGTTATACATTTATTGCTTGACGTTGAAAAACATAATTGACACTTTGGTGTCGATTAAAGCTCTGCTCTAGCACTTTAACTACATTAGCGTTCCAAATTTAAAATGTCGTCACATTAATTCGACAATAAAAAAAGAAAGATTGATTTTCAAATATGGAATTGCCCAAGATGGCTTCGAAACTTTAGAAGAAAGTGAGATGAGGTGTTGGTAACGAAACTAAATTAAGTTGAATTGCACTCTAAGGGATCATATTCGTTTACTGTTCCAACATTTACAAGGTGAAATTTATTTAAACGATAAAAAGCTATAGAGGAACCTTTAGATTGGTTGCTCCCTCACCCACTATATTTTGTTTCATGAATTCTGTTCAGAACAGGCAACAGTCAGATCACATACTGCATTGTGTTCAAAGTCATTCTTCCTATGTCAGAATGTGCGTATTCATTGTCTTCCAAAATGAAACGCTCACGAATCCTCGCCAAAATGCTCGAAAAGTATCAATGTTAATCAATCTGTATTTGCTCAGCTTGGGCACAGATTATAATATTGCGAATTGACGTAGTCTTATTCTAAGCTGTGCTTGTTTAACAAGTGGAGTACAAATATAATTTATTTACAAATTAGGATATAAGATATGATTTTTTTTACGGAAACTTTATTGTTTTTAATTAGCAGACTTAGACTATACTATAAAGAGGCCCAGTTTGTATATTTGTTGGAATTCGTCGATGTTAGATACTATAATGCGATTTGAAAAAATAATTGCCCGTTTAATAAAGAAGGGAGTCATCATCTATAAATATAAATTTCTTCTATGCTACAACACTGATGATACAACACTCACCTTTTACGGCGATACTTGGAAAGAAGTGTTCACAACTGCTCAAAACGGCTTTAATACAGCATGTCAGTGGATGGCTCTAAATACTCTTACGCTTAACGTCATCAAAACTCAATACATCCAATTCAAAATCCGAAATTCATCTGAAGAAACATCCAACCTTACACTCATAGCCCATTCTTGTAATGAACATAATAACGCAAAATTTTGCTGCCCTATAATAAATAAAACCTCTACTGCTAAATATTTAGGCGTAATTATTGATAAAAATTTAAATTTTAAAGAGCACATAAAGATTTTTACTCGCAAAGTTAGAAAACTAGCATATATATTAAAAAATTTGAGAAACATTGCAGATTGGGCCCTAATTAAAACTATTTATCAATCCTTATGCCAATCAGTTTTATCATATGGTATCTCTGTATGGGGTGGCTCAAGTAAATCGTTCATGATTGAAATTGAAAGAGCTCAAAGAATGATTCTGAAGATTGCCCTTTCTAAGCCACGAATATATCCTACTAAGAAGCTTTATGAAAGAGCTGGGGTATTAACAGTCAGACAATTATACATACTCTTCACTATTCTAAAGCAGCATACAGCTCTGCATACCTTAACCAATGCAAGTGATTGCAGTGGCACTAGAAGGTCGTATGATGTTTGCCAAATTTTGTACGTAAAAACAAGCTTCGCACAGAGATTCTATGATTACCGGTCTCCAAAATTGTATAATAAAATAAACAAAATATTATCCATTCATAAAATGACGAAATTTGTATGTAGACAGAAGCTATTTGACTGGATGTTGAAACATAATTACGAACAGACGGAAACATTGCTACGCTAAATTAGTAAGCATTATATTAAAAAAATATATATATATATCTGAAATAGGGACTCATATACACACGGGCACACACATACATACCCACACACGCATACCCACACACACGCACACTTACACTTTTAAACATAAGCACAAAACACACTCACCCATCCACCCACACACGTACGCACACATACACACACCCACACACTTACGCACAACACACAAGCACACACACACAAACACATTTATGTTAAGTACTTGGTCTACGTTTTACGTTAGCCTTCATCTCTAACTATGTTTAAATAAAAAAAAAAAAAAAAATGTGTGAAATACCTTAATAGATTTAGTAACTATTTCTTACTTTCCTTTATGCACTACAACATTATCATTGTATCCTAAAATCTAAAAGGGAGGCCAGGAGACCCTTACCACAGGGCAACCTAGTTAGGGCTCCTGACTCCCACCTGCAAAGCTAATTTACTGCTTTATTAAAATCCTTCATTTCTGTACTAAATTTTTGTATGTGGGAAGAATAAACTATTTTTGAATTTGAATTGAATTCTATGCGTGTGTTTCTCACTGAACTCCTAGACGGCTGGACCGATTTTAATGAAGTCTATGTCTTCAGGTGGATTCGAGGATGGTTTAGATTTTGTCCCGACAGGTGGCGCTGTGATCGTGTATCAGAAGTTTTTATTCTTTCACCCAAGCAAAGCTAGTATTCATATAAAAAGACAAATTTAATGCGGCATTAAGGGTTAAATACGAAAAACGCAGCAAATTAAGTAAAAGCTAAAAGCCAACATCCGTGGCTGGCAAGGTTGCCAACCCGTCTGGCAACACCACATACCGTGTGTGTACTAGGATGACAGCTCATTCAGGTTCCGTATTCTGGCAAGTTGCATGACGGGTTTAGACAGCTATATAACTCTAGTGTCTCTGAACTTAAATATATAATATTAATGTAATATATCCTCACGCCGTCCCACAATGGTCCCCAAAGCTAGGCAGAGGTGTATAGGTAATAGAGATATATATTACGTTCCAACGTGACAGATGGCGAGTCCATCGCCGTTACTCCAGCACGACTATACATACGCCTTTGAATTTCTTCTCAGACGTATGCAGGTTTCCTCTCGATGTTTCCCTTCACCGTTCAGCTCGTGGTGTGACTAATCACTGTACTTAAGTAAAAAAAACTCATTGGTACAGTCGGGATTCGAACTTGCGACCTTTGCGTCGCAGGCAACTGCTCGAACCATTCGGCCACGACGACCTGAACTTAAATACGTATTCAGCCAACATGCCCCTTGTAGGAAGGGGTACAGATATAAATTGTTTTTGATACTTTCCTTTCCTCTCACAAGAGTAGGTATGTGCTAATCAGCTGATTTTCGCAATGACAATGATACAAATGACTACTTTTTTTTATCAAGATGAGCTGAGGTGAAAGGCGCAATGTGGCTATTGATGAGCATATTATGCTGTACGTGGACTGCGATATGTTATTTTAATACAAGCAATGCCTCGTGATGCTACTCGTACTAAATTTACACTGTATTCTTCCGGCAAAAAAAATCGGGAATCATAAACAATCGACCAAATGCTTCGCCAAAGGGTGGACCAAAGGGTCCGCAATTTGCGAGAATCTTCACGAAGGAGTTTGGCTACATAAGCCACATGCGAGTGCACGAGAGACGACTCAATCGGAGTTGAATCGGACGGATCATCATCACCTTATAGAAGTCCGTAGCCAAATAACACAAATAAGAGAGGTAGGGCATAATTAAGAGAGGTAGGGCATAACGGGTTTCCCGTTCGAATTTGGAGCTGCCCGACTGGGGCAGGACCTCCACCTTATAGAAGTCCGTAGCCAAATAACGCATTTTATTGTGTTGTGTTCCTACACGGTGAATAAGGTTTCCAGTAATGAGCTCCTTGGGGAGGGGGGAGGATTGTTACATTGTGTTGGAAGCAGTGGTATTAAACCCATTATGCTGTCAACACACTATAACTCTCCGAACACAGAGTGGCAACGCGCTAGTGATACTTCGGTATCGTGAGCGTAAATAGGCTACGGTAACCGTTTTCCATCAGGTGGGCCGTATGCTTGTTTGCCACTCTTGTTGTATAAAAAAAAAACTTCATCGACGTCCAAAATGTTGGCTCAAACAAATAGCCCCTCGATATCATCACGCAGAGTTCCTTACGGGGTAGGCAGTGAGAGTTTAGAGCCAGTTCTCTCTAGACTTACAGTCCCTTTTCGTGTCATCCACATTCATCAGTCTCTTTAAGCGTGCACCGGCCGGCTTCAAGTACCCTATAAGAGTTCGTAGATAAGACATGAGATAGATAATTCCACTCATTTGAATTCTGGTGATTTATGTGGTAGAAGAGCCGTAGTGGCCGAACGGTTCGAGTGCGACACAAAGATCGCAAGTTCGATTCCCGACTGTACCAGTTAGTTTTTCTGAACTTATGTACAGTGATTAGCCACACCACGAGCTTTATAGTGAAGGAAAACATCGAGAGGAAACCTGCATACGTCTGAGAAGCAATTCAAAGGCGTATGTATAGTCGTGCTTGAGTGACGGCGTGGGCTCGCCATCTGTCACGTTTGCACTTAAAATATATCTCTGTCGTATGTGGGTACTACCTATACACCTCTGCCTACCCCTTCGGGACCCGTATATATACAGACGACAATGTTACCTTTATTTCTATACAACAGTCTAGGTGTTACATTGCATGCTGTTGCAATGCCCAATTAAGAATTTGACACACTACAAATGCCTTTTGTATTAAATCACAAGTTAGTTACACAATTATGTAACACAGACAATAGCTAGACAGGGAAATCTAGTTTTGACATATTGGTATACGTAACATTTACCTAACATTCAATTCATCACGCCGAGTCCCTCACGGGGTAGGCAGAGAGAATATAGAGCGCCAGTTCTCTTTAGTTTCCGATATAAAATCGCTGATCTCATGGGGTCATAGTAAAACCGCGATTTGAAAATCGGAATTAAAAGTGTAGTTTTTAACAATAGCAATACCGAACATTACATGACTTCTTATCTATACGAATAAATAAAATTATAGTGTATGTTTGTAATATTAAAATAACCGCTTGTTACAAAATGTGTATTGGATGTATATACATATACCAAAACGTATTTTTTTTAAGTTTTTGTCTGTCTGTCTGTTTGTTCCGGCTAATCTCTGAAACGGGTGGACCGATTTGGACGGGGCTTTCACTGGCAGATAGCTGATGTAAAAAGGAGTAACTTGGGCTACTTTTATTTTAGGGACGAAACTAACTTTTTGTTAATTTTCACGCGGTCAAAGTCGCGGGCATAGCTAATATTTCTTAAAATCGCATTGAGCTTTCAATCACCTTTCACTAATAAAATTAAATACTTTCGACCGACTTTGCTGGGATTAAATTCACTCCTTACATTCAATCGTGGTAATTAAAGGCTTAACTTATTTTGAAGTAACTTTTTGTATCATTAAACCACTTAACTATTTACTCACTTTTGACTGCGGCTTCGCTTGTCTTAATGATGGTTTTAGGTCCTTTTTAAGTTTCTGTTCTCTTTTACATTCCTATCAATGTGTAAAATTACATGATTATCGTAATTTAAGATTACTTCTAATTTCAAAATGTAACTGAAAGACATGTATCCATGTCATGAATAAATCACAAAAAAAACACCCACGAAATGACACGCCGATCTCCGTAGAAATAAGATGATTTTGACATAGAAATACTGTTACAATTATACGAGAGTATCTAACAGTTTAAACCAGTGTCTGAGTTCTTCGTCGTAGCGATAATATCGTGAATAAATCTGAATTGTGAACGCGCCATAACTCACTGCGACCGCCCATGTGCCCATAATAACAACTGGCAACATTGCTCGCGCAAACCTTAATTTTTACGACTGGCAACACTTTGATGTCCCGCCGCACGACTGTTAATTTGCATTTTCCTTTGTTCAAGCGCGAATGACCACAAAAGACGAACTGATTAAAATACACTCTGCATTAAATTTTATTTTAATGTTTGTTGTTATATCCGAAAGCTTTTTGAAGACAAATCAAACCGTTTTGTTGCCATATAAAACATATTAGGACTAATTTCTATAAATTTGACGTTTGCTTTTGGAATAACTGTTTTTTTTAAACAGCTGCCATCTTTGTCTCAAACTTAGGTACTTATTTGGTACTAGCTGTCCCGCCCAGCTTCGCCCGGGTGAAAAAGTAAAATTTCCTGAAACACGATCACAGCGCCACCTATCGGGTCCAATTGTGTTGTAAGCTCCTTTCTTTTAAGTTGGATCAAACTGCACACGGTGTGCAAATTTGATTGAAATCGGTTGAGTAGTTCCGGAGCCCATCGTGGACTTGATTGCCATAAAAAAGGTTATAGTGAGTCAATCTTAAAAGATAGACATGCTGTCGCGGACTTTTTTTTAGAACTTTTAAAGAGGAACAATTCTCTCATACAGGATATTTGTGTAACTTAAACCGTATACGCAGCGCACGCAACGGAAGCTCTCAAAAAGGAATATTTTTTCCCGTTCTGGCAACATTATTCATTTATGCTTCGCTCCTATTGGTCGTAGCGTGATGTTATATAGCCTAAAGCCTTCCTAGAGAAATGGACTATCCAACACAAAAAGATTTTTTCAATTCCAACCAGTAGTTCCTGAGATTAGCGCGTTCAAACAAACAAACAAACAAACAAACTCTTCAGCTTTATAATATTAGTATAGATTGGTAAGTAGACAACGATATATATATCAAATCAAATCAAGTTTCGCAGTCAGGAAGGAATGGTCGTACCGCTAGACTAGGCAGTTGTCAGTATCATTAATTTTAATTCAATTATCACCTTAATCCGTGGCCTTTTTTCGCTTTACGGCCTAGCCTTGTTTAATATTACAGTAGGTCATTCGATATGAATATCAAATTAATCGATAGCTACCGATTATGCTATCTGCATTGCGGGCATTTTTGACGGGCGATAAACGAAATACGTTTATACAAAAAAAAACCCTACATACCATTTTCGGTTATCTTCGCAAAAAAAGTACAGTATTTATTTTTTTGTATAATTTATTAGTAGGTACTTTCATGCATTTCAGTCTCCACTTTATGTAAGATCACAAATATAAGGCGCGTTAAATATTTGTAAAAACTATTTTAAAATAATATTCATTAAACGAAGTAATATTGTGTTATTATAATATTTAGTATGCATAATGTAGTCGCATGCAAATGGCTGCGCACTTGACATATGCCAGTGGAATAACAAGTAACTTGCATTGTTTTGTTTCCCTTGGGATAAAACATTTCACTCTCCTTTGCCTATTGAAAGTGACATCCATCACTCACCACACATTAACTGTCAAATGACATTGACATTTGTCAAATGAAGTGTCATGTTTTTTTTTAATTTTCTGTTATGGCCAACGTGAGACATGGTCATAATATTCAAAGATTATTACGTCTATTAAAAAGAATGCAACAAAAGAGGTAACATAGTTTGTAGGTTACATGTAACCTATAGGTAATTGGAATACGATGAAGTCATCTGGGTAGCGTGAGAGCGGATAAGTAAACGCTTAAGGCAAAATTACTTGAGTTGAATGTTAAATAATACCAATTGTACGGATTCGCCGTACAATAACCCAACCGTTATGTCTGTAACCCTAACATTATTTTACTTTATTTCAATACAGAAATAGCTTCTTCTGCATACTTAATCAATAGACGTGTGATTTCGTCCATATGATATTATTACCATTCTTTTTAATGATATTCTTATTATATATCCTCACGCCTTCCCTCAAGGGTCCCCAAAGGGGTAGGCAGAGGTGTATAGGTAATACCCACACACCCACTTTCCGCCAGAGGTATATATTAGGTGCCAACGTGACAGATGGCGAGTCCATCGCCGTTACTCCAGCACGACTATACATACGCCTTTGAATTTCTTCTCAGACGTATGCAGGTTTCCTCTCGATGTTTTCCTTCACCGTAAAGCTCGTGGTGTGGCTAATCACTGTACTTAAGTTCAGACCTTTGCGTCGCAGGCAACTGCTCGAACCACTCGGCCACCATGGCCCTTACCGGCTTACGACCGGATTCTTATTATATTATTAATTATACGTCGAAGGAGAACTAACGGTATCTGAGAACTGACAGCGCACACTTACCAGTGACTACCTATATTGGACTCTCAGAGGGTGTATTGAAATACGGACCCAATGGCAGTACTATTTAAGAGTTTTATTTATTCCAGGCACTAGGCGTAGAACGCTATATTTCGTGTTCAATAAACACTGACATATACTAACGTATATGTCAACAACTCAATATCCCAAGGTCAAGAGCGAGGAACAATAAATAAAAAGTAAAACAGTACGTCATAAAAAAAGTAACCAAGTAAGTAGGTTTGATACGTTGATAAACAAAGAGGCGGAAGGCTACAGATAATGAATGAATGAGAAGAACGTAGCTACACACTTGATTGTAGACTAATTACTGCGGCATTTTATCAAGCACTTTATTTCATCACAATAACATTTTATTATTTAATAGCTAGCTATGGCCCGCGGTTTCACTCGCGTTAAATTTAATTCAGATTTAATCAGAACTGTGTATACTTTCATACAAGCGGTGCCCACAGTTTCAAAAGCGTATTTTGTTAGTGTATTAGATTTAGTAGTAGTTTTTATTTGGCAATAAAACATGCTATTTGCTAATCCAGCTAATCTATATTTGTGGAATGAACTCCCCGTTGAGGTTTTCCCTGGAGAGTACAGCATGGAGTTCTTCAAGAAGGGTATGAAAAGATTCCTACAGGGTCGGCAACGTGCGAGTGATCCCCTGCTGTTGCAAGCGTCCATATGCGGCTGTAACCGCTTACCATCAGGCGGACCGCATGCTTGCTTGCCACCCAAGTCGTATAAAAAAAAAAATTGTGCAAAATTTGCCCCGCGGTTTTATCCACATAAAAATTCATGTCATTTTTATAATTTATCTAGATTTCTGTGCCAAATTAATTCAATTCCGTTCACACGTTCTGGTGTGATTGACCAAATGACCTAACATCCATACTTACATACTTATAAAATTTCGCAATGATTATATTAGTAGGATAAGTAGAAAAAAAATTGTTGTTACATCCAGACACTTCGATTATGTTTATACGTATACATAGCTGAGATAGATTGTATTTTATTACGATGAAATAACTGACGTGTAATGTCATTTGATTCCGCTTTCCTTTGTTTACAGGTAAATATGCTGTGTTGAATGCGGCGTACAAGGACGAAGGTTCTTAGGCATTATTGTAACTTGCTTATGCATTATAATTATTAAAAATAAATAATACAAATATATATAAAGAGCCACCCAGAGCCAGAGGTAGTCGAGTAGATTGTAACTTAGAATCCCGACTGTACTGTCGGTTCCCAGTTTGTTCGCTGTACTTAAGTATGTACAGCGATTAGTCCCACAAGATTGACGGTGACGGAAACATCCAGAAGAAACTTGCATACGTTTTAGAAGAAATTCCAAGACGCATGTATGGTCGTGCTTGAGATTCGGCGATGGACCTCTGAATCTTTTAGGTTAAAGGCGGCATAATTCATTCTTGATTTAATCGAAACTGTGCGGAATAAGAGATAGAGAAAGTCGTTCCAACTACGTAGATCAAATGGATCGAACACTGAAGGATGAGAACGTCAGCAGTACTCGAAACTGGCGAGCATGTATGAAATGACTGATGAATGTGGATGAAATGAAAGAGTCTGTAAGCTAAGAGAAGTTAGGCAGTGTATATGTTGAGAATTTATGTATAACTTAATGTACAAGTTATTAACTACGTAATACAGTGGTATTTTAATCATCTACCATTATGTTATGACTACTCCCGACACGTACGTTTTAATTATTTCCAAGCGCCATTTAAATAGCGTGCACGCAATAAAATCGTCACATATGTTGAGAATAGAATACAAAACGCTAACTAGTCGAATGCTTGTTATAAGTCGTAATTACCAAAATACAACGCCTTTAGTCGACGCTTCGCCCGACCAACGGAGTTTAGGTAATTTTGGACGGCGCGCACCCCGCACTGGCTATTTTCCAACTTTATCGTTAATTGGAATTCCTTTTTCGAATACGTTCGGTCGCGTGGCAAAAGCTCATGTCACTAATGCGCGCGCGTTTTGACAGCTCACTTTAACGACTGTCATATTATTAAAAAAAAAACGCCTACATTAATGGTGCCATCGTCAATTTATTTGTAGTAATGGTTGCTTCCTTATTTTTTGTTTGCTAATACAACTGTTGAAAGTTTTGCAGTGCAAGATCAAGTTTATTTTGATAACAGTAACTGTTTTAAAGTTTTGCTTTTTGCTTATGATGTACATATAATTTCTTCATTCACATACATTTTGATTTACTTTACTTTTTAAACGAACGTATGCATATGTGCTTACCAAAGGCAACATAACTCAATAAGTAACTCTATGGAAAAAGTAATATAAATAATAAATTTTATTTAGCATAAATATTTTACATATCTATTTCCATAGACGAAAGAATGTCTTGGGGTGAGAGTGACATGACTGTAAAGTACATCACGTTGCATCTGCCATCTGGTTACGACCGGCTTGGATCTGTGTTGTAAAAAAAACATTAAGATACACGCATAGATAAAACACAAACATTATCTATATTGAAGCATATTTACTGGATTTATACCAGTTGCAATGAACGGTGCCTGATACAGTAATGCAGGCAACTTAGTCATTTGTAGTTGTTAGATTGCGAGCGTATTTGCTGTTTCTACAAAGTCTCTATATTTCTCACGCCTTCCCACAAGGGTCCCCGAAGGGGTAGGCAGAGGGGTATAGGTAATACCCACACACCCACTTTCCGCCAGAGGTATATTAGGTGCCAACGTGATAGATGGCGAGTCCATCGCCGTTACTCAAGCACGACTACACATACGCCTTTGAATTTCTTCTCAGACGTATGCAGGTTTCCTCACGATGTTTTCCTTCACCGTAAAGCTCGTGGTGTGACTAATCACTGTACTTAAGTTCAGAAAAACTCATTGTTACAGTCGGGATTCGAACTTGCGATCTTTGTGTCGCAGGCAACTGCTCGAACCACTCGGCCACCACGGCTCTATATTTCTGTCTGTATATTTTCAGTATAACTCAACGACTAGAGTATATGCTAGGGACAGTATGCGATGTAGTGAAGCGCTTTATATGTACATACAGTAAAATTAGATAAAATAGGATATCGTTGGCAAATTTATATCTGAAATAAAACATATTCCTTGTGTTATCTGTGCTAAATTTCATCCGATTCCGTGCAGCCGTTTTGGTGTGATAGTATAACAAATATACTCACGGCGATGGACTCGCCATCTGTCACGTTGGCACCTAAAATATATCTCTGGCGGAAAGTAAGTGTGTGGGTACTACCTACACACCTCTGCCTTCTGCACCCTTAAAGGAAGGACTGAGGATATATTATATACTTTTGGCCAAACCTAAACATATCTCGGGCGAAGAGTGAGTTTGTTATAGGATCTCTGCTTCTCTCTTAGGGATTCCTAGTGGGCAGGCTTGAAGAAGTAAGGTCTGTAAAGGTGGGGTATTGGCGCTCTACTCCGTCCTGTAAGTGACAGCGCGATTATATGTATATGTAAAATTCTATGTTAGTCGAGTTGCGCAAATGGCTTGTTCGATCTCGCAGGTCACGTGAGTCTCCAATAAGTCGCACCTTAATAAGAATCGGAATATTATGTTTCGTTTCATCACACGTCGCGCCTTTTAAAGTAAACTAATACAATATTTTTGTTTGTTTGGTTATGCCATGGCTTACCATTCCCGTTCCTTCGCGCGCTTTTACGAAATAGTGATGGGACTTCTATGTAACACATAGTCGATATTTTTGAATTGTGTAGGGTTGTAAGACGATTAAATAACTTTAAATTTCGAATTGAAGTTTTGGGTGTAATTAAAAAGTTATTAGCTGTGCCCCGCGGAAACGTTGGAAGATAGATATACCTTTTCCCCGTTTTTGCAACATTTTCATTGAAGCTCCTTTCCTATTGGTCGAAGCATTCTCCAATAAACAAGCTATCGATGCAAAAATATTTTTCCGAATCGCATTAGGTAGTGAGTAGTTTCTTAGATTTGAGCGTACAACCTAACAAACAAACTCTTTAGCTTTATAACTTAAGTATATATTTATTGTCTATAATTATATTAACCTAGGTATGTAAGTCTAGGAAGTATTGGCGCTCTCTCACCCTGCCTACCCCGTTAGGTACTCGGCGTGATGTAGGTATGTATATATTAAACTATTACAAAATACCTACTACTGTATTATTGTATATATTGCTGCACCGTATTACTTGGTAAAACGATGCCTTTCATACGAACTGCATTCAGTTTTTAACATAAATACTTATAAGAGCTACATCCGTGGATAAAAAAATCGAGGAAGCTTACAATAATTTCTATTTACTATCCGTTTCAAAGTAAATCAATTAATCATGCGCTCTTTTCTATTCGCCATAGATGTCAGCCATTTTGGTCTCTCATACATTTACAACACTAGTTGTATTCTTAACATCAGTTTTCACTGCGAGATTAATTAATAGATGTTGTCTATCATTTGTTACATTCATCACTGTTGACGATTGGTCATGACTAAGATTAATATACATATAATATTGTGAAACTTGCCTCTTGTTCCATGATTTCGTCTAAGGAGCGTACTAGCAATATGAGCTCAGCAGTACTAATTATTCCATATTGTGGAATAAGAGACAGAGAAATACTGCTTATCTTAGATTAAATCGCACAATATGGGAACGTCAAAACTGCTCGAACATAGAGAGCATGGATGAAGATACTGATGAATGAGGATGAAGTGTTAGACTGTAAGTTTGGAAAGAAGTGGCGCTCTACACTCTCTGCCTATCCAGGGAGGGATTCTGCTTGATGGTATGTAACTGTCATATTCATATTGCTAACAATCATATTATGATTGCCATAGTATATATGTGTATCATGGTAAAGTTTCCTAACACCAATAAGAAAAGCGTTACAAGCTACCGCCCAGTTCCGTCTGGCTGTATTTATTCACGGCTTCCCACAAGGGTCACCAAAGGGGCAGGCCCTTTTCTCCATCTCCAATTTTCGTCTGAGGTATATTTAGGCTATGGCGGGTTCGCCGTTACTCTTTGTAACAAAAGTCTTTAAATTTCGAAACGTATGCAGGTTTCCTTTTGATGTTTTCCTTCATCGTAAAGCTCGTGGTGTGGCTTATCGTATTCGTTCTGGATGAAAAATAAAAATCCACACCGATCGCATTGCCCAATCGAATCATATCAAATCATAATCAAGACCATCATGAAACATTTAATCAAAATCTATCATGTCATTTTCAGTTTTTCCTAATGGAGGATATTTTGTATACAAAGATTACTGACTAATCGGTTTTTATACTCGGCCTTTTTCCTCAAAACATACATACCGAGGAGCTTAGTGTTAGCTCTGCGCGTTATCGCGATGGCCTAGTTATTTCGAGTACTTGTCCATATTGCATTGCTCCGTGTGATATGAGTGTACAAACAACACACATATCGGGATCTGATATGATCATAGTAAGACCTACATTTTGACTTCACATGCAATCTATATATATTCTATGGCCCTACTTAAGACAGCCTGTGTAGCTGTGTTGATATGTCTGATTTAACCACAAGATACCGAGTTTCGGTTAACGATTACATCGAGAAGCATACGATTGAAAAGAAATTCAAAGACATATGTATAGTTGTGCTTGAGAAACAGACGATGGACTCATCATCTGCCACGTTGGCACCTAATATATATCTCTCGCAAAAAATAGGTTTTAAACTTCTGCCTATCCCTTCGGGGACCCTTGTGCTATGATATATTAATACATATTCATATTCACATATTCTGGAGAAAAGTATATATAGTCCAGCGAGACAGGTGGCAAGTATATCGCCGCCCCTCTGCATTGACTTAATTGTAAAATACTCAACTTGAAAAAATATTTAATTAGTAGGTACAGACCACCTTGTTTGAGCTGGTACAGAGACCACCGTGTTTCACCTTGCAATCTAGATTTTGCAATTTAATTTCTTTACGCAGAGTTGGCGTTTACGGCTTTTGGTATATCTTTGTCAATTCCTTTGAATATTGAACGCCTCAAACGTATAATCAACTTTAATCTTTAGTTCCGTTGTGCTCTCAATAAGCCAACGTAATAATATTAGGCCAGTGCCACTTCAGGACTCAATATCATAAGGCGCCCAGCAAGAGACGCTTGCAGCAACACAACGCAACACGTGTGCGGGCGCAGGATATTATGTCTTGGCTTTTATTTTATTTATTCCTTGCGTAGAGGTGGGAGAGTCGATTGTCGATCTTCGTTGAAAGTGATTTGCCAAGCTAAAAATGAGTTGAGTAACTTTTGAATTTGGACGCAAACGCGTAATTGAAAATGTTACCATCAGCATTATTGCTTGACAAAACCTGTAGTAGTACACACTTTATAGGATAATCAGATATATTTAAATGAATTTAATTATATAATGATATTATATTATTCTATAATTAAATGAATTTGGAAGATATTTACTGACTCTACATTTCTGACATTATTAAGTATTTAGGATCTATATCGGCCTTACTGTTTTGATGTAGTCAGGCCGATGTGTAATAACGTCTGCATTCGCCAGATGGCAACTCTTTCGCGGCCGGACATAACTTTTGTAATACCCAACTGATATTTGAACTTGCAATATTGACTATTATATTATATATAGTTGAGATTATAGTAACGTCAATCAATGACACATATTCTCTTACTTTAAATTAATACTTGTGGCATGTCATTCTATTTTAAAACCAATTACATGGGCAAAACGAGTTGTACGTTTAACTGCACATTATCCATTGCATATCCATCAACAAAATTGCATATAATTAAAACAACTTACGAGACACGACTGTTGCGTCTTCTTGGAAGAATAAATATCCACTGACATTGACACCCATACTTTGAACAATGCAAAGATTCATCATTACAAAAGCGAATTTGAATAAATTATCTTAATAATATAAAATAAAACAAAAGCGTGTGCAAGAAGAGGCAGAGGAAGGCCACGTTCCAACTACCTGGATCAAATCGATCGGACGCCCAAGGACGGGAACGTTAAGAGTACTCGAAACCGACGAGCATGTATGAAGAGACTGATGAATGTGGACGAAGCGAAAGAGATATGTAAGTCTGGAGAGAACTGGCGCTCTATACTCTCTGCCTACCCCGTTAGGGACTTGGCGTGATGATATGTACCTATGTATCTTAATAATATTATAGATACGGAATAGTATGACATTTGGCACAGATATATATTATTACTAGTGGTCCCGCCCAGCTTCGCTTGGGTGAAAAAAGTAAATGCCCAAAAACACGATCACAGCGCCACCTATCGGGTCCAATTGTGAATCTAAACCATTCTCAAATCCATCTGAAGACACACAGAAAATTTCATTAAAATCGGTCCAGTCGTTTAGGAGGAGTTCAGTCACATACACACGCACACAAGAAATATATATATTATTATTATATAGCTGGATTAACACATACGATACCTAAATGTTATTTTTGAAAGCAATAAAAAAAAACTACAAATGAAGTAAAATTTTAAGAGGGTGAAACTGCCGGCCTATCTAGTCTGTAATAATTTATTAATTCAGTTAATTAAGAATCGATTAATCGTCTGACGTTAGTACATTTGGTGAGCATGGAGTGGGTAATTGAATAACGAATAATCGTTATCGATATTATGTATTATCGACTGGGGTACAGCCTCCGCCGTGCGAGTGCGATATGGCTCGGGGTCAGCGTCCTCTAGCTACACACTGCGTTTAGTTAATGCATTCGTGTGCATTCAAGATAAAAATGAATTGATTTTTTAATAAGTATCCGGGCAGTTCTGAGATAATTTTAAGTAGGCACTTAGGTACATAAGTAAGTGAATCATTGAAAATGTAGTGTAGTGGTTTAAAGAAGCAATATTCATTGCCTTTAATTTTATATTTAATGTGATATTTCAAAGTCGCTGCTTTTGTTGCAAATAAACTCGAAATCTATTAACAAAAGGAGCATGTATGTATGAAGAAACTCATGTATGTAGATGAAGTGAAAGCTGTTTGTAAGTTTATAGAAAACTGGCGCTCTACTCCCTCTTTTTATTTATCTTGGCTTTTATTTACATAATATTCATTCAGCATTCTTGAAATACATAAACATTGTTGTGACATAAAGTATAATAAATAATGGTGCTATATTAGCAATTAAGCGCTTTAGTATCTAGAGCCAAATAAGGTTTGAGAAATGATCTAAGGACCAAAGATGCCATAAAAATCCTAATATCTAAGTATGTACATGATTTCCTACAACGTTGCTCCACAGATTATACGTTTATGTAACCTACGTGTCAGGTGCTGTCATCTCTTGCGCACGACGCCACTTTTTAACAAGAAAATTCTTATGCGAATTTCTCTATGAAACATGACAGATTCTTTGAAACGTCAAGAGTATGTCACAGTGTGAAAGGACTTTTAAAAATACGATTAGTGAAGTTGGAAGTTATAAAAAAAAGTGAAAGGCAATAAATCAATAGACAAGCTAATATTATTACAAGTTAGCTACTCACGGCTATAGACAAAGTATGTAATTCATACATTTCGCCAAATGCCTAGCCGAGTTATTTTTACAAAATATAATTCTTCTGACGTGTTTCTAACTCTTCGTAAATGGCTGGACCAATTTGGATGAAATATTTATAAGTGAGTAGGTCTGGGTGCTTCTAAAAATGACCCTGTTAGTGCTATCGTGTTTCAGGAGCTTTTATTTTCCAGTCAAGAGAATATAAATTATTTGTAGTATAAATGGTATCAATGAATACTTATTTAGTTTAAATACTGTTCAGAATGTCAACCGTTGAAAGAGCGTAAAGAAAAATAAACAAGACCAAATCTCTGTTTCTGAATCATATAAGACAGTATTGTCAAGTATCCTACTGGAGTTGTAAAAACATTGAAACGAGGGATTTCACAATTTACTAAAAAAAACATTTTTTGTTAATAAGTTAACTCAACACGAAGGAGTTTGCAATTTAATCTTTGAAAAAAAAACAATAATTGATGTTTTATTAACGGTTAACAAGGACTTTATAGACTGGTTATTTAATATCGAGATAAGTTTTCTGAACAATGAGCAAAGCAAGGTGAAGTAATCACGAACCAATAGTAGGGACGCATTTAATCGTAAAGCGTTAGGGAGCAGACTGCATTTGTTATTATTTCGTTTTATAAAATTACTGGTTGTCCCGCCCAGCTTCGCTTGGGTGGAAAAATAAAAGCCACGGACCCAGTGGCGCCATCTATCGAGTCCAATTGTGAATCTAAACCATTCTCGAATCCACCTTAAGAAACGGCCGTCCAGCCGTTTACGATTCTATATAGGACATACCTACAAGACACAGACAACAACAAAAAAGTTTATTTTACCAAAGATAAAAAAAAAACTAATTAATACCTAGGGGACAACTCCACAAATTGACATTTATAGTAACTAGACAACGGTATATACAATGCAAAAGTGTGTGCAAGAAGAGGCCTTCTCTGAAGACCACGTTCCTACTACCTGGCTCAAATTGTTCGGACGCTAAAGCCGCTAAAGTATGAGAACGGCAAGAGTACTGGAAACCGGCGAGCATGTATGAATGAATTTAAATGAAAGTAAAAGAACTGACACTTTTTCTCTCTCTGAGAGGGACTCTGCGTGATGATGTGTTTGTTAATTAACTAAAGTGAATAAAATTAGTAATAAAATATTGACAATTATTGAAGTAACGGTAAGAAATTGTGTTCCCGATGATCACAAATCGCGACCACATTTAATTTCATTCATAAAACTAGTTTTACGCGCAACAAAAAACACGTCAACATTTTCTGATGAACTCATAATTTGTATGTCTAACAAATATATGCTCCATTTTTACTTGTTATAGAGGCTATAATCGCGTGCAATTGACAACGTACTCACGATAAGTGTTCTATTCTACCGTGGCAAATTAATTGGTATTTTGCCTTATTCGTGATTCATCGAGTCAGTTGTCTCGCGACACGACGCGTAGTGAGGCGGGTTGGTTGTTGTTTTTTTTTAATCGGTGCGTGTGACATACAGCCGCACTCGTTCAGTCTAATTTTGTTTAGTCGAGTGTTGTGGTGGCCGCATGGTGATTTTAAAATCGTTTGTACAAGTGCTTCAGCCAGTGAATATATGTAGTATTTATATTTAAGTTCAACAGATAGCCGTAGCTTGTTTCTGATTTGACAGGTATGTATTAATAACTATAACTAGTATATAGACAATAGTTTATGATAACGTTTTGTAAAATGCCCGATCTTTTATCAAAGCTAACTCAGAGATAAATATTCAGAACGTAGGGAGAGGGCCTTTTGTTCTAAATGTACAGGGCAATTTGATAATTTTAATATAAGAATCTGGCGGAAAGTGGGTGTGTGGGTATTACCTATACACCTCTGCCTACCCCTTCGGGGCCCTTGTGGGAAGGAGTTAGGATATATTTTATATTATTATTATATATATATATATATATATACTATATTACACTATTATTATTACTATATAACATTCACGTGTTAATCTGATTACGAATCTGTGCTGTTTTATTGGCGGGCTTTTATACAGACTAAAAAAACATTTAAGAAATACTGTCACTGACTACTTATTCAGAATTATTGTTGTTAAACTTAATTACCTTATTATTTAATTTTCCAATATAAACTTTATAATTTAGTATAATTTAATAAAATATGAATGTGCTTGTCTATCACGATGTCAGGGTCTATTGCTTAAAATGTTTACATTATATCGTTGAACTTCAAGGCTACTACTAGTATTAAAGTAAAGCTAAATATAGTCGAGCTTTACGGACTCGCCATCTGTCATGTTGGCACCTAAAATATATCTATGGCGGAATGTGGGTACTACACACCTTTGCCTACTCTTTCAGAGACTCTTGTGGGAGCGTGAAGAAGATATTACAATCTACTTTAAATTATTATACATTCACACTATGTTGACTCAGTAGAAACAATAATAGTTTAGAATTTTTATTACGGAACAAAAATATATCGTACAAAATTGTATGCGAGCATGCCTGCAGTAGTTGTAAACTGTGTCGCAGACATTAACACTCATCCCCGGATAGAGATGGTCACAGTTCCTGTAGATACAGGATATACAGAAAATAACAGAGTGTGTCCGTGGGTCTTTCTTACGCCGAATTTATATTGGGAGCCTGTATCATATCGCATGGTTTTGAATATTAAAAATAGACTTATGAGCCGCAACTAAAAAAACCCTATAGTATGCGCCCCTGGCCGTTTAGGCACGAAAAAAGTGCTTCGCTGGAGACCAACTTTGATTCCGCTATTAAATTTTTTTAAACTGCTTGTAACAATACCTACTAAACATTAAAAATCTTCATGCACAATTCCGTCAGAATTAATCTTAAAAGTTTTTTTATAATCCTCACGCCTTCCACAAGGGTCCCCGAAGGGGTAGGCAGAGGTGTATAGGTAATACCCACATACCTACTTTCCGCCAGAGGTATATTAGGTGCCAACGTGACAGATGGCGAGTCCATCGCCGTTACTCAAGCACGACTATACATACGCCTTTGAATTTCTTCTCAGACGTATGCAGGTTTCCTCTCGATGTTTTCCTTCACCGTTCAGCTCGTGGTGTGACTAATCACTGTACTTAAGTTCAGAAAAACTCATTGGTACGGTCGGGATTCGAACTTGCGACCTTTGCCTCGCAGGCAACTGCTCGAACCACTCGGCCACCACGGCTACGGCAAAGTTTTTTTAAAAACGAAAAACATATTAAAAAAATTGAAAAAATTTTTTTGTGTGTTTTGATTACATTCATTTTGTATATTATAACGTCACCTTAAGATTAAGTAATTATTTGACAGTAATGATACCTAAAATACATATGTATGTGGGTTGGTATAAAAACACTGGAAACAATGATGGTAACAAAGGTCACACAAGATTCTGCCTTACAGATGACGTCATATCTTCGCCTAGGAGTTGTAATTTGAAATGAACAACGACTGTATTAAGAAAAATTGTTTCCAGGTATGAACCAATTCACTTTTAGGAATGTACTTTATACTTGAACCACTCTGCCACTACGACTGCGGAAAAACCTAATAAGATTGAAAGAGTAATGCCAATACCATAAAAAATACAAATATCAGAATTAAGAACTTTATTTTTTTTCAGTCGATTTTTAAAATGTTTTCGTGTTATCTGTACTCGAACCAATCAAACACCACGGCTCTACGTATGCAATAAAACACTAATTGAAATAACGGTGTTACGGCCCAACATACGTAACTTAAAAAAAACTCCTTTTGAAGTTGGTAAAAACATTTTTTTATAATTTTAATATTTCAATATAATAATAATAATAAACCCTTAATCACCAAAATATTTGCATTTTTAAATTTTATGTCTTAAATGACATTTTTAGATAAAACAGATTTATTATAAGTAAATAGGTACCTGCGACCTTCCTATTTATCTATCGCAACGCACAACGCATTCGTAATGTTTTAAAAATGTTGGTAATCTTTAACTTGAGGCCGTTTACATATTTTAATGACGTGACGTAATGCTAGTACATACTTAAGAGTCAACAAAACCAGCATTCATGACGGAACAAGGTAGCAAAAACGTTTTCAACGCTATACAATAAGAGAGGTAGGGCATAACGGGTTTCCCGTTCGAATTTGGAGCTGCCCAACTGGGGCAGGACCTCCACCTTATAGAAGTCCGTAGCCAAATAACACATTTTATTGTGTTGTGTTCCTACGCGGTGCCAACACTTAACTATTGTTAACTATTATGTTGCCAACACAGTATAACTCTCTGAACACAGAGTGGCAATGCGCAAGTGATACTTAGGTATCGTGAGCGTGAATAGGTTACAGTAACCGTTTCCCATCAGGTGGGCCGTATGCTTGTTTGCCACTCTTGTTGTATAATAAAAAAAATAAAAAAATATATATACAAAGTAGATGTAAACATTGTTTTATCCTTGGGCAGTATTCCATAAATTGCTTCATACGATGTATATGTATATATCATCACGTTTATCCGATAAAGGTACTCAAATGAGTTGCAATCACATCCATTTGAACCCCACTGCCGCTACTAAGTTTGCCCACGCTCTAACCCGTGGGGCGCAGAAATTACCAGAAGACTCATATTCTTATATGCAATACTTGTCTTCACATAAAAATCGACTTCATTTCTATAATTTTATTAAGATTTATTTTCGAATCAAAACATATTATCCAACTTCTTAATCCAGCTTAAATACTTCATATTATATATTATTACATATTATAGTAGAAAAGCCGAAAAATTCAAAGATTTGTAATCTTTATCGTAACAAACTTTTTCAAATCAATGTACTACGGCAGTGTCCGCGATGGTTTACATATTATTAGTATCTAAACTGCACTCGTGCGTAGCTGGGGCGGGACGGTCGCTAGTTAAATAAATAAAACTACGCATTATCCTTTTTGTTAATCCAGCTAATAATATATCCCTGTGCCAAATTTCATCGTATTCCTTTCGACCGTTGTTGCGTGAAAGTAGAACACGCCATCCTTAAAAACCCGCATTTGTAATCTTAGTAGGATTCAAATTATTTACCAGTAAGATCATGAGATTCAATCGTGACGTCATAATTGCAGCATGCGATTCTTTGTTACGTCATGAGGAAGCACTGCCTTCCTAGTTAGCCAAGCTTTGTTTGAGGGCCCGAGGGCAAAGATTGTAAAGAGCAGCTATGATCTATACACAGACCTTAGGAAATGCATCACAAACTTGAAAAGCCAAACGCTACTTTGTTCTCAATGTTGGTAGCTCTGTTTTTTAGGTTATGGTAACTTGTCTTTGTCAGGCGGGTATTACATACGACCAGTATCGATTGCACTTAAATTATATTAACATTTTGAAAATGTGAAATATTTTTCGTCTGTGGACTTAACATTCTTCGATGAATCCCTGCCCTTACATAATAATATTAATGAGAGACAATTATTAATGGTTCTCATCAACAACCAAAGACAAGACACACATAAGTATGTACTATTATCGAACATAATAAAATTATGTATTAGCTCTTTATTCATATTCATCAAATTTTAATTAATTTGCCAACCAGGTACTCTGTAACACCAGAGGTACTTAATGAATAAATATGTAAATAAATAACTATTTAGATGACATTTAGCTCCTACATCATAGCGGAACAGATTTCGGTTAAGATATATACCTTATCGCATTGTAAATATGATTGACAATCGCAGTATACAATGGCCCACAATGAGTCACTATTGTTTCCAAACACCGTGTCTGTATGATAGACAATTAGGCAAACACTAACAATAAAAGACGTCATTTTGGACGTCTGAACGTCGATCATGATCTTGTCTGTGGCTGTTAGCTCTATGCTATATTAGAGACTAGCTCAATTTCAGTGGAGTGTCATTCATTCATCAAATATATACAAATTGCTCACCTTTTACAAATATATAATCGAGGTGGACGACAGAGCAGAGTATGCAAGTACATACTTTTATAAACAATCAAAGACAAGGGTTTTAAAGTTTAAAAATAGAACGAATTTTAACTTGCCTATGTAAGAAAAGTAACATATACAACTTTATTGCGGGTAAAAAGTACTTATTTAGGTCAAGTATATTATATTATCCTATTAAAGCCAGGTTTTGAGTCAGCACCAATACTACTCTTTCAGCCTGAAGACGCTTGAAGTGGAAGCATGAGCCCCACAGGGGGTGTTTTGGGGTCTATATCTTAGCACCTAAAAAGTGCCTGGCCTTTGCTCGGTGATATAGAAAAAGTTCTCGGAAATCATGCTACGAGAGAAAAAGAAGATCTTAACTCTGTCATGAAATTGTTGATACTCGTTTGTCGTGGGAAATTGAAAAGGAATTCTTATCCCAAAAAAATACTATTCGCGTAATACTGCTTTACAAATCTCGTTACTATGAGTTCGTACTATACCAAATTAATCTTGAAAAACTTACTAAATAGTATTATTTCATATTCGTTTAACATTTGCATATTCTATGGCTTTCGTTATTTATCTTCAACTAATTATTGTAACTGTTGTAACGTTCGTTCGTGCCTAACTGACAGATTGACATAGACTCAAAACCGTTGCAAATAGATACAAAATATTATTTTGTTGTTTATAGGTACTAGACCTACGTAATACAGATGAAATGTTAGTTATTTATGATAAAAGAGATTTAAGATAATAATTGATTGATGAACATGACAGCGCGATTGTTCCAAATATATAGATGCATTGTGTCAAAATAGTTGTATCATTTGAAAATGCGCCTATTTAAGAAGTGTTCGCGAACTAATGGTGTTACGTACGGTGCAAGATAATCGACTATCGAGATAAGTCGGTATGATTAGACAATTATGGCACATCCTTTGTTTATCTGATGAAAACCTTTGCGCTAGTGGGACTCGGTGTTGCAACAACTTCGCGTTTGAATAACAATTATTTAAAGATCGTGTACGCCTCAAGGCTCGTATGGATAATCAGATAATTTTGAGCTTCCTAGAACTTATTTTATTTATAAACTGTGATATTGAATACAGATTATACTAGAAGATTGTTAGATAGTCGATAAATCAAATCTCCAGTATTTTTTGATGACCAACGTTGTGAGGAAACCGGAACCGCAGAAATGCAGAGAAGTATATTCGTGCTTGAGAATTACGACGACGGACACGCCATCTGCCACAATGGCCTTGTAATGTAACCACGGCGTAATGAGGGTGTAGTAACAACAATACATTTAAGATTCCAAAGGGGTGGACAGAAGTGTGCCTGTGACTTCGGGGGCTTTTGTGGGCTTTTGTGGGAAGGCGTGAAAATATAAATACACATAAACTATTAAGATGCTTTAAGCTTAAAAAAAACATTTCAATTGGATTAATTCAAGAGCTATAGATAATCGATAATTTATTACATTGGTAACCTTTTATCTGTACATTGCTTGGATTCCACCAAAATGGTGTCAAGACCGCGTGTTCGATTAAATTATTCAAATTGTCGTTTATAAAACGGTACTTTGCACTAAGTTATCGCTAATTAATATGGCTAACGAAATCAGCATTACGTTAAGCTTTATTCATGAACGAAAGCTTTTACATGTTTTCGAAAATTTTGTGTTCCATATTTGAAAAAAAAACGGTATGTTATCTGTGGTGCAATATTATATAACTGTACAAATTTACATTGTGGGTGGTTTATTATCTATGGCTAATAAAACGAATGCGTTTGAATTAGCGGACGGGTGTCAAAATGAATTATATTTTATTAGTTTCGATGTAAGCTTAAGCACTTTTTTAAATTTGTTTTCGAAGTTAACTCTTGTAACTATTACGGCATTATTAATCTGTTTAGATTGACACATTTTTTTATTAAAATAACCACTATAATGGTTAATAGAATTTTAGTCGGGTTCTTCTAAAAGAAGCCGTGGTGACACAAAGATCGCAAGCTCGAATCCCGACTGTACCAATGAGTTTTCCTGAACTTAAGTACAGTGAATAGTGATTAGTCACACCACGAGCTTTACGGCGAAGGAAAACATCGAGAGGAAACCTGCATCCGTCTGAGAAGCAATTCAAAGGCGTATGTCGTGCTTGAGTAACGGCGATGGACTCGCCACCTATCACGTTGGCACTTAAAATATATCTCTGGCGGAAAGTGGGTGTATGGGTATTACCTATACACCTCTGCCTACCACTTCGGGGACCCTTGTGGGAAGGCGTGATGATATATTATTATTCTTCTATGAAATTAGCCCATTTTCACTGTCTTATAAGCTTTATTTTCAATTCTGTTGGTAAAAACTGGCACATAATAAGCGTAACAACAATAAAAAAGGTGATAATACATCTTCCCCCTTATATAGCAGCAGAAACACGACGCTTATTTAGCAATGTTTCGTATCTTGTAATAAAAAGTTAAAGCATTTCAAAACTGGAATTTCCAGAATGCCATGTTCGGAATGAGAACGTCATAATCATCTGTCGACTGTCACCGCGGGATTTGGCGGGACCGGCGTCTGTGCTGGCGCCATCTTGCCGTAGCGTTGACATTCTAATTTCTCTGTGGTCTATCACTCGTTATTACCCTATCTAAAATTTTGTTTGAATTATTCAAATTCAAACGTGTCTCAAAAAATAGAACAGATGTCTTAAGAATTTTTCTGGTGTTGTGAATATATCGTTATGACGATGCAATAGGACAAATAGCTCCTAAGATAACAAAATGGTAACATTATGAAAGGAGGTAATATTCGCTCCGAAACATGGGATTTTTACTTTTTAGTTTTATAGGTACTTAACTTAAAACTATTAGTGAAATAAACAAATAAAAACGTTTAAAAAATTTAAAGAAAAAAAAAGTGAACATATCGTATCTGATTTATATGCGATAATATGGTAAAAAAATTGAGAACCTGACAAAATTGTAAGTCATTCTTTATTTTCTTTCTTTCATTGTATGTACCCTATCAAATATGAGAGTAACAGTCCTATTTTCTGAGTTTGGCTTACGTACGCCTTTAATAAAAGGCCTTAGGTACATACCCAATGAAACCACAACTATATTGACAAACCAAAGTATGTATGTATCACTATAATAAACACAATGAATGAATCACTATATTTGACCTTCGACGTCAAGTTATTTCCGTTACGTGTCCAAGATGAATACGTTAATGTTCCGATTTGACATAGGTAATTAAACTATTACATGTTCTGTATCTTTAAGTTTCGTTACAATATCTTGTCACTTTCTTTCCTACTAAGTGTCCCCCGCTATTTCATCCGCGTAAAAATCGATTTCATCAGTATAATTTAATCTAGATTTATTTTCGGAACAAAACTTATCCTATGTGTTAATACAGCTTATAATCTATCTCTGTGCCAAATTACATTGGATACCGTTCAGCCGTGTTGGCGTGATTGAGTAACAAACATCAATACATACTCACAAACTTTCGCTTTAGCCAGGTGTTTTTAGGTTAGGTGTCAAGATGACAGCTGGTGACGTCCATCACAGTTTCTCAAGAACATCTATACACACGTCTTTGAAAATCTTTTCAAACGTAAGCAGGATTCTTCTCGATTTTTTACGACAATACATGCTTTATTTATTTATTTATTTATTATGCTTACAAGTTAAATTACAATTTCTAACTAGAACATTCCCCCACGAGGTATGGAGGTATGTCTATGGTATGGCATGGCGCCTGCGCCTGCGCCGGCGCCGTCGCGACGCGAAACCAACGTCTGCCTAATGTACTGGCACAGTCTACCGACTCTCAGAGAAACTCATCTTGCTTTGGTTCACTAATGAATTACTCTCTCACGGGACAAATAATAGCGGATAACTTTTTTGTATAGTGACCAAGATGAAAGCTACAAATATTTTTTTTATGTTCGTAATAAAAAAAGTTATTCGTCTTAAGGAATTGAATCCATGTCGTGAATAAATAAATAACCAATGAAATACTTATAAATACGTTATAAATATAAATCAATTAAATAATTATCTAAAGTTGCTAATGAATATTCGCTTATATATTTTAACAGTATTTCCAAAGACAATTAATTAAATGTAATCTTTTTATACTAGAGTATCTATGTGCCTCGCGGGTTCACCCGCGAAAGTTATTGTCTTTTTTATAATTTTAAATAAAAAAAAAAAATCTTATGGAAAAAACATATTCATGAATCTCTGTGCCAAATTTCATCCAATTCCGTTCAGTAGGTTTTGCGTGAAAGGACGAACAACATGACAAACTTTAACATTCATAAATATTAGTTACATATCGGATGTTAAAGTTTAGTTATTCAGCTGAAGCCATTGTCACGAACATATAATAAATCATATTTTATGCATCAAATAGTTATCTATATAAGCCAATATATTTATAATTCCGTGGGTATGTGTTAAATCTCGTTAAAAAGCTGCATCAATTTTGATGAAGCTTTGCGTGGATGACTTTTTGGTGGTTGGTTTAGATTCACAATTGAACTCGATAAGTGGCGCCACGATTATTATTTAGATTTTAGTCTTAAAAAAGCTAAGTCGGGCGGGACAGTTAGTATTTTAAATATTTGCGTTTTGCTTACAAATTTAAAAATGTCACGTTTTTTTATTAATACATAAATCACATAAAATTGACAATCTGTTTATAAATGGCAGTGAAATAGACTTTCCCTCAATTTTTTCATAGATAGCGCCGATCGTTCGCTAGATTTTCAAGAAGATTTTATAAATTGTGTTGTTTCCTGAGTAAATATTTAACATCTTTGGACATTTGAAGTCAGAGGAGGCAAGAACATTTCATCTCTATTATGAGGTCTCAACATCAAATTGTTTGAGGCTTCTCTTGGCCTGAGGGCTGGCAACTATTTCGCTCAGCGAATCAGCGTTGCTAAAGAATGAAGAATGCCTAGGAGGCATTGCTGCGAGCCTTCTTAGCATACTTCCGAAAGCAAAACATTTTTTTTGTTAACATGGACATGGCGGTTTGCCTTCAATAACAATTAGTCATTTATTTTAGCGCCATGCTCAAAAGTTTGAATCCCGACTGACTGTACCGCTGAGTTTTTCTGAACTGAATATTGATTAGTCACACCATGAGGTTTACGGTGAAGGAAAACATTGAGAGGAAACCTGCAACGTCTGAAAATAAATTCAAAGACGTATGATGATGCTTCCTGAACAGCGATGGACTCGCCATCTCCAACGAAAAGCACTACACACCTGTGTATTTCTTTTTTATGTGTAAATCTTCACGTCTACCCACAAGGTTCTCTGAAGGAGTAGGCAGAGGTATATAGTCCCGTCTTTTCGCCGGAGGTGTACTTAGCCAACGTGACAGATGGCGAGTCAATAGCCGTTTAACAGTATTTTTCTATTTAACGGTAAATTCCATGAAAATAAATACCATCATAGCAGATACCCGACTCCTAAATAGGTATATTGAAGTGGGACGAGCAACCCGGAAACAGCTGCTGCTATTTCAAACTTGAGCTTTGATCCGGTTGCCGGTGTATACACACCATGTAATTAGGCGAAATTTCTTGTACGTCTGTGTTAAAAGAATTCCCTAAACATTAGTGAAGATCTGTGCCGCCTTGATAGTCGGTAAAGAAACCAAAAGTTTTGAAATTGTATTGACAAGTAGGTACGCGTTTTTTAACTCTGAAAACCTAGATAAGTATATTAGTTTCGTAACGATGCGAACTTTTACAGACATCCAAAATTGCCTTTGACTATGCATCGTGTAAGTGTTATATGCAAAATAAAGTTTATTTTCAAAACACAAAGAGTTACGTAGGAACTTTGCATATGTTGACGTGACTCTTCGTCGCGTTAATAGTCGCGCTTTGACGTCGTCTAATGAGGTGAGAGACACGTAGAGCTTCATAAATCCACTGACAGAGAGGCGGAAGAGCCCCAATCTGTCCAGAAATCAAAAATAAGGGGACTGTTAAAATTCTTGGTTCGACGCTAATTTAGACTTGAACAAATTTTTGAAGTTTCTGGACGAAAATTATTTACACTTGACATTTGAGAAACTATACCCAAATTGGTTCGCTAATCAATGCCTCTATCCATACTCTAGCTTGCTATAATACCTTTCGGTGTTATTAGACACGAGTTAGTTAAGATCACAGATTCAAATCCCTGTGTTATGTGACAATGATGTTTTTTGAAATTGAGTTCACAGCTTTACTTTAAGAAACATCAGCATGTTACTTTTTAGGCAGAGGTGTGTAGTTTCCCAAATACCACATTTCGGCAGTGATATATTTTAGGTGCCAATGTGACGGATGGCGAGTCTATCCCCGTTTCTCAAGCACGACTATACATACGTCCTAGAATTTCTTCTCAAACGTATGCAGTTTTCCTCTCGTAGTTTTTCTTCACTGCAAAACTCGTGATGTGATTAATACTGTAAAGTAAAGACAAAGTCGTTTCTATATTTTGATATTGACTTCTTTCGCTTCATCCTTAGGCATCAGCCTCATCAGCGTGATGACTAATGAATGTACCTATACTTACAAACTCTTGCTAGGTATTCATCCTTGCATTTTCTCGTCGGCAGCAGAGAACGGTCTTACTGAAATACAATGACAACTACGCAATTATTTTTGATTTATTTCAATGAACAATGGTCCTTTTCTTATCGTCAAACGTTAGATTCGTCTCGGTTCATTCGTGTTCGGTTTTGGTTCAGGAAAGGTTAGTGGTTCAAGGATCCCATTTAACTGTTGACAGCCGGTTAACCTTGACACGACCTGTGTGGGAGTGGTTTGGCCAAATAACGGGATAGTTTCATAAAGCATGGTTTATTGGTGATTCTGTGTTAAGTTAATTGGGCTGGTTGGTGGTCAGTCGCTTGGTGTGTTGTATGCGAAAGAGGTCACATGACAGGCGGATAGGCGCCTAAGCAAAGCACATAGGTGCATTGTCGTGTGAATCCCTTTGGGGCTTAGTCAGAAAGAATCCATGACTTATTGCCTAGGCTAAAAAGGAAAAGACCATATCTATAACTTATTTTCTTTTAATAGGTACGTAAAAGAGACATGTTATTTGAATTGATATGAAATCAGAATGAAAAGAAAGCAATGAGTACTTTTTTTTTATTACATAAACTTCGATACTCGCCATCTGTCACGTTGGCACCTAAATACATCTCCGGTGAAAAATGCGTGGGTTACCTACCTATACCCTTCGGGGACCCTTGACGGAGTTAGTTAAGTTTTAAAATGTTTTTACGACATTTAAATGATTGGCATATGTTTCTGGTGATTTTTAACTGACTCAAAAAAAGTGGAAGGTTATTAATTCGCCGGATTTTTTATGTATGTTTTCCGGTTACTCGATGACGGCTGGACCAATTCGAGAAATTCTTGTTTTTTAAATAATATATTTGCGTTGTCATATATCGGGGATTGATACAATAGTAAAAGAGCCGTGGTGGCCGAGTGGTTCGAGCAGTTGCCTGCGACACAAAGATCGCAAGTTCGAATCCCGACTGTACCAATGAGTTTTTCTGAACTTAAGTACAGTGATTAGTCACACCACGAGCTTTACGGTGAAGGAAAACATCGTGAGGAAACCTGCATACGTCTGAGAAGAAATTCAAAGGCGTATGTATAGTCGTGCTTGAGTAACGGCGATGGACTCGCCATCTGTCACGTTGGCACCTAATATACCTCTGGCGGAAAGTGGGTGTGTGGGTATTACCTAGACACCTCTGCCTACCCCTTCGGGGACCCTTGTGGGAAGGCGTGAGGATACAATAGTATCAATACATTTATAGATACTATTGTAAATAGATACATTTACAATAGTAAATGGTCAATATACTTGTTATGTCTATGAAAATTCGTTCTGCAAATTTTTAACAAAACCTTTCTCCACCGGAATCATGACAAACACTTTCTTTGAAAACCTCAACTATTGGAATTCCACTGGGGAAACTACATTTCCCCTAACGAGCGAATTCGGAAATGGGCCTTTAATTCCCTTAAAAGCTTTCGATTGTATTCTTATTTCCCTTTAACTGCCGTAGATGCAAAGATAATGCAATTTAAATGTAATCCTATTAATTGTAGTTTATTTTCACCATATAGAAAACCAAATGCTTTGAATCACACTGAATTCTGACGTCAAACGCAATGATTATTAACTTCTTTATATGTAATTCATGAATATGAACTACATTTCAATGACAATGACAATTTGTTCCGAATTATGAGTTAAATACGTGGAAATTTTTCAATATTATAATAACGACCACTGTCAATCATTCCGAAATATTTAAAAAACTCCGTCTATGTAAAGTACTAATGAAACTTACTTCGTTTGTTCCAGGCAGTACAACAGATCTCACGCCGACATTAATTGGCATCTACGACTCCTTACTAGAGCCTGCCAAGAGTCTAAGGCCCGAGACGAGTCGCGTAGAAACAGCTAAAGATGCAAGGAATGACCCACCAGTCCCGGAGCAACAAGACGCCATGATCGAAGATATTAAACATAAGTTAGAAACGCGTAAAATAAGCCCTGAACAACTAACAGGCGGTGTAAAACTCCCGATTGCAATAAACAAAAGTACTTTGTATTCAATTCGAACTAAAAGTGATAAAAATGGTGCTAGTGACGAGACCGCGAAGTTCGATCTCTCGGTCAGTGATACAGCGGTGGTTGTTAAAGATAAAGTGCAGAGAACATTTAAGGAAATAAAGCAAGAAACGCCTTTTGGTAATCTCTCGCCAAACGTCAAACGTATGATTTCAAGCGCATCAGAGACCACAACATTAAAATTCCAAAAGAAAACTCTCAACGTAGCTAGATCCTCGACAAGACATAGAAGTAACATTCCCTTAGTAGGAGCCACGTCAAAAATATCTCAATCGGGTGTGGAAATTTTACCCTCAGTAGAAATTTACGACCAGCCTTGTAACATCAAAGGTATTGTTGAAAGTAAAGCTGAAGATGTAGTAAAGACCACTACTATTAAACCTGAATTCAAAATAGACGATGCTCAGACCTACGACGTCCCTACGAACAACAAACCTGCCATCTACGATGTTCCAATTATGAATAATAAAACGGCATTCGAATCTTTATCTCTCCCTTACATCGATCAATCTATCGAACTCTCTATATCATCCAACGATAGAGAGTTCGATACAAAATTACCTTCGAAGAGTCATTCTCCATTGAAACCCAAAAGCCCAGAAAGATCTCCAGTCAAATTCATTAAACCTTCCAACAATGGAACCAACAGCTTACATAGAAAAGATTTTCCAAATAAAGAGAGTCCAACGAAGCAGTATGCCAAATGTGTACCTTATCCCGAAGTGATAGGATCGACTGGAAACTTAAAATCTTGCGTGATACCCGAAAAAGAAGTGGTGAGACTCAATCCTCCGTCAGTGGAAGTGACGCGACCGCTGTCGATGAGTTCCATTGCTTCGTCGAGCTCCACTTCCAGTAGTGGGGTCCAAAATAAAGGGGGAGTGAACTCCGCGTACTTGGCTTCAATAGAAAGCCTGGACGACCACAGCGATGCTGATATGACTTCGGCGAATGGAAGCAACAATTTCGTTAATAGCGCTGGGATACTGAAAGCTAATGCCGTGGAGGAAAGGAATTCTGAAAACGTCCCAAGTAAGTACATATATGTAAATTACATGTAAGGTATGTCTTGATAGTTCCAAATTACGATACTGAGTCCGAATTCAGTGAACAGCCAGTTGCTATTTCCTGTGAACATTCCTTAAACCACAGCAAAGTCATAGCAAATACTGATTTATTCTTAAAAAACTGATTTCCCTTTATATACAAGGTAAGGACTACTAATGAACTTCTTTGGGTTTCCTAGTACATTAGACTTTAGCTTAAAGATCAGTCATGTGTTTTCTAATTTATATAATTGTAATTATTTGGCCGATTATGGATACTTATAATGATTAATATAATTTTGCTGTTTTAAATTAATATGTTTTAATTTACGTTGAATGCATCATTTGCTTAACCATATTAATGGCGGGACATGATTCCAAAACCCTCACGAGAGATTTTGGAGATAAGCCCCAGCGCCACGATCCACACGGTGCTATGTTTAATTGTTGGTTTCCCCGTAGGACAAGACGAAGTGACGGGAATGTCGCAGCTGGAGAGGGTGTGTGCAGAAATAGTGCAGACTGAAAATATCTACGTCGAAGATTTAAGACAAGTCGTAGAGGTGAGTAACGATAGCATGAAATGCAAGGTCCGCCATGTGGTTTTGAGGTTATTGTATTTTTTTTGACAGTTCGATCCCATCATATCCCATTCCATCCCACGATAATAGAACAACAAATTAATTACATTAAACATAGATTAATTAAGGCATCGAGACCATTGAATTAGGTCATTGAGAGTAAACCTGCATACGTCTGAGAAGCAATTCAAAGGCGTATGTATAGTCGTGCTTGAGTAACGGTGATGGAGTCGCCATCTGTCACGTTGGCACCTAAATATATCTCTGGCGGAAAGTGGGTATGTGGGTAATACCTAAACACCTCTGCCTACCCCTTTGGGGACCCTTGTGGGAAGGCGTGAGGATATATTATTATTATTATAATTAAAATTATATATATTTCAGTCCCCGTAATGGGAGGCGTGTCCATAGCCGTTTCTGAAGCACAACTATGCGTCTTTGAGTCGCAAGCAGATTTCCTCACGAGGTTTTCCTTCACCATGAAAGTAGTGGTGTGATAAATCGCGGTTTCATCAACCACTCTGCCATCACGGCTTAATCAAAAGAATAGCTTTACATACATTTGCATAGTTTGAGAAAACTCATTAACAATATTAATTGGGTATCAAATAGTCTGTTGGTTGTTTTCCCTTCATTTCCTATGCGTTTGAAATATTAGACTCGCTCCAATTACTGGATCCGGCTGTAGTCTCTGTACATATATATATTTAGTTTGTTGGCTGCTGTTGCATAATGCGGGATGTTTTCCTAAACAATTTTAGAATGTGTTAAAAATAAACACGTTGGTAACAGTTTGTGTAAAAAAAACCTGACTTAATGATGTTTCTCGTTCATCACTCTTTAAGAGAAGAATATCCATATATTATACTCTTGTTCATCAAGTAAAACATCGTGAGGAAGTGAGGAAACCTTCATTCGCTTGCGAAGAATTCGATGTCGTATGGAAAGTCGTGTATGAGACACAGCGATGGACTCGCCATCAGACACACAAATATTTCTCTGGCGAAAATCAGCAATGACGTAAGTCCTAACCCCAAAGAGGGTATCCTTAACTTCTGTTTACATGGCAATTGAAAAGAGTCTGACTTGAGGCCTATTAGTCTCGTCTCGAATAGTAAAAGCTCCCCTAACTCGAGAGAGAGACGAGAGACGATACAAAAGATAAGAAAGAGTCTAATCTCATTACCACCATAAATTTAAGAGCAGTGCTCTTAGCGTCTCTGATGCTCCTTTCATTTGCATCTGCTTTCTTTGTGCTTGCAATACGCTAAAGACACTTTTCGACACGTATCAGAGGAAGATCAATATCAACATATATATATATATGTTGATGCCTCATTCCCTCTAAGGTGTTCCTACCTAGTCTTCTAGACTTATACTCCCCAGTCAAGTGTCGTGGAGTGTATAATTCAATATTAGCCAAGTGACCTGACTCGAGACCAGGTCAGCCAGTGCTCTGTAATTTAACCTAATTACATCCGCTAATCTATTATTCGTCCACAACTAGGGCAGTGGGCCCATATACAATCTGTTGCTTAAAATATAAAGTATCTGACCCAGGTAGGGCGAAAGATTTGATGGATCAATTTCATACGGTATTTATTTGATAGCTAGCGACCCGCCCCGGCTTCGCACGGGTGTAATGTACATGCTAATAATATTTAAGAGATAAAAATGGTTACTGTGGGATATCCTTTAGATAGATATATAGCATCGCGGACGCTTTTATAGATCTTTTTAGGATATACAATTCCGTAGTGCATGAATTTGATAAATATCGTAAGGTTTAGTCAGCGTTTGCGATTTAAGCGCACAAAAATATGTTTGTTACGATATAATAATATAAATAATGTATAAATCTTTGAATTTTTCGTATTTTCTTTACTATAATATGTATGTATTATAATACATTTATAATCCTTCCTCTTGAATCACTCTATCTATTGCTGAAAACTGCATTAAAATCCGTTGAATAGTTGAAAGATCTAAGCGAACAGACAGCGGAAGCGACGTCATTTTATACTTTGTAAAGATAAGCACGACATACAATGCTAATCAGAACAATGAGATAACCAATAACTAAAATCGAAACAAAACACTAGAAATAATAATAACGGATTTTCTCACAGAACAACGATAACTCTTAAAATATCTTCATCCATTCATATACTTATACTAATGATCTATCACGCACGCTTATCTGATAGTCTGATGGAATTACATTATCTCTAGCTTTCAGACCCTTTTTCGCTTCATCTACATCCATCAGTCTCTTCATACATGCTCGCCAATTTAGAGTACTCTCGACGTTCGCATCTTTGAGTGTCACGCCAAGACTTGGTATAAATACTAGTATAATTAATTATAACTGTAGATGACGTAAGCCGTCGCATTACCCTAACGGTTCAAAAGCAAAGTATCCTTAACTAGAAGACTGAGTAAAAACTAACCACTTTGATTGATTTTGCTTATTCAGGCGGCCAATATTGATAGATCCCTGTACATCTTCGTTTTAGAGCAATGCAATATAATATATAATACCTGAATAGTTCAATTTAAAACGGACGTGGATTCCTAGGGAGTCATTTAGATGGATCTTGGAATTTAAACTTTACGATGTATGCATAAGGATTGATGTTGATTGGTGGTGCTCTAGACATCAGCCGGGGTCTAGGACCGTCTGCTAACGGGACACCCTAATATGGGGGTAGTTGTAGGGTGACCATGCGATGCTCGCTTTAAATGAAATAATTTTACGATACTTTGTTTCAACACCAAGATGTTTGTAACAATGTAGTGCTTGAGTAACGGCGATGGACTCGCGATCTGTCACGTTGGCACCTAATATACCTCTGGCGGAAAGTGGGTGTGTGGGTATTACCTATACACCTCTGCCTACCCCTTCGGGGACCCTTGTGGGAAGGAGTGAGGATATTATTATTATTATTATTATGAGACTAAGGTGTATATAAAGCACAACCTACTTCGAATTTGGACACGTTTTTACAAAATATAAATGCTTAGACGTAAAAAGACAATATACATTCGGGAAATATGTAAATAAGCCGTGGTGGCCGAGTGGTTCGAGTAGTTGCCTGCGACACAAAGATCGCAAGTTCGAATCCCGACTGTACCAATGAGTTTTTCTGAACTTAAGTACAGCGATTAGTCACACCACGAGCTTTACGGTGAAGTACATCGAGAGGAAATCTGCATACGTCTGAGACAATTCAAAGGCGTATGTATAGTCGTGCTTGAGTAACGGCGAAAAGTGGGTGTGTGGAAATGTGCCATATTCCATATATACAAGGTATGAGTGATAGATAAAGGACTCATTGGGAATATCCCTAAATACATTAAAACCATGCGTATCCTAGCATGAGTACCTTCGCTATCTATCTAGGGACGGATGGCTCAGCGCTTACTGCATCCTGGTCGAGGATTTATCGTTTTATCACTAACCCCTTTTCTCATACTTACCCTACTTCTAATATTACAGATGTGAATGTAAGTTTTTTCGTTTGCCATTGTGCCTTGATTTAATAACAAAAATGCTTATAAACGTAAAAAGTACTAACTGTGCTGTTTATTTTCGAAACAAAATGTTAAACCATCTAATAATCTATCTCTGTGCCAAATGTCATCCAATTCCGTTCAGCCGTTCTGGCGTGATTGAGTAACAAACACCTATATACTCACAAACTTTCACATTTATATAATAACTAGCTGGCCCGCCCAGCTTCGCCCGGGGTAAAAAGTTAAACTTCCTGAAACACGATCGCAGCGCCACCTATCGGGTCCAATTGAGATGTAAGCTATCCTATCTTTCAAGTTGGATCGAACTGCACACGGTGTGCAAATTTGATTGAAATTTGTTAAGTAGTTTAGGAGTCCATCGCGGACAAACAACGTGACACGTAGTTTATATATATTAAGATTAGTAGCATAGGATTATGCATGAAGATGCATGTTTTCGACCAGATATTTGTACAGGATATACTGAATGTGCACGGGATAGTTGTTAAACCTGCCTATCAAAAGAGTTTCCTTCCGTGACTGCTTAGGCTGTGGTCTCAGTTCCCCGTTGAGGTATTCCCTAGAGAGAACAACTCCGGTTCTTCAAGAAAGGTGTGAAGAGACTCCTGCAGGGTCGTCAACGCGATAGATACCCTTGCTGCGGCTATAGGCGGCGGCAACCGCTTACCATCATGCGGATCGCATGCTTGTCCGCCACTCCAGTGGTATAAATAGAAAAATCATATTCATGTATGGCTTTGGATATTTTTATCTTATTGAATGTGTACGGGATGTTCGAGTGGGTATGCGCTGTATTTATAGACTTGCGAACACCGACATTACTGCTATTAGCTTACTAGCATTTGCCCGCGGCTTCATTTGCGTTAATAAAGAGTTTGTTAATATATTTGAAAGTCGATACAGGTCGCTCTACTTAAAATGATTGATTAATTTAATGGTAATGGTAATTAACGAAGCCGTGGTGGCCGAGTGGTTCGAGCAGTTGCCTGCGACACAAAGATCGCAAGTTCGAATCCCGACTGTACTAATGAGTTTTTCTGAACTTAAGTACAGTGATTAGTCACACCACGAGCTTTACGGTGAAGGAAAACATCGAGAGGAAACCTGCATACGTCTGAGAAGAAAATCAAAGGCGTATGTAAAGTTGTGCTTGAGTAACGGCGATGGACTCGCCATCTGTCACGATGGCACCTAATATACCTCTGGCGGAAAGTGGGTGTGTGGGTATTACCTATACACCTCTGCCTACCCCTTCGGGGACCCTTGTGGGAAGGTGTGAGGATATATTATATTATTATATATTATATATAATTTAATGGTGGCTGTTTACTCGTACTCAAGGTCCTTGATTTCAAAATGGACGGGATCAGGTAATTTGACTTGTCAAACAATAATGAAACGGTTGTTGATGTGCGCATGCGTCTCAGTTTTTGAGTACCTAGTTAAACTCTTGAATTAGAGAATAGATTTTAAGCAAATTTCATTAGATAGGCCGTTCATTGAGGACTGCGGGATGAAGATTATCTTAATTTTGTTACGTAAGGAAGCGGCGCAGTTATTATACATATATAATATACTATAGTAGTAGGTAGTATGGTAATATTTTATTTTTATATTATGATATTATATTTTTCGTTTTTTTTTTCTCTATTTCTTTTCTCTCTTCACTTGGTTGCCTGGAAGAGATCGCTTTTGCGATAAGGCCGCCTATTGTGCCTATTACATGTTATTCTCTGTCTTTTTGTCATCCTATTTGTTTGTATGTGTGTGTGTGTGTACAATAAAGAATATTATTATTATTATTATTATTATTATTATTTTAGGTGCCAACGTGACAGATGGCGAGTTAACTGCCGTAATTCAAACGACTATACATACGCCTTCGATTTTTTTCCTAAATGTGGGCATGTTTCCTCTCGATGTTTCCCTTCACCTTAAAGCTCGTGATGTGACTAGTCACTGTACTTAAGTTCAGAAAAACTTGTAATATGTATTTGTATTGCAGACAACGACTCGAACCATTCGGCTATCACGGCTATATGTACATAATGTAATATTCTAAACTTACATGTTTTTGTAAAAATAAATAAATACTATAACTCTGGCGGAAAGTGGGTGTCTGGGTATTATCTATACACCTCTGCCTCCCCCTTCGGGGACCCTTGTGGGAAGGCGTGAGGATATTTATTTTACATAAATACTGTAAGATTTTTCTACGCGGATGAAATCGCGACCTCTGCTAGTTGTCAGTGTGGATGACGTTTCAAAAGCAATATGTAAATGACAAGGACACGAGTCCTTCGAGACAATACATTTTGTCTAGTAACTAGTCCTATGCATTAAAAGTCGCTTCAAGTAACAATAATATACAAGGAGATCGTGAAAGTACAATAAAACTTCAAAGTTGACAGATGAGTGTGAAAATGAGAACATATTTCATGCCCACGCGTGGCCACGGTCGCTAGCCCACGGGCCAGACCTTTCCAGACGTGTAATTATATATTAACGGGGGCGCGACCGTTGAAATATGCATTTTATCTGATGTTTATGGATATTGAACAGTCTTGTCTATGGGACAAGATGAAGACTATCCTCTATCATTAATTAGAGCAGCCAGCGGTTTCAATCGCGTAAAGACCATTAAAAAACTAACAATAATTTTATTGATTAAATTTTATTGGCAGATTAGTTTTCGATTTTTTTGGGTAGAGAACATGTCCTGTTCATCCAAATTTCATACATTTCAGTTTAGTAGTTTTTGGTTGAAAGAGAAACAAACTCACAAACTTTCGCATCTATAATGTTATATAAATAAAACAAAGTCGTTTTTTCTGAACTTAAGTACAGTGATTAGTCACACCACGAGCTTTGCGGTGAAGGAAAACATCGAGAGGAAACCTGCATACGTCTGAGAAGAAATTCAAAGGCGTATGTATAGTCGTACCTCACCTACTATACCTCTGGCGGAAAGTGGGTGTGTGGGTATTACCTATACACCTCTGCCTACCCCTTCGGGGACCCTTGTGGTAAGGCGTGAGGATATATTATTATTTACACCTGTATAACTCAAGAACGGGTGGACCGACTCTGATGATCTCTGATTTATTGGATTTGTCTCACTCGAGAATACCAGAATAACTATTAAAAATGATTCATCACAAATTTAAGAGCTGGGCTCTCGTCGGCGTCTCTGATGCAGTCCCCTCCATTCGCTTCTGTCCAGCGCTCCATTTGCATCAGTGACATGAGGTGGGAGCTTAGTGCAGTAGTTTCCCCTTGCTTTCTGCACCGCAGTGATTAACGTAAATAAATTATCACTTTGGCGGTATGAAGTTCGCTGGGTCAGCCAGTGTTATGTAAGTAGGACTTGAAGTTTTCAATGCACAGAGCTTATCGTAATACGATCCAATCAGACCTTACATGCGATAGGTTGCCGTAACGGCAGCTCTATCAGTAAAGGGATCTATTCGAAGAACACATTGCGACAATAACGCAAAGGCTAACAAACTCGATACAAAATACTTTGTGTCTTCAATATTTTTTATTTTGTAATTTTAACATAGAGAAACCTATATCCATTTGTTATTTTCTACATAAATAAAAATATTAATGAGTTTTAAATATTATGAAATAATAACTATTTCAATGGATCAACATTTATTTTTATTTCACAATTTTCTTTTATTTTATTTAATAATTTTGTAGGATTATTTCTATATATATTTACAAGAACAAGTCATTTTACTTTAAAATTTTTAATTACCTTGAACTAGGAATTGACCCAGATTTTCCAGAAATTGCAATACTAATAATAAAAATTCGCACAAAGTGAACTTTTTCCTTAACAATACTTTGAATACTTTATGAAATATTATAGCTAGAAAAGAAATTAACGGCGGAAATCGAACGCGTGATTGTTGTTCCCGACGGCCTTAATAATAATACATATTTCCCTAAAAACGTTTGCGATATTGGATCAAGCACGTCACCTCATTCCTAATATTATAATATTTGATGTGTGTGGATGACATGTTTATGTAACTAGCTCACTTTAATCGAGATACCGATACCAATATGTAAATCGATACGCTATCCCATTCATATGTAACATAGCTATCCCGGTTCTAAAATATGAGTCGCTATCGATTATGAATCGAGTCGCGTAAATCGAGTTATGTAAATTAAATCTATAGGCACGTGGGTTTGATGTATGATGGTGGGTCGAGATGCACTCGAGTGCGCCACTATCGATATAAATGAGCATTGATCGATAAAATGCCGGTTACATTCATCGTGGGCTCTATTCTATATTTGCATCGATGTCTTATAAAGAGATCGATGTATATTTGAATTTAAAATTGAGTGGGAGCCGTGGTGGCCGAGTGGTTCGAACAGTTGCCTGCGACACAAAGATCGCAAGTTCGATTCCCGACTGTACCAATGAGTTTTTCTGAACTTAATTACAGTGATTAGTCACACCATGAGCTTTACGGTGAAGGAAAACATCGAGAGGAAACCTGCATACGTCTGAGAAGAAATTCAAAGGCGTATGTAAATTTGTGCTTGAGTAACGGCGATGGACTCGCCATCTGTCACGTTGGCACCTAATATACCTCTGGCGGAAAGTGGGTGTGTGGGTATTACCTATACACCTCTGCCTACCCCTTCGGGGACACACCCTTCTTGAAGAAATGTTGGGTATTAGTCTCAACGACCCCTATAAACAGACTAAAAGAAAATCTTACGTAAATAGCGGATGAATCCGCGTGCCACAGTATGTGTAAGAATAATAGCTATGATTCAAAGCCACGTAAATACCGTGAGTAAGAAAAGTAAGGTATGTTTCAGATAACCGGTAAAATCCAGTTACATCTGGTTTGCACACAAGTAATTTACATAATATCATCTAAACAAGGTGTTTATTATAGGGACATGACAAAAACATAACGTTAAGAAAACAAATATTTCATCCATACAGATATACAGAGTGGTAGGGCATAACGGGTTTCCCGTTTGAATTTGGAGCTGCCTGACTGGGGCAGGACCTCCACCTTATAGAAGTCCGTAGCCAAATAACACAATTTATTGTGTTGTGTTCCTACGCGGGGAATAAGGTTTCCAGAAATGAGATCCTTGGGGAGGGGGGAGGATTTTTACATTCTGTTGGAAGCAGAGGGATTAAACCCATTATGCTGCCAACACACTATAACTCTCCGAACACAGAGTGGCAACGCGCAAGTGATACTTCGGTATCGTGAGCGTAAATAGGCTACGGTAACGGTAAAACGGTTTCCCATTCCCAGGTGGGCCGTATGCTTGTTTGCCACTCTTGTTGTATAAAAAAAAAATACAGACATACAATTAATATATGTAACGGGTCGCTGTCTGTACATGGGAGATATTGATTCAAAGATATATCCAAGAAATGCTGGCTAAAGTCACTATGCCACGCGGATAAAGTCGCGAGCACAGCTAGATAATAAATAAATACCTAGGGACAATAAAAAAAATGGCAAATACCATAGACATGCAAATAAGAGAGGAAGGGCAAAATGAGTTTCCCGAGTCTGCCCCTTTCTATAATATATCCTCCACTAGGGTCGCCGAAGGCATAGGCGGAGGTATATAAGTAGTACTCACACCTTTTCCGCAAGAGATATATTTTAGGTGCCAACGTGACAGATTGCGAGTCCATCCCCGTAGCTCAAGCACGACTATACATACATACGCATTTGAATTTATTCTCAGACGTATGCAGCTTTCTTCTCGATGCTTTCCTTCACCGTAAAGCTCGTGATGTGACTAATCACTGTACTTACGTTCAGAAAAACTCATTGGTACAGTCGGGATTCGAACTTGCAAACTTTGTGTTTCAAATACTCGAACCACTCGGCCACCACATACCTCTTTCTAATTTTAATACGATGGCATTGATACGTCATGTATTATCGTGATTGTCAAAGATATCTTTCCATGTCTTCATAATCCCACATGGTGACAATGGGATGTGGGATGACCGGTGTGACTGGTCACAACACTATTGTTTGCCCAAAGCCCCAAACAGACAAGTGCACTTGACTTCATTTGTTCACAAACGTCATGTCCGTCGTATTTGAAAAAATTAAAATGTTTAGACCTCTTTAGTCGACTGACATTGATGTAAGGTGCGCTTCAACTAGATACATGACGATGGCAGCTTTAATTGAATATTGGAGTAAAGGGAGTCAACGGATATATTTTTAACCGAATGTAAAATATTATATAAATAAATGATGTATTATCTCTACAATAGATCAATATTCATACGGACTTTAATTTCTTCAAAAACATATGCAGGTTTTCTCAGGAACAGCTTGTGGCGTGATCACAGTTAACTTAATTTCTGGAAAAACTCATTGGTACGAGTCTGCAATATTGATCGTTCTATTTTCAAATTTATGTCACTTATCGTTTCAACACAATACACATATTCTTCCGATTCCAAATTCGAAATCTTTTCTCTGAACACTGATTGGTTAATAATAAATAACGATATATTTGACATTCGTTCTTTTTCAAATGTATGTCACTTGCACTTCGAACACAGGCTTCGGATTCCAAATTCGAAATCTTTTCTCTAAATACTGATTGGTTGATGACCGTACCTCGAAGTACCGTTGTAGTACCTCGAAGCGGTAAATCTGTAGAATTACTTAACATAATCTTGATGACAAAACTGGAGCGGGACGTCGTAAAATATCTATACTAATACTTTAAACAGTCTGAGTTTGTATGTTTGTTTCATCGCACTGATTTTAAGAATTTTAAGAATCAATAATCCTTATCTTATCCTCACACTTTTCCACAAGGGTCCCTGAAGGGGTAGGCAGAGCTATATAAGTAGTACCCACACACCTACTAATCCAATTTTGTAAAATATTTTTGTTTTAGATAGCCTTTATTTACACGGCCGTTTGGTTTAGTGGTTAGAGCTCCTGACTGCGAAACTTGCGGCGGGAGTTTGATTCCCGCTGAGGGTAGATATTTGTGTGATGAACACGAGTATTTGTACCCTAGTCTTCAATGTCCTATTTATTTATGTATATAGGTAAATATATCGTTGTCTAGTTACCATAACACAAGCATTGCTTAATTTGGGGCTATGTGAATTTGTGTGGAATTGTCCAGAGGAACAGACCTCGTAATTCTGTAGCCTCGATAAATATACGAATTTAATCCAACACTAATTTTGAAATTCGAATCAGTCGTTCTTGAGATCAGAATTCCTGTTAATATTAGCATTGGTATAGAGAAACCGTATGGCATAGTTAGGCTTACAAACCTCTGAAGCCCTAAATAAGGCGAATGGCTCGTGATAAAGATTATCACGGGGCACTTTCTCGCACGCGCCGCCTATCTGTTTATCTAATCACTTCAGAAACCAACTTTATTCGAGACTGTGTCGTGTCTTAAGCTCTTTGTCCAGATGCCTTAGCGGGTCTATTGCTGGTAAATGTTTATTAAAAAAGAAACAAAGCTCTTTGTCTAGATATATAGAGTACGTAGTAGAACTATTGCTGGAAAATTTATGTTTGAAAAAAGAATCACGACCTAAATAAAACCTCCTATTTTGGAGTCGGTTTAAAATCCTTTTGTTATTGGAAATGCGAAAGTTTATGAGCCTTTTTGTTACTCAATAATGCTAGAATGGCGGTATTGGAAGGAAACGGCCTGCTAGTGGCGCATTGTTCAAGTACTAACCCTAATTTTGCGACGTTAATATCAGCTAGGGATGTCTCGTCTGGTCTAGCGGTTAGAGCTCCTGACTGCGAAGCTTGAGGTGGCGGGTTCGTATTTGTTTGTGTGATGAACACGAGTATTTGTACCTTAGTCTTGGATGTCCTAACTATCTATTAATTGAAGTGTGCGTGTGCACTCATAGGTAATCAGTGTGTACCGATAATACTCAACATTAGTGGAAGGTTGCACACTTACACTATGAAGAATAGTTGGGCACGTCTTCGTGTATATCTAAATATTCAAAAAAGAGGTTGCAATACGTATATTTGTGACTGAAAGTCTTGTATCCATGTCATGAATAAATAAACCTTAAAAAAATGTTTATGTGCTTGCAGGGCTATTTGCACGTGTGGCGCAAGGAGGCTGTCTTCTCTGAAGAGGAACTGGCTGAACTGTTCAACAACATTGAGTACATCTATGCCTTCAATAGGTATGGACTTATTTTATACCCGACTACGGCGAAGCAAAAGGGAGGGTTATGTTATTGACCTGTACCAAAAAATACAATATCCTGTGGTATCGATGTGTTAATGTTGTCATAAAATATAAGAGAGTAATAGTAAATAAATCAGAATTAGTACCTCAAAGTAGGTAAAAAAGTAATGACGATTTTTGAACATATGCAATAATTTTACGCCCTCTTACACTTCTCTGCGTACGCCGAATAGCTCACAAAAACACAGGGACGGACTGGGGCGATAGATAATTTTCTCTGAGTGACTGTAATTTTAAACTTAAAATCTTTACTTAGTCCGTATGCTTAGATCTTTTAAACTAGGCAACGGATTTTAATGTGGTTTTCATCGGTAAGATTTAGGAGTAATCATATTAGGTACATTATTGTGATCCGGGGAAATCACCCGGTACAAGTAGTGCAAAATAAAAGTATTTTTAATTTTGTGAGGTAATCTCAATTTCTTATATTTTATAAAATAAAAAAAAAAAAAAAAAAAAAAAAAAAAATTTATAAACAAACTGTAGTTACGAAAAATTATAAAAAAATAATGTAGTAGTAACACAAAAATTGCAAGTTCGAATCCCGACTGTAACGATTAGTTTTTCTGAACTTAAGTACAGTGATTAGTCACATCGTGAGCTTTACGGTGAATGAAAACGTCGAGATACATACATATAAGAGTAGTTCAAAGAAAAAGTAGTATTTCTTATCGTACAGGAAGGTCAAAGAGATTGCGCTAGATAGAAGCATACATGCACATACCATCACGCCGAGTCCCTAACAGGGTTTTTTTTTTTTTTTTTTTTTTATACCACTTGGGTAGGGTAGGCTTATTAACCTAAAAGAGTATAGAGCGCCAGTTCTCTCTAGACTTACATACCTCTTTCGCTTCGTTCACATTCATTAGTGTCTTCATACATGCTCGTCAGTGTCGAAGAAGCCAATGGAAGGAATTCCTTCGATTGCAATTGCATCAGAGACGCCGACAAGAGCCTAACTTTTAAATGTACGATTTAGGATGTGTCTAAATTCACATCTGGCAACGAGGGTGTGATATTAAGGAGAGGGCAATCCCAAACGCGGAGGGTAACAACAAAAGCGAGACTTATATCGGCCTATGAACGTATATAGGTACTGGACAATTTGTTAGGCTCCTGTGTGGTCCCTCTTTGCGACATGAGATCGGAAGAGAAGAGAAAGTATTGTATTAGGTACTCCTTTATATTATTGCAAGATACACTTCGGTATATTTATTAATATTATAAATCTTTATACAGGCTGTAATATTTTGTTAAATACAAAATAAATTAAAAACCTTTATACGGTGTGTATGAAGAGAACAATGAAAGTGGACGAAGCGAAAGAAGTATGTAAGGATCGTAGCAAGTGGAAAGAAGTGGTCTCTGCCTACCTTTACGGGAAAGAAGCGTGATTATATGTAATATTTTGTTATATACAAAGGTAAATTTACTCAAGTTTTTTTAAATAATTATGTCAATCTCGCCGAATTCCTAATATTCCTAACTCTTTGTTTTGTATACTATTGTGTAAACTACAGACTTCTTTCGTTTCATACATATAAGCCAGTTCATCATACATGCTCGCTTATTAATATACAATCTTAACCACGAGCTTTACGGTGAAGGAAAACATCGAGAGGAAACCTGCATACGTCTGGGAAGAAATTCAAAGGCGTATGTATAGTCGTGCTTGAGTAACGGCGATGGACTCGCCATCTGTCACGTTGGCACCTAATATACCTCTGGCGGAAAGTGGGTGTGTGGGTATTACCTATACACCTCTGCCTACCCCTTCGGGGACCCTTGTGGGAAGGCGTAAAGATATATTATTATAATATTATATTTTAAATATTTTAAGAATGTGGAAGTTTGTAAAGGCTTGTTACTCAATCACACCAGAACGGCTGAACGGAATCGGATGAAATTTTGGCACAAAGATAGCTGGTTTAACGAATATATTGTTATACATTGTTCCAGAAAAAAATACTAAATCAATTCTTCGCGTATGAAATTGCGATGCGCACCTAGTTCAAAAGTCAGTTCACTTAAAAGTTTAAAAAAAAACGTTATTTGCATTAAATCGTCTTAAAGTTCAAAATCGTACGGCATTCGTTTGTGACTTGAGCCGTGTTATTTGAAACGAATCGAAGTTTTATTATGAAACATTTTATCGCTGTGATGTGCTTGCTACTCCATTAAAGTGTACAATTACACCTCCGTTTATGAGGATACAATACGAGTGCCGAATCGTAGCTAATCGTTGCCTATAACAGATCTTACGGTTTTATAACTTTGTCCGATGTCAATGTATTTTGAACCTTATTCACTTATTACATTTGGAGCTTTTGAAGTCTTTTAAAAGTACCCTCTTTACGTAATTTATTTGTCACTAAAAAGTATCCTTACTAATATTATAAATGTGAATGTAAGTTTGTTTGTTACGTTTTCACTTAAAAACTACTTAACCGATCATCATAAAACTTTGTACATATATTTTTGGAAGTATTAGAAGTAACATAGGATACTTTTTATTGAAAACTAGCTGTCCCGCCCAGCTTCGCTCGGGTGAAAAAGTTAAATTGCCCGTAACACGATCGCAGCGCCACCTATTGGGTCCAATTGTAAATCTAAACCATTCTCGAATCTAGCTTAAGACACACAGAAACACATAGAAAGCTTCGCCCGGGTAAAAAGGTAAAATTCTTGAAACTCGATCGCAGCGCCACCTATCGGGTCCAATTTAATATAGCCTATGTTACTCGGGGATAAAGTAGCTTTCCAAAGGTGAAAGAATTTTTGAAATCGGTCCAGTAGTTTCGGAGCCTATTCATTACAAACAAACAAACAAACAAACAAACAAACAAATCTTTCCTCTTTATAATATTAGTATAGAAAAAACATTTTTACGAAAGATAAAAAAGCCGTTAACGCCGACGAAGTCACGGGCACAGCTAGTACATAATATTTATATAATTTAATCCTACTATGCAAATATATGAAGACATTTAATCCACTTTTACGCAATAACTACTGATCGGAATTGGATTGAATTTGGCAGAGTGATAGATTTTTCGCCAGAGATATATTTTAGGTGCCAATGCGACAGATGGCGAGTCCATCGCCGTTAGTCAAGCACGCGTTTATACGCGTTTGAATTGCTTCTCAGACGTATGCAGGTTTCCTCTCGATGTTCTCCTTCACCGTAAAGCTCGTGGTGTGACTAATCACTGTACTTAAGTTCAGAAAAACTCCTTGGTACAGTCGGGATTCGAGCTGTACATTTCAGAAATAAAATTAGCAATTTTTGATTTCATCTTCGTATTTTGTGGTGCAAACTGTGCGGTTTCAAAATTACTTTACAACAATAGAACTTAAACAACTGCTTTCCGTAGCTATTCAGTGTCGTGTAATATTATCTGTAGCCGCAGACATCAGATAACTGGTCTCTTTAATATGACACCGCTGTGTGCGAACAGTATTTTGTTCTAAATATTATTCTGTTCCTAGCATTGTCATCTATATCTATACTAATATTATAAAGCTGAAGAGTTTGTTTGTTTGTTTGTTTGTTTGTTTGTTTGTTTGAACGCGCTAATCTCAGGAACTACTGGTTGGAATTGAAAAATTATTTTTGTGTTGGATAGTCCATGATTCTAGGAAGGCTTTAGGCTATATAAAATATAAAGAAATAATAGTTAATATTAAAAAAATCTCTGAAAAGTGAGTGTGCGAAAGAGACAGACAACAAGATACTGAGACGTTTTCAATATATTGACAAATACTCTGTCAGAGTGACGTGTAAATATTGACGGTAAAGGTGCGTTCCATTAAGCGCCCACAACAATGAAAATTCTCCTATACCTAATCGATCCACATAACGACCGCGGTCGTTGTGGTCGCGGCGAAAACTTCAATTATAATGTCATAACTTACGCTCACGACGACCCATCTAAAAAGGTGGGTCCAAGTGATCGTTGAATCGAAGAAAATTTGCGGTATTTTCAAAACTCAAAGCATATAAAATGGCGACTGTACCTCTTACCAAATATCCAAGTGAGAGCAAGACATTTTAATTCTATTTGAACGTAAATTAATTTAAAACACCAATAATATTAAATAAAAAAAACATTATATATTTTTTCAATATAAATCTATTTAAATTAATCAAGTTTATTTTCAAGGCTTACAGATTATAAACTATCATCTTAAATCTTTTGCTTTCTTTTTACTAACTCGCCGTTTGTATTATTTACCTGCACGCTCAAAACGCTCTGTAATCCATTCCATTTGAGGTTACGACAGTAACGCTTACAAGCAAACTGTAGTCGTGAGCGTGATCATTGTGAACGCTTAGTGGAACGCACCCTATGTATAGCTAGACTGACATTTCATTCAAGTAGTAGTTTTGACAAACCTCAAATTACAGTTTCTTTCATAACAACAAAAGCAAAAAGATGTTTGTTGTGTTTTAGTGTGAGTTTCATAATTAATCTTCGAGCTAATGAGACTGAAGAACAGCGTAGGCAATGGTAAATACAAATTTCTCCAGATTTATTTCCTGGGGAATTCTGAAGAAGAGGTAAATGAACGCTGTTCGCAGATATCATTTAGCAGTTACAACAACTTTTGCATGAACATAATCAGTTGATCCAATTGTTCAAAACTGTCTTACAAGTAATGTGATGCCATCGGACAATCAGAAAATAGTGATCACAGCAGACAAGCGACCTGCAGGAGACAACATGTCATGAGAGAGGCATCAATGCACCAATGTTAAATGATGTTGCCTTAATCGTGATTGGGGAGAATATGGAGTCTCGCGATATTGTAATGTAACCAAGAAATGATGCCATCATCCTTCAGCATATTAGGGCAAATTCTCACCTCTTATCAAAATAATCTAATATCCATGTAACAATAAATGAATATAAACTACACCTAAACAATACTTTTAATGCCTAACTTTTTAACATAATAGTAATGTTTCAAACTACTTAACCCTTTCGTTAACAAGTCAGCAGGCATTTCAGTAGTTGGCAAATTGCCTTGGCATTGAAATTTTGACATTGAAAAAATGGCATTGCCATGTACTCGGCTCAGTACTGGACAATGCCACTGTCGGTTGTTTTCTGCATTCATGATATTACAGTACCAGACAATTTAAAACAGAAACCTGTATAAGATCTCCTGTCAATAGTATTTGATGTCCAATCTGAGTCTACAAATCCTTCTAAGTTTTTATTATCATTTGTAAACATTAAACCATAAGATTTTGTTTTATTTAAATATTCTAACACTCTCTTTGCGTTTTTCCAGTGAACTGCAGTAAAACAATTGTTAAATTGGCTTAAATAGCTGACACTGTAACTTATATCTGGGTGTGTAAGTATAGACAAATACATAAGACTTCCTATCAGTTACTGATAAGGATATTATTTACAAATATTTTCTGACTTATCCAACTTCAATTTACATTCAATAGGAGTATCAACAACATTACAGTTTGACATCTTAAACTTATTTAAAATATGTTCGACAAAATGCTCCTGATCTAATGATATACAACCATTTTTATATACTTTTACTCTCATACCTAAGCATTCTTTCACTTGCCCTGAATCTTTAGTTTTGAAATTTGACATTAAACTATGTTTCAGTTCATCTGTCAATGCCTTGCTACTGGAAAATATGAAAAAAATCATTGACAAACACAGTTTTTAAAATTTGTTCATTATTTACCTTTTACTATATAAACATGGTTCCAATTTAGACTTAATATAACCCTGGCTTAACAAACAATCATCTACTCTCTTATTCCACTGCCTTGCTGATTGTTTAAGTCCATAAATTGCATGTTTTAGTTTGAGTACACTGTTACTCTGACATTCTAAATTAGGTGGTACTAGCATGTATACTGTTTCATCAAGGTACCTAGCCATTTAAAAATGCAGTGTTAACATCAAGATGAGTAATTTCTAAATTTAACTTTACACTTAAAGAAAATAACATTCTCAGTGTTAATACAGGTGAGTATGTTTCTTTATAGTCCACACCTTCTACTTGGGTAGAGCCCTTAGGGACTAAACGAGCCCTATATCTCACTTTATTATCACTTTCAAACTTTCTTTTGAAAACCCAAATTTTAAATTCTTTTCACAAATTCTAGAGCAAGTGAATGAATTTGTATATCTAGGAAGCATGTTCACACGAGATGGAAAGTATGAAAAAGATATTGAAAGAAGGATAACTGCCGGTATTAAGGTGAATGGGGCCATGTCGGTGTTGATGGCCAGCAACGGTTGCTGTCCACAGCGTGATATTTGTGCCTCCTTTATTGTATGGCAGCGAACCCTGGGTATGTCAGAGGAAGTATGAAGATAGCTTAAATGCAGCTGAGATGCGATATCAGCTGCGAAAAACGTGCGGAGTAACGATCTTAGTTCGAGTCCGGAATCAAGAGATTCGCAAATCAACTGGCGTGAATCAGGGCGAGATTGAAAAGATGAAGAAAGGCATGCTACGCTGACTTGGACATATAGTAAGGTTGAGTGAAGAAAGATTGACGATACAGATATACAAAGCAAAAGTGTGTGCAAGAAGACGCAGAGGAAGGCCACGTTCCAACTACCTGGATCAAATCGATCGGACGCTCAAGGACGGGAACGAAAAGAGTACTCGAAACCGACGATCATGTATGAAGAGACTGATGAATGTGGACGAAGCAAAAGAAGTATAAAGTCTAGAGAGAACTGGCGCTCTATACTCCCTGCCTACCCCCTTAGGGACTTGGTGTGATGATATGTATGTATGTATGTATGTAAATTTTCACCCATTCGAAGCTGGGCGGGTCAGCTAGTTACATATAAAGCGTGGATGACATTAAATCGTCTGCCAGTTTTCGTTGTTGGTTTCGAGTTTCAACGCCCTTTCTATACTCTCATAGCTCATGCTATGGTATTTCTTGTTGTAGATTCGAATATAAAAAGAGATATAATATTTAAGATTTAACTAACCTAGTTTAATCTTAAATTACGGTGAAGGAAAACATCGAAAACATTTGAGAATAAATATTTCATAAAGTTATTAGAGCTATGTGTACACAGACGTTTCCAAATACATTAGATTTTAATTGAAACATTTAACTTTTAAGGAAGGAATAAGAAAAAAAATTGTATTGGATAACGGGATTCTGAATAACCTTTTTTTCGACTTACAAACGGACGAAGTCAGGTAAACGCACACAATACCTACAAGTATTGTGATATGAACGAGTAAAGAATGAGTAACTTAAGGCTATTGAAGTAAACTGTAATCTCTGACAAATAACACAAGACGTGGCCAGTAAAATGGAACTGCATTTTGAAACTACAAAAGTTAATTTACACAAACAAAAAGCGTGTAGGCAATCACAAATACACTTACCCTTTGTTCGGTCACGTAGATGGTCTGCCTGCGGCATGGACTCTGGCGTCGTAAACACGAGAACAATGGCCCGATTTTGCTGACCAGGTAGAGCAAATCTTGGCCTACACGTGAATATTATATAGTACTACGATTTATGGAATGGAATATTTCATACTTGACTATAAGTTATCGGTATTATTATTATTCTAAGCTTCCTTCTTCTTCCAGATCCCTCTGCCAGGAGCTGAACACATGTCGTCTGGACGCGACCTGCATCGCGACGTGTTTCGTGAACAATACTACTGGCTTCTCAGTGTACACGTCTTACTGCACTGGGTACCCACGGACTATGGAGAGGTAAGGCTTTATTGTCTGGGCCAGGCGAATTTCTATGCGACTGGTGCGATGGACCAATCATAAGGTTGAAATTCCTGTAATTTATATATATCTTCACGCCTTCCCTTAAGGGTTCCTGAAGGTGGCGGCAGAGATATAATACATCCTCACGGCTACCCACAAGGATCCCCGAAGGGGTAGGCGGAGGTCTATAGGTAGTACCCCCACACACCCAATTTCCGCTAGAGATATATTTTTTATTTGCTAACGTGACAGATGGCGAGTCCGTCACCGTTACTCAAACACGACTATACATACGCCTTAGAATTGCTTCTCAGACGTATGCAGGTTTCCTCTCGATGTTTTCCTTCACCGTAAAGCTCGTGGTGTGACTAATCACTGTACTTAAGTAAATATACCTCTGGCGGAAAGTGGGTGTGTGGGTATTACCTAAACACCTCTGCCTACCCCTTCGGGGACCCTTGTGGGAAGGCGTGAGGATATATTATATTATTATTATACTACCGGTGGTGGCACTTTATTCTTTGAATTATGGGTGGCATGTTTCAGATTGGCTGCGCTTGCGTCGAACGCTGAGAGTGCGCGGGAGTTTAGAGAGCGTCAGATCGCCTTGGGACACCTCCTTCCTCTAGCGTCGTACCTGCTGAAGCCTGTGCAGAGGATATTGAAGTACCACTTGTTGTTGCAGGTCCGTAAAAGAATTAAAGAAAGAGAGAAAAAAGTTTGAACACATGAGCGACATAGACAATAAAATCTGACATTACCAACAAGATGAATGAATTAAAACTTAAAATAAGAACAATTATAACTAAGTAAATTTAAAATAATATCAAAAAATATATTTCATTTATATAAAATTACTAGCTGTCCCGCCCAGCTTCGCCCGGGTGAAAAATTTAAACTTCACACGATCACATAACATTAACACGATCGCAGCGCCACCTATCGGGTCTAATTGTGATGTAAGCTATCCTATCTTTTTAGTTGGATCAAACTGCACACGGTGTGCAAATTTGATTGAAATCGGTTAAGTAGTTTAGGAACCCATCGCGGACAAACAACGTGACACGTAATTTATATATATTAAGATAAGACTAGATGAAGAACCGACAACCGCTGGGGTAAACGTGTTCTACAGTGGAGACCACGACTAGGCAAACGTAGTGTAGGACGCCCTCCGACCAGGTGGGATGACGATTTGCGAAGGACTGCTGGCAGATGCTGGATGGCTATTAGGGGAGGCCTATGTCCAGCAGTGGACTAGAGTGGGCTGATGATGATTATGAAGACTAGATGTGGCTCCTGGGTTTGCTCACGACGAATTTTATTATATACACTTACTAGCTGTCCCACCCTGCTTAGCTTAGGTGAAAAAATATATATATATGTTTAGGTCGCGGAAAAATGTTAGTAAGATATATTTTGTTATGTTCTCAGAATGTGGTGAAGCAATGCGCCTCAAGGGAGACTGAGTACGCGCTGCTCAAGATGACGGGGATCGCTCAGCACATCGATGACATGAAGAGGAGGCACGAGCATGCTGTCAGGGTTCAAGTATGGCAGATACCATATCCATGAATTATTGATTTATATTACATGAATGTAGGTCTCGCACTGCGCAGTGCCAAAGGAGTTTCCTTCCGCGAACGCTCAGGCTTTGGAATGAGCTACCCGTTGAGGTTTTCCCTGGAGAGTACAGCATGGAGTTCTTCAAGAAGGATGTGAAAGCATTCCTGCAGAGTCGGCAGCGCAGGAGCGATACCTCTGGTATTCCAAGCGTCCATAGGCGGTAACCGATTTCCATCAGGCGGGCCACATGCTTGTTGGCCACTAATGCGGTATATATTTTAATAATAAAGTTATATATATATATATATATATATATATATATATCCTCACACCTTCCCACAAGGATCCCCGAAGGGGTAGGCAGAGGTGTATAGGTAGTACCCACATACCCACCCGCCAGAAATATATTTTAGGTGTCAACGTAACAGATGGCGAGTCCGTCGCCGTTACTCAAGCATGACTCTACATACGCCTTTGAATTGCTTCTCAAACGTATGCAGGTTTCCTTTCGATGATTTCCTTCACCGTAAAGCTCGTGGTGTAACTAATCACTGTCCTTAAGTTCATAAAAACTCATAGGTACAGTCGGGATTCGAACTTGCGATCGTTGTGTCGCAGGCAACTACTCGAACCACACGGCCACCACGGTTTTTTCACGGCAACCTTAATCACGTCCCATAACTACTTGTAGGAGATACAATCCCTCCTCTACGGCTGGAATGGGCCAGATCTCACAACTTACGGAGAGTTGTGCGCCGAAGGGACATTCAGGTAAGGACGAGTTTCACTTTTACCCCATTGTGACAATATTGAATTATATTTATATATTTTGATTTTTAATCACCGGCCCGCGCCGAGCCCGACGCGCAATTCTTGCCCCTAAATATTTCAATAAAATTACCAGTCCCGCCCATCTCCCTTGCTCGCGATCCAGCAACGCCCTAAGCCGAGGTTCGTACCCCACAGGGGGTGCCCTTAGCTGTGTTGCTTAGTACTAAAGTGCCTGGCTGGAGGCCTAGGTCTCGCCATTGACCGATTAAGTAGCAAAAGTAACCAGAGCTTAAAGTCGTGGGTTTTATTCCCGCTGCGGGCAGATATTTGTGTGATGAACATGGGTATTTGTACTTGAATCTTAGATGTACGATGTACTTATAAGTTACATAAATATATCTATATAAGTATATATATCATTGTCTCGTTCCCATAGTATAAGCTTTAATTTGGGGCTATGTAAATTTGTCTGTAATTGTCTTAAACTATTAAAATACTTTAAGAAAATTACACACAAAATTGAACAATTGAACATAATAATAACTTATTATGTTCAATTATTCGCATAGTTATGTAATGATTAATAATAATAATAATTTGTATACAGAGTTTTCGGCGCGAAGGCAATGCGTCACGCCTTCCTCTTCGACAAAATGCTGCTCGTCACTAAGAACAGGGAAGATGGGATATTGGCCTACAAGTCACATATCATGGTAAGCCATTTTACGTCTTTTTGTCTTCGTCTTAAAGTAAATTTTACCCTGTTCAAGCGATCACAGTCGCTTATGGGCGCTTGCGAGACAGGTATTGCTCAAACGCTGCCAATCTTCTGTCTATTTACCTATTCAATACAAGCCTATTCAATACAAACAAAAAAACAATCTAACTAGCTGTCTTGCCCAGCTTCGCTTGGGTGAAAAAGTTAAATTGTCCGTAACACGACCGCAGCGCCACCTATCGGGTCCAATTGTAAATAAGCCGTTCTCGATTCCATCTGTTAGAATCGTTTGGAGCTAACAGATAATTGGGACTGTCAAATAACAGACAAATAATTTGCAATAAAATAATATTGCGACTATAAATTGAGATGTTAAGCTATCCTATCTTTCAAGTTGGATCGAACTGCACACGGTGTACAAATTTGATTAAAATCGGTTATGTAGTTTAGGAGTCCATCGCGGACAAACAACGTGACGCGTAATTTATATATATTAAAATAATATATGTTTGTAACTTCCAGTGTAACAATATGATGCTCGTGGAGTCGATAGCTGGAGCGCCACTCTCGTTCCACGTGATCCCATGGGACGCGCCGCGGGCGCAGCTGACTCTCCAGGCGAGGTCGCCGCGACACAAGCGAGAATGGACCTTATTACTCAAGCGGGTGAGTACATTACGCAATGACTCATGTAAAGACGAAGTAAGTTGATTGTGTAAGACTGTTAATGTTGGAAAAGTTGATATTTTGTTGATGACGTTGATCATGGTGATATTGATGATGTTGAAGATGACGAGGATGTTGATGATGACGAGGATGTTGATGATGATGAGAATGCTGACGACGATGATGATGATGGTGAAGGTTATGGTGATGGTGTTATTTATGAAGATGCCTTTTCAGGTTATTCTGGAGAATTACAATGCAGTAATACCATCGCACGCGAGGCAAATAGTCATGGAGCTTGGACAGAATAAAACTGATGGTGCGTACACACTTTTATTATCCCAATCGATATTATAAAATGAAATTGAGTTTGTCTGTCCTGTCCTCACGTCTTTACATTTTGAATTCACGTTGACTACAGGTCTTTCAGGACTACTCCTTGCCATGTCCTATTTACCCTGGAATACCTTTTATCCCTCCAAACTATTCCCTTAAAATAGTTAGATAGATAGCTCCTGAAGCTTTTGAGTGCGAGTAACTACATGGAAGCAGTTTCATCCTCATTACATTTATATATTTGTCTTACTTGTTTTAAACTTACTAGTCGTAGATCCTGTTATCTATTAACTATAATGTCTTTGTTCTAGACGATATGATAGCAGAGAAATCCCACAACTTAATAACGCAAGCGTCAATGCGGAAGCAGCTCTCGGCACCTGAATACTTAGAGAAGCGCAAACTTGAGAGGGAACGGAGAAAATCTTTCGAGAACGGCACTCGTGGGCGTCTCAAGAAGCCTAATAGAAAGTACACTGTACCTTTTTCAAGAACAGACGACAATCCGGACTGCGACTGCCCCCAAGTATCGAGCGAGAAGGGTATCGATTACACCTGCGATATTTGTTACGTCGACCTTTGCTCAAATTGCGAAATTGAACTCTCAAAGGATAAGAATAGACTCGAAAATTGTATTTGTCAACACGACGATCATGAATTGACAGGCGACAAGTGTCCTGAGTGCGAAAGATCGCTGCATTTCATTGACGCCGGGAGCGCTGAACATTTGGAACGGAAGCAGTCGAATGCGTGCAAATGTTCGGACTTCAATTCGTCGCAGGAAAGTTTTGGCAAAGAATTTAGCGGGTCTCTGAACAAAACTAGAGGCTATCATTCTTCTGACAACATTATTGGATACACAGACAATTGTAACAGTAAAGAGGATATACGTGACACAAACAATTATCTGTCAAGTTTTAGAAATGTTCATAAAACTTGTTTGAAGTGCGATAAAATTAAGGAAAATATTGTCGTTACTGACTCCGCGAGCACATTACACAGAAGAAAATCGAGATGTAACGATGGCGAGAAGCATAGAAGTGACACGTTTAGATCCAAATCCAAGGATGACCCACAGAGATCAAAACTATCTAGAATAGGTACATGGAGACGGAAATCAGAACCTGGTTTGCAGCAAAATATCAATGGAACGTTGAAAAGGCCTCAGGACAGCGATAGTGAGAGAAATGAAGGAAGAGGTTTTGAGAAGATTGAGTTCGAATGCCGTCATTGTGGATCAAACAAAATCACGGGAAAATTGCGATCGAGCGACGGCACAGTATTATCCGACCCAGAATCAGACGTCAGGAAAAGGATGAGTGCTGTAAAGCCTAGTGTAGAGATACGAATGTACAATACGAAAAACATACCAAAGAAAATATCTAAGATAAAGAAGAACAGAGCCAAGGGATTACGTCTTGGTTCTGACACTACCGCTAAATTCTACGCTGACTTCTCTACTGACGTTTCAACCGAAAACATTCTCCACATTACGGAATCCAATGACAGCTTAAACGTCGACAAACCTAAAACTAACGATCTAATTCCAGTTTTACCAGAAAAGATCAGTAAAGACGATGATATCGATGAAGAAACATACAAAAAACTTATAGAAAAGACGGATTCATTTAAGAAGAATGAACTGGAGAAAGTTAAGTACTTGAACAAACAAAAGGTGATCAGTGAAGGGTCTGAGGCAGACGACAAAACAAATGAGGGTGAAACAAAACAGGACGTACAAGAAAGTGGTGAAGATACTGAACAACCTTTGGAACAAATAATATCACAGTTATTGCTGCAGAATCGCGAGTTCCAGAAGTTGCTAAAGAAGCAGCAGCTAAGGAACAGCGCTCAGAGAAGGCACCAAAGACTTTTGAAATCTCACTCAAATCCCGACCAAGTAATTTTAGCAAAAAATTTCGACTCGTTGAAACTAAAACCTAAATTCAACAGACAAACGTCTGAAAACCTAGATCTTAACACAAACGTCGAACATGAGGATGATAAACTAAATCCCGATACTGAAATGAGAAGTACTTCAGAGGACGATCACATTTACGAAACTCTTAGAGTTGATAAAAGGGGAGATGAAAACCTACACGATTTGGATACCAAAAGCAAAGTAATACAACACAACATAGTAGCTAGACCAAAAAGACTGCCTACACCACCGAAATCTTCTCAATATTTACCGGAAGTTGTTAAACTCAGTCCGGAATCTGATTATGTGTACTTGTCTTTTGAAAAACTAAAACAGGTGCAAGACCTGGACGGAATTTATGATGTGCCAGTTAAATCTCCTGAAAAAGTTGAAAAGCGAGTATCTAACGATTATTACGTCGCTATGGAGAATAAGCAACTGGAAACTGATGACAATATATACGATGATGTTTTAGAAGTATTGAGACGCCGGAAGGAAGTACCGAGTACTCAACCAAGCGAATATTTACCTATGAGCCCCGATCAACAAAGTCCAAATACACCTGAAATTTGGTTGAGCAGACAGAAGGAGCATTTCAACGTATCCAGGGATAGAAAATCCGGGTCTTTACCCAGAAGTTTCCAAGTTGTTACTGGCAATAGCCATGAAGAAACTAATCTCAGTTCGTTCAAATGTAAACCTAACGGCAATAGTAAGACGTATCTTAATCGCGATGGCAAAGTCATGAGTTCAGACAGACCTTTCACAATTGCATCCGATCAGAGTGAGATAAGCTACGACGATGTAGAAAACTACATGAGCGAAGGGGACATATTGAAATTCAACAAAAAGTCTAAATCTCATGAGACTGATTTCGACCAGAGTATTAGTCAGTCGACTTTAGAATTGGAAGAAGAAATAGATAGGTGTTACAAAAATAATTTTGAAGAAATAAATTTGGATAAAAATAAGAATGAAAACATATTGACTACATCACAGCCTAATCTTACCATTTCTGTAACATCTTCATGTGAGGTGCTACCTTTAGAACGATGCGATGGCAAAACTGACGTCGAAGTTATACACCCTGAGCATAAGATTTATAAGCCAACAAGTAACATGCTGTCTTTGAAGAATGTACTCAGTCGCTTTAAGAATCGAAGCCCTAATAAAAACGACGATACGGAAAATGCTAATGACCAAAGTAGTCCTGATAGTGGTAAATCCAACCAGAAGAGTCCATCTAACGAAAAACGATCCGCTTTGAATCCTAGAAGTTATTCTAAGAACTTACTTCAAAGATTCAGAAGTATTATTGGTGATGAACACACAGACGCTAATGTTAATAATGAAGCGTCTGCTCAAGTAAACCCTACTGAAGATAATCAGAGCAATGATAAAAAAGATGAAATAAAAGTAGTCATCACTTCCACACAAAGTCTTACGACTTCTTCTACAGTGTATACGATCAATAATGATTTGCTAAGCAAAAGTGTTTGCGAACAGTCTACTTTGACTGAGAGTCAACACGAGAAGAATAACATTGAGGCCTTATTCTATAGTTGTGATAATATTAATCAGAAACAAGATTTCAGACCAAGTTACGAGAAAAGTGTTAGCACAAATACGAGTATATCCAGCTCAATAGGATCACCGCACAAATCAAACAATAGTTCCTATCAAAACTTGAACAAATTGCCTATTTACATGCAAGGTAGCAAGCTTTTGGGCGCTAGAATTGCACAGTCTGATTATGTAGACCCAGCGACGCTTACTAGTGAAAGAGCTGCTCTTAAGAACGTCAACGTACTTATTAACAAAAATGCAATTCGACCTGATAGTTTATTTTCTAACTCATCATTTGTGACGTCATCCAGTGAAGGTACTAATCAAGAAACCCACAAAAACGTAATTGCAACTGCTGACCCGATGGAAAAGTTACTCGAATCACCATCACAAATTATTTCAGACCAAAGTTTCTATGAGAAATCGTTTGAGAAAATAGAACACGTCATAGATGAAGACGTCTTTAGAGATTCCGCCGTTTATTCGGATCAAGATGATGTTTCAGATACTAAAGACGTTGTTAAAGGCAAAGTTAATAACAAAACAGTTACAAGAGCCGACAGTTTGAAGCATAAACCATCATTTAAAGCACACAAAATCAGTGTAACTGCAAGTGTCAATGAAAAAGTGAACTTACAAACACGTATTACGGTAGCCACGAGTAAAATATCGACTGTGGAACGTGTAAAAATTAACGATCAGCAATCCAAAAAGTCTGATGAAGTTGTAAAAACGAAAGTGGCACCGCCAGTACCCGTAAAACCTAAACTTACTAGAATACCCACTACGGGGGTCCAAACTAACATGGTAAATAAGAGTGGTCTAGGAAAAAGCTTCGACAGTTCCACGCTGTCTTCATCATCAGAATCAGTGAATATGAGAACAATAAAGAGAAACGCAAATTACAAAGAAACGTTTACAAGATCTGAATCGACGCCAGTTAACGATAGAGCAAGAGACATCAAGGAGAAAAGGCAAATAGTCGAGAAAGAAGAAGTTATAACAGAATCTGAAAACAAATTATCGGCAGGCAACATTCAAATAAAGAGACTCAGCTTTGAAAGGGCAAGTCTGGATTCAGCCACTAGGAAGAAAGCGAACGAAACCAAAAGGTCCTCAATGGAACCTCCGAAATTATCGAGCAATTCCAGTAAATCTGTTCAGGAGAGGCGAATGGAAATAGAAATGCTGTCGAAATGTCAAAATTCCAGTGTCAAGAAGCCAATTGTCAAACTTAAGACTATTACGACAAAAGCAGCAACATTTGAAATGAGCGGCGAAATCAAAAGAGATATTATTGCTGGCAATAGTGCCGAAAAATCAAACATTCCGTTGAACAAAACTAGTGTTCAAGAAACAGAGGCTGAGATGAAGGGAAGCTGGGTGAAACAAGTTGTTAATAAATTTCAATAGGTCACTTATACTGTGCATTTAAGGCTAATGATTGGTGAGGTTAATCTGAATTAAAAATTAACTTTTAACTAGATTCAATTAACCGAGTGAATGCTTGTGGTTAAGATAAATTCCGTCTGTTTTTGTACTCAAACTTTTTTATAATATTTAAGTAAAATAAACTATATTTAAGAATTGTCAATAACTCTCATAAAGTTTGAACACCTCAGAGCTTTGATACTTCGTGCCATGTTCATATTTTGAAAACACAATGTATATTTGTTCGCGCACAGAATATATATAAAAAAGAACACAAGATACAGATCTGTTTAAAGCTTATTTTATTACGTATATTTAATGTATTTGTGTAAAAAGTGCCATTTCGAAATTAAACATCTAATTATTGTATCGAATGATCTTATTTTGTGTGCAATCGAAGCAATCTACTTAAATATATTTATTTATCTTTAATCATTAGTTTTTGTTGTGTAGTACTAACACCAAATAGTAGAAATATTGTTTTTAGTATTATTTTTTTACTAATGAATTTTATATAATCTCAGCTGATTATTTCTTCTATTTTAAGTAAAATACTTTTGAAAATGTCTATTGTTTTATTTGCACTCAACCGTTAGAAAATTCCTTCAGGGCTGAAGAACCTCATTTCGCCGGAAAATATATTTTAGGTACCAACGTGACTAATGAGAAGTCATCACCGTTGAAGCACGACTATACTACGACTTTGAATTTCCTCTCCAACTTGCATACGATACGTATTACTCAAACGTATATACCCACATGGTTAAGCCTTAGTTACTAAATACCTCGGTATTTGGTTGGAGTTGCCAGCAAAATCAATATTTCAGATTTAACCCCAGATTTTACTCATCTTAAACACGCTTAGTGAAAACATTCCACGAATTATTGCAGTGAAGAAAAGCAACATGAAACCTACATACGTTTAGGGAGATAGTCGTACTTGATAAGCGACGGACTTAAAATCAATTTGTATGTTCGCACCTAAATACAATGTTTTTTTATGTTTACACCTCCCTATTTAATTTTTTATTTTATGTATTTCATCGGTGATCCTTATGGGGTATGCGTAGATATACAATTATTACTATAAATCATAAGGGGGCATCCACTAATGACGTGAGGTAACTTTGGTAATTATCCGTCCTCCCATCACCCTATAGTGAGATGTCGTGTGATTTTGTCCGACCCCGTTGCTATCTCGCCCCTAATCTCCTGTGAGATTTTGGATGTACTCAAATAAGTTCATCTGTATATTCGCGTAAGATTTATTTAAAATAACAATATTCTTTTACTTATCTTAAAATAGTTTCAAAGATTTTAGAATATTTATTGCGGAAAAGAAATAACGTGGTACTTATTTGTCGAGATCACCCTCTTGCGCATGACGCCACCACTACACCGGCTACACCCGGCAAAATAAGTAGACGTCCCCTAAAATACACATGCACATCCACACACAACATGCAACATAATCTAAAGACTACTAAATCCGTCTCTTTGGCATTCTAGAATTGTGTTTGCATGAAGGCGACATACCAAGGTATACAAGTTCCTTGTTGGATCCTCCGCGATTTCATTAGGCGATTTTTTATCTGATTTTTTTCCAAGAACTTATATTAATCCTATTTATTAATTCAGCTAATAATATCTGTGGCAATATATATCCAATTCCGTTGAGTAGTTTTTCCGTGAAAGAAGAAACTTCCGCACACTTCGCGTATAAATATAAGTAGGATATATTTATAAAGATACCAGTGATGAAATCCAGAAAGCTGTCATAGACATTACGCTACCTATTGCAGGTAAAGTACCCCCGTGGCTACCCGTGCCTTGGCACAAAGATCGCATGTCGGCTGGTCGTTATACCCTCTGCCGTAAGACGTAAGCTTCGCACGACACTGTTAACTACACGGAGCAATAAACGAGGAGTCCACACGATTCCTTTGTTTTCGTGTACCTAAAGGAGCTTAGAGTTGGCATGCGCGATACTCCTGGTGATACAAGCGTCCATTGGCGGCGGTAAAACTTTAAGCTAGCTTAAATTCAACTAAGTAGGAAGTATTATGAATGCGACAGTTTATGAGGACGTCCTTCGCGCAAAAACTACTGAATAGAATTTGGCACAGAGAAACAATATCTAAAATATGTGATATTATCAGTGTTTTTTTATTTAATATTGTTTTTTTTTTAATTTACGTAGACACCGCGGGGCACAGCTCATTGGTCTACAATGAAGGAAAATATGGAGAGGAAACCTGCATACGTTTGAGAAGAAATTCAAAGGCGTATGTATTGACGTGCTTTGAGTAACGTACGTGTGACTAATCACAGTACTTAAGTTCAAAACCGCATGTGTGGGTATTGCACCTCTTCCTAATCTGCTCAGCGGGGCTCGAATTTGCAATCTTTGCGTTGCAGGCAGCTACTCGAATCACTTGGCCAGCACGGCTCTTCTCTCTTTATTATATTGGTAGGATAATTGTATGTATAGTGTAAAATTATATTGTTACTAACTGCACTTGATCACTTGATCAAACTGCACACGGTCTGCAAATTTGATTGAAATCGGTTTAGTAGTTTAGGAGTCCATCGCGGACAAAACGTGACACGTAATTTATATATATTAAGAAAAATGTAAAATTATATTGGTATATATAGATGTCAGTGGTAGCGATCGCGTGACTACCATCCCCGTGGTAAGACACGCGAGACACGGCCTGTCGCCTAGTACAGGAGCTGGGGGCCGCATCTATACCGTCATTGCAGGGTTCATGGCAGTGGCGTGACACTATCTGAGGCTCGTGAAATATTAAACCGTAAAGCCCTCAATAATTTATACACATAAATTATTGGCATTTTCATTTATCTCAATAAAAAAACAATAAAAAAATTCTGTTAATACTATATGTATATCCTCACGCCCTCCCTCAAGGGTCCTCGAAAGAGTAGGCAGAGGTGTAGTGTATAGGTAGTACCCACACACCCACTTTCCGCTTGAGATATATTTAGGTGCCAACGTGACAGATGGATAGTGTTAGATGTTCATACGAGACGTCAATTAAATATGATTATTTTATTTAGATTAATACTCACCTAAAATATTCGCCTTTTATTGTATGAACTTAGAATAACTAATTATAGTTTGAGACTTTAAATTATATTTCATGAACAGATGAGCCATCTAATCCCAGTTCCAGCTCCTGGTCTACATTGTCCTGAAGAAAACTTTTCCGTCAAAACGAAACCGATATTTCGATACGATTTACGTGCACGAAAGAGACAAAATACAGGAAACACAAAAAATGTTCATTCGAAAATTCATTCCTTTTGCGTCATCGTACGACTCGGGCCGTCATTCGCTATGGGTTCTTAATTTGAAAATTCAAATTCGAATTTAGAATTACACAAATTGCATAATATACCCAGTTGCAACTCGCTTAAAAATTTAGCTTCGAGAGTTTAAATTACATAGTAGGGGTTGTTCTGAAAGCAAGGGTCTTGATTGGCTGGCGATGGGTTCAACTAGTTACGTGACCAAGTCCAAATCAGGCGGGAATCGCGTGAAGAGCGGCTCGAGTGCGGGATCAGATAAAGAGATGAACGGGAAACTGCGACGGAATAAAATCAGGTGAAGGAATTTTAATTAAAAAGTATTCATAAGCTTTGCTTTAATATAACTACAACTCTTACACGCTTCTATTTTAATAATACGAGAAAATAATTAAAAAACAATAAGGAGTGATTTAAGGATTATGGAGCTACCCCGGTTTCTTTATTTTCTTTTTTTTATAAATTCATTACTTATACCATCTGTCTGTCTGCCAGCTGTTTGAATAAATCTCCTGAATAGATTTTAGAAAGGAATTATCTGATTATATTTTGACATAAAATAATTCCTACTCACTGTGGTAATTAATTTAAAATATTTTTTATTTCATTAAATTTTGTCAACATTATTTTATGTTGTGATTTATGTAGTTTATGGTGTGATTATTTTCAAACCATGGAATTATTTTTGATTTATTTGATTATGGATTTTGTTTATTATTTGAGAAATATATTATATCGATAGTTCATAAAAATAACGTACGTAACAAACAGGAACTGAAAAAGCCGTGGTGACTGAGTGGTTCGAATAGTTTAGCCTGCAACGCAAATATTGCTAGTTCGAATCCCAACTCTATGGATGAGTTTCTCTGAACTTAAGTACAGATTAGTCACACCACGAGCTTTACGGTGAAGGAAAACATCGAGAGGAAACCTGCGAGAAGAGATTCAAAGGCACTGCTTGAGCAACGGCGATAGACTCGCCATCTGTCACCTAAAACATATCACTTGCGGAAAGTGGGGATGTGGATCTACCTACACAGAGGTGTACGTGTACGGTCAACGTGGCAGATGGCGAGTCCGTCGCCGTTACTCAACCACGACTATACATATGCCTTTGTATTTCTTCACAAACGTATGCAGTTTGCTTGTTTCAAAATGTCGGGATTCGAACTTGTAATCTTTGTGTCGCAGGTAACTACTCGAACCACTCGGCCACCACGGCTTGATTAACACTTCAATTATTTTTGGATAATATCGATAGCACTTTAGTTACTTTAATTAATTTAATAAAAAATATGTTTACTTATATATACCTACCTGCTTGCATCGTATTGGTCGGTTGTCAAGTGCGTTTCGTTTACGTCAACAACGGTTACTATGGAGACTGCGATTCGTGTTTAATCGATATTCCAAATACGAAAAATCCCACACTCATTCACGGCGCAATGCGCATCACTAGTGGAGTATTCGAAGTTCAAAATTTTATTTAATTTTCTTTTTTGTTTACTTTTTAAAATGCGGTTGCTTTGTTAACTTAGGAATTGATTTTTAAATTATGTATTATTCCCATTATGTGTGTAGACGACCGTTCAAAATGACCGACTATGGGTTGAAGAGGGTGCCGGATTACACGGAGCTGGCGTACAAGGAGGCTGTGTCCAAGCTGAGATATTTCATGTCTGGAAATTATGCGCCGAGCGTAAGTACCTACTAAAACAATGCATTTAATATTCATTTCCTAAATCCAAATTTTAAATATTCAAAATTACTGTATTAGGTTATTTTACTAATTACGTTTATAGAATTCTACAGATAATCAATAAGATTGAGCTTCTGTTATTCTATTCATTTGAATCTATTTTCATAATTCTTCTATAATATAGAACATTTGAAAAATATTTATTACTAGCTGTTTCTCGCGGTTGGACCCACGTAATATTTGTTTTAATTGGTAGTATTTTCTGGTATAAAATATTCTGTGTCAAACCAGCAATAATATATCTTTGCAAATTAAAAATAAAACAACCACCAACTGCAATAAAAGATAGTACAAATTAATTTAGCATTTTTTTTTATACCACATGGGTGGCAAACAAGCATCCGGTCCAACAATTTTCATGCTGCCGGCCTTCTTGGCACTCCCGCACTACCACGATTTGGGAACCGTCTTTCATTAAATATAATACAATGTATATATATTATATATATATTATATTATATATATTATATATATATATATATATATATATATATATATACCTCATATACCTCTGGCAGAAAGTGGGTGTGTGGGTATTACCTATACACCTCTGCCTACCCCTTCGGGGACCCTTGTGGGAAGGCGTGAGGATATATTATTATTATTATTATTATAATAATACAATGTACACGAGGTACTAAGTATTATTTAATTTAAATTTATATATTTTCTTTAAATTGTAAGTATTGTCGTCGTCAATCGCCAATCGTCAATATTGCTCCTTGAATAAAAAGACACTGAAATTTTTCAGTGTCTTTTTATTCAAGGAGCAATTAATTAAGTATTAATTTTTTCGATATCCACACGCCTTCCCACAAGGGTCCCCAAAGGGGTAGGCAGAGGTGTATAGGTAATACGCACACACCCACTTTCCGCCAGAGATATATTAGGTACCAACGTGACTGATGGCGAATCCATCGCCGTTACTCAAGCATGACTATTACATACGCCTTTTTGAATTTCTTCTCAGACGTATGCAGGTTTCCTCTCGATGTTTTCCTTCACCGTAAAGCTCGTGGTGTGACTAATCACTGTACTTAAGTTCAGAAAAAAAACATTGGTACGGTCGGGATTCGAACTTGCAACCTTTGCTTTTTTTTAATTTTTTCGTACGTTAATTTAATATATACATAGTACTCAAAGATGGGTGTCACCTCTCAGGTTCGCAGCTATGGAGGCTCAGCATCAATAAAAAACTTGGACGAATCTGATGGTGACTTGGACAAGAAGTACTCCACGTACAACAACCTGACCGACTACAAGCCGCGGCCAAGACTCACGGCCAAGTACACGACACTGTATGCAGACAGCCTCAACAACTATAAGCCACCGACCATCACACACCGTATGTATCGTTAGGATAAATGAATTCTACCACCGCACCTCTCGCCATCGACGGGGAATTCATCTTGGAACCACAAAGATCTCGCACTGCGCGGTTCCAAAGGAGTTTCCTTCCGCGAACGCTCAGGCTGTGGAATGAGCTCCCCGTTGAGGTTGTTCCTGGAGAGTACAGCATGGAGTTCTTCAAGAAGGGTGTGAAAGAATTCCTGCAGGGTCTGCAACGTGCGAGTGATACCCCTGGTGTTGCAAGCGTCTATAGGCGGCGGTAATCTCTTACCATCAGGCGGATCGCATGCTTGTTTGCCACCCTTGTGGTAAAAAAAAAAGAGTTTGCCGCGGTGGCAGAGTTCGGGTAGTCACGTGGAACACAAAGATTGCAAGTTCCAATCCCGACTGTACCAATGAGTTTTTCTCAACAGTCATTAGTCACACCACGAGAGTTACGGTTAAGGTAAACAACGAGAGGAAACTTGTATACGTTTGAAATTCATAGACGTATAGATGTGGTTTCGCCATTTATTACGTTCGGTAAAAAGTGGATGAGGTGTGGCTAGTCCACCTCTACCTACCCCTTCCTAAGGCGTGAAGATATAATAATAACAATGTTACATTAGTAATATCGTCACACCTCCCCACAAGGATCCCCGAAAGGCCTACCCCTTCGGAGATCCTTAGGTGAGGTGTAGGGAGGTAGGAGGTAGAGGTGTATAGCTAATACCCACACACCCACTTTCTGCCAGTGATATATTTTAGGTGCCAACGTGACAGATGGCGAGATCATCGCCGTTACTCACTCACGACTATACATACGCTTTTGAATTGCTTCTGAGACGTATGCAAATCCTGTCGATTTTTTCCATCACGGAAAGCTCGTGGTGTGACTAATCACTGTACTTAAGTTCAGGAAAACTCATTGGTACAGTCGGGATTCGAACTTGCGATCTTTGTGTCGCAACCACTCGGTCACCACATTAGTATAGATACGCATATAGGTACATATTGTGTATTCCCAGAAACTCCGACCGTCACAGCGCCGGCGGCAGAGGTCTCGGGAGGAACCAACCCTGACGTGGTGAACTTCATACAGAAACAGGAGGAGTATATAGAGCAACTGGAGCGAGAGAGCCAGTACTGCCGGGTAATCATACATGCCATACATACATGTCATCCGAATCCTTACAGGCAGATAGAGTAGAGAACCAGTTCTCTTTAGACTTACAAAACTGTTTCCCTGCACTCATTGGTACCTATATCAGGTTATTATCCCGCAACTCTTTATTTCGGTCTACCTATCTATCAGGCACACGCACACACACACACACAACACACAGTATTATTTTGAAATGTATCTTGTATTAGTTTATTAGTCTGTACTCACATGTTCTCTGGAGGTGGGCGTTACAATTCGCGACACAGTTTTTAACATCTGCGGAATTCTTCTGCGAAACTTTTGTGCCAAAATAAGATTACCAAATATTTCTTTATTATTTATTGTTATTATTTTATCTGTATAAATATAAATCAATGTAGGATGTTTGCCTTCTATGCACGCACAAACAATTCTTACAATATTCTTACCTAATGATGTGCAATTAAATTTTGGGCGGCTGAATCCACGGGGCGCTGCTAGTTAATAAATAATCTATACTTCTAAAAAAAAAAAACTTCTATATATATATATATATATATATATATAAATATATATATATATATATATATATATATATATATATATATATATATATATATATATATATATATATATATATGTATATATAAAAAAGAAGGCTGGACCGGTTTAAATCAAAATTTTCTGTGTCTTCATCTGAATTCAAGAATGGTTTAGATTCACAATTGGATAAGTAGCGCTGCGATCGTGTTTCAGGAAATTATTTTTTTCACTCGGGCGAAGCTGGGCGGGACAACAAGTACATACTCTCATATATAATCATCACGCCAAGTCCCTAACGGGGTAGTCAGAGTATAGAGCGTCAGGTCTCTCTAGACAACTAGTGTATATATATATATATATTTTTAAGTATTATTGTATATAGTCTTTGTGTCCTTTTTTTTTCTTTTAACAAATGTAATTGGTTAACCCGTTTTTGTTAAATAAATAAATAAATAAATAAATATATATCTTAATATATATATTTCTTCTGTGCGTGTGTATGTGACTGAACTCCTCCTAAACGACTGGACCGATTTTGATGAAATTTTTTGTGTGTGTTCAAGGGGATCTGGGAATGGTTTAGATTCACAATTGGACCCGATAGGTGGCACCACCATCTTTTTTTTTCCACCCGAGCGAAGCTGGGCGGGACAACTAGTATATATATATAAATATCGTATATGTATATCATATATATATAATTTCCACAAACAGGATGAACTGAACAATCTCTTAGGCAAAGTGAAAGAAGTAATATCGGAGAATGAAAACTTACACGAGGCACAGAAGAACAGGCTGATCTCTCGAATGTTCCACTCGTACAACGGGGGCTCCGAGACTGACGAGCTGGACGAGTTGGCTGACAGCACCGGGCTGGACAGTGACAACAAGGCGAGAACTATTTTTTTTCTTTTTTTTTACGCCTCTTTTTGCGTTTACGCCTCACGCCTTCCCATAAGGGTCCCCGAAGGTGTAGGCAGAGGTGTATAAGTAATACCCACACATCCACTTTCCGCCAGAGATATATTAGGTGCCAACGTGATAGATGGCGAGTCCATCGCCGTTACCCAAGCACGACTGTACATACGTCTTTGAATTAACTCATACTAAAAAAAAAACGTACATTAATACTTCATATTATTCACTATTCAACGACATTTGACATATATTCCTAAATATACACATTTTTCAGATAATCCTTACCAATTATAAACTTGCAAGGTGTTTCGATTTTTCTGATGAGTAGTGTATTTTGTTTTTTAATGCATATGCATGGAGGTATAAGCCTCTTTTCGCTAGTTTTCCAACTCAATTAGATATATTAAAAAAAAAATTAAAAAATAAATGCCTTGAAATAAAGTGTCGTGGCGGCCGAGTGGTGCGAGTACTCTGCAAATATATCTGCGGCGAAATGTAGTTGTGAAGGTATTACAAACCTCTGCCTACCCCTTCCAGGACCTTTCTGGGAAGTCGTGAAGGCATAAATATCTTAAATCATGTATCACAAGCGGGATGGAGAATATATCGCCCAAAGAATCAGTTTCATTCAGCAACTTTGCCTTTTTACCGCGAGTAATCGACTTAAAGTAAATATAATTTATTTGTGATAAACTAATGTTTATTTACAATAACAACAATTAATAATATTTACAAAGAACAGTTGAAACTAACTACTTACAGATAAAATATTTGTCCCAAATCGGTATCCCGAGGCAACGTGCCAAGAAGACTAGCAGCATTGCCACGCTGGATAGCAATGCTGATTCCCTGAGCGAGATATGTTCCAGCCCGCCTGTCACGAGAGGCGGGCTGGAACATATTGTGATTAGTTTTACTTCTGTTACATTTAAATATTGTTAATTTAAGTGTTTTCACACGGTATCAGGTCACCCCATTGAAATCACGCAAGGCAAAGTCTCGCTCGACCAGGCTCGAAGGACCAAACATCATGTTTGAGTCACGTATATCTGAGCTCGAGGCTCAGTTGACTCAAGCAAAAATAGACTTGAAAAAAGTACAGGTATGTTATGTTTTTGTATGGAACAGAAGTGAAGTGAATGGAAGGTAAAGAGAAAAAAGGTGACGATATGAAAAGTATGATTTGAAGAGATTTAATCAGGACCCTGCCATTGCACGAACAGATAATTAGAATTTTTCACAGATGTGATCTTTATCTACAGTTTTGCTTGTGCAATAGTCAAGGTCTAGCTTTTTCGACAAAACCCCATTCAGTTCGCGCACAACTTTTGTATGGCAATAACATCAGGTACGGAAAAGCTATATCATTGCCATTTGAAAGGGATTTTTTCCAGGGGATCAGGAATGCTCTGTGTTTATCGTTTGTGCAAAATAACAAATATAACAAACAGCAACATGTTTTTTTAGGATGAAAATAACGAGAACAAACGCAAGTTGGCCTCTGGACTCGTTGATTCAACGTGTCTTGACGGCTTCAAGCGACAGATCGACAATTTGCAGCGGTTTGTAACATATATTAATACAAGGCAGGCATCTTTACGCTTACTATCTCTTTGGCTTCCTTTACATTCGTCAGAATCTTCTTCATGCTCGCTGGTACTCTTGATGCTCCTTTTTTACTGTTCCATATAGATAGAATTTGATCTATGTTCGTAACCTTGATTACATACATACATATCATCACGCCGAGTCCCTAACGGGGTAGGCAGAGAGTAAAGAGCGCAAGTTCTCTCTGGACTTACATACCTCTTTCGCTTCGTTCACATTCATCAGTCTCTTCATATATGCTCGTCGGTTTCCAGTACCTCTTGACGTTATATAATAGTTATGTTTTTATAAAAAAAGTTTTTTTACAAAATATAAGAAGGTTTTTAACAACTGGCACCAATCAGTTCAAAGATTATAAGTATGAAAAAATTCGATTTACTTGAAATGGTTAATTCTATTTTGAATTTTGTTTGATGCTGATCGTCTCAAAAAAAATCATAATTGCAGAGACAAAACAGCGTTAGAAATGCAGATCTCGAAGTTGAAGCTGAGCCTGGAGCAGCGCGAGGAGGACGGCAAGTACAAGCGGGGCTCTGACGTCATGGAGCATCAGCTAAGAGAGGAGAGGAACAATTTGGAGGCCGAGATACGGAGGCTGAAGGTAACATTACAATTGAACATGAGAACCAGGTGATAGACCTTTTTACACAAAATCTGTGATCTCACGATATAGTGCAGTTTAATATATAAATAAGTCTTAGTAACAGCATTATTGTTTGGTAAAGGCTAGTACCTAGTAAAAACTAGCTCAAGGTGCCATTGATGAACCAGGTTAATTAAATAGCAGATTATATTACCCTGACTCTTTTATGCAAATATTTACTAAACCTATAGATTTATTATTGGCAGATCAGTTCAAATGAAAGAACAATTGGAGCTAAAGGTTGCTGTCATTCCACATTAGGTATATCTTTTAGGTGAGAGTGTCACAGAAAAAACTGTTGATGTAATCTCGTAGATATACAAGTTAGGAAGGTAGTACTCTAATTCAAGGAAATTTGAACGAACACCGAATGACAACACCGAAATTACATGTATTTGACAGGATGAGGGATGATCCTCGTATAATAGACGATAGAAAAACATACATACATATTAATATCATCACAGGGTAGATATATAAGATGTATATAGTAATATATGGTTTAAATTGCATGAGTACAGGATGACCTCGCCAAAGAGCGCAACAAAGTGAGGGAGCTAGCCGGTGAGGGAGCGCGACGAGCTATACAAGAGCGCAGTGCCGCAGAACAACGGTATAACGCGCACTTCGATGAGTTGCAACACGACTTAGGTGCTCAGTATGACAATGTTGCCAAACTGCAGGTTAGTTAAGTTAAGTTAGTTTTAAGAGAGGTAGGGCATAACGGGTTTCCCGTTCGAATATGGAGCTGCCCGACTGGGGCAGAACCTCCTTATAGAAGTCCGTAGCCAACCAACCTTATAGAAGTCCGTAGCCAAATAACACAATTTATTGTATTGTGTTCCTACGCGGTGAATAAGGTTTCCAATAATGAGCTCCTTGGGGAGGGGGGAGGATTGTTATATTGTGTTGGCAGCGGAGGGTTTAGTCCCATTATGCTGCCAAGACAGTATAACTCTCCTAACACAGAGTCGCAACGTGCAAGTGATACTTTGGTATTGTAAGCGTAAATAGGCTGCGGTAACCGTTTTCCATCAGGTCGGCCGTATGCTTGTTTGTCACTCTCGTTGTATAAAAAAAAAGTTACTGTTGGTTGTTTTGCATAGTAAGCAACGACCTATTGTCGGGCCCTGCTCCCCCATACTTAAGTATTAATGCTGTAACATAATAATATTGTTATTGTTTACCAAATAACCATGGAGTTTATGCTGGTTCTTCCATGGAGACGACCAATCCGAACCGTGCACATTTTTCGACGTTTTATGAGTGCCCACCTAGGCCTATGTGAAATAAAAATATTTTGGTTTTGATTTGTCTTTGCGAATGGCAATGGTTTGAGATATTAACATTTATATAGAAGTTGTTATTAATATATGAAGTTACATTGGACTAAATCAAGTCCAATTTCATTGATAATGAGATCACAGATACGATGATGGAGGTTAAAAGCGTTCATGCCATCTGTTTAGCTATAACATTTTGCTGAAAAAATTTCATATCATATTAAAATATCATCGAAGTAAAACACTGCAATAATAATAAAAGGTTAACAGTTTCCAGCAGTATTTCACCCAATTTTCCGGTACATAGGTTCTAGATCTAAGGACAATAATTATTTCTAACTGGTAGGTACATTAAAGATAACGTAGGTAGGTTGTCTTTAATGTAAATAAATAGATTTATTTGTATTTTTGTATATTCACCAGCTGGATCTAGAGCGTCAGCGTCGCGAGGAGAATGATTTGAAACGGGAGCTTTCGATGAAAAACTCAGCCATTGAGGAGCTCAAAATGGAATTGAAGAATAAGAGTTGTAAGGATATATTCTACATTGTAATTTTTTAAATCTCTCAACAGACCGTTTTTGCTTTTTGTAATGTATCACGTCTCAACATTTCTTGGTATCGGTATTATTGTGACATTTATGGGGTCAGTAAATTTTAAATAAATCGTAAATTCTAAGACGACGAGGGGCTTTGTCGTCCATTAATCTTTGGGATCAAAAGATACATGTCGCGTGATACTACTAAAGAGTATTTATTATTCCTTCCTAATATATTAAACCTTTTTCCAATCGTTATTCCAACGAAACTAATTTTTAATACATGCAAAAGTTTGTGAGGACGTTTGTTCCACTAACTAATTAATGGAATTAGATAAAATTTGCCCTGAGATCTATTATAAGCTTGTTTAACACAAAGTACAAATTTCAGTTCAAAGAAAATTCCAAAGAGAACAAAATACAGTTTTACACAGCACAGAACGGAACTGAACACAGAACACAGCTAGTAATTTGATATTCACCTGATAATATGAAATGTTCTAGCGTCTCTACAAGCTGATCTGGCTCAGGCTCATGCTGAGAAGGCGTCTCTTGATGAAGAACTTGCCAGTGCCCGTCTGGCCATCGAGCGACACCAACGCCAAGCTAAACATGAGACTAATCGTCTTAATTCTGAGGTAATAACTGGATTATGGCTTAAGGCACTGCCAACGGAAAACGAATACATACATAATACAAGTGATATTATACCTACGTTTTATGTTTATTTGTATTAATTAATTTATTTATTTATTACAGCCAATAATATGATCTTACAGCTAAAAGCCAACACGTGCATACCATACTAAAAACAATTTGAGACATAAATTACAAAGTTTAAAACAAATTGGTCATGCAATCAACATGCAAAATGTAGATCTAAATCATACAACAATAATGTTTTGTATATTCAGGAAGAATGAGGAATATGATTCATATTGATTCAAAATTACATACATACATTATCATCACGCCGAGTCTTAAACAGGGTAGGCATTGAAAATAGAGCGCCAGTTCTCTCTAGACTTACTTACCTCTTTCGTTTAGTCCACATTCATCACTATCTTCATACATGCTCGTCGATTTCGAGTAGCTTGATCAATATTAATATTTGTTAACCCGTTTACAGATACAATCTCTCCGTCAACGCTTGGATCGAGCTGATGCTGACCTAGTACACTCACGCCGGGAGAATCTGCGCTTATCAGAGCAAATTGCAAATTTGGAGAAAGAGGTAACATTTATAGAATTTTCTTATAACTATAATGAAATCCATTAAGATTTAACACGACTTAGATCATAAAAGAAATTTAAGTGTTTTTTTAACAACATTAATTTTTTAATTACTGACTCTTAGCATGCGCCTGCGCATTGTTGCACAGCTGCCAATAGCGACATTCAGCAGTTTCATGCCTCGAATTTGGATATCGAATAAAGGTTCAAATTCAACTATAGCGCTTTATTCCCAGATGAACATGAAGACGCTAACCCCAATATCTCCAGAAAAGAATAAGAAAGAGAGGGAACTATCCACGATGCTCGAGTCCATGGAGAATAAGCATGGTACGTAATACATTAGTAAGGGCACTCTCAGACTCAGCTGTAGGCAACGGGAAATTCCCATATGGGTAAACTATTGATGTTTTGAAAGACACTTTTTTCTGTTCAACATTACTCTCGTACAAATTCAAAACATTCATATTTTACCCTTTCATTTATTGTGCTTGCATGTACTCTAATAGCGTATGAAAGGGCTTATTCTTTCGGAACTCTCAATAGTTTATTCATCAGATTGTTTATTAAGGTACCTACAACAAAACAGTCGGGGCATCCACCACATAACACTAGAATTTTCGACCAACAAGTGTTAGAACTATAGTTCGAGCTTAAACCAAGAATATTTGGTTCCACAGCTAAAACGGTGGCTGAGTTGGAGTCCATGATACAATCACAAAACAGTCTGATGGAGAAACTCACCGGCGAATGTCGTTTGCTCACAGACAAGCTCGACGACGCAAGTCGTAGGCACAAGTACGAATAATATTCAACTTTAATAGCATGACGATAAGATTCACTATTATTTAACTTTCATTACTTTTAATTAACCTGCACAATAAATCATTCGAATTTAACAAAATTATCATTACCCATTTAAAACAAAAAAAAAATATATATCCTAACGTCGTACTGTGTTTTCATTGGTGGCAGGCAGAGCGCAGAGTCGCAGCCGTGCAGACGAACCAATCAGAACACAGTGCGACTGCGAGACTTCCCGCAACCTACCAGTAGGGAACCGCCGAGTCGAGTCTTCCAAGCGCCGCTCAGGAAGAGAGTCCGATTCGTCGAATAAGTACGCGCCAATCATAGTTGGCCCGTTGACGACCAATCAGGAGCTCACAGATGAGAAAGGCGAAAAGATATACAACTTGCCACTTATGATTCAACAGCCCTTTTTACATGAGAAAAAGGAGCCAATCAAAGTTGATATAAGTGTTAAACTAATACCAAAACCTAGAAAAAAAGAGAAGAAGAAGAGACGAGAAGCTCAAATTGAAGAAATATTAAAAGATTCAAACGAATATAAAGGAGTTCATAATAGCATAAGTATGGAAGTGTCAGATCAGGATGTCCATATTTTGAAAGAAACAATGGAAATTATTGAAGCTGGTGAAACGGAGTCAAAACATAACGTAGATGAAAGTCTAGATGTTGCAGAAAACGTAACAGACTCAGTCAATTTTATAGATAATGAGAAAGAACTGACCATAATTTCTTCACAAGAACAATTGGGTGAAGCATTTGCGAAATCTGATGAAGAAATTAAAGAATCAAATCCAAGCAATGCAGAAAACACCACTGACGTAATAAATGAGAATGTGGCCCAAATTCATGGAGATAATGGAATAAATACTAAAGAAAATGAAAAAGATTAAACAACTAACAAATTAACATGCACAAAAATCTGACTGAGTACAAACAGGAGACTTTATCATTTTAGTATATGCTTTCAGTTACATTGTCATAATATTGTGGACTTATGTGAATCCTGCGAACCATGGAAAAAAAATTAAACGCTATTCGTAATAGTTTCATAGACGTTGTAATTTTAAAATATTGTTGATTATTTTTACTTATTTTTAATTTAATATTGCGATTATAATTACCGCGCTCTATTCGAATATCGATTTGGTAATTTTATTGTTAATTATTAGGAAATTTAATCAATGTGCAATTTATGATGTGATAGTTTTTATAGTAAGACAGCTTGTTATAGTAAGATATTTATAAACACAACACCTTATAAACGATTAAATTATAAAATAATAATCAAAAAGTACAAAATTGTGTTTAAATGGGTAATGATAATTTTGAAGTATCTAATAAATTAGAAGTCAAACAAATTAATTTTATTATTCATCTAGTGAATGACTCAGTAGTTCATGTACACAAATTTATATTTCAGAGCAGAAAAAACACAATTGCTTTGCAGGAACGTTGAGCTTATGAAAAAATTGAGAAACTTGTGGTGTTCTCATAAAAAATATTGCACCACCTCTGTAGCGCCACTGAGGAGTTTGACTCCGCATAGTGGTTATCCAAATAGTCAAGCATCTTATGACTTAGATCGCACCTTCTATACATCAACACCTTACACATATAGAACTAGGTTTAGACGGAGCGATGACTATTGTTCTAAGTACACGCCTAGAGATGGTATTGGTGGCCTCACAAGAAATCTCAGTGACTTATCCATCGATAGGATTTATGAGTCGGATGATGATCCGTTAAAGGTAAGAAATATGTAGATAAGGCTTTTTTGTTTGTATAGAGTTTTTAATGTTCAATTTTGCATGATGCTTGCATGACTCCATCATTATTCAAACTTTAGATATTATGAATATGAGAGAATATTATAATGTCATCAAAACAAACATAATTTTGATTGCATCAAAAAATATTTGGATGCAGTACTTGACGTACATCCAAATATTTGATTACCAGATAATTAATTATACCTTCCTAAAACAACAGATAAAATTCATACTAATTTATGACACGTAATACTTTTGGTACATGTTTAATTTAAATAAACAATAGAATCTGATAATACTCTTTGGTGAAGTTAAAGTACCCGAAAGCTTTAAGCTCTGCATGTACTTTGTGTACCTCAACTATAAGTTAGTGCCGTGAAACGTAATACTTTTGGTACATGTTTAATTTAAATAAACAATAGAATCTGATAATACTCTTTGGTGAAGTTAAAGTACCCGAAAGCTTTAAACTCTGCATGTACTTATTTGTTATTGCACTTGTGTGTGTTTGTGATCACGTGTGATTTGCAGGCAAGAACTGGCCACTCTGCAGCGTCAAGTAGATACCCTCGGGAAATCTCTGCAGCCAGTCACAGCACCTAGTAATTATGAAGGTAAGGTGATTTTTCTCTTGATTGCATCGTGCGTTAATTTTAGGAGCTTGAGTGTAGTCTACAGCCAAAATGGAATAATTGAATAATGAAAATCTGACACATTTCACTTATCCAAAGGATGAGTTAAAGTTATTTATATAATACGATGTAAATATATATATTAAGTATATGTGATGAGTTGTTTGAGATTATTTATGCTGTGAGCTTCGTAATATAAAAGATGATTTACTTTCAGTAGTTCTAAGATAATTAGATTTGGTAGAAGTAAAACTTCTTGAACTGAACTGACTTGAAGATATTCAATGTACGTGCATACTCTTTTAGCACCTCCCCCGCACCCGTCCACAACCAGAAACGCACATAATAAGCCGCCCAGTCCCGGACGAGACCATCCCGGAGCTGAGTCCTCCGGACACGCCCAGCTTGACAGACGGCACACAGACACCAGAGCCGATGAGCGGAGAGATCCAAACCCAACAAGAGGAATAAAAAAAGAAGATTCTAGAACATCCCTGCACAGCCAACATGATAAAGAAGAAATTATACAAAAGAAGAGCGATACAGAGCCAGTTGAAAAATACGAAGAAGTTCCGCAAGTTGACATTGATCCGAAAGAAGTTGAGGAAAACTATAAAATGGAAGAACTTGAGCACCCACAAGTAGAAGACGAAAACCAAAAGTATGAGCAGAACTACGACCAGAGCTATGAACAGCCAAGTACAAATGTTGAACAACCTGAGCAAAGCTACGAACCAGAACAGACTTTCGAGCAATCTGGTCAAAACGCAGAACATCCCACGCATGATTATGATCAGTCTCAACAGCCTTATCAATCAACTGAACAGAATCAGGGGTACGATCAGAATTATGAACAACCAGAGTACACTGAAGGTCAATATGAAAATTACGAACAATATCCTCAACAATACACGGATCCAAATGCCCAATATGAGGGGCAGTATGATAACTTTGCGACGGACGGTACTTATCCCAATCAAGATTATGACAACTCACAATATAATCAAGAGATTCAAGGAGCAGATGGTCAGTACCAAGAGACGCAGCCAAATATCCCCGAAGACCAACCTAAAGATGGCAAAACAGCTTCTGCAATCAATGATAATCTTACAAGCCAAAGTTAGCAATCTTGAATACGTTTTGTTTCATGTTTTTCGTGCAATATTTGTTATGTTTTTGCTTCAGCTTAATTTCTTAGGTGTTCGTGTTCGTTCGTCGTTTGAATTGTAGATAAAGAGTTTCGATGTTACACTGTTATTGTTCAAGGACACATTATAATAAATCAAAATTAAATTGATAATTACCGTAGTAATTATGGTTAAGGTATAAAATTTGCAAAACCTACATGTTAATAATTATCAATCCTTAACCTCTACAAATTTAAAGTGATGTACCTACAATTTGTGAGTTTTTTAGTGTCAACGTTTTGTTTTAAGACAATCACAATGTCGATTTTTTTAGTTCATGCATTAATTTTCTTATTGTAAAATACTGAAAACATGATCTATTATAACCGATTGAAATGATTTTATTAAATTTAGGTGAAATTTATGAATCACAAATATTTTTTGCTCAATACAATGTTTCAATAATTTATTGAAGTTTTGATTTTTGGTAAACAATGTTTTATTTACCTTGTCCATACGTTTGCGAATATTTTGTATGACATACATAATATGTAATTTGTTATTAGACTGTTAAAGCCCCAACGAATCACATCACGAGAACCCAAAAGATAATTAGCCACTTCCAACGGAGCCTAAATTTACCATAGATATGTATATATTAGCTATCAATGTGACAGATGGCGAGTCTATCGCCGTAACTCATGACTTCCGCCTTTAAATTTCTTCTCAAACCTATGCAAATTTCCTCTCAATGTTTTCCGTCCCGTAAAGCTCGTGGTGTACTTAATCACTGTACTTAAACTCAGAAAAACTCATTGATACAGTCGGGATTCAAACTTGCAATAATTGTGGGCAAAGGTGCTTTGTAAAGTAATGTTAAAAAATTAAAAGTTATAATAAGTGTACTTGTAGATATACATGCAGATACAATATTAAAGTCTTTGCACTGAGATGCATATTGACTGAATAACTCGTATCCACTCATATATTCTGGGAAAGTCTAGCTTTGAATTTCATACGCCTCGTACACCTATTCTGGTTGGTTTCCAGTACGCTATTTGAATATTTTTTGTCATGAAACTATGAACGATGGAAAATACCGAAAAAAGCTCCAAATTATATTAGCAAAAATGCTATTCTAAGTACTCTGTGGTAGCTGCCAAATTACAATGACAGCTGCTGTCAGTGGGAGAATAATTGACAATTGAAATGCTTATGCCTGTACAAACAGGTGCTTACTTAACTATATATGTAAAGAAGTTTGATTTGTGATTGCTTATTTTGCATTATCGTTTAGAAAATGATACATTTGTTTTCAATGTACAAAAACTCGACATAACGAACATCTATAGAATTATGACTAATATGTCTCTATAGTTTCTTATAGGCTTAAAATAGTTGTAAACCCCAAAAATGGTTTGTGAAAAATGCGAGAAGAAACTTGGCAGAGTGATTACCCCTGACCCTTGGAAGGCGGGAGCAAGGAACACTGTCGAGTCTGGTGGAAGGAAAGTTGGGGAGAATAAAGCTTTGACTGCAAAGAAGAGTCGGATAAACCCATACACCTCGAAGTTTCAGGAATGCAAGTTAGTACCTACTTATATGATGATGATTTTATGGCAAACTAGCTTGTGCCCGCGGCTTCGCCTGCGTGGTGTTCGGAAAAGTATTTTCCTGCTAGAATCAGTTCAGCTGCTATGCCGTGAAAGAGCATCATACTTTATAATATTAGAACTTTGTTTTTTTCGCGATTATAGTTATATTATTAGTATCCTATGTCCTATTCCTAGGTATAAGCGGTCACCATTTCAGTTGAAATTTTTTCTGTTCTTACACGGCCAAACGGCTGAACAGATTTTTTGGTTTGGCCGTGAAAGAACTGCAAACATCCAAACATTGAAACTTTCAAATTTATAATTTTAGTAAGCTTAATTGAAATGGAAGGCTCCGTTTCTTTGACTGACTTCAATAAAGGAGGATGGTATATGTTCCACTGATGAATTTTTTATAATAATTTATTGTACCAATGAGTTGTGCCGGAACTTAGGTATATTAATTACACCATATAGAGATAGAGAATAAGAGAGAAGTATGCACATAATCAAGCCTTAAACACGGCAATAGCATCATTATCTGTTACATTAGCACCTAACTACAACTGTGAAAAAGAGGATGTGAGACACACACACACACACACACACACACATTCATACACATGCACACATAAAGTGGGTATTATGGGAAGTTTGAGCTGGGTATGTGTCCGATCTAATATTTAGCATAGCAGGCTGACAACTTTTCTTAATGATGAAGCCTGGTGGTGAATATGTTTTATGCTCAATCGACAAACCTGCGACGTGGATTACATTTCTTCCTGTTCAGTTCACACAGTTCTTCCTTCAATACAAACATGATTTATTATATAACTTAATGCTTGTCTTTTTATAGAATATGCAGAACGAAAGTGCATCAAGCAGGCTCCCATTACTGCCAGGCGTGTGCTTACAAAAAGGGCATCTGTGCAATGTGTGGCAAAAAGATACTGGACACTAAGAACTACAGACAGAGCTCAACATGAAACCATAGACAAGAACCATACAAAGACTTTTAGTTTTAAGCTATTAACATGTATATTTGTATTTTATAAATAAATAAATACCTTGGGACAATTCCACACAAATTGACCTAGTCCTAAGTTAAGCAAAGCTTGGGTTATGGTAACTAGACAACGACTACTTATATAGATAGATATATACATAAATACATAGGACATCCAAGACTAAGGTACAAATATTTGTGTTCATCACACAAATATCTGCCCTCAGCGGGATTCAAACCCGCGACCTCAAGTTTCACAGTCAGGAGCTCTAACCACTAGACCAGACGGTCGTCATATCATTTCAATCAACCATTTTAAATTGTTTAATTATCTATCCAACCTAATTCTTCAGCAACCCTCTAGACAAAATTATTTTCCATTCATTGTATGGCGTTAGGTGCAGAAACACGTTTGCAACTACATAATGTCATTGCGATACAAAGTTTCAGATAACAGAAAGGGATTTTGTCTAAAAGGCTGATCACAGTACCTATAGTAGAAAATAAACTCTACCATCTCAACATATGTGTGTTCTAGGGTCTTCAAAGGGGTAGGGATAGGACACATACCAAATATAAACACAAACCTATGTTTTGTCAGAGAAATACAGACCAGGTTTTTAATCTATCGATGGCCGTCTGGTCTGGTGTTAGAGCTCCTGACTGCGAAACTTGAGGTCGCAGGTTCGATTCCCGCAGAGGGCAGATATTTTTCTGATGAACGCGAGTATTTGTAACTTGGTCGTGGATGTCCTATGAATTTATTTTTAATAAGTAAACTAGCTGACCAGCCCAGCTTCGCTCGGATAAAAAAAAAAATCTGAAACACGGTCGCAGTGCCACCTATCGGGTCCAACTTTGAATCTAAACCATTCTCGAATCCACCTGAAGACACAGAAAATGTCATTAAAAGCGGTCCAGCCGTCGAGGAGGAGTTCCGTGACACACACAAACAGAAGAGATATATATTTAACGATATATCGTTGTCTAGTTACCTCAATTTGTATGGAATTGTCCCAAGGTACTTATTTACAATCTACAGTGTTGGCGTTGCAGATGACTACTCAATAAACTGATAAGAAAAGTAAGTTTAATTTTACTCATGCATCTTTTATAATTAATTTGAGAGGAAGTGGCCAAGCGCAAAATTATAGATTGATAAGGTAGGTGGGTCACGTGGCTCCATGGTTGTAACGAGGTTTTGTTATATTGAAGAAATGCTGGCAAGATTTTTAGCGTCCATTGTATTCGCCTTGATGTCTATGGTAAGCGGTTATAGCACAAATTAATCGGTGCGAGGAGGAATTTAACTGACGGGCACATTTATCTATTAAAGGGTCCCCGAAGCAGTAGGCAGAGGTGTATAGGTAATACTCATACACCTACTTTCTGGCAGAGATATATTTTAGGTGCCAACGTGACAGATGGCGAGTCCTTCGCCGTTACTCAAGCACGACTATACATACGCCTTTGATTTGCTTCTCAGACCTATGCAGGTTTCCTCCCGATGTTTTGCTTCACCGTAAAGCTCGTGGTGTGACTAATCACTGTACTTATGTTCAGAAAAACTCATTGGTACAATCGATTTTCGTACTTGCGGTATTTGTGTCGCAGGCAACTCCTCGAACCACTCAGCCACCACGTCTTACTATCGACCAAAGAAAACACATAGTAAAATGATGTTAAATGCCATATTATTTTTCCTTTAGGAAATGTGTGCGTCAGAAAAAGAAACCTCTTTAGTGAGAAATTCATTTGACAAACTTCTTCATAATCTAGCGAGACTGAATGAGGCTCGTCTCATATCTCTGAAGAAGAACACTCAGCTTCAAGATCATGTTGTGAACAACGGTATTTTGGAATCGTGGGACTCTAGGGATGGAGGTGGAATAGACGAGAAAGCTTCACATGACGAGGATCAGCCAGCTCTACTTGTGAGTATATATAGCGAAGACCCCACTGTTCTTCCTTATCTTTTTTAATTAAGTTTAAAATTTAATTATTAATATAATATATATATATATATATATAATTTTTATATATATATATATATATATAAATTACGTATCACGATGTTTGTCCGCGATGGACTCCTAAACTACTTTACCGATTTCAAATTTGCACACCGTGTGCAGTTTGATCCAACTTAAAAGATAGGATAGCTTACATCACAATTGGACCTGATAGCCGGCGCTGCGATCGTTTCAGGAAATTTTACTTTTTCACCCGGGCGAAGCTGGGCGGGACAGCTAGTATCACTATAAACTATAGTGTAAGTTTGCAACCTTCCACTAATATGGTATTATCGGTGCACACTGATTACCTATGAGTGCACACGCACACTACAATTAATAGAGTCGGATCAAACTCCACGCATCCCGCGACCCCCTCGACTAGAAATTGGTGGGGCGGGTCTTCGTAGATGGCACTACCTAAAGATATTAAAAATTGACAAAAAAGTTTTCTTGTCGTTACTACACTAATCATTTAGAAGTCGTAAAAAAAGGAAAAAAAATACGCTGGTGAAGTAAATGTTAATTCTAGGAGATATTTTTTTCAGTCGTCAACAGTAGGTACTTTTCACTGTTAGCTAAAACTGCGTATTATATTACCGACAAAATATGGTTTTCAACCACCGGCATACGTCATTGCATTATCTCAAACGTCTCCTGCCTGTTTCCCTTCTCCGTAAAACGTAATTTCCTTGCACTATCCTTACTTATTTAATTACAGGAAATACTCCAGAACCTCGTCAGAAATAAACTCAGTCACGACCATCCGTCAGGAGATGAAAACGAGGTTTACATTATCAGGTCAGCGCAGCGACCACCATCAAACGCAGACATGGACAATATAGAGCATCCACAGACAAATTCTGAAGAGAATAACGCAACACTTAGACGGGAGTTGCCAGATGCGGCGACGCTAAGATCGGATTGGAGGAGGCCTTGTGATAAAAGTGCCATGAAGAATTGCATACAGGCGTGCAGAAATGCCGTTAAGAATGTCTGCAGTACTTACAAATGCAGTCGACGTGCGAAAAAAAGGTTTAAAACAGAATGCAAAAGGAGTTGTCGATCTAAGTTTATGAGCTCCGGCCGTTACAGTGATTCAGAATATGATTATTACACAGATTATTAATTCTTTATTTGTTTTTAATTTATTTATCGACCCAATACCTATATTTACTCTAAGCTATCTATTATATAATAGACTCCACCAAATGCTAGATATTTGGCAATGTAATATTTTTAACGCAAACAGAAGATACCGAAAATCTCATAAAGTATGTAACATAAAAGACTAACATAATTATGTACTTAATTCCTTAATACTTTACACTCTTTAATTCTCACAAAATCTTCACCTCAATCACTTATACACACACACACACACATATCGCAAATTTATTTGTAACTGTGTTTTTCTATTCCTTAATAAAAATAAATAAATAATAAAAATAATATTAAGCCAACTTAAATTGAATAGAACATTTTTGTTGGCTCACTCTTCCGCCCCTCACACTCACACTGCGCTCAACCCCTCCATGGAGTCCAACTCTGATTGCGATTTGTTTGCAGATGGATGGCAGACTATCATGTCACATGTTACATTCACCTCCCAATACTGCATTAAGTTGGCTTAATATTATTTTTATTAAGGAATAGAAAAACACAGTTACAAATAAATTTGCGATAAATGTGGTGTGCGTGTGTGTGTGTATGAATGTTGTTTATATATTTTCTTTTGTGTTGTGTATATACTGTGTATATAATTCTTCGTATTGGGTATTGGATTTAGTGTAATAGGCTACTGGCCGTGGAAGGCCAATTAAAATTACACGAAGTTATTACAGAATCGTGTAAGTGTGAAATATTAAGGTAATTACTTAGATGTTAAGTTAAACGATTGCTTAGGTAGTTGAGTCCTTATTCAAGTTCAAACGTTTGAAGGGAAATGAATCTATTTGTGAATTTTGCTTTTAATTTTATCCTCATTTTAACTGTAAGTCAATAAGTGATTAGAATATTTGCAAGACAAACATTGCAGGTTTAAGCCCCGACTAATCATCACACAATCGATAGTGCCAACTAATCTATTAATATATTTATGAATAACTAGCTTGGCTCTGCGGGCTAATCCGCAGAGCCAAGCTAGTTATTTTAATTTATTATATGTATTTTACCTCTTATTAGTAAAAAATATCCTACCTATGTATTAATCCTGATAATAATCTACCTACGTGCCAATTTTTATTCAATTCTATTCAGCAATTTTTGCGTGAACAAGCAACCTCCCCATTTACCCATTTATAATCAGTAGGATTATCAGATCTACTGTAACTAAATCTTACAGGTTTCAGGGCATTATGAAAAGAGCCGCTACCTCCCAAAGATGGAGAACCCCACTGCCAAGAAGACCTTTGGGGATCTTCTCAAGTCCATGATTAAAGTAAACGAGGATCGATTCAGAGCTATTAAAAAAACATCTGATTTGGAGGCCGTTAACGTGGCTCGTCCCGGTCTGTTTCTGAGGACTGAAGAACTGGTGTCTTCAGAAAACTATGGACCAGACCCTCTAGCTGTTGTCATTGCATTGGTAAAGTAATAATAAAATAATAATATATCCTCACGCCTTCCCACAAGGGTCCCCGAAGGGGTAGGCATAGGTATAGGTAATACCCCCACTCACTTTCCGCCAGAGATATATTTTAGGTGCCAACGTGACAGATGGCGAGTCCGTCGCCGTTACTCAAGCACGACTATACATACGCCTTTGAATTGCTGTTAAGTAATCCTATTAAGATTACAAATGTTTTATTGAAATTAAACATAAACTTTGAATTCATCGATCTTATTTATCTATGACGAAGCGAAAGAGGTATGTAAGTCTAAAGAAAACTGGCGTTCTATTCTTTCTGCCAATCGCGTTAGGGACTCGGCGGGATGATATGTATGTATCTATGAATCTCTCAATCTATCTCTGTGCCCAATTGCACCCAATTCTAGTCAGTAGTTCTTGCGTGAACGAGGAACAAACATTCGCATTTATAATATTATTTTAGGAGATTTGTAGTATTATTTTTATAAAGCTCTTATAATAAGAAGACACGCGCGGTGCTAGGATAGAATTAATGTGCCAGCTGGATGATGAACGGCCCTTCTGCCATCAGAGCCATTCCATGTTCTGGAAACCTCACTGATAACAGGAACACAGCACAAGTTTAGAAACAGACCCTAAAAGATGGAGATACTCCAAGTGGGCAACTCCAAAACTAAACAGGAGATCCTTTGTTCCTTTATTTGCAGAAACGTGATAATTCATCTTCGGAAGAATTTGATTCGTCATCTTATGAAGATGAAGACGAAGAGGAAAATGATTCATCGACAGAAGAATACGACGATGATTCTAGTGAAGGTTTCAATGATGAACGGAATGATCAAACGCCCGGGGCCCTGAGACACATATGGAAAAGTTGCACAAAGAAAAGCGCCAAGGTGTGCAAAAAAGCTTGCGTCAAAGCGTCTAAAAGTGCGTGTTCCATATTCGTCTGTAGCAGGAAATTGAGAAAGAGGTTAAAAAAAGACTGCAAGGAATTCTGTAAAGTCCATTTTAGAGGTCGGCGTTAAAGGTCCTAAGAGGAAAATGATATTGTGTATATCCTGAATAAAAGTAATCTTTTCTTTTCACATACAATTTTAATCAGGACTGTACTTATCCCCTAATATTTCATTAGTGCGAATGTGAGTTAAAAAAATGTCATCACCTAGGAGTCACCAATTTAAAATTCGAAATGAAACTGTAGTTCTTGAGTGCGGAATGAAGACTAGATTTCATTTCGAAGGTACTCCTACCCAAAAGGTAATTAGTGACCCCGACATGATACCTACTGCGTGTAGTCACACTACATAAGTATAATTTTATATGCAGTTGTCTGCTTGATTTAGTTCCAAAAGATTTAGCTCCAATAAATTGTAGTTTTTTAAACTATTATCTATGTATCCAAGTATATGTGCTTTTTTATCTGCCTTCTCTATATTATAACTTGTCAAATAAAACAATGTACTAAACATTTTTACGTCTTTATTTGTATAATAAACCAATAAAATACAATAATTATGTTAACTGTGATATTACATTTGTTAATTAAATTGATTCACACATTATCGACAAATAACGCAACAAATAACCTCAAATAATAAATACATATAGATTTTTACATTAAACCAATACTCGTAAAGATTCCCCATAGAACAGATTCTCATACAGGCAGACATACATAAACTTGACTTTCTGACAGGTTCAAATAAATATAAAACATTTATAGTTCTGACAACATCGTAAGGTAAATCGGTAAAATGATAATTAAAAACAATGCATTTTAAATATATTTTTTTCATTTCATAGTGAAAATAATGTACCCATCCATTATTTTAGTATAACCTTTTTACATACATACATATCATCACGCCAAGTCCCTAACGGGGTAGGCAGAGAGTATAGAGCGCCAGTTCTCTCTAGACTTACATACCTCTTTCGCTTCGTCCACATTCATCAGTCTCTTCATACATGCTCGTCGGTTTCGAGTACTCTTAACGTTCCCGTCCTTGAGAGTCCGATCTATTTGATCCAGGTAGTTGGAACGTGGCCTTCCTCTGCCTCTTCTTGCACACACTTTTGCTTTGTATATCTGTTTCGTCAATCTTTCTTCACTCATCCTTTCTATGTGTCCAAACCAACGTAACATGCCTTTCTTCATCTTTACAATCACGCCCTCATTCACGCCAGTTGATTTGCGAATCTCTTCATTGCGGATTCGATCTAATATCGTTACGCCGCACATTTTTCGAAGAGATCGCATCTCGACTGCATTCAAGCTATTTTCATACTTCCTCTGACATACCCAGGATTCGCTGCCATACAATAAGGTAGGTACCAATATCGCGTTGTGGACAGCAACTCGAGCATTCTTGCTCAGACTTTTACTGCCCATCAACGCCGACATGGCTCCATTCACCTTATTTCCGGCAGTTATCCTTCTTTCAATATCTTTTTCATACTTTCCACCTCGTGTGAACATGCTTCCAAGATATACAAATTCATTCACTTGCTCTAGAATTTGCCCATTTACCGATATTGCACACTCGGTCACTTGTTCATCTCTTTCGAATACCAGAACCTTAGTCTTGCCAGCGTTTAGGCGCAGCCCCTTCTTTTCACATTCTTCTTTCATTATGGTAACTAGTGACTGCAGTTCGCCCTCTGATGACGCCAGTAAAACCGCGTCATCGGCGTATAGTAGGCAGTTGACCACTAAGTTTCCCATTTTCACTCCACATCCGTTCGTTCTTAGTGCTCTCAGACAGTTATATAACCTTTAATATAACCTTTTTATTTTATAAATTAGTCAAAAGAAATTAAAAAAAAATCTTTTCCGATATTACGTCTTAAATATGGGCCAACAAATTCTTCCAAGCAATTTAAACTTATCAACGTGTTCCACTAGCTTGAGAATCGGATCCCGTGTTCCAACCAGTTCTGCGCTAATATCTAATCACCTAACATAACTTAACAAGTAAAATGGTAATGATTTGGGACGGACTGTATATACAATCTTACAGGTTGTAAAGGGAACAAGTTACTAGACTTGTAAACGTTACACATGATGTTAGTCCAATGTATTAATTACAAATATTATTGATATGTTAATATAAGTAGGAATTATAACCTACTTCATCCCTTCCTTCACTTCACCCTCTTTTCACCGGAAATATATGTAAGTGCTAACTTGGCCAATGATTGATGACAATGTTGCCGTTTTTTTAATTTGTTTTGAAAACTTATGGTGGTTATCTGTCGATGTTTTCTTAGGTTTTAGTATGTACACTACTTGAATTCCGAAAAAAAATACCATGCTAGTCGGGGTTCGATCTTGCAATCTTTGCGTTTCAGACGACTGGAACCACTTGGCCACTACGGCTTTTGATACTATCATACAATACTCAAATATTAATTTCAATCACATTCAATTGTTATTGCTTATCTTGTGACATAATAGTTTATTAATAATATAAAATTTATACTTCACAACCCAAAATAAAACATACTCATTATATTCTAAGTACATATACTTAGCACAGTTGTAAATAATAATATTTTTAGTAAATTATTTCTAGAAGGCACATTTTTGTTATGATTTAGATAAACATTTAACCATAGATAATTTTCATTTCATTTTCATATACTCTATAGCTGATAAATTGTGTACCAAAAAGGTATTATTACAATACAAAGATAACCTAACTCAACAATTATATAATATTATATGTTTGTATATTATATTTCAAATGTGACGGATGTCACAGTGTTACCATAATATTAAATAAAATTGTTGCTGCTCTTCTTTCCTATGATATTTTTACAACTTTCCACCGCTGGGACTTCGTGAGCTACTTTTGATAGACGTGATAGAAATGTTGCCGGAACTACTGCTTGGATTCAAAGTTGGGGAACGAGGTAAAGTGAACTTTGCGTCCATTAAATTCTCTTGACTTTGCGATTTTTGTGTGGCAAATACTGGTATTTTGGACGAGACTACGACCGGTTTTAGTGGCTTCTCCGAAGCTTTGACTGGTATATTGCTTGGTTTGGCGGAAATAACTGGTTTTAAGCTCGAGACCACCTGGTCGGTCGCCGCCCGAAGCTGCATCTGGTCCAACTGTGAAAGTCTTCTATTCTCAAGGTCTGTGCTCGTGACTATAGTGCCTTTGGGAGATTCATATGTCGCTGTGCGGAATTTGATGGTGCTGTTCCTAGGAAGATCGAAGTCTGAATGGCGTTTCTTTGGTTCGTTTATGCTTTGATTCGTTTTCGTTCGTTTGATGACGTCGACCTGTTGTCTGGCTGAATGGTGGCGCTCATTGGACATGAAATCGTTCAGTAGTTCGATGTCTAGTTCGTAGTCAAGTGGAGGCTCTTCGTATGGCGGTGCTCTTTGCCTGCTTGAAATTTTATCATCTTTATGTTTGGTCTTTTCTGTCCTCGGTGTTACCACTTGTATCTCTGTGATGTGGTCTTTCAGAGCTTCTACACTTTGTGTGTCGTGAACTCTCGTGATTTTCTGTACATCAGATATCGTCGAGGGGTTCAAACTGTACCTTGTTTTCGTCACCTCAACGCCGTCACTGTTTGCGGTATGTGTGTCTTCTAAATCATGTATTATCTTTATTCCCAATTGGGACAGTTCCTCCGGCGTTTTCTGTGCCATGAAATTCGGGTCGTTTTGGAGTTTTTCCATTAAAGCTTTTGCTTGATCCTCGTCCATTTCCGTAGTATTAAGAATAATGGTTTCAGTTCGCGTGTATGAAGGCTCATCGCTAGTGAAGTGCATATTTGGATTTTGTCTCTTTATTTCATCCAAATATCTTTTATCTATATCTTTCACATTTCCTTCTTCCAATTCCAACTCATTAATATCACCTCCTTTTCTTAAAACACCAAAACTCATCTGTTCAACTTGTAAAGGCGCTTCTACTTTGCTTGTTATGTATTTCGTTGAAATCTTTTCGACGTTTTGTGTTATGACTTTGTTTCCGAATTCATCCTCTGCTACGTTTACCGTCACTGTTTTCTGTGTTGGTTCCTGAGTCATTGTAATGGATACGTTAGCTGGCTCCATGTATAAGGTTCTTTCTCTTTCATCGTGTCTCCTTCTGATACCTTCGAGAACATCGGGAGGCATCATTCTTATTGTAGGTTCACCGATTTCGATAGATTTTGTATAGGACTTCCTATTACTTTCTTCGGCAGGTTTCTTCTTTTCTGTAGTTGAAATCGTGACTACATTATTGGTAGTGGTTCTGGAATCTTTGGGCTCCGACCATTCAGTTGAGATTTTCTCCAAGGGCTTGTTGTACTTCAAGCTGCTGTTGTTCGATCCAACATTAATGTTGCTCACAAACTCATCATAATCTCGCTTCGTCTCAGTTTGTTTTAAGTCAAAGTTAACTATGTCTGGTTGGTGCAATGTAGATTTAAAAGCATCTGTCATTGGAGTGCTGTCTTTGCTCGATGTCGCATCCGTCTTTTGATCTACATGTACATTCAAGATGGGATTCTTAGCCAAAAGCTTCTTCATCATATCGGATTTGGGTCTTTCCAAACTGTTAACGTAGGTGTTTCTCGATACTTTCAAGTCATCAGGTATGTTCGTATCATACCGCATGGTTATCTTCTCTTCGTATTTGATAGGAGAATGTTCTTTCGCAGGACTGGGTTGACTTTCTTGAGTGGCGTCCAAGGAACTAGCGTTACTGCCGTCAGAAGTTGATTTGGCAAATTCGGACACAAGTTTCAGATGAACTTTCATATTTTCATCCATTATCCTGCGAGCTAAATGATCTGATGTCTCGTGCTCATTCTCTTCATACAGTTTTAATTCTTTAGCCTTTCCAAATTCTTCAGGCTTTTCAAATTCAACGGAACTATTTGATCCTTTCACAATAGCATCCTCTAAGGTACCAAATTCTGAACCTTTCTTCAAGCGATTTCTTTGGAAGGTACTCAGTCCTTCCATTGCTGAAGATTTAGCTATATTCAAGCTGAGTCTAGGCTCTTTGTGTTTGATCACAATTCCTTTGTCTGAATCAATTGATTCTGGTAACGTATCTTCATTGGTAGATTCATAGAATGTCGTCTCGACTACTGACATTGCTTTTCGCTTCTTAGGCGATAAAGTGGTTTCGTTAATTTCAGCATCATCTGCGGAAATATCTAGGCTTTGTGCTCTTTCAAGCGTGCCAGCTGAGGGTTTGTTAGTTTTTGTTCTTAGTTCAAATCTAGAAAGATCACCCAAAGAAGCCGCTTTTCGCTCATGTTCATCCAATACTGATTCGTCTTCATTAGAACGCACGGTATCATTCAAAGGTGAGCTGTGTATTGTAATATCACTGTTATTAAGTTCGATTGTAGTAGAGCCTTTTTCGCTCTTATCGCTGTTGTTAAAGGAGACAACAGAATGGATATCCTGATTCGATGAAAGATTCGATTTGGAATCTTCAAAGTAATTGTTAAGAGAATCGCTTTCTCGTCTAAAAGGTTTGGAAACGATATCGTCAATATCATCCTGGCTGAAGTTTATTGAGTCTTCAATGCGTGACTTTGTTTTATTCACTTTTGGCGTCGACGTGTTTATAACAGACTGCGTAGATTTGTTAGAAAGAAAAGACGTATCGTACAGGACACTGGAATGCTGTTTTTCATTCATCAAGAAATCTGTGACGTGGTTCATTTGTTCAAGGATGCTGTCATCAGTTTTATTCTTTTCAGACTCAGGTGGTGACGGCGCCTTGCCCTTAGACTTCTTATGTTTCGGCGCTTCCTCTTTCTTATAATCAGATTTATCTTTTTCAAACATGTCGGATGAGCTCTTTCTGTTAGTTCTAGCTGCTTTTGCTGCGTCTATCATGTGCTGAGGCAGTTCTTGAGGTATCCCGTTTTCATCTCGTTTTATTCCGCTTGAATTAAGATCAGTTCTTGCAAATGTAGTCATAGAGGATTCCGATGATTTCGATGTATTGTGGCTTAGTTGACTATTGTTCGATACAATTGTAGTATTAACTTCAGATTCATTAAGTTTAACTCTAGCGTTGGGAATTGGCGGAGCCATTTTCTCCCTCCTTTTAGCAACGACTGGTTTCTTTTGCTCTGTTTCATTTTCGTGTTTAACTTGTGCAATTGGTGGAGCCACAGGCCTTTGTGGTTCAGGTTTATCTATTTCATCGACGGATTTAGTTTCAACAGCTACCACCCCATTTTCGATATTCTTCCTCAGCACACCGTCATCGGGTACATTGGGTGGAAGAACTCTGATACCAAATTTCATGGCACGCTTAGGATCGTACTCTTTTTTCTGCACCTCTGCGTTTTCTATATGTGCAATGCCGTTCTCCGGTTGAATGATTTGGACATCACTATCGGTAGAATGCCTATTTTTGCCCCTGTCTGGTTTGTTCAATGCGGCTGGGACTTCCGAATGCCTTGCTTTGTTGGCTAGTTTAATATTCTTCTCGTTCTCTCGCTCTAACGTAGTGGTAACGCCATCTCTCCTTTCCTTTTTGTTTCTCTCGAGGGTAGTGGTGATGGTGTCCGAGATAATTTTCTTGATGCCCGCTTTCCCGTGCTTCGTCTCAAGGGTCGAGTTGTTGGAGTGCGATGTGTTTGGGGATTTCGGAGGGTGTAGAAGTTTGCCTTCCTTTTCAAGCTGAAATGTGATAATTTCTTGAATTAATATGTGCATTTCAGTACAAAGTACATGTTATGCCTGCAGGGTATAACGGGTTTCCCATATGAATTTGGAGCTGTCGACTACTACTAACCACCACCTTAATAGTCCCTAGCCAAATAACACAATATTTTTTGTTTGTGAAGCGTAAATAGGCTACGGTAACCGCTTCCTATCAGGTGGGCCGGGCCGTATACTTGTTTGCCACTCGTGGTACACTCATCCCCGAAAAAAGATCAGATAGTGAATGTATTAGAAGTTTATGGAGTAGGTATACTTTAAGCAGTGTATACCTTGATATTACAACATTGGAATACCTATTACCTAAGTACTTAATGGAGTCCTCAAATTGTAAATTAATACCGCGTTTTACTAATTGCGGATGTATGCATACCAAAATAAAATTGTGCTGTTTCTTTCGGCTAATCTCTGAAACGGTTGGACCGATTTTGACGGGACTTTCACTGGCAGATAGATAGCTGATGTAATAAATTAAATAAGTAACTTGGTATTATTATTATTGTTTTTAAGATACATAGGCCACTTTTATTTTAACAACCGGACAATAGCTTATTAAATAAGACTAACGTGTATTTTAAAGTCTGAGTGAAATGGTTTATTCCCTGAGGTGGTTGCGAAGCGTATGGCTTGCTTGATGTTGTACTATTACTAATGACAAGGATACCAAGGACTGCGTCGAGTCTAGGTATTTATTGCCTTTGTGAGTTTTTTTCATCTTAACCGCATGAAATTGATAGCCTGCCCTACACGTAAGATGCTAACATTGAGAGTAATTATGGGTCTTAAGAAAGAAATGGGGCAGATAATAGCCATTTATTTGAATCAGTAATTAAGTAAACAGATTATTTTTTAAATCGTTCAACAGGTTGGAGAGAAATCGGTGAACATGCATAAAAAACTACACAATGGAACAAGAACCTCCTTTTTTAAGTCGGTTAATAACTATCAAATCACCAAAGAGGTTTAATATTAGGTACATATAAATATTCATTTGTCTTTGGTGTCAAGCATTAGATCCTCATCTATACTAATATTATAAAGAGGAAAGATTTGTTTGTTTGTTTGTTTGTAATGAATAGGCTCCGAAACTACTGGACCGATTTTAAAAATTCTTTCACCTTTGGAAAGCTACATTATCCCCGAGTAACATAGGCTATATTAAATTGGACCCGATAGGTGGCGCTGCGATCGAGTTTCAAGAATTTTACCTTTTTACCCGGGCGAAGCTTTCTGTGTGTTTCTGTGTGTCTTAAGCTAGATTCGAGAATGGTTTAGATTTACAATTGGACCCAATAGGTGGCGCTGCGATCGTGTTACGGGCAATTTAACTTTTTCACCCGAGCGAAGCTGGGCGGGACAGCTAGTTTGAAATACAATCGACATGACTTTCCCAAGCAGGATCTTCGTAAGTGTATACATATTATACGCCTTTATATATATATTGAATGAAACAATGTGTCATACGACCTTCTTCCAATATAGCGATATGAACAATAGAGCCATCATAGCCACGAACATTCCATACCACGGCAGACATTAATATTGTATTCCAAACACGCATTGTCACACATCATAACATAGTAACACAATACACCTGTTGATGAAATAGCTTCCTTAAGTTATTTCTATCAGTGTTCATTTTTAATTACGATACGTGGTTCTTATGTGACGTTTCACAGCGATTTTGAATTTGCATGACCAATTATTCTTGGTCTAAGGTTTGTATTAGACTGGCTTCTAAGAGGGCTCAAGTCATATTTGAAAGTTGAAAGGCATTGATGAGTAATAAGCTCGAAGGGTCTGTAATAATGATACTTACATAATGTGAGGGTACGCGGCGGCTTCGTAATGCGCTGTGCATATGTAATTTGGATACATTCCAAGTTTGATTCGTGGAAATTATGAATTATGTGGGTACATCTCTAATATCTGTTATTATATCAAGTATCAGATTACAGATAGTGCCATCCACAAAGACGCACCCCACCAATTTCTAGTCGAGGGGTCTCGGGATGCGGGGAGTATGACCCAAGTCGGGTACTTTTTTTTGGTATGTGTACCGTGTATACATCCATATGCATTTAGGAAGAAGCGGTTATTTTAATATTACAAAGACACTCCAATTTTATTAATTCAAGATCTAATCCAATCTAATCCAATCTAAATCAATACAAGATTCATCCATGGCAGGAACTTTTTCTGAAGCCGCATGAGAAATGCTTGGTTTAAACGTGTGGGAACATCGTCGACTACTCACCGCGCTAACATCGCCAGTAGACCCGGCCCTCTTGAGCAGCGGGTGCTGGACCAGCCGGCCTGTTCCACTGGCCCTGCCCCCCTCAGCCACCTCCAGCTCCACAGGATAAGGAGACGCCAGTGACAGGATCGCCACAGCATCCTCCAAGGGAGTTCCCGTGAACTCTATCTTGATACTCTTTATCTTGTCACCTGTCATCAGATATTTAAGCATTAATTGTCATAACAAATATGGAGGGACTTTATTATGACGGCCGCTTGTCTAGTGGTCAATATCCTAGCTGCGAAACTCGAGATCTTGATTTCGACTCCCGCTGAGGGCAGATATGTGTGTAATGTACACGAATATGCATTCTGTATTCTTTGATGTCCTTTGTATGTATGTATATAAGTCTATATATTATCTATATTATCTTTATATATATATATATATATATTTCTTCTGTACGCTTGTTTGCAAGGACGAGAACGTCAAGAGTACTCGAACCCGACGAGCATGTATGAAGAGACTGATGAATGTGGACGAAGAGAAAAAGGTATGTAAGTCTAGAGAGAACTGGTGCTCTACTCTTTCTGTCTACCCCGTGAGGGACTTGGCGTGGTGATATGTATGTATGTATGTTTTATTATTATTGCATTAGTAAGGTAGAAAAAGTAGATCTGAATAGATAGTGCCATCCACGAAGACGCGCCCCACTATTTTTCCGCATAGTTTATAGTGTAAGTGTGCAACCTTCCACTAATGTTTGAGTACTATCGGTACACACTGATTGCTTGTGCACACGCACACTACAATTAATAGACATTGGTCATACTCCTACGCATCCCGTGACCCCCTCGACTAGAAATTGGTGGGGATCGTCTCGTCTTTGTGGATGGCACTATCTATAGGAGTTAAGCTACCATGAAGCATGACATTATTAAAATGTTGGTCGATGGCATTCTGAACGCGACCATAGACAGCTATAGTATAATTAGCCCTTATCATTTGCAAATGTCACAATATGACCTAGGTTTTTGTCTGCATTTACCAAATTATGAGTTTAGGTATTCACGGAAATCAAGGTTTGGCATAAGTTTACTTATATTTGAGTGCCTCATGTTGACTCATATCCTCACGCCTTCCCACAAGGGTCCCCGAAGGGGTAGGCAGAGGTGTATAGGTAATACCTACACACCCACTTTCCACCAGATATATATTTGGTGCCAACGTGATGGCGAGTCCGTTTATCACGTGGAATTTTAGTGCTATCAATATAACAGTAGTGACGTTTGCACAATTGCAGAAACCTTAAGCAATTACTCTTGCATCATAATACCAAGTGGTGACTAGTTGCATCTTACATCACAAAGATTGCAAGTTCGAATCCCGACTGTACCAATGAGTTTTTCTGAACTTAAGTACAGTGATTAGTCACATTAGCTTTACGGTAAAGGAAAACATCGGAACGAAACCTGCATACGTTTGAAAAGACGTAAGTATAGTAGAGCTTGAGGAACTGCGATGGACCATCTCGTTGGTCTCACCGAAAATATATCAAACAGTGGATGTGTGGGTACTACACATCTGCCTACCCCTTAGGGGTATTTGTATAACTTTGAGACTATAGATGTTACATTTGACCACGTAGTAGTATAGACTCCCAAAATAAAATTATATTTTTCTTTACATATACGTCTGTATGGATATTAGGGTGGTAATGAAGAGTGTGGTTCTGACCTGGCTGCAAGTTGGCAGCAGCCGCCGGGCCGCTCCTGAGCACGGAGTGGACGTGCACCCCCTCCCTGGCACCGCCGCCACATCGCAACCCCAGCCCTGTGAAGTCTCTCGCCCATAGCTTCACGTGACGCAGCCTCGAACGCTGGAACAAAGACATACATGCTGTAATACTTACGCCTTCCCCAACGGTGTAGGCAGAGGCGACCACCTCCTTGTGCCAGAGTCATATTATAAGTACAATTGTGCCAGATGGCGAGTCCATCGCCGTTACTCAAGCACGACTATACATACGCCTTTGAATTGCTTCTCAGACGTATGCAGGTTTCCTCTAGATGTTTTCCTTCACAGTAAAGCTCGTGGTGTGACTAATCACTGTACTTAAGTTCAGAAAAACTCATTGGTAATGTCGGGATTCGAACTTGCGATCTTTGTGTCGCAGGCAAATATACGCAGCACTCGGCCTCCGTGGCTCCTGAATGTAATATATAAAAGCATATAATTTGTAATATCCTCACGCCTTCCTACACTTACAATAACTATATTATTCCTCATGTTAGGTATGTTCCTCTAACAATAGGTATATATACAAAAACATAATAATCAAATTCTAAAATTTACATATAATACGCACTGTATTATATGTAAATAACCAATAAAAAAAACCATAAACAAATTATCGAAAACAGCATCACAGTTACTAATAAAGTAAAAAAGTTTTGAAACGTGACATAGAACTAGAACCTCCTTCGACTAGTATATTAATAGTAGTCTATGATGACATCATGCTTATATTATTTATGGTGTCGTGACGTCACTTGTCAGGTCTACGCTGCATCCGTGTGAACTCGGAAACGACCTTCGGACTTGTCGAACTCAAATAATTGACCGAATATCCATTAGCAAAAGACAATTCAGAAATGTTAATTGTACATAAAAATACATAATATTAAAAAAAATATAAAAAGCCGTGGGGGCCGAGTAGTTCCAGATGCCTGCGCACAAAGATCGCAAGTTCGAATACCGACGGTACCAATGAGTTTTTTCTGAACTTCAATACAGTGATTGGTAGTTACAGTTGAAGGGTCTCCGAAAGGGTAGGCAGAGGTGTATATGTAGTTCCCACAAACCCACTTTCCGCCAGAGATATAATTTAGGTGTCAACGTGACAGATGGCGAGTCCATCGCCGTTACTGAGGCACAACTATACATACGCCTTTGAATGTCTTCTCTTTCACTCTTTAAGGTTTCCTCTCGATGTTTTCCTTCACCGTAAAGCTGGTGGTGTGGCTAATCAATGGCAGTAACCTTTATCAGGTCACATGTGCGTACATTTTGTGATATCAAAGGTTCCCTTGAAGTATTTGATTAAAAATAAAAAGTACAGAGTAAATGCTTTAATTTTGTAATTACGATCTTCAATGTCATTGGCGATATGCTGCGATGAGCACAGACTTCACTCAAGGAAAGGACTACTGTACATGTTTTAAGTTCTCGTTCAACTACTCCATATTTTTTTTCTGTTGTGCCCGCGACTTCGTCCGCGTGGAATTTAACAAAAAGGTTTATTGTTTAGTTTCTAAAATAAAAGTAGACAAAGTTACTGCTTTTTACATTTATTTTAAAAAAAATATTTTGTTCGGCATGTAATATGCATTTATTGAAAAGCGGTTATTTTAATATTACAAACAGACACTCCAATTTTATTTATTTGTATAGATTAATACGGCCCAAAATTAATTAGACTAATTAGTAAACAAGCAATTACGGAAGGACCTCATTCAGGCACTCATCTCCCAATACTCCAGACATGTCGCCATGATAGCCTTCCATCCGTCCTTGAACACGTCACAGTCAGGGTTGGACTCCAAGAGGGCATTGAGCGCAGTGAGAGTGCGAGGTATAGGGTGTGTGCACGCGACATAGATAGTGCCATCCACGAAGACGCGCCCCACTATTCTTCCTCCTAGCTTATAGTGTTAGTGTGCAATCTTCCACTAAAGTTTGAGTATTGTCGGTACACACTGATTACCTATGAGTGCACACGCACACTGCAGTTAATAGAGCTAGGTCATATACTCCCGTCATCCCGCAAACTCCTCGACTAGAAATTGGTGGGGCGCGTCTTTGTGGATGGCACTATCTATATTGTGCGATTCCCACTGCGAACAGCCTGTGGCTCCGGGCGCGTGTGTTATCAGGCACAAAAAGCCTTGGTAACTCACTGTGTAGCTCTGGAGCATCTGATATTCCATGAAGTCTCCAACTTATAATCTATCTCTGTGCTAAATTTCATCCAACCCCATTCAGCCATTTTGGCGTGATTGAGTTCTCAAATCACATTCTCAAAAAAATACTAAGTATATGCAATCACTTACTGAGCCTAAATTTACTTTTCTATTCAGTTTAACACAGTTAAAGTCCAAAGTTTCTCCATAACGTGACAGCTGACATCTGTCACGTTGACAGTTAGAATATATCCACATTAATAAGTCTCTGCTCACATACTTACCGATTTTAGTTTTAAAGTTTTGTTGTCGACATTATGTGTATGCCTTGTTAAGCACGGTATTAACGTATGATTTAGGTTATCTGGGCCCATTAAGACCGTAATTTCCTGCAGCATTTAGCCTCTAGTGACGCAATGTTTGGAGGGCTTATGTTTATACTGAGTCATGAAGACACTAATAACATTCCTACGTGTTTTATAGTTTGTGATAAAAAATTCTTCGATTTTTTTAATTTTTATTATACAGGGGAAGCACAAGGAGGATCATATAACGTTAGAAAAACAGACACAGACAGACAGATAGATGGATATCTCTTCGTAAGTTGTATGTTAGCAAATGCATTTAGAAAAAACCTGTTATCTTTCGCCGATAGCGAATCCATCGCCGTTACTCAAGCACTATACATACGCCTTTGAATTGCTTCTCAGACGTATGCAGACTTCCTCTCGATGTTTTCCTTCACTAAAGCTCGTGGTGTGATCTCTGTTCTTAAGTTCAGAAAAACTCATTCGTAGAGCCGGGATTCGACTCGAACTTCGGATTGTAGTAAATATATATGACGATGTGAAGGTAACACCGTGTTCGATGGCAAAATTAGCAGTAACTATTATTTTATCACAACTATTATTTCTATACTATTCAGTTTCAAATAACTTAATGCATACTATCAAAAAGTGTGTCTGTGTGTGTATGTTGAATTTGGTATCTGTGTGTAAAGGAGTGTCGCCTTCAAAAATGAAATGCTAAGTTAATAGATGTGTCTCTTAAATAAATTAGAAAGATAATGTTACCGATCACTTATTTGCTAATTGAATTAGAAATCCTCTTTCTTTTTTTACAAAATTACAATATTCGTAACACAGGTGCTATGTCAATCCGTACATAAAAGTTCATTCACACTGCGAATCGATTTGTGCTCGCGTTGGAATGCAGGTACGAATCGCATTGCTTTATAATCGCTAACAAATGACACCTTGGCACCGGAATGTTGGCTGCTTTGGACGGTAGTGCCAACACTTAGGTAATTACAGATGACAGTTTGTTACTGGTTGGGCAATTTTCGGGAGTATTTGGCGGGACTTCTGTACGCTCCTACCATAAACTACTATTTTGTAACGCTTGATAAATAACGAGTATTAAATAATGTTACACTGGCAACATTATAGCATAGTTGAAACAAGATTAATCGAATCAAGTTAATAAGCTTTTTTAATTGATCTTTAAGAACACTGTTATTTTCTATATCCCTGTATCTACAGGAACTGTGACCATTTCTACCCGGGAATGAGTGTTAATGTTTGCGACACAGTTTACAACTACTGCAGGCATTATCGCATACAAGTTTGTACTGTATATACTTTTGTTCCTTTAATAAGTAAATAAAAAAAAAAACATAAGAGAGAATTGGCGCACTGCTTTTCTTTCTACCTCGTAACTCGGCGTGATGACATGTACATATGTATTTTTACTCATATTATGCATGATGTAACTATATATCGACCTCCCATCGCGCTAGAACTACTTACGTAAGATCCAATAGTGACTGCTCGTCAAATAGAGACATGTTGAACAAATAGACAGTATGGATTTTACTTTCTTCTCCGATTTTACTTCTTCCTTCTCCTTTCTTTACTTCCGGCATCTCGGTGAGCATTGTGCGTAAACACATTTTAATTTTATGATAAACGTATTAAGTAAGGATAAGTATTGAGTAGTTATGTTACTACTCTACGTCTTTTAACAGGATTCTGTTCAACAGATTAAAGAATAATAATAAAAATCGATCAAATCGATCGGACGCTCAAGGACGGGAACGTCAAGAGTACTCGAAACCGACGAGCATGTATGAAGAGGCTGATGAATGTGGACGAAGCGAAAGAGGTATGTAAGTGTAGAGAGAACTGGCACTCTATACTCTCTGCCTACCCCGTTAGGGACTCGGCGTGATGATATGTATGTATGTATGTGTTAGTTTTGGTGGTCAGAGCTTCTAACGCCAAGGGCGAATTTTACGACTTTACCCCCCGTCCCTTGTAAGCGCAGGTCCAAGCCAGTAGGATTAAAGCAGGCATCAAGTCATTTTAATATGACATATCACACAGTCCAGCTCCCTTGCCTAGAAATCAGCAACGCCCTAAACCGAGGTCCGTACCCCACGGGGTAATATCCTTAGTTGTGTCTGGCTGGAGGCCTTGGTTTCGCCATTATTCAGTTAAATAGCAAATGTTCCCTAACCTCACGCTACGAGATACAGTTAAAAAACCTTACCTGCAGATGTGAATCATCTTTGCTATGATCTGGTCGGGTGAACTCAGCGTGTAGGGCGTGGGTCTTACCCCCCAGGGGGAGGGTAGGCGCCTCATTCTGCCACCCAAGCCTTTCCTCCTGTCTGAAGCCAGGGTTGTCGAAAGCGAACTCGTCCTTCACCGATTCTGGATCCGTTGAGAACACAAGATGTTTTCCTGTCGACAATGAAATGTAAAGATAAGTTAGTTGCAAAAACCACACTTATTTATAGGTACATAAGTACCAAATATTATTATGTATCATTTATTGTAGTATACCGATACGAAAGTGGAACTAATTTCTTTATTTCTTATTTCCATACATTTTACAGATTACGAAATGGTTTATTGCTATAAAATAACATAGCCACTTAATTCTTTTTCACATTAACGACAAATTTCATATTTAATTTGTTTGTCTATGGGCAGTTCTATGTTCATTAAACTATATAGTTATGGGTTTTATTGCCATATCAATTAATTGAGTAATTAAATTAGCTTAAACGGAAACGTATGACGGAAGGAGAGAAACATCGAAAATAGTGTTGCATTATAATACATATAGCAATAATTCATACGCGCAAATTGCCGCCGACCAATTGAGTTTACTTTTACATCCAATTTCATTTACATAAAATGTTTCCGCTTTACTTATCTATGGTCGTATTTCTTTTTAAATTGACACAAAGTATAATGTAACAAGTATATACGTAATATTGTTATTTTAGAAATTGAAAGTGTTATATTGCGAGATAAACAACATTTTGGAACACGTACGTGCTACCTTAATCATGTTAACGTTTGTAATAAGTGAAAGTTTTGTCAATTTGTAATGTTTTGCTTCGTAATAAAAATATTTGACAAATAACGCTTGTAAATAATTATTGCCCGATCAAAGTTCACTCATTGAACATGAATATTTGATATTCTCGATTTCCGTTTGTTATGTAACTCGTACTAAAAGTGCGGTGGCTGAGTGGTTCTAATAGTGGCCTGCAAAATATAAAATGCAGGTTCGGAAGCCGCCTGTACCGATCCCGATTACCGATCATAGAATCCGACCTCAAATGCCAACCCTTTTAAATTTGACCACAGAGATTCAGACTCACTCCTTCTTTATGACATGGTTGCAAATAATAAAAATAAATACCTTGGGACAATTCTACACAAATTCAAATAATCCTAAATTAAGCAAACTTTTGCTATGGTGACTACAATGATGTATACTCTTATATAGATACATTTTAGATGACAACATAAACGTCCAAGATTAAGGTACAATACAAATATTCGTGTTCATTACACAAATATCTGCCCCCATCGGGAATTGAACCTGCGACGGGATCTTCGCAGTCAGAAGCTCGGACCACTACACTAGACGGGCGTTCGATGAAAAGAGGACTGCCACCTGGCAGACATTAACCACGTAATAGAGCCTAGTTTTCACTCGGTGAAATCATTAGCCCGCGTTCACACGCGCGCCAATCGCAACGATATAATATCTGTAATTACTCGATTGCGTGCAATAACTCGATTAAACAAGGTCAGTTGAGATTGATTCTGTTGGATGTTGGCAATACCACGTTCGAGACAAGAGAGACTTGGAGGCGCTCTTTTTTAAAATCAGTAACGTGTAATTGGTAACACTTCTCGAACTAATTATTTTGATAGTTCTTGTCGTTGATTGTTTGCCATTTTAATGAATACAGAGACTGAAGGAAAATATTTAACTTTTATAAACATAAGAATTGCCTTCAGACTAGTATTGCATAACACGCAATCGATAAAATTATTAAGTAAAGATTTTTTTAAACTTATATCATATAATATAATCCGCACACCTTCCCACAAGGGTCCCAGAAGGTATTACCCACACAGCCACTTTCCGCCAGAGATATATTTTAGGTACTAAAGTGACAGTATGGCGAGTCCATCGCCGTTACTCAAGCACTATACATACGCCTTGGAATCTCTTCTCAAACGTACGCAGATTTCTTCTCGATGGTTTCCTTCTCAGTAAAGCTCGTGGTTACTAATCACTATTCAGAAAATCTCTTCGGTGCAGTCGGGATTCGAACTTGCAATCTTTGTAATCATCATCATCATCATCATCATATCATCACGCCGAGTCCCTAACGGGGTAGGCAGAGAGTATAGAGCGCCAGTTCTCTCTAGACTTACATACCTTTTTCGCTTGTATATATTTGAATATATTAATGTGAATTAATCGTTAGAGATGGCAAAATCTGCGGTTACTTTTTACTTGTAGTACTATATCAATATTTAAAATGTAAGCCTAATTACGTCATTGTAAACCATTCTTCTATTTGAGCGTAATAAAAATAAAGAAGGAAACCGTCGTGAAAGTGACCTCATTTGTCACATCCGATCTCTATCGAAAGCAAGAGTACGACTCTCTACATGGTATGTCTATGGAAATGCGTGTGAATTAGCCCAGTGACGAAGTGTGTCTCTTGATTGCAGTCATGTGTTACATGGAGTAGTTGTCAAGCGGAATAGTTTGAGCGATAGATATTGTCTATGGGACCGTTCAAGTATTACGTAAGCACTATGGGGGGTGGAGGGGTCTTTGTTTTGCTTATTTTGGATGACATGGGGGTAGGGGAGGCTAAATGATGATTACGTCATCGGTAGTATTTACTTTTTTACACCAATGGCAACCCGCACATTGTCTATGCTTGAAAACGAAACGAATTTTTTAAAATTATGATTATAATATAAAAAAAAACATTTTTAATTGAAAAATGTTTACGTAAGCATGGGGGGAGGGGGTAAGAGCTTTGCTTACTTTTGCTGACTTATAAAATAATAAATCTGCTTACGTAATATTTGAACGGCCCCTATGAACAAATTTGTGGATATTTAAAATCATAGAAGTATTTTATGATCCCACTTAAGATTCTTGCGAGAAATTGTGGGAAGCGTTGAAATAGGACACAGCATTTAAAGTATAAAAATACGAGAAAAAGAAGTATATTTCATATATAACACTGACGCAAACCCGGAGAGGCCTATATACTATAGGCCTCTCCGGTTATAGGCCGGAGTAGCTTACGGTTTGGTACACATACATTTGGTAATTTGGTACAGGTTGAATAGGACGAAGTTGATAAAGGGCTAGTATTCATATCATGAAAATATCAAAATATATTTCATAGCCGTTATAACTGGGATCATCTACTTGCGAATATAAATACATACCAGCCATGATTATAACTAAACTACAACAGTATTTCTAAAGTAGATTCATTTTAAACCGATACTTTTAACGAAAGTATCGGTTTAAAATAAAATAAAACGACTATAGAAAATATTATTTATGGACGTGAAAAATATGCAAACAGTTTGCATATTTACAAAGAGCTTTTAAAAGCTATAGAAAAGTATCATTTGTATTAATAAGAACAAAATGTTTATAGTCCGTATTGTAGTTTTTTGTAACAAATAATACAACACAATTTGACGACGCACTTAAAATTGAACATGTTTTCGAGTAGTGAACATTTCGCAAATTATGATTTCAGCTAATGATGTTAGAACACCTTTTTACTTCTAACATCATTGATTTCAGCCATTTTATTTGCTGGTATTATACTATCGAATTGGGACTCGGCGTGATGATATGTATGTATTTATGTATGAATATGTTTTACCTCTTTTCAGAAACTTCGTATTTGTTCAAGCATAAGTTTCAAATTCTATGGTGCGTTGCTGTTCACATTAATAATGTAAGCGTGCTCGAGTAATGGCGATGGACTCGCCATCTGTCACGTTGGCACTATACACTAAATATTTATCTCTGGCGGAAAGTTGGTGTGTGTTACTAGCTCTGCCTACACCTTCGGGGACCCTTGTGGAAAGGCGTGAGTATAGGTATATATACTTAAAAATGTTTGCTACTTTAAAACAGTTTTACAGTAGTGTTTTTATGTGAATCAATTACTACACACACTATGAAACTGATAACCACAATCGATTTAATTCCAATAGGCCTATTATCCGAACAAAAAGCACGAACACACCGCAAAAACACAATGCATAAAATCGAACTCAATCGTACGTAACATTTTTTGTTATGGCAACTGGACTAGGTTAATGGAAAACAGAACGATATGTCAAATGCGCATCCTTCACGGATGTTAGCCGGGCAAATTGCGGTTTAATAATTTTGCGACAATTAAGAGTTTTTTAATTCTATTTAATTTAGTCGCGTGATACAGATTGCCTTGGAGATTGATAAATTTGTTCTAATGATAAAGGTTTTCTTTTGTAAGAATTAGAAGTCAAGATATGCTCTATTTTCAAATAATATTAATAACTATTAAAGCATAGCGATATTACTTTAATGGTATTAAATACTTTTAATAAAAGAAGCAATATTTCGAGTGTGTAAAATTTTTGACATTGAATATACGAAAATGTCTATCTGTCATTGTCCATTTCCCGCGAAATCGTCCCGCCGCTTGCGCTGTCGAACTAGCATTATTTAGCAGCAAGGAGGTTTTAGCGCTATTCAAGTTTGAAACATGTTTATACTTGTGAATAGGTAAAGTTTTGTGCTAATAGAATAATCATAATATATCAGCCTCCATTTTACAACTAACTTTCTGGAATAAAATAATCAAGCTAATAATCTCTATTAATCTCTATATCTGTGTCCAATTAAATTGAATCCCTATTAGAATTTATATTCTATTTATGTTTAAGTATTTCGTATGATACTTCATTTCGTCAACCCTTAAAAACTATACGTCTATGTATATTGTCTATGGCTAAGTTACAAACGTATTCAACCTCAAGGTTTGTAAGTTAATATTTACACGAGGAGAATTAAGAAATAACTATTGCCTAACGATTGCTGTCTGTTGAAAGTAGTCAAATAAAGCGCCTTAAACATTCACTGCGCGAACATTAAGCCTTAGCATGTTATGTGAACGGCATTTGTATTCAGTACAGACGGTAAGTATTCCAACTAATTTGCACATAAATAAAACAATCGCGACCCATGCTCTGTGTTGCCATAATGAATTACTGTTAAATATTTATATTAAGGGCAAGTTCCATACGCAAAAAGGTTACACTCTACCTACCCTTATGGGTGAAGATACATGCCAACTTATATAATATAATATTATCGATTCCATACTAATTGGCCAAGTCGCAAAGCTTTCATTTTATGGGAATTTAATAAGGAAATATATACATTTTTAAATAATGTATGTAACAAAAGGATAGACAAAGCTAAGAGTACAAAATATTTGTTTTACATAGGTACATAATCTCGACTCTTTCATTGGGGTAAATGTTTGTGTTGGGCAGGAATCAAACCTGCGACTGTGACGTTATACATAAGAGCTGCTTTCGGCTTTAACTTAAGTAACTGTAACTTTAACTTAAGCAACGTGTAAAAGTGATTGAGCAACAGACATCCATTGTGACCAACATTCGCGTTTTAAATTTCAGTATGATAATTCGAACTACTCCCCTTTAAACCTAGTTACGTCACACTATGGCAATGTTTGACAGTTGACAGCAAGTGTCGTCGACCTGCGCGTGGGTGTGGACCTACCTTTACAAAAGCCGAACTGTCATTACTGCCAATTGGGTTGCTGTGACTATAGATGCGCAAGCGATGACATTTTATTATGATGTTGGGAAACTTTGGCAGTGGGTACTTTTTTTTTTTAATCTTGAATTTTGAGGTAGTTAAAGGCTTGGGTGCCAAATCCAAAAAACTATTTCTGCTTTTCTGCCGTCTAAAACCACTAAGATTATTATTTGGCAAAGAGATAAAAGGGAGGTTAGAGAAGGAATTTTATATGAGTTTGGCACCAGCTCTAATAGTATATTAAAATAAGATAATTTTTGCATATAAGTAATGTTTAAATACATTTTAAATAGACAACCCTATATTATATTCTAAATATAATTAAATATAGTTAAGTAAAGACCATGTTATTGTATTGGGTAGATTAGATAGCTACAAGTTGAAAAAATAAATAAATACATAAATAACCATTATATACCACGCGGTCAACAGTTAGGTGCTTACATATGTATGCGGATCTATAAAGTCTATGATCACAATGGATTTGTTCATAGCGAATACCTAACTAGTTATTTGCATTACGTTTCTCTGACGTCCCACACGATTGAGAGCCGTTAGATGTATAAAGACATCTTTGCATTTTCGGCATTGGTAGGCAGTTATCTAAGCAAGAAAGAACTGTGCACAAGGGGAAATTTAATCAATTGCACTGTATTATACCACAGTGAATCCTCGGTATGTCAGAGGAAGCATGAAAATAGCATAAATGCTGTTGAAATGCGATCCCTTAAAAATATTGCCGCGTAACGTATCGAATCCGCAATGAAGGGACAAAGCCACTGGTGTGAATGACGGTAAATTGCCTTCAACACTAAGATTGCAAGTTCGAATCCCGACTGCACCAATTAGTTTTTCTGAACGTATAGTAAGTAGTCACACCACGAGCTTTACTATATTTGTATTATTACTGAAGGAAATTGAGAAGAAATTCAAAGGCGTATGTATAGTCGTGATTGAGTTCAAAGGCGTATGTATAGTCGTGATTGAGTTCAAAGGCGTATGTATAGTCGTGATTGAGTTCAAAGGCGTATGTATAGTCGTGATTGAGTTCAAAGGCGTATGTATAGTCGTGATTGAGTTCAAAGGCGTATGTATAGTCGTGATTGAGTTCAAAGGCGTATGTATAGTCGTGATTGAGTAACGGCGACGGACTCGCTATCTATCACGTTGTCACCGAATATATCTCTGGCGGAAAGTGGGTGTGTGGGTAACCTATACACCTCTGCCTACCCCTTCGGAGACCCTTGTGGGAGGGCTATTATAAATGCCAAAGGTACTGAAGATGTTTGGTCATCACTCAAGAAAAAGCTACAAAATAAAGTGTAATTAAGTAAGAAGTTTAATAAACTTAGGTACAGAGATAATTAGCCGAACTACACAGGACACGTTATAATCCACAAAAAAAACTGTCGACGAAATAAAATATAACGCGGGTGAAATGGCGGGGCTCATCTAGTGTAAATATTTCTAACATCTCTAGCGTACGAACAATTCAATCCCGCGGTAACCTTAACAGTTTAAAGATAAGACTTACACGATAAGAGCAATTGTTACCTGATTCAAATTCCTAATGACAAACCTTACTATGCAATTAGTGTGTAGTCTCTTCCAGGCATTTTACAATGGGAAAACGTTCGATTAGAGAAAAATAGACCATATTTGAATCGTCATAGAGTGTAAAATGCTAAGCCTGTTTGTAGTTGAGAGGAATGCATGATAAATACAGCTTTAGTGTTGATTTCCACAGGACAATGAACGACATAGTAAGTGTTAGATTTTTCATAATCTTCACACATAGATACATATCAGTATGCCGTCACAAATGATCTCTCATAATGCTCACTAATATCGGGTAATTTTTAGCTACTTAATAATCTTGTACTTGAAAGCAATAAATTTAACGTAGTATCTAGAATAAGCCGTGGTGGCCGAGTGGTTCGAGCAGTTGCTTGCGACGCAAAGGTCGCAAGTTCGAATCCGACTGTACCAATGAGTTTTTCTAAACTTAAGTACAGTGATTAGTCACACCACGAGCTTTACGGTGAAGGAAAACATCGAGAGGAAACCTGCATACGTCTGAGAAGAAATTCAAAGGCGTATGTATAGTCGTGCTGGAGTAACGGCGATGGACTCGCCATCTGTCACGTTGGCACCTAATATACCTCGGGCGGAAAGTGGGTGTGTGGGTTTTACCTATACACCTCTGCCTACCCCTTCGGGGACCCTTGTGGGAAGGCGTGAGGATATATTATATTATTATTATTATCTAGTATAAATATGTAAATATAAATTACATATTATTTAATAAAATGAACTATATATCTTCACGCCTCCCCACAAGGGTCCCCAAAGGGGTAGGCAGAGCTGTATAGGTAATACCCACTCTCCGCCAGAAATATATGTTAGTTGACAACGTGACAGATTATAATGAGCTCTTCAAATATTTATTGTATGAAAAACATCTAGTGGCTTGCATGTGGAGAATGTGGAGAAAATGTCATCCGATATTTTTATTCACATTTTTATCACAGACAAATTCACCTAAGTCACAAGTTATTCAGTCTCAAACTTTTTATAATTCCAGGCACACATGCCTGTTCTATTCATTATGGCTAATTACTGGCTTATCTAAAGTTTCTAATTGACACCTCGGCGTACAACAGCTTCGTGGCTCTCACGAGGTATCAAGTGATAAATACTTAGGCATCTGCCTTCATGCAGAAACTAATTAAAGTGACAACTGTAATTCTTGACAGCACGACAATAAACAACAATAAATAGCTATATTTATTGTTGTCCTGTAGAGACTTGAGAAATAATACATACATATCAAATACTATTATTGAACACTTGAAAATACATATAATCACGCCGAGTCCCTAACGGGGTAGGTAGAGAGAGAGTATAGACCGCCAGTTCTCTCTAGACTTACATACTCTTTCGCTTCGTCCACATTCAATATAATAATAACAAAATTATTAATTATGTAGAGTATTAATTTATGGATGCTACAAATTAGTACCTATAATAATAACAATATATCTTCACGCCTTCCCACAAGGGTAACCGAAGGGGTAGGCAGAGGTGTGTAGGTGGTACCCACACATCTGCCTACTCTTTTCCGCCAGACTGTCCGTCAGAGATATATTTTAGGTGCCAACGTGACAGATGGCGAGTTCTTCGCCGTTACTCAAACTAGTATGTTGTAAAATCTTTTTTATAACTTTGAACAAAGAGTCTAAATGGCGTAGTCTCAAATTTCGTAGTTGTGTAGTTACAAATTTCTAAATCTTCATGCTTGTAGTTCTGATTAAACAATATCATGTTTCAGTGTGAGGGTTGTTCACTAGCTAAGTACACTCTAGTCGGAATGTAATCTTTTCTGTGAGTGTAATTTGTATTAAATAATTTGTATTAAGTTATTTTGCATAAAATATTAAGTATAATAATATAATGACGCCATATTGTAAACGCATTACTAGTGCTAAAAAACTTTACTAAAAAACCGTTAGATAAAATCAAGTAAAAAAAAATGGGTCGTACAGCTGCATACAGAAAGTGACCATAGACACTACCGGAAATGTTGGTATGCTTTAGAAAAAGTGTCTTGAAGACATACGAGAATGTGTACAAGGTACACACGTAAACCTACTTACGATAAAGTAGTTTGTTTATTGGAAATGTACTAAGAACACTATGACCGACATTGCTAATCGTGTTTCCTTCAAATTGCCTACATACGTTACAGATTTCTTGTCCTACTGTTATTATAAATGCGAAATATAATTAGATGGAATTTCGAACGGAGGAAAATTGATATATTTCTGAACAAAAACTACGAATAAAACCAAATTTATCTTCATCTGCACGCCTACTCACAAGGGTCCCCGAAGGGGTAGACAGAGGTGTGAAGGTAGTATCCTCACACCCACTCACACCAGAGATATATTAATATTTTAGGTGCCAACGTATCAAATAGCAAGTCCATCGCCGTCACTCGAGCACGACTATACGCCTTTGAATTGCTCTTCAGACGTATTTCCTCTTCACATTTTCCTTCACCGTAAAGCTTGTAACGTGACTAAACACTACTGTACTTAAGTTCAGAAAAACTCATTGGTACAGTCGGGATTCGAACTTTCAATCTCTGTGTTGAAGGCATTTACTCGAACCACTCGGCTACCTTACACAGCTAGTAGTCTACATCAGTGGTTATAAATGACTTTCTACTATAAAAGCTCAAAAGCTAATGAGTACGAGCAAATAGGTATTAGCTTTTACTCATGAGACGCTTACTTATACCATATTTGGTCGCTCGGCTAACAAAAGCTCGACCCGGTTTTATTGAGGCCGGCTCATAAGCCACATTGTTTTAGATATTATGTGGTCAAGCAGTTGGATTAACGGTTAGTTATATTTATAATAATATAATATGTATATCCTCACGCCTTCCCACAAGGGTCTCCGAAGGGGTAGGCAGATGTGTATAGGTATTACCCACACACCCTCTTTCCGCCAGAGATATGTTAGGTAGATATATTTTAGGTGCCAACGAGACAGATGGCGTGTCCGTCGCCGTTACTCAAGCACGACTATTTATTTTTTTAATTGCTCCTGAAACGTATGCAGGTTTCCTCTCGATGATTTCCTTCACCGTAAAGCTCGTGGTGTGACTAATCACGTCCAGAAAAACTCATGCCTACAGTCGGCATTAGAACTTGCGATCTTTGTGTCGCAGGCCGGACCACTAGGTCACCTACACCAACGCTTTATAATCAAAATTCTGTTAAAATCAAGATGTATAAAAATATTTTATTGATTAACTCTGTATTGGTAAATGCGAGCTTGAAGAACAGGTACGAATCTACATAATAATTAGGTAACCAACGAAGTACCTACCTACCTACTTAAGCAACACTATTGTATTGTTCTCATTCAGCTATCAATCGGTGGAACCAGTCGCAAACGTTTGACTCACGGTCAACCGCCATCTTGTATTATTGACAGCTGACTGTAATGGCGGTAATATGAAGTAATTATCTATGGTTGAGTAATAGATTCGATACAGCCAGTGACGTCTGTCTTTTTTAAGAAATTGCAGTTTGTATAGTTTTACTTTCCGTCAATTTAGTAATTTATAATTTCAAGTAATACGCAGCGGTCAAAAACTTTGGTATAAGTGTCATGTCGTATTTCAGTAGGTAGTTACTTGGTTTTGCTTAATGTATGGTACCGTCGTATCAATATAAGTTTTTCCAAAAGAGCATAACGTACCCAAAAGTATTTCGAGCCAAATTCAAAGATAAGAAAAAAAAAAAAAAGAAATATCGGCATTTTCATCAATCATTTCTCATTTCGGCATAATTTTGCCACTTTAGACAATTTACTGTGTAGGTCGATACAATATGATGCTATTACTGAACTTGATATCATATATTGCAACGATAATGCAAATAATATCTAGATACCAGTACTTTATAAGCAATAAATCGTTATTTGTTTTCAATTTCTTCCCGCTTACAATAAAGACATCGCATTTGTGTAACGATCGTCAGCACGCCGATGAAATCGAGAGGTGTGCTGAATAATTGATTTTCCATTTATTATCCATTGTATTGTCTCTGGCACGACCCCCCGCAAAAGGCGCGTAGTGAGGTACAGTCAAGGCCGCTACGCAACCTTCAGATGCAACTCAAGTTATGTTTACACACAATTATATTTCCAATTAAATAATTAACTTTTCAATCATATTTAATTATTCCTCGCATAATAGTCGTTTTTCGTTAATGCGAACGAGGTTAATTAATGTTTAACAAATTTGGGGAGGTGCCTGGCCTTACCATGGCGTGGTTATGCAATGCCAATAAAAAAAATACGCATATAAATATGTATCTATGGTAGATGGAGTAATCACAGTACGAGCTTTACGGTGAAGGAAAACTTCGAGAAGATATACGTTTGAGAAGAAATTCGTATCTATTGTACTGCTAGCAAATCTGCGATGGACTCTCTGTCTTTTACGTCGATATCCTGATATATAATCAGGGAAAAACAGGGTCTGGGTATCTTTGACTTCTGGAACCATGTAAAAGGATATATATTAAAGGTAAGACAACATACACAATGGAAATTCTTGATCTACAGTTCTCTGAAATTAATTTCTCCAAGTATCATAGGTCAGGTCAAGAGTACCCTAAACCAAAGAGCATGTATAAAGAGAATAATAAAGTTGACGAAGCGAATGAAGTATGCAAGGATCGTAGCAAGTGGAAAGAAGTGGTCTCTGCCTACCCCTACGGGAAAGAGGCGTGATTATATGTATGTATCATTGAGATTTACGCATTTCCGAAAACTCACAAATAAAGGTCAAAAGATATGTCATAACTTTGACAAGTGACATTTGAGTAAAGTCACAAATGTCATGAATTTAAAGTTGCCAGCTTTTTATCTTCTAAAAAGGAAATACTCATGGAAATAACAATAATAAAATGCAGACGTAAGGAATAGTCTGAAAATTATTTCCTGCTATTATCACACTCAAGCCAAAGGTTAAATGCGTGATCTGAGATCGTGGCTTCAATATGGCCCTTAAACCTGCCAACATGAGCTTTCTCAAAGAGATCGTTGTGGGATAACTATCCACTCATAATCATTTTTATCTTTAATATTTATTATGCAGTGAATGTCTCATATTAGTCATGTTATAAATGCGAAAATTTGCTGAACATTTTCGTTCCCCGATCTCGCAAAAACTACTGCGCGGATTTAGATGAAATTTGGCACAGAGATAATTTATTAGCTGGATTAACACTAAGGCAAAGTTTTATTTCAGAATGAAAATGAATACTACCAAATACTACAATCTATATATATATATAAATGTTCTGTTGGTTTGTGTACGCTTCAAAAACTCAAAAAGTTCTGCACCGATTAGAGAGCTGTAATTTTAGCATGATATATAATCCGCATCAAGGATTGTTTTTATCTATTTTTTGCATCAGTCACATATCCACAGCGAAGCGTGGCAGGGTACAGCTAGTAATAGATAAATAAGTAAACTGGCGTCTAAGAGGCTGCAACATTTCAGATCGCCATCTGTCACTTTGACGTCTAAATATCTACGGTGAAAAGAGGAAGGTCTTAATGAAGATACGTCTTCTACTAATTTCTTCTAGAAACTCAAAGTGCTCCGAGTGACAATCATTTCGGAATGAACTGCGCAAAACTTCTCAATGAACGTTGTCGTCTACAATAGCATTCCGTGAATGGGTATAAATAGTCCGCACACAAACACGTTTAATAAAACGCGGTTGATCACTCTAATCAACGAGGACATTGATAAATGGTGGCTTTAAGACTAATTGCAGAATTCAACAACAGGTTTATTCTACGTGGAAACGCAAGAATTTGTAAAAATTATAACACACAGTTAATACTTGGAATATACACTTGAGTATCCTGGTTATTTGTTGGTGTTTTTTTTTAATATAATTAGTTCATGACACAGGTCTTTTAGCCTAATACATATTATATCTAAGAAAAAAAATATTATGTTCAAATACAAATAATATTATGAGCAAAAATATATTTTAGATATAATATAGACACAAACACAATATAGACACTATTGTGTTTGAAAATTCCAATACGTGGTGTCACATTTTTAAATGCTTTCAGGAGAATCATAAACAGAAGCTGAACGTAATAGGCCTCTGCGTTAGAGTTATTTATAGCCAAGAATGTCCCACTGCTGGACAAAAGCCTCTCCTACTCTGCCCACTTCTCGCGATCGAGCGCTACGTCAGACCAATTGTTCAGGTGCATGTCAAGTTCAACCCACCATCTTGGCCTTCCACTTTTGCGCGTCACGTTATATGGGGTCTATTGTGTCATTTGGCCCGCAAGCCGCTTATAAATCATACAATGCACTGCATACATCCGTTTGACACACAAAGTGACAAGTGGTCAGACTGCAAAGAGGTTCATATTATTTGTCTATGGTCACCGTTCATAAAGTTTAAACTTTTTTCTTTTAATTCATCTTAAATGCACAACACAGTATTAAGCAGAATCGTCTCGCTTCTCCTTGGATGAAGTGAACGGCACCATGTAATCTATTAACAGATCTTATAGCCAAACCTTCGGTGACGGTCAGAACCTAACAAGTCAGTTTAGTATATATATAATGATAAAAACATCAGTAAATAGTCTTATTTTTTTTTTACAACAACAGTGGCAAACAAGCATACGGCCCACCTGATGGAAAACGGTTCCCGTAGCCTATTTACGCTCACGATACCGAAGTATCACTTGCGCGTTGCCACTCTGTGTTCGGAGAGTTATAGTGTGTTGACATCATAATGGGTTTAATCCCTCTGCTTCCAACACAATGTCACAATCCTCCCCCCTCCCAAAAGAGCTCATTACTGGAAACCTTATTTACCGCGTATGAACACAACACAATAAATTGTGTTATTTGGCTACGGACTTCGATAAGGTGGAGGTCCTGCCCCAGTCGAGCAGCTCCAAGTTCGGAAACGGAAACGGGAAACCCGTTATGCCCTACCTCTCTTATTACGTACCTTTTCCAAAGGTAAGGCTTTCATTGTATGTTATGCAATGCTGTTTCCATACAAACATTACAAAGGTACTCAACAAAACTTGGTTGATAATTAAACATTTCCTCCTCCTTTCCACCAGGGTCCCCGAAGGGGTAGGCAGAGGTGTGTAGGTAGGACCCACACACCCAGTTTCCGCGATATATTTTAGATGCCAACGTGACGGATGGCAACGATACATACGCCTTTGAATTGCTTCTCAGACGTGTGCAGGTTTCCTCTCAATTTTTGTCTTCACCGTAAAGGTGGTGTGACTAATCACTATACTTAAGTTCATAAAAACTCATTGGTACAGTCAAGATTCGAACTTGCGATCCTTGTGTCGCAGGCAACTAGAACTACTAGGCCGACAGGACATTTTCCGAATATAAACTTTGACCTAATAACTCAATTATCTTTTAAATATTCACCTTGACAAACAAAAGTAATGATAATGTCAATGCTAAATTGTTGTAGTATTGTTCACTGTTGACACAGATGTTGTATGGATTTGCATGATAATGTATGGATAACGTAATCGTTGCGTACGCAAGGTTTCACACATTGTATTACGAGGTAAGTTAAGCAAATCATAAGGTACAAGTCACCTGCTGCTTGGTCTACGTTTTAATATCTTGATACTTTTACTATGTTGTAATCTACAATAGTTTTATTATGAAGAGAAAATATTTGATTTTTTGTAATAATATACAATCTTCACGCCTTCACACAAGGGTCCCCAAAGAGTAGGCAGAGAGGTGTGTAGGTAGGACCCACACACCCACTTTCTGCCAGAGATATATTTTAGTACCAATGTGACAGATGGCGCGTCCATCGTCGTAGCTCAAGCACGACTATACATACGCCTTTAGCTCGTATTGCCTCTCAGACGTATGCAGGTTTCCTTTCGATGTTTTCCTCCACCGTAAACCTCGTGGTGTTACCAATCACTGTACTTAAGTTCAGAAAAACTCATTGGTAAAGTCGGGATTCGAACTTGCAAGAAAGATTACTTGAGGACAATTGAATGTCGAGGTACTGACGTGCTTGATCTTAGCCGTCCGACCAATGTCATTGAAGATGAAGTAATGAATTACTTGTGTTGGCAAATAAAGAATATACTTGAGATATCACGAGTTAGTCAGATGTTTTTATTGTGACTGTCGAAACACAATCAGACTCCTAAAAGGACGTCACAGATGACATTTGGGACAGAGATAAATCTATTTATACATATATAAAATGAATGTATGTATGTCCTTTATAGAATCGTAAACGGCTAGACCCATTTCAATGAAATTTTCTGTGTGTCTTATGGTGATTCACAATTGACCCGATAGGTGGCACTGCGATCGAGTTTCAGGAAATTTTACTTTTTCACCCGGGCGAAGTTGCGCGGGACAGCTAGTTTTCTATAAGCTGGTTTGACAAATACGTTTAAAAAAGGAAGCCTCGGACACATTTTAACGTGAAAACTATTTGAATATGTCAACACCAGTGTAAATAAAATAAATACAGAGTAAATATTATCAAACAGTAAGAATATGTTTGCGAATCGAGTGAGTCGATTGTAATGTCAACATGTCGAAACATTTCGTCTCACTCAGTCATTGCATAGCAGTTTTATTGTATGTACAGACATATTTGGTTCATTTGTTGTCGTTATTGTAAACAGAGGAGGATTTTTAAATTTCTCGCCAGTCGGCCATTTACATGGTGCCGCCCCTACCGAGCTTCAGAATGCGTTACCTAAATGTGAAATATAAATTATAGTTTGACATGAAAATCAAATTTGTTGGTTAAATTATTTTCCGTAAGACAGTTGGACCCCTGTCCCTGCCCCTGTCCTGGACCCCCAACTACCAAGTAGGTAGTCGTCAAGTTGACATCAGGTCGATTAAAATTTAAAACACTCAAGGCTGGGAACGTAGGAACGTCAAAACTGGCGAGCACTATACCGCCGATGTGGATGAAGCGAAATGAGTGTGTAAGTTTAGAGAAAACTGGCGTTTTTCTCTCTGCTTATCCTATGGCTCCTTTGGAGATTGTGGGAAAGCGTGATGATATATTAAGATAGTACTTTTAAATTGAATTTTCATTGTAACCTTACTTTGATCTTTAACGATGTGAATAAAACCCTTAAAAAGTTCTATTAATATTACAAATGTGAAAGTTTTTGCTGATTTCCTCTTTCACGCAAAAATGCAGAAGGAAATTGGATGGAATTTGGCATCGATAGATCATTAGCGGGATTACACTGGATATGTTTTATTCCACAAAAAAGAGAAGTTCTGTTAGTACACAACTGCAGTCAACTCCGCGTTTTACAATATCTGAGAAACGATAATTGGTATTTATTGAACAGTAGTGGACCCAGAGCGCGGCCTTGCGGCACGTCAGCCTCCATCTTGAATTCCAAGCACGACAAAAGTTGGAGTCTATCCAATAACAATATCACATGATGACATACTTGAAGCAGAGCGTGTGCATTTATTTTGAAATATTATACGTGTTTAAAATTTTAAATTTATTTTTTCCATATCTATGACTGAAAACTTATTTGATATAACTTCGAAAGGGCGGAAATAATTGAATTAATATAATAAAGGACACATAGAGAAAATTACATAAGAAAATTTCTTCCTTTTTAGAAAAATAACCCAGCTAAGGTGAACCGTTGGTGTTAAATTTTAATTTCATATATTAGCAATAAATAAATCGCTATTAAGCTCTACAATATACATAGTGTTTTAATATATATATTATAGTTAAACAAGTTATGCAGCGTGGGAAATACTCTTGACGATGAAATAGATGCTAAACAAATAGCTTAAATGACAACGTATTTACTCCGAGACAAAGTTTTATGGGTTTATTTCAGTAAAAAAGTAAAAACGTAGTTAGATTCTCCATGTATAACTTTATCATTACAACAGATGTTTATGCGAGAATAAGATAAAAACATCGTCAACTCGGAATGGAATTTTTTGATTTTTATTTAATTTCCTCCATTACTCTTTTCTGAAACAACCTGTATAGTGACGGTCTAATGCTCACAGCTCCGGACTGCAAAGCCTGAAGCCGCGGATTCTTTTCTCTGAGGGCGGATATTACAAGTGATGATCGCAAGTATTTGTACCGATATACCTAGAACGGTTAAAATATTTTATTTATCTGAGGATAAATGTCGGAATCACATATCTTATATTAAATTATACTTATTACCATAATCGTGCAATATAAAGTAGGTTACGAGGAAACATGACAAGTTAAGTTCATTAGTATTTAGCTCAGCATTCCATTCCGTTCATCGCATATTCACATCTCGACTCTTATAGGTATAACTTCTTGACCTTTACTTGGTACTTACAACATTTAAGATCTACACACCTTCGAAGGCCTTCTATAAAAGACATGCGGAAGCGTAATTTGGACTATAAGAAGATATATGCTAGGGTTAATTGTTGTTTATTTACAATAACAAAAATTTACAGTTAATAGCCAATGAGTTTTTCTGACCTTAAGTACAGTGGAAAACATTGAGAGGAACTCTGTATAAGTTTCAGAATAAATTCAAAGTAGTGCTTGGGTAACGGCGATCACGCCGAGTCCATAACGGGGTAGGCAGGGAATATAGAGCGCCATGATAATAAATGATAATACACAGAAGCTTTTACTTAATGTATCGATCCTTTTAGTCGGCCTGATTGACCATTTTCTCATCCAGGTTAACTAAAAGGCTAAAAACCTTTCTGACTTAAGCACTAGCTCATCCAGATTCACTATACATATACATATATATATGTTTAAACAGTTGGTTGATTTATCTTCGGTATGTTATGTTACCATCCAGACCCTCGGAGATAATACCTGACGTCCACGGACATGTTTAAGAATGTCGTTATTTAAATTAATGAAATGAATATGGTTATTTAATAGTTTTATAATAATACCATAATTGGAATACAAACTTGATATGTATTGATTGATTTGACCTTTCATTGAAAACTATTTCAACTATTGAAGGGTATATTATGCGTAGTTAGTAAATCCATACTGTTTTTATAAACGGAAATGTTACCCTGTCCGTTTGTCTACGAAGTTTTCACGCTAAGATGTGGATACCTTTTTTTAAGAGATAGATGTAGCCTGGAACTATGACATAGGTTATGTACCTATACAAACTATACAATACACAATACAAGGGTCCCCGAAGGGGTGGGCAGAGGTGTATAGGTAGTACCCAACGTGACAGATTGATACCCAGTGAAAAAAAAGCAAAAACAGATATTTAGGTAATTTTTGCTTCCTATCAGTGTTACCACATAGTTGAGCAACCATCCTATTTTCTATACATATCATCACATGCATACATACATACATACATATCATCACGCCAAGTCCCTAACGGGGTAGGCAGAGAGTATAGAGCGCCAGTTCTCCCTAGTCTTACATACCTCTTTCGCTTATATTTTCTATGACTACCTGTATACTATATACCTGCCTACTTTAATGACTATGTCGATATCCCGTCATATGACTGTCTCGGAGTATATTCGTGACCAAGGTGTCAAGCCCCATTGTATTCAAATAAGGTTTTTTGAACATCCTACGACGGCGTGTCGTTGCCTTCTTATGAATATCTCGTTCTTAATTATAATAATTATCATTTATGCTTCGGGACAGCAAAAAGCAATAAATGCTGTTATATACAGCAGTCTTGAAGGTCTTGAAAGAAGTTATATCTTAAAAATTTCTCACAAAGCTCATAGAGGTAGCCAGACTTAACAAACTGATTTCGATAGATCATGACACTTAACATCTGTCAAGTGTCACACTGACAGATATCAAGACCTAAAAGACAACTATACATACATGCTTGGAATATCTTCTCAAACGTACATCGCTTTCCTCTCGAGGTGTCTGCAACGTAATGATATGGTGAGATAAAAAACGCGTTGGTGCTAAGAAAGACTAGAATTAATCCATCATATATGATGAATTTCTTCTCAAACGGTAGCTTGTTGTTCAGGAAGGATCGCATACTAAGGAAGAACCGTTGTCGTTCACCTTTTGTTGCCAATCAGAAACAGCAGCTTAAGCCACAATGTAGACAAAACTAGTGTTTTCAGTTCCAAAGTTCCAAAGGTCCAATTTACTAGACTTCGTCGCTCATCTGTATATATATCCTCACGCCTTCCCATAAACGCTGGCAAGACTAAGGTTCTGGTATTCAAAAGAGATGAACAAGTGACCGAGTGTGCTATATCGGTAAATGGGCAAATTCTAGAGCAAGTGAATGAATTTGTATATCTTGGAAGCATGTTCACACGAGATGGAAAGTATGAAAAAGATATTGAAAGAAGGATAACTGCCGGAAATAAGGTGAATGGAGCCATGTCGGCGTTGATGGGCAGTAAAAGTCTGAGCAAGAATGCTCGAGTTGCTGTCCACAACGCGATATTGGTACCTACCTTGTTGTATGGCAGCGAATCCTGGGTATGTCAGAGGAAGTATGAAAATAGCTTGAATGCAGTTGAGATGCGATCGCTTCGAAAAATGTGCGGAGTAACGATTTTAGATCGAGTCCGCAATGAAGAGATTCGCAAATCAACTGGCGTGAATGAGGGCGTGATTGTAAAGATGAAGAAAGGCATGTTACGTTGGTTTGGACACATAGAAAGGATGAGCGAAGAAAGATTGACGAAACAGATATACAAAGCAAAAGTGTGTGCAAGAAGAGGCAGAGGAAGGCCACGTTCCAACTACCTGGATCAAATCGATCGGACTCTCAAGGACGGGAACGTTAAGAGTACTCGAAACCGACGAGCATGTATGAAGAGACTGATGAACGTGGACGAAGCGAAAGAGGTATGTAAGTCTAGAGAGAACTGGCGCTCTATACTCTCTGCCTACCCCGCTAGGGACTTGGCGTGATGATATGTATGTATGTATGTATGCCTTCCCATAAGGGTCCCCGAAGGGGTAGGCAAAGGTGTATAGGTAATACCCACACACCCACTTACCGCCAGAGGTATATTAGGTGCCAACGTGACAGATGGCGAGTCCATCGCCGTTGCTCAAGCACGACTATACATACGCCTTTGAATTTCTTCTCAGACGTTTGCAGGTTTCCTCTCGATGTTTTCCTTCACCGTTCAGCTCGTGGTGTGACTAATCACTGTACTTAAGTTCAGAAAAACTCATTGGTACAGTCGGGATTCGAACTTGCGACCTTTGCGTCGCAGGCAACTGCTCGAACCACTCGGCCACCACGGCTATTATGGCCACCACGGCTATATTAATATATATTATATATATTATCGTCGCTCATCATTAGAGACGTCATAAATAATGGAGCGTTTTATGTATTTTTTTTGTTTCAGTATCCGAAGGTTAAGCATTGATTGTCCAACACCAATGAAGGAAGTGTTTGTTCACACTTCGGATATGGCCTTTGACAAATTGTTTCAGGCCAGTGGCAATGTCGACGAATCTGTTAATGTTTTTGTTTATTTTACAAAGCGAATATCAGCAAATTTATCAGTAACATCTGTATAATATATCTTCACGGTATCCCCACAAGAGTCTTCAAAAGGGTGGGCCCCCCAAAAGTATAGATAGTACACATACGCACTTTCCACCGTCCAGATATATATTTTAGATGCCAACATGACAAATGGCGAGGCCATCGACGTTACTCAAGCACTATACATGCGGCTTTGAATAAACTTTATTTTTTATTTTTTTTTATTATACAACAAGAGTGGCAAACAAGCATACGGCCCACCTGATGGGAAACGGTTACCATAGCCTATTTACGCTCACGATACCGAAGTATCACTTGCGCGTTGCCACTCTGTGTTCGGAGAGTTACAGTGTTGGCAGCATAATGGGTTTAATCCCTCTGCTTCTAACACAATGTAACAATCCTCCTCCCTCCCCAAGGAGCTCATTTCTGGAAAACTTATTCACCGCGTAGGAACACAACACAAAAAATTGTGTTATTTGGCTACGGACTTCTATAAGGTGGAGGTCCTGCCCCAGTCAGGCAGCTCCAAATTCGAACGGGAAACCCGTTATGCCCTACCTCTCTTAATTTCTCAGACGTATGCAGCGATACATACATACGCCTACATACATACACATACATACGCCTACGCATACTTATAGGTACATACGCCTTTGATATGAATTGCTTCTGAAACGTATGCAGGTTCTAGATGTTTTCCTTCACCGTAAAGCTCGTGGTCTCACTAAATATTCTAAATGCGACAGTTTTTAAGGATATGTGATAACGATGAATGTTTGTTACTCAATCACGCCTGAACTGAGTTGGATGAAATTTGGCACAGAGACTTGAGAGAGAGGTAGGGAATAACGGGTTTCCCTTTGGAGCTGCCGGACTGTGGCAAGATCTCCTTATAGAATAGAACATACCCTTTGTGGATCAACATCCAGCTAATAAATCTGTATTCATGCAAGTTTTCTTTTAATTCCGTTCAGCAGTTCTGGCGTAATCAATTTCACAAACTTTCACATTTCTAAAACATATTTAAGATTTCGCCCCCTCAAACTACAGGAGCCTCAGTTAACCCTAAGATCCGAGGCTGACGGTACAACTTAGCGCTTGAGCACTCCGTCATAGACTCCGTTTTATTATTCAAAGGGAAGGATACAAATGCAGTTCCCCTGAGGATATTAACGGCGTAATTGTACCAGTAAAGGAACTGCAATCCTCAATAACGCAATCAACGCGTTTGGGCTTTCTCATGTCGTGTTTGCAATGCACATATTTTACGCATTTTTTGATATCCTCGAAACCAGCATGTATGAAAACTGATTTACATGGATGAAGCGGGAGATTTGGCATTCTACTCCCTTTGAGACACTTTACTCCCTTTGCTCACTGAGGTACCTACTCGTGACGATGTTATATAACGTCACGCCTGCCTAACCAGGGTCACCATTGGGTAAAACAATCTCTTTTCGCGGCCAACGTGAAAAAAAGTCTGTCACCCTGTCACCTTACAAACGTCTATGATAAAGACTAGATTTCTAAAATCTAGTCTTTTCAAGAACTATGTTTAAGTTCAAATTATATTGGGATTGGAACGGGGAAGTAACTGTGTATGAAACAAAAGAGATCTAAAGTGAGGCGTGATGAAAGCAATTTATATTCTTCCAAATTCGTTATTATGAAATGGCAACAAAACAACAACTAAGCAACAAATATGGCGGTATACCATAACCGGCTATTGGCTACTGAAACATTATTAATCTTATATATATTTTCTGCTAGATTATTCATTTTAAACTGAATAAACTCGCAAATATTCTAAAGCAAACTTAGACGCCAGCGTTAAAAATACGATTTTAAACACTTTTTTATGTTTTAGTACATACACAATCAAAGAAATATAAAAACCGCCGACTGAATTTTAAAACGTGTCTCTGGTGTGGCAACTTATAAGTAATTTTGATATTCGAGGCACATGCAGGATCTTAGCTTCTCGGGTCAAGGTAACAAGTAAACAAGTTTATAAATACTTATGGTAAAATACCGGGCCCGTTGGAGGACTTGTAAGTTGACAATTGGGGTTTATGATATTGTAATGGTTGCCAGTATCAATTTAACGATTTGTTTTGAAATAAGTTACGTAGTTGTTAAAGCCAAGCGTTCGCCAAGTTTTTTTCATAATAAATATATATTAAGTACAGTGATTAGTCACACCACGAGCTTTACGGTGAAGGAAAACATCGTGAGGAAACCTGCATACGTCTGAGAAGAAATTCAAAGGCATATGTATAGTCGTGCTTGAGTAACGGCAATGGACTCGCCATCTGTCACGTTGGCACATAATACCTCTGGCGGAAAGTGGGTGTGTGGGTATTAACTATACACCTCTGCCTACCCCTTCGGGGACCCTTGTGGGAAGGCGTGAGGATATTATTTATAAATATATATAAAAGGTCAATGTTTAAATAGCGCAAAGTAAGCAGCATAAGTTACAAAAAAATTTTTAATTAAAGTTCAGTTCTTGAAAATAATAACAATGTCTATTTAATGTGGTCCCTAATGTTTCTGACACGTTTCTAAAGTTTCTTAAGCAAAATTTTCTACAAAACGTTTCTTGTAAAAGCGTTGTTTTTTAGTTGTGTCTCGCAGCGTGAGTACGGGCACTTTTGCTATTTAACTCAACGGCGAGACCAAGGCCTCCAGCCAGGCTTATTAGGTGCAAAGCAGACACAGCTAAAGGCACCCCCTGTGGGGACCTGGGGACGGTCATATTATAATAATAATAAATTCCTTGGCACAATTCCACACACAAATTGAAATAGTCCCAAATTAAGCAAAGCCTGTGTCATAGTAACTAGACGATATATTTTTGGAGATTACAGCATGGAGTTCTTCAAGAAGGGTGTGCAAAGATTCCTGCAGGGTCGGCAACGCGCGAGTGATACCCCTGGTGTTGCAAGCGTCCATAGGCGGCGGTAACCGTGCACCATCAGGCGGACCGCATGCTTGTGTGCCATCCATGTGGTATAAAAAAAATATGTATATATTTACTCATATATGTAGATATCTAAGACATCTAACACTAAGGTGTAAATACTGTTCATCACACAAATGTATGCCCTCAGCGGGAATCGAAACCGCGACCTCAAGTTTCACAGTCAGGAGCTCTAACCACTAGACCAGACGGCCTTCATATGCTTCAATGAGTATGAAAAGCAAAGGAATTTTATATTAATGTATGCGGGTAAACAGCGCGCCTACCTACTTCCTAATAAAATACATTAACCTTTTAAGCGCCTCGTAAGCGATTACCTTCTACTATCTAGATGGACAACAAGCCTACTTTTTATGAATCAGAAACCCCATTTAGAGCATTCCTGCACTGTTATCAGATAACAAAGTTATGATAACACAGAGTACACATTAAAACACGCTCGTCAAACAAGTATTAGTCTGCTGTTGTCTTCGAATATTTGTGCAATCTTATCGCTATACACATAGTAAGCACACTATGTACTACAATGAAATAAAGTAGATTTTAACACGTAAGTACAAATGTTAAATACATACCCTAGAGTAACATACCTCTTTCGTTCCATCCTCATTCACAACTTTTCATAGTCCATCCCGAACCCCTGATCAATGGATTTCTACCATTTTTACTAAAGGTAAAGGCGTTAAAGATATTTCTTAACAATTTTTAGTTTATAAGGTCTCTTATAAATTACGAAGGTGCTAATAAGTTACCAAATCTTATACCAAACTCGTTGCATCCTTCGGAACTACATATATGAAAATCGCAAGTTAGTGCTACATAGCAAAAGTTTCACATAAACTTTGGTCCGGGTTTAATTTCGAAATGTTTGGATTCCAACCAGTCAATCCAGCCTTAACCATATTTTAAGAGTCAATTTAGTTATATAAGTAAATAACTTCATCAATTCTTCTAATATCAAACTTCAAATCGCCAGCCATTTTGATTTAGAGGTAGGTACGTGATTAAGAAAAAAAATTCTTCCGCCGGAGGCTTCACGCACACATACGCAGTGCGTCTGTGAACGCACAGGTGGGAGCGGCCGACCGAGTGGCATTCCTCCGTTGACCCACATAGCTACGTGTTCTACACCCGTCGTGGAATGGACACTGCGCTGGTCTGGCGGGACTCTTGTCAGTTTGACAGCTGTCAAAGTTGAAGGAAAAAGGATTTTCTATTAGAATTTTTATTTTAATTATGTATTATTTTATTTTAATAATTATATTTTTAAGATGAAGAAGAGACATGATGAAGTTTATAGTAATTTATATATTTTAATATTTGTAGTAAGTAATTTATATATTTATGTTTTTATAATTTATAATAACTTGTCCATCATTTAAATCACTGCATTACCACAGGTTCAAACAATACAACAGAAAATGTTTGTGCCTTTTTTTATGATAGCGAAGGCGTATTCGACTGGGCCGAACAATGCGACAGTTAATACGTGAAAAAGATATTTTATTGGCAAATTATGTTGATCCATCTGATGGGAAATGAGAGATAATGCTATTCGCTCAACCCGTTGATCGTTTTATTACCTCGATATCGCGTGAAGGCAAATCTAAAAATCATTCATACTGCATTTTTGCCATAAATTGTACATTCAAGCATTTATCGTGCGAACCGAAGACGTAACGCTGCGATATAATAAGTAAATTGCTATACGTAACAGTATTAGACATTATAACTAGATGATTCATCATTTCGCTAAAAATTATTGTTCGTTTAGTAATGGATAATAATATTTTTGTTTGTTAAAATAGAGTCAAGATGCTTATCTAATCAACTAATACGTTCAAAAATGGAATGTAAAAAGAACTTGAAAGCATATTTGAAGAGATTGTTGAATATGGACGAAGCAAAAGAGGTTTCTATGTTTAGAGAGATCTAGCGCTCTGCTCTCTCTGTCTACCCCATGAAAGTGCCAAACGATGGTAAAAGTTTTTTTAAATGACAATACGTAACGAACTCAACTACAATAACAATAACAATTTCCAAAGAAAAATGTATATATAGAAATACATGTGTATGTTATTCATTTAATGTTTAGCTACTGTTATTGTTAATATTTGTAGTCATTAAGAAATGCATATAGTAAAAATACGTATGTGACTGAAAGACTTTGATCCTTGTCATGGAAATCTTTGATGTGTCACGAAATTTAAATTAGTGAAAAAGTTAAGTTTAAACATTACGTAAATGCAAGCCAGCCAGTGTTATAATCAACTAGTAATACAGATTAACTACGTGTCTTTGCGTCGCGCCGTGACTTCATAATAATTATCTGTTCAGTTTTTCCATTAGTCCACTTGACCTTGGAGCTAAGCGCGATTGTTCACGTCCACATACAAACACCTGTTGGTTCAATAATGTAATCATAGTTAATCTATTTGAGTACTCGACTCAAGTGGAGATAACATGGAAATCGTTACTCGAGTGTGGAGTCCGATCACTTGAGAAGTATACTAACTGATTGTACGTGCTTATAGTTATTGTATGTCAAACGCTTGACAGATGGTGACGGACGCGTCATCTGTCACAATGGCGCCTTAACATCTCCGGCGCAGCGTTTGCTACACCTCTTCGAGAACCCTAGTGGGACGGAGTGAATATATTTCATGATTATTTTATTACTTGACCGAAGTCAACTAAAAATTAATGTTTTTGTCACGCACCAATTCACATCAACCTTAGTGCAACGTAGGTAGATGCAAGAGCCTTCGTTCATCGTATCTGTGACGTCACCATCCTTCGGATGCCACGCTTTTTTCATTCCATTCCCAAACAATTAGGCCCTTTGTTTTTGTTGTTGTAACATTTTTGGAATTCGAAACCTGTTTGAATAAAAAGTGACATTGACGACTTTTTTTTTATTTTTTCGTTGATAAGGTACTGTGGTAATTTGTTACTGACAAGTGCGTGTCTGACTAACATATAGTTTTTTTAATCCGTAACCCATACCGAAAAGCATTGATCTAATTTAATTGATTATGAAGTTTCTTAATAAGGTTTTATCACAGAATTGCAAGCAAGGTTACATAAAGGTGATTTTTGTTCTTTGCTTGAAATTAGCTTGCAGTTTTATTACTATTCAAGCGAATGCCTCTTAGTTGGCTGTCTGGCAATAAAAATATATTAGATAGGAATCATGCTATAAAATTGCCTAAACACATAATACATTCCATTTTTCTTGTGTTGTAAAGTAAAAAATATTTTAAAAAAATTAAGTGACTTTGTACTATGTAGTAACCTGTTTCATATCAAAATGTTAATCCCACAGCTATTTTTACAACTCATCAAATAGCATTTGTATGCCACGAGTCGAGAACTTGATCGAATTAAGTTAAGAACATCAGAATGTTAAGTGTAACTTAAAATGTATTTATAATAATAGTTGGTAAACGAAGTACCTTGGGTGGATACTTGAAAACGTGACGTCACTGACCTTGCAACACAATGCCAAGGTCAGATCTTCATTTATATTTAAACACAACTCGTTTCTTTTGTTTTAGCAGATTGACAGGTATTTGTCAATTTTTAAAGTATCACAAAGTCGCTCTGGTCTTTTTCTTTAATTATAAATACAGTCGTTTTTTTAAATTATGAATTACTTTTGGATTTTAGAATGACAGCTATTACGTATCTGTCGTTCTAAAATCCAAAACCTACCTGATATTATTTTGGTTGTTTATTCTCTTAGGTACAAATATTAAAGATAGGTACATTCGAACATGCAAATATTTCACTTCGTAGTAACTTACTTTCACTGAGCAGTTTCAATTTTTTTCTTCGTACTGGCGGCACAACGTTGTGTTCCATTTTCAAATTGATAAAAATAAAACCTTTATCGATATAAATCCGGGCAATCCATACTATTCAAAACACACGGCACAGTATATATAATTGACACAAACTTTTTAAATATCTATGTACATATTTTCTCACATGATAAAGTACACTCAAGCACTCACATCGATTAACGACTGACTATTCAATTGAACAAGATACATATAAACATTCTGATTATTTACAGCGATACCTATATCAAATCTTATCATGGTTTTAATATAATTTTAAGCACGCGTTTTTTGTGCTCACGTCTACTGATTGAACACATGTACTGAAGAACCCGATTCTAATGCTTCATACTTCCACATTTCAATTGAGGGCAATAAATAGATAGGTCAGATCTGAAGCCATTCCTTGACACGCTTTTGCTATGATTATATCACAGTACTACGTTTAATGATGATTCTTAACGAGCGAGCATGTATGAAGAGACTGATAGAAGTGGATGAAGCGAAAGAGGTATGTAAGTCTACAGAGAACTAACGCTTTAATATATCTGCCTACCCAGTTTAAAAGTCGGATTCATGATATGTAAGTAACTTTAGAATATTGGACAAGACATTGATTACTTTTCCCACTAAAAATAATGTCACACTTGACACTTGAGATAAGTGAGGATTACAATTTTTTTTTATTAATTACTAGCTGTCCCGCCCAGCTTCGCCCGGGTGAAAAAGTTAAACTTCCTGAAACACGATCGCAGCGCCACCTATGGAGTCCAATTGTGATGTAAGCTATGCTATCTTTTAAGTTGGATCAAACTGCACACGGTCTGCAAATTTGATTGAAATCGGTTAAGTAGTTTAGGAGCCCATCGCGGACAAACAACGTGACACGTAATTTATATATCCTCACGCCTTCCCACAAGGGTCCCCGAAGGGGTAAGCAGAGGTGTATAGGTAATACCCACACACTCACAATTTATATATATTAAGATTTATTCATGATATGGACAATGGTCTTTCAGTTGAATATGTTTTTAACATTTTTTAATCATCATCACTCACAGATAACTAAATATAGTTGAAACTTTACTATTATCATCAATAGTGATAAGGCATTTTATTTCTTTAACTGAAATTTATTCCTTAGACTTAAAAAAAAAGAATGTGTCTCGTCGTCCGTTCCAATCCAACGCAACGTTCGGCATTTGTAGCAGTAATTCAAGTTAACTGCAGACCTGCCGGCCGGGTCGCCATATGAAAGAGCCTTCGCCCTGTAAGGTAACTGAACCGACTAGTTTCCAGTGAGAGTTAACACGTTTTAAGTTCCGTTGGCTGTGCTGAGGGAGATAAATAAACAAAAGTCTATTAAGTAGGTAACTATATGGCGAGCTTCGCCAGGCGAAATTTTGACCACTCAACTTTTTTAGGTTTTAGTTTGTTGTTATTTATTCATGCCATGGATACTTGTCCTTCTGACGAATGCATTAACATATTGTCAAATATAGTATTGAAATACGCTATGTTACTATTATTTCAATGCGTCTAGGAGTTTTTGGTGGTAATCCTACACAATAGTAGAACTTATTAGACCTGTAATTTAGTAGGAATAATATGTTGTGTAATATTTTAAAGATCACCTCACAAAAAATCACTATATTCCTATAAATCAGTCATGCTGCACAATATATCACCTAAATTATTTACAAATATGTTAACGAAGCTTATAAGACACCGAAAAAAAATCCAACACTATGCTTGATTCGGACCAAGAACCTTTTCTTATAAATTATTCTTGCGCATTACTGCTGATATAATATTATTATGTTGGCACTATCATCTATTTCTTTTTATTTGTATTGTGTTGTTCGACAGAATCGTAGTATGGATGGCAGTAGTTGACATATCATCGGCGCCAAGATAACAATTATTCAAAGCCTCAAACGTCGTTTTTTTTTAAATAACTACTTAACACATGAAAGAATAGAATAAATTAATTGTACAATCTAGGTTACTGTTAGGGGTGTCATCTGGCGTGAGTTAATAAGATAAGATGACGAAAAAATAATACAGGTGCACAGATATCAACCTACTTTCTATATTATCTGTCAATGTCAAAATCTGTAAATACTGCTAGAAATTATTACAATGTTGCCAATAAGATTAACTACTCACAATTCTTCCTTATAGCTTATAGTGTAAGTCTGCAACCTTCCACTGATATTTGACTATTATCGGTACGGTACACACTAAAGGGGCATACTCCCATCGCATACGCATCACGCATCACGCGACCCCCTCGACAAATTGGTGGGGCGCGTTTTCTTGGATGGCACTTTCTATAGCCCCAGCAAAAATGTGTCATTAAACTCTACCTGCCCCCTCTATAAGTAGCAAGTAACATTTTGAAATACATATGTATTTTGACCGAAGGGCTAATATCCTTGTCATTAATACATAATAGCAACCCTTCACTCAAATTTTGGCAGAAGAGACTATACGAATTTGGAGCAACTTCTTGTATAAATTATACAAAATTTTTTTTTACTGAAATGCACAACCCTAGCTAAACTTAATGCGTAACAATATTCACCCATCCATTAATTAACTGTTTTGTACAGTTTAAATTTAATTTACCGTTTGATAGCTAGACACGTCGATTTGAATTGTAAGTTGACAGCTGTCATCGATACAAAATTAGCATGTTCATAATTTATAAGTTTATTTATTTCAGGAAACAAGACTACATACAATGTCATCGATAAAAATACCTTACAGTCTAACATACATATATCCTGTCCAGCCTTTGCTTGCGAATCAGCAGCCCTCTTAAATCGAAACGACGAGAAGCAAACCACTAGGGTTGCCTCTTAGCTGCCTCTGCTAAGATTTAAGAAGTAAATAGCTACATACGACATATATATGTAGCTCCAAATTAAGCTAAGCTTGTACTATCGTAGCTAGAAAACTATATACATATTTATATAATAATAAAAATAATAATATCCTTACGCCTTCCCACAAGGGTCCCCGAAGGGGTAGGCAGAGGTGTATAGGTACTACCCACACACCCACTTTCCGCCAGAGGTATATTAGGTGCCAACGTGACAGATGGCGAGTCCATCGCCGTTACTCAAGCACGACTATACATACGCCTTATATAATAACTTGATAAATTCAACAATAGAAATTATGTTTAGTCGTGCTTGAGCTACAGCGATGGAGTCGCCATCTGTAACTGCACACATTTTTAACCCGAGCGAACCTGAGCGGGAGGGCTAGTATAATATAATCATGCTAGGTACCCAAGGAAGTGGTTAATCAATTATTTGCGGGTGAAATCGAGAGGCACAGCTAAGTATGTTAATAAATTTATATATACAGACACATTTATATGTATAACTAATATTATAAAAAGGAATTTGTATGTAAGTTTGTTTGTAACGAATTGGCTCAAAAAGATCTGGACCAATTTTAAAAATTCTTTCACCATTGGAATGCTACAGTGTCACTGATAACACCTATATTTAATAGGCTATTTTTATTGCAAGGAAAAAAATATTATGTCAAAATATAAATGTCCACCCGTGCGAAGCCGGGACAGGCCGCTAGTGTATTAATACTTTATTAATGCTTCGTACGGAAATACACATATTTATTAAGTAAGCAATAAAATCGAAAACATTAAATGTGATGAAACTACAATCTTTTTAATGGCGTGTTAAGTTGAAAAAGTGTCCATTAAGCTTGCCAAGAGGAATTACCTCACAATATGCTTACAGAGAAAGTGGCAGTTTCTCTTATAGATTACGTATAACGCTGTCTCTGACATGTATATTATCTGTATATATACATATTTTAGTACATATTCTATGACAAAATTTTGACAACATTCAAATAAAACATGTTACATAAATGATCTACTTTGTTTTTCATTTATTACTTTTATTTGATAGAAACTTAATAATATATGATCTCGTCACGACACCTCCGAAGGCGTAGGCAGAGGTGTATAGGTAGAATCCTCAGATCCTCTTTCCGCCAGGGATATATTTTAGGTGTAAACGTGACAGATGGCCGGCTTATCGCCGCTTCTTAAGCACGACGATACATACGTCTTTGAATTTTAAAGTCAAAGCTATACGGGATTTCCTGACGATATTTTCCTCCACCGTAAAGCGTTTGGTGTGACGAATCATTGAACATATTTTCAGGAAGATCTTTCTATAATTAACCTATTAGTTTTTTTAACTGCCCACGCCCCCTGAAAGTCTCAAACGCTCACAAAGGTTCCTTATCGTATATATATTTAGAGAATCTATGGTCTAGATCCATAATTATGACTATAAAAATATGACATCTATCGTCATTAATAAGACATTCACGAAATACCACGTTGAAAAAAAAACTTGTAACATACTAGCGCCATCTTTCCGAAGATGGGTTTAAGTTGATTGAACCTTTTTACCTAAATATTTGGGTTGGAACCAGGGATGTTGCGAATATTCGCATCCGCATCCGCAAATGCGGAGCTTCCGCATCAATTTTGACATCCGCATCCGCATCCGCATCCGCAATAATCAATGCGGATTTTCATGCGGATGCGGATGTTATACAAGTTGCGACAATAAAGAAATTGGGCGGGGCCGGCGAATGGCGCGTGCCGTTCGCATGTGAAAATGACCAATAGGAGCGTTAAAAATGGTTGACGAGATCCAACGCGTTTTTCTAGTAAATAAATCATTACGTGTTTGTTTACGCTGATTACTTATCGTATAGACATATATTTTGAGTGTTATTGTGATACAGTGATCATTGAGTGTAAATAATTGTTTATTGGGAAATCTTTATATTAGCATTAGCTCAGCTTATTACTTTAAAATCGCCAGGGAAATGCCATTATGTTACACCGGTAATACGTTATATTGTAGGTAAGCTTTATTGTTTTATAACAATATCCTTTATTTTTTCAGCGACTTTCCCGTTATTGGTTATCTAACAGGTTTATTAACAATGTCACCACCGACACAAAGTAATATATTGAATAGGCATGACGAAAGATTTTGAACCTATAATGAAGTAATAATACACATTACTATTTACGAAAAAAAGCCTATTTTCCGTAACAAATTAAGATTTAGCGTACTTTAAAGCCGTTTTTTAATTACTTTTTCAATAGTGCACGAAAGCAGCTCGTAGGTATGACGCCATGTGCTGTGATTGGTGTTTCAGTCAAAAAGGCTGATTATATATATTTTTTTTATTATTGAAAAGCTAATTAATATCAACATTAAAGTTAAAAAGAAATCATTATTTAAATTCAATTAAAACGCGTTTTTCGCTTAAAAAGTTTTACGTTTTGTCACGTCCATTGTAATGTAACCGCCTTGAATAAAAAAGGCGGCAATATTACTGTTTAATCATCATAATCATAATCATAATTATTTATTGCTATTCTACTTACAATAATATCACGATAATATCAGGGTATACAGTGGACCCTGTTTTATAGTTTTTAGTTTATTTAGTATAATGCGCCTATTTCTTACTTCACTTACTAATATGAAACTTAGTAAGTGAAGTTAAAAAAATAGGAGCACTTTACATTACTATTTTGTTTAATTACAATTTTAATTATCATTGTTATAATTCTTCATTCATATGTAATACTATATGTGCCCGCTACTTCGACTGCGTGGAATTTAACAGAATTTTTTTTGTTTGATTTCTGAAATAAAATTAGGCTAAGTTTACTCCTTTTTATATCAGCTACCAGTGAAAGTCCCATCAAAATCGGTCCAGCCGATTCAGAGATTAGCCGGAAAAACGGACAGACCGACAAACAGACAAAAGTAAAAAAAAAATGTTTGTATTGGTACCGTGTTACATCCATATGTATTAAGTAAATTGTATTTATTTGTATAGATTTATATCAGATCTTAAACATCCGCATCCGCATCCGCATCCGCGGATGTGAGCCTTCATATATTCGCATCCGCATCCGCATCCGCGGATGTGCAAAATTCGGCATCCGCAACATCCCTGGTTGGAACACATGGCACTAAACTAGAATAAAATGGCTGTAAAAATCCCGTAATGAATACGATAAAAGTAAATACATACCGAGAAAGTAGTTAAAATGTTTATCTCATTAAATATTAGCGTTAGTTTTTGTTAAAAGGTACTTTAGTTACTGTTTGTATCATGACAACTAAGACATTTTTACAGTGATGTAAATATATAGGTAAGCACTTTGCTTTGAAACACTAATTAAATATGATTTAACAATTATAGCTGGGCATCGGTATATGGACAAAGAAATCAGACGAATGGACAACATTCTTATACAACAAGAGTGGCAAACAAGCATACGGCCCACCCGATGGAAAACGGTTACTGCAGCCTATCTACGCTTACAATACCGAAGTATCACTTGCGTGTTGCTACTCTGTGTTCGGAGAGTTATACTGTGTTGGCAGCATGGGACTAATCTCTCTGCTCCCAATACAATATAACAATCCTCCCCCCTCCCCAAGGAGCTCATTACTAGAAACCTTATAATTTACGGTAAAAATCCTTTTTTTGACAGCCGCATTTCTTGATAAAACACCTAATATGGACTACAAAGCGACCCTAGTCGGAGAACTCAGAGCCCAACCTCATTTTTATTGGCTAGGTTATCTGAACGACGGTGGCTCCCTCATGTACTATATACGCTTATGTAAGTGTACTATTTATAATAATAATAATAAATACCTGGGACAACTCCACACAAATTGACCTAGTCCCAAATTAAGCAAAGCTTGTGTTATGGTAACTAGACAACGATATATTTACTTATATAGATAGATATATACTTAAATACATAGACACTAAGGTACAAATATTCGTGTTCATCACACAAATATCTGCCCTCAGCGGGATTCGAACCCGCGACCTTAAGTTTCGCAGTCAGGAGCTCTAACCACTAGACCAGACGGTCGTCTGGTTTATGTTCAGTAAGAGAGTGCCGTTCAGTAACCTAATGGAATATGACTAGGCAATCTTTCTAGGCGTAGGTAATGAAAGTGACTATTTTAGCTAATATTAGCTAGGCCAAAGTTAAGCAAAGCATGTAGGGTAACTTGAGAACGATATTATGTATGTACATAATATCATATTAAGGTATGTATGTATGTATCTAAATGAGATGGTTTGGCCATGTCGAGAGAATGAATGAAGAACGATTGACGAAAAAAGTGTATAAGGCGAGTGTGAAAGAAAGTGTTGGAAGGGGTAGACCTAGACGGACGTTTCTAGACCAAATTAGGGACGTCTTGAACAAAGGTCAGGTCAAGAGTACCCTAAACCGAAGAGCATGTATGAAGAGAATAATGAAAGTGGACGAAGCGAAAGAAGTATGTAAGAATCGTAGCAAGTGGAAAGAAGTGGTCTCTGCCTACCCCAACGGGAAAGAGGCGTGATTATATGTATGTATGTATGTATGTATGTATCTAAATAGATACCAAAAATATATAACCACAATCAGAAGTAATTCGGGGAGGAAACGAGAATCAGCGATGGAATTGCCACATGAATAAAACTCCAGATTACTAAAGAAGAACTGGCAGAGGTGTAATATATAATACCCTCACGCCTTACACGAGTCCCCGAAGGGGTAGGCAGATGTGGGTAGGCAGTACTTACACATCCACTTTCCGCCAGAGATATCTTTTAGGCGATTAGGTGTTAACGTGACAGATGGCGAGTGGTTTGCATGTGCGAGTTGATGGGACCTACTGAGATACTAGAAGGACGACCATGTTTCACAACAGGTAGAGAAGGGCCGACAGCAAGCTCTTTTGTTTGAGCGTGCTGCGACGAATCTAACGCGATAAGCGTTCTGCAAAGAAAAGATAAATTGTTCGACCGTTTTTTTTATTATTGACAAGCTATACCGCTCCGCCTCGTTCACATTCAATATGATCTATACTAATATTATAAAGAGGAAAGATTTTGTTTGTATTGAATAGCCTCCGAAACTCCTGGACCGATTTGAAAAATTCACCATTGGGAAAGCTAAATTCACCCTTGAGTGACATAGGCTATGTTTTCTTTTCTTAAAAAAAATGTGCACCTGTGCGAAGCCGACACAGACCGCTAGTTACACATAAAGAGGGACAAATATAAAAAGATAATACATATATAATCCATGTAACTTCGGAATAATGTAGCTTTTGTTTTTACGAAAGATCTTGAAATCGGATTATTGTTTGTGTGACGTTTTTGAGCTTACCCATTTCAAACGATCAAATATTTCCTTTTTATAATAAAAGTGTATAGTTGTTTAAACTCAAGGAAAAGGTAAAGTAAGTTGTTTGGCAAGTGGCAACATAGCAAACCGGCTCTGCAGATAGGATGGAATCTAGTGAGCAACATTTCGTCACTGGGAAAACCAGAGACTATTCAATCAACTCAACCAACTATTAATTATTGTTTTTTTACACCAAAGATTATAATATGTGGTGTTGAGTTAAATATTTTATACACTTATTGGTATTTTTATAATGTTCCATGAATTAGATGTGTTAGGAAAATGTTTATTCTTCCATTTTAAAATGGAAGAAAGAATAAATGGAAGAATATATTTAATGAATCACGATATTATATCTAATATTCATTGTTATGAAGTGACCTGAATAATTCCGCACTAGAAATTCATTGCTCAAAAATATATTAGTAGGCTTTACTTAACCAGCTCCATATTTTATCTCGCAAATTACTCAACTCCCAAGTACATAATGTTTTTAAATGTATTTAAACAAGCAAGCGGGATGTAAAATCATAGATAAGAGTAGTAATAGCATTTTTTCTTATTATTATAAATGTAAGTTTCTATCTAGGCATTAAATAACATCTTAATATATATATATAAAAACAACGAAACAAAAATGTATAGTCGCAATATTATTTTATTGCAAATTATTTGTCTATTATTTGACAGTCACAATTATCTGTTAGCTCCAAACGATTCTAACAGATGGCGATATCTGTTGACTGGATTGAGTAAGGATTTATTTAAATATTTACAATGTAATATAACAAAAACCTTAGCCACAACAACGCGTGGCCGCGTCTGCTAATTGTAAATAAGGTGTTACATTATGAAGTGATTTGGATGTCATTAAATTACTGCTGTCATTCTTAAACTTAATGTACTTACAAACAACAGTTGAAACTAACTACTTACAGATAAAATATTTGTCCCAAATCGGTATCCCGAGGCAACGTGCCAAGAAGACTAGCAGCATTGCCACGCTGGATAGTATATATAATAGCTGTACTTAAACTTAACGCGTCGTATTTTCACATTGCTCGGTGATTTTACACACGATTGACAGTTAAACGCCGTCAGATCACCTATAAAAGGGACTCGATTACTATCGATAAGTGATAAGAGTTATCTAACAACATATTGCCTTGTAAACATCGAGTCAAGTGTATCTTTGAAGTAATACCTTCGCTTCGATGTTTTTAGTTATTAAAATTGATTCGTATGACCGATTTATGAATTCGATAGAATTCACTTAAAATGCCGTGATGGCCGAGTGGTTTGAGTAGTCGCCTGCAGCACAAATATTGCAAGTTCCAAATCCTTGAACTTAAGTACAGTGATTAGTCACACCACGAGCTGTATGTTAAAGGATAACATCGAGAGGAAACTTGCAAACGTCTGAGAAGAAATTCAAACGCGTATGTACCTACATACATTCGTGCTTGAGTAACGGCAATGGACTCGCCATCGGTAGCCTCGCCAGCGAAAAGAGTAACCATGGAGTTTCTTGCCGGTTCTTCTCCATGGAACGACCAACCCGAACCATGCCCCTTTTTCGACGTTTTATGAGTGCCCACCTAGGCCTATGTGAAATAAAAATATTTTGATTTTGATCGGTCACCTTGGTACCCAAAATATATCTCTGGCGGAAAGTGGGTGTGTGGGTACTACCTGTACACCTCTGTCTACCCCTTTGGGGACCCTTGTGGGAAGGGGTGAGAATATATACATTTAAAAATAGTTTTTTTTTATGTAGGTCATAGTCTTAATTTTACTTGCATATATATAAAAAAAATTGTCTGAAAAAGTTGGCACACGTAAACATGATTGACGTGTGATCGTTAGCGAGTGAAAATTGTGAAAGTATGTAATGCCATTTTGTTTGTAAACCGTGTCGCATTACTTCACACAGAACAAGAGTCAAGCGAGACATATTTTGAGCAATATCGGCTATGTTTTGATAATAAACTAACGAACTACAATTTGTTGGTTGGCAATTTACCTATAACTTGTTATGGCTGCCAACTGTTCATGATGCGTGATTAAATACTGCTAGTTTATATAATAATAATATATCCTCACGCCTTCCCACAAGGGTCCCCGAAGGGGTAGGCAGAGGTGTATGTGTACCCACACACCCACTTTCCGCCAGAGATATATATAGGTATTTTAGGTGCCAACGTGACAAATGGCGAGTCCATCACCGTTACTCAAGCACGACTATACATCTTCTCTCGATGTTTTCCTTTACCGTAAAGCTCGTGGTGTGACTACGAAATGGACAGAGAGGGCCGGTTGTCTCAAGACTTCCTGATCTCGTTCGCTTCATCCACGTTCATAAGTCTCTTCATATATGACTATACTTCAACTCGCCGGGCGAGCATTCTTGACGTTCATCTTAATATATATATATCTTCTATTATCGATACCGATTTGGATAAAATTTTGTGAGTATATTCGAGTGGATCCTTGGATGATTTGGAGCCAGTAGGTGTCGTGTTTCAGTATCTATGATTTTACCAAAACGAAGCTGGATAGCTAGTTCAAGTATGTATATTATTACATCTTTGTTGTATGCACCTGTGGAGCTCAATTTCATCTATACTATGGGTACCCTTAGTAAAAACAAATTGCGTACCTACTTACACATACATACATGTATATATATATACGTGTATATATGTGTAAGTAAGTATATAAATAGATATAAATATAGGTCTGAAAGAAGATGTAGTGACAAAAATTGAGAAAGGTATGCTGAGATGGTTTGGCCATTTGATTTGATTCGAGAGAATGAATGAAGAACAATTGTCGAAGAAAGTGTATAAGGCGAGTGTGAATGAAAGTGTTGGAAGGGGTAGACCTAGACGGACGTTTCTAGACCAAATTAGGGACGTCTTGAAAAAAGGTCAGGTCAAGAGTACCCTAAACCGAAGAGCATGTATGAAAGAAAAAAAAGTGGACGAAGCGAAAGAAGTATGCAAGGATCGTAGCAAGTGGAAAGAAGTGGTCTCTGCCTACCCCTACAGGAAAGAGGCGTGATTATATGTATGTATGTATGTATATAAATATACTTATGTGATTTCGAAATGTACATGTCACTGTAATTACACCTCTGTCTACCCCGTATGGAATCCTTGTGGGAAGATAAGATAAAGATGGAAGCTTTACTGCCAATAAAAATTAATGCCTTCTGTCGTACCTATATCACCCTAAAAAACCCAAGATGTACTCCATTATGTCTGCCTACCCCGTGAATAACTCGTGATGATAATGTATGTTTTGCTTTCCTAATAATACTAATATTATAAAGAGGAAAGATTTGTATGTAAGTATGCTTGTAAGGAATTAGCTCAAAAAGTGCTGAACCGATTTGATAAATTCTTTCACCATTATAAAGCTACATTCACCCTGAGCGACATAGGCTATATTCTCCATTATAAAAAAATATATTTCCACCCGTGCGAAGCTGGGACGGACCGCTAGTATTAGCTAACATACTATGTAGATAGATATCATAATACTTCTAAGAGAACAGTAAGATTTATATCTGGCTTAAACCGGTTACATTTTAGATATTTTATGTAGGTACGTCACTTAAATATTCAGTTAACATAGGTAATTTTATTGCGTATTAAGTTGCGCTTTATATGAGTGTGAACAGGTAAACAGGATGTGTATTTATTGCGAAGACATAAAAATAAATACTTATTTATAATTCCAAAGGTTAAGGTGTCATAACACTGTGATTTCAAAAAATAATCCTGTCACGTAAAGTAGATTCTCTTATGTAGTTTGAATTACGAAAAAACATTATTGATTTAATATATAAGGGGTTAGTACATTTTAAGTCACATAAGGCGGAAGAAAACACAGGAGATGATAACTAACCTTTACGCGATTTCCAATAAAGTTTTCTCAGATAATATATGGCTGCGACCAGCAGAAGTGCTGCCAAGAAAGCACCAATCGCCGCCCCAGCGACACTGCCAGCACCATAACAATCCGCAGCCTCTTGACCAAATACACACGGCACGAGAACGTACACAAAAAACAATTTAAATAAAACACCCATTTTTCAAGTATTCTATTTAATCCACACAGTGTAACATCACTATTTATGGCACATGAACGTTTCTGAACGAAACTGGTCACTGATCACATTCCTGAAATTTGAATTATTTAAAACTCGAATCCGGAATGCGCTTCAAGTTTTGAATTGTTTTTTTTAACGCATCATAAACGAAGCGTGCGCCGCGTCAGCCAGCGCGGTCGACTGTGGCGCGACCGCTGTCGGCCTAACCGTTCAAGTCGAGGCAAGTAAGCAAAAGCAATGCTATTGCAAAGAGATACAGAGAATACAACGCTACACGTCTGTCTGTAGTAGATCGTTCGGTTGTGAAAAGGCTCAGGCGGTGATTGTATTGTGGGACAGAGAGCGTGGATGGAAAACATGTTTGGTAGAACATAGAGTAGGTTTTTATGGATACGCGTATTAAATATAATGCGTTGGTTGAATATTTTTCGTAGGACTGTTTTTTACGATCGTAGCTACTAATAATTATATATAATACTCGTACTCGTACCTCGTTCCCGAAAGGGAGGTTTATTAAACACATAAAAATGAGGTTTGTTGTCGGTGCTTCAAAGCAGGGATGTTGCGAATATTCGCATCCGCATCCGCAAATGCGGAGCTTCCGCATCAATTTTGACATCCGCATCCGCATCCGCATCCGCAATAATCAATGCGGATTTTCATGCGGATGCGGATGTTATACAAGTTGCGACAATAAAGAAATTGGGCGGGGCCGACGAATGGCGCGTGCCGTTCGCATGTGAAAATTACCAATAGGAGCGTTAAAAATGGTTGACGAGATCCGACGCGTTTTTCTTGTAAATAAATCATTACGTGTTTGTTTGAGCTGTGGATTACTTATCGTATAGACATATATTTTGAGTGTTATTGTGATACAGTGATAATTGAGTGTATATAATTGGTTATTGGGAAATCTTTATATTAGCCTTAGCTCAGCTTATTACTTTAAAATCGCCAGGTAAATGCCATTATGTTACACCGGTAATACGTTTTATTGTAGGTAAAGTTTATTGTTTTATAACAATATCCTATATTTTAAGAGAGGTAGGGCATAACGGGTTTCCCCTTCGAATTTGGAGCTGCCCGACCTGGGCACCTGACTGACTGACTGGGGACCTGGGCTAAGGTGGAGGTCCTGCCCGACCTGGGGCAGGACCTCCACCTTACAGAAGTCCGTAGCCAAATAACTCATTTTTTGTGTTGTGTTCCTACGCGGTGAATAAGGTTTCCAGTAATGAGCTCCTTGGGGAGGGGGGAGGATTGTTACATTGTGTTGGAAGCAGGGATTAAACCCATTATGCTGCCAACACACTATAACTCTCCGAACACAGAGTGGCAACGCGCAAGTGATACTTCGGTATCGTGAGCGTTAATAGGCTACGGTAACCGTTTCCCATCAGGTGGGCCGTATGCTTGTTTGCCACTTTTGTTGTATAAAAAAATATATATATCCATATTTTTTCAGCGCGTTATTGATTATTAAACAAGTTTATTAACAATTTCACCACCGACACAAAGTAATATATGGAATAGGCATGACGAAAGATTTTGAACCTATAATGAAGACATTACTATTTACGAAAAAAAGCCTATTTTTCCGTAATAAATTAAGGTTTAGCGTACTTTAAAGCCGTTTTTAATTACTTTTTCAATAGTGCGCATAAGGAGCTCGTAGGTATGACGTCATGCGCTGTGATTGGTGTTTCAGTCAAAAAGGCATATTATAGTATTATTTTTTTCAATTATTGAAAAGCTTATTAATATCAACATTAAAATTTAAATGAAATCATTTTTTAAATTCCATTTAATACGCATTTTCCGCTTAAAAATTTTATGTTTTGTCACGCCTTTAATGTAACCGCCTTGAATTAGAAAAGGCGGCAATATTACTATTTATTTAGTATAATGCGCCTATTTTTTACTTCACTTACTAATATGAAACTTAGTAAGTAAAGTTAAAAAAATAGGAGCACTTTACATTACGATTTTGTTTAATAACAATTTTAATTATCATTGTAATAATTCTTCATTCATATGTAATACTATATGTGCCCGCTACTTCGACCGCGTGGAATTTAACAAAAAATTTTTTGTTTGATTTCTAAAATAAAATTAGGCTAAGTTTTCTCCTTTTTACATCAGCTACCAGCCAGTGAAAGTCCCATCAAAATCGGTCCAGCCGTTTCAGAGATTAGCCGGAAAAACAGACAGACCGACAAACAGACAAAAGTAAAAAAATAAAAACCGTGTTACATCCATATGTATTAAGTAAAATTGTATTTATTTGTATAGATTTATATGAGATCTTAAACATCCGCATCCGCGGATGTGAGCCTTCATATATTCGCAACCGCATCCGCATCCGCGGATGTGAAAAAATCGGCATCCGCAACATCCCTGCTTCAAAGAACTGCCACAGAAATATCATATACCTACAAAGGTATAAAAGTATAAAAGGCTCAGCCTATCTTAAAATATTGTTCTATGGTTGGTAATTTTATATTATAACTTTAATATTTGAACTAAACTTACCTTGCCTGACATAATTTTGCCACATTTTTTTTTATACGACAGGAGTGGCAAACAAGCATACGGCCCACCCAATGCAAAACGGTTACTGTAGCTTATTTACGCTCACGATACCGAAGTATCACTTGCGTGTTGCTGTGTTCGGAGAGTTATACTGTGTTGGCAGCATAATGAGACTAATCCCTCTGCTGTGAACACAATATAACAAGCTCATAATTGGAAACCTGTAACGCTTAGATTAAATTTTACGCAGGTGAACCCGCAGTGCACAGCTAGTGGCGTAATAAATAAAGGCTATACGATTACACCTTACAAAAATAGGTATTGAACGCTATTCGATGGAGTTATGATTAGTGGTCTAAGCCTATTTGCTAGTCTCGGCAAATGGGGAAATAAAAAATCGTAGTGTGCAATACCGGGGAAATTGGATTTAACGATCTCGATACTTATGCGTTACATTTAGTTAAATGTATAAGTTAATGAACAGTAATAGGCATGACGAAAGATTTTGAAATCCTATTCTATAATTTAAGTAAACATTTGCTATTTACGAATCCTAAAATGTTAGTTGTATCTTTTATTATAATTAATTAATTGATATTTTTCTTCCTTGCTTTTTAACCTTTCGCACTGATGCATCTTATTATTCATACCTGACTTTAAACAAATAGATTAGATAAACTACAATTTAAATAATTGGTACAAAATGATTTGTTGGAATAATTAAATTTTAACCACATCTTGTATATTTCTACTGATACATGCAGACACAACAGGCTACATAATAAATATTAGTAAGGAGGACCATCTCAGTGTATTAAAAAGTGAGCAAATTTAGGTAACGCTATAGTAGCAAGTGGGAGAATTTTAAAAAGAGCGCCATTAATGATTAGAGTAGGATACTAAATTAAAAAAATGGAAGAAAATTTTCCGCTTTGTAACAATGCAGTTTTTAAAACATTATGATCTAAAAACAAACGTGAGTATGGTATAAAATGATACAGTGTTTTAAGTACACCAATTATTATTAACAAATGGAAAATAGTATTAAATAATTACCGCACACTTCACCCTGTTTAAAACTGCTAAGTTCATATCATTTCCATTTGCTACACTAGCGCTATTTCGGTGTGTTCAAACAATAATTTGCTTTTAAGTGGATACTTTTTCGACTATAATCCCCCATACAAGATGGTACTCCTTACCATCCATAATAATAAAACATCTGTTAACTTAAAAGAAAAGGTTTTTGTGTTATAGACAAAAAAAAATGCTAGTATTCGTTAACTGTTAATTTGGGTTGAACGATCTGTCGTCTGTCAATCAGAGTTGCTCATGTCATGTGTAAAATAAAATTGTATGTCTGTGGACAGGACACGCCGCTTGCTTAACCGCATTAAAGAGATTATACTGTTGTTAACTATTATATTTTGTACAATATGTCTTACCGGAAATAAGTGTTCTGTTTTTGCCATTAAAGTCCTTAAATATTGTGCCTACCCCTACAATTGAGTCGATATATATTGACATACTGGCATAGAGTGATCTTTATAAGTTTTTAAAAGAAAAGATCTATTAAAAGTTGCAATAAACTGCACTGCATCCCATCCTATCCCAGCCGGTAACGAACGGTCGTCCACGGCGAATACGTCAAAGTCGGACGTTTAGGTTTATAGTATAGATTCTCGGGACGCATGTAATTGCACAAACTGAAGTCATGGAAAACGACATATTAGATTCCCTTAACGATTTGGGGTGAGTTATTTATATAATATCTATATATATATATATATATATATATATATATACGAGATCCCATTTGTGAACTCACTGATCACGAAATCTCGGGAACTATAAGGCCAATTGACTTGAAATTGGTAGGAGTATTCATTATACGGTGTGTACTTTAATTAATAATAAAGAGAAGAATAATAAGCAATGTCATTGATATTGAACTTATTTGCAGCTATGACGGTCCATTATTGGATGAAGCAATATTTGCCAAAGCCCTGGAGGGAGGGCCAAAGTCCTTGGAGTACACGAAGCTAGTCCACATCTTGGCTGAGGAAATAAAGACCCTATGTAACCTGGAAGAGACTGTGACAATGATGAATGATCCGGATGAGTCCAGTTCCTTCCTTTTAGAGTTGAGCTCATTCCTGAAGGAACTTGGATGTCCTTATAAGAAACTAGTTACAGGTATAAATGCCTTTTAATTAAAATTATTAATTTACAACTTAATTTATACTTTGAGGCCTCCCGTGACAAGCGGGCTGGCGAATATTTCGCTCAGCGAATCAACATTGCCATACAACGTGGCAATGCCGCTAGTCTTCTTGGCACCCTTCTGTGTGACACAGATTTGGGTCATTTATTCTATTTATAGTTACTTTATATTTATTATTACTTTGTACATACTGTCACAATAAATACATACCTTTATTTTATACCAGTTATATTACTTTATATTGCTTAAAATCTTTTAGATTGGCACCTAAAATATATCTCTGGAGGAAAGTGGGTGTATGGGTGTACTACCTATACACCTCTGCCTACCCCTTCGGGGGACCCTTGTGGGAAGGCGTGTGGATATATTATTATTGTTATTATCTTTTAGTTTATTAATTTATTTAATATTAATATCAAAAATTTTATTTTTACTTCTGTAAATTTGTTTACCCACTTTCCGCCAGAGGTATATTAGGTGCCAACGTGACAGATGGCGAGTCCATCGCCGTTACTCAAGCACGACTATATATACGCCTTAGAATTTCTTCTCAGACATATGCAGGTTTCCTCTCGATGTTTTCCTTCACCGTTAAGCTCGTGGTGTGACTAATCACTGTACTTAAGTTCAGAAATACTCATTGGTACAGTCGGGATTCGAACTTGTGATCTTACAATTATTATAACATGAAAACTCACATAAAATATGACCTACTAGCATCCCGGCTTCCCACGGGTGGACATATTTTTTTTATATAAGAAAATATAGCCCATGTCACTCAGGGTGAATGTAGCTTTCCAATGGTGAAAGAATTTTTCAAATCGGTCTAGTACTTTTTGAGCCAATTCATAACAAACATACTTACATACAAATCTTTCCTCTTTATAATATTAGTATGGATTTAAGGTTCTTAGATGACTGCTTAAGTTGTGTGGACTTAAAAGAAGGCTGTTAATTTCTATACTTAGGTCACATGTCATCCCGCCTCCAAACAAGGGATAACCGTATCCTACTACTAGACTACTTGGTGTCAGAGTTGATGGCTGCCCGGATGGTCAATGTGGACAAAGCTAATGATAAGCCAAGTCTGGGAATGGAGATTGTCATGGTAAGCTCGCTTAGGGACCATTAGTACCACTGTAATGTGTCCTAAATGATAAGGGCCTATGCTTTATGGTTAGGGTATGTTCAAATATTACGTAAGCAGATTTATTACAATTATTTACCCCCCTATCGCCCTTGTCAGAAAAGTAAGCAAAGCTCGTACCCCCTCCCCACATGCTTAAACTTAAGAGTAAGGGACAAAAATATTATAATCTTACGAACATTACAAACTTGTCTATTACGTGTGTGTTTAAATTTGCGGGAATCCCTGAAAATGCGTTTCGTTTTCAAGCATAGACAATGTGAGGGTTGCCATTCGTGTAAAAAAGTAAATAACTACCGATGACGCAGTCATCATCTAGACTCCCCTACCCCCATGTCATCCAAAATAAGCAAAACAAAGAAATAGTGCTTGAACGGCCCCTTATTAATAATTAGGTTGGGTTAGGATTAATAATGAGGTTCCACATGAGGCTAGGAGTGAAGGTCCTCTAAATTTCTATCGCTGGGCCTGGCAAAACTAAGCATAGATGTAAATAATACATAGACGCAGGCAGTGCTGTTTGTCTTTCCTTTGTTTCTTTCGATTAATAATATATCCTCACGCCTTTTCATAAGTGTCCCCGAAGGGGTAGGCAGAGGTGTATAGGTAATACCCACACACCCACTATCCGCCAGGGAAGGTGGAAGGAAAATATTTTAGGTGCCAACGTGACGGATGGCGAGTCCATCGCCCTTTAGCACAACTATACATACGCCTTTGAATTGCTTCTCAAACGTATGCAGGTTTCCTAACGATGTTACCTTCACCGTAAAGCTCGTTAGGAGACTAATCTCTGTACTTAAATTGATTCGAATTTGCGATCCTCGTGTCGCAAGCAACTACTCGAATCACTCGGCCGCCACAGCTTTAATAATTACTGCTATGAATATAGTGAAGGTACATCTACAATTAATTAAAAATGCAGCTTAATGAACCGTGGGTATGTTTCAGCAAGAGTCACCAACGGCCAAGGATCTGAAGGAGATCCTGATTGCTTTGAAGTTCAATAAACCACCTCCAAATATCACGGCCGAGATGCTTTTCTCAAAGCTGGAGTCTAAACTCAAGGACACAATACAGAAAGAAGGTTAATATTAATTGAATCCCATCTCAAGTGGCAGTTTAGCACTACCCAGGGATCATCTTTATATATATAATTCTTCTGTGAGTGTGTATGTCACTGAACTCCTCCTAAACGCCTGGACCGATTTTAATGAAATTTTTTGTGTGTGTTCAAGGGGATCTGGGAATGGTTTAGATTCACAATTGGACCCGATAGGTGGCGCCACCATCTTTTTTTTTCCACCCGAGCGAAGCTGGGCGGGACAACTAGTATTATGTATAGTATTGAATCCACTGATGCTGACAGCATTTATGACCCAAAGTATTTACTTTTGAATTAGTACGTGTGTAGCTGATTATTATATGAAGTGGTTTGAGCAGTTGCCTGCGACACAAAGATCGCCAGTTCGAATCCTGACTGTACCAATGAGTTTTTCAGAACTTAAGTACCTACTGTGATTAGTCACACCACGCGCTGTACGATGAAGGAAAACATCGAGAGGCTGTCATGTTGGCACCTAAATTATATCTCTGACGGTCTCTGTGGGGACTTCCTATACACCTCTGCCTTCCCCTTCGGAGACCCTTGTGGGAACGCGTGAGGATATTTATGTTATTTATTTACTGTATAATTCTTATGAAATTATTTCATTTCTCAGGTGACGAGTTGGTAGGCAAACCACTGTACAATAAAGCTTTGACGGAGAAGGACTGGAAGCAGTTGGATGAGAGCTTCAGCAATATGTTTGAAGAGTATAGCAGCAGAAGAGAGATGTTGATCACTAGACTAGAGTGTACCATTCAGAGCTTTGAGGTACTCTATTAATTGTGTACGACGTATCATTATCATTATCATATCATATCATTAATATCATGTGTCCTAATATGTTGAATGTCAATGTGGATGAAGCGAAAGAGATATAGTAGTCTAGAGAGAACTGGCGCTCTTCTCTCTCTCTGCCTAACACGTGAAATATTCAGGTGCCAAACGTGAGTCGAGGCGAGCCCATGGTCGATTATCAAGCACCAACATCATATATGTATGTAGGCTTCCTCTCGATGTCTTACTTGACCGTAACGCTCGCGGTGATAAATGATAATAGTCTGTAAAAGAAAAGATTCCTACAGGCTCGGCAACGCGCGAGTGATACACCTGGTTTTGCAAACGTCCATAGGCGGCGGGAACCGCTTACAATCAGGCGGACCGCATGCTAGTTTGCCACCCATGTGGTATAAAAAAAATATAGTCCATAGTCGGGATCTGAACTTGCAATGTTTTATTTGCAGGCTACTCGAACCACTCTGCCACCACAGCTCTTAATTTTTTTTTTATACAACATGATTGGCCAACAAGCATACGGCCTACCCGATGGAAAACGGTTACCGTAGCCTATTTACGCTTACAATACCGAAGTATCACTTGCGCGTTGCCACTCTGTGTTCGGAGAGTTATACTGTGCAGCATAATGGGACTAATCCCTCTGCTGCCAACACATTTATTGTATTTATATTGGTTTTGATATTGGTTTGTTTGATTATCAGTGGTCGGACCGTTTGAAAGCGAAGAAGGATGACATACAGACGACGTACCGCCCCAAACGTGAGCAATTAAAGATCAGGCCCAATGTTCGGTTCTCGGACTTCCTGGCCGCGCGAACCTCACTTCTACACGTCGAGAAGACCTCCAGTGCCTCCGTTAGAAGGAACACACAAAGCAGTGTCAATAAAGTTATGATTGGGCAGGTGAGTTACATAGACAACATTTTTTTATTAGCTGTGCACGCGACTTCGTCCGCGTGGAATTAAACAAATGAAATATTGTTGTAAATAAAGGTAGCCTAAGTTACTCCTTTTTACGTCAGCTATCTGCCAGTGAAAGTCCCGTCGAAATCGGGCCAGCCGTTTCAGAGATTAGCCGGAACAAACAGACATACAGACAGGCAGACAAAAATTTTAAAAACAAATATTTTGGTAATTGTGTACCGTGTATACATCCATATGCATTTATTAAAAAGGGGTTATTTTAATATTACAAACAGACACACCAATTTTATTTATTTGTATAGATTTTTCTTACATATATAATTAATTTGATTACAGGCATTGCTTGCTCAAAGAGACTGGTCACTAGATTAAGTATATAAAATCCTTTGTTAGTATGTTTCTTCCTATTTCACCCTTGTGACGTGTTGTTGACGACAGCCTGGCCCTAATAGTGAGAGCTCCTGACTGCAAAACCTTTTTTTTTTTATTTTTTTATTTTTTTTTATACAACTGGAGTGGCAAACAAGCATACGGGCCAACCTGATGGAAAACGGTTACCGCAGCCTATTTACGCTTACAATACCGAAGTATCACTTGCGCGTTGCCACTCTGTGTTCGGAGAGTTATACTGTGTTGGCCGCACAATGGGACTAATCCCTCTGCTGCCAACACAATATAACAATCTCCTCCCCTCATTACTGGAAACCTTATTCCCCGCGTAGGAACACAACACAATAAATTGTGTTATTTGGCTACGGACTTCTATAAGGTGGAGGTCCTGCCCAAGTCGGGCAGCTCCAAATTCGAACGGGAAACCCGTTATGCCCTACCTCTCTTAAAACGCTCTTAAAACCTGAGGTCGCAGGCTCGATTCCCGCTGAGGGCAGATATTTGTATATGGTGGATATATTTGGATATGATGAACACGAGTATTTGTACCTTAGTCTTGGATGTCATGTATTTTAATTATATATCTATCTATCTATATAAGTAAACATATCGTTGGCTAGTTACCACATAACACCAGCTCTGCTTTCTTGGGGGTATGTCAATTTGTGTGGAAGTGTCCCAATGTATTTATTTTACTTATTATCTATACTAATATTGTAAAGAGGAATGATACGTATATAAGTATGTTTGTAAGGAATTGGCTCCAAAAGTACTGGACCGATTTAAAAAATTCTTTCACCATTTGAATGCTACATTATCACTGATTAATATAGGCTATTTTAATAACTAGACATTTATGGCAAAATGTTTAAAATTGTGTAATCGTCCCAAAGTATTTATTATTATTATTATTTTCTTGCATCGTGTTATGTAGGTCCCCGATCGAGGTGGGCGGCCTCAAGACCAGCAGCCTCCGCCACCCGAGATGCCGTCGTGGCAGCAACGGAGCGCATCCCAGCAGGTATTTACGCTTATCATTTATCTAAATTTAAGCCGTGGTGGCCGAGTGGTTCGAGTAGTTGTCTGCGACACAAAAATCGCAAGGTCGAATCCCGATTGTACCAATTAGCTTTTCTGAACTTAAGTACAGTGATTAATCACACCTCGAGCTTTACGGTGAAGGAAAACATCGAGAGGAAACCTGCGTACGTCTGAGAAGCAATTCAAAGGCGTATGTATAGTCGTGCTTGAGTACGTTGCCTACGTCACGTTACCCACTTTCCGTCAGAGATATATTTGATGCCAACGTGACAGACGGCGAGTCCGTCGCCATTCCGCCAGAGACTATTCGCCTTTGAATTGTTTCTCAGACGTATGCAGTTTTTCTCTCGATCTCACCGTAAAGCTCGTGGTGTGACTAATCACTGTACTTAAGTTAACAAAAACTCTTTGTACTGTAAATATTAATAAATGAATAATATGTTGTCGTCAGGGTGGTGGCCGAGGTGGGGGCGGGCGTGGGGGAGGCGGCCGCGGCGGGGGCCGGGGGGATGGCGGGGGGCGAGGCTCGCGGGGGGGGCGCGTGCAGGGGGGGTACAGCCAGGGGGCGGGCGAACAGGCCAGGTGAGTCACAAGGTTATTTAAACAAGTAAAAACATATGGATAAAGTGTACAACGTCTTACTAATAGGTACCCTACATATTGTAATTGCGAAAGTTTTGTGACGATAATTGTTCTTCTTTCACGCAAAAACTACTGAACACACTTGGGTGAAATTTAACACAGAGATAGATTAGCTGGATTAACACGGGATATTAATTTTTGATGATCATTAGCTGGATTAACACGGGATATAAATTTTTGATATGATCATTAGCTGGATTAACGCGGGATATTAATTTTTATTTTATTTATTTATTTAACATCCAAACTAACATCTATCTTCACAGTACAGTACCAATACAATAGAGATGCAAATATTGTTGATCATTAGCTGGATTACTAAGACATATTCATTTTTAAACTATGAGGAAGAATGGTGGGGCGCGTCTTCGTGGATGGCGCTCCATACATCTATACAATATGTATAGACACCAAATATTTATAAATCTATTTAAATTGTTGTGCGTCATTATCATTGTAATGTTCTTACTGCCCGGAATATAATAATGGTTTTTTTATTTAGTTCTTTTAATTAAGCCTACAAAAAGCCAAAATGAATACTTTATTATGTATTCCCACAAGGGTCCCCGAAGGGGTAGGCAGAGGTGTATACGTAATACCCACACACCCGCTTACCGCCAGAGGTATATTAGGTGCCAACGTGACAGATGGCGAGTCCATCGCCGTTACCCAAGCACAACTATACATACGCCTTTGAATTTCTTCTCAGACGTATGCAGGCATAATTATAGTAATTGACATTATATACCATTAAATATCGGACATTGATGTAGTTAACTATGTGCGTGTGTGTGTGTGCTTTTATACTACGAAGGTGAAAAATTAACGGCGAGCAAACCGGTTCTCGGCAGTTTTCGTATCACATGTAAAGTATCTAAGTAATAGATAGTACTTATGATAGGCGGAATTCATGTGTTGCATACACATGAATTCCGCCTATCGATTCAGTCGTCTGTTTCGTTGTGTGTTGTCGTGTGTGTGTGTGTGTGTGTGTGTGTGTGTGTGTGTGTGTGTGTGTGTGTGTGTGTGTGTGTGTGTGTGTGTGTGTGTGTGTGTGTGTGTGTGTGTGTGTGTGTGTGTGTGTGTGTGCGTGCGTGCGTGCGTGCGTGCGTGCGTGCGTGCGTGCGTGCGTGCGTGCGTGCGTGCGTGCGTGCGTGCGTGCGTGCGTGCGTGCGTGCGTGCGTGCGTGCGTGCGTGCGTGCGTGCGTGCGTGCGTGCGTGCGTGCGTGCGTGCGTGCGTGCGTGCGTGCGTGCGTGCGTGCGTGCGTGCGTGCGTGCGTGCGTGCGTGCGTGCGTGCGTGCGTGCGTGCGTGCGTGCGTGCGTGCGTGCGTGCGTGCGTGCGTGCGTGCGTGCGTGCGTGCGTGCGTGTGTGTGTGTGTGTGTGGGGAGGGGGGAGGATTGTTATATTGTGTTGGCAACCGAGGGATTAAACCCACTATGCTGCCAACACACTATAACTCTCCGAACACAGAGTGGCAACACGCAAGTGATACTTAGGTATCGTGAGCGTAAATAGGCTACGGTAACCGTTTCCCATCAGGTGGGCCGTATGCTTGTTTGCCACTCTTGTTGTATAAAAAAAAATACCTTAATATAGTTCGGTATTTTGTTGTATACTTTTAAACACAAAACTAAACAACTTTTAGTATACTTGGCTAGTCTGGGAATGTCGCTTGTCACCAGTTTGTATGGGTCGCTTCTATTTCGAGGGCAGACATCATTTGCCAATTTGAATGAGTTTTTATGCTTCCGAACAAACATGCAAACTTCGTATATAAAGAGACACGGCAGCGGTTTATATGTGTGTAAATCGTCTGTTTGTGTATCCAGACCTCAAACCAGCCCGGCATCGTTCAACCAAAACCAGCGCAATTACCAGACATACGAGGTGCCGCCCGGCGGTTACAGCACCCAGAGCGACTACGACCACCATCGTGGAGGCTACAGCCAGAAGAACTCCGGCTACAGCCAGAAGAATTCCGGCTACAGCCAGAATAACTCCGGCTACAACCAGGGCGGCTACGGCGGCGGCTACAATCAGGCCTACGATAGCATGGGCAGTATCAATAATCAAGGATACAGCAGTTAGTGTTTGTCTTTCTGTTATTTATGATGATGATGAAAGACGCTTATTATCATGCGGCCCGCGTGATGGTAAGCGGCTTTAGATAGTGCCATTGACGAAGACACGCTCCAATCTTTCATACATACATACAAACATATAATCACGCCTCTTTCCCGTAGCGGTAGGCAGAGACCACTTCTTTCCACTTGCTACGATCCTTACATACTTGTTTCGCTTCGTCCACTTTCACTATTATTATTTTTTTTTATTTATTTTAAAATACACATTAGAACGGCCAGTGGCCAATTACTCTAAATAGTTAAAAATTATACAGCATATACACAATACAAAAGAAAATATATAAAACAACATTCATACATTCGCCTCCCAATACTCCAGACATGCCGACATAATAGTCTGCCATCCATCCGCAAACAAATCGCGTTATCTTCATACATTCCCAATATTTCCTCATAGTGTATAGTGTGTGTGGTGTAGTGTAAGTGTGCAATTTTCCATGAATGTAGATTATTATCGGTACACACTGATTACCTATGAGAGCACACGCACACTACTATAGAGTCTAGTACTATACTATAGAGTCGGGTCATACTGCCCGCATCCCGCGACACCCTCGACTAGTAATTGGTGGGGCGCGTTTTCGTGGATGGCACTATTTATGCCGTCGCCTTTCTCAATATCTTTTTTATTTTTATTGTAACTACTGTGGTAGTACTAAGCTCGTGGTGTGGCCAATCACGTGATTAACACATAATGTTTTGTTCCAGAACAGAAATTTTTATCAAATTGACAAATATAATAAAAAAATACGGCTAGTGTTTGAATAAGTCAATCAATCAATCAAAATATTTGTATTTCACATAGGCCTAGGTGGGCACTTATAAAACGTCGAAAAAGGTGCACGGTTAGTGTTGGTCGTTTCCATGGAGAAGAACCGGCAATAAACTCCATGGTTACTCTTTTCAAATCATTAGTTTCCTATTCCTGTTTGTTTGTGTAAAGAACGGTTTTTGTACCCAGGCGGTGGTGGTGTACCCTACAACAAAGGGTACCAGAGTCAAGGGTACCAGAGCCAAGGGCGCGGCTACCAGAACGAGCACGACGACCGCGACCGGCGGGGCAGGGGAGGGGGCTACCACAGGGGGGGGAGGCGCTGATACCCTACACAGGATGTATAGGAAACTTACGGTTGCTTTGATTAACGATAGCACCCTATATGCGAAGGTGAAATTAACAATTGACTTTTCGTATTACTTATACGAAAATGATTGTTCATTTGTATGGACTTGTATGAAATTTCCAAATGTTTTCTAAACAACGACCATATGTAGGTACTATCGAATTGATAGCGTCCTGTGTATCATTATCTTTCTATGTAGGATTTATTAAAACAATGTTATCACTTATTGAATGGTCGCTCTATTGCTTACTAGCCTGTATACCTGTATACCTGATATCGGCTGAATGAAAAAGTATGCTTAGCTAGCATTTTGTGTGGTGAGTATATTTGTTTTTTTGTGTGTAATATTATAAATATACATATATAGGGTGTGTGGGTACTACCTATAAGTGATCAAAACAACCGACGATCCATCGCCGTTACTCCAGCACGACTATACATACGCCTTTGAATTTCTTCTCAGACGTATGCAGGTTTCCTCTCGATGTTTTCCTTCACTGCTAAGCTCGTGGTACGACTAATCGTTAAAAAATTGTTAGTTCTCTGTTAATAACTTGTTTAGAAAAGGGGATTTATAATTCTGGGGATATATTTGTGTCATTGGGGATCTTACATAAATAATAGTAACAGTATAAGCGCTGAAGGTCGTTTTGATCTGCGTATTGTATTTGGGCAAAATTGATCCCCAGGAGCCTCGTAACCCAGCGAGTCCTGAAGCATATTATTAGGTAATAATCTTCGATCACTTATAATTAACTAGATGCACAATCCCATACAAAAGTTTTCTAAAAACTGTCCCCAAATGTTTTGACGTAATTTCTAGTTGAAATATATAAATAAATCTAAATTCAACCTTAAACCCAGTGTCTACAGTTGTATTCACAAAGGTACGTACAAAAAGCAATAAATTTTTACGACCGATACTTGCTGCGAAACAAATTCAACCTTACACGCATGTTTTAAAGTCAGAATTAAAAGTGCCAATAAAAAGCAATAAAATTTTACGACCGAGGCTAGCCGCTTGGACAAGGAATGAATGGAGTCGAACTGCCCAATATTTTTTGTTACAGTAGTTTTAATTTTAGAATTTTATTAAACTTATTTAAAAAAATGGGATAGGGCACCACATTAATTTAGTAATGAAAGTAATTGAAACAGCCATAGTTATTTAGTTATTCTTTATTTTGTGTCAAAAATTCAAAAATATTATTTGGCAAACTAATTAAATTTAAATTCAATATTTACTTAATATAAAAAGCAAGGACAGAAGGTTCTTGTAAAATCTAAGAATATTATTATCCACATTTTTTGACGTAATGTTCATATTTAGTGATGTTACAAAAAAAAACGGATAGAACTGAATATTGTTATTCATTTCCTTGAAATAAAATGAGTTTATTAAATAATCGTCTTTTCGATAGATTTTACATACAACATACAACGCTTCCTTGGGTCGGCTTGAAGAATTTACATTACATTTACATCTTTAATTTTATTACATGCACATATATAAGATAAAATCTATAAAATGTTACTTTAATAGCGTCTCCAACGAATGGAACAGAGTCAACGCACATAACTCGAACAATTTAAGTGGGCATGCGATAGTATGATTAAACACGTTTAGTAGGCGTCTTTACAATTGAGATACCTTATAACTCCTGCTATTTATTACGACATAATTTAAAAAATGTATTTACGATTATTTCTTGACAAAATATCAGTATTTACAACACAGTGATAACAATTAAATAATGATAATATTAATACTTACCGAAAATATGAAATTCCATACTTTTTTAGCGTCCTGGATGTGTGATTTTTGCACTTTTTAAACGAGCACTGAGACATGTTTACCGTTAGAGCGTTCGAATGCTACTAGATTAAAAGCGCACCCAAATGTTCGATTGGGCGCTCATTCGGTGAGGACATTTTTTGTCACTGATTGTGCATCTATGTTCTTTATAAGTGATCGATGGTAATAATATGTATATAATATATAAATAAATATATCTATATAAATCACGCCTTCCCACAAGGGTCCCCGAAGGGGTAGGCAGAGGTGTATAGGTAATACCCACACACCCACTTTCCGCCAGAGGTATATTAGGTGCCAACGAGACAGATGGCGAGTCCATCGCCGTTACTCAAGCACGACTATACATACGCCTTTGAATTTCTTCTCAGACGTATGCAGGTTTCCTCTCGATGTTTTCCTTCACTGCTAAGCTCGTGGTACGACTAATCGTTAAAAAATTGTTAGTTCTCTGTTAATAACTTGTTTAGAAAAGGGGATTTATAATTCTGGGGATATATTTGTGTCATTGGGGATCTTACATAAATAATAGTAACAGTATAAGCGCTGAAGGTCGTTTTGATCTGCGTATTGTATTTGGGCAAAATTGATCCCCAGGAGCCTCGTAACCCAGCGAGTCCTGAAGCATATTATTAGGTAATAATCTTCGATCACTTATAATTAACTAGATGCACAATCCCATACAAAAGTTTTCTAAAAACTGTCCCCAAATGTTTTGACGTAATTTCTAGTTGAAATATATAAATAAATCTAAATTCAACCTTAAACCCAGTGTCTACAGTTGTATTCACAAAGGTACGTACAAAAAGCAATAAATTTTTACGACCGATACTTGCTGCGAAACAAATTCAACCTTACACGCATGTTTTAAAGTCAGAATTAAAAGTGCCAATAAAAAGCAATAAAATTTTACGACCGAGGCTAGCCGCTTGGACAAGGAATGAATGGAGTCGAACTGCCCAATATTTTTTGTTACAGTAGTTTTAATTTTAGAATTTTATTAAACTTATTTTAAAAAATGGGATAGGGCACCACATTAATTTAGTAATGAAAGTAATTGAAACAGCCATAGTTATTTAGTTATTCTTTATTTTGTGTCAAAAATTCAAAAATATTATTTGGCAAACTAATTAAATTTAAATTCAATATTTACTTAATATAAAAAGCAAGGACAGAAGGTTCTTGTAAAATCTAAGAATATTATTATCCACATTTTTTGACGTAATGTTCATATTTAGTGATGTTACAAAAAAAACGGATAGAACTGAATATTGTTATTCATTTCCTTGAAATAAAATGAGTTTATTAAATAATCGTCTTTTCGATAGATTTTACATACAACATACAACGCTTCCTTGGGTCGGCTTGAAGAATTTACATTACATTTACATCTTTAATTTTATTACATGCACATATATAAGATAAAATCTATAAAATGTTACTTTAATAGCGTCTCCAACGAATGGAACAGAGTCAACGCACATAACTCGAACAATTTAAGTGGGCATGCGATAGTATGATTAAACACGTTTAGTAGGCGTCTTTACAATTGAGATACCTTATAACTCCTGCTATTTATTACGACATAATTTAAAAAATGTATTTACGATTATTTCTTGACAAAATATCAGTATTTACAACACAGTGATAACAATTAAATAATGATAATATTAATACTTACCGAAAATATGAAATTCCATACTTTTTTAGCGTCCTGGATGTGTGATTTTTGCACTTTTTAAACGAGCACTGAGACATGTTTACCGTTAGAGCGTTCGAATGCTACTAGATTAAAAGCGCACCCAAATGTTCGATTGGGCGCTCATTCGGTGAGGACATTTTTTGTCACTGATTGTGCATCTATGTTCTTTATAAGTGATCGATGGTAATAATATGTATATAATATATCTATATAAATCACGCCTTCCCACAAGGGTCCCCGAAGGGGTAGGCAGAGGTGTATAGGTAATACCCACACACCCACTTTCCGCCAGAGGTATATTAGGTGCCAACGAGACAGATGGCGAGTCCATCGCCGTTACTCAAGCACGACTATACATACGCCTTTGAATTTCTTCTCAGACGTATGCAGGTTTCCTCTCGATGTTTTCCTTCACCGTAAAGCTCGTGGTGTGACTAATCACTGTACTTAAGTTCAGAAAAACTCATTGGTACAGTCGGGATTCGAACTTGCGATCTTTGTGTCGCAGGCAACTGCTCGAACCACTCGGCCACCACGGCATACTAATATGTTGTAGCCAATTAATACTTGTTATCAAGCGGTAGCTAATATCATATACAGAATAGTATCTATTTATGAAGTTAAATGTGATTCGCAAATGCTGGAATATAATAAACTATGAGGTAGAATAGTGGGGCGCGTCTTCGTGGATGGCATTATCTATACGTGTATTTTGGTATTTAGGCTCTTACGAATCGCAACACCGCGCTATTAGCAATACATTATTCAAGCATATTAATGTTTTTTATGAATTTCTTGACTTACACACCTCTTTCGCTTATTCCACATCTGAAGGCAAAGTTATTCATACCAATATTACATCAGAAAGATTTTCTGACTCTTCACTCTTCCGCAAGATATATTTTTCAGATACCAACAGGACAGATGGCGAGTCCATCGCCGTTTCTTTCTTCTGTCTTTGAACTGGCTCTTAGCCTATGCCTAGTCCGTCGTAAAGGGAAATCGACTCTCTCGCTCTATCCCTTTCGCACGGCATGGTTGTCTCAGAACTGTTAAAGCAATATAGTTGTTAAGTTGGTGAATATAATGTTTGATATCCTATACATGCATATTCAACCTCGTTACTCTAACCCAAGTGTTACTTATCATTGCGTGTTTATGTACCTATGATACTGCAATAAATTATTTCGACAAACGAGTGTTATTCATTTCTTTACTCTTAAATAAATATGTACTTACCTAAATATTGATATACGACGAGAATGTCATATGATTAAACGTAGACTAATTCAAAAAGCTTATTAAAACATCAGATTATTTGAATAATGACATAGCAATGAGTTGCTCCTCTTGTAAAGAGTTTACGTAAATTTTATATTTTTCTACTCCCACGTAAAAGGGAACCAATTTTAAAAAGAGGAAACCGGGGAGTTTCTTTGCGCTGTTTCTTCTACTAACAGGTTTATTTTTGATTTGAAGAGTGATGAATTTGGTTGAAGCAAAAGTGGTTAGTCTATAAGACTACTTTCTTTCTACCCCGTGTAGAACGGCGTGATAATATATACCTATGTATGTGATATTAAGGTTGTGGATTAGGGCAACGAATTCGGAAGGGGTGGCAAGTTAAATGTGTATCCGCCACTGACATGGTCATATACAAACTCATATCTTCACGCAGAGTCAACGGGGTAGGCAGAGAGTAGAGCGCCAGTTCTCTTTGTTCATATGTTTTCGTGAAATTAAACATTATACTTACTTAATACATTTATTAACATTACAAGCAGCGAATAACACCGCAGCATTGATTACTCAAAACTGCACTCTATCACCACTACACAAGACACATTACAGTGAAACACATATTTACAACTAGTGTAATGTAATATTTCGGACTGAAGTGGCGTATCACAGACAATGTGAGAAGTGATGCAGAAATATTTTTATGACAAATATATTCTCAAAAATGGACCTTAACAACATTATCATACGAATCATAAGACTGTTTTTTTTTACTTTGTTCAAGGTAAATTGCAACGTATTTAAATCCAATAGGGATTAAAATACGTTGTACAATTACATAGAGCACATTATAAAACTTAAATTACTTGTTTTAGACAACGTGCTTGATAAAGGTACAGTCTGACACGATGGCAAACTAATGGTAGCTAATTCAATTCCTTTTTTTTTGTAATTTATCAGTCACTATTTTTAGTAGAGGATTTATTCAGTTATTACTTTGGGGTATGTGAAGAGCGGCGAGAACAAAGACCAGGCACTTCCTAGGCGCTAAGCAAATAGCTAAGGCCCCGTGTGGAGTACGGACCTAGGCTTAGAGTTGCTGGGTCGCCAATTAGGGCGCTGGACTGGATTTTTTTATACCACACGGGTGGCACACAAGCATGCGGTCCGCCTAATGGTAAGCGGTTACTGCCTATGGACGCCTGCAACATCAGCGGTATCACTCGCGGTGCCGACCCTGCAGGAATCCTTTCACACCCTTCTTGCAGAACTCCATGATGTACTCTCTAGGGAAAACCTCAACTGGGAGCTCATTCCACTGCCTTAGCGTTCGCGGAAGGAAACTCCTTTGGAACTGCGAAGTACTAGTTTATTTTATTTTAATACTAGCTGTACCCCGCAGTATCACCCGCTAAAATGTTATTTATTCGGACATTTTCGTAGAATAAAACATTATATATGTAAATCCAGTTAATAATTTATCTCAGTGCCAAATTTTATCCGATCCTGTTCAGTATTCGTCGCATGAAAGAGAGAAACATCTGAATAAACTTTCACTTTAATAATATTGGTACTATTTAGGGGTGTGGTGCCACCATCTCGGACGGGAGGTAGAATTTCGGGTTATTCGCGTCTATACTCTCTTCTTAAACTTTCAATGCTCACACTTTAACTTATTCAACGCAGTTTACACTCTGCTGCGAGGTAATAGGGCATATTATAGGTCTTCAGTACTCCATTTGTACGCCTCTTCCTCCTGCGCTTTCCTCTTGCTCTGTTGCTCGAAGTATTTGTTCTCGTATCCGTTGGAGCGATCGACGCCGTCCCACCGGTACCCGGGTCGGATGTCGAAGCGGTTCGGTGGGTACTGGCCTTTGTACGTTGGTTTTTCTGGGAAAAGGAAAATATGCATGACGAGCATGTATGAAGAGACTGATGAATGTGGATGAAGCGAAAGAGGTATGTAATCCCTTACGGAATAGGCAGAGAGAGTGGAGCGCCAGTTCTCTCTTGACTTGCTCTGAAATACTTTCGCTGCACATTTTCGAAGAGAATGCATCTTAACAGCATTTATACTAATTCAACCAAATTATACATCCAAACCTTCCTCATGCATCACTCTATTTATTGGTGAAAACCGTATGAAAATCTACTCAGTACTTTTAGCGTTTATAGCGCTTAGACGAAGCGGATTAATGTTTCACTATGTATGGGTATCACCATCAGTCATTTAATAGTTGGGCTCTTGTCGGCGTCTCTGATGCTATGACCTCCCAGAGACACAAGTCGTTTCTTAATACAACTCACATATGTTAATCTTGGTTTTCTTTTTCTTCTTACCTTCTAAAATTTTCTTCAGGCTGTCATGTTGTATACTCGACTATGTTTAGCAGTAATTTAGCATGGGCCTGCTTAACATTAACACAGGCTGTTCTGCAGCCTAGCAATGTCAGCAGTTGCAAATGCTTTCTCATTCCATTCGGAAACCGACTAGCTAATACTACTAACCATAGCATAATAATTATTTTGTGTAACTGTTTGATGAAATAAATTTATTATTATTATTATTAATCTTGTTTCGTCGACTCTTTTGAGTTTGTCTTGGCTTTCTCCATCCTCCAGCACCACATCAAATAGTGTATATTTAGTGGTGTTTGCTTACCTGGTCCCAACTCGCCGCGCTCCCGTTTCTTGTCTCGGATGTAGTTGAGCATGGGGTCCCCTTTCCTCTCCTCTTGCCGCAGGCGCGCCTCGAGGTCCACGTCCCCACGCAGCCGGGCCAGAGGCTTGGCTGCCTCGTGAAGGTAATCTTCAACTCGGCTTTGCTGATCTTCGGTCTGCTTAACACTGAGAATACAATAATAATGAAAATACACAAATATCCTGAAAAACCTTGAGGTAAGGGAATTTAATAGCAATTGACGGCATTCTAGTCTAACGGTCACAGTTTCGAACTGCAGCTTGAGGTCACGGGTTCAGATATTTGTGTGACAAACACTAGGATTTTTACCTTAGTCAATTAGTCTTGGATGTCCTATGTATTTATGTATATACTAGTGGTCCCGCCCAGTTCGCTCGGGTGGAAAAAAAAAGATGGTGGCGCCACCTATCGGGTCCAATTGTGAGTCTAAACCATTCCCAGATCCCCTTGAACACACACAAAAAATTTCATCAAAATCGGTCCAGTCGTTTGAGAGGAGTTCAGTGACATACACACTCACAGAAGAATTATATATATAAAGATCTCTCTATTTAAGTATGTGTATCATAGTCTTGTTTCCATAGTACAAGCTTTGCTTAATTTGGGACTATGTAAATTTGAGTGGAATTATCCCGATATATTTATTTATTTTATTATTATATACAGAGGGTGGGTCGCAGGTAATTTTTGGAGTTTACTCCTTAAGAATCGATTTTCATATATAAGGCGCCCGGTATGAGAAAAATATGAGAGGTAAAATCTACTGATGAATGACCTCGTTACGTTTTTGGTGCGCAACTTTCTAATATGGTTGTGAGCACAGAACAAAGAAAACATAGAATCCTAAAGTAGGCGTGGCACGCATGCCAACGATAAGCACTGCAGTGCTCAACCGCGCTCAGTACGCCGCCGCCGCTTGTGTATGACAGTTGTACAATCCGCTTTCAATAAGTTTGAAAAACAAGTGCAGATATGCCGTATTGCTCCATTCTTGAGTGCAGGAATGCTAGCCGGACAAAAATCTAGCTAATAGTGGCATTTCCTATCATCGGGAAGTGTTATTTAATTAAATTTTATTTTTATACGTTAATTTTGTTTTATGTCCAAATTTTTTTTAATTGTACAATACAAAAATCAATCTTATGTAATCAATCAAATCAAATCAAAATCTTTTTATTTCACATAGGCCCAGATGGGCACTTATAAAACGTCGAAAAAGAAGCACGGTTCGGGTTGGTCGCTTAAGTAAGGGCAATAAGATCGAATTTTATCTGTAATAATAGTTAAAGAACTTTCTAGAAAATTGCATCAGTTTCGCGCTACTCAACCAGTGCGAGGGTGTAGTCAATAAAGTATCGATATCGATAATCCGATTTTTACGATAGTTTTACTACTTATTTATCAACATTCCTAATGAAATATTTGTGCACATCTGAAATTGACTATTGTGAAAAGTTTAATGTAAAATATTTCGCCGATTAGTTATAATAAATGTATATTGTAAAATGAATAAATATATATTTATATTATTTTCATTAATTTGTTAATTTACCCTTTCATATGGTATTAATCTTATTTTCAGTTGGATAAACTCTTTTTGCGTATGTTTAGACAATCGTACTTAAGGAGTAAACTCCAGTCGTGCGTCGGAGCTGACACACACAATTTTATTTTGACAATTTATACCGTTGTCTTTCACACGAGATTGAACCTACAGCCTTTATAAACTAAGACAAGACTATAACCGAAACAACAGTAAAAACAATTGAACATTATGATTTAATTATTACCCTCTGCTCCATTTCTTATACTTTTCATCCAACTCTTTCTGTCTGATTGCTTTCTCTTTATGTTTCTGCTTCTCTTCAGATGTTTCCCTTTTACCTGAAATAATTACCTTTATTATAGTATCCAAACAAACAGATCAATATATTATTTTATATACATCAAGAGTACCCAAACTAAACATACAAAAAGTACAAAAATATATGTGAAGTGTGAACAATTTCTGCTCAAAAGTAGGCAGATTTCTCTCAATGTTATCCTTCACTGTAAAGCTAGTAGAATAACTAATCACTGTGCTTGGATTTAGAATAACTCATTGGTGCAGTACGAATCGAATTTGCAACTGCATTGAAGGCGAGAAATATACAAAAAAAAAAATCATAAATTGTATGGAAAAATCTAAGAAAGTAATTAGTAAAAAAAAAAAAAATTATCTTCACAAAGCTGTATAGTTACATTGGTGGACTTATAGTAGGTAAAATGCAAACTTAGTGAGAGAATGGTGCCTAAGTTAGGTCTACAATGTAAACCCGCGTTACAGGTAAAAAGGCTACTTACTTTTTCTAGACACAGCCTTAGCATTTCTACCGGACACATCATCTGTCATTTTCGTATATACATCTTCTTCTCTCCGTCTAAATTCCTCGTTTTCTCTTCTTAGCTGCTTGGCATCTTGCAGCCCTGCCATTTTCCCATCGAGAGTACGCGCCATTTTCTTACTGGTCGGCGGAGGACTGTCACTATTCCTCCTATAAGCTTTCTCATGTGTATTTCGGCCTTTCCTAGGCGGAGACATGTCTGAATCACTGTCATTTTTGCGTTTACTGCTGTGTGGTTTTGATTTACGTCCCGGTGATTGGGATTGTCTCCTCTTCTTTGTAGGAGAGACATCATTGGAATATCTCCCATATTCTTGTAATGGCTTAGAACTTCGCTTCCTAGGAGGAGACAAGTCAGAATCAGGGGACTTGTTGTGCCTTACTTTTTGTGATTTTCGTGGCGGGGATAGATCTGAGCTAGGTGATCTTCTGTTTACATCTCTTCTTGACTTTCTTTGATTGATTGAATCACTTGGTGAATCAGACCGAGTGAGGTCCCTAGAATGAGAAGTGGAATCATCGGCATCACCCCAACGAGTTGGTTTCCTTGGCCTTTCAGTCTTCCGATCCTCATGTCTTCTCGGAGGTGAGAGATCTGAGTCGTAATTCTTACTCCTTTGCTCTCGGTCTCTTCTCCTCGACGGGCTTAAGTCACCATCTCTATCTCTAACAGTGTTTGTTTTGGATTTTTGATCACTTGACCTAGCAGAAGCAGATTGGGATTCCAACCGCTTGTTTTTTCTCTCTGATCTTTCTCTTGGAGGACTGGCATCACTATCATATTCTTTGTTTTTTTTTCTTTTTGGCATTTTTTTGTCCTTTGATTTTCTTGGAGGTGATTGGTCAGAATCATCATTATGTTTAGTCCTTTCTAATTTTGATTTGTCTATTCTTTGCAAGGGACTAATATCATTCCTTTCATGGTTCTCATCATTAGTCTGTTTTCTTGGAGGTGATAAGTCCGAATCATTTTTCTTCTCATCCTCGGAGTCACTGTACATTTTACCAAACACCAGTTCATTTTCCTTCTCTGCCACTTTTATGTCTTTCTTTATTTCTTCTATTTGTAGTTTACTGTTGAAACCATCATCCTGAAAAAATTTGATATTTAATTATAAGACTTATTGAAGTAAGTTTAATTGATAATTAAGATTGTCAGAAACTTGCATGTGCTAAAGATATATAATTATTTCATTTAAAATATAGCAAGACAGTGAGATCAGCTTTGAAATTGGTGCTCTACTCTGTCTGCCTACCCTGTGAGTGACTGCATCTTTTTTTTCAAGTTAGTGTTAAGATTGTAGTTTCTAATTATGGTCATAAATATAGATCTTTTTACTGTAAGTAATAATAACAATAATCTTTGCCAGTCATGATAAAATGCCTTAAAAATTTCTATACTTCTTACCTGGTTGATGACCTTCCATTTTGATGTAGTTTTGAACTGTTCTAACTTTTTTACATCTTCAGGTCTCTCGTCAACTATCCCTACTATCTGAGGAGCGTCTTCCCCTTCATCAAATAAATCCAACTCATCCCCATCCAGAGGCCGAATCTTTGTTAAGTCTATATCGTCGTCTACTATCCGTAACCTGATGAAAAATATATATTTACATACAAATGTGTTTTGGTTTCACCTCCATACATTTTTGTTGTTGCTCGGCAGCTTCTATTTTTTTTCTTTTTTTTATACTACAAGAGTGGCAAACAAGCATACGGCCCACCTGATGGGAAACGTTACCGTAGCCTAGTTACGCTCACTATGCAGAAGTATCACTTGCGCATTGCCACTCTGTGTTCGGAGAGTTATATTGTGTTGGCAGCATAATGTGTTTAATCCCTCTGCTTCCAACACAATGTAACAATCCTCCCCCTCCCCAAGGAGCTCATTACTGGAAACCATATTCACCGCGTTCTAAGGGGTGTTAGTGCTATGTCAAATTGTTTATTAACCTTTGTCAAGAATTGAGCTGTTGAATACAAAAACTATTCTTCAGAATAAGTCCCTAAGTGATTACTGTATATAAACAAAAAACACTATCCATTCAGCATTACTATGTTAATACACTCAAAGATTTATGAAACTATGAGCATGTATGAGGACTGATGAACATGGACGAAGCGAAAAGAGGTAAGTAAGTCTAGAGAGAGCTGGCACTCTACTTTCTCTGCCTGACCCGTGAGGGACTCAACATATGTGATGATACATATGTACATATGTATCTATGCGTAGGTGTCGAACAAACTTACAAAAGTATTGTTGATGGACAACTTTTCTAGCTGAAAAATGCTCAATATTTACATTCATCGTCATACATAACATAACCTATTCACATTCACATATTAATAATAATAATAATAATAATAATAAATTTGTATATTATGACACAAACTTTTAATAATATTAACTATGTGTTAATAATAATACACGAAGCAGTCATTTATCTACATAAAAAGAATGTTTATTATAGCCAAGAGATAGGAATCATACCCTTTGCCTTTAACATGTTTTTTCTTCTTTTTCTTTTTGTCTCCTGATGGACCGTTTAAGTATTTTTGTAAGTAAGACTTCTGGTCTATCTTGTTAGCCATCTAAAACACTTTAAAATAAAACATTAATATCGTAAAGCAATATGCATTTGAAATCTATTGTTGAGTAAACTCAGTTAACTGTAAACGAGCTTACCTTTGATTTGACGTATGAGTATTGAATTTTATTGAGTCTACGACTTTGAAATACGTCATTGCAAGTTTTTTTTAATATTGACATAAATACCAGTCTTTCAGTGTATACACTTAGAATGTGAAATACATTCGTCAACGGTTTTGTTCAAGTCAAATTGTTTGGCAATTACAATACTATTTTTTAAACTCGATACGAAAGTAATCGCAAGTCGCTCTACCGTAGAGATAAAACACCTGAATAGGTCTACCATGACACCATGACCTTTACCTTGAAGCACGCGATCGAATTTTGGACCCACCGTTAGTACGACTTCCTACATAGTATTTGTGCATTTCTAATTTTGCATGGGCTTTGTAGCGTTTAGTCACTTAGTACTAATTATCTATGATTAATTAACTTATTTCTTTTATGGTTTAAAAAAAACGTAGACTTAATCTGATTGCCGCAGCAATAAAATTTATTAAAAAGCACTTTGTATGCCATTAAAAAGTTTTGCGTTTATAAATTACACAATTTATAACAAACAGAGTCCGTTGTCGAAACCATCGTCGTTTCAAAGCTGAAAGTGAGTTGAATTTTCGAGGTATTTCCGTTTATGCGTCGATTTCTTGGTTTTTAGGACGAGGTCTAAAAAAAATTAAATCATAGTCAAAAAATTTGTACTGTAGGTACAGAGTATATCTATTCGATGAGCTTAATGCTTATCAAATTAATGTTTCAGGTTTTTTCAGGTTTCAGGTTCAGGACGATTCGATATTGAATCAAATTATATAACCCTAAAATAGATAGGCATAAGATAGATAGACTTTGAATATGATCGCATTGTTTGTAGTCAACGTTCAATGTCCAACTGAATTACCGAGTGGTTCGAGTACCTAGTTGCTTGCAACACAAAGATTGCAAGTACGAATCCCGACTGTACCAATGAATGAAATGAGTGTGAATTTAACTGCAGTGCCTTTTATTTTTATTAGTCACACAATGAGCTTTAAGGTGAAGGAAAACATCGATAGGAAACCTGTATAAGTTTAAGAAGAAATTCATATAGCAGAAAATACCTACATATAATTGTGTCAGATAAACGCTAATGAACCCGCCAACTGTCAAGTTGACACTGTCACCTAAATACTTCACAAGTGTCAAGAGACCACATTGCTACACCCGGCTAAGTAAAAGTGTTGTGTCCCACTTTGTAGGGTCCATTACCCTACCAATTTTATAGTACATATCATAACACCACGCCGAGTCCCTAATGGGGTAGGCAGAGAGTATAGAACGTAATCACTCATCCTTTCTATATGTCCAAAGCAACGTAACATGCCTTTCTTCATCTTTACAATCACGCCCTCATTCACGCCAGTTGATTTGCGAATCTCTTCATTGCGGATTCGATCTAAGATCGTTACTCCGCACATTTTTCGAAGAGATCGCATCTCAACTGCATTCAAGCTATTTTCATACTTCCTCTGACATACCCAGGATTCGCTGCCATACAATAAGGTAGGTACCAATATCGCGTTGTGGACAGCAACTCGAGCAAATTTTATAGTAACTAAAAAAAAAAAAATATTACCTTCGAGCTTGTATCATCTATAGTTTTATCTTGTTTAATTTCGCCATCATATCGATCGCTATCGTCCGCGTCGAAGCGGCTGTCTAGTCTGGTATAATGCTTTCCATACCGATGTTGATACTTGTCCTGATACTGGTAACTATACGGCTCTTGGTATTGATAATATCCGTCAGTGTCTCGTGTGTTGTCCAATCGAGTTTTGTCGTAGCGATCAGTATCCTTATAACTTCGGTCGTGATAGTAATCTTGGTATGGGATATAATATGGATATAGGTACTGATACCGGTATGTGTCTAGGCCATCGGTGTTTTTCTGCATTCGGTCGTAATAGAGTAACTGATAAGGGTAGTACAATCGGTACTCATAAGGGTAGACGTAACGATCGTTATCTGTTTGCGTTCGGTCTAGATACGTGTAGCCATATCGATCGGTGTCTTTCTCTCTCCGGTCTTGATGAGTATAGCCATATCGGCCGGTGTCTTTCTGCGTGCGGTCTTGATGAGTGTAGTCATATCGGTCGGTGTCTTTTTCTTTTCGGTTTTGATGACTGTAGCCATATTTGTCGGTGTCTTTCTCCTTTCGGTCTTGATAAGTGTAGTCATATCGGTCGGTGTCTTTCTCCATCCGGTCTAGATAAGGGAATTTGTCTCGTTCAGTGTCTTTCTCTTTTCGGTCTTGATAAGTATAGTCATATCGGTCGGTGTCTTTTTCCTTTCGATCTTGATAAGAGTAGCCATATCGGTCGGTGTCTTTTTCCTTTCGATCTTGATAAGAGTAGCCATATCGGTCGGTGTCTTTTTCCTTTCGATCTTGGTAAGAGTAGCCATATCGGTCGGTGTCTTTCTCCTTTCGGTCTTGATAAGGGAATTTGTGTCGTTCAGTGTCTTTCTCTTTTCGGTCTTGATAAGTATAGTCATATCGGTCGGTGTCTTTTTCCTTTCGATCTTGATAAGAGTAGCCATATCGGTCGGTGTCTTTCTCCTTTCGGTCTTGATAAGTGTAGTCATATCGGTCGGTGTCTTTCTCCATCCGGTCTAGATAAGGGAATTTGTGTCGTTCAGTGTCTTTCTCTTTTCGGGTTTGATAAGTATAGTCATATCGGTCGGTGTCTTTTTCCTTTCGGTCTTGATAAGAGTAGTCATATCGGTCGGTGTCAGCCCGGTCATTTGTTTGTGCCCGAGTCCACTTTTCGGACCTCTCACGGCTATATTGTTTTTTCTTGGCCTGCCCATAATTTGGTATATCCTAAACGGAAGTAATCATTTAAACGTGTTAAATTTATGTTTTTAACGGAAATGTTTGCGTTTTAGAAATAATACTTACGTCATCGTCAGCATTTTTGTCGCTGTTAGTCTTTACCTCATCGCTGGGTCCTTCAGTCAGCTAATAATAATAATAATAAAGTAATTAGTATCTGTCACGAAAAATTACAATGTAAAAAAATTGAAAAATCGTTTGTAATGGATAAAACCAAAGTCGACTGAAGTAATTTTTAAAACTTTTTCTCCTAATAGGCGACTAGTACTACTAGAATTTATGTAATAAAAAAATCCCACATAAATATAGTAACCCAACCACGACGATACATACGCCTTTCAATTTCATCTCAAATGTATGCAGCTTTCCCCTCGATGTTTTTCATCGCGGTAAAGCTCGTGGTGTCAAATCACTGTACTTAAGTTCAGAAAAACTTGTTAGTACAGTCGGGATACGAACTTGCAATCTTTGTGTTGTAGGCGATTATTTGAACCACTCAGCGCTAATTATTATATATTTAGCTCTGATATATAATACTAAAAAAAATATTGAATAAAATAATTTATCCACATACTTTTAAGGTAAGCTGTTGCAGGCGCCTTCGTGTCTGTATTCATGTTAAGGAAATTTATACAAATTTTATAAAAAGCCAGAGATTATTTGAGCATGCTCATCTCAGGAACCAATGATCCTATTTGAAAAAAATATCTATAAAGAGACTGATGAAGGAGGACGAAACGAAAGAGGTAGGTTTATACAAGTCTAAAGAGATTTGGCGCTATATAGATTTTAAGAGAGGTAGGGCATAACGGGTTTCCCGTTCGAATTTGGAGCTGCCCGACTGGGGCAGGACCTCCACCTTATTGAAGTTCGTAGTCAAATAACACAATTTATTATGTTCTGTTCCTACGCGGTGAATAAGGTTTCCAGTAATGAGCTCCTTGGGGAGGATTTTTATGTTGGGTTGGCAGCAGAGGATTAGTCCCATTATGCTGCCAACACAGTATAACTCTCCCAGAGAACACAGAGTGGCAAAGCGCAAGTGCTACTTCGGTATTGTAAGCTTAAATAGTCTGCGGTAACCGTTTTCCGGGTAGGCCGTATGCTTATTTGCCACTCTTGTTGTATAAAAAAAAAAAATATTATAGAATCTCGTGAGTGAATATATGTTCAGATGTACATATATTCACTCACTCACTACTGTATATGTACATATACATGAAAAATACGCACTAGATAGATCGTTCATTGATACTAACCAATGAACGGAGCGGTAATCGTACTTAAATGAATTTAGCGCGGGTAAAATCGCGTGGGCCCAGCTTTTAAAATGTATCTCAATTTTAAAATGTATGCGACTGAAAGACTACTTTCCATGTCATGAATAAATTATAAGAAAAAATCTGCTTCAATGGCCTCTTACCGTATTTACGTTGATGATTTAATTCCACAACAAATTACTTTAGATAGAACGACAATTACATATATATAAAAACACACCGACTTTCACTTCATACCCATTCATAAGTCTATTAAAATGCTCGCCGGTTTCGAGTACTCTTGACGTTACCATCTGTCAGTTCTTGGTTTGATCTCGGTAGTTGGATCATAGCCTTTTTAGAAGACGGAGCAGATCTCTTCTTGCAGACACGTTCGCTTTGTATATCTGTTTCGTCAACCTTTCTTCCCTCATCCTTCCTATATGTCCAAACCAATGTAGCGTGACAATAGATCAACAATTAAATATACAAAATAAAGATAAATACTTACTGATGGTTCGTCATTGTCGTCAGTCTGTGAATATTAAGAAAATTTGTAAGAATAAAATCTTTTGCTGTGGTTATTTCGCCGTTTATAAGGAGGTATCGCTAATTACTTGAGGCTTCCCGTTAGAGGAGGCTGGCGTATATACATACATATCATCACGCCAAGTCCCTAACGGGGTAGGCAGAGAGTATAGAGCGCCAGTTCTGTCTAGACTTAGGTACATACCTCTTTCACTTCATCCACATTCATCAGTCTCTTCATACATGCTCGTCGGTTTCGAGTACTCTTATACTTATACTCTTAGTACGCTGGCGTATATATACGATAATAAAATGAAATTAATGTGTATTCGAATAATTAAATTAACTTTTTTTTAAAAGGGAATAAATAATGCCAGAGATGTTGCCAAAGTAATGCCAGATAACGGGTTTCCCGTTCGGACTTTCCCATCCCACTTATATTACAAATATATAAATATGATAGTATATTAACAAAGTACTTACCTTAGGAGCGGCAGAAGTCGCCACCACACACAGGCAGATCACCACGAGAGTCTTCATCCTGAGCTACTGGCCATGTCACCACGGCCTACCGTTTTATAACTACTCAATAATTCCGTGAAGAATCGTATGTAATGAATGAGCCCTGTCGACAAACGAGCGTGTAATTTCCACCATTTCATAATTAATTGATATTTCACCTTTCAATAGGAGTCGTGGTGGCCTAGTGTATGTCCCCTACCTAAGCTGCCTAAGAGAGATTGTGGATTCCACCAGTGGCGTAGCTACTGGAGGGCTAGACTCGGGGCACTGCCCCAGTGCCCCGGTGCCTCCAAGCTCAGGTGGTCCTTCGGACTCTGACTTACAAACTATATATTGAACTAGTGATTTTTTTTCCACATCTATAAAAATAAATAAAATTGGAGTGTCCGTTTATAATATTGAAATAAACGCTTTTTACTAAATGCATATGGATGTACACACGGTCGGTACATATAGCAAAATTGTTTGTTTGTTCAGACTAATCTCTGAAACGGCTGGACCGATTTTGACGGGACTTTCACTGGCAGATAGCTGATGTAATAAGGAGTAACTTAGGCTTTCACTATCTGTAAGTAGTTAGTTTCAACTGTTCTTTGTAAATATTGTTAATTGTTGTTGTTGGAAATAAAGTTTTATATTAAATTTGATAACGGCCATGTATGCAATTAAAACAATGCTTCCAAAATAACTTCAAAAACACACGTGAATCGGTACATTTGCTGAATCATTAAAAAATTCAAAATGGGAACACAACGCGCACGGTTGCGTGGGCTCAACGATCGTGCGTTGCTAGGCAACCGTCTCCCGGCAATGGCACAGACCACTTCGGATATAGACGGATCTGTTAATACTAACGACTTTTTTTATTTACATACATACATACATATCATCACACGGAGACCCTAACGGAGTAGGCAGAGAGTATAGAGGGCCAGTTCTCTCTAGACTTACATACCTCTTTCGCTTCGTCCACATTCATCAGTCTCTTCATACTTGCTCGTTGGTTTCGAGTACTCTTGATATTCCCGTCCTTTTGTTAAATTATTTGCTTATAATTCCTTAATCATTGGTAAATGTGTGCGCAATATACAACATTCTTTAACTCTTAACTTTTGTGTTGTTACTCTGCGTGTCATTTCCTGTGTCATTGTTAAATAGGTGCAGAAAACACACTAGAAAAGTCACAAACTAACCCTTATTAATATCCGATTGCTTAATATTTTCTTTATATTTATTCAAGAGTACTCGAAACCGGCGAGCATGTATGAAGAGACTGATGAATGTGGACGAAGCGAAAGAGGCATTTAAGTCTAGAGAGAACTGGCGCTCTATACTCTCTGCCTACTCCGTTAGGGTCTCCGCGTGATGATACGATATGATGATAATATTTACGGGGACATTATACACAATTGTTATTAACTAGATTTCACTATTATCGCGTGGTAGGCAAAGAAAGTAGAGCGTCAGTACTCTTCGAACTTACAGACCTCTTTAGCTTCATCCACATTCATCAGTCTATTCAGGCTCATGTATTTCCCCCCTGCTTGAAGTAAATTCAATACAAGCAATTCTTTATTTTCATTACTCTACATTCTTCGCAGACATCACGTCGCCAATGCGTAAATTTGCTCCCCGGGCGCCCTGTACCAAGCAACACTATGGGACTTCTGTTATCGTTTTTTTACGTACATTATACTATCGGAAGAATTTTTCTTTTACATCTATGAAATACCGTGGTACACAGTCACTACAATCATAATTTGATTAACTTTACCCGTTCCGTTCGGTTGAGGTTAATTTATGATGTTAATCTGTATTTTATCGTTGTGTTAATAATACAATTAAAATTTAGCAATTTGTATTCTTATCAAGAACAGTGCAAAACTTCTCTCCTTTCAATAGACTTTTTATTAGAATTGCAACTTGGGTTAAGGTTGTACAGTTCCTCTGTCATAGGTCTGTATTGCAAAAATGCGGAATCAATGCCTACCTTTAACAAGTACTATTGATGTATTAATTTGCTTGTTGGTTTTTAAGTTTTTATATCCAAGATTTATTACATCGAGAGGAAACCTGCCTATGCTTAAGAAGGAATTAAAAATAAGTACATATAGTCGTGCTTGAGAAACGGTGATGGACTCACTTGTCATATTGGTTATCTCTGGGGCAAAGTGGGTATGTGGGTACTACCTATACATCTCTGTCTACCCCTTCGGGGACCCTTGTGGGAAGGCCTGAGGATATATATACTACACATCTTTCCATAAGATTAAGAGGAGTTCAGTACCTACGAACCCACTTTTTCGTAAGAATAGGTAGTACTAGAGCAGTTTTCTCTCTTCTCTGCCAACCTCTTCGGGGACTATTGTGGGAGAACGTGAAAGTGTGGTGTTAAAAGTATATAATCAACTAGTTTCCAGAGGATAAGCTTTGCTTAGTTTGGGTCTAGGTTTTTGGAATCTGTTCAAGGTATTATCAACGCAAATTCGAATTTCGATAATAACTTCCCACTTCCCAAGACCATTGGAGACCGTTTTCCCTCGCTGTTTACACGCCGTTTCGTAAACTGAATTACCCCTTTACTTTTTACCGTCATTTCGTGTGCTTAAAAATGAGCCCTAGTAGGGATTACGCCATTCAGTATGGCTCACACACAAATGAGCAGTTTATGGTAATTGAATTTAATTATTCACAGCACCCTTCGGCACGTCGTTCGTATATCCGGGTTTTAATTTACGGTAATTGTAGCCGGATATGAATTTAAAAATGAAATTGCTTTATTTGTTCTGCGTTTGCTTTAAAAAAGCCAGTATTTCAGGTTATCGTCTCTCACCAATTTAGACGGTGGAATTGTCTAATGAGATATATCTTTAAATCTTTGACGTAACACGTATTTTTCGGTGGAGGTGTCAACGTGAAAAGTGGCACCGTCTCTCAGGCATGACTTAAATTATCTGTAGCTTTCTCTTTGACATATGCCGGTTCCTTTACGGCAAAACTCTTAACAAATTAATAACAATAACTCATCGGTTCACACCGGGTCTTAATATCTGCAATATAAGTTTTGCAGGTGATTGCATAAATGATACAGCCACCTAGGTCTCTCCATACAGCCACTTAGGTCCCTAAAAGAATAATATTCCGGACTTACCCAATTAATTTTTAAATAAATACGTTGCAGTTATAAAGAAGTTTTTTTTAAATTAACCAATTGCGAACCTTTATTTTAATCAGTCACACAAGAGGGCCAATAGGAACCCAGGACTCGTAATTTGGAATTCTTCGCACTAGATCCTTCGGTGCTGCACGTGTCCTTAGGCGGTGGTAGCTTCAAAGAGCCGTGTGTTTTCACCAAAGTAGTAAAATAATAAGCCGTGTTGGCCAAGTGGTTCGAGTTGCCTGCGACACAAAGATCGCAGGTTCGAATCCCGACTGTACCAATGAGTTTTTCTAAAACTTAAGTACAGTGATTAGTCACACCACGAGCTTTACGGTGAAGAAAAACATCGAGAGGAAACCTGCTTACGTCTGAGAAGTAATTCAAAGGCGTATGTATAGACGTGCTTGAGTAACGGCGATGGACTCGCCATCTGTCCCGTTGGCACCTAAAATATATCTCTGGCGGATAGTGAGTGTGTGGATACTACCTATTCACCTCTGCCTTCCCGTTCAGGGACCCTTGTGGGAAGGGGTGAGGATATATTATATTATTATGGTAAAATAATATAATTTGAAACGTGAAAACGTGAATTTTCATTTTCAGCTACGTCTTTTTTAATTGTTGAGGGAAATTGGGAAATTAAATTTCCCGTCACTCTTCATTTTCGTTCGACTTTCCGGAAATTGTTCGCAATTCAAAATAAGGAAAATATCTAAGTACCTACGCACTTAACGTACCCTGCACGTAGCAACGTTAAATAACTTTACTCGCCCTCAGTGGTGTCAGTGGAGAGTCTATGAGAAGTCTGAACAAAAAACATGCTTGGGGTCCCGTAAGAGAAATCATATATAAAAGTTTAAAGTTTGATTTCATGTTCAATCCTCACTAGGTTGTACATTATACAAGGTTAAATTTTCTTTTTATGTTCAGTTAAACTGTTATTTTAACATTGTAAATTACATACATATCATCACGCCAAGTCCCTAACGGGGTGGGCAGAGAGTATAGAGCGCCAGTTCTTTCTAGACTTACATACCTCTTTCGCTTCGTCCACATTCATCAGTCTCTTCATACATGCTCGTCGGTTTCGAGTACTCTTAACGTTCCCGTCCTTGAGAGTCCGATCGATTTGATCCAGGTAGTTGGAACGTGGCCTTCCTCTGCCCCTTCTTGCACACACTTTTGCTTTGTATATCTGTTTCGTCAATCTTTCTTTACTCATCCTTTCTATGTGTCCAAACCAACGTAACATGCCTTTCTTCATCTTTACAATCACGCCCTCATTCACGCCAGTTGATTTGCGAATCTCTTCATTTTTCATAAATTAGTTATAATTTGTCTAAATAACAATTTTATGCTCTTGTTCCTTTCTTGCATGCTGTCGCTACCTATAATTGTAGTGGCACTCACCATGTATACATGTACCATGTACCATGTTAATTGATAGTTGTTTGAGTGTTTTCTATGTTGGTGGCCTTTAAATAAATAAATAAAATATATCTTATCTTATCTTACTAATATTATAAAGGCGAAAGCTTGTAAGTTTGGATATTTGTTGCTCTTACACGGCATAACGGCTGAACCGATTCTAGCATGGAAATACAGAAGCTGGCTAGAAGTTTGACTGAGGCAAAATAATATAAACCGAGTCCCTAACGGAAGTAGGGAGAGAGTATAGAGCGCCAGTTCTCTCTAGACTTACATACCTCTTTCGCTTCGTCCACATTCATCAGTCTCTTCATACATGCTCGTCGGTTAGGAGTTCTCTAGACGTTTCCGTCCTTGAGTGTATTAGGACATTGTAGACCTAATGTATACCGACTCATCTTATCTTACTAATCTTACTAATATTATAAATGTCAATGTAAGTTTGTTTGTTACGCTTTCACGTAAAAACTACTTAACCGATCATCATAAAACTTTGTACACATATTCTTGAAGGTATTAGAAGTAACATAGGATACTTTTTATTGAAAAAAAATCATTTTTACGAAAGATAAAAAGCCGTCCACGCCGACGAAGTCGCGGGCACAGCTAGTCTTACTAATATTATAAATGTGAAAGTTTGTAAGTTTGGATGTTTGCAGTTCTTTCACAGCCAAACGGCCGAACCGATTTGGCTGAAAGTTAAAATGGTCATAGCTTATACCTAGGAATAGGACATAGGCTCCTTCTTTTTTAATCCTGAAAAATTCCAAGTTCTTATATTATAATTTATGATGCTCTTTCACGGCATAGCGGCTGAACCGATTCAAGCAGGAACATTTCCAAAGCTACTTTTTCGAACTCCACGCAGGCGAAACCGCGGGCATAAGCTGGTATTATTATATATGCCAAAGTTTGTGAGGATGTTTGTTCATCTTTAACGCAAAAAGTACTGAACGGATTTGGTTCAAAAAGATTACTTGCATTGTGTAACATTAACATTTATTGTGTTTGTGATCCTACGCGGTGAATAAGGTATCCAGTAATGAGCTCTTTGGGGCGGGGAGAGGATTGTTATATTGTGTTAGCAGCAGAGGGGCTAGTCCTATGATGCTGTCCACAGTATAACTCTCCGAAGTGTGGCAAGTGGTGTGTGTGTGTGTGAAGAGTGGCAGCGTGCAAGTGATACTTCGGTATCGTTAGTGTAAATAGGCTACGGTAACCGTTTCCCATCAAGTGGGCCGTATTCTTGTTTGGCAGTCTTGTGGTATAAAAAAAAGCATATAGGATGTTTTAATCCAGAGCAAAACTAGCAATATAATCAAATAACGCAGCCAAAACCGGGGGTTTCAGTAAGTGTATTCTACTTACATATAGGTGGGCAGTTATATAGGCACATAGGACTCCAGGCTGTAGATAAGAGAGATGTGTATAAAACAAAATATCATTATTGCGGGGTGGCATCCTTAGGGCGTATTCACACCGGCAGTTGAACTATTCTGTGTTATATTGAAGCAATTGGAATGTCATTGATATGATTTTTATTCGATTAATAGCGCCTCTGCCTATCCCTTCGGGGACCCTTATGGGAAGGCGTGAGGATATATAATGACTATTTTTATTATGTTCTCATGTATCTATATAAATAAAATTCAATATTTGTATGTTAGTTAGTTTTATGCGTTCCCTATGCGTTCCAAAACTATTTATCAGATTGTAATGAATGTGGACGAAGCGAAAGAGGTATGTAAGTCTAGAGAGAACTGGACCTCTCTCTGCCTACCCCGTTAGGGACTTGGCGTGATGATATGTATATGTAGTGCCTCTGACAAGGTATATATTTTATTCGTGTAAACATTATAATATATTACATTATAATAAATATTGTATATATAATAAATATTATACCATGTGTCACGTTGGCACCTAATATACCTCTGGCGGAAAGTGGGTGTGTGGGTATTACCTATACACCTCTGCCTACCCCTTAGGGGACCCTTGTGGGAAGGCGTGAGGATATATTATTATTACATACATACATACATATCATCACGCCGAGTCCCTAACGGGGTAGGCAGAGAGTATAGAGCGCCAGTTCTCTCTAGACTTACATACCTCTTTCGCTTCGTCCACATTCATCAGTCTCTTCATACATGCTCGTCGGTATATTATTATTATTATTATAAATATTGTATTAGTCGTGACTCGGTGTGAACGAATCCTAGTTTTATCCTGTCCGTCTATCGTTCCGTTTACTTTGAACCCAGTCAGCTACGTACCCCAGCGCTGGACGGCTGTGTTCACTCGACTGCCATTTTCATCGGCGCTTTAATACAAATTATTTTTCATCTGTGTTTTGTGCCCTAGGGAGTTTAAACAATTGTGTGTGACTTGTGTTGGTATTGCTTAAAGTTGGATTGAGGCACTGGTCGGAATAAATACAGCTTTTGTGAGTATTTTTTCTATAAATAAATTGGTAATGCAATTTTATTGTGATGTTAAAATATCTCGCTCCAACTGGAGTTTTTGCTTTAAGGCGTTTAAATAAAGCATATGTTAATGCAATTAATATCCTATATATGTGCCATTATGTACTTGAAATCATGGCACATAGACAGAAAACAATTCTATATAACATTAATCCTAATAATAATATTAGAAATGCTAACGTTTTTAAGGATGTTTGTTCATCTTTTACGCAAAAAGTTCTGAACTGATTTCGATGACATTTGGCCCAGAGATAGATTATTAGCCGGATTAATACATAGGATATGATTTGGTCCGAAAAATCTAGGCAACCGGCACAGCTAGTAAACAATTTAATGGAACGCGGTCCTTTCTGTACAAGGTTGCTTTCAATACTTCAAGGCTCTTTTCAGGTTATCTGCAGTCTTTTGCATTAGTTTCTATTACCAAATGCACTACTGAAAAACATTTCAATTATAAATAACATCTTTTACGACGACATTTTGATAGGATTGAGATTATAATCGTAAAAATATCATTGTGTTCGTAGCACTGCTACGCGTTCGTAGCCCAAGCGCTACGCCGTAGGGGATTTTGCTAAGAGCCTTCCACGAAGTGGAAAGATAGATTGATAAATATTGACGAAACAGAGAATAAGAGGCAGAGGAAGACTACGTTCCAATCAAATCGATCGGACACATCAAGGATAAGAACGTCAAGAGTACTCGAAATTGGCAAGCAGTATGAAGCAGTATGAAGAGACTGATGAATGTGGACGAAGCGAAAGAGGTATGTAAGTCTTAAGGTGCTTGGTGTGATGTGATATATGTGTATGTATATATGTTCAAATAAATATAACACTGTCTTTAATATTACGAAGCCGTGGTGGCCGAGTGGTTCGAGTAGTTGTTTGCGACAAAAAGATCGCAAGTTCGAATCTCGACTGTACCAATGAGTTTTTCTGAACTCAAGTACATTGATTAGTCACACCACGAGCTAACAGGTGAAGGAAAACATCGAGAGGAAACCTGCATACGTCTGATATCCAATTCAAAGGTGTATGTATAGTAGTGCTTGATTATCTGTCACGTTTGCACCTAAATCTCTAGCGGAATCTGTGTGGGTATTACCTGCACACCTCTGCCTACCCCTTGGGGGACCCTTGTGGGAAGGGAAGATATATTTTAGGTGCCAATCACTTTTATTCTATAGCCAGATATTTTCTTTAATTAACCTATTTTTTATCCATATTATCTTATGGATAAAAAATAGGTTAATAACGATAACAAGGAAAGTAACTCGTATATTAAAATAAAAAATTAAACCATTAGCATCGGGATGGCCATGGGTGGCTGGGATCCTAGAGAAAAAAAAACGTGCCTTATCTAGGACTACAGCTTTCCGTATCAAGCGAGATCTATATATATCTAAAAATCTAACGTGAGCCTATCCAGATGGCGGTTCAAGATAGCTTCGATAATAATAGTATTAAATCTGAGCTGTCCAGAGTGGATCGGAGCAGAGTGGTTCCAATAGGCGCCTGCAACACAGAGTGCAATTTAAAATCTCGACTGTACTTATTACTGAACGTGTGTACAGTGAATAGTCACACCACGAGCTTTACAGTGAAGGCAAATATCGAGAGGAAACCTGCATACGCTTGAGAAGAAAATATGTATCACGTTAAAAACTACATAAAGCTCAGACAATGCCTATCCGATAGTACAGCCGTGAATCACATGCATTATACTATTTAGTATTTACTAACATAGAAGTAAGTATATAATATATCCTCACGTCGTGCACAAGGGTTCAAGAAGCAGTAGGCAGAGGTGTAAAGGTAGTACCCACACACCCACACTCCGCCAGAGAAATATTTTTAGGTGCTAACGTGACAGACGGCGAGTCCATCCTCGTTACTCAAGCAAGACTACACATACGCCTTTGAATTGCTTCTCGGACGTATGCAGGTTTCCTCTCGATGTTTTCCTTCGCCGTAAAGCTCGTGGTTTGACTAATCACTTTACTTAAGTTCAGAAAAACTCATTGGTACAGTCGGGATTCGAAGTTTCGATCTTTGTGTTGCAAGCGACTACTCGAACCACTCGGCTATCGCGGCTTGTAGAATTAAGTATTACTAACAAAATAAGTCTTGGTCACTTGAATAAATATATTTCTATTACATCCTAACCAATGTCAGGCCTTGGAAATGGCGGGGAGACATATATACTCATATACCTATTAGTATCGGTCCGTCCCGGCTTCGCACGGGTGGACATAAGATTTTTTGTAAAGGAAAATATAGCCTATGGGTGAATGTAGCTTTCCAAGGGTAAAATAATTTTTCAATTTATCTCTCTCTCTCTATGTTATACCATTCCTAACCCGGGTCCCGGTGGGAATAGTTCTTCAGATTGGAACGAATTTCGTTAGCAAACATCGTTATAACTACCACATTACAATGTTTTTAGCGAACAAACACAATGTCCCACATTTGCTTACCGTTAAAAGTAATTTATGTACGTCTTAATACGATCGTAACCCTAGATAAAAACCTTTACGACTGTGACAGATAGTGAGTCTATCGTCACTGAAGCACGACTATACATACGCCTTTGGGAGTCTTCTCAAACGTATGCAAGTTACCTCTCGATGTTTTCCTTCACTGTAAAGCTAATAGTGTTATTTATCACTGTATTTATGCTTAGATTATCATGTTGGTACAGTCGGGATTCGAACTTACAATCTTTGTGTTGCAGGCAACTCTAACCGCTCGGCCACCACGGCTCTATCCTACATTGTGTTACCGCTAAAGCAATGTATGTATATTAACGCGATCGTAACATGGAGCAATAACTGTTAAGATTTATGATTACGCCGATCTTCATCTTCTTTGTTGCCGTTGTTTCCGGGTATTTGTGTTTTGATGTTTCGGATTTTTACTGCGTAACGGCGTCGGTCCACGTCAATCACGTGACCGACGACGCTATCTTTTTAAAAGCTATATGTCGTTACATATGGCCTGAACATTAATGTGTTCAAAACACAACGATATTACAATGTTACAACAATAACGTTGTATGTAAATAACTCATTGTATGATCTTGTATTTTGTGAATTGTTTTTATTTAACTTTCTATATTAATAATATATCTTCACGCCTTCCCACAAGGGTCCCCGAAGAGGTAGGCAGAGGTGTATAGGTAATACCCACACACCCACTTTCCGCCAGAGGTATATTAGGTGCCAACGTGACAGATGGCGAGTCCATCGCCGTTACTCCAGCACGACTATACACACGCCTTTGAATTTCTTCTCAGACGTATTAATAAAAATCTATGTTTGCATGTGTGTCCTTCATACATTCCTCTTAAGAGAGGTCGGGCTTAACGGGTTTCCCGTTCGAATTTGGGGCTGCCCGACTGGGGCAGGACCTCCTTGTAGAAATCCGCCAAATATTTTTTTTTTTGTGTTGTATTCCTAAGCGCTGAATAAGGTTTTCAATAATGAGCTCCTTGGGAAAGGGATAGGATGGTTATTTTGTGTTGGAAGCAGAGGGATTAGTCCCATTAAACTATATACTATAACTCCCCGAACACAGAGTAGCAACGCGCAAGTGACACTTCGGTATCGTGAGCGTAAATAAGCTACGGTAACCGTTTCCCATCAGGTGGGCCGTATGCTTGATAGTTAAAAAAAACGAAACTAGTACATGGCTTGTGATGATACTTTGATGGGGTGTTCTGAATCTCGGAATTCGAACTTGCAGTTCGTGAACGTTCTTGAGGTAAATATTTTATTGAGAGAAACCAAAGCATGGGCCTTGGCTAGGTGATCGTTTTAGCCCTAATATGTATCAAGGCTAGAACTCAAAGTTGACTCGCTTTAAAATTTGCATACAAAGTGCTAGGCAATTTGTCGTGTATATTTCGCAAATGTTAAATCACCATTCTACCTATTTGTAATTTTATCGAACAAGAAGAGAAGTCGTCTGCAACCTTATCTTATACGTTATCACTGTACTTAAGTTCATTAAAAATATACGTCATGACCTAACCTAATTCAAACTTAACATTTTCCTTTTTATTCTACAATGGTAACAAACGAGCACACAGTCCGCCTGAAGGTAAGCGGTTACCGTCGCCTTTGGACGCTTGCACTGCGCGGTTTCAAAGGAGTTTCCTTCCGTCAAAGCTTAGGCTCTGGAATAGCTCCTCGTTGAGGATTTCCCTGGAGTGCTTGCAGGTTCGGCAACGCGCAAATGATACCCCAGGTATTGCAAACGTCCATAGGCGGCGGTAACCGCTTACCATCAGTCGGAACGCGAGCTTATTTGCCTTCCCCAGTGGTATTAAAAATTGCTCTCGCAGTGCCAACCTTTCAAATATCCTTTCGCTTCCTTCTGCAAGAAATAACCTCAGCCTGTATTCCTACACGGATCCTCTACATTTAGAACACACATAAAAAACATCAAAATCGGTCCAGCCGTTTATGCGGAGTTCAATGGTTCAGTTCAGTTCAGTGGCAGTTCAATCATGACACAAAAAAATAATATTTGGATAGAAATAAAAATCCATAATTTTCCTAGCTCATCCCACTTCATAAAAGGTACCATCATTGTTTTGTCGTATAGCTATTATTATTATTATTAATCCATTTATTTCAGGCAACACAATAAAAGTACACGTACAAATATAGGGCCCATAAATACATACCTTAACCTAACATACATACAAACTTTATTATAATATATACCTTAAAGACTAACATACATAATTAATAAAATATATCCTTAGGGTTTTCCGCTCTTGCGCGCATCCTTATAACGCCGGTACACGATTCCTGCAGGCCAGAAATCGGATTGGAAGAACATGTCACGATGCTTCGCAGGCACCTTGAGGACGTACGATTTGAAATTCGTTTATAAAAGTCGCTATATAAAAGTCGTTGGATTGCTCGGTGTGAGAGATCTGTAATTTCCTCCCCTTTGTCCTCCACTCTTCCTATCCGAGAGCTTTCCATCAATTACGGAGCCCCATTCCTATCTCCCTTACTATTTGCCCTTTCTTTTAACTAAAATGACGATTAATGATTTTGTTTACTGTTTTTACTAAGACCAGAATATATTTAATATAATTCACATAAAAGTGCCGCGGTGTTCGAGTGGTTTGAAAACTCAAAGATTTCAAGTGTTCACGGCTGTATCAATGTGCGTTTCTGAAGTTAAATACATTAATAAGTCACACCACGAGCTTTTGGGAAGGTCCAAGGAATATTCAAGGTCGTACATATGTATAGTCGTGCTTGAGAAAAGTCTATGGATTCGCTATGTGTCACGATGGCACCTAAAATATATCTGGGACCTTCGCAGTTGCTCAAGTTCGACTTTATGCCATCTGAAACTCATGCATATTGACTACAAAACCGCTTACCATCAGGCGGGCCGCATGCTTGTTTGCCACCCAAGTGGTAGGTATATAAAAAAACTAAAGTCAACACTAGACAAGTAAAGACAAGAAGTTGTTAACACTGTTTATAAAAAGAAAATTGAACCTGCCAAACACAACAGTCTAACTCAAACATAAAAATGAAATCATCATTCCTATATTTACATTTGAATATTAGCGTATTGTCTGTCGTGCTGCGCGCACATTAACATGGTATTTCATATATTAAATGATAAACAACCCGAATGCAAACTTTTGAACTAATTTTATAAACGGTGTTATTATTGACATAGTTTATTGCTAATATCCTTTATCCACGTTAAGTGCTATTTTTTACGCTTTCCCGGGATCGATTCGGGATGTTGTTTTTATGTACGTCTGACTGGGAAATCTTTATATCTTTTCGTAGTTGAAAAAAAATTTGTCATGCTGGCCGAGTGGTGATCGTAATCTATACAAATACATTAAATTGGAGTGTCTGTTTGTAATATTAAAATAACCGCTTTTTACTAAATGCATATGAATGTATACACGGTACGTATACCAATGTCTTATTTTTTATTTGTCTGTCTGTCTGTTTGTTCCGGCTAATCTCTGAAACGGCTAGACCGATTTTGACGGGACTTTCACTGGCAGATAGTTGATGTGAAAAGGAGTAACTTAGGCTACTTTTATTTTAGAAACTAAACAATAACTTTTTTTTAATAGCCACGCGGAAGAAGTCGCGGGCACAGCTAGTCGCCCATAAACCAATATAGCAAACAGTCTGTAAGAGTTTCTTCTGAACAAATTTTCAGTAAACACCAAGAGTTTTACATAAAAACAAGGCTTATGTTGTAGTGTTTGAGAATCCGGCATCTAAATATATCACCCGCGAAAAGAAGCGTAGCTACCGGAACGTAGCCAGCAGGGGCAGTGTCCCGGGGCCCCCAGGCTCAGGTGGTCCCTCGAATTCTCTATTTTATAAGTCAGTTCATAAATTGAACTAGTGAACATTTTTCCCACATTCGGAATATAAATAAACCAAATTACATGCGAATAATGGCAACTTAGTTTTAATTTGTTCATTAAAATAATAATATCTTTTATTGTACACACACATCTAGAAAAACAAATAGGATGAGAAAAAAAACTGAGAACAACATGTAGTACGCACAATAGGCCTTATCGCAAAAGCGATTTCTTCCAGGCAACCAAGTTGGAGAGAAAAGAAATAGAGAAAAAGTTGTAGGTGTATAGTTTAGCGGATGAAATACACAATTACTTTAATATACATATACTAAGCAATCTAAATAAATAAATACGAAACATATACCTACTTTATATACATACAACATATACATAAGCATACTTATATATTCTAGAGCAAGTGAATGAATTTGTATATCTAGGAAGCATGTTCACACGAGATGGAAAGTATGAAAAAGATATTGAAAGAAGGATAACTGCCGGAATTAAGGTGAATGGAGCCATGTCGGCGTTGATGGGCAGTAAAAGTCTGAGCAAGAATGCTCGAGTTGTTGTCCACAACGCGATATTGGTACCTACCTTATTGTATGGCAGCGAATCCTAGGTATGTCAGAGGAAGTATGAAAATAGCTTGAATGCAGTTGAGATGCGATCTCTTAAAAAAATGTGCGGTGTAACGATATTAGATTGAATCCGGAATGAAGAGATTCGCAAATCAACTGGCGTGAATGAGGGCGTGATTGTAAAGATGAAGAAAGGCATGTTACGTTGGTTTGGACATATAGAAAGGATGAGTGAAGAAAGATTGACGAAACAGATATACAAAGCAAAAGTGTGTGCAAGAAGAGGCAGAGGAAGGCCACGTTCCAACTACCTGGATCAAATAGATCGGACTCTCAAGGACGGGAACGTTAAGAGTACTCTTAACCGACGAGCATGTATGAAGGGACTGATGAATGTGGACGAAGCGAAAGAGGTATGTAAGTCTAGAGAGAACTGGCGCTCTATACTCTCTGCCTACCCCGTTAGGGACTTGGCGTGATGATATGTATGTACTTATATATGAATAAATTATGAAGAGAAATAGTGTTCAAATAAAAGTTCCTTAAAGGAGTTCAATGTCTTTGCCAGTCTGATGTTCTGGGGTAGCGAGTTCCATAGACGGACAGCTTGCGCAGTGAAGGACTTGGAATAGGAAGAAGAAGTGAAGGTAGGAGTATTAAATAAGTTACAATACAGGTTTTTAATTTTGTTATGGAGCCAACTGAATTATGAAGTATCTGAATTTTGATAAATCTGGAGTACTTACTTCAAATTCGGAACAAACGATTTTAAATAGTATAAACAAAATACTTGAATAGTTCTTTCTTGAGTTTTTAGACCGAAACGGACGGTGGGTCTTACGGTTTTAACAGGCATATCATTGTGTATTTAAGGGATGGTCATTGCTAACCAGTGGGTTGGTAAGGCCTGATTTAATTGGTTGGTTATAAAGGGAGTATTGTTAAATATTATTCAACTAAAAGCCGTGGTGGCCGAGTGGTTCGAGCAGTTGCCTGCGACGCAAGTTCGAATCCCGACTGTACCAATGAGTTTTTCTGAACTTAAGTACAGTGATTAGTCACACCACTAGCTTTACGGTGAAGGAAAACATCGAGAGGAAACCTGCATACGTCTGAGAAGAAATTCAAAGGCGTATGTATAATCGTGCTGGAGTAACGGCGATGGAATCGCCATCTGTCACGTTGGCACCTAATATACCTCTGGCGGAAAGTGGGTGTGTGGGTATTACCTATACACCTCTGCCTACCCCTTCGGGGACCCTTGTGTGAAGGCGTGAGGATATAATAATAATAATAATAACTATTCAACTGGTCAATGTCTAATTGGAATTCCTTTAACTCAAGGTGTGCTTCAGACGATCTATAATCAATAGCTGTTGTCATTAGCAGCTGCTTTCATGGCTAATTCCCACGGTTGGATTGTACCTTAACAAAGTGGCGGTATGTTCTTGAAGTTTCTAGAATATTCCAGAACTTAATTTTAAACTTTAAAGAGTAAGTAATACCGGTTCGTTAATCACTATGAATATTAAATGATTATTGATTGGATTTCGTACTTAAATATACTTTTGGAAAAAAAAACGCTTAGAAATAACGTAAGGAATTCGTCATACAAATAAGGATGAATAGTTTACAATACAATAAGATTTACCATTGGATGGGTTTGACATATAATGAGAAAAAGGGAAAGAGATAGTAGGAACTCAAGAGTGCTTGAAACCTACGGCATGTATTAAAAGTATGATTGTTGATGAAGCCAATGACGTCTATAAGTCTAAAGCGCACTGGCGTTCTACTCCTTTTGCCAACCCCGTGAGGGATGATGACGTGATGGTAGATTTTTGGACCCTAACCTATTTTTTAATATATAAATATATAATATATATATATACTCACGCCTTCCCACAAGGGTCCCCGAAAGGGTAGGCAGAGGTGTATAGGTAATACCCACACACCCACTTTCCGCCAGAGGTATATTAGGTGCCAACGTGACAGATGGGGCGAGTCCATCGCCGTTACTCCAGCACGACTATACATACGTCTTTGAATTTTTTCTCAGACGTATGCATGCTTCCTCTCGACGTTTTCCTTCACCGTAAAGCTCGTGGTGTGACTAATCACTGTACTTAAGTTCAGAAAAATTCATTGGTACAGTCGGGATTCGAACTTGCGACCTTTGCGTCGCAGGCAACTGCTCGAACCACTCGGCCACCACGGCTCTATTTTTTAATCCAGGTAATAATCTATCTCTATGCAAAATTACACCCGATTCTGTTCAGCCGTAGGGTGAGGGGACAAACATCCTAACAAACTTTTACATTTGGAATATATCACAGCTAAGGGTAGTACACAACTAAGCGATCGTGAATTTGCCTGAAAAAGTTTAGGGTCGCAGTTTGCTTGACGAGTTACCGCCAAGTTATGTCCCAAAATAGATCGAGCCATACGAGGTTGTTAAGCCTTCAGGTAAAGTTTTACAGGTAAGATTGACCTGTTAAGGAAAGGATACCAGTAATGGTTATATGATTGCGTATACAAAGGCCTTGTATAGGGCGATGTTAAAGTATCAAATTTTAAGTCCGTTTTAGGAAGTAAACAATGATATGTTAATGATTTGCAGGAAGCGTTGACTCTCAAATTTTACATCGAAGTGGAAAGGAAGGAAATTTACGTTTTAATAGCCTAGGAAATGATACAGAGACAAGAGACTGCCAAGGAACTCGATACCGGTGAGTATGTGTAAAGAAACTGATGGGTTTGGATGAAGCGAAAGAATCTGTAAGTCTAGAGAGAAAATGGAGCTGTTCATCTCTGACACACCCGTATATACTAGTACATATATAAGTACATATCTATACTAACTATACACCTCTGCCTACCCCTTCGGGGACCCTTGTGGAAAGGCGTGAGGATATATATATATATATATATATAAGTACATATCACCTAACGCAGGCATCACTTGCTTAAAAAGAGACTGAGGAGTTTGAGACAATTCTTTGTGAGGAACCAAATATTTCAATTATTATATTTAGGTATGTAAGTTCTAAAAGCGTATTAATGTAACATCATATTTTCGCGTAAAAAGGCTCTAAAAAGGATCATATAAAAAAGTATTTTGTCATTAAATGCGCTTCGTTTGACTCCGGAAGGTAACATTTCGATCGCAACCTTCCCGCAAAGTTGGGTGATTGGAAAAGTTCCATGAACACGATCCTCGACGCTACATGAGCGTATTCCCCTTGTGTAACATTCTGAGTAACCTAATAAGCTAAGCTTATTAACTATATAAATAAAAGGTAAAGAGCCGTAGTGGCACCCACAACGTAGATAGCAAGTTCGAGGTCCGACTGTACCAATGAATTTTCACGCTGAGTACCTCACGGGGTAGACAGAGTAGAGCCTACTTGCTTCAATTCTTACGGAATTACTTCGTCTCAATTATACTTAAAATACAGTGATTAATCTCACTAAGAGCTTTACGGTGAAGGAAAATTATAAGATGAAACCTTGAATGAATTTATTCATTCTATTACAGCCAATAATATAATCTTACAGCTAAAAGCCAACACGTGCAAACCTTAAAATTATATACTAAAAACAATTTGAGATAATATAATAAATAAAAATAAATATCCTCACGCGTTCCCACAAGGGTCCCCGAAGGGGTAGGCAGAGGTGTCTAGGTAATACCTACACACCCACTTTCCGCCAGAGGTATATTAGGTGCCAACGTGACAGATGGCGAGTCCATCCCCGTTACTCAAGCACGACTATACATACGCCTTTGAATTTCTTCTCAGACGTATGCAGGTTTCCTCTCGATGTTTTCCTTCACCGTAAAGCTCGTGGTGTGACTAATCACTGTACTTAAGTTCAGAAAAACTCATTGGTACAGTCGGGATTCGAACTCGCGACCTTTGCGTCGCAGGCAACTGCACGAACAACTCAGCCACCACGGCTCTTTTGAGAATTTGAGATAACTTACAATTTAAAACGAATAAGATAAATATTGCCTTAAGCATGAACGCTTGAAATGAAATGTAATGATTCTTAGATCTGTGCGTTGCAACAAACAAACACCCCGTCTGAATACTACAGAGAGCTTGTAACAGCAAAATCTTCGAGTAATGTGTTCCTCCTAAGCTGATTACGTCTATAAATAGTTGTATTACAATGGAGAACCTTTTGAGTAAAGCTTAGTTCCGTGGCGGAGTCGATGTCTCAATATTATCCAAGTAACGACTCTACCTTCTTACATTGCTTTGATCCCCCGGGACCTTTCACACCGAAGAGTAATTTGTTCATTAACTGCTTGCAGAAATTATTTTATAATAATAAATACCTAGAGAGAGTTACACTCAGATCGACCTAGTCCGAAACTAAGCAAAGCTTGTACTATGGGAACTAGACAATGATATAAAACTTATGTAGATAGATATCTACATATATATATAGGACATCCAAGACTAAGGGACAAATACTTACATAAACCTCCAGCGGGAATCGAACCCGCGGCCACAAATTTCATACCCAGGATCACTGACCATTAGACCAGGCGGCCGTCTATTATTTTAACTTGTTTGGACATTGGACTGGAATAATACTAAAATGGATATCTTTACATATATTATATTGCGGCGATGGACTCGCCATCTGTCACGTTGACACCTTAAATATATCTCTGGCAGAAAGTAGGTATGTGGGTACTACCTATACATCTCTGCCTACCCATTCGGGGATCCTTGTTGGAAGGCGTGACGATATATTATTATTACTTATAATAAAAATAAAACTACCTATATTGCATATTCCCGAAAAATTCGCTTCGGTGTAACAGGCGGTCGTAATCCCGCGTTTTTGTGTACACAGAGATACTCGCAGAATTTGCAATTTAAAATTGTATGAAGATAATTCTTGTCAACTTGTCGGGATAAAAGTGCTCTCGTTAACGTTTCGTATAGCCTTTATCAAAGCGGTTGGCATCAAACGTATTTAAATACAACCTCATTTTCCAATTATATCGTAAAATTACTTTCTGTTACATTCTATCTACCTTTATTAAGGTCTTTTCGATAGGTAACTCGATATCTGTCAATTTGATAGGGAAATTAGAAGATGGTCTAATTAAATCGTATTGGGGTCTCCTTGCTTAAGTATTCATAGTTTGTTAATCGATTTAAATTCTGTATATTCAAGCTTTGTGGTTAAATGACGGAACAGCTAGCTAGACGGAATTATTTATTTATTGGGATTCCAACAAGAAATACGACAAACAAAATATCATTCTTTGAGATTTCTCAGCTACAGAAGACCACATCATGCAAGACCTAGGAGACAATGATGGCGCACTAGGACGATTACAAAATGCCCAGCCCAGACCAGCAGCTCTCAACCACTGGTGTAAAGACAGTCCTTGTCAGTATGTCGCTAGATTTACAACGCAAATATTGCAGGTTCTAATCCCGAATGTACTAATAATAAAGATAAACTACTTTACTTACCATACATTTCTGAAAAAACCCAATAAACAAGTGAATATTACCCCCTTTAATACTGTCGTGTCTTATCTTTGGAGCTATTTGCTTTATTTCATTGTCATGAAGATATATTCACAACACTCAATAACTTATAGAAGACAACTGTTTTATTTTCTGAGACGCTTGTATTTATGGGATTCTGATACAAAATAATTTTATAGAATAAACACTTCCTGATATTAGCGCTATACTTAAGTAACTCCAATAAACTCTAGGGCCATTCGTTCTATTTATAGTAAGTTGATATTTATCATTATTTTGTATTATAATATAAAAAATATTATAATATAAAAAAATATCAAAAAGTAACTCCAATTGTAAATGGCCGACCTGTTGTGCCCTACATCTCCGGTCTTTGTTCGAGATGTCCATAATAATATTATTGTTATCACAGGGGAAAATCTTTCCTCTCAACCTTACAACAATAAAATAAAAGCCCCATTTTCATCCCCAACACTATTACGCCCGACTTTTGCTTCGTAGGTATTCAAGTGACAGAATGAATGACGGTCTATTCTGCCATTTCACGCGAGTGCTGGCTCGCAACAATGGGCGTAGAGCGTTATTGTTTGGAAAAGTAGGGTCATTCTGACGTGTGTTTACTCGCGTTTGAATACTCTTAACGCTTGAGGCTAAAATGCCAGTATAAATAAACCTTTTTTACTAAGTAAGTAAGATTTTTTGGAGTTTACTCCTTAAGAATCGATTTTCATATATAAGGGCCCGGTATGAGAAAAATATGAGAGGTAAAATCTACTGATGAATGACAGCGTTACGTTTTTGGTGCTCTCGTACTCTCCATGGCAACGAGAATAACAGAATGGCGATGTAATTAATGTTAATATTTACTTTCAATTGCATATTGTATTAACCTCATATTAACCTACAACAACTGTCAACTTGCGGAGGTTTTATCGTAAATTTTATATTTTATTTATAATTGATATAAATATAAATTTATATCAATTGATATTTATTTCAAAATTGAGAAAATTACTCAATGAATAAAAATCAATCTAAAGATGTGCCATGCATACTCTAAGTAATATAAGAAATACATTCATTTACCCTTATTAACTAATCTATTTATTTTATAATCGTTCGTAAGGAGTAAACTCCAGTCGTGCGTCGGAGCTGACACACACTTTTTTTTTTCGTTCCTGTGTAGGGGGTAATGTTAACACATTCGTTAAAAAAACAAAGTAAAATCTCAGTATGACTATATAACACAATGAGTGAATTTGTGTGTGTTACGCTTTGACGTCTAATATTATTTGACCGATGATCGTAAAATTCTGTATATTTTTTAAGACATTCAAGGTGGTATATTTCATTTAATTTTATATATAGTTTGATACGGTAACTAATATTCTCACGCCTACCCGCAATTGTCCCCGAAGGGGTAGGCAGAGATGTATAGAAAGTACCCACACATCCACTTTCCGCCAGAGATATATTTTAGGTGCTAACGTGACAGATGTCGCGTGCATCGCGGTTCCTCAAGCATGACTATACCGTATATATTACCTTTGAATTTCTTCTCAAACGCTGTACAGCTAGTGATGTGACTAATCACTGTACTAAAGGTCAGAAAAACTCATTGGAATAGTCGGGATTCGAACTTGCGATCATTGTGTCGCGGGCAACTACGCGAACAACTCGGCCATCACGGCGTTTTCATATAACAAAATACAGCAAAACTAGGCATTTCATTTAAGGATCGAAATCCAAACTTAAATTCAAACCTAGAGCTCGAATCAACAGATACAAATTCATTGATTAATTTTATTTGAAAATGGAACCAAGAACTCCTAGTAGGCAGTATCCAATTTTGTACTCTTAAACAACCGATTCCTTTGCATTTACTAAAGTCATTTCTCTCTAAAGGTATAGCTCATAAGATTAAAAGTTATTAAAATATTCAGGCCAAAAAGGTTTTGATTAAAAATTAGAAGAATAGTTTTCATTATTCTATTTTAAAATTTATTGCGTACACTATTATACTCAGAGATACTCGCATGTATTCAACAAATACAAATATTAAAATAATATATTCAAATATTCATATACTAAGATACAAAATATTCAACCCCAATAGGTTTTGTTTAAAAATTAGAAGAAAAGTTTTCATTATTCTATTTTAAAATTTATTGCGTAAGTAGACTATATTTTTGCCATATTTCTATACCCTACTTCGATTTTCGTTAGTTATCTGTTTTTTTAATCTCGACTCACACCTTCTCCGAATTGGGTGTATGAAGACCCGTAACCGCAGAGGCAATTTGTCAAACCATCAAGTTCCGAGCTAATAAAACCAGACCAGGGACAATTGACGGGTCTCCCACCTAACTGATTTGTATTCATGTCTCGGGCGGACTGAATGAATAAAAAGTTTCCGCCAACCACAAATCTGATTTGGTCCGGATGGATCTTTGGGAGTTCATTTTTTGAAACAAAGAGAGGTTTTTTTTGCCACTTAGTTTGGAAACAAGCATAGGGTTTGACTGACATCGCCTGCTAGCGGAGATGGCAACACCGCAGGGTATTTCTCGCGGAAAAAATGAGATTTTGACAGATAATATTTTTTGGCGCCTTTCCCATTAGTGTCATAGCATATCGCAAAAGGCTTTGGGTTTGTACATGCATTATCTATGGACCCCAGATTCTACCAACTCTGAGGTATTTTATATTGGCCAAATAAAAATGTATTATAATTTGTATCTTTTATATTTCTACAGTTGTAATTTGTAAAAGTTAAAGTTGCAAAAAATAAGGAACATAATATTTTTCTAATAAAAGAAATGCTTTGATCTTCCCGGACCGCAGATGCTGAGTGATACAGACATATCGATCATTCAGGTCAGGTTATACTTAAATGTGTACGTCATATTTCCTGGGAATCCAACTGTACAATGATTTGTTTTAATTGTAACTTCTCTTTAAACTTGCGATGAGTATTAAATAATGAAAGTTAGTCAGTCAATTTTTCAAGTACGACTACGCAATACGTATTAGATCTTCATTTCGAATGATCAACACTTCTCGGACCAGGACTCGAACTTGCAATCTTGTGTTGCAGGCAACTACTCGAACCACTCGGCCACGGCTGGCTTGCATGAAATGAAATCTTACTTTGTTGTACTGTATATTAGCTCCACTGTATTTGCAGTAGCGATACACATATCCAGGATAAACGGAGGTCATTGTCCTGAAAATCTTTCATACACATTAAAGTCGACAATAACCCCAGTCTAGACGGAACTTGCGTTGAGACTGCCCGTCGCTTGGCAGACGAGCTCAATCGATATCAATCCGAAGCTGCTCTACGCAGTTTGTTTTGAATTTAACTTTTTGTCTTTGTTTGCTCAATACTTACGCTAGGGAAGAGCAGACACCCGTCACAGGCTTGCGCTTAAAAGAGGAACTATGGTTTATAAGATTTATTATTATTATCTCTTATACTTCTAGTTCTTCTTCTTTTTTATATGAAATAATTTAAATGAAATAAAAAAGGTTAATTTAATATATAATACATATTATACGCTCACTCCTCACGCTTTCCCACAAGGGTCCCCGCCCACTCCGGGTCACCGCCACACACCCACTTTCCGCCAGAGGTATATTAGGTGCCAACGTGACAGATAGCGAGTCCATCGCCGTTACTTGAGCACGACTACACATACGCCTTTGAATTTCTTCTCAGACGTATGCAGGTTTCCTCACGATGTTTTCCTTCACCGTAATGCTCGTGGTGTGACTAATCACTGTACTTAAGTTCAGAAAAACTCATTGGTACAGTCGGAATTCGAACTTGCGACCTTTGCGTCGCAGGCAACTGCTCGAACCACTCGGCCACCACGGCTCTTTAATGGTTAATTTAAATTAAATTAAATAGGTTGAAAATACATAATTTTAGATAGCTTTCATGAAGTCAATTGACTTGTCTATACTAATATTATAAAGAGGAAAGATTTGTTTGTTTGTTTGTTTGTTTTTCTTTCAATTCTTTCACCTTTGGAAAGCTACACTATCCCCGAGTAACATAGGCTATATTAAATTGGACCCGATAGGTGGCGCTGCGATCGAGTTTTAAGAATTTTAACTTTTTCACCCGTGCGAAGCTATCCCTTTCTGTGTGTCTTAAGGTGGATTCGAGAATGGTTTAGATTTACAATTGGACCCGATAGGTGGCGCTGCGATCGTGTTACGGGCAATTTAACTTTTTCACCCGAGCAAAGCTGGGCGGGACAGCTAGTCTTGTATAAACAACAAATATATTGTATGCTCTCTCTCTGTTAGCATATTATATATATATATATCCTCACGCCTTCACGAAGGGCTGCTGACACAGTGCTGCACAGGGACGCACTGTGTGCTTCCATAGGAGTTTTCTTCCGCGAACGCTCAGGCTGTGGAATGAGCTCCCCGTTGAGGTTTTCCCTGGAGAGTACAGCATGGAGTTCTTCAAGAAGGGTGTGAAAATATTCCTGCAGGGTCGGCAACCCGCGAGTGATACCCCTGGTGTTGCTAGCGTCTATAGGCGGCGGGAACCGCTTACCATCAGGCGGACCACGTGCTTGTTTGCACCCATGTGGTATAAAAAAAAGGCAGGCAGAGGTGTATAGGTAGACCCCACACACCCGCTTTCAGCAAGAGATATATTCTCGGTGCCAAAGTGACAGATGGCGAGTCCGAGCGATATATTTATATATTTAAATTTAAATATATATACGAGCAGCAGTCGGTTCACGGTGAAGAAAAACGTCGAGAGGAAACTTTAATACGTCTGAGAAGAAGTTCAAAGACGAAACAATATTACCGTCGGCTAAATGTCAGACGGAACGAGCTCTTATGTCATACAAGAATTGTTACTAGAGCTCGCTTCATTACATCGTTATTAGCTAACTGCTAAATGTGAAGGCAAGTTATTAGCATAATTTACCATTAACTTTTACCAGTGTGGGGCGGGACGCCGCGCCCTACCGTTGTGACACATCGTCCCCTAACATGACACCAAGCATACCTTTCATACTGGACAATATTGTAGTTAAAATACTAACACGTGGTTCATGAGCCGTAGTGGCCGAGTCGCTTGCAACACAAATTGTAAGTCCTAATCCCGAAAAAATCATTAGTACAAAAAAATACCGAACTTAAGCGCTTATCACACCACGAGCTTTACGGTGAAGGAAAACGTTGAGAGATATGCACACGTTTGAGATCAAAAGTTGGCTGTGCTAATGAAACGGCGACGGACTCACCGTCTGTCACGTTGGAAATACCCCCTTGTAAGATATAATATTTACATAAAAGCAGTTAAGCGCTGTACACCTCTGCCTACCCCTATAATTTATCTTTCCTGATTACAAAAAGACACTCCTTTTGTATATACAACAAGAGTGGCAAACAAGACAAACCCACCTGATTGGAAACGGTAACCGTAGCCTATTTACGCTCACGCTATAATCACTTGCGCGTTGCCACTCTGTTTGGAGAGAAATACTGTGTCAGAAGCATTATGGGACTAATCCCTCTTCCCCAAGGAGCTCATTATTGGAAACCTTATTCACCGCATAGGAACACAATAAATTGTGTTATTTAGCTACAGAGTTCTTTCTATAAGTTTTGGCGGTCCTGCCCCAGTCGGACAGCTCCAAATTCGAACTGGAAACCCGTTATGCCCTCTCTTCATATTATTCTGTAATAAAGTACTGTAAATATTAGAGTTAGTGCGGCCAAGTATTTGCATAGAACTCTCTCCATATATTATTATTGTTATCTAAAGTTGTTTTTCAACCTTTAAAGACATTGACACCGGTCACAAGATCAAATTGAACCACAAATAAATATACGAGAATTCCAAGTACCTTCGCCTTATGCTCGCGGCGGTAAGGGTCGAATTACGCCTTAAGTAACGGGAGAAGACCTTTTGAGCGCCTCCCTCAGAGATCAATAACTTGAGATATGAGAGTGATGCCCCCACAACGATATAAGCATAACATTATCGCCCCGCGACCCAACTTATTGTGAACTTGTGAACATGCATTACTTACGGCACTGATGACAATATTTGTGTCACTTGTTTAATTTGTGAACATTGTAGGCCTTGTAGATTCCCAGATCTTGCTAACTTTGTTATAATTTTCTTGTGTTATGTATGTTTTATATAGTAAGCAACGACCTATTGTCGGGCCTACGCTGTTCCCCCATACTTAAGTACTACTGCTGTACCATACAAATATTGTTATTGTATATCTAATGATTTGAAATGAGTAACCATGGAGTTTCTTGCCGGTTCTTCTCCATGGAAACGACCAACCCGAACCGTGCACCTTTTTCGACGTTTTATAAGTGCACACCTAGGCCTATGTAAAATATGTGAAATAAAAATATTTCGATTTTGATTTTGATTTCATACTCAGTAAAAACCTTGGCAGACAGAGTGGAGCGCCAATTCTCTCTAGACCTGTTACCTGTTTCGCTTCTTCGACATTGGTCTCTTGATACATGCCCACTGGTTTCGAAATTTTCTGTGTGTCGTCAGGTGGATTCGACAATGGCATAGATTCAAAATTGGACCCGATAGGTTGCGCTGCAATCGTGTTTCAGGCGACATATTTTTTTCACAGATTCGTGGTGGCCTTGTGGTTCGAGTAGTTGGCTGCTACACAAAGATCGCAAGTTCGAATCCTGACTGGAACCTATGAGTTTTTCTGAACTTAAGTACAGTGATTAGTCACACCACGAGTTTTACGGTGAAGGAAAACATCGAAAGGAAACCTGCATACATCTGAGAAGTAATTCAAAGGCGTATGTATTCTTATGTGCTTGAGTATCGGCGATGGACGCGCCATCTGTCACTTTGGCATGTAAAATATATCTCTGGCAGAAAAGTGGGTTGTGGGTACTACCTAAACACCTCTGCCTACCCCTTCGAGGACCCTAATGGGAAGGCGTAAGGATTATTTTTTTCACGCGTTCGAAGCTGGGCGGGCCAAACTAGTATTAATATATAAAGCTGAAGAGTTTCTTTGTTAGTTCGGTTCAACGCACTTAACTCAGGAACTGGTTTCTGAGGTAGGCTTCAGAGGTAGTCCTATGTGGGGCAAGGTTGGTACAACTAACTGGTTGGTGGTTCCCAAGGTTTATCGAACAAGCACACAACTGCTCAAACTTAGTACTGAAGACAAAGCCGTCGCATGCAAATTGCTAGCCATGACGGTATTGTTAAGGTATCTCACTGAGGTTACTAACGGCACTCAATGCCCTCCTGGACTCAAGTATAACTCCTGAATGTGATGTGCTGGCAGGTGGATGGAAGGCGATTTCGAAGTGTCTGGCATAAGTAGATAGAAGTCCATTATAAATTAGCCGTCTTCTTCGCGATGAGTAATTTATAATTAACTTTATTTATTACTCACTAGTTGTCCTGCCCAGCTTCGCGTGGGTGAAAAAAACAAATTTCCCGTAAAACGATTGCAGCGCCCCCTATCAGGTCCAATTATAAGTCTAAGCCATTCTCGAAACCTGAAGACACATAGGAATTTCCAGCCGTTTACGACTCTATAAAGGACATACAGACAAACATTAATTTTATATATATATAGATACTGATCGGCGTGATGACATGTATGTATGTACATACATACATACATATCATCACGCCGAGTCCCTAACGGGGTAGGCAGAGAGTATAGAGCGCCAGTTCTCTCTAGACTTACATACCTACCTCTTCCGCTTCGTCCACATTCATCAGTCTCTTGCTTATATATACATCTTATTGTAGGAGAATCTATGCCTATATACATTAGACTATTCTGATTCCGCACTGAACGGTTTCGCAGGATATTCAAATGGAATGAAACCGATGACCGATGAACGATGGACGAAGCGAAAGAGGTATGCAAGTCTAGAGAGAACTGGCGCTCTTTTCTCTCTGCCTATTCTGTAAGGATTCGGCGTAATGATATACGGCGTATGTAACTTCTTTGCTTAGTTAGAAGTACCATCGAAAGTTAGAAGACGACGCCGAGAGGATAAAAACAATGGCCAATTTGCAGGCTGAAACCAAACAAATTTTCTCAACTTAAATACTTGATATGATATCTCATAGCACCTGTATTGCAGTGACGGTTAACTGTATGTCGTTACAAATTTGGTGTTATATAGGTATATAATGTATATTCACCACTTCGAAGACCTAAGGCTTCAAAATGAATTGAAATATGGAAATACTTTTCCGCAATAAAATTATCTTCTTATCAATTTTACTATTACAATTCTTCACGGCTTCCAACAAGAGTCACGGAAGGGGGAAGCGGAGCTGTGTAGGTAGTACCCATACTTTTCGCCGGAGATGTATGCTAGATGCTAACCTGACAGATGGCGAGTCTACCGCCGTTAATGAAACACGACTATACGCCCATGAATTTCTTCTCAAACGTATGCAAGTTTTCTCTCGATGTTTTCCTTCACTGTAAAGCTCGTGGTGTGACTGATTCTTCAAATTGAAACGTATTTATTGCTTTATATATAGTTAATGTTATATACACAATATAGTACATAATACCACGTCACACCTTGCTTAAGTTCAGAAAAACTTATTGGTACAGTCGAGATTCGAAATTATAATCTTTTCGTTGCAGGCAACTATTCGAACTACGGTTTATATTATGAGTAGTTTCTCTATGAATCAGCTGCGGACCTAAAGATGCTTTATAAATTCTTATTTCTGTAAGTGCGCACTCCGACTTAATTCCATTCTATCTATTTGTCAGTATGGCCGCGCCCTAATCGGGGGCACTCACGCTACCAAAAGCTTATTTATGCACGTCTGGACGTAAACGTGAACTAAATAGTATTTATTGTGCTAATAAATGATATTGCATCGTTAATTTGATGAAAGTTGTGTCTGGTTGTCAACGATCGTCTCCAAAAATTACCTTGAATTTTACTGAGAAGACTAGCTGTCTCTTGGGGGCGTACCCAAGAGACAGCTAGTCTTCTTTTGCACACATTTTGATTTTTTTCTTAAACAAAACATTTCTCAATCCAGCTAATAAATCTAGTTCTGTGCCAAATTTTAAGGTAAAAGGTACAAAGGATTAAAAAAAACCGAAATCGTTAATTAACATACATACATATCATCACGCCGACTCCCTAACGGGGTAGGCAGAGAATATAGAGCGCCAGTTCTCTTTACTTACATACCTCTTTCGTTTCGTCCACATTCAAGAGTCTCTACATACATGCCCGTCGGTTTCGAGTACTCTTAACGTTCCCGTCCTTGAGACTCCGATCTATTTGATCCAGGTAATTTGAACGTGGTCTTCCTCAGCCTCTTCTTGCACACACTTTTGCTTTGTATATCTGTTTCGTTAATCTTTCTTTATTTATCGGTAATTACGATAACATAAAATAAAATATATACATACATATCTCATCTCGCGTCACTGATGGAGAAGACAGAGCAGAGCGCCAGTACTCCCTATACTTACAGACCTCTTTCGTTTTATCCTTAGTCATCAATCTCTTCATATTTTCTCTTTGGTTTTTTTATTATCATTTTTTTTTATTGAAAACCAACGGCGTTATTACAAATATAGACTTAAGAAATATACATTATTTGTAAGGCTAATAAAAGGTTTCCCTCTGTATTAATACAAGATTATTTATGTTACGAAACAAACTGGAATTCATGTATATGATTGTAAGGTACTGTAAACAATTACTACTGATATGTAATCAATTTAACAATAAATAAATAAATTAATTAATTCGTTAATTCGAGCACACAACCCTAGAAGCAATACCAAGTACTAACTGACAACAGTATATACTACATCTAATATATAGTTATAACAAGGTATATTATAAATTATGGCAATTATTTACCTATCACAATTACAGTGCGAAAGTGACTATTGATGAAAACAAATCTGATATCCCTCAGCAGTGTTAAGTTACGTATCATCCGTGTCTAATAAGGGCTATAATCTTTGATGCCGGAGCAAAGCAAGGGTTTCCAAGTTCAATTTTAAGTCCGTGCTTTTAATTTTAAAATACATTGCTGTATGTAGGTTTTGAATTTATTTTTTGAATATCTAAACAGATCTACGGAACTGAAATATGTGTTGTATGAGTGAGCAATTCGAGAGAGAACCCGGTTGCTGGCGTAATTAGTGGAATTCCTAGCGACATGCAGCAGAGGCGAATGGCGTGTGCGTCGCCTAGGTGTGCAGAATGTCAAGCCCGCCACCATCAGGTTTTGAGTATTAACGTTCACATCTTTGAGAGTTCGATCGACTTCATCTAGGTAGTTGAACATCACACAGTTACATCTAGCTAGTAGTAGAGTAGATAGTGTGGGTATTGCCTACACCGTTGGTGACCTTTATCGGAAGGCGAGAAGATATAATAACTTAACGAGAAACCCGCTTAGGTTAGGATCGGTACATCCGGCTACCGGATAAACCGTGCGGGCCCGGGATTAGCGGTCGGATATAGCCGGTCTCTTTTACTAATAAATAACTTTATTACCAGACGAGAAGGTCATTACTCTAAAAAAAGAACTATCCTCACCCCATCCCGCAAAGGTCTCCGAACACGTGGCAAATGGAGTAGCAACTCCCACTCCCACACGTCACATATTATATTTTAAAATGCCAATGGAACAGATGGCGAGTCTGTTTTACAACCACGACTATCCATACGTTTTTGGAATTGACGTCGGGATTCCAACTTGCAATATTTGCGTTGCAAGCGGCTACTCTAAGCACTCGGCCGCCACGGATCAAGTAATAGTCTTTAACCTAGGAAATATCTATATGTATATATGTATACATTTTATATAATGGCCGCTGTGCCCTGCAGTTTCATCCAAGAAAACAGATTTATTTGGTAGTCCACCAATCTCCATATTCTCCCTTCTACTGCTACACACTTTTTCCCTCAATGTGAACCTTCTCTCCTCGACCTTACTCTTGTATCTTCGCTTGACCATGTGGCCACACATGGTCAATGCACAGCTGATGCTTTCTCTTTTCATGACCTTATCTTTCTTTCCTACAAGATCCGTCCACCAAAAAATAAACATAGAACTCTCCTACAGCGTAATTTTGGCGCTATAGACAGGGACAAACTTCTAAGGGACGCACAGGACATTGACTGGGATGTCATCAGGGAGGTGGAGTCAGTCGATGAGAAGATTAATATCTTCAACTCACTGCTCACCAAACTCTATGATGCACATGCTCCGGTCAGACCTGTTAGGGTGAAACATCTTCCAGCGCCTTGGCTCAATGACGAGATAAGGACCTTACAAGCCAGGAAGAATACCATAAAAGCTAAATATAAGGCAAATCCCGAAAAATATCGTGAAAAATATAGGCAGGTTAGGAATCTCTGCAATAGGATGTGTAGGGACGCCCAACGACGCCACATTCATAAATCCATTGAAGACAGTACTCCATCTAACGTCTGGAAGTTCTTGCGGACTCTGGGAGTTGGTAAGCAAAAACAAGTTTCCCCCTCGAATAATTTGGACTTAAATGCCTTAAACCTCCATTTTTCCTCGGTAGCACATTTTGATGCTGCCACTAAAACTAACACGTTAAGTCACGTCTCTGGTTCTGCAACTCCCGTCAGTCCAACTTTTTTATTTAGTCAATTTACTGATTGTGACGTTAAGAAGGAAATATCATCCATCGCCTCTAACTCTGTCGGATGTGACGAAATCAGCCGCAAAATGATCCTTCCTCTTTTAGATTTCCTCACACCTATTATCTCCTATATCTTCAATTCTTCCATCTCCTCCAGCTCCTTTCCAACTCTTTGGAAGGATGCACAAATTATTCCACTTCCTAAAAAAACCAATCCTACATCTTTTTCCGAATATCGTCCTATTTCTATCCTTCCACTTCCTGTCCAAAGTGTTGGAAAAACTAGTCCACAAGCAGTTGAGTACGCACTTGGCAAAACATAACCTTCTCAATCCCTTCCAATCCGGCTTCCAACCAGGTCATAGTACCACCACAGCCTTGGTTAAAGTCACTGACGACATACGTGCTGGCATGGAAAAATCACAGCTGACAATCCTGACGCTGCTTGATTTCAGCAACGCATTTAACACCGTCGATTTCGACATTCTGCTTGCCATACTAGGTTCCCTTAACGTATCTCCAACGGTTGTTGACTGGCTTCGAAGTTACTTGTTCGGGCGCAGGCAACGTATACGCTTGGATGATAGATTATCGTCTTGGTGTTTTACGTCTGCAGGCGTCCCACAAGGTGGCGTCTTATCTCCACTTCTTTTCTCAATATTTATTAAATCTATCACTCTCAATCTCACTTCATCTTACCACCTATATGCAGACGATCTCCAGATCTACACACAAGCGTCTCTTTCCTCCCTCCCCTGTGCTATTAGAGCTACCAATATGGATCTAGATGTCATATCAAACTGGAGCAGGAATCATGGGCTCCAAGTAAATCCTGTAAAATCTCAGTCCATAATTATTGGTACCAGTAGACTGATAGCCCAGGTGAGATGGGAACAGATGCCGCCTATTTCTTTTGACGGTATTATAATACCCTTTAGCGATGTTGTCAGGGATCTTGGTATTCTTCTTGACAAATCTCTATCTTGGGCACCTCAGGTTGCAGAGGTAAGTCGGAAGATGTTTGCAGCCGCGGGGTCCCTTAGACGCCTTCGTAATTTCTTGCCTATGGACGCTAAAATTAAGCTATCCCAAGCATTGCTCCTTCCTATCCTTGACTATGCTGACGTCAGCTATCTTGACCTTACCGAGGAGCAACTTAACAAGCTTGAGCGCCTTCAAAATTTCTGCATACGGTTCGTATTTGGATTACGCAAATATGACCACGTTTCTGAATTTCGCCGTAGGCTCAAGTGGCTACCCATCCGACTTCGCCGGAATACTCATATCCTATCACTTCTTTACAAAACTTTGTTTGATCCTAGAGCCCCCAGATATCTTCAGGAACGCTTTGAATTTCTTTTTTCCAACCTGCACCTACTCCGTAAAACCAGAGAACTTGTCCTTAAAACTCCTACCTTCACCTCTTCTTCCTATTCCAAGTCTTTCACTGCGCAAGCTGTCCGCCTTTGGAACTCGTTGCCCCGGAACATCAGGCTTGCACAGACAATAATCTCCTTCAAAAAGCTTTTATTTGAACACTATTTCTCTTTTTAACTTGTTTATATATATGTATACATGTATATATTATTGTATGTATGTTATATAAGTATATGTTTCGTATTTATTTATGTAGAATGCCTATTATTTGTATATTATAATGATTGTTTCTATTTCATCCTCTCAACTGTCACACCTACCTTTTCTTTCTCTGTTTCTTATCTCTCTCTACACTTGGGTTGCCTGGTAGAAATCGCTTTTGCGATAAGGCCGCCTATTGTGCCTACTATATGTTTTTCTTTGTCATTTCTGTTTGTTTTTGTAAATGTGTGTGTTTGTACAATAAAGGATATATTATTATTATTATTATTATTATTTTTATTTACTGGATTTTTGAACATATTTGTTAATCCAGCAAATAATCTAACTGTGCCAAATTAAATCCAATTGCGTTTTGCCGTGATTGAGTTACAAACATCGTCACATACTTTCCCATTTATAATAATAGTAGGGTAAACATTTGATCTAACAATCACCTTTGATGGATCACGAAAAACGTTTCTACTAAACACACGAATAATAGAGCACTGCTTGTTATTGTATTAAAATATTGTCAAATATTTACTGTACAGGTTAAACAAAACGCTTGCTCAAACAGATTTGAGGCATCGTTTTTATATTATTTATTTACTCACGTACACGTGTGGACATAAGATTTTTTATATTAAAGAAAATATAGCCTATATCACTCAGGGTGAATATAACTTTCCAATAGTGAAAGAATTTTTCAAATCGGTCCAGTAAGTTCGGAGCCTATTCAATACAAACACACTTACATGCAAACATACTTACAAATCTTTCCCCTTTATAATATTATTTATTTATTTATTTATAAGCCGTGGTGGCCGAGTGGTTCGAGTAGTTGCCTGCGACACAAAGATCGCAAGCTCGGATCCCGACTGTATCGATGAGTTTTTCTGAACTTAAGTTAAGGGATCAGTCACACCACGAGCTTCACGGTGAAGGAAAACATCGAGAGGAAACCTGTGGCTGACGTCTGAGAAGCAATTCAAAGGCGTGTGTATAGTCGTGCTTGAGTAATGACGGTGGACTCGCCATCTGTCACGTTGGCACCTAAAATATATCTCTGGCGGAAAGTGGGTGTAAGTATCTAACATTTTACAGGCCAAGGTATCCGATTAACTCCATGTGGGTGTAGACTTTTTCGCCGCCTTTGTCTAGCATAAAAAAGGAAGATTGGTTCATTTTCACATTTCACTGAGCCTGATTATAAGTAAAGCCTTCGCCCTATCGATCAAACTAGCAGACTGCGACTAGCGCTAGACTTGCTCTCGGATACCTTTGACACGAGAACAAACTAATCTATTGATCGCATACAATGGTTATTGAGGCAGAGTTATCTTTTGGATGTGTGTAAATAACTGAGCTGTGGACATCGCAGTTTGAAAATTTCGTGGGATAATAGATAAAAATCTCCCTTAAAAATCCACCCGTAATACCAATATATTTACGTTAACGTACCATACATTAATTTATAATTATTTTTTTATTTTAATATTTATAGACATCTGTGTCCCACTGCGGGGCAAAAGAGGGAGGCTTTTGTCCTGTCTATCCACTTCACGCGATCGAGCGCTACCCGACCAATTGCTCAGATGTATGTCCAGTTCTTAGTCTCAGTCTAGATTAGTTTTTCTGAACTTGAGTACAGTGATTAGTCACATCACAAGCATTATAGTGAAGGAAAACATCGATCGATCGTCCCTTGCATAGTTAAGAATATCTAACCGTACACACAACGAGAAGGGTGTTTGTTTTATACAATGTAGTCATTTACAACTATACAAGTGTGTATATCAGTATCTGATACACATCACCTCTGACCTATTTATCGTTCAGTTGGCGTTGTAGGAGATATCATTATTATTATCATTACCAGAGTGTTGTATTCAACATATTCTAGGCGCCATCGTGACAGATAGCGAGTTCATCGATGTTATTCAAGCACGACTATACCTACGCCTTTGAAGAAGTACAAAACTACATAATTTTTTTTCTGAAACGTATGCAGGCTTCTTCTTGATGTTTCTTCTTTCAAACTTGTGATCTTTGTGTCGGAGGCAACTACTCGAACCACTCGGCCACCACGGCTTTTCATCTGAATCTCGGAAACGTCTCCAACGATTTTTATGAAATTTGGCAGGGGGGAGATTTACGGGGCGATAAATCGATCTAGCTAGGTTTTATTTTTAGAAAACTGTTTTTTTAAGAAAAACTGCTACAAGTTCATTAGAATATCACCGCCACTGCTTTACCGACACAGCAACAATAAAGCGTTGCTAAGCAACAAACACTAATGTGAAAAATACCGAGCTAAGCTCGGTCATCCAGGTTCTAACAATTAATACACACAAATATATTTAAATATATATACTCAGAATTGTCCATAATAATTAATGGTTTGCAGATTTGGTCCCTCTGAAGGGTCGATCTCCCTTCGCCAGAGATTCATTAGTAGCCCTTTGTTTCGTCCCTCCGTGATTCCACTGATTCCAGAGGCTGTCAAACTTTTTTTCAACTTTTTCTTCACGCCTTCTTTTAATGTCCGAATGGGTAAAACAATTGGAAATAACCACCTCCATTCGCCAAAGGCGATGAAAGTCATTTAGATACAACAGACATATTTGGTTATCTTTATTAGCGGGTACCGTAGCCTATTTACGCTCACGATACCTAAGTATCACTTGCACATTGCCACTCTGTGTTCGGAGAGTTATACTGTATTGGCAATTTGGGACTAAGCCCTCTGCTGCCAACACAATATAACAATCCGCCCCCCTTCCAAAGGAGCTCATTATTGGAAACCTTATTCATCGCGTAGGAACATACTACAAAAAATAGTGTTATTTGGCTACGAGCTTCTATAAGGTGGAGGTCCTGCCCCAGTCAGGCAGCTCCGAATTCAAACGGGAAACCCGTTATGCCCTCTCTTAAGATCCTCTCTTATTTAGCAGAGTCCTTACATCATTGCTGTCTATTGCTACACCCTACAACGTATACTTTAAGTATTCTATATCGTTCAAGGATGGGAACTTTATGAGTACTTACAATCTCGCAAGTTCCTTTCTGCCAGTGCTGTAATTTCGCATAGAGTTCTATGTTTAAGAAAAAAAATACGAAGCATTCGTAAAAGTTTGAGAAACACAGGTTATACGAACAAACCCGACCGCTAAAAGCCCGTTTCAACTGCTATCTCTGGTTTTACATATGTATGTATAGTGCTGCCTCTTTATACATTTAAAACATAGTTACTATTGTCTATGTTAAGTATAGTTCCATAGAGATTTCAGTAGCAGAATCGATCTAGTATTTTAAAAGAGCAAAGAATCTCTAAAATATTTTGTTCTTTCAAAATGTTTCAATTATGCTTAAGAAATTTATTTTTTAGAAATACTAATTAACTTATTTAATTTATTTTAATACTTACATATCATTCTTCTGTACTTGCGTGTGTGACTATACCCCTAAACAGCTGGACCAAATTTGATGAAAAAAAAGTGCTTGTCGAGTCAAGTATAGTTAAAATTTTATTATATCCGATTGTACATATCTTTGTCCCGGTCATGCTAGAGAAACGGCGATGGCGAAACACTATCTGTCACATTGGCACCTAAAATATATCGGCGGCGAAAAGTGGGTGTGTGGTCTTCGGGAAACCTTACAGGAATGCGAAAAGGTGTAAAAAGCTAACATAAATAAATTTAGTATAATAATAAACTGCGTTAGATTTAATATATTTTCCTTGTTTCAGTTCTACCAACCCAACAGTGACAACATGTCGTAGCTGACAGTGAACTCTATCCCTAGTCCAATAGTGAACAGTTTCGTGTGGCACAGTGTTAGTAGTGACTCGGTTAGTGCATCATGGGTTGCAACACCAGTTCCGAAGCTAAGGCTGCCAAGGAGCAGGAGAATACACAGGAGAATAATAAAAATGATGCAGCAGGTATATTATTTTTTCTTTTTAAAGAACAATTCAAAACATAGACGGCCTTCTGGTCTAGCGGCTAGAGCTCCTGATTGCGAAGCTTGAGGTTGCCGGTTCGATTCCTGCTAAGGGCAGATATTTGTGTGTTGAATACGAGTATTTGGACCTTTTGTCCTGGATGGTGTTAGAGTTATGTATTTATGTATATATCTATCTTAATAAGTAAATATATCGTTTTCTAATTACCATAACCCAAGCTTTGCTTAATTTGGCACTTAATATTTTTTTGTGGAATTGGCCAAAGTTATTTATTTAATGGTTAACCTCGATCAACGTTAACCAGCCACCAGCTTGTGGTTCACAGACATTCCTACAATTTCTCTTGACTTCAGTATGATCAAGGTTGAGTGATCTTTTTTCTCACTGATAATACATTACTTACTGACTTAGGTTTGTGTGTAGGAAACACTATTGGTTTGCTTAACATAACCTTAAGAATAGCTTTCTGGGGTCGCTCTAATCGTTTCTAATTTTGATCAAACTTGGGTTTTATTGGCACCTCAGCATGGAATAGACAGTACAGTAGAATAAAATGTATGCATAATTTTTATTTTATATATATCCTCACGCCTTCCCATAAGAGTCCCCGAAGGGTGTATAGGTAGTACCCGCACACCTTCTTTCCGACAGAGGTATATTTTATATGCCAACGTGACAGATGGCGAGTCCATCGCCGTTACTGGGAGCGCGCGTTATTATAGACTATATTTTTATTTTACTACACTATAAAATACTCTAACAAAAATACAATACAAGAAAATTATACTAAAGCGCCATCTACGGTAATAATATGATAACTGAACGAATATAAGTTTTCATAGCTACGAAGCAACTACAGTTTGACGTACGTAGTTCAAACTCTCTGTTCCAACAAGTTAGTACAGCAGACATAGCACAGATGGCGCTCATTCACGTCTTATACTTCCTGGAATGTTATCGAGTTATAACCACAGGTTGATTCTGAGACGTAATGGGAAAATAACAAAATGTAAAAATTTATTACTGCGCCTTTTAAGGATTTCTCGAATAATGGAGTACATATACTGAATATAAGATTTATCCTCACGCCTTCCCACAAGGGTCCCCGAAGGGGTAGGTAGACGTCTATTGGTAATACCCACACACCCACTGTCACGTTGGCACCTAATAAACCTCTGGCGGAAAGTGGGTGTGTGGGTATAAGATTTAAGTATTTACAGTTAAGTACACATTTTTTTATTCCGTTGAAAATATCTTTAAAAATTAAAAAAAAAATCTTTTGGGCAACCACGCACTATTTAAATATTGCCCTCCAAATCTAAAATTACGCCACTAAAATTGAACCTTATACGCTGCAGGACAGCCTGTATTAATAATACGCAGGCCCATGCCTCTGGGAATGAAGTTAAAATTACATTGAATTTAATATCAATGATGTGGCAGCCCTACTAATATGACGTCATAGCTATTGATTTTCCAACCTGTGCACGTAAACATTTGTTCACGGCCGCAGCAAAGACATTAACGAGCACTATAAATTACTTTTTTTGCCATCACTTTGTACTACATGTTTAAATACATATACTGAATTGTAAAATATAAATATCCTCACGCCTTCCCACAAGGGTCCCCGAAGGGGTAGGCAGATGTGTATAGGTAATACCCACACACCCACTTTCCGCCAGAGGTATATTAGGTGCTAACGTGACAGATGGCGAATCCATCGCCGTTACTCTAGCACGACTATACATACGCCTTTGAATTTCTTCTCAGACGTATGCAGGTTTCCTCTCGATGTTTTCCTTCACCGTAAAGCTCGTGGTGTAACTTATCACTGTGTGTGGTGTGACTCATGTACTGAATTGAATGATAAATATCTACAAACTAATTGACATAGCCCCAAATAAAGCTTGTGTTATGGTAACTAGACAACGATATATTTACTTATAGATATTTACATATAGATAGATATATACATAAATACATAGGACATCCAAGATTATGGAACAAATACTCGTGTTCATCACACGAATATACGCTCTTAGCGGGAATAAAACCCGCCGCTACAAGTTTCGCAGTCAGGAGCTCTAACCACTAGACCTAACGGACGTCTAATATAATGCCTGATGACAAGACCTGGTAAGTAGTTATCGAATTTTATGTATGCTCTTACTGCGGGCATAAATTCTGCTTTCAACTATGAAGGTTCGTACGTACAATGAAAACCTTCTGAATAAATTAGAGATATAGGTTTTATTATACATCTACCTTAAAGGTTATATTTTATATATTGTTTATATGTTCAAAACTAAATTGTAAATTAGTTTATTAATGTTATTATTATTATTATTATTATTATAAATTTCTTTTAACATCATATTGGTATACCTACTGTAAGGATGTTAAGGTGTGTGTAAATAAATAAATAAATAAATAAATAACTAGTAAAACTTGGAGTGTAAAGACAAAACTTATGATCGAAAACAGTTTTTTCAGAATAAATAGCTTGATAAATAACACACATATCGATCCAAGTGCTAATCTGATTCCATTGCATTTTTTATCAAAATATGCTCAGGCGTTTGTATGAGATCGAGTGACCAAACTTTACACATCCACTCACAATATTTCATGTTTTAAATATTCTATAAGAAAAGCTACAGTTATTTCTCTTTGAAAAACGAGTAAGATCGAATCCGCATTGACGAGATTCGCAAAATAACTGGCGTGAACGAGGGTGTGATTGTAAAGATGATGAAAGGCATGTTACGTTGGTTTGGACAAATAGAAAGGATGAGTGAAGAAAGATTGACGAAACAGATATACAAAGCAAAAGTGTGTGCAAGAAGAGGCAGAGGAAGACCACGTTTCAAATACCTGGATCAAATCGATCGGACGCTCAAGGACGGGAACGTCAAGAGTACTCGAAACCGACGAGTATGTATGAAGAGACTGATAAATGTGGACGAAGCGAAAGAGGTATGTAAGTCTAGAGAGAGCTGGCGCTCTATACTCTCTGCCTACCCCGTTAGGGACTCGGCGTGATGAAATGTATGTATGTAAGTTACAGGCACCTTAAAAGCTTCATGTATTACCATACAAAATTGTCTATCTTTAATTTTTAACACAACGTTCAACTCTCGTAGATTTAATTTAAATATGAAACGGAATATAGGACAAGGATTCCAAAATTCTCAGCTTATTATGCACTATGGAAATGAACTCTACGAGGATACTACGCGGGCGTTATGCGGGCTCTACGCCTCTCGTAGCACTCGCTACGGTGCTACGGCTCTACAGCGCTACGAGTACAAGACATATTTTAGCATTGTAGGTTTATTAATGTATGCTGCTTTGTTAAAAACTTTCTCTTTATGTACGTTCGTTGAAATTTATTTAAAAAATTTAAATTAAATTTTATAAAGTTACAGTTTGCTGATTAAGTAAATGTGTATGCGTTGCATGTATGAAGAGACTGATGAATGTGGACGAAGCGAAAGAGATATGTAAGTCTAGAGAGAACTGGCGCTCTATACTCTCTGCCTACCCCGTTAGGGACTTGGCGTGATGATATGTATGTATGTATGCATTGCGCTCTACTATCTCCGTTTAATCCGTGAGAGTAGAAGAGCGCCAGCTCTCTATAGACCTACAGATCTATATCACTTCGTCCACATTAGCAGTCTCTCCATACATGCTCGTCGGAGTACTCTTGACGTTCCTGTTCTTGAGCGTCCGATCGATCTGATGTAGGTAGTTAGAACATGGTCTTTTTCGCTAAATTATAGAATATCGCCTTATTATACACTTCAGGAACTACTGGTTGGAATTGAAAAATTATTTTTGTGTTGGATGTTCCATTTCTCTAGGAAGGCTTTAGGCTATATAACATCACGCTACGACTAATAGGAGCGAAGCATAAATTAAAAATGTTGCAAGAACGGGAAAAAATATTCCTTTTTGAGAGCTTCCGTTGCGTGCGCTGCGTAAACGGTTTAAGTTACGAAAATATCTTATATATAATATATAAAAAAAAAAGTCCGCGACAGCATATGTCTATCTTTTAAGATTGACTCACTGTAACCTTTTTTATGGCAATCAAGTCCACGATGGGCTCCTGAACTACTTAACCGATTTCAATCAAATTTGCACACCGTATGCAGTTTGATCCAACTTAAAAGAAAGGATAGCTTACATCACAATTGGACCCGATAGGTGGCGCTGCGATCGTGTTTCAGGAAATTTTATTTTTTCACCCGGGCGAAGCTGGGTGGGACAGCTAGTATATATATTCGAGTTGTATGCCAAACGAACGACACTATGGACCCCACAGAATGTGACGCACAGACGTGGAAGGCCAAGAAGAAGATGGCGGGACGAACTGGACATGCACCTGAGCCATTGGTCAGAGGTAGCGCTCGATCGCGGGGAGTGGAAGGACTGGAGGGAGGCCTTTGCCCAGGAGTGGGACACAATTGGCTATAAATAATAATAATAAAATTATAGTATCAAGACCGTTTATTCCAGCTATACTTAATGTTACCAGTGCCAAATTTTCTCACTCCCACTCACTTCCCACCCAGTAAACAGCACGGTGTGTAATGTTTGGTGTTTTGTTGTTTTTATATTCCCTCATCCTTCACAGTGCTCTATGCCTCTTTCACTCATATACAACATCCTTACACTCTTACAATAAGTTAGTTATTTTCTACACTAGAAATTCCCTAGAAATAATTTAACAACGTTTGCTGGGTCACCTAGTATATATATATAATATATAATAATAATAATAAATAATATCCTCACGCCTTCCCACAAGGGGTAGGCAGAGGTGTATAATTAATACCCACACACCCACTTTCCGCCAGAGGTATATATGGTGCCAGCGTGCCAGATGGCGAGTCCATCGCCGTTACTCAAGCACGACTATACATACGCCTTTGAATTTCTTCTCAGACGTATGCAGGTTTCCTCTCGATGTTTATGATATAAACAGCTGTAATGGGTAGGTAACATCTAGATCTTTTCTCTTAAGATTAAAGTGTTAGCTATATTTGGAAGTTTATACATGTATAAAATAAATTCATGAATATATAAAAATAATAATTTATGCACAGCCCTAGCAAAGTTGATATGAATCTAGTGACCCGCGACAGCTCCACAAAGCCATCGACACTACAATGCACATCGCTACTCAATCAATTTACACACGGAGAGATTGCACTATATGAAGTGAACATGAGCAAGCACAACACGTAACGTGCATGTTGATGTGCGAACTCATTATATACTTAATACTAGATGTGTCTCACGTAAAATTAAATTATAACTTTAAGTACAATATATCGTTTAGGCTAGTCCAGCTAACAATGCATATCTGTGTCAAATTTCATCATTCCGTTCGATAGTTTTTATTCATTACTTTCGAATTTATATAGCCGTGGTGGACGAGTAGAGAACGTAGATTGCAAGTTCGAATCCCGACTGTACCAATGAGTACGGTGATTAGTCACACCACGAGCTTCACTGTGAAGGAAAACACCGAGAGGAAACCTGCATACGTCTGAGAAGAAATTCAAAGGCGTATATATAGTCGTGCTTGAGTAACGGCGACGGACTCGTCATCTGTCACGTTGGCACCTAATATACCTCTGGCGGAAAGTGGGTGTGTGGGTATTACCTATACACCACTGCCTACCGCTTCGGGGACCCTTGTGGGAAGGCGTGAGGATAAATTAAAGAACTACACAAAGTGTGATTAGTTACACTACTAGCTTTGCAAAGAAGGAGAAACATCGAGAGGAAACCTGCATACAATTGATAAGCATGTATTCGCCACCTACACCTAAATATATCTTTGACGAAACTAAGGTGTTAATACATCCCAGCCTCTTTTGGGGACCCTTGTAGGAAAGTATAATATGTATGAGAGACAGTTATAGACTCGCCATCTGTCCCGTTAACACTTAATAATATCTGCATCGAAAAGAGAACGTTTTTCCCGTCTGTCTACCCCCTCGAGGACCATTTAAATGAGTCCAATACATTTATATTATACTAACTGTCCCGCCCAGCTTGGCCGGGTGAAAAAGTAAAAAAAAAAGTTGTTTCATAAAATCCGTTCTTAGCTGACCTCTACACCGCGTAAGGAATACTCCTACCAAATTTTAAGTCAATCGGCCTTATAGTTCCTGAGATTTCGTGATGAGTTTGTTCACAAATGGGACCTCCTATATATATATATATAAATTCATACATCCATACATACCATCACGCCAAGTCCCTAACGGGGTAGGCAGAGAGTATAGAGCGCCAGTTCTCTCTAGACTTACATACCTCTTTCGCTTCGTCCACATTCATCAGTCTCTTCATACATTCTCGTCGGTTTCGAGTACTCTTAACGTTCCCGTCCTTGAGAGTCCGATCTATTTGATCCAGGTAGTTGGAACGTGGCCTTCGTCAGTCTTTCTTCACTCATCCTTTCTATGTGTCCAAACCAACGTAACATGCCTTTCTTCATCTTTACAATCACGCCCTCATTCACGCCAGTTGATTTGCGATATATAAATTCAGAAGTGAATTTTACATCGCGACAACTTAGATCTCAATGTCAACCTCTTGAGTAGCCAAGTACAGGCTAAGTTAGGCTTAAGTTACAAGTCCTTCACGAGTGTGGATAGAGGACTGTACATCTACTTGTCTCAAGAGCTCTAATGGTCTGTCCAATTCAACCTTTTATAGGTTATCGTAGTATATAAAAAAATATAGCAATCTGTTGTCTTTACATTGTAGATAACTACTAAAGAAAAGCTTAGTCGGTCTTTGGCTAGTAAATAAAGCATCAGACGTCTAAAAAAATATAGCTTTTCCAGTATGTGAGATCTTCTAACACAGGTATTTTACAAGAAGGCCTGACAAACAATTTTTACGACATTTTATAACTGAATTTAAGTTTTTATTTTCATTTTCAAGTATTTTAAATGTATTTTTCTTAATATATATTATTGGTTTAATATATATATATATATATATATATATATATTAAATAAAATAACTCAGCTCTTGTCGTCTTCTCTAATGGAACTCCTTCCATCTGCCTCTGTCTAGCATAATCTCTTCGACCTCACTATACATACTTCTTGGATTTTCTTCTTTTACATTTGCATGTTCACTCTCGATTTTTGTATGGTATGATTAATCCTATGATATTATTATTACATACTTTGAGTAAAAACTCATTGGTACAGTCTGGCCTGAACATACAACCTTCACGTTATTCGAACCACTTGGTCACCATGGCTCTATGTATTCAAGATTCATAATCCTTAATAAGCGACGATCTCGCCGCCTGTCACGTTGGCACCTAATTATCTCCCGCGAAAAGTAGGCGTGTGCGTACCTACCTACACACCTCTTCTTACCCCATCAAGAGCTTTGTCCGAAAGCGTGAATATATTTCAAATTAAACGGCGCGGCGGGAGAAACCGCTCGACAAAACCAGTATTTATCCGTAACAGAATCTCAAGATGCTCGGTCCTTGAAATACTTTGAAGCAAAGTTTAAGATACCTTAATTAAATTCTTGTTTATTTAATTGGCCCTCTCATTGAAAATCTAAATACATTTCCTTCCTTAAATACTCCACGCTTTTACAGCACCAATTTTGAATTGAGACATTGTATCTCGATGTTACAAGTAAAGTACTACAGTAATCCATACTCAAGGCTTGAAAAACCTGAGAGGCTTAGGTACAGTCGGCTGGAAAAGTGCCTTACCAGTCTGAAAGATTTTTTAAAATTATTTTAAATCAATTTAATTATTGCCATTGCATAATATTTAAAAAAATATATATTATGGCATATTATGGACCCTATGGGACACAGCAGCATTAGAGAGGGGGAATTATAAACAGGGGAAACATTTTAATAAACGCGCGTCTTCGTGGATCGCACTATCCATACGGCTAGTATACATATAATAATTATTATATTAGGCTTAATAGCCGTGGTGGCCGAGTGGTTCGAGCAGTTGCCTGCGACACAAAGATCGCAAGTTCGAATCCCGACTGTACCAATGAGTTTTTCTGATTTTAAGTACAGTGATTAGTCACACCACGAGCTTTACGGTGAAGATAGAGGAAACCTCTATACGTCTGTGAAGAAATTCAAAGCCGTATGTATAGTCATGCTTGAGTAACGGCGATGGACTCGCCATCTGTCGCGTTGGCACCTAATATACCTCTGGCGGAAAGTGGGTGTGTGGGTATTACCTATACACCTCTGCCTACCCCTTCGGGGACCCTTGTGGGAAGGCGTAAGGATATTATTTTAGTATATTTATTATTATAAGCTTGGTCCTCGTTGCCTAGTATTAACAATCAACGACTTTATCTTCCGACTGTACGTAGGTAGGTCCTCACTACGTGGGACAAACAAGCGCCCCTCACCGCGCGGCACAGTCGCCGCGGTATTCGAAAGGGACGCACGTCGCGACCTCCCACCCCTTTGATCTATCCGAATTAACTGAAAATCCTAACCGACTTTCCGGGTCCAACATATCCGCAAGGAGTTTTAAACTACGAACGCGTACTCCAATTTTAACTGGTAAGTTTAAATATTAATATCTATTCTTTTTTTTTTCTTAATTAGAAGATGAGTGAAACTATGAATATGTTTTTTGTGTATGGCAATATTAAAGGTCGTTCAAGTGTGCTAATTAGGTTAGAACTAATTAGTAAGGGTTGCTATTCTTGTAACGGCTGCGGCGAACCCACGTCTGGTTAATTGTTACTAAGGGTACGTTTATTGAATTATGTTCTATGATAATAGCTGTGATCTGCTAGAGAGGTAAATAGTAAGAATTTCCGAACGAATTTTTATAATTCAACTTTATCCTACCTAGATTATTAATTTTATTTACTGATAAAAACGCTCTACTCTCTCTGCCCACCCCAAAATTGCGAATGTTTAATTTAATAGTTCATATTATTTAAGTATTACATATCATCCTCACGCCTTCCCACAAGGGTCCCCGAAGGGGTAGGCAGAGGTGTGATAAGTCTCTTTTTGTCAGAGAAATATTCAGGTGCCAACGTGACAGATGGCGAGGTCGTCACCTTCTATCAAGCAAATTGCATACGTTCGAAAGTGTTCGATCGGGTCTGGCATCGCGGTCTTCTATCGAAACTTCCATCCTACGGACTGCCAGAGGGATTATGCAAATGGGTCGCCAGATTTCTGTCCAGCAGATGCATAAGAGCCGTCGTCGACGGTAGCTGCTCCGATAGCATGGACATTAATGCTGGCGTCCCGCAAGGCTCTGTGTTGTCCCCGACTCTGTTTCTTCTGCATATTAATGACATGCTTTCTATTGAAGGCATTCATTGCTATGCAGACGACAGCACTGGGGACACTTACTACACGGGCCGTGCTAATCTCCCTCGTTCCACTGTGGAGGAAAGTAGCGAACGACTTGTGTCTGAAATCGAGAGTACACTTCGCAGTGTCTCCGATTGGGGTCGACTAATTAGTCCACTTCAACCCCACTAAGGCACAAGATTGCGCGTTCACCGCTAAAAAAACTATATTCGCTGTGACTCCACAATTCCAGAACACTCCCCTGAACATCTCGGAGAGCATTAGGATCCTTGGGGTCGATATTTCTAGCGACGTTCAGTTCCGTGGTCATTTAGAGGACAAGACTAAGCTGCGTCCAGTAAGCTCGGTGTGCTCAACAGAGCTAAGCAGTACTTCACACCGCAACAAAGGCTGCAACTTTATAAGTCGCAAGTTCGGCCACATACGGAGTACTGCTGCCACCTGTGGGCTGGAGCCCCTGGATACCAGCTAGGGCCTTTTGACGCGGTTCAGAAACGCGCCGCTAGAATTGTCGAAGATCCCATGCTCACAAGCGGCTTGTAATCACTAAATCTGAGGAGAGACTTTGCCTCCCTGTGTGTGTTCTACCGCTTGTATAACGGGGAGTGTTCTGCAGAATTGTTCGACATGATGCCCACTTCCACCTTCTACCACCGCACTTCTCGCCATCGACAGGGAATTCATCCCCATACCTTGGAACCACAAAGGTGTGCGCTCGCACTGTGCGCTTCCAAAGGAGTTTTCTTCCGCGAACGCTCAGGCTGTGGAATGAGCTCCCCGTTGAGGTTTTCCCTGGAGAGTACAGCATGGAGTTCTTCAAGAAGGGTGTGAAAAGATTCCTGCAGGGTCGGCAACGCGCGAGTGATACCCCTGGTGTTGCAAGCGTATAAGGCGGCGGTAACCGCTTACCATCAGGCGGACCGCATGCTTGTTTGCCACCCAAGTCGTATAAAAAAAAAAAAAAGTTTTTGAATATATTGTCCAAGAAAGCCGTGGTGGCCGAGTGGTTCAAGTAGTTGCCTGCTACACAAAGATTGCAGGTTTGAGTCCCGACTGTATTTTTTTTCTGAACTTAAGTACAGTGGCTAGTCACACCACGAGCTTCACGGCTGCATACGTTTGAGAAGAAATTCAAAGGCGTATGTATAGTCGTGCTTGAGTAAGGGCTACGGACAACAATATATATCTCTGGCGGAAAGTGAGTGTGTGGGTACTACCAATATACCTTTGCTACCCCTTCCGGGACCCTTGTGGGAAGGTGTGACGATACTATACGAGGAATCCTCGGGACACAGCTAAAAAATATAAATAAATACCTTGGGACAATTCCAATTTGACATAAAATAAGTAAACCTTGAGTTATGCTAACTTGGCAAAATATATTTATTTAAATAGAAAGATATGCAGATAAATACACAGGACATCCAAGACTAAGGTACTCGTGTTCATCACACAAATATCTGCCCACAGCGGGAATCGAACCCGCGACCTCAAATTACGCAGTCAGGAGCTAAGGCGTCGTTATTGAGAACTGCGCACAAATCAATAGGTTCGAAGTTTGTTACCATAACGCTCACTAGCACCTGCCCACAAGTGTACCGTGAACGGTGCCAACAAAGGGCTCCCGTATGTATACAGCCTCTTGAACACTGTACGTAGAGCCTTACCAAATATAATATCGGACGAGAGTAAACATACGTGACCCAAATTCGAAACGGCTCGTTAATATTTCGCACAAAGCCTTACAAAAAAGCTATCGTCAAATATAAACTCAATCGAAAAGTTTATTGGTAAACTTACTGAGTGTGGACGTAGTGGCTGAGTGGTTCGAGCAGTTGCCAGCGACACAAAGATCTCAATATCGAATTCCGACTGTAGCCATGAGTTTTGTACTAAGTACAGTGATTAGTCACACCACGAGATTTACGGTAAAGGAAATCAACGTGACTGATTGCGAGTCCGATGCAGTTATTCAAGTACGACTATACATACGCCTTTGAATTGCTTCTCAAATGTATGCAGGTTTCACTTTAACGATAATATGTATTTATGTATCACACATACACACCAAAACTTCAAATTACTAGGAAACTTAAGCTAAGCAACACTGGTACTAAATTGCTGGCAAAAAATCTAAGGAAACTCAATCTATAGTTAACATTAACTTCCGGCAATTTTATACTTCGAGCGTAGCATAATGTAAAACGTGTAATGGAACCTGGAGGTACGTTATAATACACTTTATGTACACGAGAATAGGCTTTAAATTCGCAATTCCTGTAGAATACGAGGTGTTACCGGGCTAAATAAAATATCAGACCGGTATGGAAATAGCCGCGACCCAAATACGGGCATTTGGTAATGCAGCCTGGCTTATAGAGTCCACTTTCGTCTGGCTATGAAGAGAATGGAATGCGGATACAATTATTTTGTGAACAAAACAAAAAGTGTATAAAAAATACAAAAACGGCTGGGTAGGTACAATTGTGTGTGCTCTACCGCTTGTATAACCGGGAGTGTTCTAAAGGATTCTTCGACAAGAGGCCCACTTCTACCTTCTACCACCGCACATCTCGCCATCGAAGGGGAATTCATCCCCATACTTTGAAGCCACAAAGGTCACGCACTGCGTGGTTCTAAAGGAGTTTCCTTCCGCGAACGCTCAGGCTGTGGAATGAGCTCCCCGTTGAGGTTTCCCTGGAGAGTACAGCATGGAGTTCTTCAAGAAGGCGAAAAAATTCCTGCAGGGTCGGCAACGCGCGAGTCACACCCCTGGTGTTGCAAGCGTCCATAGGCGGCGGTAACCGCTTACAATCAGGCGGATTGCATGCTTGTTTGCCACCCAGGTGGTATAAAAAAAACTGGGAGGACTAGTCGTAATTTCATCGTAAAATTGAACATATATTGGTCGGTTAGTTATTGAGAAAGCGCGTAGCTACGACGGCTAAGTTTGAGTCGCCTGTACATATATATATATATATATATATATTACTGTAGATATACATATTATTGTACATATACCTTAACTCCTATACATATTGGCAAATTCTAATGTGACAAATGCCAATGAGTTTTTCTGACCTAAGTTTGTATAGGGATTAATCACACCACGAGCTTTACGGTAATATTATGAAGGCATTTACAGACGTTTGAGAAGTCTTTCAACATTGTATGGATGTACCTAAGTTTGTATGTGTCCAATGTCTATGTACTTGTATTTACATATAAGTTTATATATTCCTAGCTATCCCGGCAGACGTTGCCCTGCCTGCCTTATTTCTCAGTCAATGTTTAGCAGCTGGGGACAGTCGCTTTTCAAAAGGTGTTATTTTTTCAGAAGTCCATATTCGTTAAAAACAACATGGCGGAAGTTGTATTTTAAATTAAGAAGTACGAGATGCGTTCTTCGCATTCAGTGCAGTGCAGCATTATATGTAAAACTTTATGCGGTTCGTTAAATATTCATGAGATGTGCCGCGAATATATTTATCTCGAACTTGACAGCTGTAAAATAATAATAATCATAATTTTTACCCTTATATGAAAATTATTAATCAATAATAATTTTCATATAAGGGTCAAATTACTAACTCACTTTAATCTACACACTGTAATCACTAGCAATTTAACTAGTTCTCACCTTATACCTACATAACTATAGTTACGTTCTTCCTTTTGGGATAGCAGAAGATATACATTTACAAATATTCATGCAAAGGGAGAGACGGCCTTAGACTGTATCATGTTGGCACCTAACATCCCCGTCGGAAAGAGGGTATTATCACACCTGCTACCCCTTAGGGGACCCTCGTGGTAAGGCGAGATTAAGCACGGATGCTTCTTATTGGACAAGACAAAATGTTCCCATTTGAAATGATCCAATATTCAACATGATAATGTTTCAAAATCTCCTCTTGAGAGTCAAATTATTGGAGCTGTAAATTTTACGGTGCCATCAATTTTACAGCTGTCTCAACGGGACCATTTCACAGATTATTTTCTTTTATTTTAACACTAGCTTTGCCCCGCCGCTTCACACGTGTAAAATTTGATTCATATGATTGTTTTTTTGGCATAAAACATATTATACAGCACCTTCAAAATTTGATCCAATTCCGTTTAACATTTCTGGCGTGATTAACAAACATTATCAAATTTAGAATATTAGTAGACATTAAGTACCTTATCTTAATGTGGTTTTTATATATATTTTAAAACGGCTTTGTGTTCGTATATCAATATTTGCTCTATGGCTGACCGGCCACTTCTAATGAAACGGCATTTAAAACAAAACAATTTTTGCATGGCAGGATAACAATAGACTATTTGATGAAAAATAAATAATGTTACTTCGCTTCGCTTGTTTGTTTATACAAAACCGTTCAATTAAATATATCTGTGACACCCTGACACCCTATATATTTACTTCACAATTACGTAAGTAAGTAAGTAAGTTCTTTATTGTAATAACTGTGTACATTGTGGTGGTTAGAAAGCAGGTTTGTCCAATCTGGACGTACAATATTTCATAAAACAATTATACAATTCTTATTATAAATTAAATATAATTGCCATTATTTATTGTGTATTATCGTTTTTTTTTATATACGACAAGAGTGGCAAACAAGCATACGGCCCACCTGATGGGAAACGGTTACCGTAGCCTATTTACGCTCACGATACCGAAGTATCACTTGCGCGTTGGCACTCTGTGTTCGGAGAGTTATAGTGTGTTGGCATAATGGGTTTAATCCCTCTGCTTCCAACACAATGTAACAATCCTCCCCCAAATTAATAGGCAGTGAAGAGTGGTACGGCATAACGGGTTTCCCGTTCGAATTCGGAGCTGCCCGACTGGGGCAGGACCTCCACCTTATAGAAGTCCGTAGCCAAATAACATTTTTTTTTGTATTGTCTTCCTACGCGATGAATAAGGCTTCTAATATGTTATGTTATGTTGTGTTGTCAGCAGAGGGATAAGTCCCATTATGTTGCCAACTGTGTTGGCAAACATATCTCTCCGAACACAGAGTGGCAACGCGCAAGTGATACTTCAGCGTAAGTTAGCTATGGTAACCGTTTCCCTTCAGGTGGGCTGTATACATGCTTGGCACCCTAGTTGTATAAAAAATCTCAATTATTGCTAGAAAACGGCGATGGACTCGCCATCTGTCACGTTAGCACCTAATATGCCTCTGGCGGAAAGTGGGTGTGTGGGTATTACCTATACACCTCTGCCTACCCCTTCGGGGACCCTTGTGGGAAGGCGTGAGGATATATTATTATTTATTGCTAGAAAAGATTATGAAATTAATCGCGGGAGAAACCGCGGCTCACAGCTAGTGTTATATAAAAAAGTTAATGATTGCAACAAAGTTGACAGTCCTTAGGAACCGTGAGTGTAACAGTGTAACCTACCAAATTACATGCTATCCCAGTTTCATGTCGCTGACCCACTTGCGGCTATTGATCAAGTCAACAAAGCTAGTGGGTTGCCTGGATGAAAATATCAATTAAAGACAGTGCGGCAGACCTGCTAAGTTTATCCGCATAACAGTTGCCACAAGAAAAAAGATGTGAGTAAATTTTTTGTTGAAAGCCGGCCATGAATGAAGCGAAAGAGATATGTAAGTCTAGAGAGAACTGGTTCTCTACTCTCTCTGCCTACCGCGTGAGGGAATCGGCGAGATCATACGTATGTATGTAATAATATAATAATATATCCTCACGCCTTCCCACAAGGGTCCCCGAAGGTGTAGGCAGAGGTGTATAAGTAATACCCACACTCCCACTTTCCGCCAGAGGTATATTAGGTGCCAACGTGACAGATGGCGAGTCCATCGCCGTTACTCAAGCACGCCTATACTTACGCCTTTGAATTTCCTCTCAGACGTATGCAAGTTTCCTCTCGATGTTTTCCTTCACCGTAAAGGTCGTGGTATGAATAATCACTGTACTTAAGTTTAGAAAGTCACGGTACAGTCGGGATTCAAACTTGCGATCTTTGTGTCGCAGGCTGCTCGAACCACTCGGCCGCATGGCCACGTATGTATGTGTATGTAAAAATATGGTAAGTGAATTACCGTTTTGTGGAAAAACAAGAAAAATATAAGAGTCGCATTTATCTGTTACGGTCGATTAAGACAAAAAGTTATTGTGACAAAGAACTGAGCGCAACGTTTCAGCTTTCCTTTTATCGTCCAAAGATCCTTGTTCTTTCTCGTTTGATCGATGACACTTTTCTTTTATCCAGTATGTTGACACAAGTGTGCGACATTCTCACTCTGAATAAATATATTACGTGTGTGTGTGTGAGCCACTTAAGTAACTGTTTTTTACCTTTTTCTGCTAGGACTGTGTGACTCGCGATTTCATCCGATAAATATTTTTTTAGAAGCCGTGATCGCCGGGTCTATCGATTAGTTGCCTGTGACAAGTTGTTTGCAAGTTTGTTGCAAGTTTGAATTCCGATTGTACCGTGTTTTAAACGGTTTTTCTGAACTTAAGTACAGTGATTAGTCACACCACGAGCTTTACGGTGAAGGAAAACATCGAGAGGAAACTTGCATACGTGTGAGAAGAAAATCAAAGGCGTATGTAAAGTTGTGCTTGAGTTACGGCGATGGACACGCTATCTCTCACGTTGGCACCTAATATATCTCTGGCGGAAAGTGGGTGTGTGGGTACTACCTGTACACCTTTCCCTACCCTTGTGGGAAGGCGAGAAGATATTATTATTACCATGTAAATCTTCATACTGCGCAAGAGATGTGATAATAAAATTTGACGCAAGTGACAACGGGAGGCTCTGCCAGTAGCTGTACAAAGTGTACAACTCAACAAAAGTGTACGTGCTCAAGAACAATGTAGATTATCTGGGAAAGTTTTAACTTGATGCGGGCTTTTCAATTATACAACCAGATCAGATTACATAGAGAGCGGCTTACATTAAAGGTATATAGCCTGTAATCTGATACATACATACATACATATAATCACGCCTCTTTCCCGTAGGGGTAGGCATCTCTATGCGGGACAGTGTTTTGTAGTCTTTGCGAAATATTTCGTCCTTTAAACCTTTATGTATAAGGCGATTAAACCCCTCACTCAGCTACTCAAGGCAAGCGAGGCAAAGCGAAGGTCTGTAAGTCTAGAAAGAATTGGCTGCTTGACTATGTCGGACCCGGCGTGTCAGGATGATTAAATGAACCACAACAAATATAACCTCGTGATAAACTACTGATTATATGGTGTGTGCGCGTGTGCGCGCGTGTGTGTGTGTGTGTATATTACCTTATTTTATAAGAAAAAACATATTCTATGGAATAAAATAATCCATAAATGCTTTGGACAATAACATGATATAAAGTATAGCCTCCCAGGTTTTATTTAGTTTTATTATGCAGGTTTCCTTCACCTAATGTAAAAATCACTTAACTGAAGTTCAGAACACACCAACAGACCAGATCCTTGGGGTTCGAACCTCTTTTGTAATGGGTATAGGTAGGTGTATTTAACATGATGTAAAGCCATAAAATTACTTTTTAATGTGTCATTACTTGGCATGACCTATTAATCATTCGAGAGTGAAACGAGCTGATAAGGTTTCTTTAATAAAACTTCCTTATCTTTCAACGAGAGTAATACATCATTTTTTATTACGAGACTTTATCCATTCCCACTGGCAATGATTATTGACGATACAACCGTGTACCTGCCGTGGTGGCTAAGTGGTTCGACTTCGAGTCTCGACTGTACCAATGAGTTTTTCTGAATTTAAGTACATTAGAAGCACCACGAGCTTTGCGGTGAAGGAAAACTTAGTTAGGAAACCTGCATAAGCGTATGTATAGTCGTGCTTGAGTATGTGTATATGTATATATCTATCTATATAAGTAAATATATAGTTGTCTCGTTACCATAACACAAGCTTTGCTTAATTTGGGGTTAGGTCACGGTTACCATCGCTTATGGACGATTGCAACACCAGGGGTATCGTGTTCATCACGAGAATGCCTTCGGTACGACCCTGCGACCTTAGCTTGGATAAACACAAACATATATTAATCATTAAAAGTGTTCATGAAACACTGTCGGGATCATTGTACAAATATTCAGTCCCATTCGCACTCTTGAATAATAATGTCAAAAGCATCTCTCGGAAATGCCCTTCATATAAACATGTCGAACCTCGAAATTTGCTCGTTCGTATTACTTTTCATATTAAACGTAAACAGCAAATATGAGAACACACACTATTCATAAATTGTAAACCGAAAATGCCAATGTAAATATTAACTCAAAACTGTTAACAAACTTTGTGGTACTCAGTTGAGAGTAGTAAATTTCATAATACAATAAAATGTTTTGAGTTTAATTATAGTTTCATATTTGGTTAAGCTGTAATTGTGTTAGTTGTGCCCCGAGATTTAACACTCGCAATTTATTTATTTATGCTTTGTTGTACACTATATTTGCTTGATGTTATGAGACTATTTCGTGTGTAAACATGTAATCATTTAGGCCACTGTAATGTCCACTATATTACATATCTTTTTGTGTCCCAAGATGTCGCTGTCCGTCAGACTAAATCTCGTTATAGAGATCCTCTATGTACTAGCTGTCTCGCCCAGCTTCGCCCGGGAGAAAGAGTAAAATTTCTTGAAACACGATCGTAGCCGTTCAAGTTGGATCAAACTGCACACGATGTGCAAATTTGATTAAAATCAGTTAAGTAGTTTAGGAGTCCATTGCGGACAAACAACGTGACGCGTAATTTATATATAAAAATTTGTAGTCTGAGCAAGAGTTATCTCGTTCTATCGCTCTCTCTTACACTTTGCACCTTCTTGCTGTCTATCTTTTATTTACTCTCTTTACAACATTATAATGAAAGTTTCTACATTCACAATTAATTCATATACAGTAATATCAAGTATCAAACTAAACAGTATTTAATTAAACAAAAGAGAACATACATCGACACAAAGTACGAGTGGCGGTCGAAACTCACTGGGAGATATCTTCCAACTTCTCTTATCAACTGCCAATACCAAAGTCCTTGAAAAATATGAAACCCGTATAGAAAATCACAGTAATTATATTTCAATATTAGACAAGTCGCAAAGGTGAATGTCGCGAAATTTTTAATGTAAAGCAAAATACATCCCTTTGCAAATTACTTTACACATAAAACCATTAACAAAATTACCGACAAAGGTGGTTTTCCCGGTACCTCAATAAATCAGTGCACGCGAAAGCTGCCAGTCACCCGCCATTTTAGTATATTATCTCGCGCCGAAACAAAATGGCTGACGTAATGGACGCTGTAGTTTGCCACCAAAAGATTGAAACTTTATTGGCTGCTATTAATTTCCCTTTCAAAGGCGTGGAAAGGTTGATTGTGTCGATTCTCGTGTATACGTAATCCTCACTCAATTTGTGTGTAAACATATTTGTGTATTAAAAATTCAAGACAGGATCAGAAAAAAAAATTAAAATTCGAAAGAAACGTAGAAAAAGTACAAACAATATCCAATTCATATCCTATCTATACTAATATTATAAAGGTGAAGAGTTTGTTTGTTTGTTTGTTTGTTTGAACGCGCTAATCTCAGGAACTACTGGATGGAATTAAAAATTTTTTTGTGTTGGATGGTCCATTTCTCTACGAAGGCTTTAGGCTATATAACATCACGCTAACTCTCTCTGCCCATCCTGTGAGAGACTCGGCGTGATAGTATGTTAAAATCAAAAATCATAATATTTTATTAGGGACACAGGGAACACTTATTAAACGTCACATACTTTATATAAACTAAAGTTACTTTGTGGGTATTACCTATACACCTCTGCCTACCCCTTCGGGGACCCTTGTGGGAAGGCGTGAGGATATATTATATATTATATATAAGTTACTATGAAACTAAAGTTATGATGTAGCTTCATCCATCCAAACATGCATTAATTCCCCGCAGGCTTTGTAAAGCTGCGAATTTATGTTCCCGTTCCTATGTTGAGGCTATATTAATATTTTAGAGTGTAAAGTAGTGGTACAAAATTCATTACCCGACCAACTTCTACAACATGACACTAGTCGGCATTCTCTCTCTCATTAATTATGTACACAAAGACAACTGCGGCCAAGAATGTTGCTCTGCCATTTCCGAGGCTAGATATTCAACTTTGAAAAGTATATATTTGTAGTGTTATCATACAACCTACTAATCTTTATACATACACTAGCTTATGCCCGCGGGTCCCCCGCGTGGAGTTCGAAAAAGTAGCTTTGAAAATTTTCCTGCTAGAATCGGTTCAGCCGCTATGCGAAAGAGCATCATACATTATAATAAAAGATAAAAATATAATATAATATATCCTCACGCCTTCCCACAAGGGTCCCCGAAGGGTAGGCAGAGGTGTATAGGTAATACCCACACACCCACTTTCCGCCAGAGGTATATTAGGTGCCAACGTGACAGATGGCGAGTCCATCGCCGTTACTCCAGCACGACTATACATACGCCTTTGAATTTCTTCTCAGACGTATGCAGGTTTCCTCTCGATGTTTTCCTTCACCGTTCAGCTCGTGGTGTGACTAATCACTGTACTTAAGTTCAGAAAAAACTCATTGGTACAGTCGGGATTCGAACTTGCGACCTTGCGACCTATAATAAAAGAACTTTGAATTTTTCAGGATTAAAAAAAAGTAGTAGCCTATGTCCTTTCCTATTCCTGGATAAAAGCTATGCCATTTCAACTTTCAGCTAAATCGGTTACGCCGTTTGGCCGTGAAAGATCCGCAAACATCCAAACATCCAAACTTACAAACTTTCACATTTATAAAATTAGTAAGATATACATTTTTTTAGTGCGTGTGTATGTCACTGGACTCCTTCTAAGCGGCTGGACTGATTTTAATGAATTTTTCTGTGTGTCTTCAGGTGGATTCGAGAATGGTTTAAATTCACAATTAGACCCGATAGGTGGCGCCACTCCCGTGTGGAACTTTGCGTGATGATTATTACACAGAACATCCTTTTCATCCTATACCAAATAAAAATGGCAAAGGATCTCAAATCCATTAGATGAGAAGGCAGCGAGAAACTCAATATAATATATAATTCAACACCCTCATCAAAGGGAATGTAATTAGTCATTTATGAACGAAATGTGCTTCTATATCTGACGGCCATACCAGACATTATTTATTAGCGCAAATATAATACAGGGAAAGAGGAAATTTAAGCTAATAAATAACTTTGTCGTAAGCTTTGAAAGTATTTGAAACCTTCGGACAATTCCACACAAATTGACCTAATCCCAAACTAAGTAAAGCTTGTACTATGTAACTAGACAACGACATACCTATATATATAGATATACATATACATAGCTACATATGATATGTATGTATATCATCACTCCGAGTCCCTAACGGGGTAGGCAGAGAGTATAGACCGCCAGTTTTCTCTAGACTACCTCTTTCGTTTCGTCCACATTAATTATTCTCTTCATACATGCTCGTCGGTTTCGAGTACTCTTGACGTTTCCGTCATTGAGCGTCCGATCGATTTGATCCAGGTAGTTGGAACGTGGCCTTCCTCTGCCTCTTCATACACACACTTTTGCTTAGTATATCTGTTTCGTCAATATTTCTTCACTCATCCTTTCTATATGTCCAAACCAACGTAACATGCCTTGCATGCAACATAGCTAATACTTGGATATCGTCACGCCGATTCCCTAACGGGGTAGGCAGAGAGTATAGAGCGCCAGTTCTCTCTAGAATTACATACCTCTTTCGCTTCGTCCATATTCATCAGTCTCTTCATACATGATCTACGTACGCTCAAGCCGTTCGTTAGTCTCGCAAAAACTCGTGATTTTTGTTTTTTTTCTGTATGTTTGCGTGCATCCCTGGATTGCTTGGAAAATTGGACTCGAGTGTGCAAGTTTTTCACCCAAGTAAAGCTGGGCGGAATAGCTCGTTATAAAGAAATCAATAAATACGCAGTAGGTATTTACGAGCGCCTCCCTTTTGGCTGTATTGAGGTTTACGGTCCACGCAAGTAATGTTACTAACGGCTTTGTTTGGGATACCCTTGGTTTATGTGAAACTAAACGATTTGTTACCAACATTGTGTAGGTATAGCCTTCAGAATGACATACATACTGAAACTGTTGCCATGATAGTCAAGTGGTTTGAGAAGTCGGACGACTTTGCTAATATTGCAAGTTCAAATCCCGAAAATACCGATGAGTTTTACTGACCTTAATATATCGTCACGCCTTACCACAAGGGCTTCCGAAGCGCAGAGGTGTATAGGTATATAGATATATTTTAGGTGTCAACGTGATAGATGGCGAGTCCATCGCTGTTACTCAGCAACGACTATCATATCATCACGCCGTCCCTAACGGGGTAGGCAGACATATTACATATCTCTTTCGCTTCGTCCGCATTCATCAGTCTCTTCAAACATGCTTGTCGGTTTCGAGTACTCTTGACGTTCCCGTTCTTAAGTGTCTAGATTTGATCTAGGTAGTTGGAACGTGGTCTTCCTTTGCCTCTTCTTGCACACTGCTTGCACTATATTGTTTTTTATTATTTAATTTAACACATTTAACAATAGATACTGAAGCATACCAAGAACCACTGAGGTTTGTCCGGTATGCCGTACACTCTGCTTACTGACTAATTTGGCTAAGGCGACAACTCCTCGTAGGTGACCTTGTTTTAAAGTTTTACAAGTTCTAAATTGTTTACTGCACATATGGCTTAAAGTGTCTTTTGTATCACTAGTGCAATCTATTTATTGCAGGGAACTAAGTACTCAAACCACTCGAGCAACACGACTCTCACTGTACTTAAGTACAGTTATTAGCAGACGTTGGATGCAGATGTCATATAACCGTTCGTTGTGGCATTCTGTATATATACGCGTACATATATATATGTTACTAGCTGTCCCGCCCAGCTTCGCCCGGGTGAAAAAGTAAAAAAAACACGTTTTTCAACTATTGCTTCCCCTAGTGTGCAAGAAGAGGCAGAGGAAGGCCACGTTCCAACTACCTGGATCAAATAGATCGGACTCTCAAGGACGGGAACGTTAACAGTACTCGAAACCGACGAGCATGTATGAAGAGACTGATGAATGTGGACGAAGCGAAAGAGGTATGTAAGTCTAGAGAGAACTGGCGCTCTATACTCTCTGCCTACCCCGTGAGGGACTTGGCGTGATGATATGTATGTATATATGTATGCTTCCCCTATGGAAGAAAACGTGTTTTTTTTTATTTTATGAAAAGTTTAGTTTCATAAAATCCGTTCTTAGCTGACCTCTAAAATCTACACCGCGTAAGGAATACTCCTACCAAATTTCAAGTCAATCGGCCTCATAGTTCCTGAGATTTCGTGATGAGTGAGTTCACAAATGGGATCTCCTATATATATATAGATGAGGAGACATTCCAAGACAAATAATAGTTGTGCTTGAGAACCGGTGATGGACTAGACATCTATCACGTTGTCGCCTAAATAAATCTCAGGTAAAAAGATGGGTCTGTACACCTATGCAACGACACTTGTGGGCAAGCGTGAGCATATGAACATAAGTATGAGTTGAGAGACAATAATTGTAGTAATTCTAGAGAGAACTGGCGCTCTATACTCGCTGCCTACCCCGTTATGGACGGCATGATGATGATGAAGATGCAAAGAAAAGTGGCTTCAAAGATGCAAAAAGGTTAATATGAATAAAGGACATTATATTATACTCACTACAAAACATGGTTTATGCAATGTTGTCAGAAACTGTGAATAAGATGAAGGAATAAAAAGCAATTTTCCGTCCCATTTTCTCATGCACCCTTTATTAAATAGATGTCGACTGAAGGCTGTATCTACCTGCACACCCACGCTGTCCATACATATTTAATGCAGGCTGACTTCGCAGTACCTAATATTGATTTATTCGCTCCTGCGTGTTTACTCCGGTTTGTAGTCTGCGTTTAATAAAATTTTATTGATCACACATTGGTTTTGGTCACACATAAACTCCTAACCACCGATATTTTCTATTTTTATTATCATGTTCGCGAAATTTCTACATAAAAATACGCGGCGTGAAATCTTCCTCGCTATGTCTCGTTCAGAGAAAATTTGCTTTTTTTATGAGATTTCACAAGAAGCACAAATAAAGTCCTTGCTTCATGAAAGAATTTGCTTCATTAATTTCATTGATGGCGCTAGTTTTGTTAACAACAATAGCTCTGAGGAGTGTTGTGGCTGTGATACTTTAGAGCACTTATCATTTACACGAAGAAGTTTAGTAAGCTTTTCCATCTAGGAAACCATCCAGAGGCAACCTGCTTGCGTTTGAGAAGAAATACGTTTTTTTTTTCTTTAATAACAGATAAGTTATGTTTTGTTCCAAAAATGTGTACTTAATTTCAGCATTTCATTGCATTCCATTCAGCAGTTCTTACGTGATTGATAACGAAAATCCATACACCTTTACCAACTTTCGTATTTATAAGCTAAGTATAATACGACCGATTTTAGGAGCAATGAAACAAGTAACTGACGTCACACGATAACCGCTTCATGTAGAAGTAATGGTAACATTTTATGTAGCAGACAGTAAAGTAATTCTTTGATACTGAATTTTACTACTAAACATACGTTCATGAAATTGTATATAAAAATACGTTTTTTATAACATCACCAGTTTATAGTTGAATTGTTATCATATATTTATCATCATCTTAAATTTAAGAGCTAGATTGGTCTCTTGTCGGCATCTCTGATGCAGTCCCTTCCATTTGCTGTCCAACCTCTTGACCTCCCATGACCATACGTCATGAGATACTTTTTCTTTGATTTGACTCATACGTATGTTAATCTTGGCCTTTCTTCCCCTCTACCTTTCCTTCTAAGATATTTCTAAAGATGCTATCATGTCGTATAAGGTGGCCTATCATCTTTTCTCTCCTATTCTTGGCTGTCTTTAGCAGTACTTATATGATTATTCTTTTTCTATATATTCATACTAAAACTTAGTACACTAGTCTCATAGAGCCGTGGTAGCCGAGTGGTTCGAATCGCCTGCAAAACAAAGACTGTAAGTTCGAACCCCGACAGTACCAATCAGTTTTTCTGATCTTAAGTACAGAGTTTAGTCTCGACGCGGTTTACGGTGAAGGAATTGAGAGGAAACCTGCAGACGTTTGAGAGGAAATTCAAAGTCGTATGTATAGTCGTGCTTGCGAAATGGTTATGAACTAGCCATCTATCACGTTGCCACCTAACTATACCTCCAGCGAAAAGAGAGAACACACTCTGTGTTACCGAACCCACTGCATAACCTTTCGGTGACCTCTTGACCTAAGTTGTCAAAATTGAAATTGTCGATATCGGAGTAAATGAAGTGGCTAATGATCCCGCTTGACAACGAAATTACGTGCGAGGGGTGTTGATACGAGCAATCAATCAGCGCACACATATCCGACCGAATGGCGGATATCCGACCCCAATTCGTATCGCGAATGACGAGGGTCCGCAGCTTAATATAACGGTCCTTCATTAAAAAAATCAAATGCCTAGGGACCACACAAATTGGTAACATCAACATTAAAACAACAAGAGTACTTTTACTGCACAGGTCCAAAAGAGTATCCTTCCGCAAACCCTCCGGCGGTGGAATGAGCTCCCCGTTGAGGTTTTCCCTAGAGAGTACGGCATAGAGTTCTTCAAGAAGGGTGTTAAAATATACCTGGCGTTACAAACGCCATAGACGGCGGTAACTGCTTACCATCGGGCGGACCGCATGCTTATTTGGTGGCAAAATGTGGTTTTAATAAAAGAAAAAAACTGGGCCTGTTGTATACCGCTGGGATGCGTTATTGAATTGGACACGGAGGAAGTTGTAGGTGTCGGTATTGTCAGCCTACAGGCTACATGTCACTGTATAAGTGACATGTATAAATTACAAAAGACGGTTTCATTCCAACCGAACAGAGGTTTTCTTTGGAATTGTCTCTCGTAGCGTGAGTGCCGGGAACATTTGCTATTTAGCCGGCCAATGGCGAGACCAAGGCCTCAGCCAGGCACTGTAACGTGCTAAGCTCGAGCCAACATATTTGCTAATATGCAAACGACTGTCCCGTCCCGCCCCACGCCTCGCTGACTCGCTAAACCCTATCTTAACACAATGCTTCTATTGTGTTTGCTCGACGGATTTGTATTGCTTCGAAATTTCCATACATAATGTTGTAACATTATTAAATACTCGCAAGTTTTAATTACTGTTATTTGATCTTGCCGCAGATGTGAAACCCACGCAAAATAAATATGGGGTGCTTTGTTTATGTTCACGAGCTTCAACCCGGGTGGCAAGGTCGCTTCAGCAGTTTTTTTAACGTGACAGATGGCGAGTCCATCGCTGTTACTCAAGCACCACTATACATACGCCATTGAATTGCTTCTCAAACGTATGCAGGTTTCCTCTCGATGTTTACCTTCACCGTAAAGCTCGTGGTGTGACTAATCACTGTACCTACTTAAGCTCAGAAAAACTAATTGGTAATATATAATAATAAATTAATATTAATAATATTAGATGGATGGTTATTGTGGTAATTCTAGTAATGTATTTCTAAGCTCAAACCTCGTAATAGTTCGCTTGAGTAACAAAAGAAGTCTTATTAAAACAAAAAAAAACTGCAAAGTTTATTAATACAAACAACAAAAGCTTATAACTATTTCAAGAGTTAGTTACACGATATACAACATTATCTCGGATTGTTAAAGATGAAATTGCCGTGGTTGCTTACGGATAATGAAAAGTATATCCAGCGTAGCTTAATGTAAAATTCAGTGCACGCGAACTACTGCTTTATGTCTGTGCTTTTAAGCCCAAATTCCATTACTTGTGGTAAAATTCTTAGACTGTTATGATAAAATAAAATAATGAAACTCGAGAATTCTTTAATTAAAAATAAGCTCTATATAATTGAAATGAAGATTTATTTTTGTTTGCTCTATCTATACTAATAAATTAAACAAACGCATAATGATTTATGTACCATTATACAAACATTGTAAATTGTACTTTGACAATAATAATATAAGACACATTATCACATGGGTACGTCTGTTCTCTCTAGACTTGCATACTTTAGTCACTTCAATATGATCGCCGATCTCGAATACTTTGAGATTCGAATTGAGTGCTTGATCGATTCAAGTTGTTATACGTAATGCTTTGTTTTTATATTAGTTGAGACTAGCGTCACGTCCCGACTTCGTGTAAGTATGGCAGCGTTTTGGATTAAAGCTCCCAGGAGAATTGTTATTCCTTCGAAATTTCCATATTTTATCATACATACATACATATCATCACGCCAAGTCCCTAGCGGGGTAGGCAGAGAGTATAGAGCGCCAGTTCTCTCTAGACTTACATACCTCTTTCGCTTCGTCCACATTCATCAGTCTCTTCATACATGCTCGTCGGTTTCGAGTACTCTTAACGTTCCCGGCCTTGAGAGTCCGATCTATTTGATCCAGGTAGTTGGAACGTGGCCTTCCTCTGCCTCTTCTTGCACACACTTTTGCTTTGTATATCTGTTTCGTCAATCTTTCTTCACTCATCCTTTCTATGTGTCCAAACCAACGTAACATGCCTTTCTTCATCTTTACAATCACGCCCTCATTCACGCCAGTTGATTTGCGAATCTCTTCATTGCTTCTTCTATTTTATCAACATATTAATGTATATTTCATACATAAGGTATAGCTACTTAAACCATGCCTATAAATTGGTCGTTAATTTAATTCGAACGGACAGACAGAGAATCGGGGTCTATGATTTATAATAAGTAGTGAATTGGGAAAACCTATGACCAAACTCAAGTTTCAAGCTTTACAGCATAGATGAAGTAACAGGTTTTTTTTTTTATACAACAAGAGTGGCAAACAAGCATACGGCCCATCTGATGGGAAACGGTTTCCGCAGCCTATTTACGCTCACGATACTGAAGTATCACTTGCGTGTTGCCACTCTGTGTTCGGAGAGTTATAGTGTGTTGGCAGCATAATGGGCTTAATCCCTCTGCTTCCAACACAATTTTTATTCATTTCAAGTGTCAAAAATACGACTCCAACATCTAACATTGTGTCTGTAAATTCTCCAACTCGCATGAAAAGGCACGTTCGGAAGCCATCGCAGATACGTGTATAAGTATGGCTTTTGCTACGCTTAATGTGTTGGTAGCACGTAAGGGTTCTATGTACGGAGAGAACATGTGTTGACTTCGAACTCAGATTTATATGGAACCACAGAGTACAGATAATAATAATAATAATATATCCTCACGCCTTCCCACAAGGGTCCCCGAAGGGCTACCCCTTCGGGGACCCTTGTGGGAAGGCGTGAGGATATATTATTACCTATACACCCACTTTCCGCCAGAGGTATATTAGGTGCCAACGTGACAGATGGCGAGTCCATCGCCGTTACTCAAGCACGACTATACATACGCCTTTGAATTTCTTCTCAGACGTATGCAGGTTTCCTCTCGATGTTTTCCTTCACCGTTCAGCTCGTGGTGTGTCTAATCACTGTACTTAAGTTCAGAAAAACTCATTGGTACAGTCGGGATTCGAACTTGCGACCTTTGCGTCGCAGGCAACTGCTCGAACCACTCGGCCACCACGGCTACGGCACTACGGCACTACTACGGCACGAGTACAGATAGCCTTATTAAATATAGCAGTTGCTCAACTATGCGATAGAGTACAATAATTAAGATTACAGCATTCTTCAAGAAGAGTGTGAAAAGTTTCCTACAAGGCTGGCAACGCGCGAGTGATACCCCTGGTGTTGCAAGCGGCCATAGGCGGCGGTAACCGCTTACCATCAGGCGGACCGCATGCCATACCACCCATACGGTATAAAAAAAAATTATAATATGAAGCAAGAGCAAATCAAGCTTACTAATATTATAAATGAGAAAGTTTGAGAGCAGGTATGTATAGATGCTTTTTACTCAATCACGTCAAAACGGCTGAACATAATTGAATGAAATTAGCCACAGATACAGATTATAAGCTGGATTAAAACATAGGATGTTTTGATTTATTTCCAAAAATAAATCTATTTCGCATGAAAATCTGTTGCAACATAAAGTTACATTACATCAGTACCTATATGCCAAACTTCATACTCCTCCGCCAGCGCATTTTTCGTAAAAAGGGTATAAAGTTCTTCATCCACGTCTTGATATATAGATTGGCATTGGAACAGGCCTTGAAACAAAGCCTTATTTCGTGTTTAGTATCTTTCATGGAGAATCATTTGATTAATACATACCTGAAAGTTCAAATGCAAATGTTCTTTTTTCATCTTTGAATTTCTCTATTTGGTTGTTTTTGCTAAATCAAAACTCTAATTTTATGGTTCAACCTCAAGTCCAAGCTGTTATTATTAAAAAAAACATATATCATTTCACAATTTCTTACTGCATTTTAAAGTCGATATTTTATTCTTAAGCAAATCAACTTTAATTACATCTATTTCAAATTTCAATTTTAAAGTCGATATTTTATTCTTAAGCAAATCAACTTTAATTACATTTATTTAATTTTAGAGTGGCAGTCCACTCTACTTTGTTCAGTGACCAAACAACAAATTAGTCGCCTTAAAATACGTGTATACCTGTTTTGAACGTAACTTTGGCAGTATACCTTTGAATTTCTCTATTTGGTTGTTTTTGCTAAATCAAAACTCTAATTTTATGGTTCAAGCTCAAGTCCAAGCTGTTATTATTAAAAAAACATATATCATTTCACAATTTCTTACTGCATTTTAAAGTCGATATTTTATTCTTAAGCAAATCAACTTTAATTACATCTATTTCAAATTTCAATTTTAAAGTCGATATTTTATTCTTAAGCAAATCAACTTTAATTACATTTATTTCATTTTAGAGTGGCAGTCCACTCTACTTTGTTCAGTGACCAAACAACAAATTAGTCGCCTTAAAATACGTGTATACCTGTTTTGAACGTAACTTTGGCAGTATACCTTTGAATTTCTCTATTTGGTTGTTTTTGCTAAATCAAAACTCTAATTTTATGGTTCAAGCTCAAGTCCAAGCTGTTATTATTAAAAAAACATATATCATTTCACAATTTCTTACTGCATTTTAAAGTCGATATTTTATTCTTAAGCAAATCAACTTTAATTACATCTATTTCAAATTTCAATTTTAAAGTCGATATTTTATTCTTAAGCAAATCAACTTTAATTACATTTATTTCATTTTAGAGTGGCAGTCCACTCTACTTTGGTCAGTGACCAAACAACAAATTAGTCGCCTTAAAATACGTGTATACCTGTTTTGAACGTAACTTTGGCAGTATACCTATACTTAATATAACTTTGGCAGAATACCTATAGTAAAGAACTTGTAGTAGGTATGTGCAGGGTTTCCTAGGTTTAATGAAGCAACTTTAACAGAAAAACCTGCTGACCTAAAAAAGGTGAAACCTGACCTCTTAACGCATTTCGCTCGACATACCTACCTGGATAGTTTGATACTATAAACCCAACTTACATCCGTGAATACATACTGAAAAATTCCCCCGAAAGACACTCAGAAATGGGCTTAACAGAATAAAAATCATAACGTTATTGATTTTTTTATTATTTAGTTATATATTTCAGTGCCAAAGTGATAGATGGCGAGTCCATGGTCATTTCTCAAGCACGTCTATAATTACATACATATCACCAAGCCCAGCCGAGAGAGTATAGAGCGCCAGTTTTCTCTAGACTTACACACTTTCGCTTCGTCCACATTCATCAGTCTCTTCATACATGCTCGTCAGTTTCGAGTACTCTTGACGTTCCCGTCCTTGAGCGTCCGATCGATATATATATATTGAATAACAAGTCATATATATATATATACATGACTTGTTATTCCTCCCTAACGTAGAATAATGAACCAGGCATAAATAATTGCCCGTTAGTATAATCATTGTACACAATGAAACACTTTGGTTATGCCAAAATAATACGTGACCTGCTCTACCTACTGAAGCGAAAGTCATTTAATATGCACAGGGCAATACTGCGCGCGTTTAAAAGATTCATTATTCAGAAGCGAACCGGTAGAGTCGAGAGAATTGTGCTACGTGCTGTCAGCGCGCTGAGGAACTATTCACAGAGTGGTTGGGGATTTAGGAAGACAGATAACAATCGCAATTATTATATAAGCAAGTATACATAGATATATTCAAGTACTCGAAACCGACGGGCATGTGTGAAGAGACTGATGAATGTCTACGAAGCTAAAGAGGTATGTAAGTCTGGAGAGAACTGGCGCTCTATACTCTCTGGCTACCCCGTTAGGGACTTGGCGTGATGATATGTATGATATGTATGTATATGTCGTTTCATTACAGAGAGATCCTAGTCGAGGAACAGAGCAATGGTTTGGTCACTACGCAGTTACAGGTCGCGGGTTCACTTCCCTCTGAGAACAGATATTCGATGGGCGAACAGAGTTGCCAATATCGTTGTCTAGTATCTTTATAACAAGTTTTACTTAGTTTCAGATAGAAATTTTGTGGAAACGTCGTAAGAAAATAATCCATTAAGGTTTTTCATCATTAGACTTCTTAATACCTATAATATCCGAAAAAATCTCGAGCTCTTTGAAAATATTATTTTAGTCTAGCAACACACAGCCTCATTCTTAAAAACGAGACTGTTTTATTCCTTAGTGGCTCCCCACTCATGCATTATAATATCTCGGGGCAAAATAAAATAATATTTTTGTCGCGCCAAATACATATTTTGGTGAGAGTAAAATGTAATTTTACTTAATAAAGAGTTTCCTTAAAAATCCAACACTTTTCATTCGTTTATATAGTTTTAGATTCAACCATAGAGTTTGTAGCTTATCGATGTTAGTACTACCTACCATAAATGCGGATATATACAGCATTACGGCCGTATGTGGTCTGGTGATCGGAGCTCCTGACTGCAAAGCTAGAGGTTGCGGGTTCGATTGCGCTGAGAGCAGATATTTGTGTGATGAACTTGAATATTTTACCATTTTTTTCTTTTGAAGTATATGTATACATATCGTTGTCTAGTTCCCATAGTACAAGCTTTGCTTAATTTGGGAGTATGTCAATTTGTGTGGAATTCTCATATATTCACGACCTCCTACAAGGGTTTCCAAAGGGGTAAGCAGAGGTTTCCGCCAGAGATATATTTTAGTGATAGAGAGCGAGTTCATCGCCGTTACTTAAGCTTGACTAAATAGACGCATTTGAATTTCTTTTCAAACGTATGCAGTTGTCTCTCGATGCTTTCCTTCACCGTAAAGCTAGTGTGATAAATTCACGTACTTAGGCTAACCTAGTCCCTAAGGACTCGGCGTGGTTATATGTATGTATGTATGTTTAGAAAAAACTTATTGGTACTGTTGTGGCTCAATTCTGCAATGTTCAATTTTAGTTTGTTTTTTTTAGCCGTACAGAAGGTATGAAATTCCGTATCAGAGTAAAGTGCACATAATAATGCAATAAGATTAATAGATGCAATAAGATGTGGTTTGGCCATGTCGAGAGAATGAATGAAGAACGATTGACGAAAAAAGTGTATAAGGCGAGTGTGAATGAAAGTGTTGGAAGGGGTAGACCTAGACGGACGTTTCTAGACTAAATTAGGGACGTCTTGAAAAAAGGTCAGGTCAAGAGTACTCTAAACCGAAGAACATGTATGAAGAGAATAATGAAAGTGGACGAAGCGAAAGAAGTATGTAAGAATCGTAGCAAGTGGAAAGAAGTGGTCTCTGCCTACCCCTACGGGAAAGAGGCGTGATTATATGTATGTATGTATGTATGTATTATAAGTTTCATATTATACTACTCGAGAGCAACTAGTAATATTTGAACGCAATCGAAACCGCGAGGCAAAGCTCGGGTTATAAAAAAAACATTATCAAAAATACTCCATCTGTATGTACTTAATACAATATTTCCATTACTCGGTCGATTTCCCCCCGGAGAGAGACTGGGAAGAGGTCCCAGTTTATATTAGCGATCTAATCCTCGATCCAGACTGGGGTCCAACGCTCAAGTTTTATGCAAACATGGGTAATTGAATTTACATTAGAAATGGGTACAAATGCTTCGGAAGCATCGCTGTATTGCCTGTGACGTCAGAAGCAAGTCAGGAGTTCGGTCGTAATCGTATGAGTTTATTTTAAATTAAATTGTACAGTCGTGTCAGTAATATGTTTACATGGTACATGGTGTGGTATTTTCGTCTTGAGTAGACATCTTGGAAGCTAAATAAATATTCATTACAGATTTTATTTCTGATACTTCTCTTCAATCTATGATACAAATACTTTTTTTTTCTCCTTAAATGAGTTTTGTCGCACAGCGACTATGTCACTCCGTGAGCACACCTGGATATAAAAGTAATTAAATTCTACGCTTATGTATATAATTTCAATAAATATTTTTTTATCATCAGAATACAAATACTTGATTATTAAATAATAACCCACTCTTCCATACCGAATCATTATCAAATTTCATAATGTATATTTATATATTTATCCTCACGCCTTCCCACTAGGCTGCCCGAAGGGGTAGGCAGAGGTGTATAGGTTCATAATGCTTACCTTTAATTATACAATGATTTGTGAATTTATTTAATAAATTACATTCGCGTTGTCGGTTACATTATTACGCATTGCAATTATGTTAATTTTGATTGTGATGCCGGAACAAAAGCGTACATTGGACCAAATTGGCAATTTTCCTCTGCAATAGAATGACCTCATTAATACAAATATTCGCGTTGTTTGTGCTTTTAATGGACGGAGGAGAGGCGTGCTCTGCAGATGTGTACACCGCACGATACGAGCCCAAGTCAAGTACCTCCATTAGATTGCATTATTAAGTGAACATCACGCTAATACGGAATTCCGTATCCTCATTTACGGAATATGTCGGATTCCGTAAATGATAATTCCGTAAACTGACCTATAATATAATTGCCAAAATAGAAAACTCAAGATGGCAGGATCGAACCTTGATAGTACCATTAAGTTATTTCTGAACTTGAGTACAGTGATTAGTCACACCATGAGCTTTACGGTGAAGGAAAACATCAAAAGGAAACCTGCATACGTCTGAGAAGAAATTCAAAGGCGTATGTATAGTCGTGCTTGAGTAACGGCGATGGACTGGCCATCTGTCGCGTTGGCACATCTCTGGCGGAAAGTGGGTGTGTGTGTATTATTCAGGGCCCTTGAGGGAAGACATGAGGATATACGTATGTACCTATTTACCTATAAATACTAAAATATTGTGAGAGCACCTATTACTCAATCAGTTCAGAGCACCTGATCGGGATTGGTTTAGATTTGGCATAGAGATAGATATTTAGGTGGATTTATTTATTTATTTGGATCACCAACAGGTGAGAAGAGAAGTAAGATTAAAAGAACATGACATTATACATGTATACGTGTCCACCGATTTATACGAACGAAACGAGAATACGAGAATATGGAAGATATGTTTGATGATGAATCAAATATATACCGTCAAATTTCTTCTCGATGATTCAGATGACACGCCATCTGTCACGTTGGCACCTAATATACCTCTGGCGGAAAGTGGGTGTGTGGGTATTACCTATACACGTCTGCCTACCCCTTCGGGGACCCTTGTGGGAAGGCGTGAGGATATAAATTTCTTCTCAAACGTATGCAGGTTTCCTCTCGATGTTTTCCTTCACTCTCAAGCTCGTTATGTGATCAATCATTGCACGTAAGCTCTGTAAAACCCATGGTACAGTCACGGTTCGTACTTGCAATCTTTGCACTGCAGGCTCGGACCACTTGGCCACCACGGCTATATATAAATACTAGCTTATGCCCGCGGCTTCGCCCACGTGGAGTTCGAAAAAGTAGCTTATGTATTTTCCTGCTAGAATCGGTTCAGTCACTATGCCATGAAAGAACATAATAATAATAATATAATATATCCTCACGCCTTCCCACAAGGGTCCCCGAAGGGGTAGGCAGAGGTGTATAGGTAATACCCATACATCATTCTTTATAATATTAAAACTTTGAACTATCGAGATTAAAAAAAAAAGTAGCCTATGTCCTATTCCTAGGTATAAGCCATCACGATTTCAACTTTCAGCCAAATCGGTTCAGCCGTTTTGCCGTGAAAGAACCGCAAACATCCAAACTTACAAACTTTCACATTTATAATGTTAGTAAGAAGAAACAAGTTTATAATAAGGCATAAAGTGTTAACTGATACAAAATACATAAGTACCTAATGCTACGCCACGTAGTCGAATGCTACGTTGCGTAGCGCCTCTACGCCGTCGACGCGGTGCTACGCTTTCATTGATCGCTACAAGTCAAGTCATAGGGAAAAGAAATTGGGCAAACTTCAATAACATTGAAGCCACGTCGCCTTAAATGTTCGCGGGGCTCACGTACAACCACAACCATTAAAACTTAATGGCGCATTAGCCTCCTAATGGGCCCACAATGTTATCTCCCAAGTAGACAAGCGAAACACAGGCAAAAAGGTATGTTAAACATCATATTTTCCAGGCAGAGTAAATTTTATCAACATTAGGCAGAGAGAGTAGAGCGCCGGTTCTCTAAAGAGTTACCTCTTTCGCTTCGTTAAGATTCATACATGCTTGCCGGTTTCGAGTCCTCTTGATGTTCCCATTATTGAGTGTCCGATCGATTTGATCTATGTAGGTGGTTGGAACGTGGACTTCCTCTTTTCTTCGGTTCCTCTGCCTCGTCTTTGTATCTAGCATTACCATATAGCGTGGCAATGCTGCCAGCCTTAGCACTCTCCCTGGTCAAAGAAATCTGTAGTATTCTTGTTGCTAGTAATAAAGCATAAAGACTGAACGTGGATGAAAGCGAAAGAGGTTTATAAGGATAGAGAGAACTGGCGCTCTAGTCTCTTTGTCTACCCCGCGAGGCACTCAGTGCGATGATTTATATCTATACACATATAAATAAAATTGGAGTGTCTGTTTGTAATATTGATATTACCGCTTTTTACTACTTGCATATGTTACAAAATAACAGTTTTAATTATTTTTTCTGTCTGTGCTGCTGAAGCTGGGACTTTCACTTGCAGGTAGCTGATATAAAGAGAAGTAACTTAACTCACTTTTAAATCCCACGCGGACGAAGTCACGTTTAAATATGACAGGAATAAATAGGCCAAGCTGTAAAGTCATTTGTGCCCCATTAATTCATTTTATTCGCGGCAGATGTCGGCTTTTATTATCCTAATTGTATTCGGAATCACGTTTTAGATTAAAGGATGAACGAAATTGGGTTGCGGATTGAATTGATTTGAAATGAGTACGCGGTAAAAATATGCATTCAGGTCATAGTATTCTAAATAGAGAAAAAAGCAGTGCCGGGGTCGCTGAGTAGTTTGAGTAGTCGCTTGTGCAATCACGATGGCAAATTTGAATCCCAACTCCAATCCCCAAAAAGGTAAGCATATCAATACCCTGTTTTCCCTAATACGTTGCTGTTTAAAATACTAAATGTACACACGTCTGCAGTCTGCAGTGCTCAAACGTATACAGGCTTTCTCTCGATGTTTTCGATCACCTTGCAACTCGCGGTGTACTAACCACTGTACTTAAGTTCAGAATAACTAGTAACCGATACAGTGGGAATTATGACTCGCAATCTTTATGCAAGCAAATACTTTAACCACTCGGCCCCCACGTTTTTACATATCTTAACATATATAAATTACTACCTACCCCGTTAGGGACTTGGCGTGATGATATGTATGTATGTATATAAATTACGTGTCACGTTGTTTGTCCGCGATTGGCTCCTAAACTACTTAACCGATTTCAATGAAATCTTCAAATTTGCACACCGCTTAGCTTACATCTGCATTTATAGTCGCAATATTATTTTATTGCAAATTATTTGTCTATTATTTGACAGTCACAATAATCTGATAGCTCCAAACGATTGGATGGATGGATGGATTGAGTAAGCATTTAATTATTTATTTATAATGTAATGTGACCACCTCAGCCACAGCAACGCGTGGCCGGGTCTGCTAGTATAGTACTAGGGATTATATATATATATATATTTAGCTCTATATATATATATATATATATATATTTAGCTCTCATAATCCCTCATACTCCAACATAAGCTCTACACGTTTGGGTTTCAGAGACTGCTTATGTTCTTTGAGTGTCTGATCGATTTGATACTTGAAACTTGGTATTTGAGTCTGGCTCTTCCTGAAGATACTGTGTATATCTGTTTCGTCAATATTTCTTTACTTATTCTGTTCCAAACCAACTTAATATACCTTACATATATTTTTATGTGTAAACAATCACCGACAAAGGCAAAGTTAATAATGTTTTCAGCAGACGGTGCGAGCTACGGAAATATTATCTCTCCGCCTTATCGTCACAGCGCAATTAGATACAATACTCTTCGGAATCCAATATTGAATATATGTACGTATATGAATACCGCGTATATTTAGACTAATTGCTTTCTCATCCTGTTCGTATATAAATTTATTGTGTTATATTTCTATAGATTCTAAGTTCGAATCGCGACTGTACCGAGTCGCGACTCGCGTCTGGCTCACGCCACTGGCTGGCGTGAGGATATATATATATATATATATTTAGGAGCCGTATTGGCCGAGTGGTTCGTAGTAAACCGTGAAGAGAGAAGGGAATTTTAGCCAAGCCCGAATTCGGTGCTGCGAGCGTCCTTACGAGGTAACCGCTTACGCTTAAAGCGACTGATAAACATACTTAAATTGAGATGTACCATTAAATGCTTGACATCAGCAGGTATCAAACCTTGGCCCATTAGCACAGAAAGCCGCCAAAACACCCCGTCAATTTTAAAAACTGGAAACTGCACTATCTGCCCCAATTTCGCAAGCAAATACGAGACGTTCGTTAGACCTCGAGACCACTCTAGTGAAGTATCAGCTAGCTTTGTCAGCTCTACACGAGAGCAGTCTATAGACACTCAAATAAGCAAGACACTTGACACTTTGCTCGTAGTAAATTGATACGGTTTGATGTTTGTGCTTCGACTTGTATTCTTAAGGACTTCCAGAGCAATGAAATATTCTGACGTTATTTGTATTTTTAAATCATTTATGTTTAAAAAATATTGCCCCAGTAGAAATAATATAAAATAAGGGAAGTGGAGAACGAACGTGAGCGTGAGGGATGAATGAAGGAAGATTGATTGATAACATGGAAGAAAAGACAGAGGAAGAACACTTCAACTACTTAGATTAAAAAATACTTATCCTGTAAACGATTTCGAGTTTATATAAAACTCCTTTCAATAAAGTATTACTATTTGAAAGCGACTACTTTACCTCACTTTTATATATTTTATATTTATTTAAATACTAGTTGTGCCGCCCAGCTTCGCTTGGGTGAAAAAATAACAGCCTTCTGGGTTATATTATTACATATACATACAAACATATAATCACGCCTCTTTCCCGTAGCGGTAGGCAGAGACCATTTCTTTCCACTTGCTACGATCCTTACATACTTCTTTCGCTTCGTCCACTTTCATTATTCTCTTCATACATGCTCTTCGGTTTAAGGTACTCTTGACCTGGCCTTTTTTCAAGACTGATATTACATGCAATATACATATAAAATATCTCTCGCAATAGTGGGAGTGTTGTTACTACCTATAAACCTCTGCCTTGTGGGAAGGCGTGAGGGTATATTACTATTATATGAATGCCTATCTACACAAGTAAGTTATTTTTTATCTGTACACCCGCTAAAATGTTTCTCTACTTCTCTTCACCTACTTCTCTTATTAAAGAATTAAAGAATTTATTTAAAACTTATACTTCTCTCTATAGTCCACCATTTAACTCTAAAGATGCATTAATATTTAATAAATAAAAGATATGTTTCGCGTGATATTCCATCCATAACAGCCTATGTCTAACAAAGCATTGAAGCGGCGATACGTGCTTAGTTCAGCTTGAAATGCCAGTGGTTATTCTATCGGAATCCCCACGTGAGCGGATGTAAAGCCTCCGTACAATGCCGGATGATAAATACGCGAGCCAGGCATTACAAAGGGTTAGGTTTCTTTATGCCAGTTGAATGGTATGAAGCTCACATAAAAAGTATTCCTAGCATTAGAATTTCTACTGTAGAATATCTAACTAACTGCAAAGATCCAATTATACTGAGGGAGATTGGGCACAATAATAGGTAGCGAATAAAAATATTAATAAAATAACATTAACAAATATATCACAAGCATAGTTAATAAATGATGGATCACACCACGAGGTCTACGATGAAGGAAGACATCGAGGGGTAACCTGCATACGTCTGAGCAGAAATTCAATGACGTATGTATAGTCTTGCTTGAGCAACGGCAATGGACTCGCCATCACGTTGGCACCTAAAATATATGTAGGGCGGAATGTGGGTACTACCTAACCTCTGCCTACCCTTTCGATCTTTCACCTATCTATTAAGAATTTTAAAAGCAAGATAAAAAATAAATTGTAGACAGTGTCCTTATGTAAGCAAAACATACAACACAATACAATTTTTTTATGTAACATATTGTAAAAGTGTTGTGTATGCCTATTATTGATGTACATATGAGGTGTTTAATTTTAGATTTTTGTATTACAGTGTCCAAATATGTATATTGTTGACGTCCTCAATAAAATAAATAAATAAACCCTTGTAAGAAGGCGTGAGGATATATTATTATAATTCATTGTGCTTTTTTAACTAGGTATTATTTTTCATGTACATATTTACACCCCTTGAATAAATGAATATCTTAAATTAAAAATCTCAAGCTCCCAACACTCAAAGCGAGAGAGTGCCCGCACAATTTCACACATGCTCCCTTTGAGCTCAGTTGAAACAAAACGCTGAAAATGTCCCATCCCCCTGAAACACCACGCAAAACCTTTGGCGGTGACGTCACAAAGGCATTTATACGCCTCTGCGTCGCTTTACTTATCTTTCGAAAGGAAAGATATGTGTGTTCGTAAATTAGCCGCGATTTATCTCTTTAGCGTGTTTCATCCGATGGATATTTTTTCCTGTGAGTTTTTTAAGCCGCGGTGACCCAAATGGTTCGAGCATTCGCCTCCGACACAAAGATTACAAGTTCGAATACGGCTGAACCATTGAGTTTTTCTGAACAGTGATTTTGCACACCACGTACTATTTCTACATATGTTTGAGAAGTATTTCAAATGCGTTATGTTTAGTGCTTGAGAAAAGGCGATGGACTCGCTATATGGCAATATACCTCCAGCGAGAAGCGGGTATGTGGTCTACACACCACTGCCCACCCCTTCGGAGACCCTCGTGGGATGACCTGAAGTTATATATGTATATTAAGTTTCAAATATCTACATGCTTAAATGGTTAATTATTCGATCTTAAGTCGTTACTTATCTATACTTTAATATTATAAAGAGGAAAGATTTGTATGTAAGTATGTTTGTATTTAATAGGCACCGAAACTACTGGACCGATTTGAAAAATTCTTTCACCATTGGAAAGCTACTTTCACCTTGAGTGACATAGGCTATATTTTCTTTAATAAAAAAAATATGGCCACCCGTGCGAAGCCGGGATGGATCGCTAGCTTATTATATTTTTCCAGATTTCGGTAAGCAGACGACTTTCCCTTTCGCAAGGCTACTGGCAAGAAATCCTTCTTTGCACTGTTTGCTTATCAATAGTGGAATAGCGCGCCAGTCGTCCATTACAATAAGTTCCTATAACGACCTACTGTTTACAATAACTATAATCATATTGACTTCCTTTATTTCTTTGCTTTGTTAACGTAAAAAGAAGACAGGGTTATAAAATGACTAGTTTAGGATAACATTATGGTCGTCTCTTTATATTATCTATTACACGAACCGAGAATATTGTCATATGCTATAGACATTATTGAATGCGCTCTGCGGTTTCATCCACGTAAAAATTTATTCCATAAGTATTTTTTGTGGAATAAAATATATCCCATATGTTAATTCAGCTAATAATCTAACTCCGTGACAAATTTATTTGATTCTCAAAAGGGTCCCGAAAGGGGTAGGCACAGCTGTGTAGGAAGTACCCATACACCCAAGTTTCGCCGGAGCTAAGTATATGAGACAGATAGCGAGTCCATGGCCATTTATCAATCACGACAATGCATACGTCTTTGATGTATGGAGATTTACTCAAATGTTTTCCTTTCATTGTAAAGCTCGTGGTGTGATTAACCACTGACTTAGAGATAATATAATTAATACAGGCGAGATTCGATCTTGCAATCCCTGTGTTGTAAGCTACTTCTCTAACCACTCGGCCATCTGGCTGTCCATGTATCATATACTTATCAAATATACTGTGAGAGTAATTCACGTTCACGAGGTCATATATTTTTAACTCATTTTACGTCATAATCCCCGACGAAGGTCCGCGGGCGTGTGGGGTACACAGCTGAACTGACCCGAACATAAAAGATAAGTTTTACGATGGCATAAAAAATTATGACCGCGGATGTCTGTTGGTCTTTTGCGGCAATTGTTAAGTAAGATTCACACTTCTAAATAATAAGTGGTTTGTGGGACGGACGGCTAGTCTTCGAAATGATAATGGACTATTTTAAGCTTTATCAATATTTTGACACAATTCCATTTTTAAATTTCTAATGATTTCGTTGAGGAAAGGCTGGTTATAAAAAATAACAAATGGCTGTCGTAATGCCATTACGACACGAGGGTCTATTTTTCTGATAAGAAGTGTTATATATATTCCGCAAAAGAGGGATGCAACGAATGATTTGTAAAAAAAGAACCACAATATTCTTTATGTGTGTGTGGGTATTACCTGTACACCTCTGCCTACCCCTTCGGGGACCCTTGTGGGAAGGCGTGAGGATAATATTCTTTATCGTCGTTTCAACTCCTGTCAGTTTCAAATTTGGAAACTGTTCACAAACATTTTAATCTTTTTATTTCATCAACAGTCTCAAAAAGCAGCATGAATCCAGTTTTTAAATACAAAGCACTTTTTCAAAACATCTATTATTCCGACAAAATACAATAGGTTTCGCGGTACAGTAGTCTACTATGCCACAATAAAATGCAAACCTTTCTCAACGTTACTAACCAACCAATGAATGACTGGAAGAGGTATTTTGTCTGAGCTGAGACGTGGTCGGAATATACATTTGGTAGGTAGGTAAATTTACCTAACATTTTTGACACTTCTTTTAAAATACCTACATATATTCACGCCACTCTCAGTAGGTAAGCAGACAGAGTTGAGCGCCAGTTATCTCCAGAATCACAGACTATATACGTACTAATAATATAGGAGGCCGGATTATTGTACCAATGAGTTTTTGGAACGAAGTTCCTTATCGCGCGTTGTGAAAGGGGGCTAGACGGAAAAAAATCTAACGAAAAGTTGTCACGACACTTTTTGTCACGACACTTTTTGTCACGACACTTTTTGTCACGACACTTTTTCTTTTCGCTCGTTGTGAAAGGGGGCTAGACGGAAAAAAATCTTACGAAAAGTTGTCACGACACTTTTTGGCACGACACTTTTTTTAACTTAAGTACAGTGAAAGAAAACATGGAGAGGAAACCTGAGTACGTTTGAAAATAAATAAGGTATGAGTGTAGTCCTGCTTTAACAACGGCGATGGACACGCCGTCACGTTGGCACTTAAAATATCTGCCTGCCTTCGGGGACCCTTGTGTGAAATCGTGAAGATATATATATATCTGTATAAATACAGATGATCAATTAGGTATGTATGTCTAGAGAGAACTGGCGCTCTTAACTCTCTGCCTACCCAGTTAGGAACTCGGCGTGAATATTAACCGGGCTGGGAAAGTTTTTTTGTATGTGGAACCTTTTACGTCTTCCCACAAAAAATCCCCAAGGAGTAAACATCTTTATATATATAATTCTTCTGTGAGTGTGTATGTCACTGAACTCCTCTCAAACGACTGGACCGATTTTGATGAATTTTTTTGTGTGTGTTCAAGGGGATCTGGGAATGGTTTAGATTCACAATTGGACCCGATAGGTGGCGCCACCATCTTTTTTTTTCCACCCGAGCGAAGCTGGGCGGGACAACTAGTATATTTATATAAACATACCCATTTGTGAATTTGAAAGAAAAAATACTCCAAAAATCTACATTAGCCCCGTGTAAAACCTGAAATAAATATGGTGTTTGTTACATGAAAACATATCGCTATAGAGAACAATGTCTATTTGGATCTCAACTCGCAGACAAAGGCGTGTGAAGTGATTAATCAACTAATTCCTTTAGTAAAGCCTAACGATGATATAGCCACACGAAGCACACGCTAAACCTACCTATAACGTGAAGGTATAAGGCTTAAATTACCTTGCAGGAAGGATGATTCCGTTGATTGTTTGCTGAACAATAGCCTGCGTTAACGAAGGAACAGCTTCGAAGCGATTGAATGTTAACGCGAATGTAATCCAACAGAGAATACTTAAAATATATAGCATATTAATAAATATCGTATAAATATATACCATGTTGGCCGAATGGTGCAAGTCAGGGTCGGCAACGTGCAAGTGATACCTCCGGTGTTGCAAGCGTCCATAGGCGGCGGTAAGCGCTTAGCATCAGGCGGACCGCATGCTTGTTTGTCAAGGCAAAGATTGCTAGGTCAAAACCCGTCTCTACCAATGAGGTTTTGCAGAACTTAAGTAAGTATAGCGATTTGTTATACCACGAACTTTACGGTGAAGCAAAACATTTAGAGCAAATAGTGCCTGAGAAATGGCGATGGACTCACTATCTGTTACCTCTGCCTAACCCTTCGGGGACTCTTGTTACAAGGCGTAGTTTATTATCGATTTTAATATTAAATCACCAGATCCCTCACGCGGTAGGCAGACAAATTATAGAGCCAGTTCTCTCTAGACATGCAGGTCATTTTCGCTTCATCCACATTTACCAGTCGGTTACGAGTAGTCTTGTCGTGCCCATCATGGAGTGCCAGATAGATTTGATCTAGGAACTTGGAACATGGGAGAGGAAGACCTCTGCCTCTTCTTCCACGCTTTTTATTACCAGCAATTATCCTTCTTTCAATATAATTTCATACGCTTTACGAGATATGTGAAAGTATGATTGTTTTTTGTTCCAGAAGAGAAACAGAAAGAGGGAGACAAGACCCCAACAACAGAAGAAGAAGCCGCGACAAAGATCCAAGCAGCGTTTAGGGGTCATAAGACAAGGAAGACCATGAGTATGAAGGCGGTGAGCAAGAAACCGGAACCGGAACCCACTAAGGCCGAGCTGGAAGCCGAGTTCCGGGCTGATGATAAAGGTATGCCTATAAATTTCAAGCCCGGAATCCAATTTTGGAATTAGATTTGATATTTAACCAAGGGTCGAGTAAGCCAGGATTTTTTGGTTTTTAACTATAAATTGGGTTGTGTTTGAAACCTGGAATTTAAAATTTGGAATTACATTCAATATTTGACCACGTATCGAATAAGCCTGGTTTTTTGGTTGTTTTAAATTTGGAGAATGATTCTTTTTTAATGATGTAGCTAATTGTTTTCTAATTCGAAATTTTTTCTCGATGATTCGACAAAAGCGTGCTAGCAGAGTGATTCAAGCCTGTAACACTAAAGATTGCAAACTCGTATCTCGACTTTACCAATGAATTTTTCAGTGTGAAGATAAATGTTTATTTGAATCTAAGCTACCTGCACGTATGCAAGCCTAGACGATTTAACATTTTTGAATTTAGCACACACATCATAGTAATGATGAATTTGGGATGATTCCATACAAATAATAATAATAATAAACCTAGTTCCTTCTTGACGCCTCCCACAAGAGTCGCCTAGTTCAAAGAGCTGAAAGGGAAGATGGTGCTAGCGTGGAGATTTTACATTAAAATGTACTTAATTAATTTTAATTTTAATTAAATTTAATTAGTTTATTCACCAGGGCACGGTTTGTTACATAATGTCATGTTTAAGTCATACTGATTGAATCGCGCATTCGGCCACATAATATTGGCATGCGAATTTTTCCGTAGGTAGGTATTTATGAAGTAAATACAACTATACACTATAACTAAACAAAATACGATGCACATTGAAATTTAACATGAAACTAAACACTATCCTTTAAATTTACATGCTCAACATTTAAGCCACAACGCCTGTTAATACTATGATTATTGCAAATAAATTATATTTACTATTATTATTATAAAAGAATACGTATTTTTCATACGAACGAGTGTCCAAAAACTATGCTACTACTACTACTAAGTACTACTACATTTGAGCACGCAAATGTAGGCGGTATTCGATATTTCCTTAGCTCTGATTTAGGACGGTGAAATCCTGTTGTAAAAAACGCAATATTAAAATCTCGCCCCGCAATTTGAAATTTATGGACGGTTTTGCATTACATTTGAATAATAAAGTGGACAAGTCCGTTTACATACATAATAAATGGATAAAAATAAAAACAGGATGGCTTGCGCGTGTTCAAATATTAAGGTTGTTACTTGGCTCAAGTCTCGGGGGACTATAATAAGAAACTTTTATAGGCCTCTTCGTACTATATTCACACTATCCTGTCAACGAAAACACTGAGGTATTACAACGTTCTCTTTACGCCAGGCTTATGGGTGGTTTTGGTGCTGGCGTGACAGATGACAAGTTTGTCAACGTTTCCCAATATAAGTACGTAATTCTGCCTGTAGACAAATATGCGTTAATTTTACGTCTGTTTCATACTTCTTCTTCAGTCCTACCCACAGAGGCTCCAGAAGTAATAGGTCAAAATCAAAATCAAAATATTTTTATTTCACATAGGCCTAGGTGGGGACTTATAAAACGTCGAAAAAGGTGCACGGTTCGGGTTGGTCGTTTCCATGGAGAAGAACCGGCAAGAAACTCCATGGTTACTCTTTTCAAATCATTACGTATACAATAACAATATTCTTATGTTACAGCATTAGTACTTAAGTATGGGGGAATGGTAATGGTATGGGGATAAGGTATGGGTTATCATACCCTATTTTCACTGACGATATATTTCGCAAAATGACAAATCTATCGCCGTTTCTCAAGCACGATTATATAGCTATAGATTATAATATTAATAGGACTCAAAATTATTATCGCTATTCCTTAACGGAGTTCTAAGTGCCCTGTCCGTGCCCCAAAGGGCTTATAAATTCTCGAAACTTTGACTCAAGTGTCTCAAATTGCAAAGCAGCAAAGTACTTTTTTTACGAAAGTTTTGGAAGAAATATCTACATTGTTTTCGAAGAAAAGTATATGACAAGAGTAGATGAGTGGTTGAAGTATTACTCTCTTTAAATTAAAGTAAATATTATAGGTTCAAAGACTGATGAGATGTAATAATAAGTTTTTTTAAACTACGTAAGGTAATTCATCTCACCAAGAGCTTTACGGTGAAGGATACATTCAGTAGTAATTCAAGGACGAATGTATAGTCGTGCTTGAGAAACAGTTTAGAGTTCTAACGACTAGACCAGACAGCCGCCAAGTAGTATACAGTTGAATAATATCGCTACGAAAGTATTTTTCTCTTCACCCCGATGTTTTGACAACATTGATAATCATAAATGATTTATTCGTTTTGGGGAGGAAACTTTATGTATCCCATTGTCACGACATTGAGTCTACAACACTAGTAAGTGGGACGAAACGATCTCCTTCTATCCGTCCCAACTTTGTAATGGATATTTTTTTGTGTCGAACTACGGTATCTTTATTGGGCCACTGATTTAGGGGTGAGAGTAAAAGATGAAGATAAAATTCGTACTATTGAGGTAGCCTCTTCGCTACCTCAATAGTAGTCAAGGCAGTTTCAGTTAAGCTAAGCCGTGGATATAAGTATTTTAGCTAGCAAAGTGAACTTTATTTACAACTCCTTGTACGCAGCGGTCTTATCCTCGTAAAATTATATTTCATTGGTTATCACTTAAGGTAATACCCACACACCCACTTTCCGCCAGAGATATATTTTAGGTGCCAACGTGACAGATGGCGAGTCCGTCGACGTTACTCAAGCACGACTATACATACGCCTTTGAATTACTTCTCAAGCGTATGCAGTTTTCCTCTCGATGTTTTCCTACACCGTAAAGCTCGTGGTGTGACTAATCACTGTACTTAAGTTCAGAAAAACTCATTGGTACAGTCGGGATTCGAACTTACGATCTTTGTGTCGCAGGCAACTGCTCGAACCGCTCGGCCACCACGGCTCAATAGGTTGCTTCTTCAGTCAAGTGCCACATGAAGTACTGAAGTGATAATAATATTTATATTAGTCTGTGAGGTCTATGGACCTTATTGTGTTGCCAGAAATAGAGATATATTTTTTTCTGGGCTAAAAACGTATCTTATACCTTAATCCTACTAATACTCTATCTATGTGCCAGATTTCATTCAATTCCGTTCAGCCGTTCTGGTCTGATTGAGTTAGAAACATGCTCACCAACTTTCGCATGTATAATAGGTATGTAAGTACATAATTTAGTTTTCATGATACAAGTTTATTCCTTGATTTGATCCCTAACTGGGCGAAGTTTGGGGTTATTGATGTTAATAATTTGAAGAGATACAGTATTATTAGCAAAGGAAGGCAAGGGATTTTTTTATACTTCATGTGGCTTTCTAGCCACCTTATGGGAAGCGGTTACCGTAGCCTAATTTACGCTCACGATACCGAAGTAACACTTGAGCGTTGCAACTCTGTGTTTGGTGAGTGTTGGCAGCATATTGGGACTGATCCCTCTGATGCCAACACAATATAACAATTCTCGCCCTCCCTAAGGAACTCATTATTGGAAACCTTATTCATCGCGCAGGAAAACACATAAAAAATAGTTATTTGGCTCTGGTGGAGGTCCTGCCCTACTCTTACTAAAGTAACATTTCAAGATCATTTACCTTACGAGTAGGTAATGCTAGAACACCACACAAAACTCGTATTGCCATTTCACTGCGACCTTCCGCAAGGCTCTATAACATATTAAACGAGGAAATAGTTGGCCACGCCTTAGGTGGGGACGGGGGTGACGCCGCGAGGTGCCTAGCGATCGCAACGAACATGATGTGATACACAGCGATGACTTATCTCGAGATATCTCACGTAATAAAATAGAAAACAGATGTAAAAAGTGAATAATATACGAGAATTTTATATTTATATACCCTCACGCCTTCCCACAAGGGTCCCCGAAGGGGTAGGCAGAGGTGTATAGGTAATACCCACACACCCACTTTCCGCCAGAGGTATATTAGGTGCCAACGTGACAGATGGCGAGTCCATCGCCGTTACTCAAGCACGACTATACATACGCCTTTGAATTTCTTCTCAGACGTATGCAGGTTTCCTCTCGATGTTTTCCTTCACCGTAAAGCTCGTGGTGTGACTAATCACTGTACATAAGTTCAGAAAAACTCATTGGTACAGTCGGGATTCGAACTTGCGACCTTTGCGTCGCAGGCAACTGCTCGAACCACTCGGCCACCACGGCTCATCTCGAGATATCTCACGTAATAAAATAGAAAACAGATGTAAAAAGTGAATAATATAAGAGAATTTTATATTTATGTAACGTAAATATGAAAAAAATCATATATATGAAATAGTTCTGACATATGCTTCATTTTATTTATTTATTGAACACTAGCTGTCCCGCCCAGCTTCGCTCGGGTGAAAAAGTTAAATTGCCCGTAACACGATCGCAGCGCCACCTATTGGGTCCAATTGTAAATCAAAACCATTCTCGAATCTAGCTTAAGACACACAGAAACACACAGAAAGCTTCGCCCGGGTAAAAAGGTAAAATTCTTGAAACTCGATCGCAGCGCCACCTGTCGGGTCCAATTTAATATAGCCTATGTTACTCGGGGATAATGTAGCTTTCCAAAGGTGAAAGAATTTTTGAAATCGGTCCAGTAGTTTCGGAGCCTATTCATTACAAACAAACAAACAAAGAAACAAACAAACAAATCTTTCCTCTTTATAATATTAGTATAGACTAACAACGTTATATTACACAAACACAAATTATTAATATTCATACTTAAATATCCTCACGCCTTCCCACAAGGGTCCCCGAAGGGGTAGGCAGTGGTGTATAGGTAATACCCATACACCCACTTTCCGCCAGAGATAAGTCGGCCACAGTTTGCGTTGCAAAAGTATGCAAAAGTAACTCGAACTTGCGACCTCAGGCCTCGCAGATCAGACAGCCCTTGTTATATTGGAATAGTCACTTTATACAACAATCTATCAATCTCGCTATATTAACCTCGAAACACCTTCAAGCATTCAACAATCCCAAAACTTGAAGACAATACGAGAAACTTGTCTAAACAGACAAGTTTGTATACTTTGAAGTAAGTATTTAAAGGATTACCTTACTCGGAAATCTTGATACTCGATTTTGGAGCGGTACACTCGCGACGAAAAGCTTTTCGATATAAGGGTTTTATATTTCTGTAATATTTTTGATTGACTCCAAAACCTTCGCTATTATATTTCTTTGAAAATTGCTTACGTAAATAATGATACATGTCTTAAAGTAAGTCAATTTGTTTGTTTTGCAAACAATAAAATGCCATTAAATCACCGTATGTATTATCTAACAGAAAAGGGTATTAATAAAAAAAGCTAGGGAGAGGTTTTCCCTGGAAAGCATGGAGTTCTTCAAGAAGGGTATGAAAAGATTCCTGCAGGGTCGGCAACGCGCAAGTTATTCCCCTAGTGTAGCAGGCGTCCATAGGCGGCGGTAACCGCTTACTGTCAGGCGGGCCGCATGCTTGTTTATCCATCCTAGTGATATAAAAAAAGGTTGTGCCCGATCGCGGGATGTGGAAGGAAAGGAGGAAGACCTTCTGGCCAGCAGTGGGACATAGATTTTAATTTAAAGAAGTTAAAAAAAATTTCGTTGACAGATCTCTTTCTTCAATTCTTTGACGTAACGCTTCCAAAGTTTTTTCAATAATTTTTATAAGGAAAAAATGGAAGGATGAGAATGACAAGAGTACTATTTTTAGTTATTATTATTATTACCGTAAGAGCCGGGGTGGCCGAGTGGTTCGAGCAGTTTCCTGCGACGCAAAGGTTGCAAGTTCGAATCCCGACTGTACCAATGAGTTTTTCTGAACTTAAGTACAGTGATTAGTCACACCACGAGCTTTACGGTGAAGGAAAACATCGGGAGGAAACCTGCATACGTCTGAGAAGAAATTCAATGGCGTATGTATAGTCGTGCTTGAGTAACGGCGATGGACTCGCCATCTGTCACGTTAGCGCCTAATATACCTCTGACGGAAAGTGGGTGTGTGGGTATTACCCATACACCTCTGCCTACCCCTTCGGGGATCCTTATGGGAAGGCGTGAGGATATTTATTTTATTTTATTATTATTACGTAAAAGAGGGAACGCTCCTAATATACGTGAATGTAACGAGACGAGAGAGACATATCTAACTGTGTCGTATATTACATATAATTATCCTCACGCCTTCCCACAAGGGTCCCCCCAAGGGGTAGGCAGAGGTGTATAGGTAGTACCCACACACCCACTTTCCGCCAGAGATATATTTAGGTACCAACGTGACAAATGGCGAGTCCATCGCCGTTACTCAAGCACGACTATACATACGCCATACGTATGCAGGTTTGTCTCGATGTTTTCCTTGACCGTAAAGCTCGTGGTGTGACTAGTCACTGTACTTAAGTTCAGAAAAACTCATTGGTACAGTCGGGATTCGAACTTGCGATCTTTGTGTCGCAGGCAACGGCTCGAACCACTCGGCTTTTATAATACATATAATTCAATAATTCAGTAAAGGCCTAGAGAGGACTAGCGCTCTGCCTTTCTCGTGCAATATGGTACTCGCAGTAATAAAGTCTTGAAGGGGTAAACAAAGCGATCAGATTAAAAAACTTTACCCGATCGTACAGTGCAAATCACTGGCTATAAATTCTTATATTCAATGGCAGTTCGGATGGTACATTCGAGAACGCAAGTGGTTAGCACTTTCACGTAATCTAATTATATATTGTTTTACATATTTCTATTTTAGCACCTTCCCACAAGAGGGTCGGGGGAAGGGATAGGCAGATGTGTACAACGCCATAACTTCGGCTGATATATATATATAGGTAATAGAACCATGGTGCCGTAGTGATTCGAGTAGTCATCCGCAAATTCGAATCCCGTCATTAGTCTGACTACGAGCTTTACGGCAAAGAACATCGAGAGGAGACCGTTGTAGACGAAATTCAAAGAACGTCCCGTATTATATTAGTGCTGACGGCGGTACAATCGCCATCTGTCACGTTGGCACCTAAATTGAGTGGAAAACTCCGGTGAGAAGTGGGTGTATGGTTATACACCTCTATAGGGGACCCTGGTGGGAAGACATGAACATACATACATATCATCACGCCATGTCCCTAACGGGGTAGGCAGAGAGTATAGAGCGCCAGTTCTCTCTAGACTTACATACCGCTTTCGCTTCATCCACATTCATCAGTCTCTTCATACATGCTCGTCGGTTTCGAGTACTCTTAACGTTCCCGTCCTTGAGAGTCCGATCGATTTGATCCAGGTAGTTGGAACGTGGCCTTCCTCTGCCTCTTCTTGCACACACTTTTGCTTTGTAAATCTGTTTCGTCAATCTTTCTTCACTCATCCTTTCTGTGTCCAAACCAACGTAACATGCCTTTCTTCATCTTTACAATCACGCCCTCATTCACGCCAGTTGATTTGCGAATCTCTTCATTGCGGATTCGATCTAATATCGTTACGCCGCACATTTTTCGAAGAGATCGCATCTCAACTGCATTCAAGCTAGTTTCATACTTCCTCTGACATACCTGGAAGACATGAAGATTTATTATATTTGGGTGCCAACGTAATAGATGGCCAGTCCGTTGCCGTTTCTCAAGGACGGTCGGTCTTAAAATTAAGTACGTATTCAAATTAAACGAGATTTGATTTCATCGCTAGATTATTTTTTAAAGAACAGAATTATTATCCTTTGTCCATGTTTAATTTAACTAATAGTCTATCTCTGTGCCATATTTTATCAAATTTTTGGTTTTTGTATTAAAGAGGAACAAAATATCCTGATAAAACGTTATCGTGTTAGTAGGATACAAAATGATCATATCGAGAAATTAATGTATATTTACACTAAGACATAGTACGTAAAATAATGAGAGGTAAAAAACGGCTTTCAGAAACCAATATCTTTTGATAATAATCAGCAATTTCAGTACTTCCGCCATGTGCCTAATGCAAATTGAATAGGGGATTTGAATATGATTTTCCATTCTTTTTTAAAAGTAATTTATACTTGCCTTACCATGTTTATGAAGGTCAATGTCCAAGGTCAATGCCATATTCAATAGACCATGTTGAAGCGCCGTGTTGGCCGAGTGGTTCGAGTTGTTGACTGCAGCACAAAGGTTACATGTTCGAATCCCGACTGTGAATTTTTCGGAACTGAAGTACAATGATTAGTCACACCAGATCTTTATGGTGAAGGAAAACATCGAGAGGAAACCTGCATACGTTTGAGAAGAAATTCCAAGGCATGTGTATAGTCGATCGCCATCTGTTACGTTGACAACTACAATACTTTTCTGGTGGAAAGTGGGTGGGTGGGTACTACCTGCACACCTCTGCATACCCCTTCGGGGACCCTTGTGGAATAGTATGAAGATATATTTTAGAACTTATAATTCCCACTAATATCATAAGCTCGAAAGTTTGTATGGATGTTGGTTACTCAATGGTTTTATATGAGATGTGATATTGTTAGTACATACATACATACATATCATCACGCCAAGTCCCTAACGGGGTAGGCAGAGAGTATAGAGCGCCAGTTCTCTCTAGACTTACATATTGCTAGTCTGAAAGGCTAAATCCTTTTATCTTCAAAAAAACATAATTATATAGTATGATAATATTATCTATCTATTCAATATTCAATCAAATAACAAAAAATATTGACTTTTGGCCGCGAGTGTACATCAAAGACCGTTAATACGTTTCGAAAGTTGCGAACTTTGCGGCAAACTGCTGAGTAGTTCCGAAGATACTGCTTTGTTTGCAACTTCTGACGAAGGACTAATAAGGGAAATTCTAGGGGGACTCGGAAGCATTTTGCAATATCACATCAATTGTCATATCTTTTTGCACTAAACTTTTTTTATTTAATTTGATATATATTATATTTTGACTACAAAAAAAAACTCCATTCGCTGTGGCTCCACAATTCCAGAACACTCCCCTGAACATCTCGGAGAGCATTAGGATCCTTGGGGTCGATATTTCTAGCGACGTTCAGTTCCGTGGTCATTTAGAGGACAAGGCTAAGCTGGCGTCGAGGAAGCTCGGTGTGCTCAACAGAGCTAAGCAGTACTTCACACCGCAACAAAGGCTGCAACTTTATAAGTCGCAAGTTCGGCCACATATGGAGTACTGCTGCCACCTGTGGGCTGGAGCCCCTGGATACCAGCTTGGGCCTTTTGACGCGGTTCAGAAACGCGCCGCTAGAATTGTCGACGATCCCATGCTCACAAGCGGCTTGGAATCACTAAGTCTGAGGAGAGACTTTGCCTCCCTGTGTGTGTTCTACCGCTTGTATAACGGGGAGTGTTCTGCAGAATTGTTCGATATGATGCCCACTTCCACCTTCTACCACCGCACCTCTCGCCATCGACGGGGAATTCATCCCCATACCTTGGAACCACAAAGGTCTCGCACTGTGCGCTTCCAAAGAAGTTTTCTTCCGCGAACGCTCAGGCTGTGGAATGAGCTCCCCGTTGAGGTTTTCCCTGGAGAGTACAGCATGGAGTTCTTCAAGAAGGGTGTGAAAAGATTCCTGCAGGGTCGGCAACGCGCGAGTGATACCCCTGGTGTTGCAAGCGTCCATAGGCGGCGGTAACCGCTTACCATCAGGCGGACCGCATGCTTGTTTGCCACCCAAGTGGTATAAAAAAAAAAAAAAAAAAAATTTTGACTGCTGAAGTGCAAACATTTCCAATCAGATCGAAGAAACCAGATTTTGTAGGGTCGAAGAAAGAGGGACGAGACAGAGCCACGCTAAGTATATCAGAAACATACATAATAATTAATATTAATAAAATATAATAAAATAATAATTTATATTGTTTAGTTATCTAAAGGACCTACAAACGTAACCTAAAATGAACTTAATAAAAATATAGCATACATACATACATATAATCACCCTTCTTTCCTGTAGCGGTAGGCAGAGACCACTTCTTTCCAGTTGCTACGATCCTTATACACTTGTTTCGCTTCGTCTACTTTCATTATTTACTTCATACATGCTTGCTGCCAGCATACATAGCTTGTTATTATTGTCTATGAGATTATTTATTGTTTTACTAATATATATATATCCTCACGCCTTCCCACAAGGGTCCCCAAAGGGGTAGGCAGAGGTGTATAGGTAATACCCACACACCCACTTTCCGCCAGAGGTATATTAGGTGCCAACGTGACAGATGGCGAGTCCATCGCCGTTACTCAAGCACGACTATACTTACGCCTTTGAATTTCTTCTCAGACGTATGCAGGTTTCCTCTCGATGTTTTCCTTCACCGTAAAGCTCGTGGTGTGACTAATCACTGTACTTAAGTTCAGAAAAACTCATTGGTACAGTCGGGATTCGAACTTGTGACCTTTGCGTCGCAGGCAACTGCTCGAACCACTCGGCCACCACGGCTCATACTACTAATATGATAATGTCCAAAAACGACACAATGTTATAAAGTTATATATATTCGTCGAAAAAAGTACAAAAACTGGTCATTAAACGTCAAAGCAATAAAAACGTCATTTGTCAAATTAAAATGTAACTTCCTTTTATAGATAAAGAAAAAGAAACGACTTCTTTCCTAAAGCTAGTCTCGTCTTGGTAAATATTTGGCTTGACCTTACCATTAAGTCTTACTTACGATCCAAATAAAAGCGACGGCTTGGGGACTAATTCGGTTCACCCATTCTCATGCTTACAAAACATTTAGCATATTCTGCCGCATTCACGAAGCTATTTTTAAAGGCAGTATCTAGTTAGGTTGCGGAGTCCCATATATTAGTCTATGGTTGACACTATCTGTATTCTTTTTTTAGTAGGACTGGCCAGTAGAAAAGATAATACACAGTATACTAGGGATGTAGACATAAACAAGCAAAATGTAGTACAATGATAGTTCAGTAACCAAGTCACGGAGTTGAGTTGAGCATTTGCCAAGATGGCCGACGTAATCATTTGTCGTTTTATTCGCAAGGCGTCACCCCGTCTGGGCCGGGGCGTCGCGGCGTGATATTCTGAGTTCGCAAGCTATTAAAGGGTATTTAATAAGTATCTGCGATAGTTTATGTAATTTTAGGAATATTAATATACTTATTAGCTCGCAGTATTTGCGACTACGACTTCGAGAGAATTCAATTATGTCGTTCTTGAGAAATGGACATGGACTCGCCATCTGTCACGTTGGCACCTAGAATACATCTCTGACTGAAAGTTTATGTGTGGCTACTACACACCTCTACTAACTACCCTGCGGGAGTCCTTTTTGGGAAGGCGGGCAGATATAACTATAAATATACAATCGTAACAGGGAAATCTAATCCAACGAACAATACTACAAACAGAGTGGGGTGTCAGACACCACACCACGTGGTGAGGTTTTATTAAGAGACACGTAGGCACTTAAATAATCCCTAACAATCATACTATCTACGTGCAAAACGATGGTGTCACGCCATAGTATGACAATTTCCTAAGTGACGAAAATAAGACAAGCTACGCAGTCAAGAGCACCAGTTAACTAACACACAATATAACAATCCTACCCCCTCCCGAAGGAGCTCATTATTAAAAACCGTGAAAGACGCCGTGGTGGCCGAGTGGTTCGAGCAGTTGGTTGCGACACAAAGATCGCAAGTTCGAACCCCACCTGTACCAATGAGTTTTTCTGAACTTAAGTACAGTGATTAGTCACACCACGAGCTTTACGGTGAAGGAAAACATCGAGAGGAAACCTGCATACGTCTGAGAAGAAATTCAAAGGGGTAAGTATAGTCGTACTTGAGTAACGGTGCCATCTGTCACGTTGGCACCTAATATACCTCTGGCGGAAAGTGGGTGTGTGTGTATTTCCTATACACCTCTGCCTACCCCTTCGGGGACCCTTGTGGGAAGGTGTGAGGATTATATATTATATTATTATATATACATTATTCATTGCGTAGGTATATGCAAAAAATAGAGCAATTTATCTACGGACTTCTATTAGGTGAAGGTCCTGCCCAAGTCGGGCAAATCAATTCGAACGGAAACCCATTATGCCCTACCTCTCTTAGACTTGACAGTCGACATTCAAAACGACATGTTATAAATATTGCATGTCTAAATCCAGTGAATGAGCCGTTATTCCATGTAGGCCGCCCTGATATACAGTGATATAATCCATGGTCATCATATCCACCAATAGTATGGTAATCCGTTGTCATAGTAACAAGGTCATGTTCGACAATAAATAGCCGAAAACACGACGATAAATAGTTACTGGAATAGCATTTAGTTACAAGGATAAGCTTGCTGTTGACAAAACTAAGCTTACTTAGATATAACTTGGTTTATTGTGTTCACAAAAACTTAGAACTTAACCTACAGTGATTAGTCCACGAGCTTTACGGTGGCATCGAGAGGAAACTTGCATACGTTTGAGAAGAAATTCAAAGGCGTATGTAGTAGTTAGGCTTGAGTATCGGAGATAGAATCGGAATATGGAATATGGAATGAGCTCCCCGTTGAGGTTTGCCCTGGAGAGTACAGCATGGAGTTCTTCAAGAAGGGTGTGAAAAGATTCCTGCAGGGTCGGCAGCGCACGAGTGATACCCTGGTGTTGCAAGCGTCCATATGCGGCGGTAACCGCTTACCATCAGGCGGACCGCATGCTTGTTTGTCACCCATGTGGTATAAAAAAAATATAAAAAAAAAAAGATAGACATAACATTCGTCACGTTTGCACCTGAAATATATCTCTGGCGGAAAGTGGGTGTTTGGGTATTACGTTTACACTTCTGCCTACTGTGTTTTGGTATCTCCCCTATAGGTAATTATAAGTTAATTTTAGATCGTATTCATATTTCTTCTTCTCGCCTACCGCCAAGGGTCCCTGGAGGAAAGAGCCTACACACATTACGGAGGTATACCAGAAGGGAATAGCTAGTTTATACGTATATTTATTAAAAAGGAAGTTCCGAATTAATAACGCAACCGTTTCGACAAAATGGCTACTGCCCAATAACACTGAAACAATTATGGGAGCACAATTTTCCTTATTTATACTTAGGATTGAGTGAACAAACAGTTTATTTATATTATAGCGTTATTCGTAACTGGTCCTCCTTACGCGCCAGTTTCTTGTATGAATATTTACTTAGTAATAGTAGTAATAGTAAATATAAATAAAATATTATTATATTATTTTATTTATATTTACTTAGTGCCGTAGTGGCTTATGTCATATCCCAGGCTCAAGCCCCGGTCTAGACAATTAAGCAAAGTCGTGGTGGCCGAGTGGTTCGGGAAGTTGCCTGCAACACTGCAAGTTCAATCCGGACGGTACCAATGAGTTTTTCTGAACTTAAGTACAATGATTAGTCACACCACGAGCTTAACTGTGGTGGACAATATCGAGAAACCTAGCTATTGATAGTGCCATCCACGAAGACGCGCCCCACCAACTTCTAGTCGAGGGAGTCGCGGGATGCGGGGAGTTTGATCTGACTCTATTATTTGTAGTGTGCGTGTGCACTCATAGGTAATCAGTGTGTACCCACAATACTCAAACATTAGTGGAAGTGTGCACACTTACACTAAAAACTATAAGGAAGAATAGTGGGGCGCGTCTTCGTGGATGGCACTATCTATATTCCTCTGACCATGTCGCCATCATTATTCTAGAGTGAGAAAGGGACAGGACCTATAGATGCTGTACACAAGTGTCGCATGAACATAAAAGAGGTCATAATTCGATTTTAGAGACAAAGAAAAATGTCTGTAGCTTTATTTAATTACTTTATTTGATTCAATTTGTAACTCTTGGAACTTTATTTTATGTTTTTACGTCCCTGCCAATGGTACCTATATCATACGAAAGTCCCCGAAGGGGTAGGCAGAGGTGTATAGGTAATACCCACACACCCACTTTCCGCTAGAGGTATTTTAGGTGCCAATGACAGATGGCGAGTCCATCGCCGTTACTCAAGCACGACTATACATACGCCTTTGAATTTCTTCTCAGACGTATGCAGGTTTCCTCTCGATGTTTTCCGTCACCGCAAAGCTCGTGGTGTGACTAATCACTGTACTTAAGTTCAGAAAAAACTCATTGGTACAGTCGGGATTCGAACTTGCGACCTTTGCGTCGCAGGCAACTGCTCGAACCACTCGGCCACCACGGCTTCGGCTAAATTGTTTTAATGTCATAAAATCGGCTATATGTTCACTTATGGTATTATGCTGAGAACACAAGCGTGGTTAAGGTGACACTGGTTTGCGTGTTAGTACGCGAGAAGCGGAGGGCAAACGTGTTGGTAATTGGATGTCTGGATATAGGGGTGGGATGTATAAGGAAATTAATTAATAAATAATAAGAAATATTATTAACGAGATGTTATGAAAGGTAGGTCGCTTGCAACGCAAAGATTGCAAGTTCGAGTCCCGACTGAACCAAAGAGAACCCGAATAACCTGAACTGGAGTACAGTTATATCTAAAATCACGAGCTTTACGGTAAACATCGAGAGGAAGCCTGCATAAGTTTGAGATTAAATTCGAAGACGTATGTATAGTCGCGCTTGAGTAACGGCGTTGTACAGGTCATCTGTCAAGTTGACAGATGACCTGTTCTGTCTGTTTGTCTGTTTTGGGTCCCTTGGGGGAAGGGTTGTAGATATATTATAACAAAATCCCTAGAAGTAACACCCGTTTTTTGCAAAATTGTCGTAGCATATGCACTGCGAGCGTACGTCAGTTAAACCAACCGTGGCTTATTGGCCGTGTGCCAAGCTAATGAACCGGCGTTAGTGCTCGCTATAAATTCTACTAGGACCCATTCTAGCATTGCCTGGCTTGCGTTCCTCGTCTGTGTTTGTGCAAAGAACGTTGAAACAAATGAAACACTATTCCATTCCGTAGAACACAGATGAAGCTTCAATTTTAAATGGACTTGGTCTCCTAGTGGACCTAGTACAGCATTAAAATAAAATTACTTATATATATTTATATATATATATATATATATATATATATATAATATAAGTAATTCACACCACGAGTCACACCACGAGCTTTACGGTGAAGGAAAACATCGAGAGGAAACCTGCATACGTCTGAGAAGAAATTCAAAGGGGTAAGTATAGTCGTACTTGAGCAACGGCGATGGACTCGCCATCTGTCACGTTGGCACCTAATATACCTCTGGCGGAAAGTGGGTGTGTGGGTATTACCTATACACCTCTGCCTACCCTTCTGAGACCCTTGTGGGAAGGCGTGAGGAGATATTTATTTATTTTTGAGTAACGGCGATGGACTCGCTATCTTCCACGTTGGGAACTAAAATATATCTCTGGCGGAAAGTGGGTGCGTGGGTATTACCTATAAACCTCTGCCTACCCCTTCGGGGATCCCTGTGGAAATGCGGGAGCTTTTGAATTCCTTCTTTAACATATGCAGGTTTCGTCTCGATGTTTTCCTTCGCCGTAAAGCTTGTGGTGTGACTAATCACTGTACTTAAGTTCAGAACAATTCATTGGGACAGTCGAGATTCGAACTTGCAATCCTTGTGTTGCAGACAACTTGAAGCACTCGGCCACCTCGGTACCTTATGAATTTATAATTATATTTGATGCGGTAGTGCGAGGCACATCCATAATATTGTGGCATAGACTGCAGCATTGGTTGAAATAGCAGCGCCTCACATGAATTTCAGTTCCATTACACAAAGTAGTAATTTTCGTGATGGATTCGTGCTAAGAATTAGATATCCTTTGTGCTCCGGTTAGAAGGCTGTATCCGGCTTGTAACTTGCACTTAATAAAATGAAACTGCGCTTAGTTTTCGTGTACTTTATTCAAAGAGCTTTTTGATAGCTTTGTACTTAGTAAATTGAGTTTAATAAGCAAACATATTTGAAAACTAGTGGTTTCCCTCACGTAGTATTTGATTTCATGAGTAGTTTTTGTTAATCCAGCTAGTAAAATGTCTAGTAATAGATAAAGAGTAATAGTAGTCTATGCCGAAATTCATCCACTTTTGTTAAGTTTTTTTTTGCGTGAATGAGGAACATACATCCTCAACAATTTTTGCAATAATAATCTTAGTAGGACGTAAAAAAAACATAGCAAAAATTTTATTTTCGTTTTGGTTACAATTAATAATAATATAATATATCCTCACGCCTTCCCACAAGGGTCCCCGAAGGGGTAGGCAGAGGTGTATAGGTAATACCCACACACCCACTTTCCGCCAGAGGTATATTAGGTGCCAACGTGACAGATGGCGAGTCCATCGCCGTTACTCCAGCACGACTATACATACGCCTTTGAATTTCTTCTCAGACGTATGCAGGTTTTCTCTCGATGTTTTCCTTCACCGTTAAGCTCGTGGTGTCACTAGTCACTGTACTTAAGTTCAGAAAAACTCATTGGTACAGTCGGGATTCGAACTTGCGACCTTTGCGTCGCAGGCAACTGCTCAAACCACTCGGCCACCACGGCTCACGGTTACAATTATCGTACATATTTATTTACTTAAGCTGTAGTGTACACCGAGTTACGATATTAAAGAACCATTACACACACATAGTTTGCAGTAACGTTCTGCAGGAATCTATTCACACCCTTATTGACGAACTCCATGCTGCGATAGATCAAAATCAAAATCAAAGTATTTTATTCAACGTAAGAGACACAGGGAACACTTATTGAACGTCACATATTTAATATAAACTAAAGTTACCAAAGTTACCAACGTTTCCAAGAAAAAAAATACCTGCCAGGAGAAGAAACGGCGAAACAAACTCCCCGGTTTTCTTTTTTAACATTTGTTCCCTTTTACGTAGGGGTAGAAAAGATTACATATATAAACTCTGTACAAGAGGACCAATTCATTGCCATGCATCAGGCCATCATTCAAATAATCTGAAGTTTTATAATAAGCCTTTTGAATTAATTTACTTTTAACAACAGCTTTAAATTCTACAAAATTCAATTATTTTCCGAGGTAGCTTATTAAAAAAGCGTATACCTTGTCCGACAAATGACTTGCTAGTTTTGTGTAATCTAGCTGTAGGAACAAGGAGTTTATCTTGGTTACGAGTATTCAAAGTATGCAAGTCGCTATTTTTCTTAAATTTTACAATATTCTTGGAATATATATTGACATGGTACGGTCAATATGTCAATTTCCTTGAATAATTCTCTGAGAGAATCTCGAGGCTTAAAGCTATAAATTGCGAGAATAGCCCGCTTCTGCAGCACAAAAATAGATTTTATATCATTACTGATTTAAGTCACTAAAATTGGTTGAAGATCGAATCCGCGACTTGATTCTTGCTCAGTCTCACTGACAAATAAATGCCACCTATCACGATCTAAAGAATAAATATCCTATAAAATGGTCCCTTACGTCTTCAGTTGAGTGTCGATAATCGAATGAAAGGACTTTATCGGATAACATGATAATATAAAATTCTACCCTTAGCCTAGCACTTCGTATATCGAATTAACTTCGCAATTTAGCAGCATACAAATGGTAGGGCTTATCAAGTGAATTTTCATTGTAATTGTGGGGAAATTAAATAAAGCCAGCCTAAGGTCGTCCCTTAATATCCCATTTTAAGCAATTGTCACCCAATTGGTTTTTAAATTTGTTTTCTTTAAAGAAGCAACAAATTTTGGACACTAACACACAATATTCACGCCAAGTCCCTCACATAATGGAATGAGAGAATATAGCGTTCGTGTTCTCAAGACATGAACGCTTTCGCTTGATCAAATTTCAACAATGTCCTTATAGATGAGACTAAGTACTCGACGTTCCCATCCTTGAGCGGTTGATCATTTTACATACATACATGTTATCACGCTAAATCCCTCACGGAAAAGGCATAAAGAGCACAGTGCCAGTCCTCTCAAGGCATGCGGATCTCTTTCGCTTTATCCATAGTCATGAGTCCCTTCATACACGCTCGCCTCAAGTAGTTCAAGTTTTGGGTAATGAGACACATCGTGAGGAAACCTAGAAACGTTTCAGAGAAAGTTCAAAGACGTGTCTTAAATACGGCGATAGACTGACAGGTGGGGCATCTAAAATGGCGGAAAGTAGATGTGTGGGTGTGTCTCTAGCCGTACAAAAATAGCTCAAACCTAGGTCATGTTTTTGAATGGATAACTGGCTAGCTCCTTGAAGTACTGTATCTTCACGTCTTCCCATAAGGGTCCCCGAAGGGGTAGGCAGAGGTGTCTAGGTTACTCTACCTAGCCGTATATATTTCGGCCCAGAATTACAAATCCCTGATTACAATAAAGGTATAAACACAATTATTACGTAATATAACGTCCTCTGGGAGAATAGATGAGGGTCGGGTCAGGAGTTATATGTGTGTATTTGTCAACCCAATGTAATCATAATGCAAGGTTGGACATTCGTAATGGGAAATTTATATTTAAATTTGGAGTTTTTATTAATTAATAAGATTTATCTTATCTTTCTTACTAATATTATAAATGTGAAAGTTTGTAAGTTTGGATGTTTGTTGATCTTTAACGGCCAAACGGCTGAACCGATTTGGCTGAAAGTTGAAATGGTGATAGCTTATACCTAGGAATAGGACATAGGCAACCACAACAACAAAACATAGGCAAAGGCAACATAGGCAATTTTTATCCCTATTCTTTATTTTTTCATTTGCCTCATTATTAGTAGTATTTCAGATTTGCATCAAATTATATCAATGCGCTTTTGATTTAAATGAAATTTTATTTTGACACATGTTTGAAAACTCAATCCTGTCATTACAAATAATTCGATGTTCTAATATTATAAAGGCATAAGTTTGTATGTTGCTCTTTCACGGCATAGCGGCTGAACCGATTCTAGCAGGAAAATACATAAGCTACTTTTTCGAACTCCACGCGGGCGAAGCCGCGGGCATAAGCTAGTAATCTATGTTTTTGCCAAATGTCATTCAATTCCGTTGAGCCTTTCTGGTATGTTAAAGTAAAAACTATACATCCATCCAAACGTTCGCATTTATATTGATACAAATGCATATTTGGTATTGCAACATTTCTTCAACATAAAAGGCTTTATTTCCCTCTTACCTTTTGTACGACATCGTTCAGTTCTGGGTATTGTATACTGATGTCATCCGGTTGTGTTTTATCGCTGCCTGCTTCAGGTCTCCGATAAATGTACCTTTTTCCTCTTATATTTGGGTTCTCATTTATTTTACTGGAATATAAGCTTATTGTTTTACTGTACCAATTATTTTTAGCCTCCCTGAAGAGTTGCCGAAGATTTTTTTAAGCGCCAATGTGAAATGGCGAGCCTACCGCCGTTGCTTCACGATTTTACGTACGTCTTTTTTTTTTCGAAACGTGTTTCTTCACGTTTCCCTTTACAGTAATACTCGTGGTGTGGTAATATGTGTGTGTGTGTGTGTGTGTATGTGTGTGTGTATGCGTTTGTCTATATATATTTGTAGTATGTACATTTATCCATATGTAAATATTGTTTGAATGAATATATCTATGCGTACATGTATTGATAGTGACTTCCAAGTTTGAGCCCACACTCTAAACGTTGTAGACCATTCGGCAAGTCAGAAAAATAGAAATAAAGGACTAAATTTAACTGTTAATCAGAATACCATGTTGACACTCACAGACGTTGCTCACACCGAAGCTATGTCCAATTGTGACAGCGGTAAAAAGGTCACCCGACCAACATGTTTGACCCAGATCTGAAACATAACGGGAAACTTTTACAAACTGAAATTGAATAGGAGTTTATTTTTTTTTATTTTCAAACCTTACTTCATATTCCAAACTGCACTTCTATAAAGTTGGTTGTGAAGCAACAAAGTTAAATTAAAATAGGTCGGTTTTCCTTTTTTGTTTGTATTACTACTTCTATATCATCACGCTACTAGGATAGGCAAACAGGGGCAGGGCGAAAAATGGAGAAGCCGTTGCCGTTCTGAAGCACAACTATTAATACTTATATCTTGGAATTTCTGGCAGATATGCAGGTTTCCATTCAATTCAAATTCCTTCGCTGTAAAATTTGTGATATGGTGACCTTCTATATATACTGATACTTCTGTTAAGAAAAAATCATAGGTACAGTTGGTTTTTTTTTTTTTGTATTGTCTCTCGTAGCGTGAGTTCCGGGAATTTTTGCTACTTAACCTTTCGAACGTGCAATATTTGTCCCTTGGTGGCTCAGTGGTGGTCGAGTAGTTTGTGTGTCGCAGGCACACAAAAATCGAAAGTTCGAATCTCGACTGATCCAATGTTTTAATGATCCAATTAGTTACACCACGAGCTTTACGGTGAAGGAAAACAAGAGGAAACCTGCATACGTCTGAGAAGCCATTCAAAGGCGTATGTAAAGTCGTGCTTGAGTGACGGCGATGGACTGACCATCACGTTTGCACCTAAAATCTATCTCTAGCGGAAAGTGGGTGTGTGGGTATTACCTATACATATGGCTACCCTTGTAAGAAGGCGTGAGGATATAATAATTGTGTCACAGGCAACTACTCGAACCACTTTGCCACGACGGCTCAACTCGTATCCATGTCAAAAATAAGTTTCATAAAAAGAAAATAAGACCGAATAAAATAAAAATCAAACGAGGAATGAATGACAAATGAGCAATCGAATGAATGAATAGCTAGTTGAACGAACAAATGACTGGCCTATCGGTGTTGAACGCGAATGAATCGATATCCGATGGGAAAGCAATTGAGCAGATAAGTTTGAATTGAAATGAGTGAACCAGATCAATGTATATTAACTTGTTACTTAAAACATCGAAAGGAAACCTGCAAAAAAAATACATATGTACCGTAGTGCTTGAGAAACGGCGATGGACTCATCATCTGTCACGTTTGCACCTAAATATATTCCCAGCGAATAGTGAGTAGGATCTGGGTGGGTAATATAAAATGTGTGAGGGTGTTTGTGATGAGGTATTAATCACGCAAGAATGGCTGAATGGATTTGGATGAAATTTAACTCAGAGATAGATTATTATTAGTTGGATTAACATACATGATATGTTTTATTCTAGATGAATCCAATTATATCTTATTTTATGCGAGTGAAAGTAGAATTCTAAACCTACATTTGTTTGAGTAGAAATCAAAAGCGTATGTATAATCGTGCTTGAGTTACGGCGATGGACTCGCCATCTGTCACGACACCTAAAATATACCTCCGGCTGGAAGTGGGTGTGCGAGTAGTACTTACATATTCATACACCTCTGCTTACCCGTTCGGGGACCCTCATGGGAAAGTCTGTGAATCTTTATATACATATATATTTCTTCTGCGCGTGTGTACATCACTGAACTCCTCCTAAGCCGCTGGACCGATTTTAATGAAATTTGTGTGTCTTCAAGTGGATTCGAGAATGGTTTAGATTCACAATTGGACCGGATAGGTGGCTCTGCGATTGTTTCGGAAAATTATTTTTTTTCAACCGTGCGAAGCTGGGAAAAACAACAAGTATATATATAAAAGTCTGAATGGTCCAAGCCGAGTATTTTAAAGATTAATTGAGGTCTATGTGACCTTCTATTAAGTGTGAGAAGGGAAACGCTTTCGGTTACAGAACAAAATGGCGGCGTTCAGCCTTTGTGTAGGTCACACAAGCTTGGGAGAGACCTTTTTTGCTCAGTCCACCACTAAGGCGCAATTACAAGCACGCCACAGACTAATGGTGTGCTTTCAACTTGGTTCGCTTAAAAAATAAAGAAGTAATATTGAATGATTTATAATAAACTAGCGATCCATCCCGGCTTCGCACGGGTGAACATATTTTTTTTATAAAAGGAAGTATAGCCTATGTCACTCAAGGTGAATGTAGCTTTCCAATGGTGAAATAATTTTTCAAATCGGTCCAGTACTTTTTGAGCCAATTCGTTACAAACATACTTACATACAAATCTTTCCTCTTTATAATATTAGTATAAATAAATATATCCTCACCCTTCCCACAATGGTCCCCGAAGTGGTACGCAGAGGTGTATAGGTAATACCCACATACCCACGCAATACATACATAATTTCAAATATAAATAAAAAATATGTATACTAGATCATACTAACGCGTCAGAAGTAAATATATACGTTATATTGATTGCTCTCATTGAACTCTTTTATGAATCATTTTAAGTCAACTATTTGTAATGTTCTTATCTATACAAATAAATAAAATTAGATTGTCTGTTTGTAATATTAAAATAACCGCTTATTATTAAATGCATATAGCATATGCAGGATATACACGGTACATCAACATTAACATTACTATCATTGTTATCATCATCATCATGAACATTACGCCAGCGACGCCTATTTCGACGTATAAATATTCCATTATCGATCTAATAACATGCAACATAAGGTCTAATATTGATAATCCTTGATTCGAGGTAACGTTGAGATTTCATGGATATTGTTTAGCCTCTTAACTAAGGTCGCCTTGGTGTTGTACTTCCTAACATCGTGTTATATAAACTACATTATTGATCCTCAAACCACAGCCTTCTAAAACCACCCCTAAATTCCAATAAACACCAGTCACATCGGCCTTCAAGGGGTATTTTGTAGTCACAGTACACTAATGAAAGCAGTGGCCAATCTACATAGTACCGAATTCATTATCGACATGAAAGAACACGAAAATGTTTTATTGTTATTTAATCGTTTCTTTGCACGCTTAAACTGGTAATAACTGGACTGATGTAAATATTAACGCCTGCGCAAATAATCTTAGCAAAGTACGTACATATAGCGAGGATGCAAGCATTCAGTCACTTGAGGACAATTTGTTACAGAATAACTGCCATAGGGTTACAGATCTTTTCCGCTTTACACATTCAAACATTCAGTCTCTTATAGTACATATAATTATATCTGATAATAGCCGTGGTGGCCGAGTGGTTCGAACAGTTGCCTGCGACGCAAAGGTCGCAAGTTCGAATCCCGACTGTACCAATGAGGTTTTCTGAACTTAAGTACAGTGATTAGTCACACCACGAGCTGAACGGTGAAGGAAAACATGGAGAGGAAACCTGCATACGTCTGAGAAGAAATTCAAAGGCGTATGTATGTATAGTGGTGCTTGTGTAACGGCGATGGACTCGCCATCTATCACGTTGGCACCTAATATACCTCTGGCGGAAAGTAGGTGTGTGGGTATTACCTATACACCTCTGCCTACCCCTTCGGGGACCCTTGTGGGAAGGCGTGAGGATATATTATTATATAATTATATCTGAAGGAGATATTATGATTAATGAAATAGTTTAAATTACTTTTTAAATGTATGGCCTTGCTTAAGTTCATAATTTGTCTTCTTTTAAAAATCTATATATGTTTCTTACGTATATGCACTACTGCGTATTTTTTTTTACTGTAACTAAGCGGCGCTTTAGTAAAATTAAAATGTGACGAGGCTAAACTCTTTGTAAGACTACGTTGAATTTATGGAACACTTTGGCGTTTTCTTGCATCTTTTCACTAGATTAAAAGGGTTACTTGCCAAATTCTGTTCTACGTAAGTCATGCTGAGCGTACACATTACTGGCCAAGAAATGTTGGGCCTCTGAATGAATTTTGTGTACCGTCGTTTTTGCATTTACATTTCAAACCATTCTTTGGTGGCTATTACTGTAATTTTTGATAATACAAAGTCCTCTGTCGCCTATACGAACACATGATTTTTGCTGTTTTCACTAATAGTAGGTACACATAATTAATTACGACGATGTTGGTGGGTTACCTCACGCCTTCCCACAAGTAGGCGGAGGTGTATAGGTAGTACCCACACACCCACTTTCCGCCAGAGATATATTCGAATAGACGGCGAATTCATCGCCTTGAGAAATCGCCGCATTGTGCTTGAGAAACGGCGTTGCACCCTATCCTGTACGTTGGCACCTAAATATATCTCCGGGTAAAAGAGGGTGTGTTACCTCTAATTACACCTTCGGGAACCGTTGTTGGAAGATGCGATGTTGTGTTCTGCCTCAGAGAACTGAATTCCAGTAAATTTTACAAATGTTCTTTTGAATGGGCGGAAGGCCGCTTAGTATCATTAAAAGCATTAAGAATTCGTCTGTTACATTAGGTTAAGTGCAGTGATTTATTTCAATGGGGAGACGTTATCTTAGGGGTATTTTTAAAAGTCTCTAATACAACACAGATTAAGCAAAATTGTCCTGACGATCAGCATCATATCAAAGAGTCTTACTTTTTTTGTGAATCTGTCTAACGCCTTTCCGTAAGTGTTAGACAGGGAACACCCTCTTGCCGGAGCTATAGTTAGGTGCCAACGCGAGCGGACCTCTTTTAAGTTTAACGAACTTCTTTCAAAAGCCGGCCCGCGCCCTCCTTAAAATTTATAAAACTAGCCCTATATTTATTTCAATTACTAGCTGTTTATTTCACTCGCGCATCTTCTTTGATTTATTATCATCTTTGATTTTTCTTGCAGATTTTGGAATAAAACATGTGCTTTTTAATCCAATTATTAATCTTAATGCTAAATTTCATCCAATTCTGTTGCATATTTGCTTTGAGAAAGATGAATAAACTTTCGCGTTTATAATATGAGGAAAATTCAAAATCAAAATATTTTATTTCACATAGTCCTAGATGAGCACTTATTCGGGTTGGTCGTTTTCATGGAGAAGAACCGGCAAGAAACTCCACGGTTACAACCGTTGGATACAACCAGTCCAGCCCAGTTCCAGAACACCCTAACCCAAAGAACTAAAGATACAGGAGGTGGCTTAGCTAACACAGCTAGTTTAGCACTTAGGTAGTAACCTTCTGGTCGGCCTCTTGGCCTTGCTAATGATCGGTTAAGAAACAAAAGTAAAAGAAAAAAGAAGAGATGTTTATTTATATGTAGGTTTCATCACGACTTGCCTGTTCTTTCTTCAGCTGCTTGCTTAGCACAAACACTGGAATATTCCGACTCAATACCCCAATATATAATAATAATTGATATGAAAAGCAAAGCAGAAGAAAGATTGACGAAACAGATATACAAAGCAAAAGTGTGTGCAAACAGAGGCATAGGAAGGCCACGTTCCAACTACCTGGATTAAATCGATCGGACTCTCAAGGACGGGAACGTTAAGAGTACTCGAAACCGACGAGCATGTATGAAGAGACTGATTAATGTGGATGAAGCGAAAGAGGTATGTAAGTCTAGAGAGAACTGGCGCTCTATACTCCCTGCCTACCCCGCTAGGGACTTGGCGTGATAATATGTATGTATGTATGTATGTATGAAAAGCGTCGCCCACACTTCGTATTCAGAATAAAAGCCTTATTAATATCTCTAAAGCAACGGAAGCTTTTCAAATTACATCCGTTTTTCTCTTTATACACAATATCGAAAAGCTAAGGTATGGACCTGAAATTATTTGCTCAATAAAAATAACTCCTGAAAGATTTTCATGTAATAATAAAGCCTATACTTTCAGACATATTTCAAAAGATTATGTAGGTACCGTAACACTGGGTCGGTACTTCAATATGCTTGGAAACTTTTTCAATTATCCTCTTACGTTAAAAGTTACACGGGTTTTGTAAGCAACGGCTGTTTTGTAATAGCCGGCAGGCACGCGATGTGATTTTTTATTTAGTCGAGCTATCTTTCATGGTGTGTTTATGGTTGGCTCACATTGGGTCAATATAAGCCAAGATTCAACGTAAAGACGATGTGTTTTAGTCTAAATTCACAAATCCTGTTAATATTATAAATGCGAAATATTGTGGGTATGTATGGATGTTCGTAACCTAATCACGACAGAACGGCAGAATGGAATTGGATGAAATTTCGCTCAGAGATAGATCATAGACTGGAATAGGATATAGAATATTATATTTCATTCCAGGAAAAAAAACAATTTGGTATTTATCATTTTAACCAAATCTAAGGCGAGTGAAACCGCAAGACAGGGCTAGTAAAATTACAACTTGTTATTTACTCGTCGAAGCCGCGGTGGCTGAGTGGTTCGAGTTCAAAACAAAGGGCAAGTTCGAGTCCCGACTGTAACGCCAACGTGACAGGCAGCAAGACCATCACCGTTACCTAAGCACATCTTAACATACGTCTTTGAATTTCTTCTCAAACTTACATAGATCTCTGTTTTTCTTCACCGTATAATTGTGTACGAAAAATCCATTCAATGCCATACTTACACACAAATATGTAGATACATACAGGTGCACTAACGTAAATGTGAAATAGAAGGTTATATATTAGAACGCCGTGCGAACGTAATGATGACGCCGTGGTGGCCGAGTGGTTCGAGCAGTTGCCTGCGACGCAAAGGTCGCAAGTTCGAGTCTTTCTGAACTTAAGTACAGTGATTAGTCATACCACGAGCTTTACGGTGAAGGATAACATCGAGAGGAAACCTGCATACGTCTGAGAAGAAATTCAAAGGCGTATGTATGGTCATGCTTGAGTAACAGCGATGGACCGCCATCTGTCACGTTAGCACCTAATATACCTCTGGCGGAAAGTGGGTGTGTGGGTATTACCTATACACCTCTGCCTACCCCTTCGGGGACCCTTGTGGGAGGGCGTGAGGATATATATATAAGAATAGACTTATCTATCTGTAAGTCGTTACTTTTACGACATCATTAAAAGTAGCTATAGGAGGCACGCAGGTATAAACTGCGATGTCGCTAAACCATTACGTACTAAGCTATTAAAATATGTTCTCACGCCTTCCCACAAGACCCCCCAGGGCGGAGGCAAAGAGGTAATAGAACACTCAACTGTTCGCCAGTGATATATTTAGGTGTAAGACTGTAAACGTCACCAAGGTTTTGTAAGTACATTATAGAAATTCAAGATCTCCGAAGGGGTAGACAGTGTTTATTACTTTATTTATTTAAGTAAGGTTTGGAATGGAGACCACGTACGGACGAAGAGTAAAGCGACCCCCCACGAGGTGCACCGATGACCTTGTCAGATTCGCAGGGAGCCGTTGGATGCAAACAACTGCTCGTTGTGCCGTTCTAAAGGCCGTCTGGTCTAGTGGCTAGAGCTCCTGACTGCGAAACTTGAGGTCGCGGGTTCGATTCCCGCTCAGGGCAGATATTTGTGTGATGAACACGGGTATTTGTACCTTAGTCTTGGATGTCCTATGTATAGAATATTTATCTATATAAGTAAATAAATCGTTGTCTAGTTACAATAACACAAGCGTTGCTTGATTTGAGGCTAGGTCAGTTTGTGTGGAATTGTCCCAAAGAAAAAAAAATAGAGGGAGGCTTATGCTCAGCATTGGGCGTCAACTCACAGCTAGTCCCAATGCGCATATTTATGTATTTATATTCTAGAGGTATTTTACATATATTTATTCTCATACCGAGCGCCCTCTTTTCACCAGATATATATATATATACACATTTTATTTATTTATTTTATTTTTTTATTTATTTATTACATATCAACATACATCTACCATAACAGGATACCCTAATGCGATAGTGCAGCAATCAAACTAATGTTGTATCCTATATACATAATTAATTAAAAAAAAAAGGTCATGCTTATACCGAATTTGAATATCTTCATAAAAGTTTATAGGTTTCCTCGCGAAATTTTCCTTAACTGTAAGCTCGTTGAAAATTAAAATTAAATATTGATGTAATGAATGAGATTTTACGAAAATAATTAACTGATATAAACGACCCTCCTTTTACACAACGTTAATAAAGGTTTGCAAGGAACCTTTAATTTCCTTATATGGCTACAAATTCTAGGCTTTTACGCTGGATTAATGAACTAGAGTGAACTTTCACGACGGTTTCAGCTTTAGTCAGGCACCCATAAATCAACTTTTGACTTTGAAAGCAGCGCGCCACTATTGCGGCGAACGGTAACGATCATAAATCAATCGTCCCGGCTATAATGGTTGACACACGATAAAAAACGTGCTGCCAAGGAAAAGGTTATATTGTACGGTGTGAAGTATAACGAATTTCTTATAATTTTATTTGAAACCCGTACAACTAACCATAGACCCATTTAAAAGTCTGAACATAGATGAGTAGCGAAACGCATGGCCAAAAAGCATGCGGTCCGTCTGATGGTAAGCGACTATGGTACTTCACGCAGGAATATTTTCACATTACATTACAAATAACTCCATTATTAAAACGTATCTTTCTTTCTTCGTTCTTTAAACTTTCACATTTATAATAATCGTAGGATGGATTTTTGTGATAGAAATAATTATATGCACATATTTTAAAAGTAATAAACGTATACGTATGTAAATCTCTTGTATAAATGGGTAGCGATAAATCAGTCTTAATAAGAGATCGTGTCGGTAGCCGTAGATCCAAGCCATTCCGGATCCCAATCTGTCCGCTGTCAGCATAGATTACCCAAATCCTGAGCACGCAGTAGGCATCTGTTAAAAAGGTCCTGCTGTGTGCTATATATGCTATTCGATCCGAATAGCACATACGTACGAAACGTACCTTTCATGTCTGAATGAAAAACGCCGTCTTCGTGGATGGCACTCTATAGTGATCCTATAAGGGTGCCCTTATAGGATCACTATAGAGTGCCATCCACGAAGACGCACCCCACCAATTTGTATTCGAGGGCTCGCGGGATGCGGGGAGTATGACCCGAGTCTATTAATTGTAGTGTGCGTGTGCACTCATAGGTAATCAGTGTGTACCGATAATACTCCAACATTAATCGAAGGTTGTACACTTACGCTATAAACTGTGAGGAAGAATAGTGGGGCGCGTCTTCGTGGATGGCGCTATCTGTAGCTGTGGTACGCGAATTCACCCGCGTAAAGTTTAATTAATTTGTTTTTTTTCTGGTGTGTTAATCCAAGTAATAATTGTATGCGAAATTTCATTCATAAAATCTAAATCGGTCAGATACTTTTTATTCACCGTAAGATACACTTATTAAACGTTACTTCTTTTTTTATTGTTTTTTTTTATATCACAAGTGTGGCAAACACGTATCTACACAAACTTATAAAATGAAAACAAAATATATCCTCACGCCTTCCCACAAGGATCCCCGAAGGGGTAGGCAGAGGTGTATAGGTAGTATCCACATACCTGCTTTCTGCCAGAGATATATTTTTGCCAACTTGACAGATGTCGAGTCCATCGCCGTTACTCAAGCACGACTTTGAATATCTTCTCAGACGTATGCAGGTTTCCCCTTAATGTTTTCTTCACCGTAAAGCTCGTGGTGTGACTAATCACTGTAATTAAGTTCAGAGTCTTTGGTACGGTTGGGAATCGAACTTGCGATCTTTGTGTCGCAGGCAATTTGTTACTTTAGAATTCGTAACCTTCGAAGCAATAAATTAACATTGCCGAATGTTTTGCCCTCAGAGCTGTGCAACGCAGCCACTAAGATTCAGGCCTCGTTCCGGGGCCACCAGGCTCGCAAGGAGTCCCAGCCTCCGCCACAGGCCGAGACTCAGGCACAGAAGACGCAGGAGCAGCAGGACAAGGTACTTATAAGCAGTCAGTTGATAATAAGAACTGTGTAAATTTTACGTGGTTTTAAGATTTTTTACCGAACCAAGTTTTTTAGTGATAACTTCTTATGGGGACCCATCCCTTCGTTACGTAACGCGTTACAGCGCCAGTGAGTCTGGCTTCCCTTTCTATCTCGCATACGGCAGGCTCCTCCTCTCTCACTCTAACCCATAATCTAAGATACATAAAATGTAAGTAATATAGCCTAAGCTTTTCTTAATTTCAATATTTTATAATAAGCAACTAGCTGTCCCGCCCAGCTTTGATCGGGCGAAAAAGTTAAATTAAATTAATTAAAATTAAAAGTAAAATTTCCTGAAAGCCGATCGTAGCGCCACCTATCGGGTCCAATTGTGATGTAAGCTATCCTATCTTTTGAGTTGGATCAAACTGCGCACGGTGTGCAAATTTGATTGAAATCGGTTTAGTAGTTTAGGAGTCCATCGCAGACAAACAACGTGACACGTGATTTATATATAACAAACAATAGATTAGTTGTTATCAATTCTGTCGGACATCAGAACCAGGGCTTTTTAACCAAGTATTTTCCTTTCCTAGGAAGACATAGAGAAGATCAACCTGGCTGATCCTGACCTGAACAAGGCCGCCACCAAGATACAAGCTTCTTTCCGCGGGCACAAAGTGCGCAAAGAGGTCAACTAAGATGACCATGGCACAATAAACCCCAGGATACACATTGAATTCGTACGCACTGATATTAATAAAGTCCGCTTCACGTGAACTTTTCTTTCCTTAAATTGTAATGTCGCATAAATTATAAAAATAGGCTAAACCTATAATATATCCTCACACCTTCCCAAAAAGGTCCCCGAAGGGGTAGGCAGAAGTGTATAGGTAGTATCCCACTCATCCAATTTCCGCCAGAGATATATTTTAGGTGCCAACGTGACAGATGGCGAGTCCATCGCGGTAACTCAAACATGACTATATATGCGATTTTTTTTCTTAAACGGATGCAGGGTTTCTCTCAATGTTTGCCTTCATCGTAAAGCTCGTGGTGTGACTAATCTCTGTATTTTCACAGAATATATTGTAATTTTTGTTCTGTACCTCCAAGTCCAAAAAACTACAAAGAATAAAAAACTATTGTTAAAGCACAGATATGCAATTTGACATCCACATCTCTTTTTTCTAATTTACGTTCGAATAACACGTATGTCTGATGACGTGACATGGAATAGATTAAAGAAAATTTACTAACGAAATTGGAAGCGACTTCTTTATTTATGTAAAATTTGAATGCGACCTGAAGTTATATTGTGCAGGATCAAAAATAGAATTCGAAATCAAATTTGAAAAAACGTCACATTTAATTCCTGTTCGTTAGTAGATCGTGATTTGTTGCAAGACTTGACAGCTGTCATCTGTCACTTTGACATCTTTTCATTTGACATTTAAATGTTGCTGCACCTTTTGCTCTCACTTCTACCAATACGTGTAGGCGAACATATAAATAACCTTGCATGATTTTGAGTACAGTTTATATAAATTAATGAATAGAGTAAGTAAGATTTGATCAATGCGTACGTTTTCAAATAAATGTGTCGTTTGTAGTAAAGAAAAGATATTCGTGGTTTGCGTCAATTCATTGCCGTGTCTGCATCTGCATTATCAGTGGTAACAACTATGTCATAATTGTCAGGAGTATGAAAATATATTTTTAATCTCTTTATTCAGATAATTATGGATAGTTCTATATTTGTCTATGGATCTGTATTATCTGTTGCCATTATATATGATGAAAAACTATTTGACATATTCCAAAGGCATAATTACTGACTTCCTTTATGTATTCCTGTATAAAATAGTCGTTTGACAATTTTAAAGGATTGCTCTTAATAAAGAAATAAAGTAAAAAGAAATACTATAAGAACGACTCAATGGGAAATAATTTATTGAAATCATGAAATCAATTTACCTATTTAATCATCTGAGCATTGGGTATATTTACAATTTTATAATAGTTTTTGTATAATCTCTGAATTCTGCAATTTGACAGTCGTACTTGGTGTGGATTGACGCGCTTCCCGACTATAATAAGGGTAGGAATGTATTAGTCATACGCAACGTCTCCTCTTCAGAACCTATACTAGAATATAGGATATTGCATTATGGTACTTGATAAACACTGCGTTACATGTGGCGAATATCGTTCCGTCTTAAGAATATTAGTAACATTGGGAATTAATTGAGCTATTTATAATTATTAATTATAATAGACACCTCCCGTTTTTCTATAAAATGTGGGGCACACTACTTTATGTATTAATATTGTACTGTATTACTGTATACCGAAGGTTTAAATAAGCTTAAAAAAGATTGAAATCGACACAAGAAAACTTTCTTACTAATATTATTACCTGACTGCAAAGAAAGATTTGTTTTCATCACTGTAATTTTGGTAGCGTCTTGATAGCATTGTAACAATAACAAACATTTATGTATATATATATATATATATTAATTACAAACATATATATATATATATATATATATATATATCTGCATCTGGTTCTTACATTCCATTGTTATTTTAAAAGTTTGTTATAATTGTATTCTGTTTTAGAAATTAATGTAAGGATTAAGAATAATTAGAATTAGAGCCCATTCAATAAACTCAGCTAATTTGGTCGACTTCAACTTTTTAATATTATTGTATAGGTTTAAAAATTTCACACATATAATATACATATATTTCAATAATTTATACATTCGTATACATGTAATGTGTGATTCAAATGCAATTGTTTAATTTTCTCGTGTTTTTGCTGGATTTCCTGTAAATTGCTGATAAATTTAGGATTTATAATAAATAAATATTTAATATTCGCCTATAATTAAACATAAAATGGGTTTCATTTATAAATAAACAGTGAAATAAATAACATCTGTAATTCACAATGTACCTGATCGAAGGTAATAAAAAAAGAAAACACCAATGGTTTTAAAATTAGAACTACCGTGGGTGGTTCCAAATTCAAAAACTTTCCCGTTAAATAACGTTCGCTAATCCCAACTGTCATAACAAACCCGGCGTGTCTTCACACTGAATAAACAAACCCAGCGCCCTCGTTAATCTTGGGATTTGAACGTCAGTGCGGACAGGTTACCGCTAGCAGATCGCCCATAAGGGTCGGCCAACGCTATCTAATTGGCAATGAAACATATTGTGAAGGCAATAGAGTTTAACATTGATTAATTACTATGTGAGATAAAGGTTCGCCACTAACTATGAAAGATGGTAAAGTAAGTCTACTGTCCGATTGGGTCGTTTCCTATCGCCTGTGCGGTTGAATAATAATTATTAATTATTATTATTAATCAATATAATAATTAATTATTATATTGATTAGTATAGTCGCATGTATCAAGCTGCCTAGTTGACAACACTTTACGCTCTCCTGGACTCACTCTTGCATTGTCGTATTTCAAGGTGGATGGAAGAAGCTGACGATGTTAATCGTTGTTAGAGTATTTCCCATAGAAGCGATATCTATATTTTTAAGTACCGTCATTGACATGCCTATATAATTATTTACATTAATATTATAAAGAGCAAAGATTTTATTAAGTATATGTAAATTGTTAAAATTGTTTTTAATGGTTACTTTAAAAACTACTAAACCGATTTAAAAATTAACCTATGGAAAGCAACACTGTTCCGAAGTAGTATGACCTATATTTAATCAACGCGAATGAGATCGCTAGGCGACTCTAGAAACGGCGCTGTACTCGCCATCTGTTACGTTGGCACCTAAATTATATTTCCGACGAATAGTGGGTGTTCGGTAGACTATTGTGATGGAAGGCGTTAAAATATATATACATATAAGTAATTTATAAAAAATATAATTCAAGTCTTAATTTAATGTTTGTGAAAGGCAGTGAAGGCCGGTTCATCTGATTAGACCGTTCACTTCACATATCGGTTACCTCACAATTCACTTTATCTTGAAAAGGCTCATGCGTCCGAATCACGTTGAGTATTTTGATATGGCTTAGAATTGGAATCTATCGAAATATCTGTATCCGTCCATGACTTCCACACAAAATAGTTATTATTTTCTCTTGGGTAACTCCAAAGTTCTTTATCATCAATGCCAAATGAATAAGGTTCATTGTAGGCTGAATCAGATTGTGGTTTTAAGATGTCGTCTATGTTTGGATCTGCTTCGGACATTCCGAAAATCTGGTTGAAATTATCACGATCAGTGCTCCATGCTCGACTAGGGCACACAATAAAAGCATTGACTGGATTTTCTTCTGGAGTTATTGAAGCCCATGTTCTGTCCACATAACTAAACTTGCCGATAATTTCATTGTAGTTACGATTGCGTATCGTTAAATATTTTTTGTTGTCTAAAAGAAGAGAAGGAAATAAGTCATTGTTAATTGAAATTACTGGGTGTTTTTGTTGTAATTACTGTTGTAATTTACTTTAAATATTGCGTATACACATCGTGTCATCCAACAGAAAACAGTCTATTTACAGAGGCATAATGCTATTGAATAATCTAAGTTTTAGCAATCCTAAAATGGAAAGACGTATGATAAGCGAAGAAAAAGTGACAAAACTGTTCGAAATTATTTAGAATAAGAGGAAAAGAAAGATCACATTTCAATTACATAGATTCAGTCCAAGACTTTAATAATCTACTCGAAACTAAACTAAACCTACCTTGTCGCGAGTGAAGCCAATGGGAAAAGTTAGAAATATGACAGACCCTCACCGTTGGTGGCCAGTTTCTTAGGCTGTACTTCATGTTCTTCAAGCTTGTCAATTATTTCTGATCTAGCTAGCGAATGTTCAGTGATATTAAGTATTTTTCTATTTGTATTAATTGCCTGATTATCTTTCGTGGGAATCACATCAGGTATCATAAGATGTTCTTTTACCATCGTTTTATTTTCTTTGTTGTGGTCAATAGATTTCTTGATATTTTTAATTTTTGTAATATTCTCTGTAGTATCACTAGTGTTCTTGTAATTATAATTTTTAGATACGTTGAGTTTAGGCTGTTCTATGTTTGCTATGACTTTCTCATTCTCTTTAGCCGTTTTGTTTTCTGATTTGTTAATAACATTTACCTTTACATGTTCACGTTTCACTGCATTTGGTACAACTTTAGGAATATTTCTAGTAATTTTCACATCGTCTGTTTTATTCTGTGCTGGAATGTCAATAGGGCGTTCAAAAATTTCAATAGTTTTTCTTTGTCTATTAGTTTCGGGTTCTTTTGGAATCATGAAATTAACATTTCCGTTTTCATTAGTAGCAGAGAGTGACATTACATTTTGTTTAATCCATTTCGGATCATCGGCCAATACTCTAGGCTTTACAGGTTCCGGTTTCCATTCGGAATTTGCTGAAACTTTCAGCGAATCATTCTTCTGTTTTATAGATAAAGGAAACAGAGTAGGATTCAATCTTATATTTAATTTAAAATCAGGTAATTTAGCCTTTGTTGCAACAGCTATTGGATTCAGTTTTCTAAAATTTTGTTCGGCACAACGATCTCGTTGCTTGGGCATGTTATCAACCAAATATTCGACTCCTCTTCTTCCATTCTGCAAGCAAAAACACCCTAACTGTATTTGTTCACCTCTTCAAAAAATTGAGAATATTGCAAGGATTCCACCGCATTACTATATGTCAGGACATCCAGATGGAGGTAGCCTAGTGGTTCGAGTAGCCACCTGCAACGCAAAGATTGCAAGTTCGAATCCGTTCGTACCAATGGGTTTTTCTGAGCGGTGTACAGTACGGTGATCACATTACGAGCATTCAGGTGAAGGAAAACATCGAGAAGAAACCTACTTACGGCGGTAGACTCATCATATGTCACATTGGCAACAAAATTTATGGCAAATAAATTACAAATCTGTTCAAGTTATGCTTTAGTTTTAACAGCTCGTTTGAACACGGGTATCGAGGGTCAAGACTATATGACGAGCTGTATGGCATATATGTGCCAATTACTTGCGCAGCAGGAAGCACAAGCTGTTCGCCGTTCTCGTGGACCACGTGATGACGCGCGCCCAGTCTCCTATCCCGCACACTCTCCCTGCAGTCAATGCATTCCTGGATATGCACCTTGAATGTCTTATATTTGCAAATCAAAAAGAATCTGAGAAGAAAATAAGAAGAAGAACGAAGCCAAGAAGGCTGGCAGCATTGCCATGCTGTATGGCAATACTGGCTGCGCAAGTTAAGAACCAGCCTTCTTGCCATCAGAGGCCTACGTATTAATATTGATTATTATTTAACTTACATGCTAGTCTTCTTGGCACCCTTCCGCGTGACACAGATTTGGGTAATTTATTCTATTTATAGTTAGTTTATTTTTATTATTACCTTGTATTTAATATTTACAATCTTGCAACAATTAGATACGTATTAAAAATAGGGCTTTGATGCATGTTTCGCGAGGATTAGAATTTCGTAATTTGTTCCCTATACGTATGTGTTTAAGATTTTAAATGTAATGTCAGTATTACTTACATGCTCAGTTTCAACTCCCTGGTTCATAAGAATAGTAGACAGAAAAAGAGCAAATACATTGAAGAAATCCATATTATTTCGATATAGTTGTGAATTCGCTGCAAAGCCTCATGCCACAAGAGTAAAGCGAACTGATTACACATTAGTAATCTAATGTTTTCATCCATTTCTTCGCGGATCAAATTGATTAGTTACAATTGCTTGTATCGTAGCTCGTGATACGTTTTCATACATTATGAGGCCATTGTTGATGATCTCAGAAGTTGTTGAATATAATAAAAAATCCTTAAAAGGATTAAGATTCTCTGTGTACTAGTTCTTTTACTTTCATTAAATTTTTTTGTAATGTTTTATTTAAATTTTAATTAAGTTTATTATATTGCAATGAGTTTTTCTGAACTTAAGTACAGTGATTACTCACACCACGAGCTTTACGGTGAAGGGAAATATCGGGAGGAAACCCGCATACGTCTGAGAAGCAATTCAAAGGCGTATGTATAGTCGTGCTTGAGTAACGGCGATGGACTCGCCATCTGTCACGTTGGCACCTAATATATCTCTGGCGGTACGTGTGTGTGGGTATTACCTATACACCTCTGCCTACCCCTTCGGGGATCTTTATGGGAAGGCGTGATATTATATAAACTACATATAAATTACCTATAAATATATAATAAATGTCCCGAATTTGTGTAATGCGTTGTATGGCAATAGATTCGCTGAGCGAGCATCTGGTCGCCATGGGCCTAGAGTTTTGTTAATTAGTTTATCTTTATGAAACTGAAAGTAATTCCCTATTATTAAAATTTAGATTTATGTAATAGCATGTCATCATTATAGGCTTCGTCAAACCATATTACAAATAGTAATCAACAATTGAAAGTAGTTTACAGTTTATTAGTTAAACAATGTACATATTGTTTCGTATAAGTATTTAAATAAAGGATAGAATTCGGCAATTGCAGATAGGAGCAGTACTGCCAAAGTCACCATCCTGTTTATACTGCGAACAATTTCCAACTTGCTGTTCAGTGAAGTGACCGCCGTCATTTTCATATCCTCATCCACTGGGCTGATATAAATAGGTGATTTACGTAGAGACTTCTCTTGGTATATTGAGTCAGTTGGCGGGAGTACCTAGAACAAAATGTGTTGTCCTTAAAATGCAATCAGGGTTCAAGAATGCTTAAAGGAACAAAATATATAATGCTATGCACTAATGTCATCATCTGTTGAGTGGTTAAGAAGTAAACACAATAATATCATGATCATGAATAATAAGCCGTGGTGGCCGAGTGGTTGGAGTAGTTGTGTCGCACACAAAGATCGCAAGTTCGACTCCCGAGTGTAAAAATGAGTTTTGATGTGAAACATCTATAGCCGCACGTAAAACCGATTTCTGGCGTGGCGACGCATGCCGTGGCGACGCGTCGCCATACTTCAGTTACCATCGACCAATTGTCACAGTAATACCGTCCTCAGAGGAAACATCGAATATAACTACTACCGAAGTCGACGACGTTACGAATTAAGTAGTAACGATTTGAAATAAATTCTTTAATTTATGTATTTAATGAAAATAAATGTTTATTCAATAAATAGTCATCTAGAAAAAAAAAACGTAATATTTTATTTTATCATTATGACATATTTAGTTCCTATCACAATCTGTTCTTTTCTGCATATTACTTTTACAAAATAATGTCGATGTTTCACATATGCCAGGCGTCCCGTGACGGCTCACATTTTTTTTCTGAACTCGAGTATAGTGATTAGTCACACCACGAGCTTTGTGTTGAAGGAAAACATCGAGAGGAACCCTGCATACCAGATGGACTCGCCATCTGTCACGTTGACAAAAAAAAAAAAAAAAAAAAAAATATTTATTGAAAGACTGCGATGGACACTCCAGTTGTCATGTTAGCATACATCCGGTGAACAAAAGTTGTTTTCATAGCCACCTCTTCTTACCCCTTCAGGGACCATTGAGAAGGCGCAAACCAAGGGTCTCAGTAATTTCCTATTGAACGGCATTTAAAAATATAAAGTTACCGCCACCATCATTTCCAAAACAAACTTTTAGGGAACATGAAACAAATAAAAAGGAAATTACGGTGTTTTATATTTTTACCAAAATTACCTCACCACAAAACTAATTCAAAGAATAAAGTTAATATACATATATCAAATGTCCTTTAGATTCTTTAATTAATTATCTTATTTATACAAAGTAATCACTATTACAGGATACGTATCCTAACACGATATAAAGATACATATTTTCAATACGTCTTTTTGATATTGTTTATTTATTCAATTCCACAAATTACATACTTCAAAATGTCGTATGTTCTGCTTATCTGTATGACAGTTTGTCCTTGTGAATAGGTTATCTTTAGGTGGCTTTATAATTTTTTTTTATAGAGACAATTACGTCGTTAGAACGAACGTCATAAAAACTATAATAATTTTATCTCTGAATTTAGTTCCACTCTATTTTCTTGATTATTGATTACGATAAGGCTTTAGGAGAGAAAACCTGGAGCTTATCAAGTATGACAATTTCATTACCTTAAAACCAGCCCCTGGTTCTATCCTCGAAGGCTTTGCTCGGGCCGGACAGGGCTGTGAATATTTAACCGCATTTGTTGGACGCAGGGTGCCCCCAAGGCAAGATTTTGTGCCCTCCGATCTTAATTATTTATAAAACGTCTCACAAAACCTAGGTTTGACTGCGAGGACGCGAGTCTACTTATTAAAATATTTCCTTTCATAAACTATTAGCACACATCAGACTTTGCTCGGAAAGTCTGTTTTTTATTTAGAATTCTTTGTGGGAATACGTCATCGATACTTTTTGTATTATACAACATCAGATTACTTGAATGATAGCCATGCATGCAATTGATGCATAATCCATGCAATGAATTGCTCCTCTTGTAGAGAGTTCAAAATCACGTAACTTAAATCTCTTTCTATCCCTACGTAAAATACAACAAATGTTGAAAAAGAAATCGCCTCTTATTCTGCTGCCAGGTCATTTCTTGTAAATGGTTGTACCTTTAGCTTTTGTTTTATATTTAGTATGTGACGTTCAGTAAGTGTTCCCTGTGTCCCTTAATTTGCATAAAATATTGATTTCATTTGTATTACTTATCAACATTAGTACAGTCGCGATAAGACCTTGCAATTTTCGTGTTGCAGGCGGCTACTCGAACAACTCAGCCACCGCGGCTTGTATGTAGACTTATAGAGTACCTCTTTATTTACAATAACAACAATTAATAATATTTACAAAGAACAGTTGAAACTAACTACTTACAGATAAAATATTTGTCCCAAATCGGTATCCCGAGGCAACGTGCCAAGAAGACTAGCAGCATTGCCACGCTAGATAGCAATGCTGATTCTCTGAGCGAGATATTTTCCAGCCCGCCTGTCACGAGAGGTCTCGACTAGACGGCGCGAGAACTCTTTAAAAATATGGTGAGCCTCAGGACCCCAAGCCCCCAGAGTTTCAACGGCAAATGCAACAAATATGTAACCTGACCCGAGACAGGCATACTTGCGGCGCTTGAGGCATTCCTGCTGAGCAGCAGCGGCGCTGGCCGCCACCGATGTGTCAGGAAGACGGGAAGGAGCCAGTGTATCGACACACATAGCGTCCCACACTAAGGGCCGACCCATCCTCCATGTCATCAGAGACATACCGTCCGGCCTCCGGCCATCGCCGCGAGCGAGACCGACTGGTTCCAGCACAGCAGGCACGCCGGCGCTGACCAGAGCCCGGCGTATCAAGTCATTTATGGAGACTTATAGATGATATATCCTACATAATAAACTGAAACGATCTACCTTTTCAGTGGAGCCAGTGTGCTCAGGCTGAACTTCAGCATGTATCGGTTGCTCATTGTTGGTCACTATGTGGAGCTCCCCCGCAGCGCTCCTCCTGGCCCGGCGGGGTGAATGCTGCAAAACTGTTTACATGTATATGCCAAGCACATATGTGGTGACCTACTTCGACAGTTATGACTATATCGTATATCTCTGAAACGGCTGGACCGATTTTGACGAGATTTTCACTGGCATCTAGGGGACGTAAAAAGGAGAAACTTAGGCAATTTTTCTTATAGACTGAACAATATTATATTATATCAATTCCACGCAGACGTAGTCGCGGGCTCAGCTAGTAGGATATAAGTGTATACATTATTTACACTTATATATAACTTCGGCGAGAAGAAGCTGTTCTTACACGCGGGCCTATATGGCAAGGCGTGAAGATGAAAGAGAGGCGCACCTCTCTCCTTCGAAAATATGGTATGTTACTGCATACGTTAAGGCATGAAGGTATATAAGGTGCTAGCTATCCCGCCCAACTTCGTTTGGGTGAAAAAAAAATTCTGGAACATGATCGCAGCGCCACCTGTGGGATCCAATCGGATCCGATAATTGCGAATCCACCTGAACACACAATTTAACAAAATCGGTCCAGTCGTTTAGGAGGACTTTAATTACAAACGAAATCGAAAAGGTATGTAAGTCTATAGAGAACTTGCGCTCTATTCTCTCTGCCTACCCCGTTAGGGACTCGTGATGATAAATCAAACACACAGAAGATTTATATATGTATGTTTTTTTTTTTTGCCCACCCGATGAAAAACGGTTACCGCAGCCTATTTACGCTTACAATACCGAAGTATCACTTGCGCGTTGCCACTCTGTGTTCGTAGCCAAATAACACAATAAATTGTGTTATTTGGCTACGGACTTCTATAAGGTGGAGGTCCTGCCCCAGTCGGTCAGCTCTAAATTCGAACGGGAAACCCGTTATGCCCTACCTCTCTTAAAATATGTATACTGTAGTCCAGGTCCTTTATTGGTATATTTGCTTATACTCACAAGTCCATTGTATTGAGAAAAAACACCGCACGTCATCAAAAGCGGAATCAAATATTTCATGTTTGATTTACAACATTTTTCCTTCTGCACCACTTATCTGGAAAACAATAAAACAAACTTCTTATCAGTAATAATATATTACGTTGATAAGCGTTTATTTGCTTACGTCCTTATCGAACGTAACCGCATCTTTTTTCACCGGACAGAGTAATGCTGCAAGTTGCATCGTTATTCACACTTTTCGTGACCATCCAATGTCACCGCAATGTGAGTTGAATAATAGTACCTATAAAGCCTTAGAAGACCCGATATTAAAAGCCTACCCCTAGTTTATTTCGAAAAGTTATTTTTTTTCATTTATGTACAATAACAACAATTAACAATATTTACAAAGAACAGTTGAAACTAACTACTTACAGATAAAATATTTGTCCCAAATCGGTATCCCGAGGCAACGTGCCAAGAAGACTAGCAGCATTGCCACGCTAGATATCTTGCTCAGAGAATCAGCATTGCTAATGCTGACTCTCTGAGCAAGATATGTACCAGCCCGCCTGTCACGAGAGGTCTCGAATAGACGGCGCGAGACCTCAATAAAGAGTTTAATTTAAAACAATATGATAATAAGTAAAATTGCCACAAGCACCAGTCCTGAAGTGATGTGATCGGAGACGAACTCGCCATCTGTCACGTTGGCACCTATTGTTATACGGTTATGATATAGTTTTAATTCATTAAATCCCCGTTAATTTCCTCTACTAGGTGAGTAGTACACGGACCGGCCATTTAGCGAATTTAATGATTTTAATCCACACGCCTTTCCACAAGTGACCGCGAAGGGGTAGGCAGAGGTATATAGGTAGTACCCGCACACCCACTTTCCGCCAGAGATATAGTTCAGGTTCCAACGTGACAGATGGCGAGCCCGTCGCCGTTACTCAAGCACGACTATACATACGCCTTTGAATTACTTCTCAAACGTATGCAGGTTTCCTCTCGATGTTTTCCTTCAGCGTAAAGCTCGTGGTGTGACTAATCACTGAACTTAAGTTTAGAGAAACTCATTGGTAAAGTCGAATTCGAACCTGCGATATTTGTGTCGCAGGCAACTCGAACCACTCGTCCACCACGGCTTTGATTTTCTAAGCCAGACCTTCGATGTCTACATTCGAATACAAATCGGTAACAAATACCGCATCATTAGGGAATCGATTGGAATAAATTGGTGATAGCAGAGGGTGACACGAAATATCGATTGAGGTCTACCATCTGTGTTCGATACAAAGCCAAACACACGAATCGGATATTAAGCAGAGAGATTTAATAAATGCCGTGATGACTGTACCAATGAGTTTTTCTGAACTTAAGTACAGTGATTAGTCACACCACGAGCTTTACGGTGAAGGAAAACATCGAGACGAAACCTGCATACGTTTGAGAAGTAATTCAAAGGCGTATGTATAGTCGTGCTTGAGTAACGGCGACGGACTCGCCATCTGTCACGTTGGCACCTTAAATATATCTCTGGCGGAAAGTGGGTGTGGATATTACCTATACACCTCTGCCTACCCCTTCGGGGATCCTTGTGTGAAGGCGTGAGGATAATCACATTGATTATTCACACCACGAGATTTACGGTGAAGGTAACATATAGAAAAACATATAGATATTCAAAGGCAGTATACTCGTGCTTGAGTAACGGCAATGGACTTGCCATCTGTCACGTTGGCACAATACAATATCTCTGGCGGAAGTAGGTCTTCCCACAAGGATCCCCGAAAGGGTAGGTTACACACACTTTCTGCCAGAGATATAAGTTAGGTACCAACGTGACAGATTAGATAACTACGAGCATGTATGATGATGATGGATGTAGACGAAGCGAAAGAGGTATGCAAGCTTAGAGAGAACTCTATTCTCTTTGCCTACCCCTGTATAGAGTTTTTCATAGAGGGTTAAAATGTCCTGAAGAAACAACATAAAAAATGAACAAAAAAGCTACATAGGTGGTGACCTTACCCCGCTTACCATACATGTTAGCGACCCTGGTGGTATAAAAAAACCCAGCTTTTTTCATATGTGCCGTTCGCACGCCACTTATGACGTGTCTCGAGACCAAACACCTGCCGGTTTAATCTATATTGATCGGTATTAATATGACACTTGCTTTAAATATTTGTACCATTTACTTATTTATTTTTGCTATTCATAATTAGCGAAAAAATATTAAGAACCTCATTCATACTCTCATCCCTAGCCTTACATCCATCCGCGATCACATAAAAAACGAGTAACGGCGATAGACTCGCCATCTGTCACGTTGGCACCTAAAATATATCTCTGGCGCAAAGTGGGTGCGTATCCACGCACTACCTATACACCTCTGCCTACCCCTTCGGGGACCCTTGTAAGAAGGCGTGAGGATATATATTAATAATATTACTTGTACCCAGAGGATACAGAATGAAGCAGATCTGCAAACAGCTCTGATGCCTCAAGAGTTGAATCCTGAATTCTTTCCAAATAAGGTAATTAGTTAACTATCTGCAAACACCTTTTAAAAGCTACGGGTTCGAACCCCGACGAGAACAGTTAAAATAAATCTATAGGAGTCAGCGTGTAAAGTTTATTTCAGTATGTATTTTTGTCTTAATAAGTATATAGACCCGTGATGGCCGAGTGGTTCGAGTAGCCTGCAACACAAAGATTGTAAGTTCGAATCCCGACTGTGCTTATGAGTTTTTTCTAACTTAATTACAGTGATTAGCCACACTAAGAGCTTTACGGCGAAGTAAAGTGTCGTAGGGAGTGCACTCGTTCAAGAAGAAATTCAATGACGTGGGTATTACTAGGCGTGTTAAGAAAACGACGGATTAGCCATCATTCACTTGACACCTTAAAAAGATCTCCAGCAAAAGAAAGGTGTCTCGTCGAAACACCTCTGTTGCCTCGGAGCTCTAAATGGGATTCAATATCAAAATCAAAATATTTTTATTTCACATAGGCCTAGGTGGGCACTTATAAAACGTCGATAAAGGTGCACGGTTCGGGTTGGTCGTTTCCATGGCAGGTGAAGGTGGCATGAGAAGAACCGGCAGGAAACTCCATGGGTACTCTTTTCAAATCATTTAGAGTACAATAACAATATTATTATGTTACAGGATTAGTTCTTAAGTATGGGGGAACAGCGTAGGCCCGACAATAGCCCGATTGCTTTGAGTTACAGTATACTGTTCTATCTGCTTCTCCTCTCATCTCCTATTGTCTCCGCAGGATGAGCCATGGCAAGCGGTGTTGCCTTTGCCCCGGGCGCGACGCAATATTGATGAGCTACAGCCTCTCACCCTGATACATCACATCAAAGGCTACACTCGCATCGTAGCATGCGCTGTGCTAGCCATCTCCGCCTTTGTAGAAATCGTGCTCTATATCGTAGAGTATGCGTATGGAACGTGATATGTTAATAAATGTTATTATTATTCATTATTTCACTGTATTTTTCCTAAGAGCCGTGGTGGTATTACCGTAGAGTACCGTAGAGTAGTTACCTGCGGCACAAAGATCGCAAGTTCGAATCCCGAAAGTCCCAATGAGTTTTTCTGACTTAAGTAGTGATTAGTCACACCACGAGTTTTACGGTGAAGGCAAACATCGAGAGGAAACCTGCATACGTCTGAGAAGCAATTCAAAGGCGTATGTGTAGTCGTGCTTGCGTAACGGCGATGGATTCTAAACTAACCTAAAATATATCTCTGGCGGAAAGTGGGTATGTGGGTACTAACTGTACACTTTGGCCTACCCCTTCGGGGACCCTTGTGGGAAGACATGAGGATATATTATTATCCTGCCTTTCCTAAAAGCTCGCAAAGATTAGGTACATACATATCGTCACGTCGAGTCCCTAACGGGGACAAGAATAGAGGGCCGTTCTCTTTAGACTAACGTAGCTAAAGGTTAAGCCTCAGGTACGTGTATAATATAAGGTTTGTAGTAGCCTAATGAGCTATACAGTCTCTTTTCCAACGTGTGATGACGAGTCCATCACCCTTTCTCTAGCTTGACTATACTATTTAAAAGTTTTTGAAACACATGCAGATATCCTCTCAATTTATCCAACACCGTAAAGCGGGTGTGACTTATCACTGTACATTAACAAAAACTCATTGGCACAGTCGGAATTAGAACTTGCATTCTTATTGCAACTCCTCGAACCACTCAGCCACCATAGCTTAGATTAAAGTCATTATTTAATCTAGAAGCAAAGCTAATGAATGTTCCACGGACGTATTTATTAAATGAAATTGTATGATACGGCTATCAATAGATGTATAAATTGTGAACGTGAGAGCAACAGTTGCTTAGAGGCTTGTCTGGATCTGATTGGAACAATGAAGTGGCTAACTTTTCTGCTATTATTCGTAGCTCTCCTCTACTCTGCCGTGGTAAGTCCAAATTAATCTATTATCCTTAGTTCTTTATGAATGACTAGCGGTCCGTCCCGGCTTTGCACGGGTGGAGTTTTTTTTATTTATTGAGAATATGGCCTATGTCATTCAGGGTGAATGTAGCTTTCCAATGGTGAAAGAATTTTTCAAATCGGTCCAGTACTTTTTGAGCCAATTCGTTACAAACATACTTAGATACAAATGTTTCCTCTTTATAATATTAAGTATAGATTTCTTAGACGGATGATTTCAGTAGTCTGTAAAATTACGATGGCATATTCGAACTCCTTCGGTCCTTACCAACGTAGCCAGTTCGACATTTCTTAACATATATTGTATTTGAGAGGAAATCCAAAGGCGTATGTAAAGCCTTGAATAATGGTGATGGACTCACCATCTGTCACGTTGGCAGCTAAATATACTTCTCATCAGAAAAATCGAAACACCTTGTAAGTTTATGTTTTGTAAGGATCAGAAAAATGTGTATATTTAGGAATATATGTCAAATGTCGTTTAATATTGAATAATATGAGGTATTATTTACTGAGAAGTGTATATCTCGGGTACCTATACACCTCTGCCTATCCTTTCGGGGACCCTTGTGGGAAGGCGTGAGGATATATTATATTCAATATAGTGTTAATCAAATAATTAGTCACACCACCAGCTTTACCGTGAAGGTAAACATCGAGAGGAAACCTGCATACGTCTGACAAGCAATTCGCTAAAGGCGTATGTATAGTCGTGCTGGAGTAACGGCGATGGACTCGCCATCTATCACGTTGGCACCTAATATATCCCTGGCGGAAAGTGGGTGTGTGGGTATTACCTATACATCTCTGCCTACCCCTTCGGGGACCCTTATGGGAAGGCGTGAGGATATAAAAATATACTTTTCAAATTGTGTCAATTTATTACACTTTCTTCTCCATACAGAGTGATGACGGAGAAGCTGACTACATAGGTAGATATGCGGAATTGGCGTCACCGTTGCCCTTCGACGTCAACGTGGCAGAGTTAGTTGCGAGCCTCCGCAGTGCTGCAGAAAATTAATCCATAAGGCAACACCAAGATATGACAATCCATAAAGACCATAAAATCCATAAGAAAACTTTGTAGGTATTAATTTTCTTAATCTTCTCAATCTAGCAACATTAAAAACAATGGGATCGGTTTGTTTTTGAAATGTTCGAATTCAAATTTAGAATGGCTGTAACGGAAAAACATAGGCATGTTTTAAACGTAAGGTAGACAAACATTCTGACATTATATATAAGCAATTCTTTTGTTTTTGAAAAGTTCAAATTCAAATTCAAATTTCGAATTGCTGCAACGGAAAAACATAGGCATGTTTAAAACGTAGGGTAGACAAACATTCTGTGACAGATGTGTTCTATTACCAACCCAATTAGTTACAAATTTGAATGCTAATTACGTATGTGTTTATTTAACATGGATTTTACGGTCATATTTTTTGTTGCAAACGTGTGTATTCCACTTAATGCCGACATGATTGGCTACCAAATAACTCTGATACCTTTATGTAATACTTATCAATACTGTAGTTTCCAATTGTAATGTATGTTTATTTATTAAAGTGTAGTAGCGTGTTTTAATTGACTTGTTGTCATTTGTTTTGTGATATATAACATATCCTTACCTTCCCTCGCCTTCCCACAAGGGTCCCCGACGGGGTAGGCATGAGTTTTTCTGATTAATCACACCACGAGCTTTACGGTAAAGGAAAACACCGAGAGGAAACCTGCATACGTTTAAGAAGAAATTCAAAGGCGTATAGTCGTGCTTGAGTAACGGCGATGGACTCGCCATCACGTTGGCACTGGTGAGTAGGTGTGTAGATATATGATACTAACAATGTATAAGCATGTTATAAGTGAAATTCTAGTCTATAAATTTGCGCCTCGATGGAAATAGCTTTTCATAGTTCATGACAACGTCGAGGGGATGAGGGCTTGGGATGTCACGGCGGGCCTGTCGACCTATCGGTATGTAGTCGTACGGCACCTGGTGTAAACATAAAGATAATTTATTAACAAGTGTACGACCCCCCTTATAATGCTTCTCATCAGAAAAACCTCTCATCGTTTAATAGTGAATTCATTATTCACTATTAAATTATATTGCCGTATGAGCCATATGAGAGCCATACGAGCCGTGGTGGCCGAGTAGTTCGAGCAGTTGCCTGCGACGCAAAGGTCGCAAGTTCGAATCCCGACTGTACCAATGAGTTTTTCTGAACTTAAGTACAGTGATTAGTCACACCACGAGCTTTACGGTGAAGGAAAACATCGAGAGGAAACCTGCATACGTCTGAGAAGAAATTCAAAGGCGTATGTATAGTCGTGCTTGAGTAACGGCGATGGACTCGCCATCTGTCACGTTGGCACCTTATATACCTCTGGCGGAAAGTGGGTGTGTGGGTATTACCTATACACCTCTGCCTACCCCTTCGGGGACCCTTGTGGGAAGGCGTGAGGATATATGATGAAATTATATTATTCCTGATTATCAAAGATCAAATCGATCGGACGCTCAAGGACGGGAACGTCAAGAGTACTCGAAACCGATGAGCATGTATGAAGAGAATGTTGACGAAAGAGATTTGTAAGTCTAGAGAGAACTGGCGCTCTGTATGTATTCCTTAATATACACATTTTTCTGATAATCCTTACAAAACATAAACTTGCAAGGTGTTTAGATTTTTCTGATGAGAAGTATATGTTAAGTTTAGCGTCACGCATTTACAAGCCACACGATGGTAAGGGCCAATGGGGAAAATGACTGTTGGTTGACAATTAAGACGTGGGCTGATGACATGACACATGTCGCAGGAAACGTAAAGTCAGACAAGGACAGAGAGTCATGGAAAAGGATGGAGTAGGCCTTTATCCAAACAGGGGTCCAAATCTCATAAATAAAACTAACATTAATTATAAGTTTCTTAAATTTAACAACAATTTACTAACAAACATTGTAACATATATCGAAAGGGAGACTTGGAACCAATAAATGGCTTTATTATTATTATTATTTACAAGCGTATCACTCGGTTTTCCCTGGATTAAAACATAATTATCCTTTGTGTGAAGAAGGGTGTGGAAAGATCCCAATGTCTGGATCGGCGTGAGCGATATCCCTGGTGCTGCAAGCGTCCATCAGGCGGGCCGCATGCTTGTTTGTCACGTTAGTGATATGAAAAATAAGATATCCTTTGTGTTTCAACTTCATTCTAACAATCAGCTAACAATCCATATAATTAGACACTTCATGATAATGTCTAGACAACTAGAAATGTATGTGGATTAAGCAAAAGAGTTCTGTAAGTCTGGGAACTGGCTGCTTAATCTCCCTGCCGAGGTCATGTATAATTTAAAATTCTAACTTACTTGTGGCTTAGCTTGATCGACAACGAAAAACAAAAAAATGCAAATGAAAAATATGCGCATGTTTATTCAAGACACAACGTTGAATGATTCAAATTCACTTATTGGCTTTTTTAATTAAACGTCGTCAACCGATGATTGATTGATTGGTGTGACAATTTATTGCAATTTTACTGTCCACGGTTTTTTCAATGCGTGGGTAACGTTTCGCTTGTTATATCGATTTTTTATACATTTTTAGAAACACACAAGATTTTCTAAAATGTAATTTTATTAAATTAACATGAAGTACAAAAGTAACTGAATGTGTAGCTTTCCTCAATGCTAATCGTCAAAATCTATATTCCAATGGCAAAAAAGGAATAAAATATTTATATACTGTTACGTGAAGATACAGACATATTTTATTTATATTGGAGCAAAATCTTTAAGATGTATCGTAACTAGTTTTCTGTCTTCTGAATTTCTGAAACAAATAAATATTTAAAATGGTATAACAAATTTACTTAGCTTGCCATCACCAACTTACCGTTTGTAAAAAGCCAATAAACTATTTTTATTGCGTCCCATTTTTTATTAACCTTTCAATACATATGTAAATATACATACATATATATGTATGGAGTGCTTCAGCGATATGTGAAACCAATAATCAAAATGAAAATATTTTACGTTTTTCCTGTGATATTTCTATACATATTTACAGTTGCTGTAAGTACTATTTGAGACTGGTAATATACTTCTCGTCAGAAAAATCGAAACACCTTGCAAGTTTATGTTTTGTAAGGATTATCACAAAAATATTACTAATATTATACCTCATAATAGTTACTTTTAAATGACATTCGACATATATTCCTAAATATATCTATCTACCCCTTTTCTGATAATCCTACGTTTTTTTATAATAAACATCAGCTTGCAAGGTGTTTCGATTTTTTTTATGAGAAGTGTAGTAAAAGTAGGTACCTATTATGTGGTTTTTGTCGTCTCAATCCACGCCAGATATACTTTACTAGCTGTGCACCGCGATTTCACCCGTATAAAATTGATTTCATTAGTTTAATTTCAGCTAATATAATCTATCTCTGTGCAAAATTTCATTCAATTCCGTTCAGCCGTTCTGGCGTGATTGGGTTACAAACATCCATACTCACAAACTTTCTAATTTATAATATTAAATAGCATCATCACGTCGAGCCTAGGGATAGACAGAGACTCTGCGAGATTTATAGAACACTCTCGCTTCATTCCTTCATTCAAATCTATTAATAATATCATACATTAAATAAATTTGGTTATATCAAAGAAGTTCTTTGGTGGAGAGGACTTGTGGCACATTGGCACCCAAATATAGCTTCGGCGACATCCACACCTCTGCCTACCTTTTTGGCAACGATTTAAATAATATTCTTTTTTGCAAGTCTCAACAACCGGAAATAAACGACCAATACGAACCCTTAAAATCATCCATTGTGGAAATCCCCGACATTGACAATAAAACTACGGATGGTATTATTTTAAGAGATGCCACGGCAATATTACCACATCCAAAAACTGAGGTTCAAATCAGCTTCTTTCAGAGAATTATAGATGTTATTAAAGCGACGATATTAAAGTTCTTTACTGCACCTAAAGTGTGTTCAGTACTAAGACGAATTGGTATATGTATCGTGAATGGCGCGATGGAACTTATCACCTATTATTTACCAGCACCGTTTATACCCCTGATAGCGTCGGCAGCTGGCTTGATAATACCTTTCGAACCAGTGGTATTACTGAAAGAGAGAATGCCAGTAACGAGCTACAGGAGAGCGTTTGATACAGCTGTGAATACGTTCATGAGCACGTTTAACAAATACAAGATGGATTATGATGATGATCCGTATATGACGAGAAGATTTAATAGAAGGCTTATGGATATTTCTGGAGAAAATAAGAAAGACGTACTTGGAAAAGAAAAAGATACCACTGCTTAAGATGTTAAGGATTAAAATTATGATACATATGTGAAAGTGAACAGATACGTTCCTAGCATAGGTAATTTTAAAGGAGAAGACAGTTGTATGAAATTATATGTATCGTGTACTTTTGTAATGCAATAAAAGATTATTATTATCTAGTGATTTATTTCATATTGGCAACATCAAAACCAATAGACGATACATTTTCCAGATCAATTTGTGTGTTTGGATTCGACATCTTAAATAGCTGATGTACTTCGCAAAATGTAGTATAAAATTGTGTAATTAAACTATACTTTTGATATTTTATCTAATCCACAGTTGTAGCCAAAGATATGACTCCAATGTACGGACAGAAAAATGTAGCTTTTATTAATTGTTTTGGCTTAGTGTTGCTTCTCAATACATTCTTATCAACTTCAGATTCTGTTCTGTTCTCGTCGGAAGGTTTTTTGCTTCGTAGAGTCTTTGCCAGTGCTATCTTACTCGTTTCCATAAGATTGACTCTTAGTGTAGTTGCTACAGAATAGGTATTTTCAACATTGATATCTTTATCATTAGGACTATTTTCATGTGGAGCTTTTTTATTAAGTTCGATATTTTGATCAGTTATATCAGCTTTTCTCAAGCTCTTAATGTTAGCAGTCTTTCGCCCGTACCATTTATGTCGGAAGCCATTATCATCGAGGTATATTTTTCCGTTTCCGTTCATTTTCCTGTCTTTCCCAAGTATGTAGTCTTTGAAGTGATCTTTGATGACGTGTATAGTTGGTTTTAAGACTTTATATTTCTCATTATTAAATATAGCGTCGCCTACTTTCTCCAAATCTATGTGATGCGGGAATTGGGCTAATGCTACCTGAAATTGCATTTCGTTATTGTTACAGCGTAGTTGAGAAAAAAAACTATATATAAAATTAAATACAAAGGATGTATCCTTTTTATTCTTAAAAGGATTTATTCTTACTTACTTCATAATTGTTTTTAAGATTCATCTCAATCTGTTTGTATAACTAGTAAAATAAATAAGGTTTAATTAAAAGCTTATCTAGTAAAACTTTAGGTAGATTTTTTACAAAAGCTATATATAGGCAGAAACCTCCTTTTAAAAAGGATGTAAATTTTATACCTTTTACTTCCTTTTCTTCTTTTAAAAACAACTTACGTAAATCTTCCTTTTCTTTACAGCCAGTTCTCATGTAATAGTAACAAAATAGTAAGGAATTATATTACTTACCCCTACAAACATGGAGAATGTCAATATTAACAGCATTATACAATATCGTTCACGAATTAATCAAATTCATTACAAGAGCGAGTGATCGGTTCCATGTTTGACTTGAAATATTAAAATAATTAAAATCACAGAAATTTTATTATAATTGAATTTGTAATTTTATGGAATTTTTTTTATTCATGCATTAGTCAAAAGTCGCGCAACACAATGTTTCAGTAAGCCTAGACGGTTGGGTAATTTTTTTGTGAGAATATTTTTACTCAATCGCACCAGAAAGGCTGCACAGAACTGAATTAAATTTGCACGGAGATAGATTATTCGATGACTTAATTCATTCCAATCAATAATCTACTAATACAATCAATTCATACGCAGGTGATACCGCCGGGCGTAGCTAGTTTGTACAATAACACGTATGTACCACGATAAATAAAAAGACTTTTATTTTTCATATATTTATTTTATTATATTCATTATAAATATTTGCCTAGGTGTTGGTAGATATGTCCTCACAATGGGTAGCTAAAAGCCAAGTTTTGTTTTTATTTTTACTACACTTGTACTATTTGCCTACCTACTATCAACTAGATAACTAGGTAGGTACGGAAATTGTGAATATAGGAAGAACAACTAGGACTAGATTATATTATTAACTAAAATTCAGTCCAGTTAATCACTAAAGCGCATTGAACTTATTGAACACAATCTATTAATTGTTTAGTCCAAATTACCAGTTATTACAAGCAGCAATACCTTCAATTATAAAAAAAATACAAAATTTGTTTGTTGGTAGGTTCCATTTTTTTCATAATTATAAGTATATTTATAAAAATACGAAGATTCAAGTGTCAGAAAAAGATTGGTGCCTCTTAAGCTCTTCGAGAATTTAATAAAATTGTATAAACTACCATCGCATAAAAATGTATTACGATCCAAATCAAATTGTATTATGCAATTTTATAATTGTTCTAAAATGATTAATTATTATACAAATTTAATTTATAATTAATTATACTTATTTACAGAAACAACATTAATTTTAATAATAATAATTGATTAATTCTAAATAGTGTTAATATTGCAAGTGTCATAAGTTCAAGTGTCATAGTTATCGCATGAGACACACGCGAGTCTCCAGACAATATATGAAAAAATAGATTCTATATGAACCGCTAAATGTATAAGTAAGATTAGGATAGCAGCTTTTATATGAAAATATAAGTTATAGGCGATCTTATACTAATTAAAATACTTAATATATTTACAAACGTGCTTCTAACGTCGAGTTAAATACTGTTTCGGAGCAAAGAGCACTGGTATTAACACAAAATTTTACTATTAAAATTAACTGAGTGATATCAAATAAATAACAAAAACAAAGGCTTAATACTAAGTATTTCTAGGATGAGTACTCAGGCAACAAAATTGATATCCATACTTTTGCGGTATAACCATGATAGTCAAAACCGAAGCGTATGACATTAGCTCATTGCCACAAAGCCGCCATTTTGTGTCAGCATGACAGTTTTTAAAAATGTTAACCGATTAGGACATTTTCGATTTAAGCTGGATGCTTAAATGCTTCTGACTTTTTGGGGTTACGTTAACGTGAACTTTAAGTTTTTTACTTTCAGTCACATGCAAAATTCAAATAACCATATTTTTTTTTGGTGTTGCTTCATTCAATGCTTCTTGTAAGGCAATATTTTTTTAGGCAATCCTAAGCAGGAGTGGAACTATATGACTCCACGTCAGAGGTAATATGTGTAATGAAGGTTTATATATCACATAAAAAACCTTAATAAGGCAATTATTTCAATGACTCCGTTGTTGATTCTCTCAATGGAACCTAACAATATGACTTAAAAATACAACCACGAGACACCGAAATATAAACCAAGCCGCTCTGCTTGAATCCCGCCAAAAACTTTCATAATTTTTGATAATGGTAATATGCCACAGACTACAAATATATCAGGTTTCAGTTTAACACTGTTACAGGTTGCCAGTATTTTTTTAATACAAGTTCTTAATTAAATGTACTTCATTGGTATACGATAAGGTCATATATATGTATAAATAAGGATAATGTCATCGTATTATTTAACAGATATATGTATGTTGGAAAGAGACGATAATGTTAAGAGAATTTATAGGTATAACAACACCATAATTTCGCTGGAGATTTATTACAGTTCAATGACATGGCAAGTACATCACCGCTGCTCAAGCACCACTGTCCATACGTCTTTGTATTGTTTCTCATACGTCATATAGACGTTTCCTGAAATAATTGTTGCTATTTTTGGCAGAAGAATAATTTTCCGACATATTGTACATCTAGGTATGGCATTCCAAATCGATAAATACCCCAAAATATGAACATACCAATCTATTACACCCTGTATATACTCAATGAAGTACACTTTAAGTGTTCTTGTCAAAATAATTATAATTTGTGTAAAACTCATTAAAAAAATCCACAATCGTATTGTTAGACGTCTCATGTACCCGGCAATATCAGACTTATATTTACGATCATAAGGTACAAATTGTAGTAAAACTTTACTATGACTTATATTTCTTTTGATGCAGCCAATACTCTATATTCCTTTACAGTATTTAGGAACATTAAAAATATTGATTATACATTTTTATTATGTAGATTTTCTGTTATACAACAGATATAAGCAAGCATAGATATACTCCTGTACTGTTTGTGAGGTGACCTCAACCTCTATGCGCTAGCAATCATAGCATAGATTTTACTAACAAATTATATACATATATATAACAATAATAATAATAAATTTATTTATTTTCAGACTTCGTGTCCATAGCTTGAGTGTTAGTAACAAAAAATTTTGTTATTTATATGTTAGTATAACAATAAAATAATAATAAAAACATAATAAAAATTGAAGGCAGGTATAGGAATATATGGTAGATAACATACCGCAATAATTAAAACGTGTGTAAAAACATTGGCTGCATCAAAAGCGAACAGTTAATTATTATTTAAAATTGATCACAAAATCTTAGCATTTATTAGGAAGTTTAGATCCAAATTCGTGTAGTATGTCGCATGCCATCTCTAGGTCGTTACGCGTGATGCCCAACGCCCTCACGACAATGTCCTTCGGATAGCCCTCGCCTACTAAGCGGGCAATGTAATCCAAATTAATGTTTTCATACGACACGTTCTCACCGTACTTTCTGCCGTTCTTGTCGTGTGTTAAAGGGTTGAATTTTTTTGCTGGAAATAAAAAGATTACATTCAGAAGCTAGAACCGTGGTGGCCGACTGGTTCGAGTCGAGTTACCTCGCAACACAAAGACTGCAAGTTCGAATCCCGAAAGTTTTTCTGATATAAGTGATTAGTCACACCACGAGCTTTGCGTTAAAGGAAAGCATCGAGAGGAAAACTGCTTGAAAACGGCTACAACTGGCACCTATAAATTATTTATTTTATTCAATAATTTTGCTCGACATACGACAGTTTATATATATACTAGCTTAAGCCCGCGGCTTCGCTCGCGCGAAGTTCGAAAAAGTAGCTTATGTATTTTCCTGCTAGAATCTGCTCAGCTGCTATGCCATGAACGAGCAACATACTTTATTTATAATATTAGAACTTTGAATTTCGGGATTCAAATGTATCCTATGTCCTAATCCTAGGTATAAGCAATTACCATTGGAACTTTCAGCAAAGAGCAGCAAACATCCAAACTTACACCTCGTATTAGTAATAATAATATAATGGATTTAGATATCTGATAAATAAATAAATTATCATAATTATTATTATTATTCTAAAGAGGAAAGATTTGTACGTAAGTATGTTCCTATTGAATAGGCTCCGAAACTACTAGACCGATTTCAAAAATTCTTTCACCATTGGAAAGCTACATTCACCCTGAGTGACATAGGCTATAATTTATTTTATAAAAAAGTCATGTTCATCCATGCGAAGCCGGGACGGACCGCTATAATATTAGTAAGACATATATATATATTTATATTATGTATATTTAATTATACTTTACGCGTTTGAAGCCACATATAATTATCTAGATATTAATGTAATCCATCCAATGGTTGTCTGGAAGAGATCGCCGAGTGCGATAAGACCGTACTTTTTGCCTATGATGTACTATCTAAATTAAATATAGTGTACAATAAAGCATATATAAATAAATAAATAGAAACAGTTCGAAGTAATACTTACGGCCAACAGCCAACAGGTTCTTCTCAACGGCAACGTTCTCATACGGCGGGTCTTTCACCTCCTCCGACGGGAACTTGGGCATCGTTGTAGACTTGGTGGGCTGGTCCACGCTCCCACTAGTGGAGGAAGGCAGCGACCGCTGTCTGGGCGGCGCCCTATTCTCAACCCTTTCAAAACTAGTCCTAAACTCTACATTCTGTACCGGCTTTTCCGGCGGTCTTTCGGGCGGAAGACGAAAATCCGTATGTCTACTATCATTGACCTGTGTATCTTGGCGGTCATTTGTACTGGCTAAGTGTCTATTGTCTATGCTAGGCACGTGTCTATCCTGTCTAACGTCTGGTGGGTTCGAGGTACGCTCAGACACAGGGATGTGACGTTCATTTTTATCAGGTAACGTCGGAACTCGCTCCTGCCTATTATCCGGTATGGTAGGCACGTGTCTGTCCGGTCTATCTCTTACTGGCAAAGGTCCCTGTAAGGGTCTGTCTTGTCTGGATTCTGGTACGTGCCTCTCTGTTCTGTCGGGTTTATTGTCGTTTACTAAGTGGCGGTCCGTTTTGGTATCGCTGTGAGGTCTGTCGTTGGAGAGGCTTTCAGGGGGTGGGGCGGGGAGGGGGCGACTGTTGGACTGGGGGGTGCACGCGCGACGGGGCTTCTCAAAGGCTCGAGGGTCAGGGGGTACCTGTAAGTAAGTTTTTATAAATATTAATAATCTTCTACACATATACATAAAATTGGAGTGTCTGTTTGTAATATTGAAATAAGCAGATGTATTGATATTAAATTTAAAATATGCTAGTAATTAAGTTGTTTCCCCTCTTCATAAATTCCTCCCCTCTCTAAATATGCCGTGCCGGTTCTAATTAATATTAGGGTAATCCCTAATATTCATTAGATATTAGATATAAGTGGAACAGCATATATAGTGAAGGAAAACATCGAGATGAAACCTGCATACGACTGAGAAGCAATTCAAAGGCCAATGTAATGTCTGTGATTGAGTAACAGCGATGGACTCGCCATCCATGTCACGTTGGCACCTAAAATATATATCTCGGTGAAATTGTGTGGATATTACCTATACACCTCAACCTACCCTACCCCTTCGTGGACCCATATTGGAAGGCGTGAGGTTATTATTACTATTTTAACTGTTATGTTAAAAAAATATGTATATATTAGTGCATGTGAGCATACTCGTGTCGACATCTAGTGAGCAGATTAGTAAACTCCATCGCACCAACCTCGTGTCTAGTGTCAATGAGGCCGGTGATGGTCTCCGTTGAGCCTGTGATAATTGAGGTCAGTCGGTGGCGAGAGTCCGGCTCGGGTTCTAGGGAAGAGCGTCTTCTGGGTTCTGTTAACGTAACAATATTATATTAAAATAGGAACTGATGACATTTCCACAGATTTTCGCAGATAACTTTTTTGCCATACAATGAATATCGTGAATGCTAGGAATAGACGATTTAGCCTAGAGCTGAACGCTAAAGGTCCAGATTGAAGTTATTGCTGTGCTGGACGCTGGGGGCCTATGCTGAAGTGTAATCCACGTACCATTGTTGCTGTGCTGGACGCTGGGGGCCTATGCTGAAGTGTAATCCACGTACCATTGTTGCTGTGCTGGATGCTAGAAGTCTATGCTAAAGTGTACCACTGTACTATGTTGCCTTATGGTACACGTACCATTATTGCTGTGCTGGACGCTAGAAGTCTATGCTAAAGTGTACCACTGTACTATGTTGCCTTATGGTACACGTACCATTATTGCTGTGCAGGACGCTGGAAGCCTATGCTGAAGTGTAATCCACGCACCATCGTTGCTGTGCTGGACTCTAGAAGTCTATGCTAAAGTGTACCACTGTACTGTGGTGCCGTATGGTACACGTACCATTGTTGGTTTGAGCGCTGGCGAGGGATATGTCCTGGACGCTGGAGGCGGCGGCGATGGCGGGCTCGGCGGGGGACAGGCTCTTCCTGGGCGGCAGCGGGGGCGCGCGCAGCTCGCCGTACGCGTTCTCGTGGGGGGCGCGGCGCGCGGCGCGGGGGGAGGCGCGGGGCGAGGCGCGGGGGGAAGCTAGAGGGGAGCGCTCCGCCGGCCGCAGCGCCGCTATCGTCGACGTCGCCGCGTTGAACTCCAACCAGTCCTACGAGCGAGTCAATGGCAGGCGATCGCGTTTTTATTATTCCACTTTATTCTGATAACTATCTTGTTTTCTTTTTCTTATTTTATCATTTTGTTATTGTTATTTGAACTCTAAAGTATCTAACAAGATACTTTAATGTTTATATGTTAACAAAGGTCACTAGTTCGTAAAATATATATCTCTGGCGGAATGTAGGTGTGTGGGTATTACTTTTACACCTCTGCCTACCCCTTCGGAGACCCTTGTGGGAAGGCGTGAGGGTGTTTTTTTTATTACTAACATCTACACGATCATCTCTGCGCCAATTCTTTTTGCAACTCCTCTGTGTTTTTTGTGTGAGTGGAGTGAAAAGTAATATTATAAATCCTCACACTCTTTCGCATTTATAATATTAGGGGGATATTGTGGTTAACACAGTCTATACATCGCGTACTACATCAAGAGTCACACAGTCATCGCGAGTTCTTGGAGGGTCAGATGACGGCCCAAAGTTAAAATTAGGTATTACTGTAATTAATTTCATAATAATAAATAATGAATGTGGACGAAGCGAAAGAGGTATGTAAGTCTAGAGAGAACTGGCGCTCTATACTCTCTGCCTACCCCGTTAGGGACTTAGCGTGATGTTACGTATGTATGTATAAATAATAAAATTAATTTCAAATTATTAGTATGTAAGTGCTTTGAATATAATGCTCTTAACTTACATATTGTTTGATCAATAAATAAATAAATATGCTCTCCGTGTGTATCTCCTAATACACTTCTCATCAGAAAAATCGAAATACCTTGCAAGTGTATGTTTTGTAAGGATTATCAGAAAAATGAGTATATTTAGGTATATAGCTTTTCCAATGCAATGCAAATTGAAATATACCTATGTGAATAAAACGTGCCAAAAACGACATACCTGATGGTCAGCGGTTACCGAAGCCTATGGAAGCTTGCACCACTGTGCTATCGTTGGATCTTACCAAAAGTTCCTTCTGGCCGTACAACAATTCCTTATGACGTTCTTAAAATCTCATCACAGGAAAATAGGACGATTTAAAAACTCTTTTGTCCGCTATATTCTGTCGATAAATGTCTGATTTCAACCGACTTCAAAAATTAAGCTCACAGTCCGTCTGTTTTTTTAATATCGTTCAAAACATTATCCAGAATATTTATAACCTATACAGGTTACCTCAGATAAATGGAACGGTTGCCCAAAAAGTTGCGTTCCAAGTTGACAAATTTATGTCTTTATTTTCGCATAAAAATCTTCTGTAACAATTAAATTAAAACATTATATGTAGCATGTTACAACAGTCTTATTTATTTATCTAGTAGAACAAAAAACATGTGACGAAATGACCATCATACTAATTTAATAAGATCATGTTTCATAGTGAATATAATTCCCTTTAAAGAGTTGTAATTTTGTTAACTTCGTAACTTTATTTTATTGCATCGTCATGAGGATATATTCACAACACCCTATAACTTCTAGAAGACAACTGTTCTATTTCCTTGTAAACAACTGTTCTATTATCTGAGACATCCTGTATACTTGTACAAGCAAGGAAACATGCAAACAGCAAAAGAAAATCACAGAAAGCAAATCACCAAGCGTATATTGTCAACATTAAACGTATACTTACAAATAAATAAATTTCAAGTCACAGGTAAAATAAAAAAAATACATTCAATTAACAACTAAGCGTAAACTTCAATAACTTCATGTCCGTAATTTTGAAAATAGAAAATGATGACGTCATTAACCCTATATTGTCAACGTTCTATCACAATAACACCTGCAGAATGCTTATTTCCAATTCTCGCAACTAACTGTGGCTTGCGGTTTCACCGGCGATAAATTCATATTTGTATATAAAAAATAATAATATACATGGAAAATTAAACTGGCCTAAGTTACCCCTTGTAACATTGGCTATAACATTATATTCCAGTGAAAGCTCCATCAAAATCGGACCTGCTTTGTGACCTGTTTCGGAAGTAGGCCGGATTAAATAGACAAACAAAATATATATGATCTGTGTTTTTGTCATCAGTACTGATATTACGATTTTTTTTATTATATTACACTGAGATATTAATTAGTATAGAATATTAATATTCTTTAGTGTATCAGAGTGCCTTGTTATTTCTAAACAGAATAGAGACGAGGAGTCGTAAGTAAACCTGTACTTACGACTCCTCGTCCCTGTCACACCGTGAATTCAACGGGCTCTTTTGACTTTGTGGCACACGTTATCCTTTCTCGTTCCAAAATTACGGACACCGCTGGGTATTTATCATAAATTAATACTATTGCATTACGTGCGCATCAATAAAAACACATTCTCAATATCAACACACAATTCGTATAGTCTGTCTGGCTAAAACATGACCAACTAATAAATAACTACTCGAATGGAAAAGTGCAGAGTATGTAACGTCGATTATAACCGGCGACGACTGGTATATACTGGTTATAACTGGAATGGTGCATGCATTTGAATACGTCTCAGCTTGAATAAGGTTCCAAATAATTTACAACTTTTACTTTCATTAAATTCTGTAACTCTTCCATTCCCTAAACTTAAAAGAAAATTAAATAAATCAGTACCTCCGCCTGCTTCGTGTATAGCTTTTTTTCATTCATCTAAATATCATCTTTATACTCATCAATTTAAAGTCCATACTTGTACAATCTCACGAAATTTGAGAAGTCATAATAAAAAATGACGATCAATCGAATAAAAATAACAAAATATAACTTTATTACAACATTATATCAATACTTGTAATAACTTTAAATATATCTATCTATATATTACAATGCATTATAAATTCAAATCAAACTGGATAGCATACATTGTGAAATGAGCTTTATGCGGTTGCCAATAAATATCAAAATCATATCATTGAATATAATAAAGAATAATTCTTTCAAAATTGCATTGGGAAATATACCTTAAGTGAAGGTAGTAAAGTATGAATTCTCATAATCTCTGTACAAGCGTAATATCATCTTGCTAGCCAAATTTAAACCTCGTTAGACACAGCATAGAGCCCATTTTATTTTTTAATCCGTTGTAATGAATACCAGTGGCACTATTTTGCATTTAAATCATAAGACTCGCTTTTTATTTTTATCTCCATCTTTTATTAGCTTTTTATAGCTACATATAACTTGCCAAGAATATAACTTATAGAATTTCTTGTTATATATTTGTAGAATAAATGCAGAATAGGCAATATTACAAGTAAAAAGACATAATCACACACCAAGAATTATTAATTAACATCGCCAAAGTACTAAATACTATATGGCAATACGTCCAGAATGACAGATTTTACTAAAATTTCAACCATGAATACTTGGACAGTAAGTTCAAACTAGCTTAGTGTTTGACTAATACAGTAAAATCTGTAGTTAAGTATGCAATTTTCAACGGTCTTTTTACTCGTAATATCATTGAAAAGTGAGTCTTATTACAATGAGAATACGTCACAAAATGCAAATGAAACGAGACATTCTAGGCGCGTGCTAAGCATGCGGTGATTTTCTCTGGTGCCTCTGCAAAATAAACAACCAAATGTTTAGGGGTGGCGCATGCATTCTTAATATGGACTCTGTGATGATTTAGACAAGATCCACAATTCAATAATTGTCTACTTATTCCTTAAAACCACCATTACCCTGCTATCAATGGAAGTACACACAATTTACCCGCGGTTTCCGATGGTTGGTGGTATTTGCATGATTATTCGTTGTTAGTTTTTAAGTATATTGCGAACAGACAGACAGACGCCGCGGACATTATTTTATAATATGTAGTAATAATCAAAATTAGCAAATAATCTATTTCATATATATCTGTTGATGTAAGTTATAAGTGATTTCCCTCTAAAACATCACACAAGTCGCATAAACACAATGATAGAACAGCCGGCAATAGAAACACATGACAATACAAAAGCTAAAAAACCCATTATCTGGCAACACAAGTGAGTTAAAATCGAGTACTATGTCTTTAGTCGCAAGTAAGTACACGTTACATTAGGAAAACGGTATTTAGTTCCTATAGCCACCGCTTGGGGCGCTGTATAATGGCGTTCGTTTATCGAATGTACCGAGAACTCGCTTGCGATTAGAAACTCAAGGTAGATAGGCATGCCACACTGCTTTGCATGCCTTAGTACAGAAATAAAAATGTTTAATGTAACTAGATGCGTCCTGGGATTTTACTTGCGATTTAATTGATTATTCGCTGTAAAAGATTTTTCAAAAAACGTTGAATCGTGAACATAATTTTAATTACTTATTAAAATGCGTAAATACATATTTTCATATCGCAAACATGAGGAATTATTGATTGCAAACTATCCCTACGAGATATTTTTTTGAGATAAGAGATAAGTTTCCCTAATGAATTGTTCTAATATCTTGGAAAAAATGCACATAAATTGACATAAGGATCTTTAGCCAAACTCAGCAAATCCTGTACTTTGGGAACTAGATAACGATATAGATAGTGCCATCCACAAAGACGCCCCACCAATTTCTAGTCGAGGGGGTCGCGGGATGCGGGGAGTATGTACCCGAGTCTACTAACTGTAGTGTGCGAGTGCATTCATAGGTAATCAGAGTGTACCGATAATACTCAACATTAGTGGAAGGTTGCACACTTATACTATAAACTATAAGAGAGGAAGAAAAGTAGGGAGCGTCTTCGTGGACGGCACTATCTATACATATACTCATAAAGATAATTATATATCCTAAGATACATTTATTTAATTTTATTTATTTAATTATTTAATTCTGCTGGAAACAGTCGAGAATAGAAGAGGAAAGATGATAGGCCACCTTATACGACATGATAGCTTCTTTAGAAACATCTTAGAAGGAAAGGTAGAGGGGAAGAGAGGAAGAGAAAGACCAAGATTAACATACATGGGTCAGATCAAAGAAAAATGTCTCTCATGATGTATAAGGAGGTTGCGCTGGACAGAAGCGAATGGAGGGGACTGCATCAGAGACGCCGACAAGAGCCCAGCTCTTAAATTTGTGATGATGATGAAGATACATAGCACATCCGACACTAAGATCATCGGTCAGAGATCGCAGGTTCGACTCTCGCTGAGGGCATATATCTGTAACTTAGTCTTGGATGTCTATCTCTGTGACAATTTTTGTGCAATTCCGTTAAGTAGTTTTGCGTGAAAGAGGAATAAACATTCGCGTAAACTTGCGCATTCAAATATAAATATATATTTATATTTGAATGCGCATGCGCATTCATAATATAAGCATATTCTATATCTATAGTCGTGCTTGAGTAATGACGATGGACTCGCCATCTGTCACGTTAGCTCCTAAAATATATCTTTGGCGGAAAGTGGGAGTCTGGGTAGAACCGATACACCTCTGCCTACCCCTATATATATACTACGTTGTCTAGTTCCCATAGTACAAGCTTTGCGTAGTTTTAGGACTGTAAATTTTTGTCGTATTAGATAGTAAGAGTTATTTCACGTAATTATCACATTTTATACGAATAAGATTAAAATCTTCGATATTATTACTAAATATATTTACCTCAGCATCGTCGATGTCATCGGTGAGGCCATTGAAAGTGGTGTTCCTGGATGACCAGCCGTTTGAGGATATCGTCACCTCAGCACCTGGAACATCGTTCCATACAATTTTACATTTATTATCTCCTTTGTGTAATTGACTTCTTATAAGATGATATATATCCTCACGCCTTCCTAAAAGGGTCCGCGTAGGTGTAGGTGTGGATAGCAGCCACACACCCACTTTCCGTCAGAGATATACATATTTTAGGTGCCAACGTGACAGATGACGAATCCATTGCCGTTGCTTAAGCACGGTAAACAAACAGAAATAATGTCAAGTATATATAGGTACAAATATTTATGAGTAAAAAGCCGTGGTGGCCGAGTGGTTCAAGTGTTGTAAGGCAAATAGTACAAGTTCGAATTCCAACTGTACCAATGATGATCTCGATGTCCTTCACCGTAAAGCTCGTGGTGTCAAATTAAAGTACTTAAGTTTTGAATAGCTCATTGGTAAAAACGACGGGGATTCGAACCTGCAATCTTTGACTGCGTGAAGCTACATACTCACTGGAGCCATTACACCCCGACGAGCCTGAGGACCCTGAGGAGTTCGACGACACCGGTTTCACTGCAGTCTTCGTGTTGGCCGTCCTGTAATAAGTCACATTGTGTTAGACAACTAGTCTTTTGACCCAATGGCTGCTCGAAGCCGAAAGATGACGAGCTATCATTCTTCACAAGTGTAAATGGAATAAATCATAAATCACAATTGTTATTTTATTTAATATCCTCACGCCTTCCCACAAGGGTCCGCGAAGGGGTAGGCAGAGGTGTATAGGTAGTACCCACACATCCACTTTCATAATTTTTTTTATTTAAATTAATATTACAATACAAAAAAACTGATTGATTAATTGATATTGAAGTGTGAGTTGTGTATAGAGATGCACTCACTTGGCTTCCGAGTTGGTGTTGGGCGGGCGGGGAGGCACGAACGCGTCCACCACGACCTGCTCCGTGCCCTTAATCTCTGCGCGGCAGAACGGACATCCTTGTCCTTCGGAATCCTGGAACAATTTGTGATCAAAGTAAATAACTTTTTGACTTTTCCATAGAATAAATAATTCTGGCAAGAAAAAATGGTCGCTCAAATGATTAAAAAAATATTTCCAGCCTCTTAGTCAGACTGCTGGACATACATCATACGTATACATATCATCACGCCAAGTTTCTTACGGGGTGGGCAAAAGTATTCCAGCGCCAGTTGTCTCTAGACTTACAGAACTCTTTACAGGCCGGCTGTGCTGATGCATACATACATACATACATATCATCACACCAAGTCCCTAACGGGGCAGGCAGAGAGTATAGAGCGCCAGTTCTCTCTAGACTTACATACCTCTTTCGCTTCGTCCACATTCATCAGTCAGTTCATACATGCTCGTCAATTTCGAGTACTCTTAACGTTCCCGTCCTTGAGAGTCCAATCTATTTGATCCAGGTAATTGGAACGTGGCGTGTGCTAATGCAATAAAATAAATTACATATAAAATATGTACTCACAATCTGCCAGGCTGTGAGGCACGGAGTACAGAGCAAGTGCCCGCAGGGTTCTATCCTAATGTCCTTGTCGTTTTCAGCGCATATCTTACACAACTGGAACGTGCTACCTGCAATACAAACACGGGATGTTCTGCAAAGTTTTTTTTTATACTACAAGAGTGGCAAACAAGCATACGGCCCACCTGATGGGAAACGGTTACCGCAGCCTATTTACGCTAAGGATACCGAAGTTTCACTTGCGCGCTGCCACTCCATGTTCAGAGAGCAATACTATGTTGACAGCATCATAGGACTAATCCCTCTGCTGCCAACACAATATAACAATCCTCCCCCTTCCCAAAGAAGTCATAACTGGAGACCTTATTCACCGCGTAGGAACACAACACAATAAATAGTGTTATTTGGCTACGGACTTCTATAAGGTGGAGGTCCTGCCCCAGTCGGGCAGCTCTAAATTCGAACGGAAAACCCCGTTATGCCCTACCTCTCTTAAAGTTCAAAGTAAACATACATACATACACGTGATCACGCCGAGTCCCTTACGGGATAGGCAGAGAGAGCAGAGCGCCAGTTCTCTCTAGACTTATATACCTCTTTCGCTTTGTCCGCATTCATCAGTCTCTTTATATGTACATGCTCGTCTGATCCGAGTACTCTTGATGTTCCTGGCCTTGAGTGTCCGATCTATTTGAGAACGTGGTCTTCCTCTACCTCTTCTTGCACACACTTTCGCTTTGTATATATCTGTTTCGTCAATCTTACTTCACTCATACTTTCTATACGTCCAAAACAATATACCATTCAAAGTATACCGAATATAAATACAGTTCTTCTATATATATATATCTTCACGCCTTCCCACAAGGGTCACCGAAGGGGTAGGCAGAGGTGTGTAGTAGTAGTCCCCACACATCAACCTTCCAAATTATTTGCCAGCCGCTTATTTGAAGGCGTAACGATTGGCACTAACCCATCTCGCAGTACAGCTCGTACTGCTCCTGTGTGACTGTAATGTGATCCTCGGCTGGTGAGATAATGGCACTGCTCAGGTCTGGGTTGGTGTCGCGCCCGTCGGGGAACAAGTAGCTGCAAGTGAAATCATACATAGTCTCATCTAATTACTAAAATACTAATGAGTAATTGATAAAAGATTTAGTCTGCGTGGAACTCAGGTGTTGACGGGGGGAGAGACGGCGGGTTGCCCAAAAAATCAGTTTTATGATTAAATCTATCGACACAACTATCGGTTTTGAAAAAATGTGTTAAAGAATATCATTGTATAGATATTAACTCGAAACTACTGAACGAATTTAGATGCGTTTTCAAAATCAGTTACGTATTTTCCTAAGTAGGTATATAAGTACAACTCGAGGTGCCCGTGGCGTCACCCCCGTTAAATGTCATTTGCTACATTTTATTCATTTGCATTTATGTATGGAACTGTATGTTTATAACATTAGTGAATAATTATATACAATTAAACCTTATTTTTCCAACTGCATAACCTTGCGAATCACAAGTCCTATTAATATAATACCTAAATACCAATGTTTGTAAGGAGGTTTCTCACTCAATCCCACCAAAATTTGTTTGTTGATTAAATTTGTCACAAAATAGATGCGATACCAGAATACCAACAAATCTAATTCGAAGCAGATGAAACCGCGGTGTACAGCTAGTAACATATATCCAACTTACAATCCTTCCCTGTACCCATCGAGCAGTGCCTGCACGAGGCTCTTGTTCTGAGGAATGGTCTGCAGGATCTCGCCATCCACGGTCACGTAGCCAATGGCCCACTGGCCCAGCCGCGTGCAAGATAACCTACCCAATATACATAGCGTTACGTTTCACATTTGGTTGGCAGTACACATATACATATCAGGCAGATAGGCAGAAAGAGAATAGAGCGCCATTTCTCTCTAGACTTACATACGTCTTTCACTTCGTCCACAATCATCAGTCTCTTCATTTATGCTCGCCAGTTTTGAGTACTCAGTTGGACACGGTTATTGTCGTCTATAATCGTAAAGACATGTTTCCCCTGTGTTATAAAACTTGGAGGTATACCAATGATAACAGCATAAGCACCAGAGTCCACCGAGAACGGCCGCTCCACTGCAGGAACACAACACCGCCCAGAAGCAGAGAGATATGGCCCGTGATTGGTACCTATTGGCCCAGTGGAGACAATGGCAATTTTGAGCGTCATGTCCCCGTTCAGCTTCTAGCTAAGCACTATACTAAGATGACGTCATGTAGGTCGAGAGAACCAGCATCAATCCCCGAATATTCTGGGCTGGCATTCAACGGCTTTAGACAAAATTTCTTCGTTTTACTTTTCTTTTAGCGTTCACGCTATCCAAGATCTATAATTTCCTTAGCAACAAAAACATTTGCTATCGTAATGTCCTTTACATACATCGGATAGCGTGAACGCTAAATGTTCAACGTACGCTTTAATGTCACACATGGAAGCTTGAAATTGCGAGTACGAAACAACACTTGGTCGCGTTTACCTGAAGACATAACTGCCAGCCTTGTGTATGTACTTGTGGAGGCGCGCCTTGACCTCGTCGTAGGTGAGGAAGGCCACGTAGCCAGGGTGCGTCACAGCCAGCAGTTGCCAATTGCGCAGCAGCGTGCTCCACGGTTGGAATAGCCTGGAAATTGGAGTAGAATATTTCCCAACTGGACTAAAACACACAGCAGATGTATGAAAGACATGTCGGATGTAGATCCGAGACGCTGTTTCCCCATACTTAAGTACTAATGCTGTAACAGAAAAATATTATTATTGTATACCTAATGATTTGAAAAGAGTAACCATGGAGTTTCTTGCCGGTTCTTCTCCATGGAAACGACCAATCCGAACCGTACACCTTTTTCGACGTTTTATAAGTGCCCATCTAGGCCTATGTGAAATAAAAATATTTTGATTTGATTTGAGATCCGAAGTTCAGGCAGACGGGGATCGTACCCACATTTTGGTATGTTTTAGGAGCCCCTGTGACAGATGGCGGGTCCATCGCCGCTAATCAAGCATGATTATCTTTGAATACAAACTTCTCAAACGTATGCAGGTTTGCGAGGTCGATATTTTCAATCACTGTAAAGCTTGTGGAGCGACTTATCACTGTACTCATTAAGTTCAGGAATACTCATTGATTGTGACTCAGTCTGGATTCGAACTTGCAATCTTTGTGATACAGGTGGCTGGGTCACTCGAACCACTTGGCCGCCACGGCATTGGCACGGCTCTCAATTTACATATGTAACCATTTCCCGATCTCACCTACCTCGTGAACACATCAAACTCGAAGTTGGATATGAAATCGTTGCACGTGAGGTCTATTGTTGTCTTCAACGCCATCGTCTCCAAGCCTGAAGATATGGGATGCACGTTGTTCAACTCCTCTCTGAAGATCTTCCATGGCACCAACGTACTGTGGACAAACAAATTAAATTCAATTATTGCTTACATTCCCCAAATATATTCTACTATCCAACGAATGTCATAAATATTAAAGTTTATAAGGATGTGTGATCCCTTTACCTACATACATACATCCATACATGTCATAACCCCCAGTCCCTCATGGTGTAGGCAGAAAGAGTAGAGCGCCGGTTCTCTCTACAGCCCTCTTTCTCTTCTTCTTTCTCTTGAAACATTGCTTACTGTTTCATAATAAAATTTAAATTCTTTATTCTATATGAGAGACAACTCAAAAGACATTAAAATAAACGTAACCAATGTGATGGGTAGGTAACATTAATAGTTTTTTTCTTTATCCATAATATATTTTAAGTTTTTTATTTTTATTTAAGAGAGGTAGGGCATAACGGGTTTCCCGTTCGAATTTGGAGCTGCCCGACTGGGGCAGGACCTCCACCTTATAGAAGTCCGTAGCCAAATAACACAATTTATTGTGTTGTGTTCCTACGAAGTGAATAAGGTTTCCAGTAATGAGCTCCTTGGGGAGGGGGGATGATTGTTATATTGTGTTGGCAGCAGAGGGATTAGTCCCATTATGCTGCCAACACAGTATAACTCTCCGAACACAGAGTGGCAACGCGCAAGTGATACTTCGGTATCGTGAGCGTAAATAGGCTACGGTAACCGTTTCCCATCAGGTGGGCCGTATGCTTGTTTGCCACTCTTGTCGTATAAAAAAAAACGTTGGTAATAGCTGTAAGTTCCAATGTAATTATTCATTATTATTATATATTTCATTATTAGTGATATTACACTAATATGATAAATGAGAATGTGTCCCTCTTTCACGTAAATAATGCTGAACAGAATTAGATGAAATTTTGGCACAGAGTTAGATTATTAGCCAGGTCAATTGTGTTAATGCAACACAATTGACCCGTTGGGCTCATCTAATATCACATAAATAAATATCGACCGCTGAAGCCGTTAAAGTAAGCCGTTCAGGAGGAAAAACAAAACAATTAGCATTATTTTTCTTTGCTTACCAAGGAAGTAGTTTAATTTGCATAGAAATGTCTAAAAATATTATTACAAAATTTTTTTTAAGGTTTTGGCAACATCCCTTCCTGTCCGCATCCATCCGCGTCCAAATCTTTGTGTATTGTCAAGAGGGTGTCTTGTAATTAAATTACCAATAAACGCCATTTATGGTACAAACAGACAAGCAGTTCTTTGCGTATGTTGCGGAGGAGTACTCACGAAATTTAATTTGGTTGCGTGTACCGGAGCGAGAGTGATAAAGGCTTTTATTATAAACCCTTCAGATGGTGAGATAAAAGGAAAGATTAAAGACGTAGGCAAGTAAGTATCTTTTGATGTGCGCTCATTGTATCTTACTTAGGTAAATCAAATTATCCTGTCTGTATGTGATGTCAATATAACACTTTAAAATATACTGCATTTGAAAGTAAAGTACAGTATTTACAACCAAAAAATAATGTTTTTGTAGATGTCTGTCAGTCTGTATGTTCCAGCTAATCTCCAAAATAGCTCGCGTGGGTTTGATTGGACTCTCACTGGCAGCTAGCTGATGTTATAAGGAATAGCCAAAGATGGCCACAAATACCATCTTAATCATTTATGATTCACACGGGGCCTCATAGGGTAGGCAGAGAGAGTACAGCGCCAGTTCTCTCTAGACTCACAAACCACTTTCGCTATATTCAATCCATCAGTCTCTTCATAAGTTCTCGCCGGCATAGAGCACTCTTGACTCTGACGTACTTGAAACGTACTCTCTGCCCACCTTGTTAGGGACTGTGATGATATGTATCTATATTATAAATGCGAAAGGCAGTTTGTTTGTTCGTAACGCTTTCATGTCTTAACTACTCGACCGATTATCATACAATTTCGCATACACGTTGTCATGAGTACGGAAAAGGCAACCGTTAGAAAATTCTGTCCCCTTGGGATCATAGCTCCGCCGTTTATCTGCGGTTAACACCACGAAACCGCAAGTAAAAACATTTTAATTGGAATATTATAAATGCAAAGTTTGTGACGACGGGAACGTTAAGAGTACTCGAAACCGACGAGCATGTATGGAGAGACTGATGAATGTGGACGAAGCGAAAGAGGTATGTAAGACTAGAGAGAACTGGCGCTCTATACTCTCTGCCTACCCCGTTAGGGACTTGGCGTGACGATATGTATGTAAATTTGTGACTATGTATGTACGTTTATTGCCCAATCACACGGCTGAACGGAATTGATTGAAATTTGTCTCAAAGATATATTATTAGCTGGACATGTTTTATTAAAAAAAAACACCTGTCAATTTCACTGTTGTGAAACCTACGGGGCACAATTTGTGACTAGTAAATATTCGGAGCAATACAACGAGCGGTGCATCGCAGCGGTATCGATTGAGGCGAGCAGTGCAAATGCACGACTAGCTATTAAAATAGGGTGACATTAATTTCTTTAGGAATACAAAATACAACGACGATTTGCAAAAAAAATGTACAATATATATATATAAATTGACTGCAGTTTTTTTTATGTTTCTGCTTCATAACAATCTGTTTTTCAACAATAAGCCACTTCTTTGAATGATTTCTCAGTGTATGTTTTCCCCAAGAGCCATACTTGTATGAAAATTCTTTTCACACGACTCTCTTGATGTCAAGTGGTAAATCTTTTATGTAGGCTCGGTATGTCAGTTCTCTTTAGCCGGATATGCTGAAGAGCACCTTCTCCACTCAGACCTTGTGCCAGTTTGTTTAAATGGACGGTCAGTTTCTCCTGGTATTTCAGGCTGTTTTGAGCTATTTCCTGCCGAACTGTAATTAGGCCGAGGTCGTGGTATATGTACCTATTACTTATACAATGAGGGATACCAAACATTGTCCTCTTTGTTTTTTTGATTGAAATTGACTGCAGTAGTATTAAAACTGTGTCGCAGACATCACTTTTAGATCTATAATAATATACTTCCTATTAATATTATAAACTAGCTGTGCCCGCGAGTTCGTCCGCGTGAATGTTAACTAAAAAATATTCAATTTCTAAATTAAAAGTAGCATAAGTTACTCCTTTTCTGCCAGTGAAAGTCCCATCCAAATCGATCCAGTCGTTTCAGAGATTAGCCGGAACAAACAGACAAATAGACAAAATTGAAAAATATGTTATTCTGGTATATGTACCGTGTATACATCCATATGCATTTAGTCGAAAGTTGTTATTTTAATATTAAAACAGACACTACAATTTTATTTATTTGTACAGATATACGAGATTGTGTGACCATGTCTGTTTGTTACTCAATCACGACAGAACGGCTGAATGGAATGGAAGAAATCTGGCACAAAGCTAGATTATTATTAGCTGGATTAACACATACGAGGGTGTCTCCTCCTGAAACGTGGGCAAATTTTAAGCAGGTGATCTCTCTGCCTACCCCGTTAGGGACTTGGCGTGATGGTATGTGCATACATATATGATTGTATATGTCTATGTCACATATATTTATGAACCGCATCAAATATGATAAAATGCGTAATAATCAAATGTATTTCCTCTTTTACGTATTCAGATCATCGCGTCCCTTCATAATGGTGTGTACATAATTTCGGGATATTACCATTTCATGGTCACACTACATTAGCGCGTACAAACAATGTGCTTCACCACCAACGGAAGTGGCGCGCTCGGGCGGGAAACTCACCTGGATCGAGTGGGGAAAAACACGTGAAATATTTAGCAGACCAAACGTCTGTGGGGGAAATATCGATGGGGTAAGGGTGGCCTTTCTTGCCTTGAAATGAAAAGCCGTATTTATGCTCGTATTTAAATACAGTTTCTATGAGGAAAAAGAGGGCACAATGAAACATTTTTCTAGCTTCTGACACGTAAGGAGACACGCGTTTTGAAAAGGGTTTTGGGCTGCGTGAAGATATGTATTATTATTATTATTCGTACATTTGAGACAATCTATGGATCAACTGAACCGGTTTTATCGATATTTTCGCTATCAGGAAGTTATTGGATTACTGCTAGTGAGTTCCGCGACAAAAAATGGGCTAGTTAGTTTCAAGCAAATGACATAATCAATTAAGTAACCAGTACAAATGATTCATACAGTCGTGTTTTGAATACGCCACACACAAATGGAGTTGTCAGTAATGTATGCAACGCGAACAATGCATTGTGCTGCCATTGCCATATAGGTTTTGCACCGCGGTCGTAGGTTGGAAACCTTTGCGCAATAAGCTTGGATTAACAATTGAAACTAGTAAGCACTACCCCCGACGCCCCGCAGTTAAATTTAACTACCCCGATTCCTAGTGTATCATAATAACCGCTTACCATCAGACGGGCCTTATGTTTGTTGGCCAACCCAGTAGTATAAAAAAATCTAATTCCTCCATAAACAGGTTCATCATAAATTAAAGATTCTGGTCAGCGTCTCTGATACAATTCCTTCCATTTGCTTCTGTCCAGCGCAATCTCTTTAACCTCTCTATAGGTACGTCATTATTCCTCTTTAATATTGTTTATGGATTCACAATTCACGCTCGAAAAGGCTACCTATTTCGTCAAAAGGGGCTGCTTTTCCATCATAATGTCGTTCTTATCCGTCGAAATTTGCTTTTATCTTAATCGAAAAGCTTAACGCGAAATTAATTTTGATCCCATCTTAATCTCGGTGGGCGATATTGCGGAGGCTTTGTTTTGGGAAACAATTATGTAACTTAATCACAGAAGATGCCTTTCTGTACAAACTTTACACTGATAGCGGGTAAAGGAAGATGTTTAGAACATACTAGTATTATTTTGTTTTTACCTTAGTGGCGGAGTGGTTCGAGTGGTTGCTTTTTTTTATGTACAAAAGAGTGGCAAACACGCATACGACTCACCCGATGGAAAACGGTTACCGGAGCCTATTTACATTTATATGCTTACAACTAAAATATTACAAGTTCGAATCCTGAATGTGCCCATGAGATTATCTGAACTTAAGTACAGTGATTAGTCACACCACGAGCTTTACCGCGAAGGAAAACATCGAGAGCAAACCTGCATACGTTTGAGAATAAATTCAAAAAGACGTATGTATGAATGACTAGGAAAGTTTATATGGTACTGATAATTTTTTTTTCTGTATGTGACCGGAAAATACTTTCGGTAAATCTCCGAAATCGACGAACAGATTCCTTACAAACAGATAGCTAATATTATAAAAAGTAACTTAGGAGAAGTTATTCTATTTTATTTTTATTATTTATTTGAATATTTAAATTTAACGCGAGTAGTAAAAGCGACCGTAGCGCACAACTAATACATTGCGAATATCAGAGCTTTGGGACAATACGACTAATTGACTTAGTCCTAAAATAACCCACGCTTGTTCTACGGCAACCGGCATACATTATTCAAAGAACACCAGTGTTTATGAATCTTATTATAATGAGCTTAAGGTGACATTTTGATAAAATATATTTGTATTATTTTATTTACACAATTAATAAATGTATGCTAACAACAATTAAGAATATTTACAAAAACCGGTTGTATAACTAACTACTTATAGATAAAATATTTGACCCAAATCGGTATCCCGAGTCATGTGTGTGTCATCAATTGACATGGGAAAAATTACCCATTTGATTTGGTGTTGCCATACAAATATGTTATTAACGTACTGGTTTGGACGGACAATTCGATAATTGCTTGAATAAGTCGATTTCCGCTACCCATGAACATGATAGTGGACAAATATATAAATATACTGAAAATATAAGTTGGATTATATTTCTAGCATAATGTATACATACAAATAAATAAAATTGTCTGTTTGTAATATGAACGTGATATTTTTTATATATAGGCATATGAAAATATATAAAGTAGGTCGGAACCGATAAGAAAATCCTAATTTACACTGACATGACCGATTCTGGCAGGACTGACACTGGCCAATCTTACAAAGAGTAACATACAAAAATATCACCACGCCGAGTCCCTAACGGAGTAGGTAGAGAGTATAGAGCGCCAGTTCTCTCTAGACTTACATACCTCTTTCGCTTCGTCCACATCAGTCTTCTGTGGATCATTTCATTTCATCAATCTATTCATACATGCTCGTCGGTTTCGAGTAAGTAAGTATGTTAGTGCTGGTATAGTTAGTTATATAATGCTGTTAACAAAGTGTTGTTTTAATTTTTATATATATAAAAATGTTATGTTGGTTTGTGTACGCTTCAAAAACTCATAAAGTTCTGCACCGACCGAGCTGAAATTTTAGCATGATATATAATCCGCATCAAGGATTGTTTTTATCTATTTTTATTTATTAATCAAATTTAAGTTTAAGAGAGGTAGGGCATAACGGATTCTCCGTTCGAATTTGGAGCTGCCCGACTGGGGCAGGACCTCCACCTTATAGAAGTCCGTAGCCAAATAACACAATTTTTTTGTGTTGTGTTCCTACGTGGTGAATAATAATGAGCTCCTTGGGGAGGGGGGAGGATTGTTATATTGTGTTGGCAACCGAGGGATTAAACCCACTATGCTGCCAACACACTATAACTCTCCGAACACAGAGTGGCAACGCGCAAGTGATACTTAGGTATCGTGAGCGTAAATAGGCTACGGTAACCGTTTCCCATCAGGTGGGCCGTAAGCTTGCTTGCCACGCTTGTTGTATAAAAAAAAATAAAAAAAAAAACTTGAGTGAAACTGCGAGGTACGGCCAGTTATATACAAACGTAAGTACATACTCGGTACACGTATACAGGAAGTCCTCGCGTGGGTGATACGAGTAATATACGCGATATTATTATTTCACCGGCCTGTAGAAGTGTTGGATAACACTAGGCCATTTTGCTCAAACAATACCCAATGAGGAAGCAAGCCATTGGGCAGAAAATATCACATTTCATGCAATGTCAACCTGTAGGTTGCCATGCGGGCCTGTCCTTGTGTGTTTCTCATATTTCAGCAATACATTATGACGGAGGGCTAACAAGACCCAATAGTCGACGAAAGTATCAAAAATACCATTAACCTAGTTGTCACGGACATATAACATGTCCAACTTACCCGATTCGATCTTTATTTGAAATAATATCTCTCAGCTCCATTAAATATTCCGATTTCATTTCGTATTTTGCAATAAGCGGTAAGTTAACGTCGATAAGCCCGAGATTGCCAATATAAAAATGAAATTAAATCAGTACCTATTTTCCCCTGAGACAGCGTTGCAAATAGGTCAAGAGGCGAACACTTATAGTGTAACGCGGCGCTAGGGGTGAGACTAAGTCGATAAAGACACTTTAATGGAGAATCTATCATTAATTTAATGAATTTGGGCAGGTGATTATGTTCACGGCTTGTCCGCAATCATCGTTATAAATTTAAGAGCAGGGCTCTTGTTGACGTCTCTGATGAAATTCCATTTGTTTCTAGCCGGCGCTATCTTTTTGAACTCCCTATATTTCATGAGAGACATTTGATCTCTCTTACCTTCTTTGCCTTTCATAATAATAAACAAACGTTAAATATATAATAAGATTCTTAAAAAAAGCTTTCGTATCGTATAAGGTGGCCTATCTTATTTCTTTCTAGACTGTCTTTAGCAATACTCTTGTTCCGTCGACTCTTTTGACTACGTACTATTTTGTAATCCTTCTTCAAAAAGTTTTTTACTTCTGTCATTTTGAAGGTTTTATTATTTCTTGCAACATATCCTTTAGCCTGCACCCATAACAACTCAATGGGATTGAGCTCACAGTGGTATGGGGGCAGACGTAAAACAATTATCCCATGCTGCGCTGCCATCTTGTCCATAACATACTTAAAAATAATAATAAGTGCAATGATTAGTCACACCACGAGCTTTACGGTGAAGGAAAACATTGTGAGGAAACCTGCATACGTCTAAGAAGAAATTCAAAGGCGTATGTATAGTCGTGTTTGAGTAACGGCGATAGACTCGCCATCTGTCACGTTGGCACCTAATATACCTCTGGCGGAAAGTGGGTGTGTGAGTATTACCTATACACCTCTGCCTACCCCTTCGGGGACCCTTGTGGGAAGGCATGAGGATATCACAACATACTTATCATACATATATAATAAAAAAGAAATAATATTCTTTTATAGTTTAAAATGATTAACTATTCACACTCATTGTTCATTCACCTGTTTGAACGAGAACTGAACGCATCACTATTACTTTAAATATGGCAACATTATTTTACAACGTGACATTGGCTACTGTCAGTTGGCTTCGTCTAATTAAAAATACGACTATATATATATATATCAATCTATATAAGTAAATATATCGTTGTCTAGTTACCATAACACAAGCTTTGCTTAATTTGGGACTAGGTCAATTCCACACAAACTGTCCCAGGTATTTATTCGTTTATTAATACTACCATTCCCTTCTGCCAAGCGCTATTTAACCTCCCTGTACATCATGAGAAACACCGTTTCTTAGGTACATGTCACGTAGTACAATAGCTATAGGGCTAACAACGTAGGCATAACGGAGAAATTGTGACATAAGCACTTGGAATATGTACAAATATTTGAACCTACGCGATGCCCACGCGAATGAGACTTCGAGTTGTTTGTCCCAATGAAATGGTGATTAGTACGGAATACATACATACATATCATCACGCCGAGTCCCTAACGGGGTAGGCAGAGAGTAAAGAGCGCTAGTTCTCTCTAGACTTGCATACCTCTTTCGCTTGGTCCACATTAATCAGTCTCTTCATACATGCTCGACGGTTTCGAGTACTCTTGACGTTCCCGTCCTTGAGCGTCCGATCGATTTGATCCAGATAGTTGGAACGTGGCCTTCCTCTGCCTCCAACATACGTCTTTGAATTTCTTTTCAAGCGTATGCAGGTTTCCTTTCGATGTTTCCCTACACTGTAAAGCTCAACTGACTGATCACTGTACTTAATGAAAAACTGATTGGAGTAACCGGGATTCAAACTATCAAACCTTGTGCTGCAGACTACTCGAAACACTCTGCCAACACGGCTTTAAGTACATTTTAATAGTATAACATTCTAGGTGAATAATGTTTTTAAATGGAGCAATACAGCCAACAAGCAATGATAAATATTGCAATAACAAATCATGAATGAATTCAAAATGTGACCTACGCCCGAGATAAGTTACCTTGACCGCGGTAGATTTTGAACGTTGTATTCAGAAGAAATGTATGCCGAATGATAAACAGAACGGCAATGAGATGAAACGACACAAGTTCACACAACTGTATATCCAAATGCTCTACTGGGAGTAAAGCATTCCTAACCAATCTAAACCAAAAAATGCTAGTGCATACATACATAGATATCATCAAGCCGAGTTCCTCGGGGAGTAGGACGATAGAAATGAGCGCCAGTTCTCTCTTTGGACTAACTTACACTTACGCTTCGTCCACATTCATCAGTCTCTTCATATATGCTCGCCGGGTTCGAATATTCCAAGCTAGGACGTCTAAACTAACACAGCTAAGGGCACCAGCCAGGACAACTAAACAAACACAGCTAAGTGCACTCCAGTGTGATGTGGTGTGAGTTCCTCTAGCTTTTGCTTTTTTATCGAACAATGGCGAAACAATCGGAAACAGCCCCACAGCACAGTCTAGCCTAGCAGCTACTGGTCGCGAAGATTCAGAATGCGGGTTCGATTCACACCGGTGACGGATTTCGCGACATATCCCCAATAGGACTTATCATCATTAGGGTAAGCACCTCTCTCTACACGTATAGATCTTTTCGCTTCATCTACATTTATCAGTATCTGCATAAATACTCGCCGATTTCAGGTACGGTAACTACTCTTGACTACCGGTAAATGGGTAAACTGTGCGCCGGCAATATTACCATCGACCATCTTGGTCGTAATAAATAATGCATTTTCCTTGACTGGAATAACAACGTAATGGGAATATAATGAACCTTTAAGTGATCGTACATTGTTTTACATGTAGAGAAGACAATCACTGGATGATAGTGAATCTAAAAATAGCCAGCTGTACCTACATTTTGTGTGGTTAGTTATATTACAATAATATAACCACAAGGGTCCCCGAAGGGGTACGCAGAGGTGTATAGGTAGTAACCACACACCCACCATCCGTCTAAGATATATTTTAGGTGTTAACTTGACAGACGGCGAGTCCGCGAGCGTTTTCATGCCTAAGCGGGAATCCGTGACCTCAAGTTTTGCAACCAGAATCTTGTAAATAGGCTAAAGGACTAGTATCCATGTCATGAATAAATAACAACTAAAAAAACCAGGTACAACAGCAAACGCACTGTTTTGTATCATCACAAGTAGCCGGATGTATTGTATCGGTAAGTTGGCAAAGCGCGCCGTTAGTCGGCGACACCGTTTACATGGATCAATTAATGAATGAAAACCGTTATGGCGAAGCCGGCGCATCTCTTGTTTCTACCTACTTCTTAGATTGCAGTATAACATGAAAACTTTGACTTCAATCGCGGAGTAACAAAAATGTATGTTTTAATCTTGACTGCATTAGACTACCTACTTGACTAACTAGAGTGGCAAACTGGTGATATAAAACGGTTACCGCAGCCTACTTACGCTTACAATACGAAGTATCACTTGCGCGTTGTCACTCTGTGTTTGGATATAAAACAATCCTCCCCCCTCCCCAAGGAGCTCATTACTCGAAACCTTATTCACCGAGAAAAATTAAAAACGAGATACCTCAATGTCATTATCTAGTATCAATACCCATGAATCCGAAGAATGGCTTGCATTTCTGTCTACCGCTATGGGAACTCTTGAGCATACTTAGCTATAACAAGCCCGAAATTCCATAGAGACCGTATATAGAGATGTTAACGTTATCCAATTAAATACAATTTACGCTAGTACTTGAGTGCAACCGTCAGATCAGACACGTCACGCTTTGGCTAAGCGAATAAATAATTAGATCATAGAAAAATAAATAAGTTTGTATATATATATATATATTGGCAGGATAATGTATTTAGATCAAATTATAGCTGGAATGTGATGCAGAACAAATCTACATGACTGGTACAAGTTATGTACGCTAGATCTCTTTAACCACAGTATGGATCTAACAATGATATTTTAATAAAATGTTTCCTAAAAAGAGAACAAATATTAAAAGTAAACTATTACAAGTGTATTGTAAAAATAACCTATTATAATAGGTAATATAAAAACTCCTATGAATTCAACAAGAGGTGGATTATATTGTAGTTGTATATAGTGCTAAGGATAAATCTTACGAATATTATATATAATCTTATCTTATCTTACTAATATTATAAATGTGAAAGTTTGGATGTTTGCGGTTCTTTCACGGCAAAACGGCTGAACCGATTTGGCTGAAAGTTGAAATGGTAATTGCTTATACCTAGGATTAGGACAGGATACATTTGAATCCCGAAAAATTCAAAGCTCTATTATCTATACTAATATTATAAAGAGGAAAGATTTGTTTGTTTGTTTGTTTGTAATGAATAGGCTCCGAAACTACTGGACCGATTTCAAAAATTCTTTCACCTTTGGAAAGCTACATTATCCCCGAGTACCATAGGCTATATTAAATTGGACCCGATAGGTGGCGCTGCGATCGAGTTTCAAGAATTTTACCTTTTTACCCGGGCGAAGCTTTCTGTGTGTTTCTATGTGTCTTAAGCTAGATTCGAGAATGGTTTAGATTTACAATTGGACCCAATAGGTGGCGCTGCGATCGTGTTACGGGCAATTTAACTTTTTCACCCGAGCGAAGCTGGGCGGGACAGCTAGTTATAAATAAAGTATGTTGCTCGTTCATGGAATAGCGGCTACTTTATCGAACTCCACGCGGGCGAAGCCGCGGGCATAAGCTAGTTTGTACTTGCAAGAAAGTTTTCCCATTTCTAAACTCTGACGAGCAAACTTCTTTATTAGATGCGAGAAAGTGTCCCAACATCAACATGTCAATCCTGGGCAAATTAGAGCGGTTTGCCTTAACAATGCCAGGTTCCACCGGTAAAGAATCGAGAAACCACTCTTGATCTAATAAATCGATGCAAATGCGAAATCCCATGCAACACAGTGAAATTTACATAGGCGTGACGTCATGCGCTATGACTGGTGTTTCAGTCAAAATGGCCAATTGTAGTATTTATAAATAATATGAATATTATTGAAAACCTTATCAATTAATCTCAAATTTAGAATTGAAATGAAATCCTTTTTAAAATCCTTTTAATATGTATTTTCCACTAAATTAAATCTCTGATTATTTAATACTGTTATCACTCCTAAATTATTATAGTCCCAAACTAAGCAAAGCTTTAACTATGGAAACTAGACAACTTTATAGATACAACTTAATGTATAAGTATTTATATGTCATGGAAAATACACACAACAATACTATACTTTATATATATACATATATAGGACTAAAGAAGGAGAAAGATCAACACTTGTAGTGTTGATCACACAAATGTCCGCGACTTCTAGCTTCGCAGTCAGGAGCTCTGACCACAAGACCAGACGGCCGAATAGCAAGCATGTCAAGTATACAGCCCGAGAACGAACCGCATCGTAATTTATTATTATAATTTTGACATTATGTCGACGGATGTTATTGGAATTACATAGAGTTGTTTATACTCCACCGGCACTTGCATGCGATACACCAGAGAGCTATCAAGGTTAATCATGAATATTATTCATATGCATTAATAACTAGCACTGCATTTGCCTGTACATAATCAACTAGCAGAGCCCCGCGGTGCTACCCGCATACAATTTTATTATTCGCTCGATGCTTACAAAGCTGACATGCTTGCTTAATGGTTTTGCAATAAAGTTGAAACACATAGTTACTATTTGTTTTGTAGGTACTTTCCGAGCTGTCGAATATACATATATACGGCCCACCTGATGGGAAGCGGTTACCGTAGCCTATTTACGCCCACGATATTGAAGTATCACTAGCGCGTTGCCACTCTGTGTTTGGAGAGTTATGCAGTGTTGTATACGGTGTTGGCAGCATAATGGGTAGTAATACCTCTCCTGGCAACGCAACATAACATTCCTCCCCCTCCCTAAGGAGCTCATTATTGGAATTCATAGCTCAGGAACACAACACAAAAAATTGTGTTATTTGTCTACGGACATCTATATGGTGGAGGTCCTTTGCCAGTCAGCACAATACAATATCAACTTTTGAATTGAGAGAAACCGTGTGGGGTGCATACCTATAGGTATATTTGGACTTAAAATACATACAACTACCAAATTGTAGGCGACGGTGAACACAATACCTAGAAATACACTCGGCATTTTTATTGGCAATAACGATGCACACGCAAATTAACATCGTAAAGTGACAGTAATAAAATATATATTGGCTTGTTGGCTGTAACGGTATAGTGAATAGGACAGTTAGGTAGAACTGGTATTGCTGGTCGAAGGAAGGATTCCAAATTGCTTGCAATAGAAACTGTAGTCAGACTAGCTTATAAGGCTTTGCAGGGACAACTACCTTTTTGTATCTGATTTAGAATCCTACGATCTGGGCATTGAAAAGGCTTTATTTTATGAGATGATATTTTATTATATGTTATTATTATGTTTATTATATACATACATACATATCATCACGCGGAGTCCCTAACGGGTAAGCATAGTGCGCCAGTTCTCTAGACTTACATACCTCTTTCGCTTCATCCACATTCATTAGTCAGACTCTTCATGCATGTTTATGATATTATATATTTATTTTTATTTGATTAAGGACTAGCTGCATCCCACGTCTTCAACGTTATAATTATATGATCTCATTAATTTCTAAATATCGTAAATTTATTTTCTGGAGCTAATAATGTATATATGCGCCAAATTTCATCTTAGTTCGTTCAGCCATTTTGGCGTGATTGAGCTTGCTATAAGGTATTCCTTAAACACAAACATTAACATCTAAGTGTACTTCCTTTTCCTGCGAGTGAGAAACCTTCAATACTTATCCGAACGTGCTGGGGGTCGGGCGGGTTCTGTCAGATTACTCACTAAACCCTCCTCGATGGCCGTCCTCTGTGTCCATAGGAGGGCTATGTGGAACCCACCAATACCCTCCTGCACTTTGCCTAGGCGCGTCCCAGGGGTGATTAGTATCACCCCAAGCTACCTCGCAATACTATCGGCAGCACGAGCCATATCGCGCTCCCTCCAACCCTTGACCCGCATTACCCGACAGCCAGGGCCCCGCCCTGACTATCCGCAACCCCCATTTAGTCGCCTCTGACGACAAGCAGTGGATACCATAGCCAAATAGTTAAACCCTGGCTATTGGGTGGTGGTAGGTATATCAAACTGGAGAGCTTGTGTGGTCAAACACCCCAATCTCAGGAACTACAGTTAATAATTATATAAATGATAGAACGCTTATCGCTTATCTTGCCATACATATACGTATCAATAAAAATTGTTGCAAAGAAGGGCAAAATATTCCTTTTGAGCTCCCGTTGCGTGAACGATTAAATTTACGCACTTTGAGACAATAAATTAATATATTGGAGAAAAACTGTGGTGCTATACGTACAACCTGGCAACATTGAGAAGCCCCATTAGGATTCACACTTAAACCTCTATGGTACAAAACTTTCTAAAAGCCACAACACAGCAAGGAAATGCTTTTAGAAAACGCATCACGCCGGTGAAGTGGCGAAATCCACTTGATTTTGCGGTTAGCCCATACAGATCGTCAAACTGCTAAATGCACTTGATATCAAGCACAATCAACTCGTTTTCTATAATTAAGACACTTTCCACCCTGCGACGGACTAGGTAGGTAGTACCCACACACACCTACTTTCCGCTAGAGATATATTTAGGTGCCAACGTGACAGATAGCGAGTCCATCGCCGTTACTGAAGCACGCCTTTGAATTTCTCAAATTCAAAGATTCAAATCTCAAACGTATGCAGGTGGTGTGCATAATAAAGTCATTGGTGCAATTGGGACTCGAACTTCCAACAGCTATTTTGCAAGCGACTACTAGAAGAACTCTGCCACCACGGCATGGATATTTGCAAAATAATTTGTACCTGCGAATAGGCAGTACAATGTGCCTGTTCAATTATTCAGCTACATGAGAAAACAAACGTAGTAGGGTGCATATTTGATTGTGGAAATGGTAGGTCCCAGTGAACGGGCGCGTTAAACACGGAATTAATTTTATTCTCTAACAGTACTTCTGAGATTTATTTGTATAGAGCGCGAATTAAAGCATTACGTTCAAAAGAGGTGTAAATTCCAGATCAGTATAGTTCTTTACTTCCACAAGGGTCCCCGAAGGGGTAGGCAGAGGTGTATAGGTAATACCCACACACCCACTTTCCGCCAGAGGTATATTAGTTGCCAACGTGACAGATGGCGAGTCCATCGCCGTTACTCAAGCATGACTATACATACGCCTTTGAATTTCTTCTCAGACGTATGCAGGTTTCCTCTCGATGTTGTCCTTCACCGTAAAACTCGTGGTGTGACTAATCACTGTCCTTAAATTCAGAAAAACTCATTCGTACAGAACCGTGGTGGCCGAGTGGTTCGAGCAGTTGCCTGCGACGCAAAGGTCGCAAGTTCGACACCCGACTGTACCAATGAGTAGTTCTTTACTGATACTGATAAATGTGGGTGAAGCGAAAGAGGTACGTAAATGTAGTCTTGAGCGATCTGGCGCTCTACTCCCTCTGTACATATTCAAATATGTACTTTTAGTAACAGTCGAACGATTAAGCATATGCTAGGTTTCATCACGATGTGGCCAATATCAAAATATAATACCAGTCTACAATTCTAAGGAGCCGAACGAAATTGAAAAAACTTGTCGTGATTTTTTTTATTGTGTCTGGTAGCTGCTTGAGCTCCGGAACCTTGTGGGTAACAGCCCCGTAGGGTCAGGACTTCGTCTTAGAGCGTCTGTTCCGCGAGCAAGGGAGTTGGACTGGATTTGGACATTGGATATCTTCACGCAATCCCGCAAAGTTCCCCGAAGGGCTAGGCATAGATGTGTAGGTAGTAAACCACACACCCACTTTTCGCCGTAGATATATTTGAGGTGTGAACGTGATAGATGGCGAGCACGTAAATTGATATTATTAAAATAATTTTAGGACTGGTTTAATGCTATTGGTTCGGCGCAGGCCGCAAGGGTCGTGAGAGGGGGGGGGAGGGTTACATGAATTCAAAGGGCTAGCTAGTCGAATAAATAGTGACCTTGTTACGACAACCTAAGTAAATAAAATAACACGGAAACAACAACCTAACTCCACGAGGAAAATAGGGAGTAACAAATCACAGGGGTAGCAGGATCAAATATTTATGTAATTAACTGCTATTTCTGTTACAGTATCCAATTATTAAATATAGCTGCAACAAATAACATTCTATAGTCAGGAATATACATGCAATTAATACGCTTCACCCGATTTAGTGTTTCCTTCCTTCCTGTAAGTACCTACTGTGTGCGCTAATAACTTAGTAGCATACCACCGCGGCTTCTTTCGGGTTTAAATAGATTTTGTTGGAGATGGCGTATGCCTAGGATTGGGACATAGGCTGCATAATAATCCCGAAAAATTCAAAGTTTGGATATTAAAAAGGCGAAAGTTTTGTATGTTCCTCTTTCACGCCTAAACGGCTGAGCTGATTTGGCTGAAAGATGAAATGGTGATGCTTATACCTAGGATTAGGACATAGGCTGCATTTGAATCCCGGAAAAATTAAAGTTTTGATATTATAGCCGTGGTGGCCGAGTGGTTCGAGCAGTTGCCTGCGACGCAAAGGTCGCAAGTTCGAATCCCGACTGTACCAATGAGTTTTTTCTGACCTTAAGTACAGTGATTAGTCACACCAAGAGCTTTACGGTGAAGGAAAACATCGAGAGGAAACCTGCATACGTCTGAGAAGAAATTCAAAGGCGTATGTATAGTCGTGCTTGAGTAACGGCGATGGACTCGCCATCCGTCACGTTGGCACCTAATATACCTCTGGCGGAAAGTGGGTGTGTGGGTATTACCTATACACCTCTGCCTACCCCTTCGGGGACCCTTGTGGGAAGGCGTGAGGATATATTATTTTTTATGTTGCTCTGTCACGGCATAGCGGCTGAACCGATTCTAGCAGGGAAATAAATAAGAACTCCACGCGGGCGAAGCCACGGGCAACAGCTAGTGTAAAGATATAAGTAAGATTAAGCTAACTCCAGGGGTAACGCTTGCGCTGCCGACCCTGCAGAATTCTTTTCACACTCTTCTTGAAGAATATCGAGCTGTACTCTGTAAGGAATACCTCAACGGGTAGTTCATGCCATAGCCTTAGCGTCATAAAAGAGACGGTGAAAACAATACTATATACTACGTTATGAGTAGACATTTTTGAATTAACGTTTTCTTAGTAGTAATTAAATCCATACATAACTTTCATAATACCACAACGACAATGTCTGGAAACAATTATGTTGCTTGAGTGGAAAACGCTTATATAGAGATTAATGTTGTAAGGCAATGTTTCTCATAGCGAAGTATTGTGGCAATATCAGAAGTAAAGCGACCTAAGAATGCCATCTATTCGAGCCCGCGTTCCGAATAGGGATACAAACGACCACATACTTTCTATTTAGCTATGAAACACAGGGGGGCAATTTGATAGTTAAGGACACGACTTTAACCCTTTCGCTTTGGGTTATTTGAAAAAATATATGTATGGGGGGCATCAACATTTTAGAAATGCTAAGGTGGGGCAAGACCTAAAAAAGGAAGCACTACTCTAGAAACTATTAAAATATGCCTCTTCTTAGACACTGAAAGCACGGTACGGCACGGTTTAAATAGTTTATTTTACGGGCTTAGGTTCCAACGTGACAGATGGGATGTCCATCGCGCTTCTCGAGATCGTTTTTATAGATACGCCGTTTAATTTCTTCCCAAAGGAATGCCGGTGTTTTCATTCACAAGCTAGAGGTCACGTGTACGATTCATTGAATATCAAATTTGTCTGGTTTAAAAGAAAGATACAACATTTTTGCATACTGGAATATAACCAGCATGTACTAAGCGTCAAGGGTATTCGAAACCGGGGAAAATGTATCAAGAAAGTGATGAAAATGTATGAAGCAAAAATGGTTTATAAATCTAGTGACCTAGCACTGTGCTTTCTCTGCCTACCCCGTGAGAGACGCCGTGATGATATGATAATGATGTTGATTATGGACCAAAACAGGTTTATATTTCGTCGATACCTTGCCATAATTATTTACGCTTTCATTAAAGCCTGAGTTTTATTTTCCTTAAGAGCATCTTTATGTGTTCCTTACGACAAATGGTTGCAATTAGATAGAAGTGGGTTAAAGATAGTGGATAGTACACCTTTAGCTACGTAAATTGTTTTGGTGTAATTGCTTGTAATGAGAGCAAGATACCCTGGTTTCGGATTTTGTTATCGCGCTGAAAATTGTGTTTGGACTTCCATTACACAGAAGCAATTACTAAGCTTAATGGAATAAGCAATCGAACTTTTGTTTATTTACAAGATTTTTGTGTTTACAAGAAAGAAATGTAATATTACAATAGATATTAAACTAGTAATAATAATAATAACCTCAAGCCATAAGGGAAAAATTCTCCTCATAAGGGAAGGCATAGGCAGACATGTGTAGGTAGTGCCCACACACCCACTTTCCGCCAGAGGTATATTAGGTGCCAATGTGACAGATGGCGGGTCCATCGCCGTTACTCAAGCTCGACTATACATACGCCTTTGAATTTCTTCTCAGACGTATGCAGATTTCCTCTCGATGTTTTCCTTCACCTTAAAGCTCGTGGTGTGACTAATCACTGTACTTAAGTTCAGAAAAACTAATTTGTACAGTTAGTAGTTGCCATCTTTTTAGGCAACTACTCGAACCACTCGGCCACCACGGCTCGTATATAAAATATATATATAATAAAAATAAATTGTATATTTAAAAAATTACAATACGCAATGTAAGGCAGTATTTAATTACCTTGATACTTGATAGCAAACAAGAAATCATTTTATATATATATACACATAACAAACGACAGGCCGAAATTGCTAAGTAAAATTTCATATCATACCGATTCAATTGCCTCGGCATTTCTGGGAATAAAAACCTTTTCCATTTCACTAGGTAGGTACATGTTCCGTGAGATTTCTCTTGAGAATTACATGCGCTTCAGGCGAAACGACTGTTTAACTTGTTTTCGTATCATTATTTCCAATATCTTGAAATTAATATTAGAATGATGGATTTTTGTAGCGCTGAAAAACTCCTCAATCACCAACAATTTGTACGACTTTCTCAAATGTTAGTCTATTAAGTTAGTTGTTAGTAGGAATCTTTACCAATATGGGATTATGCCTCTTTAGACTTAACCGATTTAGCAGAAACAAGTTAATTATTTCCAATGCGTATTCAAAATATTATCTTTCATAAATAACTTCGTCGCAAACATTCCTCCATCAAACCTTCTCGTACTCTTGAGGAACTGCGAGATGGAAATAGACAGGAAGAGAATTCTGAAAACGGATGTTCGATATTGAAAACGGAAGTTAATCTTTTCGCGCTTCATTGGTTGTTACTATGAATAAACATTTGAACATACAGGAAAATTTCAGTGACCTTTATGCATCTATCATATCCTAAATATATATCAATAATGGATTAGGAAATAAAGGTTGACGATACAAATATTACAATGCTTAGCCTCTTGAAAAATAGGCAGAAAAATACCACGTCGTTTTGATCCCACACTTGAGAATGAAAGTCAAGAATACTCGTTAAATGTACGAAGGGACTAATTAATGTGGATAATCCGAAATAGGTTTGTAAGACGAGAGAACTGGAGCTCTACTCTCTTTGCCTAATGCTTAGTATGATGTGAACATTTGTGCAGAACATTTACAATGGAGTGTTTTATAATAGTCAAACGGCTTACAAACTCATGTAGGAAACACTGCCGACCATTTAATCTAACAATGAGACTTACATAACACAACAAAAGAAAAACATGCTTTTGAGCGTAAAGATAAGGACCAATTCCCCAAGAAAATGATTACGAGTGAGCCTACCTTTGGAAATAATTAACTTTCCCTTCAGTGCAAAAATCTGCTTTTGTTTTAATAAAATCAAGGTTACAGAGATTAAAGGACGAGCTTCCGCGTTTGGTATAATAATATATAATTCAATTTTCTTTTCTCAAAGGCAATAATATGCCGTAAGGGATGTACGGGACTGAATTCTTGTCTGTCAAATTCAATGTACAAAGACGCTCGGAATACTGTGTCAAAGTTTGATTTTATTACCATTTCTTGCTGGAATTACATTAACTGGAATACATTTCGATACATTGGATGACTATCACATTTGTTCCTCCTATCAATCTCCGTGGATATCCCAAATTTACGCTGTCGGTATCAATTGGAGTTAATTTTAAGGAAGTCTTATCATCATCATCATCATCATATCATCACGCCGAGTCCCTAACGGCGTAGGCAGAAAGAATAGAGCGCCAGTTCTCCCTAGATATGCATACTTCTTTCGCTTCGCCAAAATTCATGAGTCTCTTCATACATGTCGTCAACACATCTAATTATTGTATTATTATTGATATCCTTGTACTAAAATGAGCAACGTATATTTTTAAACACTCTTTGTTGATTCGATTCCAAATCATAGCGCACATTGTTGTACGTTGAAAACGTAGCGATTTCAGTCTGTCGTTAATACTATTCATCAACACCTGGTTTTTGTAAAAAAAAACACAGTGCAGAAGATAAGTCGAAAGTCCAAAACTGAGCGGTACATAGACACACCTATTTAGTGCATTAGTTAGTTTAGAAGTCAAGAACCGCAACATTTTTTCTCTCAGCACATGGTACAAAAAGAAATCCCAATCCATTTTCATTCCATTCCCAAGGCAAATTCCTTCAATTAACGTACAAGATTATATACCTACAGACTTCTGGGGAGAGACAGAGTCAAATAAATTAAACTAATATTTAGCCTTCAGAGTGTTTGTGTTAACGTGAGGAATGAAGTTGTGACTAAAGTAAAGATGTATCCTTACATGTTTAACAGTTATAGACTTGTATTTACGTATCATAGAATATTTTTTTAAGACTGCGATTTTAGGAAATATTGTAGTAGTTGAAATAATTAATACAAAGTGCACATCTTTACATCTTAATATATATAAATTACGTGTCACGTTGTTTCTCTGCGATGGGCTCCTAAACTACTTGACCGATTTCAATCAAATTTGCACAACGTGTGCAGTTGGTCCAACTTAAAAGATAGGATAGCTTACATCACAATTGGACCCGATAGGTGGCGCTATGATCGTGTTTCAGGAACCTTAACTTTTTCCCCCGGGCGAAGCTGGGCGGCACAGCTAGTATATCATATTTTTCTGTACGTGTATATGTCACTGAACGCCTCCTAAACAGCTGGACCGATTTGAATGAATTTTTTTGTGTGTCTACAGGTGAATTCGAGAATGGTGTAGATTCACAATTGGACCCGATAGGTGGCGCTGCAATCATGTTTCAGAAGCCTTTATTTTTTTACCTAAGCGAAGCTGCGCGGGACAACTAGTATTCAACATATAATCATCATCAAACTGAGTCCCTCACGGGGTAAGCAGAGTGACTAGAGCGCCAGCTTTCCTCTCGAATTTTTCCTTCACCTTAAAGCTCACGTTGTGAATCAGATATCTGAACTTAATTTCAGTAAAAACTCATCGGTAACGTTGGAATACGAAGCTGTAATATATGTGTTGCAGGCAACTACCCGAACCACTCAGCCACCACCGCTCTTCGGCCTTCTTATATCTTTGCTTTAACGTTCTAAAAGCTAACAAAACCTCAGGGCATTAGGACATAAGGCATACAGTACTTACTATCGCTTAAGTTTACACAACCCCGCATTGTTACGTTGATGCAACACGTTCGCACGACCGAATGACTTGGAGCGTTATAGTGTGATCATTTTACGTATATTGGCGGCCGTCTGGTCTAGTTGGTAAGAGCTGCTGACTGCGAAGCTTGAGGTCGCAGGTTCGATTACCACCACTTTGTTGCTTAGTCTTGGATATCCATTTATTTTTATGCACATAAAAAAAATTAATAATAAATATCCTCACGGCTTCCCACAAGGGTCCCCGAAGGGGTAGGCAGAGGTGTATGGGTAATACCCACACACCCCCTTCCGCCAGAGGTACATTAGGTGCCAACGTGACAGATGGCGAGTCCACCGCCGTTACTCAAGCACGACTATACATACGCCTTTGAATTTCTTCTCAGACGTATGCAGGTTTCCTCACGGTGTTTTCCTTCACCGTAAAGCTCGTGGTGTGACTAATATCTATCTATATATAAATAGGTGGCACTGGCGTTCCACTCAATCTGCCCACCCCTTGAGGGTCTCATCGTGTTGATATATGGTATAAGTAGGTATGTATATCAACCTCTATTTCCTATAATATAGGTGGCGCTGCGATCGTATTTCCATAACTTTAATTTTATTAAATTAAGCTAAGATGAGCGGGATATCTAGTATATAAATATGCTTATATACTAATGTTTACCCGTGGATTAGCTTGCGTTATTGAATATTTTTTCACAATAGTAAATTCCTTCCTGGATACAACAGGTCTCTTTCCACACCCTCTTTCCGCCCGTGTTATATTACGGTACCAAAGTGACAGATGGCAAGTCTGTCGCCATCACGCAGATACGATTATGAGTGTTTAAAATTTTATTCAAACTTATGAATATGTTTGTAGAACATTTTCCTTCCCAGTAGAACTCGTAGTAGAAATAATAACTCTACTTACGTTCAGAAAAACTCATTGTTTCAAACCGACGAGATTCGAATAAGCAATCTTGACTTTGCAAGACTACTGACACCACACACATACCACGTCACTCATATCTCGATTAAATTAAAAAAGTAAAGATAGCCATAATTTTAAACACACGGCGACATTACTCCATACATTTGTGATCATACCTGGAACAAAAAAAAACACTATAAGATTGGAACAAAGCTAATTGGTCATAACACGTTATACTAGGTAACTAGGTGTGCCTCGCGATTTTAACCGCATTAATTTATAAAAAAAACAAGTTTTTTTTCACTTTAAAACATTACCGAGTTAATCGTAGTAATAATAATATATCTCTGTCACAAGTTTCAAACAATTTCGTTCAGTTGCTTGCAGTAGGCTTATCTCTGAAACGTCTGTACCGATTTTGACGGAACTTTCACTGGCAGATACCTGACGTAAAAAGGAGCTACTAAGGCTACATATATTTCAGAAACTAAACAAGAACTTTTACTTTCAATTCCACTCAGACGAAGTCACGGGCACAATTAGTGCATGATAAGTTCCCAGAATATACACACAAGTCCTCGAAATGGCATGTGATCTTACGCCGGCGGTGTCGGCAAACACCTAATTGGAGACCCATCAAGCAATCATAAAAAAAAATTGCTCTCTATAACGCCAAGAACACGCGATACATTTTCGTGTAATCCTTAAATTGAATGTTCTAACTCTTACAGTCGGCAAGATCTGACGATAGCTAGCGATTGGGTAGTAGACCCAAAAGAGCGGATCCCCCTAGAGAATACTCCTCTCGTTTCATGCTCACGCTATCGCTTATCTATATGGCTAAAGTTTTGTATGGGTAATGATATTAGTACTACCAGTTCTCAATTTTTTATTGAGATTTACAAAATCTAACTGTTTCTCTTCATCCGTATAATCATACTTGAGTATTGGTGATGGACTCGCCATCTGTCACGTTGGCGCCTAAAATACATCTCTGGCGGAAAGTGGGTGTGGGTACTACCTTTATAACTCTGCCTATGCCTTCGGGGACCCTTGTGCGAAATTTCATTCAATTCCGTTAAGCCGTTCTTTTGACTGAATAACGAACAGCCATACTCACATACATTCATAGCATAGCTAGTTAGTTATATTGAAAGGAATACAATATAACAATATTCGCTAATATTGTAGTAAAGGAGATGAAAAGATTAAATATGATTGTAATGCCTTACGATATTACGCAGCGACCGGAGAAATAACCTGATATTGAATACATTTACGCTCACATTACAGCAAAAAACCCCAATAACATTGGCTCGTATAAGGAATTGCGAACATTCTGGACAGCTTTTTAACCATTGTATTCTCAACACGTCCATCCAATTGCCCAAAGTTGGATATAAGTAAAAAAACGCTTCAAATAATACAGACTTTTAAATATTAATACTTAATCAATCGATCGGTCACTCAAGGATGGGAACGCCAAGTGTGCACGAGGTACTCGAAACCTACGGGCGTATTAAGAGACGGAGGATTGTGGATGAAACGAAAGAGGTACGTAAGTCTGGAGAAAACTAGCGCTCTTCTCTTTCCGTCTACCCCGTGAGGGACTCGGCGTGATGATCTCGCCGTTTCTCTTGACCTTCCCATCCTCGAATGTCCGATGGACCTTGCACGTTTGCACTTAACTACATCTCCGTAGAAAATAGGGTGTTATCATATCCTTGCGAAAAGGCGTAAAGATCAGTAAAATTGTCTATCACACCACGAGCTTTACAGTTAGGACATCGCGAGAAAACCTACTAAGCACGAGAGGAAATTCAAAGACGTAACGAACCTCTCTGTCACGTTGGCACCTATTTGTCACAGACCAAAGAATGATGGTGTTACACCTTTACATACTCCATCGTAGAAGTTTACAGGAAGGCATATCTATAAGATATAGGCAATGAATGGTGCTGAATTATTCAATCAACTGAATTTGAACTTAACAGCGGAAGCAAGGGATAAAAATAAACGTCAAAATGAATGCACATTACAACCCATATGCAAAACCTTTCAAGCGCAATTTGAACATGTTGAACGACGCCCGTGAATTCAAGATGGCCGAAACGGAAACTATGACGGACCGCGGACTAAGATCATTACCGGTGGCCTTTTTGCTCTTTCGCTCCGCTTTACACAACACCTGCGTACAGTAAACTCTGTGATCCGATAGATGTGATAGCTGTGTCCTGCGTATTTGCCCGTGTAATATTTGATTTCAGAGAACTGACGCTCTCGTCTCTCTGCCTATCCTTGAGGGACTTGGCGAAACATGTATGTTATTTTTTATTTCATTGGTTTTTCTTAAATATTTTTTTTCGCAATAAACCGTATCCTATTTTAATCCAGCCAATCATCTATTTCTGTTCCAAATTACATCCAAAATATCCTCACAAACATCTACATTTACAATATTAGTACGTCTGTCTCTGATTGATTAACTCTTGCCTTTTGAAACATATTGATATAATCATAAAATTTAAATTAGGACATAGAAAAGTTGACAGGTTTTTGGAAGGGCCAACAGGCCGTGGGGTGAGCAAGTATCCAGACTCTATAGACTCGACCGCATGAATTGTAGTAAAAACAAAAATTAGAGCAGTACAGTCCCCAAGAACAGTAATTTTACTTAAGCAAGCATACATTCTCGAGTACTATCGACGCTCCCATTCAAAAGTGTTCGATCGATTCGATCTAGGTGGTTGGAAGACTGTCATTTAACATAGGGGTAGGCAGAGAGAGTAGAGCGCCAGTTCTCTAGACTTGACCGACATTTAGTACGGTCTTTAAAAATATTTTTTGGCGCATAATTTATTGAAAGACACACCAACAGTATTAAAACACATAGCTTAAAGAAGACAAAGTAACTTACTTGGTATGCATATTCTAACGGAACACACATATTCACACAAGTTCAATATTTACATAAGTTCTCTTGCCGGAGAGAAAGAAGCCACATATCTAGAAAACAATGTACACAGCTGTTTACAGCTTGAACATTGCATTACCTACAATAGTCGAAGAAAATGCTTCCTATGTCTACCCCCACAATACTCTATTGAAACTGTGGGAAGCGAACGAAACACCGTGTCATATGTGTTTATAGTTGGAATACATTGCGAGCGGTGCAAATGACCGCGTGAGACCGGCTAAAGTTAGCAGTTTTGTTTATTTAAATGTTCATATCCCTTTTAATATTTACGCACGCAGTCGCAATTTAACTTTCATTGCTTGTTTACGTGTGGCTTTAACACGTAGAGTGTGAATGCTGACAAGACCAGCCCGCAAGTATAGATAGTGCCATCCACGAAGACACACCCCACCAATTTCTAGTCGAAGGGGCCGCGAGATGCGGGGAGTATGACCCGAGTCTATTAATTGTAGTGTGCGTGTGCACTCATAGGTAATCAGTGTGTAGCGACGATACTCAAAACATTGGAGGAAGCTTGCACACTTACACTATAAACTATATAGGAAGACTAGTGGGACGCGTCTTCGTGGATGGCGCTATCTATAGTCTCTTTTTTCAATAACAAAAGCCACGCTTTCTGGAACCGTATTTATGTAAAAAATGCATTGTATTAAATAAACTGCTTTTATTTATTTTTTTATACAACAAGAGTGGCAAACAAGCATACGGCCCATCTGATGGGAAACGGTTACCGCAGCCTATTCACGCTCTCGGTACCGAAGTATCACTTGCGTGTTGCCACTCTGTGTTCGAAGAGTTATAGTCTGTTGGCAGCATAATGGGTTTAATCCCTCTGCTTCCAACACAATGTAACAATCCTCCCCCCTCCCCAAGGAGCTCATTACTGGAAACCTTATTCACCGCGTAGGAACACAACGCAAAAAATTGTGTTATTTGGCTACGGACTTCTATAAGGTGGAGGTCCTGCCACAGTCGGGCAGCTCCGAATTCGAACGAGAAACCCGTTATGCCCTACCTCTCTTAAATATTCCTTAAAAAAACGGTGAAAACTGCATTAGAATCCATTTCCGTGTTTGTACTTAATGTGTTCAGATAAAAGCGGCGGGGGAGTTTATGAACTTTTCTTAATCTTAGACGGCTGTCTGGTCTAGTAATCAGAACAGAAGTGATACATATCTATTAATCTATAAGCATACGTATACACATCGTTGCCTAGTTCCCATAGTACAAGCTTCGCCTAGTTTGGGACTGTGTCAATTTGAGGCATTAATCTTTAAAATAACAATCAGTCTGGCCCCATGAATACATTGAGCTACTTATTGAGTATTTTACGACCACATTCTTTTTTCACATTCCCTATTCTCTTAAAAGGCTAATGGAGGAACCTCATCTTCACGTTTAACATTAAGGGCACCTAAACAAATCTATCGTGTGTACCGTATAGGAAGGAATGCATGCAGGCTTGAATATGTATGTATGTATAGAATTTTTTTATCCATTGACGAAGTCCAATTCAATCTTACAAGCGTGTCACGCCGAATCGCTCCGATTATAGCCGGCTGAAGTTTCGTATAATGACCCACTAAACTAAAATAGTAACATCCTATTGGCGGCTCCCCGCGCAAGGTTATGTGCGGGCAATACAACGCATGTTGGCTTAGGGCCATTCATACATTGATTGCACGGTCAGACTAAATGTTGTCTAGACAATGTTTATCAAGCACACAATAGGTCGCGGATGCAAAGCTTAGGCTATTTTTTGGACACAATCACGCCTTCCCATAAGGGTTCCCGATATTATACCTTCGGGGACCCTTATTGGAAGGAACGTGACAGATGGCGAGTCTATCGCCGTTACTCAAACTCGACTAATACACTTTTGAATGTCCTTCATAGAGATATTTAACGCGAGTAATACCACGGGCTCAACTTGTGTTCCACAGTAGTATCCGGTGTTGCACAGTACGTATAGTCTCGTTAAATTCAACGAGTGAGTGATTCATTCAATATTGAGCAAATATACAGATTAAACCTGGCCGGCAACACAGTTTGTAAAAATAAAAAGTCACTATATAGCGAGAGGAAGGACGTCAATACTTATACATCTCCCACGCAGCGAGACATTCGCTATGATATCAATGGCAACATCCTGAATGGACCACGTGGGTTGGATACAAAACATCCGAATTTTATTGATAGCTTTATGTATTTTCATCGTCGTGTATAATCCATACTGTGCCCCGCGTTTTCATCTCGTTCAATTTGATTATCTTACGAAAATAAAAACGCGTGAGTACATGAGGATATTTGTAATTCAATCACGCCAGATAAGCTGATCAGATTTGGTTGAAATGTATTTCAGAGATAGATTATTAGCAAGATCAGCAAATAGGTAGATTGGGAATTTTTTACATGTCAGATAAACAAGATACTACGAATGATAAACATTTTAATGAACCGTAGGGAACAGCTGGGACATACACATATTCTATATGCGTAAGAGGGTAGACTTCTAGAAGAACTGTCGCTCTATTATCTCTGCCTACTACGTGAAGGACTACATATGTACATATTTAAATCAAAAACATATACAGCTCGTGTTACCATGGAATTATCTAGCGTGATAGGTGAAAACAATTTTAATCTTTCCACCTTATAATATTAATTAAGACTAGTATGATGTATCCACGTAGGGCAGAGGTGTAGTGTAGGTAACCGAAGGCCCTGGGACAAAAAGTAAACTAGAGCCCCAACTAAACAGTAGAACCTCGATAAGTCCAAGGGAAGCACAAAATATTTTAAGTTATAGAGGTTTTAAGTTATCAAGGGTCTGTATTAGGGATAGATTAATATAGAGGCATAGAGGTTGGTATGTACATAAGTATGTATGAACCCTTGTTCCTATTTTTACTCAAATGCGTCAGAAGGATTGGTTCAATAAACAAAAAATTTAATAATCATATTTACCTATTTATTCACATTGCACACGTTACATAAAAATTAAACTACAATTAAAGGTTTAGTCTACTTAAAAAAGTCTGTGATTTTCTTTTGTTTTATACAATTCACAGTTTCTAAATCGATTTGATTTTCAATGGCAAATAGAGAGAGACCTTTTTTATATTGATACACTGTTCTATTGACGACCTCTTTGACAAACAATTTTATGTTATAGAGGTTGTTGGAAACAATTCTTTAAGTTACTGAGGGCCAATACAGAGATTACTTATTTAAGTTATAGAGGTTGCGTATTTTAAGTTATAGAGGTTTTGGGCTCTGGTGGGAAGGGAACATATATTTTTTTAGAGTTATAGATGTTTTTAAGTTACCGAGGTTTGAGTTATCGAAGTTCTACTGTATTAAAAATCGTTTGTTCCGTTCGTCGTACTCGAGATTTGTCGTAATAGTCGACTCCATAATAAAAATAAAAACCAAATACAAATTGTAATTTATTTTAACGAACAAAATTTAAACTAAGTTGCCATTATTAAAGTCACGTTCCTGGAATCTGGGCTATTTATATTCGGAATGTGGGAGACATTTTCACTAGATAAATTTATAGTTTGTAAGTCGTCCGTAGGCCACCTGAGCTTGGAGGCCCCGGGGCACTGCCCCGTCTAGCCCTCCTGTAGCTACGCCGCTGAAGTGGGGTTTTTTTTTAAAAAGAAGCTACTTCTAATTTTAGTTCTATCATCCACATTTTCATTGTTCTCTTAGGTCATTTACTTTCAATGATGAGAAGGTTTTACCATACTTGAGCTTCGAGAGCACTTGTCAAGGCAAGGTCTTAATTTGGGACCACGTAACTTTTTATTTTTATACAGTGACCAGCTCACGTCGTTAAAAATATCCGTGAATTTTCGTGTTCTCTGACGACACAGCTGTAAAATTAAAGGTTGATAGTGTCAGCGGCACATTGACTCAGGTAAAATAACATTGTGAATATTTAGCATTAAACCACACAATATACTTTTCATTCACAAATATACCCCTATATCCCTTACGGGGTAGGCAACACAGAGAACAGAGCGCCAGTTCTCTCTAGACTTACATACGCCCCACAAATTCTCTCTTTACATACCGCTTTTCTCCACATTATCAGTCGCTTCATACATGCTCGCCGGTTTCGAGAAATGTTGACGATCCCGTCTTTGAGTGTCCGGTCTTCCTCCACACCAACTTTTTGTCAGATACATTATTTAGGTGCCATTGTGGCAGATGGCGAGTCGATCGCCGTTACTCCAGCACGACTATACATACGTCTTCGAAGTTCTTCTCAAACGTATGTAACGTCTTCGAAGTTCTTCTCAAACGTATGTAACGTCTTCGAAGTTCTTCTCAAACGTATGTAGGTTTACATTCAATATTACCCTCTTCACAGTAAAGCTCGAGGCTGGCATATAGTCAAGATTTGAACTAGCAATATTTGTATTGCAGGCGACTGCTCGGATCACTCGGCCACCACGACTATGTTAATATTCAAATAATAATTAAAATGTAATTGTGCATCGGCACTGTGCATTAGAGATTGCGATAAGGCAATTTGTTTGTATTCCCAAAATACTATTGATGGTATCACAACCAATCAATTAATATATATATATATATATATATATATATATATATATATATATCAATGCGTTGAGGATGACGACGCTTTATCGTTTCAATGTAACGATAATTTTTGATACTGCCGTATGATTGAAAATTTTAAGTTATCGTTTACGACTGAGCTACTTGTGAGCCGGAAACAATCCAGATTAGATATCTGAAACACGTCACAAGGGCAAAGCACTTAATCGAGCAATATTGCGTTTATCAATGGGTTTCATACTTTTACCTACACGATATCCGCAGTGGCTCGAGTATTCGCCTGGAACGCAAAGATTCGAAGCAAGTTCAAATCAGATTGTATGCATGATTTTTTTCTGAACTTTTATAAATACAGTCGACGCGATCGCTGGCTTTAGGACGAAGGAAAACATTCAATGACGTATTACAGAAATATATATGTGTACAGAAATTGCGATGTACGCGCTATCTGTCACACGTTATAACACCTATATACATGTGGCCTCTGCCTACCCCTTTGGACCCGTGGCGTGAAGATTGATTACATTAAACACAAATACCCCGACAATTATGTCTGTAACATATAGCCGCGATGCAATGTTCAATATGATATCATGAAAGCGATCATATGAAACCGAATAACTAGCTTACTAATATTATAAATGTAAAAGTTTGCATGTTTGCGGTTCTTTGACCCCCAACCGGCTGAACCGATTTGGCTGAAAGTTGAAATGGTGATGGCTTTTACCTAGGATAAGGCTACTTTTGAAACCTGAAAAATTCAAAGTTCTAACATTATAAAGTATGGTACTCTTTCACGGCATAGCGGCTGAACCGATTCTAGCCGGTAAATACATAAGCTACTTTTTCGAACTCCACGCGGGCGAAGCCGCGGGCGTAAGCTATAATTCTGTAAACCATTTCTTCCAATACTGTTCGTATTGTTGAGATTACGAAAATAATTTTCCGCTTCGGCAGCCAAATCCGATATGTTAGGTAAAGTATCGTGTATTTCCCAAATTACCTGTGGCTTTCAGGAGAGATCTTAGTAAAGTACAATTGGCCCATTCGTAGAATTTACTCCTTTGCGCGAACGATTTTATATGTATTCACTAAAGAATTACTTAAATATAGAATTTTCCTGAATATTTGTCCAATGTTTGGACCAGTCTCCAGTGCCAATGTTTGGACACTGTAAAACTTAATTTAAATAAGTTGCAGTAATCTTCGTCAACATGTCATAATATAACATTCCGCCCTGTATTTAGGCTAAGCAACACAGAGTAAGGACTATCCTTGAATCTGAATTACGTACCATTTTTTGCAATTCTTAGTACTACCCCTAATCTTTCAAAGTCTGACAAAGCCTAACCCAGATTACTGATAGGGTTGCAAAGGCATTTCAGTCGCTACGTACCATACAGCCACATCCGTTTTGCGTCTCCAAACATTGTTATGAAACGTGATTTTAATCTATCGGGATGTCCAATTGAATTATCAGCCATATCGGTAATTAAACTAAAACAAAATAAACATTATCTTTAACTGAATGAGCCAATGAATGGACGTATTCTTACGCAAGCAGGTTATAAATTAAACTTGACGTATATGTGTAACTATCACTAACCTTGATGGAATACTCAGAAGCGTGTGTTTACACGAACGTTTGGCCAAAACAAACGGGTCTCACGTTAGAAGTTAGATTGATTCTTCCTGCGCACCACCGGAAGAATAACAAAACTATGGTTCCAGGCATTTCCTACGTTAACAGTAAACAAATAAAGGTGTTAATAGCTTACATTTTAGAAACCAGCGCGAAAATGAGCATAACAATAACTCTTGAACACTATATGTTATAATCATTCGTGAAATTATCAAGTAACAAAAAAAAATCTATGCAAAAACGTAGGCGTAACGTATAATTCTAAGCATTAAATACTTTGGGACAGTTCCGCACTAAATGTCTAGTCTCAAACTAAGCAAAGCGTGTATTATGGGAACTAGACAACGTTATGTATTACGTTATAACGTTAACTTATGATAAATACCAACAATAAGGGACATTATACTCGTGTTATTCACACAAACATCTGCCCTCAGCGGAAATCAAACCTGCGACCTCAAGTTTCGCAACCAGGATCTCTGAACACTAGACCAGACTATCGCAGAATTCACACCAAAGTAGCAAACAATTGAACTCCTTTCTCATGGGAAAGGAGTTCCTGTCAAAATTAAACAATATGATATGTACATACAGACCTACATAAGGCCGAAGAACGCAAAAACCACTGAACGGAGATATGTGAAATTTGTCACAGAATATAGATCAGCAGTTGAACATGTTCTTCAAGCAAAAACAGTAAAAGTGTACTAATGAAATCAAATATAAGGCGAGTGAAACCGCGACGCACAACTAGTTATTAATATACCCGACACACCCATTGGTGTCGTATCAATGAAACTGCGAACCATTCATGCTCCACGTGGGCAGACAAAAAGACGAATGTCGCACCAAGGGCGTTAAATACGATAGACGTTCGTCGTTTCCTGTCAGTGTCTATAATTGTTATCTCAGCATTAGACAGACGTTGAATTTAAAAACATGGCTCATGTCGTAATTAAAGTCGTAATTAAAAAAACCACATAAATTTCTTATACAATTAAACTTTACGAACCTTACGGGATTTGACTTCAGACCACTACGCTTCGGCCACATTTATCAGTGTCTTATATACTCATATTAGATTTATATACAAAGGACAGATTTAAAAAGAATCTGAGAAAAAAAATGTATATTTAACACAGAAGCAAGTCGTTAGAGGAAAATCTTCCGCGTCCATCCACCGACGCATAAACACCACCAACGGAAGTTGTTTCTACAAGAGTATCACAGTAGCGAACGATGTATCTGGAGATCGTAGCATGTAACCATCTTAGCTTCCCGAAAGGGTATTCGTATAATGAATGGTCAATATGTGTTGTTCCATCTAATAACATTTGAATTTCGCGCCATAATCAATCTATGGTAAGATCATGGCGCTAGTTTTCTGTCTTAGTATTGTCTATGGTATCCATAGCAAGGCTGTCAATATGTGCTGTTCCATCGAATGACATTAGAATTTCGCGCCATAATCAATCTATGGTATGATCATGGCGCTAGTTTTCTGTCTTATTGTTGTCTATGGTATCCATAGCAAGGCTATAGATACGTATGTGTGGTATGTGTGGCCTCTTGTATGTAAATAAATGAAATTAATCATCGAACTTAAGAAATAACAGACGTCGAGTTAGATTATGATAACCAAATACAAATGTTAGTTTTAAAATTACAATCCAATTCCGTAACTGGATGTAAATCTATTTAGTAAGGTGCTTTAAACTGCGTCTATAGACATTAAATTAAACGTTATATTCACCGATTATTTGCTATAAAATTCGCTTTAGCCACCTTTAGTATCGTTATAAGTTCTAATGAAGACGAGAGAAACCCGTTAAACACTCGTTCGGAAATATATCATTGGAGCTAAGGCCTTTAAAATTAATCTATTTAATTACAACTTCGAGTGAAATTGTTTTTAAAAGTACCGTGGTGGTTTTTGTTGTAATAGTATCACTAATATTTTTCAAAGTTAAGCGCTGACAATGATTTTTCAACAAAAAAATTACTTTGAAGACGAACAGTGTATGAATACTTTAGGAAAGAAACGCCAATTTTCCTATCATACCAGCGACAGAAAAAACATCTCGAGTCAGCGAAAAGTGCGTTTTATATGTAGGTAATTGGGTGTATTCCGCGGTATCTACCGCCGCGTAAATTTTGATTAAATCTGGAATAAAATATTATTCCAGCTTCTAAAATCTGTCCCATCTCTGTCAAATATCATCGAAATCCGTTCAGTAGTTTTTGCGTGAAAGGGGAACAGGTATCCTCGCAAACTTTCGGCGGAAAGCGGAAATATTTACCATTATATTATTAATACTTTTACAGAAACAGTGGGAGGGAGGAAGGAAAACAAACAAATTGAAAAAACAATCGAATGGCAATAACGAAATAGGATGATGATTCTGTATGCGATAACAAAATCCCTTGGCAAGCGGCCAGTAGGTACGAACATTGTGAAAGTATCCATAGAGCGGTCGCAAAAATAATTCATTCAAGTCGGGCATGGTGGGAAAGGAGAATCAATCGACAGTGACGCGACGAGACTTGGCAATGCGGCCCAATATCGACCGAGCCATTCAGAATTTAACGTCGAAATTCCAATGTTACTACGTGTTGACTTAAATTTAGCCAGCGACGGAAACGACGGCAATGATACTTAAAGCACTTAAGATAAGGATTATTTTGGAATTCATGACGATAATAATAGCATTAAACGCATAGTTTCATACAATAGTTCAAGAGGTCAAGTTCGCGAAGATACATATGATCAGGCCGAGTCCCCAAAGGTATCGGCAGACTGTAGACTTATAAACCTCCTTAGTTTCACCCAGATTCATCAGTCTCATCAATTCATAACATCAAAATCAAGAAATTTCGAGTAAAGAATACAAACAAAAATTGCTTTATAATATTTAACATTAAAAGGCTGGAGAAGGATTGACGAAACAGACATACAGAATACGAAAGTGTCTGGATGAAGAGACAGGAAGACCACGCTCCAACAACCTAGATGAAATCTATCTCAAAGTTGGAACATCAAGAGCACTTAAACTGACGAACGTCAATGATGAGACAGGTAAATGCAGATCAAGAGGTATTTTAGTGTAGAGTAAACTGACGCTCTTCTCTCTTTGCCTGTGCCCCGTGAGGAACTCAGCGTAATGACATTACAATGATGATGATTCACATTAGCGGTTCGAATTACAGGTCATATGGATTAAAATAACCAATAACATAATAAACGGCAAACTTACATATATTTTCAATAAGTTGAGATACTCCATTTCTGACAATATTTTAGGAGATCGCTAATTCTGCAAAGCTGGATGACGTTATAATTAGCAGCGTCCATGAAATAACAATTTTACCTGAACAATATTTAATAGGATTGGCACCAATTAATGGAGTGAACTTACTACACAGCCAGTTTAATTACAGAAGGGAGCACGATTTGCGATTTTATAATGGTGACAGTAATAACACTACACCACCAAAAGGATAGTGTTTGCCGAAATGAAGAGGGTTATTATCATTATTCACTCCCAAGATTAATTTAGCAATAAAAAGTATAGTCTATGCCTTCTCTAATGGCCGGTCTATCCCTATGCCAAAATTAATCAGAATATGTTCGGCGGTAGACAGAGTTACTAAGAGTTACTTTAGCATTCATAATATAAAAATGGATATTTAATGCGTGTTGCTAAACGTTACGATTTAAAAAGCAAGATTCTATTTAAATAGAGAAAAGAAAAAAAACTATTATTAAGGACACAGTCTGAGAACAAAAAACAAGACAAAAAAATTACTTAGGTTACCATAACAGATTTTGTCGATTATCCTTTCAATGAGGAAAGTGAAATTTAGAAAATAATCTTAAAATGGCGACATGTATTAAAAATAATGAATGTATGATTTAAGACAGTGTGGGAACCATTGTAGACCTTTAATTATCTCCCTCACCAAGGTCGAAATTATTAAATGGATCCATTAGACTTTTTAACATCACATATTTTCCATGCGACTGAGTAACGTGTTTAAAATGTCAGTGAGATTCTATTGACATTTAGCCGATCACGAAGCAGTCGACATTTTGTGCATTATATATAAACTAGTTCAATAATAAACGGCAATCATTTAGAAAGGGTAAGATTTTTTGTTGCGAGCTTTCGTATCGACGATATCCAAAGGAAGTTGAACAAAGACCGCATAATAACCTCATTACTTTAGACTTCTATATCCTTGTCCCTGAAACGGCAGATGAAATTCACTATATATAATTTACTATGCCTGTGAGTTCCAAAATAAAAGAGAAAGGATGATTTGCCACCTTTTAAGACATCCTTCTTTTATAAAATCTGAGAAGGAAAGGTAGAAGCAAAGTGGAATGTAGGAAGGATGGAGGAAGACCAAGATTAGCATTGGCACACGAGTTAGTTCAAAAAAAGGCTGCCCGTGATGGCGTTGGGAGGCCGAAAGAGTATGTGGTGTGCTAATGAAATTATTTAAATCAGAGACGCCAACAAGAAAGGAGAACCCAGCTCTTGAATTTATGAGCGGGCTCTAAATTCTAATTACGGTCGACAAATGTTAAATACAGTCTAGCGTTACAGAGTTGAGGAATTTCCACAGACCCGGCATGCAACAGCATAGAGGGAAAACTAAATGGCGCTAAGAGCAATTTTAATGTACCAACACGTAGTTGAAATGCTACTGTAATTTAGAATTCCCAGTGATTTAATTACCTGCTTTAACTCGTATGACCTTCACTTGGGAGTCAATTAACCCGAACCTGAGCAATTAAAGTGTAATTCGATTTGTTTAAGTTAAGAATAACTCACATCAAGCCGCGGCCTTAATTCAAGCGCTTTCACTTATCATATGTTTGAGGTTGTGTAGAGTGCGCAAGTGTCAAAGTGTCAAAATTTGATAAGTTACCATCAATCAGGGGATCAGCATCGTTCGTGTAAACTTCAGTAACAAACTTTAAACCGACATGTTACGAACGCCTGCCAATTTACGTTCACAAACCAAATTGTACCCAGAAATTGCTTTCTGGGTACAATTTTAATGTTTCGAATTAATTTATAAATTATTACAATTTTAAATTTCTATTTCACATTATAAATTTAAATTTATAATGTGAAATAGAATTACTTAAGTTCCTAGTTGTCACAGAAACTCCTCTTCTTCTTCTCAGAGTCAGTCAGTTAGGCTGTTTCTTAACCTTATGATTTCTAGCCCCAATTAGAAATATAAACCGTCATATAACATTTAATGATTCTGAGAAATATTTTAACACATTGGTCTTCTTCTGCCTCTTGTCCAGACGTATTTGCATTTATATTTGTTCCATCAAGCAGAAGGCCACTTTCAGACTTCCTAAATCAAATCGATCGAACGTCAAGAGTACTCTAAACCGGCGAGCATATATGAACTGACTGAATGTAGATAAAGGGTTATAGATCTGTTAGTCAATAGAGGACTGGTGAGTTGGGAGTAGAGGTCTCTGCCTACCCCTTATGAGTCGGCATGATGATAAATATATACGTATGTAGAAAAAAAAATTCATTTAATTTACAAAGAATTGAAAACTCTCATAAGGCACGTGTGAACAATAAAAGTAGTCGGTATATTTCTAAGATAAATAAGAGGGGTTGTTTTGTTCGTTGAGGACGAAGAATGAAAAAAACAACGTAAGGGACGCCTACACAGATTGGCGCCGGGAAAACATAACAACATTTAACATTCAATACCACAGAACTTCAGAAAATGTGGCCAATCCAGGGAAGCTCGACTCAATGCTCAGTAGCTTACTCAGAGCTTAATAAGTACGAGGAAAATTAATATTCAAACATGAACAATGCTTGAAACTAACAAATGCTTTTATCTATATTCACGCCATTCCCCAGGGGGCTCCGAAGGGGTGGGCAGAAGTGCGTATTACCCACGCGTGTACTTTACGCCGGAGGTAAATTTTAGGTGCCAAGTGATGGTGAGTCCATCGCACCCTGTCTTAAAATTTCTTCTGAAACGAATACGGATTTCCTCTCGATGTTTTTTAGTCAAATTAGTCACATTGTAAGACAATGATTTTGTGCTCAACCCTTTAGCATTCTACTGACGTATTTCCTTCAAATAATAAACTAGAAACCGGGGCTAAAGTACACGTGGCTTCATTAAGGCCACGAAGACTTACAAAATGTCCAAGAGCAAAGCAACAACGCAACTTATTCCAGCATTGAGCAATGTCAACGAGAAAAATAAATTCCCCCGTATTATAACGGAGCAGTAAAAAGTTGGTAATTAACTTGCGAATAAGTAAAGGAAGTACCGGACCGGATAGCAGGTGGCCAGAACACCTTTTCCACTATCGAACGGAGTTACGCTCAACTAGAAAGCCAAAGAAACCCTAATTACTTCAATCCATGAAAGTAAAAACTACAGTGACAAAGACCGCATTAAGAGGTTCTCATTAGAGCGAGTCCTCGACTCTTCCATCACTTTAAAGGTCCTTGTGCGCATCATTTTATGCGTCAATAGCTGCCTTTTAAGGATCGTCAACGCTCTTGCGACGCGCAAGTTTTTGTCTGAACACTGGTTGTTAAGAACGCACTCATCATTACACTTTGTAATTACGTTTAAATATAAAATTTGAGCGTGAAGTTTCATTATGAGTTCATACGGATATAAAATAGATGGGGGTTTCATATTTTATTTTATTTTTTTTATTTAAAAACTTCCTGCATTATCAATTGCACAGGCGGACTTAATGCCGTAGGCATTCTCTAACAGTCAACCTTTGGGTGATGCAGAGAAAAGTAAGGCAGGCTTTAGAAGAGATAAACACGGGAAATATAAACATGACTAAATCTATATAACTATATACTAATCAATATGATATCATATATAATTTTATACATATAAATTCATATCTAGTATTTATTATTTGATTACGATCTGATAGTTTCCAGACGGCGTTAGGATTTATTTGGACCTCCAGCATTCGTTATTGCAAAAGTAGAAGAGACAAGTTCCTCTGAAACGACTGTCTGAGCAATAAATAGCAAGATACTGAATGGACGAAAACTATATCAAAATTAAGAAACATCTTAAAATTACTATTTGACCCTACCGTGGTTTAGCAAAAAACGAACATAGCGAGTCTGAATATTATTGGCAATCTTTTAAAGTACTTTTTTCACAAACTGGATTCACACGAAGCAGCAATCATCATCATGAAGCCTTTAAAGCTATTAAAACTTTTTTTTTATTTAGAATTTTAGTAGCTAATCATATTGGGATAAACCTTAAAAAATTTACTAAGTTCCAATTCGAAAGATCAGAGCATTCAGAGCTAATTCAAATTGCAGAGCAAATACCGACTAATATGTTACATGTAGTGCATCGACACAAGAAGCCAGTTCTATTCTTCTTGTATTTTATTTTCGACAAACGAATTTCGAGGCGCCACTTGAAGGATTTTTTTCTCATCTAGAGTATTTTTTTTTGTACATGGAGTTACGTTACATAGTGGTTTCTGGAATGTATTTCACCCACCTTACTTATATTTTTGTTAAGAAACCTAAATACACATACATACATATCATCACGCCAAGTCCCCAACGGGGTAGGCAGAGAGTATAGAGCGCCAGTTCTCACTAGACTTGCATACCTCTTTCGCTTCGTCCACATTCATCAGTCTCTTCATACATGCTCGTCGGTTTCGAGTACTCTTGACGTTCCCGTCCTCGAGCGTCCGATCGATTTGATCCAGGTAGTTGGAAAGTGGTCTTCCTCTGCCTCTTCTTACACACACTTTTGCTTTGTAGAAACTTAACTTAACTTAACTTTTGTAGAAACCTAAATAAGTAATTAAAAAAGCTTTAGGACTGAATCTGCGAAAAATTCTCATGCATTCACGCACATGAGACAGTGATGACATATCTCGAGATATCGCACTTATAAAATAGAGAACGGATATATCTTGCGTACAGAAGAATAGACGTGAATTGAGTAATCCCTACTAATATTATAAATGCGAAAGTAACTCTGTCTGTCTGTTACCTTTTCACGCCTAAACTACTCAACCGATTTAAATGAAATTTGGTACAGATATAGCCTAGAACTTGAGGAAGGACATAGGCTACTTTTTAATGAGAAAAAAGAAAAAAAAAGGGAGATTAAAGTTTGTATGGAAGTTTCGTAATTTTTGAAGCTAGAAGCTAGAAACTTTTTTAGGCTCTTGATTACATATAAATTAATATTACATTCAAACTTTGTTAAAATGTTACCCTTAAGGGGGTAAAAAAAAATGCTGCTTAATATCACTTTTCCGCGCGGACGAAGTCGCGGGCACAGCTAGTTACTTATAATAACAGTTGAACTTTTAGAAGTTTTAACGTAGTTATGTAGTAAGAAATATAAACAAAAACAAATTATATTAACATATTCTGACATATATTCTTAACCGGCTGTGCCCGCGACTTCGTCCGCATGGCCGTTTTTGCGATTAGCGTGCACAAACGCAGAGACAAACAGACAAAAATTCTAACAATCATTGTTTGGGGTGCTGTTTGCGTTGATAAATGTCCCAATTATATTTTTCCTCATATATCTTCCATGTACAGACAGCGATCCGTTACATTTTTATTATATATGTATAGATTAGATACTTGATTCTGAACGTTCTGAAATTGCCCCGAAACCTGTGCTCACATACCTTTGGCGCGGCCAATTATTTCCATGAAATATAATACATTTTGATGAGAGATAAAAGTCTAGGGATGATAGACGCCTTGCGCTTTCTGCCTGTGAATTTAGGGACTATGCGTCATCTTGATTTGAGTTTTATCGTCATTATCTTGATTCAAATACAAAGCTGTTTTAAGACTTTTATTAATAATGACGTGCCCGATTAGATTAGACTTCCGTTATTTTATGATACTAGCTAAGACTAACAACGGAAGCAACATTAACTGATAAGATGGAAAGCTGATAACAGTTTTTCAATTGCTATGGTATAGACTTTATTGCAATATCAATAGGGAGCATAATCACAGTGCCACAATGACATGTTACCAGTGTGATTGAAGCGTAATACATCCGATGATACGAAGATACTCATGTGGGTAGGTCTCCATTCATTAAACATTTGTTCGTCCCTCTATGTTACTCATTGGCTCTTATCATATTTTGGGGCAAAAAATTGCTGAAACAATTTTGGGAGTTTCTTAATCCAAGTACATGTATACATACTCTTTCTCACGTTCAATCAAGATGTACTACTTGTTCAAGGTCGGCAGTAGTTGATAGTTTGTTCAGTTTTTTTTTTTTATACAACAATAGTGGCAAACAAGCATACGGCCGACCTGATGGGAAACGGTTACCGTAGCCTATTTACGCTCACGATACCGAAGTATCACTTGCGTGTTGCCACTCTGTGTTCGGAGTGTTATAGTGTGTTGGCAGCAAAAGGTTTAATCCCTCTGCTTCCAACACATTGTAACAATTCTCCCCCCTCCCCAAGGAGCTCATTACTGGAAACCTTATTCACCGCGTAGGAACACAACACAATAAATTGTGTTATTTGGCTACGGACTTCTATAAGGTGGAGGTCCTGCCCCAGTCGGGCAGGTCCAAATTGGAACGGGAAACCCGTTATGCCCTACAGTCAGTCAGTCTAGTTCAGCTTCCAAGCTCACGATTTAGCAACGTCGTAAGTCGAGGTCTTAACACCTCACGGGGTGCCCTTGCTGATTGCTTAGCCCTACGAATTACTGGCTGGAGGCATAGGGTTTGGTTACATAGCAAATGATTCCGATTCTCAAGCTACTAGAGACAAAAAAAACAGGTTTGTATAGTTGGCATTTGTTTCTGCATCACCGTAAGTAAAATATATTGGACTAGTGTCAGGTTACAAGATATATGTATAGTATAATTTAGTAATTGTTTATCTTGGCCCATTTAGACGGCCGTCTGGCCTAGTGATTAGAGGTCCTGACTGCGAAACTAGAGGTCGCGGCTTAGAGTCCCGCTGAGGGCGGATAATTGTGTGATAAAGACAAGTTTTGTTTTGTTCCTTAGTCTTGGATGTCCTATGCATATACATATTTATATATATCCATCTATATAAGTATATATGTATATCATTGTGTAATATAAACGGTAGCTTATCCATGAATATCCATAGTTTTCCATGATACCTGGCATTGCCTGCAGCTTTAACTCGATTAAATTGGTATCTACATCAAATTTGCCCTTTTTTCTCGATGGAAAATCCATTACTGTAGTTCTGACAATGTGTAATAAAATTCATCATGATTGATTGACTAGTTAAGCAGTGTCGTAGCAAACAAACTCACTTTCGCCTTTATAATTTTGAGTAAGGATTAAGTTCTTAGTGTTTAAAATTCCAGTCAAGATAATCCACAGGAAAATCCAAAGATAATTTGTAGCCTTGAGTTACCTGTGTGATAAACTAAGTACATTTTTTTTAATATCCTCACGACCACAATATCCAGAGGTGTTTAGGTGGTACCCTCACACCCACTTTCCGCCAGAGATATATTTCAGATGTCAATATGACATATGCGAGTCCATCGCCGTTACTCAAACACGACTATACATACGCGTTTGAATTGCTTAACAGACGTATGCAGTTTTCCTCTCGATGTATTCCTTCACCGTAAAGCTTGTGGTGTCACTAATCACTGTACTTAAGTTCAGAATAACTCATCAGTACAGTCGGAAATCGAACTTGCAATCTTTGTGTCGCAGGCAACTACTCTAACTACTCTGCCACCACGGCTAACTACCAAATTATATACCTACTCAATAAAATATTCCTATAATTTGATGAAAATTAATTAGTAAACTAAAAATCCAACATAGATGTGTATTGAAACTAAATGATATGTAGGTAGGTATATGGTTTTTTAATATAATAATATAATATATATATAAATAATATATCTTCACGCCTTCCCACAAAGGTCCCCGAAGGGGTACGCAGAGGTGTATAGGTAATACCCACACACCCACCTTCCGCCAGAGGTATATTAGGTGCCAACGTGACAGATGGCGAGTCCATCGCCGTTACTCAAGCACGACTATACATACGCCTTTGAATTTCTTCTCAGACGTATGCAGGTTTCTCTCGATGTTTTCCTTCACCGTAAAGCTCGTGGTGTGACTAATCACTGTACTTAAGTTCAGAAAAACTCATTGGTACAGTCGGGATTCGAACTTGCGACCTTTGCGTCGCAGGCAACTGCTCAAACCACTCGGCCACCACGGCTCTCTATTTTAAAAATAAATAATAAACCCAGGAATGACATAAAGTATGAGGAAACGTGTATAATTAATACAAAGAGGATACCACACAAGTACATAAGTGTTTATATACTTCAGGCGCATATTTTTTTTCCTGAAATGATACATATCTCATGTTAATTCAGTCAATAATGAATGTAGGAATGTGCAAATTTTCATCCTTTTCCACTCAGTACTTTTAGTGTAAAAAAGGCAAAGAAACAACACATGTTTATAATGTTAGTACCATACATATCAAACTACTAATATTATCACAGATCCTGTGACGCAAACAGAGTAGGTACAGTGGCAGTTCTCTAGACTAACTGACCTCTTTCACTTCAAACACTTTTACCATGCTATTCATACAAGTTTCCACTTTCTAGTTCACATATTCTACTATTAAAGTAAGTATAATGCAAAGCAAACTGGCCACATCCCACACAAGCTGCATCAATTTTAAGTATACATCACAACATTTGGTACAACTATTATGGATTTAGCATTGACAGCCGCTAGCCAAGCTAAAATTAATATCGTATTTAGTATATCATAAATACTAAAAGGAGCAAAAAATACAATAAGTTTGCCATACAGATCCAAATCTCTTTAAATTTCCTACAAATATGATCCAATTATTTCATAAGATTGAATGTTAGAAGCACTATTTGTACTTTTACCCCGACAGGCCAGGCTACCGGAGCCCAGACAAATTGTATCCCATCATAAACTTATCTTGTGTTATCATCTGAGTTAAGTAATAATTAAACATACTGATAACAATTACAATATAATACAAGCAATTATATAGCTTACAAAATTTTTACATTATATCATCCTACATACTTTTATTTTTATTTTAAAACCACATTACTTAAAGATAAAGGTGGTTCAAATTGTGTAAAATTTAAACTATTTAATATAATAAAGAGGAATAGTTTATTATTTGTTAGTTAGTTAGTTAGTTATGATTTAACTCAAAAACTTCTCTATCAATTTTAAAGATTACTTCACCATTAGAAAGCTACATATTTACCGAGTATTATATTATACACAAGATTTAGACTTGTTTGTTGATAAAACTATTAAGGGAAAAAAACTGTTTGGGAGTGAAACCGCAGGGCACATCTAGCAATTAATATATTTGTATGTATAAAACTAAGTACTTAACATAGTTTTAATAACTCAAAATATGTACACAGCTCCATGATAATGCAAAATACACATGGACAGTCCATCATGTGTACAAAATACTTTTATGTCCATTAGGGTTCGACATAGCTGTTTTTATTAATATGTTGGATATTTGGGATATAATTTCAGTATTGTAGCAACTTAATAACAATAAAATTCATTAAGCGTACCTGTTACCGAAGTTAGTCCGCCAAAACTCAGCGGCGTCACTTTTCGTGATACGGAACTGGTCACCGGCAAATGTGCCGTTCGGGAACATCGCCTTCAGCTCGCTCAGCATGTGACTAAACACCAAGCTGAGCTTCGTGAGGTTCCTTCTAAAGTGTGAATTCTCATCAAACATTTTCTCTTTGCCCTCTTTGAACAACTTTATCGCCTGCTTACATTTCCGAATCAAATTTATAATAAATATATTAAAATGCTCATTGCTATTCAAAGCCTGCATATTGTCCTCATATTTCGAGTATATTACTCGTAATCGCTGATATGTATCCGGCAGTATATCTAAAATAAACGGGGGACTATTTTTCAAGTTCATCTTGTGATGCTGACACAATTTCACAACTTTATCCATTAGCTTCCAAGTCTTATCCAATGTCCGTTTGTCCGTCGCCAACTTCGTCGGACACACCGCGTCCGAGAAAGCACCTTGCAACTTCGAAAATATCGAAGATATATTTTTCTGTTGTGATTTGTGACGGGGGGCCGCCATATTGAAGAGTCCGCTGACATACAAATGAAAACAACGGTATTCTAAACGACACTGAACTCAATACACATACATCACGTAATAATAATATAGTTGAGCGGGTGTTTTGTCACTATCACATAATCGCACCACATTTACGACACAAATATTTGCGCTTACAACGAACGTTCCATTCTCTGACACATCGCCGACGCGTATGACAATTTGACAAATGTAATGAATGAATGAGGTGACAGGAAATATTGGAATGGAGTAACTACAGTTCATACATGCGGCGGTGATTAATGTTGCCACTTCCATAATAACAAACAAGTTAAACTTTGTTAAAACTATGAAGTTATTTCTAATTTGCCAAATTTCATCTAAGGTATGATTTAATTCTGATGTCTAATATAATCCCATGCTAACGAAATAATTGAACTCAAATTATTTGACTTCTTAAGCTAATTTAACAGGATGATTTTTACGGATCCCCGCCTTAGTTTCATCTTCGCCTGTAGCGGCTACTAGGTACTTTTCTTGTGCCTTATGATAATGGTTATTTTTGAAATATTATGGCAATACCTGCACGGAAACGTTTTATTACAGTATTATGTGTCAGAAATTATATTCTTTCAGTTCGTGTAGTTCTACTTGTCATCTCATACTCCAAACAAAATTCTACAATGTAGAAATAAAAAAAGAAACCTGAATTTGTATATTCACTGCACATATTTTGACAAAGGAATAACATAACGTAACTGTTCTAAGCGCTGTCTACCGAACTCTGTAGAAACAAAAGTATCTTATAACGTCTATGTGTAGTTGCCATAAGTACACATAGATGGCGTTAAAACGAATACCATTTTAATGCAATTCAGATATAATGTTGCCTCAGGGTTAGGAAATAGTACATAGATTTTACGGTAGATGGCATTAAAACAAAAAATAAGAATAAGAATAGTTTATTTTGCATTACACGACAACATAAAAGTATATTGATTTAAATACCATACATTAAAATATCTGCAACGGATCGTAATTTGTTATTTATTTCATGATTTACTCTTCCTCTTCCTCTTCGCCCGCTTCTGTGGTGGTTGTGGTGCGTTTTTTGTGCTTACGTCTTTTGCTATGTCTCTTGCCTTTTTTGCTTATTCTATGAAAACCAATGAAATTTAATTTTAATATCCATCCGAACTATATACCTATACCTATACAAATAGATGTATGTTAGCCGCAATGGTTAGATTTCATCAGGCCTTATAATGACATCAGTCAAGAGAGAACTGGCGCTCAACAATTTCTGCCTACCCCGTTAGGAACTCGGCGTGATGATATGTATGTAATGTCATCTATAATGGCTATGATAGGGAGCGGTGACCGTTTACTCTCAGGTTGTTGTTTTTTTTTTATACCACAAGGATGGCAAACAAGCATGCGGTCCGCCTGATGGTAAGCGGTTACCGCCGCCTATGGACGCTTGCAACACCAGGGGTATCACTCGCGCATTGCCGGTGTGGTGGATCAGATGCTTTTGCAATCGAGTAGATATATTAATTAAGTGCATTATTTTATATCTACGCCTTCCCATAAGGATAGACAAAAGGGTGTAACACGCCTAAGATGCCTATACAGTGGCGTGAGAGTGGCGAGTCCATCGCTGTTACTCAAGCACGACTATACTTACACCTTTGAATTTTTTCTCAGACATATGCAGGTTTCCTCTCGATGTTTTCCTTCACCCTAAAGCTCATGGTGTGACTAATCACTGTTCTTAAGTTAAGAAAAACTGATTGGTACAGTCTGGATTCGAACTTGCGATTTTTGTGTCGCAAACTCGAAATACTCGGCCTCCACGGCTACATTTTATTCATTAAATTTATATATTTTATTTACTTAATAATTATTGAAAGTGTTAATGGACCATTTAGAAGTGAGCCTCACTGTTAAAGCACTTTAACTACAATTAAATAAACACCAATTACCACAGGTTAGACACAACACTTACAAAATAAAAAAGTTACGCATACTTTTCATATTCAGGACACGGGCTTCTCTCATAAGCATTGAACTTCACAATGGATCCCTTTACACCAATGAGGACGTTGTCAGCTGAATCCATCGCAAAAGTGTTCACCCCACTGACGCTGAATGAGCCCAAATGCTTAGCGCTCGCATTTTCCGGATCGACGACGTACAAATTACTATTTTCATCCATTGCAAACACCTCATCGGAACGGCTCACGAAAACCCCAGTCATTTTATCATTGGGCAAACCTTTTATCTTGATAGGTATGCTGTACCCATTCTTCAGGATGTACGACGTCTTCGTGGCGACAAAGTAGATGTTATTGCGGGGGTCCACTGTCAAACCGTGTCCGTTGGGGATGGCAGAAAACGCCTCTTGTTTCTGCCCATCGTTGGTAATTTTGTGTACGCGATTTTGCGGCCAAGTAGCTATGTACATTGACGTCCCGTCGCTCGTCACAGCTATGTACATGACGTCTTCACCAAGAGCCGTGTACAGCTCAATAGAGTTATCTTCCTTGTATTTGTAGACGCCATTATCAGTGGCTAAGTAGACTATGTCATTGAGGTTATCTACCGATGTGGACTGGCCCAGACCAGCGACTTTGATCGCTTCGAAATCACCGCCGGGATGCAGGACTTGTAGGCTCATCTTCATCTCTTCGCTTATGAGAGTGAAGAATACGTTGCCAGTTTTCCAATGGATGCTCATATCAGCCGGTATGCCGCTGACATTTTTCTGTTCGTCCAAAGAGTAGTAGAAATTGTTGAAGTTCAGTAAGTTGCCGCAGAAGTTGTCTCTGGTTTTCTGTCGTAACATTCCTTGTCGTGTCATCACCGGGCTACAGTCCCCTTGGAGCAGCATGCTCAAAAGAACTAACAGAATTCTCCTCTGCATCTGGAATCGGGACAAAATCACGGGTAATCAATATCCACTTCAATTTCTTGTCTACTGACGGACGTCTGGCTTAGTTAGAGCTCCTGACTGCGAAACTTGAGGTTGCCGGTTCGATTCCCGCTGAGGGCAGATATTTGTGTGATGAACTCGAGTATTTGTATAGTCTTAGATGTCCTATGCATTTATGTATATATCTATCTATATAAGTAAATATATAGTTGTCTAGTTACCGTAAGTAACCACAAGCTTTGCTTAGTTTGAGGCTTTGTTAATTTGTGTTGAATTGTTCCAAGGTATTTATTTATTTGGCAAATAATCGTAAAGTTTACTAATAATGTAGCTCTATGAATAAGGTAAACATTATTGGTATAGTAATTTCAGAGTTTCTACGTTATTTAAAGCGTGTTACAAAACGATTTGTCTAACTAAAGGAATGTCTGTTTATCAGAGCTATCAATTAAGAGCAGAGTAAGTCGGGCTCAAGTTATCTGCAAAGTTGAGTCTGCCGGTTCGAATCTGCTTTGGTATATCAACTAAACGTACAGTGTTTTACACGAGCTGCAAAAGAGTAAGACCACGGTCCAACTAACTAGATCAAACCAATAGGACACTACGGGTACTTAAAACCAGCGAGAATTAATATAGAGACTGGTGTATGTGAATTAAGCGAAAGACCTGTGTTATTTTTTTTTATACGACAAGAGTGGCAAACAACATACGGCCCACCTGATGGGAAACGGTTACCGTAGCCTATTTACGCTTACGATACCGAAGTATCACTTGCGCGTTGCCACTCTGTGTTCGGAGAGTTATACTGTGTTGGCAGCATAATGGGACTAATCCCTCTGCTGCCAACACAATATAAAAATCATCCCCCCTCCCCAAGGAGCTCATTACTGGAAACCTTATTCACCTCGTAGGAACACAACACAATAAATTGTGTTATTTGAAAATGTGAAATCACTCTATGGTGATAGCGAGGCGTGCGTTAGGGTTAACGGTGGAATGTCACCCTGGTTTGATGTGAAGTCGGGGGTCAAACAAGGGTGTATCATGTCTGCCTGGCTGTTCATTATATATCTAGATAACTGTCTGAGAGCACTAAGAACGAACGGATGTGTAGTGAAAATGGGAAACTTAGTGGTCAACTGCCTACTATACGCCGATGACGCGGTTTTACTGGCGTCATCAGAGGGCGAACTGCAGTCACTAGTTACCATAATGAAAGAAGAATGTGAAAAGAAGGGGCTGCGCCTAAATGCTGGCAAGACTAAGGTTCTGGTATTCGAAAGAGATGAACAAGTGACCGAGTGTGCAATATCGGTAAATGGGCAAATTCTAGAGCAAGTGAATGAATTTGTATATCTTGGAAGCATGTTCACACGAGATGGAAAGTATGAAAAAGATATTGAAAGAAGGATAACTGCCGGAAATAAGGTGAATGGAGCCATGTCGGCGTTGATGAGCAGTAAAAGTCTGAGCAAGAATGTTCGAGTTGCTGTCCACAACGCGATATTGGTACCTACCTTATTGTATGGCAGCGAATCCTGGGTATGTCAGAGGAAGTATGAAAATAGCTTGAATGCAGTCGAGATGCGATCTCTTCGAAAAATGTGCGGCGTAACGATATTAGATCGAATCCGCAATGAAGAGATTCGCAAATCAACTGGCGTGAATGAGGGCGTGATTGTAAAGATGAAGAAAGGCATGTTACGTTGGTTTGGACACATAGAAAGGATGAGTGAAGAAAGATTGACGAAACAGATATACAAAGCAAATGTGTGTGCAAGAAGAGGCAGAGGAAGGCCACGTTCCAACTACCTGGATCAAATAGATCGGACTCTCAAGGACGGGAACGTTAAGAGTACTCGAAACCGACGAGCATGTATGAAGAGACTGATGAATGTGGACGAAGCGAAAGAGGTATGTAAGTCTAGAGAGAACTGGCGCTCTATACTCTCTGCCTACCCCGTTAGGGACTTGGCGTGATGATATGTATGTATGTATGTATGCGTTATTTGGCTACGGCTCCAAATTCGAACGGAAAATCCGTTATGCCCTACCTCTCTTCTGTTAGTTTCAAGAAATGATAATCTACTCTCTCTGCCCACCCTGACAGACTCGGCGGGATGGTATGTATAATCCGTAAAGAGAATTCGTAAATACCTTTTTCTTTGTTCACAATAGTTAATAACCAAAGCACATATCACTACACAACATTATCTTTAGAACTAAATGCAAGAGCTGTCAGTCTCTTCTTTATATGTTATCAGTGTTTATTGTATAAACATAACAATATCCAGTCATATATATACAATCATTATGAACAGGCGAAATTGTAAACAAAATGTTGATTTTGTTGAGCTGTGGAATGCGAAACATAATTAGGGTTGGCACGAGATATACATATTTTTAAATCTTCTAAGTTTTGTATGATTTTTGATTCCTGCAGGGTCGGCAATGCGCGAGTGATACCCCTGGTGTTGCAAGCGTCCGTAGGCGGCGCTAACCGCTTACCGTCAGGCAGACCGCATGCTTGTCTGCCACCCAAGTGGTCACAATAAAAAAACAAACGTAAAACGTATTCACCACAGGCGTCGTTATACAAAATGAAGAGTTATCAGCACATCCTTTGTCAAGTAAACAAAAAAAAAAAGCGAAATTTTGTTTTTTTTGTGTACCTAAATGGGAATTTTTTGAGGATGTTTCACGCAAAGACTTTTCAATACATGAAGGATGAAATTTGGATCAGAGTTATAAATAATCCTTCTCGGGTCGCCGTAGGGGTATGTATACACCCACTTTCTGCCGGAGGTTCTAATAATATAAATAATTTTAAGTTAAGAAATCTAAGTAATGTTGAGATATAATATAATAATATATCCTCATGCCTTCCCACAAAGGTCCCCGAAGGGGTAGGCAGAGGTGTATAGGTAATACCCACACACCCACTTTCCGCCAGAGGTATATTAGGTGCCAGATATTAAGTGTTTAGATATTGAGGTTAGAATAAGTTAGTAAGTACCTAAATTGTTCCCCTTTTTATAATTCGTGTCCCTCTCATTAGTTGCTGTGCCCAACAGGGTCCACTGTATACCCTGATATTATATATAATGTGATATTATTGTAAGTGGAAGAGCAATAAATAATTATGATTATGACTATAAATATGATATGAGATAAGAAAGTGAGAATTATATATTTATTTTATTATTTTTTGGGAAATATAAATAATAAATACAAAATCTCAATATACAATAATGAGCTCACATAGTCATTAATATAACAAAGTTTCCTCTGTTTCAACTACATTTTAATTAAGCATATTTTTTAAGGTTCGGGTTTTGCTAGAAATATTGATATAGCAAAGTTATATTTATGTACTAACATACAGGATGCTTAAAGAAGAAACAAATGCGTAGACTCGAGCATTGACAATATTAGTACATACATACATATCATCACGCCAAGTCCCTAACAATATTAATATAAACAATAAAAATTAACGCGAGGAGAACAACGGGGCAAAGCCAGTCAGATGTATATATATATTAAAAAAAAATATATAGATAGATATATAAACATCTTAAGTACGTGGTGTGATTAGCCACACCGCGAGCTTTACGGTGAAGGAAAACAACGAGAGGAAACCTGCATACGTCTGAGAAGCAATTCAAAGGCGTATGTCGTAAGTCGTGCTTGAATAACGGCTATGGAATCGCCGGCTGTCACGTTGTCACCTAAAATATATCTCTGGCGGAAAGTGGGTGTGTGGGTGCTATACACCTCTGCCTACCCCTTCGTGGACCCTTGTGGGAAGGCGTGGGATATATTATTATTATATGTATACATTTTTATTGTGTAAGCGGAAGAGATCTCAGGACAATATTTCCAAACCTTTTGTCCAAATTACTGCCAGCGCAATTATTTATCCTCAAACCCACTCAAGTAGCGTTGCCAGTATAATAAATGCGAGCTCTCAAGCCTTTGGTTGCGTGTTACGTAAACCTCTCCTCTTCAACAGCTGAGGTAGAGAGGCATCATTTTTCAACCCCTATGTCAAGGTACATAATGAATGGTATCCAGTGCGAGCAATTATTTATTGTACTACGCCCAAACACTGTTACCACCTCTATTCCTATGTTTATAAAGTCTAAAATAAGTTAAGAATCTGCAAATGAAATGAAGGCTTACTCCAGAGATGTCCAGAACACATTGAGCTCTGATAACTTTAAAAGTACTTGTATTTTCCGAATGTAAGTTTCGGATCGGAGGTCAGTTTAAAACGGCTATCATTTTCTCCAAGTAGCCTATGAATTCGGGTCACGATAGGTCAAAACAGGGGAAGAGCTTTTGTTTTTTGGGATCAATTAATCACCATCAGATTGTTTTCAGTTCCGCACACAACTATGTACAACCAAGGTCACAGGGCATCCTTCCGCGACCTTTTAGGCTGTGGAATGAACTCCCGGCTGAGATTTCCCTAGAGAGTACTGACTGCTATCAAGAAGGATGTAAAGCTATTAACGCAGGCTCAGTAACGCGCGAGTGATACTCCTGGCAAGGGTCTATAAGCGGAAGTGGCTGCTTACCATGAAGCGAGCCGTATACTAGGCATTGCAATGCCAACGTGCCAGACGGCGAGTCCGTCTGTTTCTTTGAATCTTTTCTCAAACCTTTAAAGATTTCCTGTCCTGTTCCTGATTTGAAAAGAGTAACCATGGAGTTTCTTGCCGGTTCTACCCGAACCGTGCACCTTTTTCGACGTTTTATAAGCGCCCAACTAGGCCTATGTGAAATAAAAATATTTTGATTTAGATTTTAGATTTTTTCTATGTTTTCCCTCACCGGCTCACCTCCCACTGTATTAAATATGTCTTTATACCTTACTAGAAAATACTCATTAGTCGGTCAGGTTCTACGGTCGTAACTTGCAATGCGGTACCCTCCACGGCCCTATTCTAATTGGTATATCAAAGTAGGTATGCTTTACAGTTGTTTTAACAACGTTATAATTAATCCTGTCACAAAGACATCCGCTTACGTAGTCCTCAATACGTTCACGCCATCTTAAGTACTCCATCTCGTCATAGCGGATAGCGGTTTAGTTCGAGACTCGGCGACTTCGCGGCGCCGACGCGTGTTCGGCAAGTACCGCTGGAATATTATGGATGGGTGAGAATATCGTTGTTACTTCGAAATATGTTTAATGTTATATTTATGTTAGTATTTAATTATAATTCTTCACATAAGAGTATCGGTTTTAGAAACAACGTCACAGGTTAAGTGTGTTATTAGTTACAATTTGGATAATTAATTTAGTTACATACATTTCGTTTGTTTTGTACTTTTACTAAGCTTAGATTATTCTAAGCTTACTAAAATTACAAAGCTTTACGGTGAAAGAAAACATCGAGAGGAAACCTGCATACATTTGAGAAGAAGTTCACAGGTAAGTGGGTGTGTGGGTACTACCTATACACCTCTGCCTACCCCTTCGGGGATAGCATGAGAATAGTAAGATTAATTGAAACAAAGTAAGGTGTAGATTAATTGTCTATTGTCCTCAAAATTTACAAATGTAGGGACTCTCTTTCTTGTCTTTGGTTGAGTACAGTATGGAACTGGGCACAATTCAGAATTTATTAAATTACCCTTTTTTTAGCAAGTAACGAGTACAGTTACTTTTTGACTTATAATACACGGAATATAAAACTCGTTCCTAAAGTGATACATATATTATGAACGCTTGGGTATGTCCACAGTATTATAGACACGCGACAAAATGTTGGTCAGAATTCGCGTGGGTATCGCCTAATAAGGTCAATTACTGATAGTTTGAATATAACTTTCAAATTAAAAGTATGATAATTATTTGTTACGCTTTTATTGACCATAAACGTCTTTAAATTGCAATCTATTAGACAAGATTCTATGTCAAACTTCCACGTAGGGTTTGAATCGAATGTTGAAAATCAACATAGTTTAACGAGCTTTAAATAAATTTATTAATATATTAATCACACCACGAGCTTTACGGTGAAGAAAAACATCGAGAGGAAGCTTGGATACGCTTGAAAATAAATTCAAAGGCGTATGTATAGTCTAACTATCACCTAAAATATACCTCTGCCGGAAAGTGGGTGTGTGGGTACTACCTATTATACATCTCTGCCTACCTCTTCGGGGGCCCTTGTGGGAAGGCTTGAGGATATATTATTTTATTACGATACCGATCTTCGGACAACTCAACTCCATTATTTAGAATGCACTTCATTTTCCCATCACTCCAAACAAATAGTGTCTAATTGTATAGTGCACGTATATTGTTTACAAATGCATTTCCGAGCATCGAATTAAAATCAGAGTTCCCTACTACATCTGCGTATGCCACGGAGCTAAGAAATTCGGACTCGCCATTGTTAGTTGACTTCAAAATTTTTCATTCGGCTATTTATATAATCACGCCGTCTCCCTCATCGGGCAGGCAGAGAGTGTAGAGCTCCAGCTCCCTTACTTCGCTTTATCTGGCATTTATTTGACGAATTATTATTTATTTACGCATATTCTTTATTATTTATTGCTCTAGGCAAACGACGGCAAAAGATGGCATTGTCTGACAAGGTGTGAAAACCATTAAAACTGTCCGGCCATTGACGTAACATTTTTTATAGGTCCCCAGCTAACATATATAAAATTTTACTTTTATGCTATAACGAAAGTATAACTATAATATATGGAAGTTTAGGGGTGTCTGGCAATGGGTAGCAACTGTAATAAGTGTCTGGCAATGGATGACGTGATTTCTAAAGTTATCCCAAAGAATATATAAAAATATAATTCGATCGGACGCTCAAGGACGGGAACTTCAATAGTACTCGAAACGGAGGAGCATGTATAAAGAGACTGTTGAATTGGACGAAGCGAAAGAGGAAAGTAAGTCTAGAGAGAACTAGCGCTCTATACTCTCTGCCTACCCCGTTAGGGACTCCGCGTGATGATATGTATGCATGTAAATATAAAAAAAATTGCGATATACTTTAACGATTTGAAGTAACTACAACGCAAGTAACCACAACCCAAACTCTAATAGTCGCTGGTCGTTCTTACCTGTGTTGGAGACATGCACAGATAAACTTTCAGCTTTAAAAAATAACGAAGGTCTGGCCGTCCTGGGTTCTTGGGCTAAAAGGTTAGACACTTTTTGAAAATTTTATAGTCGTTTCATTACCAACCCGGTCCCAGTACCTAAGTATTCTAGGCACAGAGCACTGGTTTTTTAGTGGAAAGAACTTTTTTTAATAAACCAGATGGTAAGCAATTTCATAGGCGGTGGTAAAAGCTTATCCACTGACTGCAAGCCAGGAGTTGTAAGTGACTTGACGGCCGCCTGGTCTAGCGGTTAGAGCTTCTGACTGCTAAGCTAGAGGTCGCGGGTTCGAATTCCGCTGAGGGCAGAAGTGTTGTTTTTTTTATAAGTCCTATTATTATTATTAAATACGAATGCACTTGTCCAGCTTCGTAGCTCCACGGAACACACACAAAGGTCAATTTGGTTGAGAATGATTCGTGGATAACGACCGGACAGAGCCTTATTCACGAAACCTTTCATTTCAAAATTGTACACTCAACATTTTTTGCTGCTCTACTGTTTTCTATCTGCGCTACCCGTGAATGTGCGTGATGCCCAATACACAAACCTGGTGATGGTCAGCTAGTATGGAGTGAGATGAAATTAAATGAAATAATTTATTCGCCAGAATACGGTTTCTTACATGATGTGATGTACATAGTGAATTAATCGCGATTTCGGCCTCATAATATTCGCATGGGAATGTTTCCGTAGGTAGGTATCGATACATTTAGATACCTCCGAACTAACTCCCAACTAATACGAAATACAATTGAATACAATATTTTCATTCGAAATTGCAATTTATTAATTAAACATATATTATGTACTTTTACATTTATCATTAAAATAGTCAAAGTAACAGAGAGAGTCCAAAAAGTGTTTTTTTTTACTTACCCATTTTGAGAACACAAGGGTCCACGAAGTACCCACACACCCACTTTCCACCGGATATATATTTTAGGTGCCAACGTGATAGATGGCAAGTCCATCGCCGTTATTCAAGAACAACTATACATACATACATACATACGTCTTTGAATTGCTTCTCAGACGTATGCAGGTTTCCTCTCGTTGTTTTCCTTCACTGTAAAGCTCGTGGTGTGACTAATCACTGTAGGTACTTAAATTCAGAAAAACTCATGTGTACCTTGTGGGTAGGCGTGAGGATATATTATATAAAACAATAATTATGTATGTGTTGTTCACGTCTAAGTAAATGTGCATTAAGTTTAACATCTACATCGATCTAATCGTTAATGTATCTATTAATGTAACCATTGTTGATGATCCTAATACAAAAAAAGGAAAGTATTTAATTGCAAGTAAAGTCCCTGGGCACAGCTAGTCAAAAATATATAAACCTTGTCACAGTGTGGGGTAATAAAGGTCTCTCTCCATACATATCCAGCTCTGATCGAGCGTTGCTTTAACAACGCGATATTTGGGTGTGCATCCGGCGATTATCGCTGGCGGATGTTGGCTGGAGGCTGCTCTCGTACACGCTGCTGGATACACGCACGGTGACCTACTGGTACCACTGCACCAAATGGAAATCATAAAAGCAGCTATGGCCGAGTGATTAGTTACCTGCATGTGCAAAGTATATATCCTCACGCCTTCCTACAAGGGTCACCGAAGGGGTAGGAAGAGGTGTATAAGTAGTACCCACACACCCACTTTCCGCCAGAGATATATGTAAGTGCCAACGTGGACGACAGATGGCGAGTCCGTCGCCGTTACTCAAGCACGACTGTACATACGTCTTTGAATTACTTCTCAGACGTATGCAGGTTTCTTCTCGATGTTTTTCTTCATCGTGAAGCTCGTTATGTGACTAATCACTGTACTTAAGTTCAAAAAACTCATTGGTATAGTCGGGATTCGAACTTGCGACCTTTATGTCGCAGGCAACTACTCGAACCACTCACTCAATTTCGCATTTTATAACATTCAGTAGTATCGGTGATTGATTCAATCCAATGAATGATTCGCTATGACTCATTTGTCTATTTTAATGAGTTTTGTGAAAACTTCGACATAGTATAAAGAAGAGAAGTAGGTTATCTTCATATAAACGCACCGCGCGCGGCTTGTATGTGTGCGCTATTGTATCTATGTGTCGACGCACGCACACTTTAACAAAATCTCGACCCGTTTCTCAGTGCGCCAGTCAGGGCTAACACTGCACAAGGTTCGCGCGCGCATGATTTATTCATCAATATCATCATCAAAATGTCTGATAATCGCAGAAGAACGTATTGCTGTGTGTTTGGGTGTCTTAATAATTCATCGATTCCAGACCTGTCTCAAATCTGTCTCTGTTCAGATTACCTATTGAACAGGAAAGGTAAGTTAGTCACTTATTCTAGCATAATATAATTTTACTTGATGGTGAGATACCTACGTACTTACATATTTTTTGTTTGTATTAGTTTTCTATCACACAGGAAGTAGGTAGGTAGGCCTAATTTCCTACTAGAATGTATTAGGTACTTTTGATCTGGCAATTGGTTTGCCGCTATTTCTTTGTTTACGTTTAGTTATGCCGATTTCTCAGTATTGTAGGTATAGTAACTAAGTACCTACCTACTTACAGAAAATCGTAATTCAAAATAAGTATGTACGAGTACCTAATTGACTAATAGTAAATCAAATACATATAAAACAAAGTTCGAATCATAACAACAAATTCGATTATAGTCTAAGAGACAGTCGTTAGTTTTTAATGTTGTTTTTATTTCTTTTAATGATAATATTTCATTCACTTTATTAATTTTTTATTATAGATACCTAATTGCCGCTGTTCATGCGGTTGCTGGCGAAGCGCGAACAGCCGCGCCTAATATTTAGCTAAAAGTGACAACCCTAAGACAGCAGGCAATTATATCGCGAATTGGGCCGGAGATAGCCTACTCCCTCTTCTTTATACTATGACTTCGATACTCTACGAAGCGGACATATCGGTGTTTCGTCCCCAGGGGCTTATCTCACTATTGGTTTATTTAGGCCTGCATTGTTCAACAATTCAGGTAATTATTCCACTGTATTCGAAATGATTTTCGACTATAATTCAGTTGATGAACACGCGACGTCGTGGATCGCTAAAGCTGCATTAAATAAATAAATTTCAGTGTATATAAGAAAAAAAAATATATCTCACGCCTTCCCACAAGGGTCCCCGAAGGGGTAGGCAGAGGTGTTTAGGTAATACCCACACACCCACTTTCCGCCAGAGGTATATTAGGTGCCAACGTGACAGATGGCGAGTCCATCGCCGTTACTCAAGCACGACTATACATACGCCTTTGAATTTCTTCTCAGACGTATTTTTTTATTTAGACATTTTAGTACAGTCGGGATTCGAACTTGCGACCTTTGCGTCGCAGGCAACTGCTTGCGCAAATAACTTATTCGCCAGTGAGGATATATAATATAATATTATATAATTTACAATCACAACAATTGAAGAAGAAGTTAATGAGGACAAATAGTAAAAAAATATATTATACAATGTATCTATCTTGCATATGATTCCAGAATCTTACGTCAAAATGTTCTATAGTAGCATTCAGTCTATTGTATTCATTGTCATCTATTACATTCCATCTAATCTTTTGGAGATCCTTATGAGAACGTGAAGATTTACATATATGTACATACATACCTATACATTACATAGGACATTACATGACATACATACATTACATATAGCATAAATCTTCTTAATATATAAATTACGCGTCACGTTGTTTGTCCGCGATGGACTCCTAAACTACTTAACCGATTTCAATCAAATTTGCACACCGTGTGCCGTTTGATCCAACTTGAAAGATAGGATAGCTTATATTTTAATAATAATAATAAATACCTTGGGACAATTCCACACAAATTGACCTAGTCCCAAATTAAGCAAAGCTTGTGTTATGGTAACTAGACAACGCTATATTTATTTCTATATATATATATATATATATCTATACATCAATACATAGGACATCCAAGACTAAGGTACAAATACTCGTGTTCATCACACAAATATCTGCCCTCAGCGGGATTCGAACCCGCGACCTCAAGTTTCGCAGTCAGGAGCTCTAACCACTATACCAGACGGCATAATATATATCTTAATGTATAGTCGCAATATTATTTTATTGCAAATTATTTGTCTATTCTTTGACAGTCACAATTATCTGTTAGCTCCAAACGATTCTAACAGATGGCAATATCTGTTGACTGGATTGAGTAAGGATTTATTTATTTATTTAGCCTAAAACCTTAGCCACGGCAACGTGTGGCCGGATCTGCTAGTATATACATATGTATTTATCTCAAACAATGTTGCGTACATCAATCCACAACCAAGTTATTGTATAAACATCGTAAAAGGATTAATTATAATGAATTCAAAATTAATTAACAATTTTTAACAACCCTTTGTCGGTTCGCGCTTGTGTTCCTAATTTCCCCCTAATTAAATTCGTTGCGGCTTCTAAAACAAACTCGCAGCCTCCAACTCCATCTGGCTGTAACCAAATTATTAGCCTACAAGACCGTTACATCATAACTTATTTTATAACGATATTTTCTATACTAATATTACGGTGAAAGGAAATATCGAGGGGAAACCTGCAAACGTTTGAGAAGAAATTCAAAGGCGTATTTACATATTAGTCGTGCTTTAGTTACGGCGATGGATTCGACGACATCTGTCACGTTGGCGCCTATAACATATCTCTGGTTTGGTTGGGTACTACCTATACATCTCTGCCTACCCCTGCGGGGGCCCTAGTTGGAAGGCGTGATGATATAATATATATTTTTTTATTTTATAAAAAGGAAAGATTAGATTTTTTGTTTGTTTCGATTTAAACAAAAACTACTCGACCGATTCAAAAAAAATCTTTCACTTTCATAGTTCAGAAAACCTCATTGCCTTTACCACCCTCTTTACCACTCGTCTTGAAGTCAGCTGACTTGCAATCATAGCGGTATTCATTTAGATATTTCAATTGTCAATAATGAATGCTCATGGAACAATGAAATGGCTAGTAATACCGGTTATTGTACAGTTATGGTAAGAACAAATGTGTGGTCGACATTGTGTGGTACAAGGGAAATATGACCGCATTCACCAGACATCTCAGAAAATAGCAAACCTAACCTACTCATCTATACATATAATAAAATTTGAGTTTCTGTTTGTAATATCGAAATAACCGCTTTTTACTAAATGCATATTGGATGTATACACGGTACATACACCAAAATATAATTTATTAAATTTTTTGTCTGTCTGTCTGTTTGTTCCGGCTAATCTCTGAAACGGCTGGACCGATTTTGACGGGATTTTCACTGGCAGATAGCTGATATAAAAAGATGTAACTTAGGCTACTTTTATTTTAGAAACTTAGCAAAATTTTTTTTGTTATACTAGCTGTGTCCGCGACTTCGTCCGCGTGGAATTTAACTAAAAAGTTATTGTTCAATTTCTTACAATGAAAGTAGCCTAAGTTACTCCTTATTACATCAGCTATCTGCTAGTGAAAGTCCCGTCAAAATCGGTCCAGCCGTTTCAGAGATTAGTCGGAACAAACAGACAGACATACAAAAAAATAAAAAAAATATATAAATATAATAGTGAACAGCATTTTTTTAAGATATGTTCTTTTTGTTTCAATAATAAAAATAATAATAGTCTTTGACAATAAAACCTTGATACTGTTCAAACTTATAATTTTAATTTATTATGGTCTATAATTTAAATTAATTCCGACCACTAATATTATAATGCAGCTGTGGTTATCACAAGCGTAAATTCTACTCGGTTAGAACCGCGACTACATTGAACCATTATTATCTTTAAGCATTCCCTTTTGCCGGAGATATACAATATATTTAGGTGTCAATGTGACAGACGGCGAATCCATCGCCGTTTCTCAAGCACGGTTTTTGAATTTTCGCGACTTTTATTCGCATTAATACTCGACTAAGTCCGTTACTAGATGGCGCTAGTAGTATGTTATATAGATCATTAATTTCCCATACCGACATATAATTCGGTGTCATTTTCCATTTATTTATTAACAATTAAAAGAATAAACAGCGAATGAACGGTAAATACAGTTTTTATTTACAAAGAAATGTGCTATAATGCCTGCAGTTGTTTAAAACTGTGTCGCAAACATTAACAATCGTCCCCAATCCCCAATAGTTGACACAATAAAATTTATATGGATAATGTAGGTACTGAGGACATTAGGTACTATTTTCTATATTTAGAATACATATCTGCATGTCTTCCTATTCGCAACTTGGTTTCTCAAAAATAGTGTCTATTATTCAAATGTTGACAAAAGTTATTTTCATTTTATTTTATTACCATTATTTTTATTTTATTTTACTACCATTATTTTTATTTTATAACCATTATTTTTAATTACCATTAAGGTTTTCTAGAGACAAAATTTTTTTCACGGTGTATTAAGAAATCAATCTTAAAAGGACACTAACCGTGGTAGCCGCTTACCATCATCGCTTAGCATCAGTACTACCTACAACTGTTCAGGTTTCACTGAAACTTTGTCTTTTAAAATTCAACTTGTTTCGGCCAAAACTAACGGGAATTTGAAAGAGTACTCACAAATAATTATTAACAATCCGGATAATGATTAAAAAATTGAGAAAAAATTATTTGAAAATAGCATACATATTAATTCGAAATTTCGAACACTGCAAAAGTTTTCACTATCTGTCACTAGATGTCGCTGTTCAAAGCTACATCGCGCTATGGTTTCGTTACCGTGTCTTTAGATAATACCGCTCTTCGTGTTTTTCGTTGTGTTGTGTTCCTGCTATGTTAAATAGCATATAATTTTTGCAACAACTGTTTCGTTAAAAGAAACGTTGTGTAACGATCGAAACTGTCTGTAGTTCTGTACTCATGAGTACTTACTTAGTAATTTAGTATCGAAAAAAAATATCGTACTCATAAAAATAGTAATGACTATCGATACTTTGATTGATGTATCGAGTAATCGTTACGTACGTACCGTACCTATTTTATTTCTAGGGAAGGGACACGTATTTTTGTTATTTTCACGGTAAGTTAATATATATAATAGATTTATATCTTTCCTTATATATACCTAACCTAGCTAGTTACAAATGTTACAATACAACTACATATCCATCCATACAGAGAATAATTATCACCTTCTTAGCACCTAATTCCATGATAAATGGATCTTAAAATCGGTGAACGAACATACATAAAAAAAAATTGTGTGTGTCAGCTCCGACGCACGACTGGAGTTTACTCCTTAAGAACGATTGTCTAAACATACGCAAAAAGAGTTTATTCAACTGAAAATAAGATTAATACCATATGAAAGGGTAAATTAACAAATTAATGAAAATAATATACATATATAAACATATATTTATTCATTTTATATACATTTATTATAACTTACCATTACATTATTTACCCGACTTTTGTACCTTTCAGCGTAGTTTTCTTGCAAGGAAAGTAAGTAAAACTTTTTAATTAATTAAGTCGTACTAGCTTGCAGTGCAGTTTTATAGCATTGGTTGAGTTTTTTACTGAAATATCATACCTTGGAACCACAAAGGTCTCGCACTGCGCGCTTCCGAAGGAGTTTCCTTCCGCGAATGCTCAGGCTGCGGAATGAGCTCCTCGTTGAGGTTTTCCCTGGAGAGTACAGCATGGAGTTCTTCAAGAATTGTGTGAAAAGATTCCTGATTCCAGCAGGGTGCTCAACAACCACAGGGTGTTGCAAGCGTCCATAGGCGTCGGTAACCGCTTACTACAGGTAGACCGCATGCTTATTTGCCACACGTGTGGTTTAAATGTTATCCTTTGTGTAAATCGAGCTATGAATATATATGTGTACCAAATTTCCCAATTGAAAGAGGAACGAACATCCTGGTAAAGTTTCGCTTTAAAATATAAGAACGCTATTCTGTTCAAGAATTTATTCTTTGGAAGAAAACAAGGCCTAGAGCTTGGCGGCCCGCATATATGGCGTACAGGTTTATAAACCTACAATACCTAGGTATTTGCGTGTCTCGTTTAAAAGTTATAAACGCTTATGTACTCGCATTGTTGAAGTCGTTTAAAATTCTATACAGGCTCTATCTTCGACCTGAATGTTGCAAGTTCGATCCCCGCCGGCAATAAAATATTTTTGTATGATGAGTTTTTTTTAAATAACTTGTTGCTTTATGTATGTATGTAACATAAATAAAATAAATGTTTCATGCAAAATGTTAAATTAAATAAATATGAGTATCAACAGTTTGTCTATTACGGACGTTTTCGTTTAAATTTGCAATTATGTCAGCTTTCGTTTTAAAAAAAACTACATAATGTATTTTATTATTGCGGGCAACCCCAACAGCTTTTAGGAAGGAGGACCATTAAAAATATTAACATAACAAAAAAATTAACATTTGGCAATGTTATATATTTGAGTAATTAAATAAATTTAAAATGTATTTATTTCAGTCATATCGTTTAGTAGTTTATGAATTGACGTAGTTCAGACATTTTTCAACAGATGACGCTACTATCGACAGCTGCTCTGATCTTAGAGCAAAAATTGTGTATCATATTTTTTGTTATACTCTTTTAAGGAGCCACCTACCGATCTAGGAGTAAGGGGCTACCAAAGACTTATTACGCGTGCAATACCAAGCATATACTCGCGCCATATCGACACTTCACAAGTAGCAAAAGAGCCGGGCCCCGCACATCAAACATTTTTGACTGTAGAATAGTATTAAAATTTGACGATTTTTGTACTTTTTAATACCATAATGTTGGTTACATAAAGCAAACCAAGAGCCTCTTGATTTAATAACTCTACAGGCACTGAGCTTACTTAGTTCGCTCGACGCAGTTATCAGTTCAAGTTTCCGCTAAATAGTTCAATGGAAGTTATACGTAGGTTATTAAGTCGGAGACCGGAAGAGAGCACCTGCAATTATAGAGCCATCCAAGTTCCTAAGTGCGTAAGTTAAGCGACGCCGAAGCCTTTGTCTGCCAACCCTTGGTAAGCTAGATTAGTTCGCTAACTAATTATTGGCAACTTATATACGAAATCAAGTATCTAGATTGCAGGTTCGAAGCTGTTCCAATGAGTTTTCTGAACTTAAGTTCATATATATAAATTCAGTGAACTCATATTAAAAAAAATACTTGCATAGATAAATATATTCATAGAACATCCAAGACTAATCTACAAATACTCGTCACACAAGTATCAGCCCTCATCGGGAACCTAACCCGCGACCTTAAGCTTCACAGTCAGGAGTTCTGACCGTTAAACCAGAAGGCATTAAATATCTCTTCATACAGGCCCGCCGTTTTTAACGGTGCAAATGTTAGTTTCCCATCCGTGAGTGCGTTTTCGATCATTTTGATCCAAGTAGTTGTGGAACGTGATCCACCCTCTTCCACAAGACATTTACAAATCAGTTTTAAATATAGTATTTCATACATATCAGATCAGAGAAGACAGAGAGAATAGAGCGCCAGTTCTAGACTTACATATCTCTTGGGCCACGTCCAGATTCATCAGTCTCTTCATACATGCTCGTCGGTGTCGAGTAACCTTAACGTTCTCGTCCTTGAGTGTCCGATCAGTTTGATCTGGGTTGTTGGAACGTGGTCTTCCTCTGCCTCTTCTTGCACACACTTTCGCTTTGTATATCTGCCTCGTCAACCCAAACCAACGTAATATGCATTTCTACATCTTTACAATCACACACTCCCACCCCAGTTGTTTCGCGAATCTCTTCATTGCGGATAAAATCTGAATTCTTGAAGAGATCGCATCTAAAATCAAAATATTTTTATTCCACATAGGCCTAGGTGGGCACTTATAAAACGTCGAAAAATGTGCACGGTTCGAGTTGGTCGTTTCCATGGAGAAGAACCGGCAAGGAACTCCATGGTTACTCTTTTCAAATCATTAGGTATACATCTGAAGTGCATTTATGGTATTTTCATGTTCCCTCTGACATAACCAGGATTCGCTGCTATATCTACAATACAGTGGGCATATAGTATTAATATTTTTTAAGAATGTTTTTTCTATCTATAACACCACGCGAATCCCTCACGGGGTGGGGACGATCTCTCTTGGACGATGATACGGCTATAAATCTCCCAAGAAATTTCTTCAAGTCATACCGACTTGAATTAAATTGCCATGCAGTTTCCAGTAATAAGAAGCATTACACAATTACCACATACATACATACATACATACATGTGTACCATAATAAGTGGGAAACGAATCTTTGTACCTCGTGACACAGCTGATTAAGAAAATTACTTTTTTCCTGTTTCAGGTTGAGGTTTGTGTGCTGGCGTATAGCGATTGATTGATTGATCATTTTGTTGATTCGGTAACCTAGCCTAGGTGAGAGGTACGGGTTCGATTCCTGCACAACTACGGTAATATTATAAAAAAGGACAGATTTTATTCTCAGACTTCTTAAACAATTTTAACAAAACTCTCACCCGTGAAAAGCAACATTATTCTGGCGGAGCAACTTTAACTACATTTTATTTAAAGTCTATATTATAATCTTCACGCTTGCCTACAACGGTCCCCGAAGGAGTAGGCAGAGGTTTACAGGTTGTACCTACACACCCACTTTCCGCCAGAGATATATTTCAGATGCTAACGTTACAGATGGCGCGTCCATCGCCGTTACTCAAGCACGACTATACATACGCCTTTGAATTGCCTCTCAGACGTATGCAGGTTTCCTCTCGATGTATTCATTCACCGTAAAGCTCGTGGTGTGACTAATCACTGTACTTAAGTCCGGAAAAACTCATTGGTACAGTCGGGATTAGATATATAGGTATATATATTTAAGCCTATTGATATTTCTGAATAACTTTTGCTGCATAATAAATTTCAATATCCGCTTCTCACTTGCTTCGCGTGCCTTCTTTTACACAAAATAAACCGTATGAAACACGAATAATGTACACTTAAGCGAATAACAACTTTTACAGCACGTAATAAGGATTAAATTTCCTTTAACCATCCGAGTTCTAGGTAATTTGTGGAAATTTCCTTAGTATGCCATGCTCATTACACTTTTTTATACTTCCAACCAAATTCGGCTATGATATAACAGGATATTGGTAATTTTCAGGATCGTCCGATGTCCTTAAAATTCTTGGGATTACGCTTGACCCTGGATGTTGTTAACTGAGAAGGTAAAGAGAGGCAGGGTGGAACGGACCTTAATTTCATAATTTATATTAATACTAGAATTTTAAGAGAGGTAGGGCATAACGGGGTTCCCGTTCGAATTTGGAGCTGCCCGACTGTGGCAGGACCTCCACCTTATAGAAGTCCGTAGCCAAATAACACAATTTATTGTGTTGTGTTCCTACGTGGTAAATAAGGTTTCCAGTAATGAGCTCCTTGGGGAGGGGGGAGGATTGTTGGATCGTTTGGATGGATGTTTGGATGTTTGCGGTTCTTTCACGGCCAAACGGCTGAACCGATTTGGCTGAAAGTTGAAATGGTGATAGCTTATACCTAGGAATAGAACAAGGGCTACTCTTTTATTTTATCTTGTTAATCCTGAAAAATTCAAATTTGCCGTCACTGAAATCCAGTCTTCTGAACCTATTGCTAAATTTGCCCTGTACACTATGACAGACTGTACATTCTACACACAAAGCCTGACGCAACATATCATACAGAAGCTATCATTTCCTCTACGAATGATGATGAAACAGAGAGCATCCTTTGGAGCACGCGACAGTTCGTTAGAAGAGATGACGTGTCGCTCAAGTTTAATGAGAATATCATTTAATTAAATGAGCCATTCAAATGGGTGCGAATAAAACCCCAAGCCGAGTTGCATTAGCAAAATGGCAACATGAAATTTTTGTTAAATAACAAACAAAGGTGACAACTTTGTTCACCATCTGAAAGTTAGCGGGTGTTTAGCTACTTGCTCTAAGCTCAAATTGAGCAGCTATGTTAGAATAAGGATAATCTGTAGTTTTTTTTAATGGTATGTTAGGGTCGCGGTCAATATCTGTGGGATTAGGATTATTACTAAGAGGCAATGGCTAGGCCTCTTAGTAGACTTTGGGCTCAGCTAGTAAGTACCTAGATACATTTGATAAAAAATCTTACAGACCAGAAAATTGGTAATATATATATATCTTCGCGATAGAGGTATGTAGTCTAGAGAGAACTGGCGCTCTATTCTCTTTGCCTACCCCGTTGGGCACTCGGCGTGATGATATGTATGTGTGTATCTTCACACCTTCCCACAAGGGTCCCCGAAGGGGGGGCAGAGGTGTTAAGGTAGTATCCACGCACCCACTTCCAGCCGAAGATATAGCTTACGAGTATGTACAGTCGGGATTCGAACCTGCAATCTTTGTGTTGCAAGCAACTCCTCGAACCACACAGCCACCACGGCTTTGCTTTGGCAATTGCTATTAATGAAGTTAAAAGACTTGTATCCATAAGTTTACAGAGTTGGAACCGAAACTACTCTATAAATATAAAACCCTCGGCTGTGGGGATTAGGCAAAACGATTCTCGCACTGTAGACACACTAGGGGGACGACTTAAAATTACCAATCAGAAACAGCGATGGATCTGTCACCTTATATATATCTCCGGCGAAAATTGGAGGTGTATACACCTCCGCCTACCCCTCCAGGGTCCCTTGCAGTAAGGCTTTGAGAATTTTTCTACAATGCAGTGACCAATATTTTTACATTGCGTTGTACACCTAGCGTGAGCTAAGAGAACCTGGGTTCTTAATCGAATATCGGGATGACCCAGGCTCTCAGCCATAGGTAGTCTATGGCTGAGAGCCTGGGTCATCCCGATATTAATATACTAGAGACTCTCAGCCTGATGTTTCTTAGGTACTAAGCTAACACAGCGAAGGGCACCCCGGTACGGACATCCGCTTAGAGCGTTGCGAGCTAGGGAAGCTGGGTTGGACTGGTTGTGGGGGTAGACCTGATCATCGAAGGGTCTCCTCAACAGAGATAGTATAATATATAAATAAGCGCACCCTAGAGGAAAACAGAGACGGAACTACTCCCACTTTTTGCCAGAGCTATATGTTCAAATGCCCACGTGACAGATGATGAGTCCCTCACCCTCAAGCAAGACTACATACCAACGTTCTGAAAAATATGCAGCATTCTTCTCGATGTTTTCGTTGACGTGAAGTTCGTGGGGTGATGAATCAGTGTGCTTAAGTGAGTAAAGAAGTCGCCACACAGGTGGATGGATTCGGCATCTGTCACGTTGGCACCTCCAAAATATTTCCAGGGAATGGTGTGTGGGACCCCTTCTGGGGCCATTGTGAGATTTATATATGTTATAGCTTAGCCCGCGACTTCGTCCGCGTGGAATTTAACTAAAAGTAGCCTAAGTTATTCCTTTTTACATCAGCTATATGCCAGTGAAAGTCCTGTTAAAATCGGTCCAGCCGTTTCCGAGATTATCCGGAACAAACAGACACACAGACCGACAGACAGACTGAAAAATTAAAAAAAATATATAATTTGGTTTATGTATCGTAAAGAGGTATGTAAGTCTAGAGAGAACTGGCGCTCTATACTCTCTGCCTACCCCGTTAGGAACTCGGCGTGATGATATGTATGTATGTATGTATGAATCGTGTATACATCCATATGCAATTGATAAAAAGCGGTTATTTTAATATTACCAGCAGACACTCCAATTTTATTTATTTGTATGTTATTTATTCAATGTTCCACTCAGTATAACTCATTCCTAATTTCCCCGCACTATTGGAGCTTACGGTAACTAAATACGACACTGGCCCATACGAACAAATGTATGGAAATTATATCCAGCCTATTTCGCTCCGCTTAATCCGGGATTATGATAGCATTTAACCCTGGAAAGTTCCTGCATCTTTGTATGATCGGATAATACATACATTACCTACTACCCACTAAATTATTATTTAAGCCCAGGATTTGCGGAATTATACATTGATCTATTGCGAGGGTAATCCACGAATATTTAATAGTACTTTGGAAGAACCTTACATAGTTCCTACGACGGCGCATTGGTTTTTGATATTCATACCAGAGAATACAGCAAAGAGTTCTTCTAGAAGTGCCTTCTCACACCTTAAAGAAAATTGGCTCAGATATACAATTAGGTGGCTGGAAAAATTACTTAAATTACAAGTTTACACGGGTGAAAACGCGGGGCACTACCAGTATATACAAATACACTAGAGCTATTTTTTTTCAAGTTACTTTATAAATACAGGTAATAAACAATATTTTAATATAATATAAAAGTTAAGTACAGTGATTAGTCACACCACGAGCTTAACGGTGAAGGAAAACATCGAGAGGAAACCTGCATACGTCTGAGAAGGAATTCAAAAGGCGTATGTAATAGTCGTGCTTGAGTAACGGCGATGGACTCGCCATCTGTCACGTTGGCACCTAATATACCTCTGGCGGAATGCGGGTGTGTGGGTATTACCTATACACCTCTGCCTACCCCTTCGGGGGACCCTTGTGGGATGGCGTGAGGATATATTATACCTACCTATATATGAGAATTAGCAGTCCTTAAGATTTGTGCGTTTCAACTAACAAACTGTGCCTATTTGTAATATTTTATTGTAGCAATAGTGGTGTAAATATTTCCAGCAAATACTTTTTGCAAACAAACTTGATTTTGCTTGCTTTTGAAAAGCTGATTGGTTTTGCTTGCAATATCCAGTGTTGGGTTAAAATTTTTTGTACCTTTTTGTTAAGTGATCCGTGGTTTAAGTAGGTACCTATAACGTCAAATAACAGGTTCAAACCTCGGTAATCTATACCAAGCAGTGATTCGGAGATAAAATACATTGATTTTGTCTCACCACAAGCTTTAAAGTGAAGGAAAACATGGTAAGGAAACCTGCATACGTTTAAGAAGAAATTCATAGAAGAGATTCATACAGTAGTAAAAAGAAACAAAAATCAAAATCAAAATATTTTATTTCACATAGGCCTAGGTGGGCACTTATAAAATGTCTAAAAAGGTGCACGGTTCGGGTTGGTCGTTCCCATGGAGAAGAACCGGCAAGAAACTACATGGTTACTCTTTTCTTAGGTTTCTGTTTTCTTAGTGAAACGGACAGAAGAAAATGGAAGCATTGCATCAAGAGTACAGCTCTTAAATTTACGATGATGTTCAGTTGTGCTTCAGAGGTGATGGACTCGCAATTTTTTTTGTATTGTCTCTCGATTGCTACTTCGTCAATTGCTACTTAACCGGTCAACGGCGAGACCTAGGCCTCCAGTCAGGCACTTTAGTACTAAGCAACACAGCTAAGGGCACCCCTTGTGGGGTACGGACCTCGGCTCAGGGCGTACTGGACTCGCAATCAGTAAGGCTAGCACCTAGTAAAATATCCGACGAAACGTGGTCCGTGTCCTATTAGGAAAGCATGAATATAGGAATACTCTAAGAATAACGAGTGAAACAATACCATACTTTAGATCGAGAACAATGTTACAAATCACCCTTTAACGCATTCAGAAGCCAACCAAGTAAGTACTATAGCTTATTATAACTGGATTACTAAATAAAACAAGCAACTTCGACCAATAATACACGCATCTCGCTCCCGCGCCACGCGCCCTACGCCCATCTCTCTCGCACGTGATATAAATCATCTGTGTGTTCCCTTCTCTCGGCACGCTTATAGCTCCGTCTCTCTCCCCCCCGGGTGAACGGTCGGAACATCCGCTCGAACAGGTCTCGGGCTGACAGGTGCAAAAACAACCAGTCTGGTCGAGATTGGTCAGTCAGTATCTTCGGTCGCCAGATGTTCAAAATACCTTAGAGAATACAAAATCTTGATGCACCTTTTTTTAAAAGAATTTTTGATTAATTTTCGTCAATGGAAAGGTGATTTTTATCTCGGGGGCGTACGTTACTTTTTGGGAGGTATCTGAAGAATTTGGTATCTGATCTAGTTAATAATGACAGACAATAATTTGTCTTTTGTTTTAAGAAGTCGGTGTAACGATTTTAATCCGCAATGAAGGGATTCCCAAAACAACTGCCGTGAATGAGGGTGTAATTGTAAGTATGAAGAAAGAAATGTTACGTTGGTTTGGACATATAGAAACGATGAGAGAAGAAATATTGACGAAACAGATATACAAAGCGAATGTGTGTGCAGAGGCAGAGGAAGACCACGTTCCAACTACCTAGATCAAACCGAACGGACACTTAAAGATGGGAACGTCAAGAGTACTCGAAACCAGCGAGTATGTACGAAGGGACTGATGAATGTGGACGAAGCGAAAGAGATATTCAAGTCTACAGAGAAATGGCGCTCTATTCTCTCTGCCTTCCCCATCAGGGACTCGTCGTGATGATATGATGATGATGATAATGTTTTAAGTTTTTGATTGTGGTCTAAACTGAAGAACAGTTTCATGGTTCCAGTCAGCAAATTTACCTAAAAGCCTTTTTAGATTTAAAGCATGGTCACAACCCATTCTTAAAAAAATATGAGTAAACCGTTCATGTTGTAAAACGTCGAAGGTCCAGAAAAAGACTGGTACGACGCTACGCGGTAGAGGCTTTCTCTGCATAAAAAAATTGCTTTAAAAAATACATGCAGTTGGGAGGGTAAGTAACGTGTTGGCGGTAAATGGTTTCCATTAGACGAGCTGCATACCTACATATTCCTCACTCTCCAAGATTAGAAAGCTACAGAGAGGCTCATAATACATTATGTTTTAACAAGGTTTTTTATCAACCTCATGTGGTTGTCTACCAAATTCTGAAACTGCTACCTGAACTTTGCATTACGGGGGAGATGTGTTGCCATAGTTAAGCTCTTTAAGGTACGGTAGCTCTACTCCCTCTGCCTCCCCGTGTGGGACTTGGCGTGAGGATATGTATCTAAGATACAAACCTGCAAGAATATAGACATGGGCTTAAGTTACTCATACATACATACATATCATCACGCCAAGTCCCTAACGGGGTAGGCAGAGAGTATAGAGCGCCAGTTCTCTATAGATTTACATAAGTTACTCCTTATAACATAAACTATATTTCCGTACAGTGATTAGTCACACCACGAGCTTTACGGTGAAGGAAAACATCGAGAGGAAATCTGCATACGTCTGAGAAGCAATTCAAAGCCGTATGTACAGTCGTGCTTGAGTAACGGCGATGGACTCGCCATCTGTCACGTTGGCACCTAAAATATATCTCTGGTGGAAAGTGGGTGTGTGGATATTACGTATACACCTCTGCCTACCCGTTTGGGGACCCTGGTGGGAAGGCGTGAGGATATATATATCTGTCAGTGAAAGTCCCCTCAAAATTAATCAGCTGTTGTATTTTGCTATCGGTATTGTAAATATATACCTACTTTCATTTGCATTAAGAAAATATATGTTATTTTCATACGAGCAGACACTTCAATCTGCCTTGTTATTTAGATAAAAAAGCTAAAAAGAATTAAGCTTTATTTAAGCTCCAGACGCTCCTAAACTTAGACAAGCTGCAGTGAGACTGCCTTTACAGGAATGGCTGAAAATAGACTTGGTCTGACTGAATATTCTTCGGGTCAGTGCTCTGCATCGGCCTATATATGTACATATTATCACGCTCTGTACCTCATGGGGTAGGCAGAGAGAGCAGCCAGTTCTCTCAAGACTTAAAAACCTTTCGCTTCATTCGCATATTGTCATCAATTTGGATACCTTGATTTCTAGTGACATATGAATGTACATACATATCATCACGTCCAGTCTTAAGGGTAGGCAGAAAGAGTACAGCTCCAGACTTACAAATCTTTCGCTTCTTCCATATTTGCCAGCCTATTAATACAAGCTCGTAGGCTTCGACCACTCTTAACATACCCATCCTTGATTATTCGAAGGATCTATGTAGTTGGAATGTGGTCTTCCTCTGTATACTCTTCTGCATCTCTTGTCTTCTTCTAAGTCTCCTAGACACATTCGCATTGTATATGAGTTTGATCTTCCATTTCTCATTATACTATTGAGACAAAGCAAGATCAAGCAGGTTCTGAATTAATTAAACGACGAACAATATTTCTGAAATTTAAGACAGCAATGCTATTTACTGAGATAAACATGTACTTTATCTGTCTGATTGCAGCCATTCTGCCATTCTGTGTCTCGCGAATTGAAGGTCTTTTATAATGGAACAATCTCAACGTTAAACTAAACTTACGTGTTAAATAAGATATCTAACAAGAATAATGCTAGACTAGATACGACCCGCTGTTTTACCTGTTATCGGTAAGTATTTTTATCTCCACGCCTTGCCAAGGTCCCCGCAGTAGGCAGATACGTGGATTAATAAACCCTGCTTTTGCGGAGATTTAATGAATATTTATATATATATATATATCCTCACGCCTTCCCACAAGGGTCCCCGAAGGGGTAGGCAGAGGTGTATAGGTAATACCCACACACCCACTTTCCGCCAGAGGTATATTAGGTGCCAACGTGACAGATGGCGAGTCCATCGCCGTTACTCAAGCACGACTATACATACGCCTTTGAATTTCTTCTCAGACGTATGCAGGTTTCCTCTCGATGTTTTCCTTCACCGTAAAGCTCGTGGTGTGACTAATCACTGTACTTAAGTTAACTAAAAGTAAAGAAAAACTCATTGGTACAGTCGGGATTCGAACTTGCGATCATATATATGGTTCGACTTGAATCACGTTTTCGTATTGTACGTGTACATTGTGCGTGTACTTGTTTATTTATCATACACACGGTTACAATCAAACCCTTGTGTGTAACTTTCGTCGACCGTCACACACGATTTTCGTAGCGAATGCATTTCGACCAGTGCGGTGTCAACGCTGTGGCGCGTCGGACGTAGTACTGTCATCTTTGACATTTTGACGAGAATTCGCGCGTTCTTATTTTGAAAATTCGCGCGTTTTATAGTGGACTTACGAAGTATAGAAAATAAATTGTAATATTTTTTTATTCGTTGTGTAATGTGCACGGATTGTAGGTACGGTGACTTTATCGGATTGTTTTGATTGTGATTTGGTATCAATTCCTAAATTTATGGTAAGTTTCTAAAATTTAATATGTATGTAAATTTAAAAATAACCAATTAGTAAATTTATAGTTTCGTTAAAAACAGTAGCTAGATATCAGATTACACTTAATTTTTTTTAGAAATGAATGCCAGTACTCGTGTATTGGCAATTAAAAATGAATTTAATTTGAAAATGATTCATTGAATTTGGTTTTTCTATTAGTTACCGATTCTTTTTATTAACGGCAAAGCTTATTCAATATTTGTTACTTTTTGTATGGTTTGTTGTTAAGTTTAACTTCAAACGTTGACGATAGATAGCGCTAGTATGCAGTTTGGAACATGCAAGCATAATTACTTTTCCTTTTGCTTGATAATGATTTGCTTGATTTTACTTCATAGAGCGCACGCCTGGGTTTTAATTGGTGACTGTATAATACGATTTTAAATATATAATATTAAGTCTCTTTAATAAAAACTGCTTTGATTTAAACCAAGAGTTAAGTTTTTTTTTGGGGTAAAATTTACTGAAATTTCTATATTTTCTATGGAATTTGTTGAATATGGGATTATTCGCCGTTATACTCTAAGCCTTTGAATTTCTTCTCAAACGTATGCAGGTTTCTTCTCGATGTTTTCTTTCAGTCTCGTGGTGTGACAAAGTACTGTACTTAAGTTCAGAAAAACTTATTTGTACAGTCGGGATTCGAAATTGAATTCTTTGTGTTGCAAGCAACTGCTCGAACCACTCGGCCACTACGGCTCTAGTAAGGTTCAAGGGCTCTCGAAGGAGAAGGCAGATTAACACCTAGATTTGTTCAAACTTTCAAATATAAAGTTATATATTTTAGAATCCACAATATACTCACAGTAATATCAACTCACACACTCACAAAATGTTGGTATTTATAATATATTTTTTTGTATGTATAAATGATGGACAAACGGACGAAATTCCGGCCACCTACGCTGTTTTTTAAGTGATAACTCGCCAAGGAGGTGCCATCACAGCCAACGTTCAAAAGCCAAGGTACTAAATACAGAGACAAACACTTTAAAAAAAACACGTTCTAAGAACTTTATTAAAAAGTATTTTTCGAAGTCCCAAGAACCGATTTATAATGTATATTCAACTGGCCATTGTATTTTAAACCGTATCCCATTGATGTTAAGGACGATGCATAGTGTAATATGTGCGTTTGTGATGATTTTTTATACGTCAAACCTGTTTGATATCTATTCGTTAGGGCGCGTAATTAGGGCAGCTGCTCAATGGACCGAGTTTTGTTGCTTTAACAATATTGTTATATCCCGGGAACCCATTATTTGAGGTCGTGATAAGATTATTATTACGCCATCCCACAAGAGACCCCAAAGGGATAGGCAGAGGTGTATAGGTAGTACACATCAACTTGCCGCCAGAGATATATTTTAAGTACCAATGTGACAAATGGGGAGTCCATCGCCGTTACTCAAGTACGACTATACATACAGCTTTAAATTGCTTGTCAAACGTATGTTGGTTTCCTCTCGATATTTTCCTTCACCGTAAAGCTCGTGGTGTGACTAATCACTGAATTTAAGTTCAGAAATACTCATTGGTACAGTCGGGATTCGAACTTGCGGTCTTTGTTTTGCAGACGACTACCCCAACCATTCGGCCACCACGGCTTATAGATACGATACTAAATTGAATCCCCAATGAAGAGATTCGCAAAGCAACTGGCGTGAACGATTGTAAAGATGTGTGATTGTAAAGATGAAGAAAGGCATGTTACGTTGGTTTGGACATATAGAAAGGATGAGTGAAGAAAGATTGACGAAACAGAGTGCAATACGAAAGTGAATAAAAACTACGTTCCAATTACCTGGATCAAATCGATCGGAGACTCAAGGACGGGAACGTAAAGAGTACTCGAAACCGATGAGCATGTATGAAGAGACTGTTGTTTTGTAAATAATGTATTAAAATATGACGTTAGCCTTACGTTGAATAAGAGGATTGGATTTCAATATAAGTGTGAGCAGGATAGAATACAGTGTGATAATGAGGTAGCAAGTTAAGGATTCAGGTAGTGACATCACTCGACAGGTGTCAAGATCGTATATTTTTTATCTCTGGGATACGGGATCCTTTGAGTATGCTAATCGACGACTTCAAACGGTGACAAAAGAACCTGCCTAAAAATTCATATTTATGTTTCCTCACGCCTTCCCACAAGGGTCCCCGAAGGGGTAGGCAGAGGAGTATAGGTCACACACCCACTTTCCGCCAGAGATATATTTTAAGTGCCAACGTGACTGATGGCGAGTCCATCGCCGTTACTCAAGCACGACTATACATACGCCTTTGAATTGCTTCTCGGACGTATGCTGGTCCTCTCGATGTTTTCCTTCGCCGTGGTGTGACTAATCACTGTACTTAAGTTCAGAAAAACTCATTAATACAGTCGGAATTCGAACTTGCGATCTTTGTTTCGCAGGCAACTACTCGAACCACTCGGCCACCACGGCTCAATAGATATTTCATTTTGTTTATTGAGACATCATATCATCACGTCTGGTTCCGTCACGCGGTAGTAAGAGAGGGTAGACAGCTGGAGAGAGCTCTAGTCTGACAGCTGAAAGAGCTGTCAGACTCCTCAGCTCCGTTCTCATTCATCAGTCTCTTCCTTCATACATGCTCGTCGTTTTCGAATACTGTTGACGTTCCTGTCCTTGAGTGTCCGATCGATTTATTTATCCATGAACAGTATTCTCCGATGGACTACTATAGTAATTTCCAAACGTATATTTCACAGTGATACATGTAGCCAAGTTACCGAGACACTTAAAACTAGAAAAATTTCATCCCAAAGAAAGCGAATCCCAAATTGTTAGAGCTCAATGTAAATTGGTACCCTTGTGTTATGGAGTCGCAGAAATCTGCGTAGGTGTACATGGTTTACTGTTGTATACTATGGGCAATCAAAAGTGATCACTAGTATTGATAACATAAGATTTATTTTCGCAATTAAAATGTTAGTTTTTGTCGATAGCATACTCGTTTTCTAACAACTGGAGAGGACCGGTGTACTGAGTTATATCTTCTCATTTATTTGCATATCTGAATAGTATAGTCGAGATGGCTTTGTAGAAATAATTTGTAAAGGTATATGCAGCTTCAAGACCAGTACAGAACAGTTTATTTGAACAGTGGTAAGTTACATGGTTAAGAAGAACATTTTGAAGAAACTTGCAAACCTACTTCAAAGTTGCTTTTATATATATTTTACAATTGGTTATCATTTCTATTAGGTATAGAAATGATGATAGGTGACTAGCTGCGCCGCCCAGCTTCGCTTGAGTAAAAAAAACGCCACCTATCGGGCCTAATTGTGAATCCAAACCATTCTCGAATCCACCTAAAGAAAATGAAAAATTCATTAAAATCGGTCCAGCAGTTTTCGATTCTATAAAGGACATACAGACAAACATTCATTTATATATATACGAAGTTATACCCGAGACAAAGCTCGTGGTGTTACCAGTCACTGTACTTAAATATAGAAAAAACATTGTTTCTGCCGGGAGTAGAGTCTGCATACTTGTCATTGCATGTAACTAACCTTTCGACCACCGCGGATTTTTATAAAACATTAACTTTTCTCAATTTCGTTAATTCGGTCTGGCTTGATTGAGTAAGAAATATCCGTAAATCCTCACAAACTTTCGCATTTCTCATGATCATCATCATATCATCACTGAGTCCTTAACGGGGTAGGCAGAGAGAGTAGAGCGCCAGTCTTTAGACTTACAGAACTTTTTCGCTTCACCCATATCTATTATTGTAAGTCAGATGTATGAGAACCAGACTAATAACATATGCAACCTTGCTCTTCAAATATGCGGTTTCTCGAGCAAACCTAAGTCTTACGAAGCAAACATTTCTCAATATTCTGCCTACCCTCAAATTACCTTAATTGAGTCATGAATGTCAACGCTCTCCGCGAATGTCACAAGGGTTGACATAAGTCTTTGTCTCTACAAACAAAGCAACTTGATACTTGATTGGTTAACACAATTGAATGATTCCAAGAAATTACTGATTAATTTGAATTATGACCAAATTTGCATGATGATTTCGCGCTATTAAAACTGTATGATGATGAAGCTTTGAATTTATCACAATTCACAATATCACAAGGGTAATTTAAGGCTAGTTTAGCCAGTATATGTATAGCATGCATATATATATGAAAGAAGTAGTAGTGACAAAAATTGAGAAAGGTATGCTGAGATGGTGTGGCCATGTCGAGAGAATGAATGAAGAACGATTGACGAAAAAAGTGTATAAGGCTAGTGTTGAAAGGGGTAGACCTAGGCGGACGTTTCGAGACCAAATTAGGGACGTCTTGAAAAAAGGCCAGGTCAAGAGTACCCTAAACCGACGAGTATGTATGAAGAGAATTATGAAAGTGGACGAAGTGAAAGAAGTATGTAAGGATGTGGTCTCTGCCTACCCCTACGGGAAAGAGGCGTGATTATATGTATGTATGTAAGGGTGAACGGGCCTCAATGATCAAGACTGTTGACTCTTGTAATGTTTTAAACAAATCAATTTAATAAAATTGGATCAACAAGGGTTAGTACACAAAAACGGTAACTTTAAGCACTAATGTTAGTAGCAACTATAGAAACGCAAACACTTAAAAACATTAATTATTTTTCGATTTCCAGTATGTGATTATTAAACGAGTATAAGAAGAGAATCTGAAGATCAAACCTAATTGCCAGCCAGTATAAGGTTGGCGCTGGCCCGTAGCCTGTGAGTCAGGAATGTGCGCCTGCGCATGGTAGTGTGGAAGCAGGCCACGTGCGCGTCTGCGAACATCCCGCATGACCGAGAACCCTGTTACCGTAAACCATAAAAATCTGAATATGCTGTGTTACTTTGTATGATTCAAAATGTACCACGCAAATAATTACCCGCACATCATTCGTACATTCCATCCAATTAAACATTATGACATAAAGTTGACAAATTAAAAATGCAGACTCGAACCAATTAGGGAGGAATTACTCATGACATGAGGCTTTCCGGATAACGATGTGACTGTAAGGAAATACGTATATATTTAACTGGATATATATATATGATGTTCTTTTTAATTTGATCTATATATATACATATATATATATATATAAGTAAATAAGCCGTTGTCTAGTAACTATGACATAAGCCTTGCTTGTAAATTTATGTGGAATTGTCCCGAGGTATTTATTATAAATCAAATCAAATCAAATCAAATCATCTTTATTTTGTGAACATAGGCATTACAAGTAGGTATTAAAAAAAAAAAACACAACGTGGTCACTATGTCCCGCCTGTAGGGTAGGCATACAAAATATTTTAAAAGTTCTATCAATTAATAAATCAAAAAGTTTACGTTTGAAATTATTTATATCGCGACATTCTCTTATTTGTTTGGGTAATTTGTTATATAGTCTTGGTGCCATTGCGAACACACTCTTGTTTAAAAATTGAGTTTTGAAAATGCGATATAATATATATATATATATATATTATAGTATAATATAAATTATTTAATAATTCCGAGCCGTGGTGGCCGAGTGATTCGAGCAGTTGCCTGCGACACAAAGATCGCAAGTTCGAATCCCGACTGTACCAATGAGTTTTTCTGAACTTAAGTATTAGTGATTAGTCACACCACGAGTCTGAGAAGAAATTCAAAGGCGTATGTATAGTCGTGCTTGAGTAACGGCGATGGACTCGCCATCTGTCACGTTGGCACCTAATATACCTCTGGCGGAAAGTGGGTGTGTGGGTATTACCTATACACATCTCCCTACCCCTTCGGGGACCCTTGTGGGAAGGCGTGAGGATATTATTTATTATTTACGTATATTATAAATATTATATAAATTATTTAATAATTCAGACCTTTTGGTATTCATATTCATCAGTCTCTTACATGTACGCGGTTTCGAATACTTTGACGTTCCCATCCTTGATTCTCCTTGAGTGTACGATCGATTTGATCTGGGTAGTTGGAACGTGGTCATTGTATTCTGTCAATCCTCAATCCTCAATTCTGTCAAGTCAAATTATATACATATATAATTACTGGTTTCCGCAGTGGTTAGGGTCGCCGCACAAGAAATGACAGCCACGATCACTCTGCCAAGAGTGTAACGACGAAGAAGATAATTATTGAAACCTACAACTCACAAAATATTGTTTATAATACATACAAACATAGTTACATAGGTACATATCATCACGCCGAGTCCCTGACGGGGTAGGCAGAGAGTAAAGAGCTCCAGTTCTCTATAGACACACATACCTCTTTCGCTTCATCCACATTCATCAGTCTCTTCATACATTTTTATAACATTGTGTTCATAATAAAAAAAAAAGAACAGTAGTACACGTCCCTACTGAATTCATACAGGAATTGTCAATTAAACTTTATTAAAATGCTAAATAATAGCGACATACGACCGATGACTACATTATTGACACAGTACACCCATATAGGCAGTACTAGAACAAAAAAGATTTCCACCTCATATTTCAGAACTAATGAAGTAATAGTCGAGATTGCCTCCTGGAAAGTGGATAGGTACTATTACTCTTTTCGCTGGAGTTAGTGGCGAACTTGACAGATGGCGAGTCCGTCGCCTGTCCTCAAGCTCAAGCACATGTAAATACGTCTTTGAATTTCTTCTCAAACGTTTGAGCCCATGGTGGCCAGTAGTTCGAGTAGTTGCCTGCGACACAGAGACCGCAAGTTTGAATCTCGACTGTACCAATGAGTTTTTTTGAATTTAAGTACAGTGATTAGTCAAGCCACGAGTTTTACGGTGAAGGAAAATATCGAGAGGAAAACTGCATACGTTTGAGAAGCAATTGAAATGCGTATCTATAGTCGTGCTTGAGCAACGGCGATGGACTCGCCATCTGCCACGTTGGCACCTAGGTATAACTCTGGCAGAAAGTGGGTGTGAGGATATATGTAGGTTTCCTCTCAATGTCTTCCTTCATTATAAAGCTCATGGTGTCATAAATGTTTGTCTTTACGACCTTGGTACAGACAGCAGATAACTAAGTCTAGAGACAACTGGCGCTCTATACTCTCTGCCTACCCCGTTGGGGACGGCGTGATGATATGATGATGGTACATTCCGTGTTCGAAGTCGTAACCTAGAACTTCAACCACTCTGCTATAGTCTCCGCGGCTATCTTCCTTTATTTATCAATGTGTTGTGTCAAAATTACTTAATTAGCCCACACCTACTTAGTTCACCTACTGTCGTGTAAGGTCTATTGTGGTACTAATAAAAGGGGATTTAATCATTTTGTTTGTATGTAGCTTTTGAATATAACTTGACTTTCGGCTTTCAAGTACCATTAATATTAAAATAAACGAAATAAAGATGAGTAATTTTATTTTGGAACTACACAGAGAGGTAATAATTGCGTAGGCGCAAGAAAATAAACCTAAGCTAAATAGTTAAACTTAATTTACCAGCTATTTTAATTAAGTTTCTTTGGACGAGGGGTTTTAAGTAATATTGTTATATAAGGCCATAACCTCTTTGTCTTAATAATTACTGGCTGGGTATTCTTATTAAAAAGAAACAGATAAATTTGTGTTACAACTTTTTAAAATATAATATTTTTTTAGTCTCCTAGAATTTTAAAACAGGGTCACATCTAGTTGAAGGTCTAAACCTAAGTCATATGACCTAGAATTCCCCGCGACGTTGCCCGCATCTGATAGATAATATCTAATCTTTAAATAAATATTCATAAAATACTAATATTTATTTATTTACTAGCTGTCCCGCCCAGCTTCAGAAAATTTCATTAAAAACGGTCCAGCCGATCTTTACAGTGAAGGAAAATATCGAGAGGAAACCTACATAAATTTGAGAAGAAATTCAAAGACGTATACATGCTTGAGTAACGGCAATGGACTCGCCAGCTGTCACAAAAATATATCTTCGGCTAAAAGTGGGTTCAGTCCGCTTGATGGTAAGCGGTCACAGACGCCTATGGATCAAAACAGCAAATTTCAAATGAATTCTTGTATCAAAATGTCTTCTTTGGAACGATGTCTTAATTCCTTAAGTTTCAGGTAAAAGTGCCTTCGAAGTTAGTTAAAGAGAGAGCCTACAAGTGATGTGGCAATCTTATTACGTTGAAGAAACAAGAATCCGTAGAAATTACGGTCTGTCCTTTGAAAATTGTACGAGTTTCGCTTCTTTAAAACTTTTACGGAAAACTCTAAGCGAGACTCGAAATTAATATCTCATTTTAAATTAATTTACTTTTGACATTCGGTTTTTAATTTTTTATTATTTCTTATCTGGACGGAGCGATAGAGGTATAATAATAATAATAATAAATTTATTTCACCAAACAGTTACACAAAATAATTATTATGCTATGGTTAGTAGTATTAGCTAGTCGGTTTCCGAATGGAATGAGAAAGCATTTGCAACTGCTGACATTGCTAGGCTGCAGAACAGCCTGTGTTAATGTTAAGCAGGCCCATGCGTCTGGATACAAAATTGGTTAAAAGTAACTAACCATAAAGAGTAAGGTACTTATAAAACATACAAGATTGAGAACAAACTATTTCTTACTATTTCTTATTTTAAGTGTGTGCGTGCGTGTGTGCGTGCGTGTGTGCGTGTGTGCGTGGGTGTGTGTGTGCGTGTGTATATGTGTGTGTTTGTGTGTGCGTGTGTGAATGTTGTGGGTGGGTGTGAACATAGATTATAGGTTAAGATTTCAGAAATATTTCCGTGTCTTCATATGAGTGATTAAGGAAAAGGTTCGTGATACTTTGCTTACAATCATAAGATATTTTGGGAGAAATATATTCTTTTAAATTATATTTATTATAGAGGGATGGTTCAAGGAAAATATTAAAACGTCTTATGAAAGCGGTATTTGATGGAGGAATGGTACATATTTTATCCTTGCGGCGCTTCATTGGCTGTATGTATGGAGTAAGGCGATGTTGGAGGATGATAGTGTGTAATATGAATAATTGCCTGACAGTTAAGACTTTACACAGTTGGTAAAGCACATGGGTTGGAAATATAATTGGGCGTTTTGTGGCAACTTTAAGGATGGCACGTTGTGCGAGTTCTAAAAGTTTCATAAATGTTTTAGCTGCACCTCCCCAGCATGGGATGCAGTACAGGAGAATGGCTTGACAAAGTGCAGGATATGTATTTTTAATTAATTGTGGTCTCGCAATGTTTCTCAGTATTTAAAAAATATATATTAGTTTCCGGACTCTATTTGTAAGCTGATTGATCTATGTGTGGTTTAAAAGTAAGGTGCTTATCAAGTGTAATGCCTAAGTATTTTATAGTGTCAGTCGGTTCGAGTTTTGTACATTGACATTGGTTGGGGTTTGAACAGACGTGTGCACGAAGTGTGCACGATGGTAGTCTTAGGTTGGGTTGCCTTGGAGATAGAGAAAGATATAAATTTGGTTTTGGGAATATTCAGAGCTAGGGAGTTAGTAGTCAACCAGTGCTGAACTTGATTGTTGTGCTCTATTTTGTAGTTCGGACCAAGAATCTGCCAAAAATGTGACTGCGGTATCATCTGCGTATGAGATAATTGAACTATTTGGGAGGTCTAAGTTACATAGGTCATTTATAAAGATTAGAAATAACGTAGGTCCAATGATACTTCCTTGGGGTACCCCATAAGAGATGTCAAGTTCTTCGCTTAGATACTGATAAATTTTTACCATTTGAGATCGTCCTGTAAGGTATGATTTAAAAAGATCATGTTGTGCGCCTCTGATTCCAATTCGGTTTAATTTGTGTAAAAGACTGGGGATGGGTATCGTGTCAAAAGCTTTAGCGAGATCTAAGAAGATGGTTAGGACTTTTTTGTTTTGGTTTAAATTGTGAACAGTGTTATTTATGAGTTTTAAAATAGCATCATTGGTACATCGGTTTTTACGGAAGCCGAACTGATGGGGGGATAAAATATTATTTTTTTCAAGGAAGTTGATGAGTCTTATGTTAATGATGCGTTCAAGTACCTTGGATAGTGAAGTCAGAACTGCAATGGGTCTATAATTAGTAGGAGAAGCCTTATCTCCACTTTTAAATATAGGATGTATAATTGTTTTTGTGAAGTGATTTGGAAAGATCCCAAATTTGAAACAACAGTTAAATATATAGGTATGAAAGTCTAGAGAGAACTGGTCTCTATTCTCTCCACTTACTCGACGATGGCGTCGACGATATCTATACTAATATTAGAAAGAGGAAAGATTTGTATGTGTTTATTGTTATAAATTGGCTCAAAAATACCGATTTGAAAAAAAAACACCATATGAATGCTACATTTTCACTGATTTATATAGGCTATTGGAGCCAGCCATACACTATTGCTAAATACATTATTATTTAGGTATGTCCTGCATTTACTGTACGTTTATGCCAAAATGCTTATAAAATAAATTTCCTTGCGAAGCCGGCACGGCCCGCTAGTGTTATTATAATGATGTATCAGAGACATTTGAATGTGGATGAAGCGAAAAAGTACTGTTCGTATAGAGAAAACTGGCGCTCTCTGCCTAGTTCTACTTCGTGATATAGGACTCGGCGTGATATATGTATAAACATTGGTACGGAGATCGAGCCTAACCTTTTGACGTACCACGGCTCAAATCATCTTTATGAATTAATCAAAGTACCGATATAAAGCCATTAGGCTACTATTAGCCAAAGTAGACCGTTGTATTAAAAACCGTTTTGACAATCGTTGCACATACCGTGAAGCGTAATCATTCGATTAGATACTAAATCGATTATTTCACGCCCGTGGGAAAGAATGATCGAGTAATCGACTCGGTAAGTATCGGTTTAATCGTCTTTGTAGGCAAACACGATATCACAATTATGTTAAACTTTCCGAGTGGCTCTGGCGCGGTTTCCAATCGAATTTAGCGAATTGTTTGCCTTGCTCGTTGTAATGTATTTTATACTCTGTAAATTAGAATTTAAAGTATGTATTAGACTTTTCTTAACGCGTGACCGAATTAAACATTTGCGAAAGCTAGATATTTTAAGTTAATCATTACGTGTGCCTAGATATTGAAGAACAGACAAAATTATTATTCAAACTTACTTTACATTAAATGGCGCTAATTTTACTTTCTCTTTTATACCGATCTTCTGGTAAGCACTTTTACACAGTTCTAATGATGGTAGGCAATTACCGTCGTTCATGCTTGCAATGCCCCGACGGCTGAACAGAATTGGATGCAATTTGCTACTAATGTAGCTGGAATAACTCTTATAATATGTCTTTTCCACAAAAAATCTTACGTTTAAATCAAATTTTACGGGCCTCAAACCACGGGGAACGTCTTTATATTTATATATATATATATATATATATATATATATATATATATATATATATCATATATATTTTATGTAACACCCACGATAAATGGGAAATCCGAGTGTGATTTAGTGTCATTGTTGCCGACGTAATAAAGAATACTGACCCGAAATACTAGCTCCATACATGTATAGATAGAGTTGACAATAAAATACCAACAAGTTGGCCTGGCAGTAGGCGGTTAGACGCTTGCAGCACTAAGGCAATCGCACGCTGCCGACCCAGCAGGAATCACACACTGGGTAATCCCCAGGGAGAACCTCAGCAGGGACGTCATTCCACTGCCCGAACCTCGGCGGAGGTGATCTCTTGTGAGCCGCGTAGTGCGTTATTTAAATCACATATTTTATTATTATTGTAAAAAAGACGTCAAAGAGACTGCTATGGGCACAGACAAGGAGAGGGAGGCTCATAAACGACAAGAGTCAAATTCAAATGAACTCATAATATAAAGTTTGATATATGTGTAAGAAGTTTGCATGACTTTAGCTTCTGAACTACGATCTAGTTCTGATCGAATATGCAATAAAAAAAACAACTACTCAGAATTGAAAACGACTAGTCCTACGCACATTCCAATGGCAAATATTAAGAAAAACACGGACTTACACTGTTCTACGAGACATAATTACACCTATCAGACAGGTATGACAATATGGGGACACACGGTCGCATAACCTGTCGAGCAACTCTGCCAACTATAATTCAATAGCGCCAGACGTTTATGGCTAATGCTATTTTAGGACAAAGACTAGAATTGTTTACTTTTTATTGCATTTTTAAGATGATAATAAAACCACTTGAAAGCGCAAATTTATATATTTATATAGCATCTATAGGTATATAGCATCATAATATACCTCTGGCGGAAAGTGAGTGTGTGGGTATTACCTATACACCTCTGCCTACCCCTTCGGGGACCATTTGGGAAGGAGTGAGGATTATATATTTATACGCTTGATAATAAAGGAGTCTCCTGTCTAGCACACGTCCGAAAGATCTCCAAAAGGGTAGGCAGAGGTGCAATAACACTCTTCGCGGAATATATATTTAGTAGTAGTCGAGTCTTGCGGTTTTACTCGTGTAAAAATTTAGTTTAGACAATTTTTTCAGCAGAAAATATATTTTTAAATAAAATAATAATGTGTGTTAATCCAGCTAATTATCTAGCTCCGTGCAAAATTTCATTGAAATCCATTTAGCCGATCTGGCGTGATTGAGTAACAAATATCCATATAATATACTCACAAACTTTCCCATTTATAATATTAGTAGGATCAACACGACTTTAATTGTATGGCAGCGAATCCTGGGTATGTCAGAGAAAGTATGAAAATAGCTTGAATGCAGTTGAGATGCGATCTCTTCGAAAAATGTGCGGAGTAACGATATTAGATCGAATCCGCAATGAAGAGATTTGCAAATCAACTGGCGTGATTGAGGGCGTGATTGTAAAGATGAAAAAAGGCATGCTACGTTGGTTTGGACACATAGAAAGGATGAGTGAAGAAAGATTGACGAAACAGATTTACAAAGCAAAAGTGTGTGCAAGAAGAGGCAGAGGAAGGCCACGTTCCAACTACCTGGATCAAATAGATCGGACTCTCAAGGACGGGAACGTTAAGAGTACTCGAAACCGACGAGCATGTATGAAGAGACTGATGAATGTGGACGAAGCGAAAGAGGTAAGTCTAGAGAGAACTGGCGCTCTAAACTCTCTGCCTACCCCGTTAGGGTCTTGGCGTGATGATATGTATGTATCAACACGACGCAAATGGCGAGTCCGGTGCAGCTTAGCAACGACGCACAAACATGTCTTTGAATTAATTCTTACACGTGTGCAAGTTTCCTCACGACGTTTCCTTCATAGTAAAGCTCTTGTGATATATCACACTGCTTAAGTTCAGAAAAAGTAATTGGTACAGACCGGGCTTTGAGGTTGCCTTCTTGATTTCACAAGCGACTACTTAAACTACTCTCTCATGAATATGTAGTTATATTTATTAAAGTAATGAGACAAGAAGTTGGCTGGATAACTAACTAACTGGTTCACACGACACCTGTAGTGTCTATCCAAATAAGGTATTAAGTCCAGACAGCGGTTATTTAGTTCCTAAGACCCAATAATTAACCTGACTTCAGTGCCCTTCAGACAAGAATATTGTGTTATTATTTTTTACAACTCTTTGGCGGCAGAATATATCAGACACAGCGGCCATGCTTAATTATATAGCCTGTTGAGGTAGTGGTTATAATTATATATTAACTTTAAATAAATAAAAACTTACTAGCGAACCAGAAACGAAACGAGAAGCTGGCAACTTACCTACTAGGTAAGTTTTAATATTTCTTCTTTCTTTTTTTATTTTACCGTCTTTCAGACAATTTAGGCATAATTTAGGGGTGGTTTTAATAGGAGAGAGAGGAGAGGGTTCATTGAGGGGACAATCCAGCAAACGCACATTGATATAAGGTCATACAAAGAGCGTAAATATTTCAATGTTATAAGAAACAGACAATAGTCTGAGTCGAGACGTCGAAACGTCAAGAGGAAATCTGCATACGTTTGAGTAAAAATTCAAAGGCGTGCTTGAGTAACGGCGATGGACTGGCCAGCTGTCACCTAAAATATATCTATGGCGGAAAGTGGGTATACACTACCCCTACGCCTTCGAGGACTCTTGTGGTAAGGCGTGAGGATATATACTAATATTCTCATTGGAACTGTATGAGCAAAAACTTGGCAAAAATTGCATGCATACTTTTTATTTGCTTTCTAGCCTCAGAAAAGTTATTTTGTATCGTATTGTATAAAAACGCGGGCATGGAATGCAATTTGCATAGATATGCATGTCGGATACAAGAAAAAACAGTACTTGAGTAGGTACGGGAGTTGATAGCTTCGAACAAATAGTGATCAAGTATTAATTGGCTTCGTATGTTGTCCGATAAAATAATCATGTTTGAGTGAGTAAATATGTATTTGTAAGCTATCTATGCGTTGAAGTTTCATTTGCGTAAAGTTTCATTTCATATGCCAAATTTCATAAAAATTATCACTAATTTTATATATCTCCTCATCCTCACGCCTTCCCACAAGGGTTCCCGAAGGGATAGGCAGAGGTGTATAGGAATTACCCACACACCCACTTTCCGCCAGAGGTATATTAGGTTTACTAATTATAAATGTATAATATAAGTAGACTACCTACAGCAAAGGCAAGGAAGAATAGAGCCCACCTGCTGGTAAATGGTTATCGTAGGCTATAAACCAAGTCTTAGTTTTGTCCGTAATATAAAGTTAGAGAAACGTACATAAAAGATCCGCGTTATCACTACATATTATATAACAAAGTCGTACGCTGCGTCTGTATGTGTATCTGCCTCGATAAACATAAAAAATACTGAACAGTTTATCATGCTAGTTTCACGAATAGATAAAGTGATTACTGGGGAAGGTATGTTAGTTATCTGGTTTTGTGTAGTGTCAGAAAAAAACATGTGGGCGTAATATGCTCTACCATGCGAAGCCGGGGCGGGTCGCTTGTTAAATCTAATATTAGTTCGGCTCGACAACTTATCTCCCCGTATGTCCACTAAAAGATACGACGTACGATTTGCTGCAGATCGTATACACAATGTTGGACATTAGATTTGTTAACGTTCACCTAATATAAAGGTTAACATAATTATCAGTCTGTTATAATAATAATAATATCCTCACGCCTTCCCATAAGGGTCCCCGAAGGGGTAGGCAGAGGTGTATAGGTAATACCAACACTTTACACGTAACACTTTCCGCCATAGGTATATTAGGTGCCAACGTGACAGATGGCGAGTCCATCGCCGTTACTCCAGCACGACTATACATTTTTGAATTTCTTCTCAGACGTATGCAGGTTTCCTCTCGATGTTTTCCTTCACCGTAAAGCTCGTGGTGTGACTAATCACTGTACTTAAGTTCAGAATAACTCATTGGTACAGTCGGGATTCGAACTCGCGACCTTTGCGTCGCAGGCAACTGCTCGAACCACTCGGCCACCACGGCTCAGTCTGTTAATGTGTTTATATGGAGTTTAAAACCTATCTGTAGATATTTAAGAAGGTAATCCTTGGATCTACGCTACCGCTCAGCTTAGTCACCCGTTAACATTCCTAGCAACGGAAGAACATAGCTTCTATCCATTTAGAATTGGGATTTTTATATATCAATATGTACGGTGTTAAATACATAAAAATACATACAGTAAAACCGTGATGGCCGAAAGGTTCGAGCAGTCTGCAACACAAAAGCTGCATGTTCGAATCCTAATTAATACCAATGAGTTTTTCTGACCTTAATTATAGAGATTAGTCACACCAGAAGTTTTACGGTGAAGAAAAACATCGCGAGGAAACCTACATACGTTTGAGAAGAAATTCTAAGGCGTATGTATAATAGTGCTTGAGTAACTGCAATAGAGTCGCTTTTTGTCTCATTGACACTTCAACTCTGGTGAAATGAGGGTGTCATTACACTTTTGCCTTTTAGGTGCAATATATAACGTTTTGTCTGTTTAATAATTGACAACGTTTGAAGATATAGTAGGATTTCTTAATAACTTATTTATTCAACAACTAACCGCAACGTAACTTCAAATTTACTTGACTATAAAACTACTATAAACTATAAATGAATGATAATAAAACTCGTAGACGGATTTATGGCGCTACGCTTTGAACTTTAGAGCAACTGAAATGAAAACTGTAGATTATTTTAAGAAAAAGTACATAAATAAGCAAAGCATCGTAAATAAGTTGTTAACATCGACTTACTCTCGCATATAAAAAACAAATACAAGAGGAAAGATCGCAAATTCCAATCCCGACTGTACCAATGAGTTTTTGCTTAGCTTGAGTTTGATTAATCACACTTCGAGATTTACTGCGAAGGAAAATATCGTGAGGAAATCTGCTTACGTTTGAGAAGAAAATCAAACACCGATATAGATAGTGCCCCACAATTCATCCTTATATTGTAAGTGTGCAACCTCCCACAAATGTTTGAGTATTATCGGTACACACTGATTACCTATGAGTGCACACGCACACTACAATTAATAGACTCTGGACCCCCTCGACGAGAAATGGGTGGGGCGCATCTTCGTGTATGGCATTATCTACAGCTATGCATGAGAAACCTTCCTGAATTCATCCTTTCTTGACCAAACCAACGTAACATGCCATTCTTCATCTTTACAATCACACCCTCGTTCACATCAGTTGCTTGGAGAATCTCTTCATTGCGGCTTTAATTTTAAATCAAGTCAGAGTTGATATTCTCTATTATTATAAGCACTTCAATACGGCTGCAATTACACTGACATGACGGTAACAACTTGTCAATTACAAGTGTAAAAGACAGTAATTATTACACAACATTGAACTTTATACCATTGCATTAAGGCTTTTGCAAAAACTGACAGTTTGATACAAGCTATGAGCTGATAGCGATTTGTAAGGACTCATTCTTCTTTAATTGAATTTTGATTGACAGTGTGTGTAATTGAATGTTGTGAATGAATGATACGAGGAATTAATGACATGAGGAATGAAAAGGATCGATTCACACTGCATGCATTCTCCAAGGGCGGTGAACGCAAAGTACTTACCTCACGAAAACATAAATACTAGCTGCTGTTCCTGACTCGGCTTGCATTAAATAAAATATTATCATTATGCTAAAATTCCATAGAAAAAGTACATACACATACGTTGTAGGCAATCACTAGTTCTCTCTGGGCTGGGAAAAAAGAGTTTTATTGATAAAGGTTATTCTTCATATATCCTCACGCCTTCCCACAAGGTTTCCCAAAGGGGTAGGCAGAGGTGTGTAGGTAGAGTACCCACACACCCACTTTCCGCCAGAGATATATTCTAGGTGCCAACGTGACAGATGGCGAGTCCATCGCCGGTACTCTTTCCTAAATACACATTTATCGGTAAAGTTATGTATGGAATTCTGATAAAAGTATTTAAAATCGTACAATATAAATTGGCTGTGTTGTCAAGTGCTCACCAAGCAAAAGCATTTTATTTTTTAAAAATATACAGGTTCAAATCTCGCTCTGTAATTAGTGCGGTTTTTAGTCACTCGATCTCAGTGATAGCTTTGTATCTTTAAGTCAAATGACGTTTAAAAGTGATGTATTTTTAATATGAGCGTTAACCAGCCTTTGTATGTTTCCATAAAAAAATACAATACTATTTAAAATTGGCAAACACGCACATCGCCTGTGCTTAAAAAAAAAGTTCCCAACAGTTTTTATTACTTGTTCAAGAACATGCAATCACTAGAACATAATTCGCACTGAGAAATAACGACCTCATTACAGAGATTTTAAAGTACATTATTGCTTGGAGCTCCATTGGTAATACATTTTCAACAATTACTTTAGAAATGTGAATAGTTTTTTCTTTGTTTGTTGTAAGTTTCAACCAAACATAAAAATATATGAATCACTTTTCTAAACGAATGTATCTTCTTCATATTTTTTCTCCATATGTTATAATATGGATTACGTACATTCATTTAGAAAAGTGATTCATAAATGTGTATGTATGGTTTACTAGCTGACCAGCGCAACTTCGTGCGTACCTAAGAGAGAGAGTTGTTTGAGTAATAAATTTTCTGTGAATTTAAAAAGTATTATTTTACGATGAAATATCGCAAAAACAAATTAAAAAATCAGTTCGCTGAGTTCAACTGTTCCGTAGCGAGCCGATTACGCGTCGAGTTGCGGGGCTATATTAACATTATCATATCTATGGCCTAAGATGTTGATTGAAATCAAGTGATTTCAAGTACAATTTCGATTACATTTAAATACTCGTGATTAATAAAACATATTTATTTGGATAAGGATTAATATTATGTTGATAAAACATCTTCGGAAATAATGCATTGATTTCGAACAAATTTTATTACCATAAAAAAGGTAATGGTGAGTCAATCTTAATAGATAGACATATGCTGTCGCGGACTTTTTTTTAGAGCTTTTAAAGAGGAACAATTCCCTGATACATGTTGCGTAACTTAAATCGTTTACGCAGCGCAAGCAACGGAAGCTCTCAAAAAGGAATATTTTTTCCCGTTCTTGCAACATTATTCATTTATGCTTCGCTCCTATTGGTCGTAGCGTGATGTTATATAGCCTAAAGCCTTCCTAGAGAAATGGACTATCCAACACAAAAATATTTTTTCAATTCCAACCAGTAGTTCCTAACGGGGAAGGCAGAGAGTATAGAGCGCCAGTTCTCTCTAGACTTACATACCTCTTTCGCTTCGTCCACATTCATCAGTCGCTTTGCAATGCAAGTGTCGTGAATGAGTGTGTGATTGTAAAGATGAAGAAAAACTTGTTATCTTAGTTTGGACATAAAGTAAGGATGAGTGAAGAAAGGTTGACGATACAGATATTCAAAGCGAAAGTGTGCAAGAAGAGGTAGAGGAAGACCACGTTCTTATGGATGGGAACGTCAAGAGAACTCGAAACCAACAACCTATGGAGAGACCGATGAACGTGGATAAAGCGAAAGAGGTCTGTAATACTGGCAAGAAATGGATCTACTATCTCTGCATACCCCAAGAGGGACTTAGTGTGATGTTAAGTACGTATGTGGTTGAAACGAATTTGATTGAACCCGAAGTAGCAAGCTCTACCAGTGCGCTTGATAGCTAGACTGTCACTCCTAATTGTGAACTAATTATCTAGGTTGGAATCTGTATCAGAAGACAAATCTATAGCCTGAGTATGTTAGAGGAAGTATGAAAATAGCTTGAATGCAGTTGAGATGCGATCTCTTCGAAAAATGTGCGGACTGCGGAGTAACAATTTTAGATCGAATCCGCAATGAAGAGATTCGCAAATCAACTGGCGTGAATGAGGGTGTGATTGTAAAGATGAAGAAAGGCATGTTACGTTGGTTTGGACACATAGAAAGGATGAGTGAAGAAAGATTGACGAAACAGATATACAAAGCAAAAGTGTGTGCAAGAAAATACAGAGGAAGGCCACGTTCCAACTACCTGGATCAAATAGATCGGAGTCTCAAGGACGGGAACGTTAAGAGTACTCGAAACCGACGAGCATGTATGAAGAGACTGATGAATGTGGACGAAGCGAAAGAAGTATGTAAGTCTAGAGAGAACTGGCGCTCTATACTCTCTGCCTACCCCGCTAGGGACTTGGCGTGATGATATGTATGTATGTATCTATAGCCAATAGGTACACACATATCTTCACGCCTTCCCATAAGGATCCCCTGTTCCTCAATAACCTCTTTCCATTAGAGATATATTTAGGTACACACGTGACAGATGGCGAGTCCATCGCTGTTTGTAAAGCACGACTGTACATATGTCTGAATTTCTTCTCAAACGTGTGTAGATTTCTTCCTTCACTGTAAAGGTCGTGGTGTGATGAATTACTACTTAAAAAATTCGAAAATTATCGGGATTCGTACGTGCAATATTAGTGTTGCAGGCGACTATAATATAATAATAATAAATACTAATAAAGAAGATTTAGTGACAAAAATTGAGAAAGGTATGCTGAGATGGTAGAATAAATGAAGAACGATTGACGAAAAAAGTGTATAAGGCTAGTGTGAAATAAAGTGTTGGAAGGGGTAGACCTAGGCGGACGTTTCTAGATCAAATTAGGGACGTCTTGAAAAAAGGTCAGGTCAAAAGTACCCTAAACCGAAGAGCATGTACGAAGAGAATAATGCAAGTGGACGAAGCGAAAGAAGTATGTAAGGATCGTAGCAAGTGGAAGGAAGTGGTCTCTGCCTACCCCTACGGGAAAGAGGCGTGATTATATGTATGTATGTATGTACTAATAATTACCTGGGACAATTCCACGCAAATTGACCTAGTCCCAAATTAAGCAAAGCTTGTGTTATCGTAACTAGTCGATATATTTACTTATATAGATAGATATAGATATAAGCCGTGGTGGCCGAGTGGTTCGAGCAGTTGCCTGCGACGCAAAGGTCGCAAGTTCGAATCCCGACTGTACCAATGCGTTCTTTCTGAACTTAAGTACAGTTATTAGTCACACCACGAGCTTTACGGTGAAGGAAAACATCGAGAGGAAACCTGCATACGTCTGAGAAGACATTCAAAGGCGTATGTATAGTCGTGCTGGAGTAACGGCGATGGACTCGCCATCTGTCACGTTGGCACCTAATATACCTCTGGCGGAAAGTGGGTGTGTGGGTATTACCTATACACCTCTGCCTACCCCTTCGGGGACCCTTGTGGGAAGGCGTGAGGATTATATATAATATTATTATATAGATAGATACATAAATACATTGGGACATGCAAGACTAAGGTACAAATACCCGTGTTCATCACACAAATATCTGCCCTCAGCGGGATTCGAACCCTCGACCTCAAGTTTCGCAGTCAGGAGTCATCGTACCACACGACCACCAGGACTAGGTTCTAATCTCGGGCGGCGTTTCACATTAGGTACTCAGAGACAAATCTGTAGCAATTAGGTAAATGCTTTTAACAGGATTGTTGCGGGCGCGTTTAGACTACCTGGTCGCATTATCCCGTTGTCGTCTGAGTGCATTGCTTGTTTTGTTCCCCACGTCCATTGTAATCTACGGTAGTGTGGATGAACACTTACCTAACACATGAATTAGAACATGGTCTATCGGACAATATTAGATAGAATCGACAAGGACGAGATTCGCAAAGCAACTGGCGCTGGATGTGATCGTAAAGCTGAAGGAATTATATATATATATCCTCACGCCTTCCCACAAGAGTCCCCGAAGGGGTAAGCAGAGGCAAGGAAGTGAAACCGTGACAGGTGGCGAATCCATCGCCGTGTTTCAAGCACGACTAAACATACGCCTTTGAATTACTTCTCAGACGTATGCAGGTTTCCTCTCGATGTTTTCCTTCACTTCACCGTAAAGCTCGTGGTGTGACTAATCACTGTACTTAAGTTCAGAAAAATTCATTGGTACAGTCGGGATTCGAACTTGCGATCTTTGTGTCGCGGGCCACTACTCAAACCACTCCACGGCTTTAATAATAATAAAGTTTATTGTCGTAAAGGCTATATGCTTCACGATCAATTGTACATAACAGTTTCAGCTTAGTGATATTAGTTATAGGAAAGGCTCCCACACTAGGCTGGGCCAGACTGTCTGTCTTTTCTTTTTTTAATTTGCTTTATTAATGTTTAGTACCTACCTACCTTCGTTTAAATATTTTATAGTGTGAGTGTGTGTGTGTGTAGTCACTATTGTACGTTCGAAATAAACAAACTTTTGAGACTCATCTATTGGATATTTTGTATCAAATTAATAGATTTTTACACTAAAGGTTTATTTTATAATGTTCTAAGAAAATCATGTTACTTTGGCTTGAACATATTGAAACGATGAGCGAAGAACTATTAATGAAACAGATGTACAATGGGAAAGAGTATTGACGAAAAGGTAGAGAAAGTCCAAGTCCCCAACTACTTAGACCAAATCGATCGGACTAAAAAATGGGAACGTCAAGAGTATTTGAAACCGGCCAGTATGAAGTGACTGATTAATGTGGATGGGACGAAAGAGGTCTGTAAATCTAGAGAAACTGGCGCTCTACTCCCCCAGCTTGTCCGTGATGGACTCGGCGTGATTTTAAGCACTTAAAACTTCCAATCTAACTCAAATCAAACCACTGCGCTACAGGGGATCTTATCTATAGAACATACATTAGTAAGAGTGGTATCCATAACCTGTTCTTTTACGGTAGTCGGTAAAAAAACAAGTGAACGCATAGAGGTATCTAATTAATTGTTATAGATATTTTAATGTCGCGATTTTGTGATAAATATCCGGCATGAATAATCATCATATAGAGTGGCGACAGAATAGACCGAGTCGTAAATAAGTTTTTATGGCATTCTACAAACTGGTCGCAGTGAAAACACTATCAGTTTTATGCCGTGATTATAATTAGGTACCTACGAAATTGTATTTTTTTTTATTTCACTTCTCGTGTCTGGCAAATACGTTGTAGCAACTTTCAAGTGTGGTCTAAGTGGTGACATTGGTTAATGACAGCTGTCAAATGAACACAAAACAGTACCATGCGAATACGAGCTTTGGAATTATGTATTGACGCTAGTAGTCCCGCCCAACTTCGCTCGGGTGAAAAAATATATATGATATATTTAGGTACCAACGTGACAGATGGCGAGTCCATCGCCGTAACTCTAGCACGAGTTTACATACGCCTTTGAATTTCTTCCTAAACGTATGCAGCCTTCCTCTCGTTTTTGTTTCTTCAGTCTAAAGCTTGTGGTGTGACTAATCTCTGTAATTTAGTTCAGAAAAACTCAATGATAGGTACAGTCTGGATTCTAGCTTGCTATATTTGCGTTACAGGCAACTGCTCAAACCACTCGGCCACCACGGCTCGATTATTGCTAGTTGAATATATATTAATATTTAAGATAAAATGAGTATACATACTTGAAATTGTGATAAGTACGATTTAAAAGTATATATAAGGAGATCAAAAATAATAAGAACAGTTTCTGAAAAAACCGTTAGTTTACGCAATATATTTCAAACATTATTATAGTAAAGTGTTTTAAGAAGTAGTGAACCTGGGTAGGCCATTTACGAAATCCAAAATAAATACCCACTTAGAGAAATCATTTCGTGTAGTGATATCTCAAAAGCCTAATATGCAATCAAGTAAAACAATGATTAAAAAGATAGCCTCCCGTCGGGTCTATCAAAGCCGAGTGCAACTATAACCGTCAGGGATAACAAACCCAACTTTTATGGAATTAAACGCTCAACCAAATTGCAGCCAAAGGGATAGGCTCAAACATGTGCTTGGGAAAACTCTGCCATCCCTAATTTAGACTGCAATGGAATTTAAACTTTACGAGTCATACATTAGAGTCCTCTCACGAATACTACGGCGAACGTTCCCCGATACTCAAACCTACTCTGGTAATTATATGGTATATTTTCGTTTGCAGCCCACTGCTGCATTTCTGTCGAGACTACGAGGGTAAAAAAAAAACCCATTCTGTTGCAGTGCGGACAAATTTAGCGAGAGACGGCAAAAAGCTTGAAAAAACCCCGCGTTCAGACGTTGGCACCCCTTTTTCAAGGTAAATTTTCCGGGAACATTCCGAATTGAGACAACTTGTATTTTTAGTCGTAATTATATGAATTCTAGGTTTCCTATCTGGGCTTTGAAATAACAATGCTTTGAGGGAGTTCTGAAAGAGGTTATATGGCAGAGGGCAATGGGAACTAAATTCCCCACCTCCCAACGGAGTTGAAATTTCGGACCGTTCCAGTTTAGATACCTAATTACTTGTCCTTATTGTGTAACTAGTTGTCCCGCACAGCTTCGCTTGGGTGAAAAAATAAAAGCCACGGACCCAGTGGCGCCACCTATCGGGTGCATTTGTGAATCTAAGCCGTTCTCGAATCCACCGGAAGAAACTTAAAATTTCATTAAAATCGGTTGAATTAAAGTCGGTCGGTAAATTTTTTATTTATATTCTGTGCGTTAATAGAACATCAAATGAAGGAAATGATGTTATTCCTACCTATCTAGGCAAACTTAGCATCGGACACGGTACATTAAGTCATACATACATATCATCACGCTGAGTCCCTAACGGGGTAGGCAGGGAGGTTAGAGCACCAGTTTTCTCTAGACTTACATACCTATTTCGCTTCGCCCACATTCATCAGTCTCTTCATATACTCGCCGGTTTTGAGTACTCTCTATGTTTTCGTACCCCGACTGTACTGTACCGACATGCTAAACGATTCATATAAGGCATATGTTAGTTCAAGAATGCTTGTGATTTTTATTACTACGAGATGAGAAACTATTTTCCAATACATGAGAGCGTGCGATGACATTCACTCGCAACAGTCAATATCATGGCTTCGTTTCAATAAAAATACTTTTCGAGTACTAAACAATAAACTGGTTGAAATTTTGTTGCCATTTGAAAATGGAACGAATATTTTGAATGCCCAAATCCATTTCCATGAGTCTATACTGCATTAGGAAGAACTTTATGTAGTAGACAACAAAGTCTAATTTGGCAAAAAAACTCACATCAAGCGATATTATGAAAAAATCTTTGAACAATCGAAAACCACGTAACCGTTCTAAATTTAAAATAGTACATTTAAATAGGTTGGATACAGTCTGGCGTTGTAGATTTATGTACGGGCAAGCGATGTTATAGATAGTAGAATGTACATAAACGATTTTTGTTTCTTTTTCTGTCTGTCACGCGTCCTACGCAAAATAGAATGAGCAGTGACGAGTGATGACAGACTATGATATACCAAAGCTAAGGGCTTCCAGCCGGCTATGGTCGAGGTTTTTTAGTCTTGGCTCGGAATTCAAGTATTACTGTTTTGTTTGCGTCAACATATCTTATAAATGGTTTTGACATTGTGAAGATAAATAAGCCATTAATTTTTAAAACATGCTCCTTAAAATAAATATATTGACATTGTGCCATATGGCAGAACAGACTAAAAAAGCATTGAAATCTGCTATCTATCTGTGTAAGTACAGTAATTTCAATTAGCTGTTTATTTTGTAAAAAAAATAAAGGGTATAAACTAATATATTGTAATTAGTATTAATGTCATTAGAGGTAAAAGTTGATTTAAAGTCTTCGAGTGTCTAAGCTATGCTCCTATTTAAAATTCAATTTAAAGTAAGTACAGTGTTATTTAAACATAGACTGGCCAGAAACATGTCTCGATAGTCAATTTGAATTTAGAATTTGCAGCGATCCGATTTTCGAAAAGCGGACGGCCTGTCAACTAGATATATGATAAATAATGAATAGAAATACTCTTTCAGAGCAATCCATCTAAAGAGTATGTATGTCGTATTCTGTTTATTAATGTTCGTTTAAAAATATGAATAAATCCATTAGATGCATCATACTATGTAAAAAGCTTTGCGCAATCTAATTGTTAACTGTTATTATAGAGAGTGAATGTTCAGTAGCTGCCGAAAATATGCTGTCGACAGTTAAATGTTAAAACAACCGATTAATCGTGGGTTGCCATGTTTTTTTAACACAAACCATAGGTATGTATGTAGATATTGTATTGCGCCATATTCAAATTCTCATAGTGCTATTCGAAATATTATAATGTAGTCTGTCGACCGACGAGGTTGACGAACTTTCATTAACAGTCATCCCCATGAAATTTCACCACGTGTGGTAAGACGGTCCATTTATATTGGTGGCTTAATGAAATGAAACAATTGAACATGTGAATCATCACCAGAAGTCACATGTGATAAGTTTTGAACCGGATATCGACACGTGTTCAAAATTGGACCCCTCTTCAACGCAGAACGACGTACAAGGGGGCGTATTCTAAAAATACGCAGTGGAAATACACGCACGATATTCAGTGCGTTCGGTTTGCCCCGGCGGACGGGTCTTCGCCGCCGAAAATTCGAACTTCGAATCCTTTTGTTTGGCGAAAATGATTGAGAGTGTTTGAATTTCGAACGCGCCGTGCATTTGATCGAACTGTTACATTACCTGTGTAGGTTCTGTGTTATTCAGAAGCGAATACTTTTTTAAAACAGGTTGCCGCCAAGGTGAGTTAACTTATTTTTTTTCATGGAGAATTTATAACCATATTTTTTGGCGGTCAAATGAAATAATAATAAAATTCACGACCAATTTTATTAAAAAACTATTTAATTTGACGTAATTGATAGAATCAATTCTATTAATTTTTTTGCGTAGTAAAACAACATAACCTAGGTCGTTTCAATACTATTTGAGTTTTTATGAAATTCAGGGCTATAATTTGACTAATATAAAATTCAGGGCAATCCGTTCGGAAATACATATTTTTATTAAAACTGAACAAGTCTGACCCTTATAACAAATCTTATTTTCGCATTTCCGTTTAAAATTAAATCTGAAAGTGCTGAAAAATCTGTTGATGTTTTTATTTGAAGTTACGCACACAGCTGCTTGAAACTAGTCCAATCCTGTTGAATCTAGACAAAACAAGTGTGCACAAGCTTTTCAAACATAGTTCTTTTTTGTTTTAGAATTCAGCTATTTTTTATCTAGAATTGTTTTTATGTTTTAAATGTATTTAAAATGAGGTCGAATTTAAGAATCGCTTTAACTGTCACTGTTAATTTATGCAAATATATTTTCTATACACACTACAATTATAAAAAGATTTCATCTGTAAGTTTGTCTTTATATCCAGATCTACAATTTTCAAATCTAGATCCAATATAAATAACACTCCATTAGAGCAGAGTTGGCCGAGTGGTTAGAATTGCCGCCTGCAAAGCGTTAATCAAGGCTAGTGCGAATCCCGACTGTACCAATGATTTTTTCTGAACTTGAGTACATTGAAAGGAAATCCTGAGAGGAAACCTTTGAAATTAAATTTGAAAATAAATTCAAAGGCGTATGTCGTGGTCATGCTTGAGGAAAGGCGAAAATTAGGTGTTGTTACACCGTTTACCCCTTCAGGGACCCTCGTGGGAGTTAAAATCTTACTTAGTACTATAAATACGATATTTGTTCGTCTTTGACGCCAAAACTACAGAAAGGAATAGAATAGGATGACATTTGGCACAGTGATAGATTATTAGCCGGATTTACATAGAGGCATGTGGATTAAGCGAAAGAGGTATGTAAGTCTAGACAGAACTGGCGTTCTACCCTCTGCCTATCCCGTGAGGAATTCGGCGAATCATTCAGAAAAACTCATTGGTAAAGTCGGGATTCGAACTTGCGATCTTTGTGTCGCAGGCAACTGCTCGAACCACTCGGTCACCGCGGCTTTATACATCTTTATATATATAATTCTTCTGTGAGTGTGTATGTCACTGAACTCGTCTCAAACGACTGGACCGATTTTGATGAATTTTTTTGTGTGTGTTCAAGGGGATCTGGGAATGGTTTAGATTCACAATTGGACCCGATAGGTGGCGCCACCATCTTTTTTTTTCCACCCAAGCGAAACTGGGCGGGACAACTAGTTTTATATATTTTATTGCAGAAAAACCACCCAATGATCTATAAACTTTTACTCACTGAACCGCGCTAGAATACGCAATTAAAAGTTATGTATACCCCTATAGGAGCGGAGGTAGGCACTTGTAGAAAGGTGGGCTATTGATGAAAAGTTTTGGATTTCGGGGTTTTTCATACTCATACAACTTTCAGACAAGATCGTCTGGTCTAGTAGTTAGAGCTCTTGGCTGCAAAACTTTAGGTGGTGTGCGCAAAGGTTTGATATTACCGAGGGCAGCTATTTTTAAAATTAACATGACTCATTGTAACTAAGTCTTGGATATAGGACGGCCGTCTGGTCTAGTGGTTAGAGCTCCTGACTGGGAACTTTAGGTCGCGAGTTCGATTCCCGCTGAAGGTAGATATTTGTGTGATGAACATGAGTATTTGTACCTTAGTCTTGGATGTCCTATGTATTTATGTATATATCTATCTATATAAGTAAATATATCGTTGCCTAGTTACCATAACACAAGCTATGCTTAATTTGGGACTATGTTAATTTGTGTGGAATTGTCCCAAGGTTTTATTCTAAATGTATATATCTAAGAGCCGAGTTCGAATCCCGACTGTACCAATGACTTTTTCTGCACTTAAGTACAATGATTGGACACGACAACAGCCTTACACTGAAGGAAAACATCGAGAGGAAACCTACAATTTTGAATACATACAAAGATATATATTTTAAATATGCTTGAGAAACAGCAATGGTGTGCCATCTGTCACGTTGGCATCTTAATCTACCTCTGCCTACCCCTGGAAGCCTTGTTAGTAGGCTATCTGCGTCTTTAAGGGCCTAGCCGACAAAGTGAACCTCCTAAAATCGAACAAAGGATAGTGATTGTATAATGGCTCTCATATTTTTAGAAGTCCTCTAATGAGTTGTATTATTAGCTGAGAGTGTAGGACAGTTCAAGTGGTTTGTCGCATTTGCATCTATATCGGGATAGGGCAATGAACTTATACGGACCACATACCCGCAATACATAGCCTAGTGTATTTTTCATTAGCCTTCGTCCCATGACTTCTATATGTTGGCTTCCAACCCTAATGACATCTATATGACTAGTTTTACATACATACATACATACATACATACATACATACATACATACATACATACATACATACATAATGATCACGCCTCTTTCCCGTAGGGGTAGGCAGAGACCACTTCTTTCCACTTGTTACGATCCTTACATACTATGAAGCGAAAGAAGACTTTCATTATTATATATCATGACTTGTGTTGATCTAAATAAAAATATTATTATTTATAAATCACAAAATACCTATATATATATAATAATAATAATATATCCTCACGCCTTCCCACAAGGGTCCCCGAAGGGGTAGGCAGAGGTGTATAGGTAATACCCACACACCCACTTTCCGCCAGAGGTATATTAGGTGCCAACGTGACAGATGGCGAGTCCATCGCCGTTACTCAAGCACGACTATACATACGCCTTTGAATTTCTTCTCAGACGTATGCAGGTTTCCTCTCGATGTTTTCCTTATCCGTAAAGCTCGTGGTGTGACTAATCACTGTACTTAAGTTTAGAAAAACTCATTGGTACAGTCGGGATTCGAACTTGCGACCTTTGCGTCGCAGGCAACTGCTCGAACCACTCGGCCACCACGGCTTTTATATATATACCACGGCTATATTAATCTGTGGTACTGAAACCTTTCGCGGCTTCTCCCGCGTGGAGTTCGAGAAAGTAGCTTTGGAAGAGCATCATACATTATAATATAAGAACTTTGAATTTTACAGGATTAAAAAAGAAAAAGTAGCCTATGTCCTATTCCTAGGTATCAGCTATCAGCATTTCAGCCAAATCGGTTCAGCCGTTTGGCCGTGAAAGAATCGCAAACATCCAAACTTACAAACTTTCACATTTATAATATTAGTAAGATAAGATTAATCATATATATATATATATATATATATATATATATATATATATATGCTACTAGTGTCCGACCGAAAGAGTAGGCAGAGATGGGTAAATAGTACTACCACATTTCACCGGAGATATGTTTTAATTGCTAACGTGACAGATGGCGAGTCCATCGCCGCTACTCAACCACGTCTATACATACTACGTCTTTGAATTTCTTCTCAAGGTTCTGCAGGTTTCCTCTAGATGTTTTCCTCCACCGTAACTCTAAGATGCGACTTATCACTGTACTAAAGTTAAGAAAAACTCATTGCTACAGTCGGCATTCGTTCGTTTTTTCATCTATTTTTTTTTATACCACAAGAGTGGCAAACAAGCATACGGCCCATCTGATGGGAAACGGTTACCGCAACCTATTAACGCTCACGATACCGAAGTATCACTTGCGTGTTGCCACTCTGTGTTCGGAGAGTTATAGTGTGTTGGCAGCATAATGGGTTTAATCCCTCTGCTTCCAACACAATGTAACAATCCTCCCCCCTCCCCAAGGAGCTCATTACTGGAAACCTTATTCACCGCGTAGGAACACAACACAATAAATTGTGTTATTTGGCTACGGACTTCTATAAGGTGGAGGTCCTGCCCCAGTCGGGCAGCTCCGAAATCGAACGGGAAACCCGTTTTTATATTATTTATTATTATACCTTTACGTCTTCCACCAAGGGTATTTGAAGGGGTAGGTGTAACGTTACCCTCTTTTGGCCGGTTATATGTAGGTGATTTTAGTTGTGAAATTAAATACTATATATATCTTTCTCACTCTAACACACACATGCTTCCCGACAAAAACTGTAACAAATATATAATAAGCCATTTATCTTAACACGTGGCAAACAGACCACACAGGGTGATGCAACGTGATCGTAAATTGTAACTCAAAACGTATGGGTTCTGTAATGACGTCATAGAGATAAAATATTTACAATGGTGATCGCATTCATACGTTTGGCTCTAATAATGACCAAGCAATCTCAGACTGATGGATGAGTGAAGAAAGATTGATGAGACAGATATACATAGCGAAAGTGCGTAGAAGAGAGTCAGAGGAAGACCACGTTTCAACTACCTAGATCAAATCGATGGAACATAGCATGAAGTTCTTCAAGGTGTCTGAAAAGATTCCTGCAGGATCGGCAACGCGCGAGTGATACCCCTGGTGTTGCAAGCGTCCATAGGCGGCGGTAACCGCTTACCATCAGGCGGACCGCATGCTCAAAAACACTCAAGAAAGGGAATTTCAAGACTTTAAAACCGTTGATCATGTATGGAGAGACTGATGAATGTGAAAAGGTCTGTAAGTTAAGAGAGAGTGCCAGACTCTACTCTCTCTGCCTATCCCGTGACTCAAGGTGATGATATAAGTTTTAGACTGTTTCATATTACAATCTTTCGAATGTTCTAAATTTGAAAACTATTTTGGGATCATAGACAAACTCTACAAACGTAACGAACTGGCATAAGTCTAGTAGTCCTGAACTCTATGTATGCTCATATTGCAGATTCAAGCCCGGCGGTCTGCTACTTACCAGTCGAGTTTATTTGCAGTGATTTTTTAGTCTAAACATTTTGAAATGCTTACGTGTGCAGAAGCTGTCTATGGAATGATATTTTCACCGTCTGTCACAGTTATACTAACATTACAAAGAACCAGAGCTATAGATAGTGCCATCCACGTAGACGCGCCTTACTATTCTTCCTTAGTATCCTTCACTATAGTGTAAGTATGCAACCTTCCACTAATGTGTGAGTATTATCAGTACACACTGATTACTTATGAGTGAGCACTCGTCACACTACAATAGACTCAGGTCATACTCTCCGTATCCCGCGATCCCTTCGACTAGCAATTGGTGGGTCTTCGTAGATGGCACTATCTATAGTCCATTTAAATGCAGCAACGAAACAACAATTCTACATATTTGTATTACAAGTGGCATTATAAGACCACGGTAAAGAGGGGACTCTTCTAATACAGGTTATTATAACTTAAAAGAAGAGATCCCAAACCATGTCACATATAACTTGTAACTCAATAAAGAATTTTTTATTATTATTATTATTATTATTATATAGAAACAGATGTTTTGCATTAGATGGTCCGTTTATTGAGAAATACTATAGTATATATCTTCGCCCATTCCCAAAAGGATCCCCGAAGGTGTAGGCAGAGGTGTGTAGGTACCCACACCCCTGCCTTCTACTACCCACGTTCCGCGAGTTTATGGCCGTTACTCAACTATACCATACGCCTTTGAATATCTTCTCAAACTTATGTAGGTTTCCTCTCAATGTTTTCATTCAACGTAAAGGTAATAGTGTGACTCGAAGCGGAGCTCTTAAAGTTATAGCAACAACGATTTATAGAAACTATATGTTTACAGTATGTCCAGAAAAATGGGTGTCGTTGTTACACATCTGCCTACCCTATTAGAGACACTTGTGAGAAGGCGAGTAGATAAAATATAATATGAACACCGCATGCGCGTGGGAAAATGATATGTACGAAGCAAGTACTAGTTACTTCGAACTGAAGCACAGTAACCAATCAGGTCTCACATTGCACGGTTACAAAGTAGTTCACGCTCAGGCTGTGGATTGAACTCTAAGGTTTTCCCTACAGAGGACTCGGTACGATGATATGTATGTATACAGAAAAACATATATATCTAAAAACACAGAATGGGGCTCATCGGTATCACGATTAGGGTGCCGGCCATAACGGAGCTTAGCTTTCTGCATCAGGCCCTTGATCCAACCATCTAACGAGAGTCTCTTCAGATGATGGTCGAAGTTCTTTTGCATTAGGCCGTTGGCCGCTATGACTATTGGTACAATGGTAGCTGAGTCTTCAACCCACATGTTGACAACCACATCGTAGCCACTCAGAAGTTGGTATTGGACACATTCGAACGACTGACACATAAAGAGTACAAAATCCGACCATAAAACCGTTTCCGTCCACAGTCGTAAACAAAACCTCAAATATGATGAGAAACCACCCGCTATGCTTACGCCGCTTAATGCTAATTAACTAAAGTACACACAATTATAAAAAGTAGGCGTTAAAATAATATTTGTCCGACCACATGGCTCTTCAGATATTAAAGGTCATGGATGTTTAGAGAATGGAACGGATAGGGAGCGAATCATAGCGCGCCGTGCGGTATAGTTGAGCGTAATGTTATTGATACTTTGATGTTGTTTAATGGAACAATTAATAACAAGGAATGAGCCATGCCGTGGTTTGTACAGTTTGCAAGTTTACATTTTGAATATACTTATCAGCTTTTTGACGTGACAAAGTCTAACAAATCGATGAACGCCAGCTGCATGCACGAAAAAGGTTGACTCATTGTCCCGTTACGCTCATTGTAACGTTACGATCGAAGCGAGAGCGCTACACGAGCGAGCGAAAAGCACGATCTTGTTATGACGTTGTCACTTTATCCGTAAACCGACTTTACAGACAACCGATTTTTCGAACTTAAGTCCAGTCACACCACGACCTATACGATACGACGAAGGGAGCTTGCATACGTTTGAGAATCAATTCAAAGATTTATAGTCGTGCAAAGGAAGCATATGCCGCGTCCATCATCCGTCACGTTGTCACCTAAATATATCTGCGGAGGGGAAGGGTGTTGTTACACCTTTGTCTGTCTCTTGGGATTCCTTCTAGGAATATATACCTATAGATAGGTATTATACGCAGACATAGACTGTTATGTATCAGGGATGTTTGCAGAAATGCACGTTGATTGCTTATTTTGCAATTATTGGAAAAGATTGGTGAGCTGAGTGCAGGCCAGCTCCAACAGCATCCTGGGCATGATGGCGAATAGGCTGGACTGTTGTGTTGTGAATCGCTGCTGGAATTCAGAAGCAATGATTCATTATATTTAAACTGTGTTTAAGTTACTATAGATAGTGCCATCCACGAAATGGCTCCAATATTCTTCCTTAAAGTGTAAGTACGCAACATCCATATTGATCACATAATTAATCTATATTAATAAATAACTTGGGACAATTTCACACCAATTTCTCTTGCCCCCTTGTTAATTGTATATTAAGCAAAGCTTGTGTTATGGTAACTAGACAACGATATATTTACTTATATATATATAGATATATACACAAATACACAGGACATCCAAGACTAAGGTACAAATACTTCTTTCGGTGGCAAATATTTCTCGGCGGGAATCGAATCAGTTCTGCAAGTTTCGCAGTCAGGAGCTCTAACCACTAGACCAGACCGCCCTCACAACTATTACAGGCGATAAATTAGACATTGCAAAACGCGGTGACCGATCCAGAGTCTCATATATCCATGATAACAGACAAAGTACGCGCAGATGGCTGGAGGCATGTGTCACATATTTCTGTCACGTGGTACTGATTAATCATTACACCACAAAATGTATGCAATGCTAGCTTTTGCCCGCCGCGTCTGCCTCATACATTTTCGAGTATTTCTTCCAGGATACATACACATGTATATAGGCATGGGTAGAATGAGAGTAGACCGCCAGTTGTCTCTTTGGCTTCAACAGTTTCTGCATACATAATAGCCTAGCCCTTCGGGGACCCTTGTGGGAAGGTGTGAGGATAAATTATTATATATTTATATCTACCTATAAAAGAGTATGTACAACTAATGGTAGGTAAATAATTGAGCTATTAATGCGGCACTTGTTACGACTAGTTTTCGAGAATGTCTGTCTGGCGCCTGATACAAGATCAGCAAGTGTGAATAAATTAAAGAAATCAACATGATTACGAGGTCGGTGAAAGAGGATAAACTTGTTCTTACAACCTGGCGACGCGATATTCAATAAAATTTTTTGTTCAACGTTAGGGACACAGGGAACACTTATTGAACGTCATATACTTAATAAAAACTAAAGTTACCACCGTTTCCAAGAAAAATACCTGCCAGGAGAAGAAACGGCGAATCAAACTCCCCGGTTTTCTCTTTTAACATTTGTTCCCTTTTACGTAGGGGTAGAAAATATTGTCATCACTATAGAAAGGCACACATGTATATGCTTAATGTACATCTATCTCTTTCGTCAATCAATCAATTCTACTTCCTATAAATATTATAGATGCAATAGTTTGTATATACATCCTTACACCTTCCCACAAGGGTCCCCAAAGGGGTAAACAGAGATGTATAGGTTATATAGGTAGATATATAGTATCCACACATCCACTTTCCGCCAGAGATATATTTTATGTGCCAACGCGCCGTTACTCAAGCACAACTATACTTGAATTGCTTCTCAGATGTATACAGTAAACCTGCATCTCGCTCTCCATGTTTTCCTTCTCCGTAAAGCTCGTGGTGTGACTAATCACTTTATTTAAGTTCAGAAAAACTCATTGGTACAGTCGCGATTCGAACTTGCGATCTTTGTGTCGCAGACCACGACTCGAACTACTCGGCCACCACGGCTTTTAGTATGTGAGGATGTCTTGGAAAAAACCTGTCAGGAGAAAACACGTCGAGGCTAACACCCCGGTTTCCTTTTCAGTTTTTCAGTGTTTCAACCTTCACCATTAAGCCCGTGTTCTTGTGACTAATCACTGTACTTGAGTTCAAACTTGCAATCTTTGTCTTGTAGGCACTCGAAGAGAGAGGTAGGGCATAACGGGTTTCCCGTTCGAATTCGGAGCTGCCCGACTGGGGCAGGACCTCCACCTTACAGAAGTCCGTAGCCAAATAACACAATTTTTTGTGTTGTGTTCCTACGCGGTGAATAAGGTTTCCATTAATGAGCTCCTTGGGGGGGGGGGGGGATTGTTACATTGTGTTGGAAGCAGAAGGATTAAACCCATTATGCTGCCAACACACTATAACTCTCCGAACATAGAGTGGCAACGCGCAAGTGATACTTCGGTATCGTGAGCGTAAATAGGCTACGGTAACCGATCACATCAGGCGGGCCGTATGCTTGTTTGCCACTGTTGTATACAAAATTTTCTCAATTTTGAAATAAATATCAATTGATATAAATTTATATCAATTATAAATAAAATATAAAATTTACGATAAAGCCTTCGCAAGTTGACAGTTGTTGTAGGTTAATATCAGGTTAATACAATATGCAATTGAAAGTAAATATTAACATTAATTACATCGCCATTCTGTTATTCTCGTTGCCATGGAGAGTACGAGAGCACCAAAAACGTAACGCTGTCATTCATCAGTAGATTTTACCTCTCATATTTTTCTCATACCGGGCGCCTTATATATGAAAATCGATTCTTAAGTAGTAAACTCCAATAAACTCCAAAAATTTGGACATAAAACAAAATTAACGTAATAAAATAAAATTTTATTATATAACACTTCCCGATGATAGGAAATGCCACTATTAGCTAGATTTTTGTCCGGCTAGCATTCCTGCACTCAAGAATGGAGCAATACGGCATATATGCACTTGTTTTTCAAACTTATTGAAAGCGGATTGTACAACTCACACACAAGCGGCGGCGGCGTACTGAGCGCGGTTGGTCACAACCAAATTAGAAAGTTGCGCACCACAGGTGCATGCGCACCAAAAACGTAACGAGGTCATTCATCAGTAGATTTTACCTCTCATATTTTTCTCATACCGGGCGCCTTATATATGAAAATCGATTCTTAAGGAGTAAACTCCAAAAAGTCTCGGACCACTCGGCCACCAAGCGTAAACTTGTTAAGCAAATCGTATAGACGTAACATTTTTTATTCTAATCTGTCAAAGCTACAATTTCTATTTACTCACATAATCCGTCCATTAAAGCTTGAATATAATTTTTATTGGAATTTAAATTCAATTAACTGACACTATAAGGTCGTAAATAATGTTGCCTAAATACATTGATGTGAAAACATCGCCAAATGATGCCTTAAAACAGCGGGAAGTGCTTAAACATATTTTTACGTAAATTCCAATTAATATAAATTATCTATTTAACGCTACTAATAAAATCAATACTAGCCTAGTCCTGCGATTTCACCTTCATTATTATTATATAAAAATTAAATTTCTGAACTTGAGGACACAGTGATTAGTCACACTACGAGTTTACGGTGGAGGAAAACATCGAGAGGAAACCTGCATACGTTTGAGAAGAAATTTTATGTATGTTCGTGCGCGACAAACGGCGATGGATCACGTTGGCACCTAAAATATATCTTCAGCGGAACGTGGATGTGAGGGTACCCATGATGACCAGCTTATAATTAGCCTTACTAATAAACAGGCTATACAATGCAAGATATCTTTTAAAATCGGTGAAGAAGCCTGAGTGCTTCCGAAGAAACAAACTCTTTGTTCATACATACATATCATCACGCCAAGTCCCTAACGGGGTAGGCAGGGAGTATAGAACGCCAGTTCTCTCTAGACTTACATACCTCTTTTACTTCGTCCACATTCATCAGTCTCTTCATACATGCTCGTCGGTTTCTTTGTAATATTGGTTATATATATAAGTATATATAGATACACGTTGAGCAGAATAAGGTCCATAATTATGATGAATGTAAAAACTAATGAGTAGATTTAAATATTAAAAAAATATTGTAACTATTTGAACCACCCACGACTTTAAGAGAGTTTTGAACCTAAAAAAACATTAATTTATGAAGACTGAAAAAATCTCGCGACGTCACAAATTATGTTCTTTTTCTTAAAAGATGACTTAGTAATTAGCAGGCGAGGATCCGGAGTTTCTCTCGAATGAGGGATTTTTGGCTGCTACCGTAACTTTTTGAAATATTTTTCTAAAGTATGGAGAAATAAAACTATGTATATATCTCTGGTGGAAAGTGGGTGTGTGGGTATTACCTATAATCCTCTGCCTACCCCTTCGGGGACCCTTGTGAGAAGGCGTGAGGATATATTATTATAAAAATATACCCACTTTAATATAAAGTGTGTAAATAGATGTATAGAAAATTTATGTTTTACATTGTCGTTTACAGAATTTTTCAATGTACCCTTCTTGCATGCTGAACTAAAATTTACTTTAAATATATTTTCTTTTGTTGCAGTACAGAATGCATCACGCCGATTCCTGAAACCACACAAATGAGACAAAAACAACATTTAAACTGTAACCAATATGTGCGTTCAACATAAACGAATATGGCGGCACAAGACAAAAGGGAATTCAAAAATGGAACGGCGGCTATAGGGCTGCGCGAGCGCAGGGATGATTCGAAATTCGAAAATAGAACGATCCGCCGGAAATGGAAACGACCGGATGCGGGGCTTTGGTTCCTGTTGGTTTTGATGACCGGTTGCTATGGTTACCAAGAGCAGCGGTTCGCGATGGAGCCACAAGATCAGGTAAACATTTTTTGCACGCTTCTGTGGTTCTAAGAAGTTCGAGTCGTATGGTATCGGCTTGTTTGTTTGCCCGGTAGCCGGGGCTATAAATAGTGACATTTGTTTTAAAGATAACAGGAGATTTCTTGAAGCTGTTGCTTGAAAGTGCAAACAGATTGCGGTTGGGACCGTTGTAGGTAGCAGGACCGATCAGTTTTAACTATACGTTCGTAGGTTCTTCATCCTTCAGCTTGGTATCTGGGTAATATCGGTTCCGTTTCGATTTAGAGAATCTTTATTATATCTATAAGACATTTTTTAAAAATTAAAAAATTTCACTTATAAGACAAATTAATTTTACTTGTTGTATGAGTGTGTGTGTTGGTGTGAGAGAGGGAGAGTATGTGTGTGTGCGTATTCGTGTGTATACATCACATGGTATAACAACACCCTCATTAAAATACATTACGTGGTTTGAAAGGTCTTTGCTTCCAGAAGTGGACTCAGCGCCTTCGTTGTATACTCTGTATTGGTGTAAAAACGCAGTTGTTATGATTCCATTTAATTTTTTTTCTTTTTTTTTCTACCACTTGGGTGGCAAACAAGCATGCGGTCCGCCTGATGGTAAGCGGTTACCGCCGCCTATGGACGCTTGCAACACCAGGGTATCACTCATATTCATATACGTAATAGGTAACCATCTGTCACAATACATCTCAGTACTACTTACACCCGTCTGCCTACCCCTTCGTGGACCCCTGTGGGAAGGTGTACTATATGTAAATGTACTTACATACATATCATCCGGTCGGGTCTCTAACGGGGTAGGCAGAGAGTATAGAGCGCCATTTCTCTCTTGACTTACATACCTCTTTCGCTTCGTCCACATTCATCAGTATGCCAACATAAAATACTTCTATTAAATCTGTTTAACAGTTAGAACTTTTAAACTTGAACAATTAATTCTAAAAATGCAGTTCGGAACTGTTAACTGTTTAGTTTACAAACTTGTATACATTCAATTATTTAATGTACATTGTATATTGCCCGGGATTCCACTAATCTATTTAATAAATATTCATGAAGCATTATTACCATGCAGACCCGTTTATATGCTCCACAAGATCATTATCTACTACTTATTATATTATGCATGCGACTTTGATAGTTTTAAATTTGGAACAATAGATTTAATGTATTGAAATAAATTCCGATTCAATCGGAAATAGTGTTTTGACAGCCCTAAGATGACGATTTGACAACCCTATTGTGGATGTATAATACTTACGAGTTAGTCCTGTGGTGACCGAGTGATTTTATATCCCGACTATGGGAAATTTGTGTACAGTGATTAATCACACAAGGAGCTTTACGGTGAAGGAAATCGTGGAGAAAAAACCTACATACGTAAAGTCGTGCTTTAGTAACGGCGATGGACACGCCATCTGTCACGCTAATACCTAAATATATCTATGGCTATTTGTTTCAGAGTGCAATTGTGGGATCTAGAGTGACATTGCCTTGTCGGGTGGAGAACAAGGCCGGTCACCTCCAATGGACCAAGGATGATTTCGGCCTCGGAACACATCGCAACCTGAGTGGCTACGAGAGGTACTCCATGATTGGGAGCGATGAAGAAGGTAACTATATTGATTGAATTATGTATACTCTACCAAAAATATATCTCCGGCGCAAAGTGGGTGTGTGCCTGTACACCTCTGCCTCTCCCTTTGGCAACCCTTGTGGGAAGCCGTGAAGATAAATTGTATTGTTTTCTTCCCGAATTCAAATCCCTTTTTCTTCTTCTGAGCTGAGATAATAGGTTAGTGTGCTGGACGATCGTACAAAAATTACTTATTTTTCTCTACTCCTTTACCCCTGAAAATGTTTACTATATACTAAATATAATGAATACTAAAGAATGAATACTTCATTTCATGACGTACGTTTGAGTTCCTCACGCCTTCCCACAAGGGTCCACGAAGGGGTAGGCAGAGGTGTATAGGCAATACCCACACACCCACTTTCCGCCAGAGATATATTTTAGGTGCCAACGTGACGTGGCCAACGTGGTTTAATCTATACTCCTAAGAAAAACGTGTGTATTGAAACGGCAATGGACTCACTATCTTTCACGTTGGCACTTAAAAATGTATATCTACGGCGATAGGAGCTTGTTGCTACACCTTTTGGGATCTACTACCCCTTCGGGCATCTTTTACGTAAGGGGCTGTCCATTAATCACGTGACTCGAAAGGGGGGGAGGGGTTCGACAAAAATCTCAAAATATCACAAGGGGGAGGGGGGTATAGTAAGGTGTCACGTGTACTAATTTTTTCGTCAAACGCGTGATTTCTAAACCGAAAATCTAATCAAGCGGCGTGTAGAGTAAGTAACCTTTCTGTCTAGAAATTTTTATTATGGTCCTTAATTTTATAGAATAGGATTAGATTATACTTTATTATACCGGTAAGATTCTTTGTAGGTACAAAAAAATACACGTGATTTTTGTTGGAGAGTGGGGGGGTAATCGTAAACCTCACCACGTATTACAATGGGGGAGGGAGGGGCTTAAAATGTTAAAAAAGCATCACGTGATTAGTGGACAGCTCCTAAAGATAAGAAAAAAAATATTTAAAAAGAGAATCTAGCGCCAGTTATCCGGTCAACGCACTACGCGCTTTACCCGTGACTCAGGCATTGTAAATAAAAGCGCACTTTAACTCCCACTCGACACTGCATTTCAATATAGTTTCGACTTTATTACATCGGACTCAAGTCTTGAATTCGAATGTGGGAGGCAATGAAAAGTGGGAAAATTATGACGTCAGTTTCCTTTCTACACTGATATGTTAAATTATTTTACATTCGGTAAGTAGGTATATAAACACTTGTCAATTTAATATTAAAAAAAAACATGTTGCATTGGCTTGGACGTAGACAGGACGGGTGGAGAAAGACTGACGAAACAGATAAACAAAGCGAAAGTGCCTGGAAAAAGCAGAGGAATACCACGTGCCAACATTCTATACAGAATCACTAAATAAATATAGTTTAAAAAAAAAAACTAAAAAAACACGCTTTTTACAGAAAACTAAACTAAAAAATAAAAAATAAATTTAAATAAATTTGAATTAATAATAGTGTACAAATTCTTAATAAATAATTTAAAAAAAGCGTGGGGTGCATGGTGTCAATAGTTCTAAATATTTTATTGATATCTGTCAATAAAATACTTATATCTATAAGAATAGAAGATTTATTATTTCGACAATATCTTAAAAAGCACCCCACGCTTTTTTTAAATTATTTATTAAGAATTTTTACACTATTATTAATTCAAATTTATTAAAATTTATTTTTTATTTTTTAGTTTAGTTTTCTGTAAAAAGCGTGTTTTTTTTAGTTTTTTTTTTAAACTATATTTATTATTAACTTTTTAGTTCGATATTTTTCAAAAGGGAGACAGAGAAACGGCTACGAGAACCAAGAAAGGCCGCAGGCGCGCTAATTACCCACGGAGAGTTACATACTGACATACTGACATACTGACATACAAGTGAAGCTAATAAAAAGCGTGTAAAAAATAAAACACGTCAACGTTGCGAGTATGTACTCGAAACCGCATGTATGAAGGAGACTGATGAATGTGGATGAAGATAATCAGCTCTCTACTTTCATGCAAATGTTAAGGTCTAAAAGGACTGGTCTGGTGATCAGAGCTCCTGACCACCAAGCTTGAGATCGTGGGTTTGATTTCCGCTGAGGGCAGATATTTACGTGAACAATACGTCTACGATCTTAGTCTAGGATATCCTATGTTTTTATATACATGTCTATGTATATTAGTGTATATTTATATACAAATATTGTTATCTAGTACCATGGTTAAGTTTAATTTGGGGCTATGGCAATTAATATGCAATTGTCCCAAGGTCAATTGGTGTGCAATTGTCCCAAGGTCAATTTGTGTGCAATTGTCCCAAAGTCAGTTTGTATGCAATTGTCCCTAGGCCAATTTGTGTGCAATTGTCCCAAGGTCAACATGTGTGTAATCGTCCCAAGGTATTAATTTTTTATATAATACGTTTAGGTTTCAGGTTTAAACTAGTGTGGTCGCTACTATGAGTCTTCCGTATCTCGGTAACTAGGTTTCATTTCGGCTTTTTCTTCATCGTCAAACTCGTGGCGTGATTAATAACTGCATTGCAGTAAAAAAACAAATTGAGAACTAAAGTTTGATCTGAATCATCTTTATCTAGTAATTGAGCGTAAATCACGTCTTTAATTACTTTTAAATTTTTTTGTTCGTTTAATTAGACCAAGGAAACAAAACAAAACGACTTTATCTCGCAAATTCCCTGTTGATTACTTGGCACAGTGTTCGGTGTAAAAACGAACCGTTACCTAAATATTTAGGTAAATTGCCCGCGCCAGACCGAGGTTGGATTAGGTGAGCTTCTTGTCCATACATTCTGCTTAGTGAATGTGGTTGGTTACCAACAACAGGACAATTGTACATGTATATACATACATACATACATCACGTCACGAGGTTTTTTTTTATATAGAAGAGTGACAAGCAAGCATACGGCCCATCTGATGGGAAACGGTTACCGCAGCCTATTTACGCTCACGATACCGAAGTATCACTTGCACGCTGCCACTCTAAGTTCGGAGTTATACTGTGTTGGCAGCATAATAGGACTAATCCCTCGGCTGCCAACACAATATAACAATCCTCCACCCTCCCCAAAGAGCTCATTACTGGAGACCTTGGAGTTAATAGGCAAAGAGTAGAGTGCCAGTTCTTTCTGGACTTACAGATCTATTTCTCTTACTCACGAGTGCGGTTTACGCTTGACGTTCTCATGAGTGTTTGATTGATAATTATATACTAAATAATATTTCTTCGATAAATAAATAATATCACACAACACAGGGATAATTCCACACAAATTGACACAGCCCCTCATTAAGCAAAGCTTGTTTGAAAGCTTTTTCGCTGGCCATAAATATTAACGGTTCCAATGATGTTATAACGGATGAAGTGAAAGATGTCTATAAGTTTAAAGATAACTATCGCTCGTCCCTTTCTGCCTACCCCGGTACAGACGGCGTGGTGATATGTCTGAGCGTGTGTGTGAATGAAGCCAACGATATCCGTACTTTTAAAGATAACTGGCGCTCTACTCTCTCTACATACGCAGACCCTGGGCACGACATAATTAAAGAAGTGATATAAATTACTTGATACGTCGGGCTCTGGTCAGCGCCGGCGTGCCTGCTGTGCTGGAACCAGTCGGTCTCGCTCGCGGCGATGGTCGGAGGCCGGACGGTATGTCTCTGATGCCATGGAGGATGGGTCGGCCCTTAGTGTGGGACGCACGTGTGTCGATACACTGGCTCCTTCCCATCTTCCTGACACATCGGTAGCGCCGGCGCCGCTGCTGCTCAGCAGGAGTGCCCCAAGCGCCGCAAGTTTGCCTGTATCGGGTCAGGTTTCATATTTGCTGCATTTGCGGTTGAAACTCTGGGGCCTTGGGGTCCTGAGGCTCACCATCTTTTTAAAGAGGTCTCGCGCCGTCTAGTCGAGACCTCTCGTTCAAAGAATCAGTATTGCTATCCAGCGTGGCAATGCTGCTAGTCTTCTTGGCACGTTGCCTCGGGATACCGATTTGTGACAAATATTTTATCGGTAAGTAGTTATTTTCAACTGTTATTTGTAAATATTGTTAATTGTTGTTATTGTAAATAAATGTTATGAACAAGTGATACTTAAATTACTTACTGCCAATATTCCGGAAAAATCCGAGTCGAATTTTCCCAGCAAAGTATTTTCATATCTGAGATGAATGACTGAATGTAATGAAACGAAAGATTTCAGATATGCATCATAATATATTATTAGAAGGTTTGCGTAACAGGGCAACGACCGGGATTTGGCTAACTATTAAAATTATTGTCTGCACAGTTGGCGTGATATTCTTTAAAGTGTTTCATAATTAAAAACAAAACGTATCCACATCTACATATATTATACTACTACGGTACCTACCCTTTACACAGGATGTAGGTACCAGATATCAATATCTCTTCTAAAATCATGGAAAAATAGGACATAGGACAAATTTATAGCCATCTATGTCTCATTGCTTGGCAAAGACCTTTCTCGTTTTAAAACTAGCCTACATAACATATTTTTTTCTCCATATGCTCATATTCTCATGTACTTACAATACTTCTAAAGGTCCCAGCAGGGATAGACCTAGAAACGCCCTATTTCGACCGTGATACATTTAAGTGCCAACGTGACAGATGGTGAGTCCGTCGCCGCTTCTCAAGCACGCCTATGAGTTTCTATGAATTTCTTCAGTCTTCCCCTCAAAATTTTCTTTCACCGTTCAAGACAACTGTACAAGCTATGTTTAATATATTTTCAAGGCTATTCATTTTGGTAGCTGTAAAACAAAAGTTCTTTTTGTACGAGTGAGCGCTAAGGAAGCGTATTCGTCAATTCTTTTCAAGTGAGCGCGATGAAAAATGGTTTCGTAGGCGTTTTCAGGGCGCGTTGAATGAGACTTTCAAGTAGGTTTCAGGAGTAGCACGTTTTTATATGTAGGTTACATCGCGAGGTTATAGACGAGAGAAATGGGGATTTTTTTGTTTATACATATAGTTACTCCGAAGGCTCTATAAAATAAACACACACTTTGATGTTAGCCGTCGCGCAATTCGCAGCAAATTTAGTCACCACATATTATAAAACAAAGTCCGCCACCGCGTCTGTATGTATGTCTGTCTGTCCGTTTGCGATGTACTCAAACTGTACTAAGTAGATGTTCATGCGGTTTCCAATATACAGGGTGATTCATAAGGAAAGGTGTATATTTTGGTTGATATTAGCTGATGGACAACTGATTGGTAACACCAAGGATATGCAGGGGATCTAACAGGGTTGGCAATTCGTGCGATTATGGTAATGATGGATGGTAAAGGACTACCATCAAGTAGGTACATCTTTATGATATTAAAAAAAAACATATATAGTAACTGGCGCAATAAAAGTAATCGCTCTATCAATCTCGTAATTAAGAGCAAAAAACCGCTTTAAAGCAAAAAGTATAGCTAGAGAGATTTCGCTTAATAAGCTGACTGGCTATTCTATTCTTTGCTCGGTAAAAAGTGAGTTGGAATTCCTTCACTTCGAGTCCAATTTAAGTAATTAAGTATCGGTTACTTCGTTTCTGGGCCGGTTTTTCTACTCTGCGCAAATTAATTGTGTTGAACTCGCTTATTTGGAAAGGAGTTCGTTTAATTTGTAAACTTTTCATATTAGCTCTGGGTAATTGGTTTGAAGCCTGGCGCAGATTCTATCCTACTTTGTTTCAATGGATTCCACAGTAATTATATATTTTTCTGACATATTCCACGATTCCATTGAACTAGTCCGAAACCAAGGCAATTTGTAAGTGAAAGAAAATGTACCTACTTATTTTATTTTCAATAACTACAGTAATGTATCTAAGACTGTGGTGACAATTATTGAACTTTATTTAACAAATATCTCCTCTAAGATTCGAAGCTGCGACCTCACGCGTCGTATTCAAGAACTCTTACCACTAGTCCCAACCGGCTCAGAATAATAGTGAGAGACTCGGAAAGGTATCTGGATTGAAAACTATTTTTCTTATATAATAATATAATATATATATAATATATTTTTCTTCCTGTTTATTTAACTCGGAAGGATAGTTCTAAACAAGTAGTAGATAATACAACCATGACTTCTAGACAGATTCTTCTGGAAGACTGCCAAGAATACTGGCAGCACTGCCATGTTCCATGGCATCGCTAAGCGAACAAATTCGAGTCACTGCATACCTTTTGTAGCTGGGATATTGTCGGCGTCTCTGATACAATTAACTGTTCAGCGCAATCTCTTTGACCTCCCTATAAACCCCCACCCTGTTACGTCATGAGACACCTTTTCTTTGACCTGACTTATTTATGTTAATCTCGGTCATCTTCTTCCTTTCATCCCCTCAACCTTTCCTTCTTCTAAGGTATTTCTAAAGAAGCTGTCATTTCGTATTAGGTGGCTTATCATCTTCCCTCTTCTATTCTCGACTGTTTAGGTAAAGCAAACATTCTGTTTTAACCAATTTGAGCACGACTTCGTTTGATACCCTTTCCGTCCAGCAAATGTTCTCTATTCTTCGAAGCATCATAATATGGTTTGACTTTCATTCATTAATACAGTGTCCTTTGTTCCAGGAGATTTTTCTTTGGACATTAAGGATTTGACACTTGATGATGATGGCAGATATCAGTGTCAAGTAAGCTCCGGCCTGAATGGTGAGTACAAGCTTGAAGAACTAATAATAATTATATTATTATCTCTACGCCTACCCTTAACTCGCCTTCTGGCACGTTGGCACCTTAAATATATCTCCGGCGATAAATGGATGTCTGGATACTACCTACATACCTCTGCCTTTCTGACCTGCCCTTCGGGGACCCTGAGAAGGCGTGAAGGTATAGTGATAAACCTTAAGAAAAAAAATTAATATCAAAAAATACTTGTATGTAGTATTTATTTTTTGTTCCAGGCGAACCGGGCATCCGCTCACGCTACGCTCAGTTGACTGTGCTGGTGGCTCCGGACCCTCCGAGGATATTACAGGGTGCCTTCATAGATGCCACTGAAGATCAGGTTGTGGATATAGAGTGCGTCTCCGTTGGGGGAAAGCCAGCCGCTGAGGTACTGCTTCTTTTACAATTTGATTTATATTCAATCTATAGATAATAATAAAAGAGCTCTGGTCCTCGAGTAGTTGATTGCAAGTTCTTATCCTGACTGTACCAATGAGTTTTTCTGTACTAAAGTACATTGATTAGTCTCGCCATGAGCCTTACGGTGAAAGAAAACATCTAGAGGAATGCATACGTTTGAGAAGAAATTCAAAGATGTATGTACAGCCGTGCTTGAGTAACGGCGATGGACTCGCCATCACGTTGCGTTAGCACCTAAAATATATCTCTGGCGGAAAGTGCATGTGTGAGTACCACCTACCTACAAACAAACCTCTGCCTACCCCTAGGGGGAGCCTTGTGGGAAAGCGTGAAGATATATCCTATAAGATTTATTAGTTGACCGTTGACCTAAAATATATGATAGGAAAGGCATGTTTTTGATTAACGTATAGTTATGTGGTTTTTTTTCCTGGTACAGATAACCTGGCTGGACGGAAATCAACAAGTAATAAAAAAAAATGTCATGAGCACAGTAGAATTGCTGCCGGATGAGCAGAGATTCAAAACTAGGTAAGTTATAGAATAAGTTTCAGTATTAAGTAGGTGGTGTAATTTTGCAACTTTTCGGGCCCATTCGGAGCAAATGTTGCCAGTTAAATCATGGTGGGGCCAACTTATGCTATTCCGCTTTGGGCTCACAAATTTTCGTAAGCAAAGGTGTAAATGGAGTGATAGGTACTTGAAAGGGAAATTAACATATTTTACACTTACATAGTCTTTGAATACTTTGTTTTACGTAAAACTTTAAAAAGTTTCTGAATTATTCGCAAAACAACTGGCGTTAACGAGGTGATTGTAAAGATCAGGAAAAGCATGTTACGTTGGTTTGGGCATATCGAAAGGATTGAAGAAAGATTGACGAAACAGATATACAAAGCGACAGTTTGTGCAAGAAGAGGTAGACGTTCCAACTACCCAGATCATATAGATCGGACACAAGGACGGGAAACCGACGAACATGTATGAAGAGACTGATGAATGTGGACGCAGCGAAAGAGGTATGTAAGTCTAGTATGTTAAAGAACTGGTGGTTTACTTTCTCTGCCTACCCTGTGATGATATGAATGTACCTGAAGTATTAAGATTTAGAAAAAAATTTTGCTACCCACGTAAAAGCTGGCGAGTTGCTGAAGCCTTATAATAATAATAATAATAATAATAATAATAATAATAATAATAATAATATTTTTATTTGCAAAAACATGGTATATACAGGTGTCACAATGTTCAAATAGACAAACATATTTTGCTGGATATATTCCAGCGTGCAAATATAGTGTTTCTTTTTTAAGAGCTATCTTCTAAAAATTCTTGTACACTATAATAATTTTTGTTCCTACATATACATCCTATACATACGTCTTTGGATGTCATCTCATACGTATGCAGGTTTCCTCTCGATTTTTTCCTTTCATTGGTACTGTCGGGGTTCCAACTTGCAATCTTTGTGTCACAAATCTTACGAGTATTACAAGTACCAAATAGACTTTTATACTTTAAGAAACTATCCCTAGATATGAGCATGATTTCAAATCTTGCAATCTCGAACATACACTCAAACCTACGCAGTGACGTGGATAAAAAGAAAATCTATATTTATTTTTAGACTAAGTATTTCAGTTGAGATCTGGGCTACAACATTTTGAGTAAGTCATTATTTGCACTCATTTAGGAACTGAATTCAACGCGGTTTTGATAGTCGCTGTGTGTTTACACAATTTAGTTCTTTTTAGTTCCGCTTGGTGCGCTGTAATAGCTTTTTCACACTTTCTTACTATAGGAGACCCTAGAGGAAGACCCTCCGGGGTAGGCAGAGAGCATAGAGCGCCAGCTTTCTCTAGACTGACACACCTCTTTCGCTTCATCCACATTCATTAGTCTCTTCACACACGCATTGGTTTCGAGTACTCTTGACCTTCCCATCCTTGAGTGTCCGATCAATTTGATGAAGGTAGTTGGAACTTTCGCATTGTATATCTGTTTTGTCAATATATATTCACTCATCCTTTCTATATGTTTAAACCAACGTAACATAGATATATAGAGATTTTATGTAACGTCTGTCGGTGATTAATTGAAATAATAGACTTGCATATCTGCAACAGATCACTACTGCGGTTGACCCCGAGCAAGATGCACCACAATCAGACACTCACCTGTCAGGCGCAGAACACGGCCGACAGAGCTCATAGAATGGCTATCGTGCATATCGAGGTAATATTTTTAGACTATAGAGAAACCTGCTCAGCAGTAGGCAACGTATATAGTGAATTGAAATTCGGTATTCTATTTTCAATCTTTTTCGAGGTGTAGCTATATTAAACGGCTCATACATTTTATATTTATACTAGCTGTGCCCGCGACTTCGTCCGCGTGGAATTTAACAAAAAATATTGGTCAGTTTGTAACATCAGCTATCTGCCAGTGAAAGTCCCGTTAAAATCGGTCCAGCCGCTTCAGAGATTACCCGGAATAAACAGTAACAAAAATTAAAAAAAAAAATGTTTTGGTGTATGTACCGTGTATACATCCATATTCATTTGATATAAAGCGGTTATTTTAATATTACAAACAGACACTCCAATTTTATTACACGCTTTATATTAGCTTCACCTGTATGTATGTATGTATGTATGTAACCGACTTCTTTGAGCTCGATTTTGACCCACTTTAAACGGCCAGATTTCGTTCAAACTTTATAGACTTATCGAGGACCGATGACAATACACTAATAACTAAAAAGTAGAAAATAAATAATAGTTAAAAAAAACTAAAAAAACACGCTTTTTATAGAAAACCGAACTAAAAAATAGAAAATAAATTTCGATAATATCTTAAAAAGCGTGGGGTGCTTTTTAAGATATTACCGAAATGATAATCACTCTACTAATATCTGTCAATAAAATATTTATAACTATTGACACCATGCACCCCACGCTTTTTAAGATATTATCGAAATTTATTTTCTATTTTTTAGTTCGGTTTTCTATAAAAAGCGTGTTTTTTAGTTTTTTTTAACTATTATTTTTATTTGTATAGATTACACTCACGAATTTGTTTATATTTATGACTATTTATTGCTCGTTAAAAATACTTTTATCCCTGTTTTTTTATTGGCAGTAAGTTAAAAAAAAGAAAAACTATATGCTCATCATTATTTCAGGTCAAATACGTGCCCAAAGTGAGCATATCACTGAAATCTGGGGATAAGAATGGTAATATCCCCGAGGGAGCGGAGATCAGGATCCGATGCGAGGTGGATGCGAACCCACTACCCCAGTATTATAGATGGTACTTGAACAACAACCCGGTTGTGGGGGACTATAATGATGAGATGGTAAGTCATGAAATTGTTTTTTATTGATTATGTATGTAAAAACAGACCCTTATAGATGGGAACATCGGGAGTACTCGCAGCCAGCGATCCTGTGAGAAGAGAGCGATGAATGTGGATTAAGCGAGAGAGGTATGTAAGAATAGAGAGAACTGGCCCTGTACTCTCTGCGCTCGAGCGGAACTCTGCTTCAAGATATGATGTATCTATAAATCTCTCTCGCCATTTGTCTAGTTGATTAGATAGTAATAAGATAGATTGCGCCAAGTAGAAACAGAGTAATATTTATGTGTAATATATAATATGTATAATTATTTATGTATATAATTGTATATATATATATAATACAAAAATATAATATAATATATCCTCACGCCTTCCTACAAGGGTCCACGAAGGGGTAGGCAGAGGTGTATAGGTAATACCCACACACCCACTTTCCGCCAGAGGTATATTAGGTGCCAACGTGACAGATGGCGAGTCCATCGCCGTTACTCAAGCACGACTATACATACGCCTTTGAATTTCTTCTCAGACGTATGCAGGTTTCCTCTCGATGTTTTCCTTCACCGTAAAGCTCGTGGTGTGACTAATCACTATCACTATATATATATATATATATATATTATATATATTATATTAGATGTATGATATTATTGTATGTTATATATGGCATTTTATATATGTAAATTAAATAAAACATATAGGAATTTTATATTTCCCTATTGTAAGTATCTTTTAGCCTGCCATGAATATCTCTGCACCCACCCAAAGGTTAACTGGTAGAGAATGCCTTCGGCATTAAGTTCGCCTTTGCAATAATGTTTGCAGGAAGTTTTAATAAAATAAAAAATTAAATATAATAATACATATTATTCTGTTAATGAAGAAACCTTCATCCGTACCTTATATTAAGTAAATTTTACTTCAAATGGGTCTGGCCGAGTGGCAAGTCACCCACAAGTCAAGATTGTGGGTTAAAATTCAATGATCTGATGCATGGTGATGTCCCACGCCCAACCAGGTTCATGATGTTTCGAGTCCTATGTATATTGCTTTAAGGAACAACATTGCTTAAATGCAAAATTAATACACAATTTACGTAAATATGATCTCAAATTATCCACAAGAGACGGGAGAGAATCAGCGAAATATCTTGGACTGCGACAAAATCGTTCAGAAAACTTAGCGCGTGGGTAGTGGGTCTATAATGTTAGTTTAAGCAAATGTCCGTACATAGCTATGTTACCAACAACATTGCTAACACGCGGAGCCACTCAAAAGGTATATTTGCTCTGTTTTCGCAAGTCTTTGCGAAACCCACGAATAATAGAGAGGGGTGATTAAAGAGGTCGAAATCCGCCAGTGCGGACGTTCATGCGGATATGCTCAGCTTTACAAATGAAAATATTAATAAAACAAAGTGCAAAAGTGCATAATATCCAATTTAACACGAGCTTATGACCGCAGCGAGGTACTAGGGGCGCTGAATTTTTCACTATGACGCACTCTAGTGTTGGGACATTATACATTTGTTTTGTGTATCGATACTTTTTCTTAACTTTTACAAGAGTGTGATAACATTTAGCGTTCAGCAATAGTCATAGCGCGGCGGTAACCGTTTACCATCAGCCGGACCGTATGCGTGCTTACCGCCTTAGTCGTTTAAAAGGAATCATACTTATGATACTATCCTTGTCTATCCTATGGGACTCCCGTGATGATATATATATATATATATATATATATATATAACATATAGGTACGTATGGATCCGTGGCGGCCCAGTGCTTCGAGTATCGACCTGCAACACAAATAAGACAGGTTCGAATCCCGACTTGGTTTTGGTACATGAGTTATTATGAACTTAAATACAGTGATTAGTCACACCACGAGCTTTACGGCGCAGGAAAACATCGAGAGGAAACCTGCATACGTCTGAGAAGCAATTCAAAGGCGTATGTATAGTCGTGTTTGAGCAACGGCGATGGACTTGCCATTTGTTACGTTGGTACCTGAAATATATCCGGCGGAAACTGGGTGTGTGGCTATTACATATACACTTCTGCCTACCCCTTCGGTGACCCTTGTGGGTAGGCGTGAGGATACTTATGATTCCATATTAAACGAGAGGATTGGAAGTCTAGAAAGTAACTATCGTAGAGCGGAGTAGGCAGAAGATGTATGTATTGTATGTAGGTATTGATTTGGTCCATAGTTTGATCTGTAGCAGGTTTAAAAAACGTCTCTTATGTGGTTAAATTAAAAGAAAAACTAATTTAAACAGTATGCATACATACATATCATCACGCCAAGTCCCTAACGGGGTAGGCAGAGAGTATAGAGCGCCAGTTCTCTCTAGACTTACATACCTCTTTCGCTTCGTCCACATTCATCAGTCTCTTCATACATGCTCGTCGGTTTCGAGTACTCTTAACGTTCCCGTCCTTGAGAGTCCGATCTATTTGATCCAGGTAGTTGGAACGTGGCCTTCCTCTGCCTCTTCTTGCACACACTTTTGCTTTGTATATCTGTTTCAGTATGTAGTAAACAGTATGCAAATTGTATATACAATACGTCTCACCTCAATTTGTATATACAATTTCTCTTTTATGTTCGCTGCAACTAAGTTACGGTCATATTGAATATGTAAATAACATTATTGAAATGTCAAAACGGAATTAATTATACTTACCTAGATTAACTTTCATAAAGAAATATCATAAAAATTCAAATACCAATAGCTAGCGGTATATCTAAATATACCCAATTATTATTTATTTTCTTTATCTTCACGCCTCAAGCCTTGGAGTAGGCGGGGGTGATACAAGCGCAAAGTGACAGAAGGCGAGTCCGTCATCATTTCTAGATGACGACTTTTACATACGTCTCTGAATGTCTTCTCAAACGTATACAAGTTTCCCTCGCGATATTTCCCTTCACCATTTAGATCTTGGTATGATAAATCATTGTGTTAGTTCATAAAAAAATATTCGAAGTATCACTCTTAAATACCATTCGTCTACTGGACCTTTATAAGCCTTTGCAAATTACCCAAATCATACATACATACATATCACCACGCCGAGTTCCTAACGGGCTAGGCAGTGAGTATAAAACACCAGTTCTGTATAGACATATATTTTCACATAAATATAAACCGTCGCACCAAATCCCTTGCGTGGTAGGCAAATGAGCAGTGCGCCAGTTCTTTCCAGACTTACAGACCGCTTTTGCTTCATCCACATTTCTAGTACGGTTGACGTCCCCTCCTTGAGCGTCTGATCGTTTGATCAAGGTACGAGAAAATTGTCAAATCAATTGGTTCGATTCGCTTTCGTTTGGTGTTAATTCGCTTTCGGCATTCTGTAGCAATTCGATACAACCCTAGTAACACTTCATAGTTTATGCATGAGTGCACCCCGGTGTGTGAGCATATACTCGGTGGGATTGTTAACTTAATGTTCATTGTATGGAAGTAAATGTTGTGACTTACTTTACGAAATATAAACGTTTTGATAGACGCTCAATGTAGAAGCTCAAACACCAAATTTTGCTAAGACAAAGTTCGTGCCGAACACAATATTAAGTACACTTAAAGTTTCTAGGTCATTAAATTCGCGTACATTGCTCTCACTAATAATAATTAATTTCTTAGTGTGATTAACTCAATTAAAGGTAATAAGATGTGAGATTTTAATGCAAATGATGGAAAATTTCAATGTTCCCTTAAGAGATCGACATCGATATATAGATTGAAATAAAATATAATCTAAATGCTTTGGAAGCAGCTACGAATCTCAAATGTAGCAATTAGTTTTTTGTCTTAAATACATGGTAGATAGCTTATATTTCCAGTGAAAAGAAGATATATATATATATATTTTATAATTATATATATTTATATATTATATATATATAACATATAGGTACGTATGGATCCGTGGCGGCCCAGTGCTTCGAGTATCGACCTGCAACTGACTGGTTTTGGTACATGAGTTATTATGAACTTAAATACAGTGATTAGTCACACCACGAGCTTTACGGCGCAGGAAAACATCGAGAGGAAACCTGCATACGTCTGAGAAGCAATTCAAAGGCGTATGTATAGTCGTGCATCGTGATATATATATATGTCTAAGTCAGTAAGCTCGTGGTGTGACTTATCACTATACTTAAGTTCAGAAAAACTCATTGGTACAGTCGGGATTCGAACTAGCAATTTCGTTGTGTCGCAGGTAACTACTCGAACTCGGCCACCATGGCTTACCTAAATTTAAGTTAATGTACACTGACCTCGTCAGGAGTAAACTGCTGCTGACATATTGGCGAGTCAGTGAAGAAGTTAAGACGCACTGAAATCTAAAATAATGTATTGCTTCAGATCATCTTTAACGTAACCAGACAACACCACAAAGCTGTTGTTAAATGCGAAGTCACAAATACTGTGGGAATGGGAGAAGCCTCTTCAACACTTAATGTAACATGTAAGTTGATCTAGTATGAAATAATTATGAATTAAACTATTGGTTGGCATTTATGAAGAGACTGATGAACGTGGACGAAGCTAAAGAGGTATGTAAGACAAGAGAAAACTGGCGCTCTACTCTCTCTGCGTACGTGTGAATATATGTAACTATTGATTTCAGCAAAAATATGTATTTATTGTTGGTAACAACACAATTAAACTACCTTTACATAACTATTATTAAAAGTAATAGCTTCGACGGCCGTCTAGTCTAGTGGTTAGACCTCCTGACTACGAAACTTGAGGTCGCGGGCTCAAATTCCGCATTGTCTAGTTACCATAACAAAAGCTGTGGTTAATTTGGTACTAGATCAATTTGTGTGGGATTGTCTTTGAAATGAATTGATGAGTGATTGAAAGTAAACGATAATTATATTTCACACAATAAGTATATTTCGTAGAAACGTTGGCATCTGAAATTTTATATTTTATTTAGTGAGGATTTAGTATGTGACGTTCAATAAGTACTCCCTGTGTGCATTACGTTGAATATTTTCGATTTTATTTGAGTAAAAAGGTAATTAATTAGGTTTCTTATTTGTCCAGATCCTCCGATATTCAGAGCACGACCGCAAAATATAGAAGCCGATGACGGATCTAACGTAGTACTGAGCTGTGACGTAGATGGTCAGCCTCAACCCAGCATCAAATGGCTCTTGCACGAGCCGGGACGAATTGGGGTAAGTGACTACCATGGCATCAAAGTATACTCAGACCTCGGTTTTCATTCTAGTGTTAAGATGTCTTAAAAATCCTTGAGTACAATGAGCTGTGATGTCTAGTGGTCGAGTCGCCTGCAACTAAAGACTTATTTTTGGCTCCAACTGTACCTGTTACACTTAAATACTTTACACTGAAAAATGAACAATGTGTTTCTTCGCTGCTAAAAGCTAAAGCTCGTCAGTCTTTCAAACTTGCAGTCCTTGTATTGCGGGCTACTGCTCGAATAAATTTTTATTTTAAATAATTGTCGTCGGATTAATCGCCAATTTTATATGAGCGTTCCCTATTCTCCAGCAGGTCAAGGGGTCAGATCCCAACCTTAAGGTGCGTTTGAACAGCAGGACTGCGGGAAGATACATTTGCAAGGCTACTGTCGAAGGCTATCCTGAGATAGAGAGCGAGGCTACAATATTTATCAAAGGTGAGACATCATTAGCGCTATCAAATACTGAAATAGTTCATAATTAGGTAAATATTCGTTAAGTCACAAAATCGCTGAGGTAAATTCTTTTCTCGTATAAAAATACACAAACGCCAATAAGCCCCCGCAAAATATTATTCTATCGTGTTTTTTAAAATAAAATATATAATATGTGTTAATCTATTTAATAATCTATCTCTGTGTCAAATTATATCCAATTTCGTTTAGCCGTTCCGGAATTATTATTTAACATTTATAATGTTAGAAGGATTAACTAACCATGTATTTCCTAGGACCTCCAAAATTCATGTCAAACAGAACACAGATTGGCTCCGAAGGTGAAAATGTTAGAGTTGAATGTGCCGCCTTATCTGTCCCCAAACCGGTCGACATCAGTTGGTACTTCGAGAATAAGGAGATCAGCGCAGTTCAAGATCCGGTAAGTCTATTAAACGGACTATTACAAACCCGATGAAGTTATTGTCTTGTATCTTAATTAATCGAGCTATAAAAAAAAACTGGTTCGAATTTTGGTAGACCAAAAGTTTCAAATCGTTTTAATTTAATTTCTCTTGTATTAGTCATTTGGGTTGAATGTACTGGTCCTACCTTCTGTGATATTGATCTACGAGCGTTGTCTGATTGTAAATGTGATTAATCACACCACGAGCTTTACGGTGATGTGAAACATGAATATACCACTAAGGAGGCTAACAAGAGTTCAGTCCGCCTATTGCTGAGCGCCTATGTACGTTTGCAACTCCAAAGGTATCGCTCGCGCTGCCGACCCTGCAGGAATCCATTCACACCCTTCTTGAAGACCTCAATGCTGCAATCTCTAGTAAATACTTCAACGGGGAGTTAATTCTTTCCGAGTCGAATGTAAATCTTTTGAAACGACATATTACGAAACCAGTGTACGTTTCAGAAGACGTTCCGAGACGTAAATAAATTCGCGTTTGAGAATCGGTGACTGACTCGATGATGAGTCAAGATAGCTTAAATATGCTCCGGTGAAAAGAGTCTGCCCTACTCCTCGGATATAATTATGGGAAGGTGAATCTAATCCTTAGACACTGATAAAAAAGGCTATGCCTAGTGCGAAGGCATCGAAGGCAGGATTAGAATAAAACGTCCAGAATATTGTTTTGATTTTGATTCGTGTATCAGGCACCGTAGATGCCTTAACTTATAAGGACTTTAACAACGCTAAAGAAGACATCTCTAGTCTTTCGAATTTCTCAAAAGTAGGCCCTTGTAAATGTATAGGCGTTTCAGGATTACGCAACGATAGAAGAAACCCAACCGGACGGAGTAGTGAAATCTATACTAGTGATAAGAGCAAGCCAATCAAAACACTTCGGGATGTACAACTGCAGTGTTACTAACGAATATGGCACTGCTAATGCAGCGATCACACTGAAGCCTCTGAGTGAGTATTAATATAAAATTATTTAATTTCCCATATCTAAATGCATTTCTTTTGGAAAAATTTGCGGCGTATCCGCAGCGATTTGCAAAATAAGTAGCGTGAACTAGGGTGTTATTGTAAATATGAAGAGAGGTAAGTTACTTGGGTTAGGACACATGGAAAAGGTTAATTAAGTAAGATTGAAGTAACTGACAATGCCTTAAAGAAGATTCAGAGAAAGACCACGTCCCAACTACCTCGAGTTTTCTTCCGCGAATGCGCAGACTGTGGAATGAGCTCCCCGTTGAGGTTTACCCTGGAGAGAACAGCATGGAGTTCTTCAAGAAGGGTGTGAAAATATTCCTGCAGGGTCGGCAACACGCGAGTGATAACCCTGGTGTTGCAAGCGACCATAGGCGGCGGTAACCGCTTACCAACAGGCGGACCGAGACAACAAGGACAACAGAGAGCTAGATAGACCTGCATACGTTAGAGAAGAACTTCAAAAACGTGTATGAATGATAAACGCCGATGGACTCGCTATCTATCACGTTGGCATCTAAATATATCTACGGTGAAAAGATAATGTTTTCTATCTTCTTCTTTCCTATCGAGGCGTCTGTTGTGGGACATGATGATATATATACCTCTAGTCACGTACTATTTACAATAATGTAATTTTAAGTATGAGCCCCAATTCCTTCACAGCCTAACCTGATACATTCCCAACAGAATCTCTTCCGCTTTTCATCATCCTCATTGGCGTGACTTCCGGTATCATTATCTTCTCCGCTTTCATCGTTCTTCTCGTGGTCTGCCACCGGAGAAGAAGAAAGAAGAGCCGGCAGATCAATGAAAAGCCTGATGTTACGGTTACCACCAGTGATATGTACAAAGAAAGTGACCGAAGTTCAAATATAAGTGATTTGAAACTTCAATTGCCACAGAGTGATGGTAGCTATGAATTGGTGAGTGATTTATACAATTTTGTATTTTTTTATTGATTAGATAATTTACCACGAGCTTTACGGTGAAGGAAAACATCGAGAGCAAACCTGCATACGTCTGAGAAGAAATTCAAAGGCGTATGTATAGTCGTGCTTAAGTAACGGCGATGGTCTCGCCATCCGTCACGTTGGCACGTAAAATATATCTCTGGCGGAAAGTGGGTGTGTTGGTACTACCTATACACTTCGATGGCGAGGATATAAATTATTGTTCGAAATACCTCCAAATGCCTCTATTTGTTATTTACGGTTTGTATTATCATTGTCGCCAGGATTACACCAATTCAGACCGTTCTGACAGCAAGCTGCAGGCTGGGCTTCCACTTGCTGGGCCTGTCCATCTGACGAACCTTCGACACGACGACCCTCTGATGCAGTTCAGATATAGCAACGATTATTCCGACCCTGCTTATAGTGACCCCTATTTTAAGGTTTGTAAGGTTTATTATTGAAATTAAATTTGATTGAAATTCAAAGGCGTATTGTCGTATATGAGTAACGTATGTATACGATGTAAAAAAAATTATGACCTTATCAAGTTCATCCCTTATATGCAGAGTCCCGCTGGCTTCGTTTACGACTACCCTCAGGGCTACGCTCCACCCCCAAACTTAAGGGTGCAGTCTCCTACACAAGAACCTCAATCTAGGTGAGTTATTAGCAGACATATTTTATTTTCTTACTCAAAAAGCAGACGTTGGAGGCAGCAACTAAAATTTAACAAAAAACAAAAGTTTTCAAATAATAATATCGGACGCTCAAGGTAGGGAAAGTAAAGAGTACTGAAAGCGACGAGCATGTATGAAGAGACTGATTAATGTGGACGAAGCGAGATTTGTAAGTCTAGAGAGAACTGGCGTTCTATGCCCTATATCCTACCCCGTTAGGGACTCGGCGTGATGATATCTATGTATGTATATTTGAAAGTAAACAAAAGTAGTTACCATATAAATATTTTATTTCAACTATTTTGAAAGGATGATTGAAGAGAGTTGTATGAGGGAAGAGGCAGAACAAGACCACGTTCCATCTACGTAGCGGAAATCGATCGGACACACAAGGATGGGAACGTCCAGAGTACACGAATTCGACGTACGTGTACGAAGCGACTGATGAATGTGGATGAAGCGAATGAGGTCTGTAAGTCTAGAGATTTTGCTTAGGGCCTCTGATTATTTCAAGACTTTAATTTAATAGACTCATTTACTATGTTATCATAGTAACAATATTATATATATGTATATATTTTACCAGATCGCTTCAAGGTTCACTGACGCGCAGCATCGACACGGCGTCGACTCTGCCTCTGTCAGCCGGCAATGGATCGCAAAACAACTCGCTACAACGAACGAAAAACCCGGAAGATAACGACGCCATCAATAATTTGGGACTTCCCGTGGGTGGTGATGGTGAGACAAGTTTGAACTCCTTTGCTACTGCACAGTGCAAGACCTGTTGGGTTCTCAGGAATATAGGAATGGAATCATCGTCGATGGTCCAACGGTTTAGCCCGCGTATTTTTTTTTACTTTTTTTAGTTTAGTTAAGTTTTTTTTTCTGCTTTTCTGTCTGTATTCTGTAGATATATGAGAAAAAATATTATTGAGACCTTTATCAATGCAAATAGCACCCAAAACAATGATTGTTAGAATTTTTGTCTGTGCTTTTGGACATGCTAATCTCGAAAACAGCTTATCCGATTTGGATGTGGTTTTCACTAATATATTTTGGTAAGGTTCACTTAATATATCCAAGAGATATATCCAAAAAATGCTGACACTACTTCACTAGTATATATGTATGTATTACTCTGGGTAAAATTTTATCATATTCCGTTCAGCCGCTCAATAGCTCCACAAAGTTTCGCATTTTTGGATTATAATTTATTCTATATGCCAGTCAATAATCCATCTGTGTGCCTAATTTCATCCCATCCCGTTCGGTAATTTTTGCGTGAAAGAGGAACAAGCGGGACACATTTTCGCATTTATAAATTACGCATTTAGAATTTTAGTGGCATGGATAGAGGCCCAGCTATGGGTCAAAGGTAACTGTAAATAAGGGAATGATATAATTTCTTAACAGCCCCGATATACGCCCAGCCGAACAACAAGAACACCCCAGGAGTGGACTTGAGGTATGCGGCCACCTATGGGAACCCTTACTTGAGGAACAGCTCACTTGGTAAGTCAGTAATTCAAACAAAACTTATAATCTATTAAACTTAAACATTGACGTAGCCGACGTAGTAAACTTGTTCTATGGTAACTAGACATCTAAATACCTATGCAAATAGATAGATATATCAACAAACAAATACAGGACACCTAAGACTAAGGTAATACTTGTGTTCATCACTCAAATACCCCAGATTGGTATTCGAACGAGCAATCTTGATTTTACAGGTGACTATTTGAACCAATCGGTCAACACTCCTTTTAAATAACAATTTGTCTAATGTCGTAGGCTACGGGAACCAAGTGCATACAGCTAAGCCCGCGGCGACGCCAGCGCCACCCCCCTACTCGGCAATTCGAAGCTCCGTTGTCATGCCTACAGGTAACAATATGACTGTTTAACTGTCTTCGAAATTTGAAATTAAAGTAATGGCCACGGGGTCACTACCCCGTGTTTCTTCTTCAATTTAGTTTGGAATCTGGCAATATAAAGACGAGTCTACTCTTTCTGGTTAAAGGGAGTCGTAGAATAATAACTACATAAAAAAAATATTTTTTTTTTACATGCAAAACAATTTAAATATCTATATAATAAAAATGTATGATAATGAATTACTTAATTTAGTAATAAACTAAATTAATTTAGTTTACCTTAAAGTAATTTTAATGTATGTTTAGTGGTTTATTTGCGCTAGACGAAAATACGGGTAGGTTGTACAACCTACCTATCGATTAGGTTCTCTGCCTACCCAGTGAGGGTTTGTGATGATATGTATGTATGAATTTCCATTAATATTACGTATTTTCATAGCAATTAATATATCTCCTCTTCCCTACAGGTAATGGTAATCAAGCTTCGCAAGCAACACACGTATAGCGAAGGCATTTCGATACAAGACTTGTATAAAATGGACAGTTGACACAGACAATCTGTGGTGTGTGTAGTGGGAACGAAGACTTTATTGATACGAGTAGTTGTAACGTGTAAAATGTATGTTCCTAAAGATAGGCGTTAAAATAACACGACTGAATTACTTGTAAATAAAATATGTGCAGTGGTTTTGTATAAATAATAAAAAATATTCGAGTTTTTGTGCAATGAAAACGTTTTATGTTTTTTTATTTTTCTTAATCGCTATTTTGAGACGTAGTTAGGTATATTTTTTTACTGATACTGTACATGTGTCGTGCCTTGACTGCGTCGAACTATAAATATTTTTTTTTCTCCGAATATAAAAAAAAGTATTAATTTTTTTTTATAGGAGCTTGTTAAAAAGATTATACTTGCACTCAAAATATTATGTATAAAAATATAGTAGATTTTGTACAAATTGCTCAAGAGATAGATATTTTATTAATAGTATAAATTATATTGATTTATACTCGTAGATCTGCATAGACTACAAAGATACTCCAAAATAATATATTCATTTATTATGTTTTAGTAAGTGATTATAATATTTTTCCCAATAATAGATATATGAATTATAAATATAACATTCATGATTTTTTTTATATGAAATGATCACTCGAAATAGTTAGATAAAATATGCATTTAGTTAGGCAATCATATTTCTGTGATAATTATATAGAGATACAGTAAACCTTAGAGTTGCATTTAAAAGTAGAATGTTATATTTAATCTGTCAAATAATGTTTTAATAAAATCTCATTTTATTCTATTTTTAAATTTCGTGTGCCACATTTGTATATTTTCTATAGTTATAATTTTAAATATTATTATTATAAATGTTTAATGAAATAAATAAAATAGTTATAGACAATATTATTTTTTCTTACCTCAAACACGTGGGCATCTAAATATTTGTTTTGTTAAAAATAATATAAAAATGTAAAAAATATTGCATGATAGTGTTTTGTTCTCTTGCATGCAAATATGAATTGTAATTATTTTCGCAATAAAATATTGTCAGAATTAGAATGAAAAAGTTATGTGTATTTTTTAAACCCTACAAACCACAAAATGGCATACGAATTTTTAAATAAGTCAAAGTAATTATAAAATGTACCTGGGCTGTGCTGACGACAAATTAGATATATAAATAACCAATAGACGTAAAATAACCGTATATATTTTTTTATCTTATTAATAGTTTCCAGCCCATAAAACTATGCTTCGGAGTGAGTATTACTTACTCCCTTCAATAATATTCTCATCTTTGGAGCTATTTGTATTATTGCATCGTCATTAGGATTCACACCCTATAATTTCTAGAAGACAACTGTTCTATTTTCACAGACAGCTTGTATAAAGAACGATTAAGACTGCAATGGAATCTTTACTTCATATATAAGTCAACGACAGTTGGCCTGTCCCGTACATTGTCATTAACCGCAATACGCTACGCTGGTCATCGAATCGCCGCAGAAATGCAGAAATACGGGTTTCACAATAACGCAACCGCGAAAAAGAACACGACACACGCTTGCATATTGTTTCAAAGTACATAGTATTTATTTTTGCCACGCTACATTAAAGTCTTATTGATTTAATGTAGTAAAAACAATACTCGCTTAGTGTGCTTGGTTCCGGGTTCAAGATAGGTTCAAAAAAGTTGTGTAGTGCATTGATATTAATTGGAGGCGATTCTGAAGAGGTTCTTTTTCAGTTTTAACGCTCGTTCTTGGAAGCAAATACATTTTTATATGTCAATCGATCCGGTCATAGGCAAAATACGACAACAAAACGAAATAAAAACCAAGCCAACTGAACTTCATCTAAAATAAAATTCAATCTGAAGAAGTAGGGCACAACGGGGTTTTCCGTTCGAATTTAGAGCTGCCCGAATGGGGCAGGACCTCCACCTTATAGAAGTCCGTAGCCCAATAACACAATTTATTGTGTTGTGTTCCTACGCGGTGAATAGGGTAATGAGCTCTTTGGGGAGGTGAAAGAATTATTATATTGTGTTGGCAGCAGAGGGATTAGTCCTATGATGCTGTCAACACGTATAAGTCTCCGAACATAGAGTGGCAGCGCGCAAGTGATACTTCGGTATCGTTTCCAATCAGGTCGTATGCTTGTTCGGCACTCTTGTAGAATAAAAAAAAATTAAGCTGCCAAAATCGCGAAATACAACTACTATAAGAATAAAATTCAGTAAAGGAATCTACTCATCTAACTTCTACGGGCCTCTTTTACTACAAAACAGAAAAGATGTAGAAAAACGCCATATCGACAAATATTTTGTTGCCAGTTTTATGGTTATGTCATGGCTATTATTGTACGCTATGACCCGGCGGGCATCAAATAATATTATATTATATTGCAATAAAATATGGAAGTTTATTCTGTTTTTCTCCTTGATGCTTACGTTATGATGTCGGCTTTTGATGTTGCTTTTTGGGTTAACTCCCCTAGGTATATTTTTACTTGAGTAAGAAATCTATCTTGGAATCACGAATGATGCAAACAATACTGACCTGTACCTAAAGCTGGCCAGAGGAATAGAGGGCGTTAACAAACGCTGAGAATTTTACCTAAAACTCAATTTACACCTAATATCAACGTTGTGTAGGTAAGATGCTTCAGGAAAATTGCTTTCAAAGACGTCAAGAGTACTCGATACCGACGAGCATGTATGAAGAGACTGATGAATGTGGACGAAGCGAAAGAGGTATGTAAGTCTAGAGAGAACTGGCGCTCTATACTCTTTGCCTACCCCCTTAGGGACTCGGCGGTGTATGTATGTATGTATGGGTATTTATTTGCGTGGAAGCAGAACAAACATCCGTAAGAAATTTCTCATTTATTGTTTTATAATATATAGGAGATCCCATTTGTGAACTCACTCATCACGAACTCTCAGGAACTTTAAGGCCGATTGACCTTAAATTTGGTAGGAGTATTCCTTACGCGGTGTAGAGGTCAGCTAAGAACGGATTTTATGAAACTCCACCCGCAAGGTGGAACGCGGGGGCGTTTAATAAAAAAAAAACGTTTTCAACTATTGTTTCCATAGGTATGAAACTTGGTCAAAATATTATTTTTGGCATGATATTAATCAACAATGTAATATCATAAAAACCTTAGCCACAGCAACGCGTGGCCGGGTCTGCTAGTTTTTAATACATACATATAATCACGCCTCTTTCCCGTAGGGGTAGGCAGAGACCACTTCTTTCCACTTGCTACGATCCTTGCATACTTCTTTCGCTTCGTCCACTTTCATTATTCTCTTCATACATGCTCTTCGGTTTAGGGTACTCTTGACCTGACCTTTTTTCAAGACGTCCCTAATTTGGTCTAGAAACGTCCGCCTAGGTCTACCCCTTCCAGCACTTTCATTCTATGTTTATAATATAGTAGGATATTGTAATTTGGTCATGACAAAATGGTCAGAGGTCTCTTGCCAAACCTGCAATGTTGTTCCACCGTCATAAATTGGGAGTAATTAATCTCTTAGGCTCGGTAGCGCGACGACGGCAGTTGGACGGGAGCCAGGTTCAAATCTACGCAATTAGGATTACCTGCATGCATACGGTGCGGTAGCCATGGTGGTAGAATTTGTTAATATTTGGGCATTTGGTTAAACGGATGTTGTTTAATATATGTATATAGATACGAAACCGTGGTATGTATGGAGAGACCGATGAACGTGTATGAAGCGAAAGCGGTCTTTAGTTGAAATAGAGAAGTGGCACTAGACTCTCTCTGCGTTCTCAGTGAGAGACTAGGCGACATAATATATTATATATCTCTTCGTGTCTTCCCACAGGGTTCCCTGAAGGGGTACGCAAAGGTGTGTAGGTAGTATCCACTTTCCGCCAGAGATATATTTGGTGCCAACGTGGCAGATGGCAGATGCATCGCCGTTACTCAAGCACGCAGGTTTCCTCTCGATGTTTTCTTTCACCGTAAAGCTCATGTCTTTGACTAATCACTGTACTTATGATCAGAAATTCGGGATTTGAACTTGTAATTATTATTAATTTGTGTTGCAGGCAACTACTCGAACCGTTCGCCCACTACGACTCCTATATAGAATTGTTTTAATCGTTATTGTTTCAAAGATGTAATTGAAAATAGATAAATCTTGACAAAATCTACAGAAATAATGATCCGAGTTTCAATCTAAACCATAGTCACCCTAATTCATAGCAGTGATGAGAGTTATTATGCAACAGCCGCACTAGCTTAATAGGGATGTATAGCGCGTATTATTGCTAACTAGATTACCTAAACTATGATTTAGTTCGGTTTCTGTGTAGTTTCGGTGGATAGTTTCATCTTAGCAGGTAGATGAAACAATAAAACACTAAGGCTAATCAGAGATACATATAAAACATCAAACCGAGTCCCTTATGGTGTAGGCATAGGGAGTAGAGCACCAGCTCTCTCTAGACTTACATACTGTAGTACGGGCTTACATCCTAGACCTTCTTTGGGCACCATTTTAAACGTAAAACGTTTTATTATTGCTAATAAGATTTCCAAAGTAATTTTTTTCCAAATTTCCATTCCAATGCAGCTTTGTGAAAAGACAATAAATTATTGATTTAAAATCTAAACCTCTTTAGTTCCACCACAATTAAACAAACAACAAAAAACTAAACAAGCTTGCCGGTTTTGAGTACTCTTGACGGTCCCATCCTTGAGTGTTTGATCGATTTGGCTTACGTAGTTGGAACGTGGTCTTCCTCTGCCTCTCGTCTTTCACTTTGTGTATCTGTTTCGTCAATCTTTCTTCACTCATCCTTTCTATATGTCCAAACCAATGCAACAAGCCTTTGTTCACGCTGAGTGGTCGAATCCTGCAACACTAACATTGCAACTTTGAATCCTGACTGTACCAATAAATTGTATACCTTTATATAATAGTAACTACCTTCATCTCTACCTGCCTACTCTTTTAACAAAAAGGGGTTGTCCAGCGAGTCTCTCAAAAAATTTGGTTTCGATATTTTCCTTCACCATCATGTTTTTTGCTGTAATAAGTCACTGTACTTAAAAAAAACAATGGCACATAACGCCGAGGGTTGAGTCTGCACTATTTTCTATTCAGACGACTACCAAAAGCACTATATCTAAGCATCAATATAACTATGTTCATCTTAGCTAGTGTAGTAATATCTGCACAACACTACACATATGGAAAACTCCTTAACCGCGCAATACACTCACACAAACACATTTAAATAATTTACAAGAAAATGGATCGTGTGCTAGACTGAAGCATAACTTCAATTAACAAGTCGGGACACGCTTATGCGATACGGTACCAATATGTGTAATAATACCCGTGGTGGCCGAGTGGTTCAAGCAGTTGCTTGAAGCACAAATATTGATTGATTGATGATGATGCACCAATGTTTCAGAGCTTAAGTACAGTAATATGTCACGGCATCTAAAATGTCCGGCGGAACGTTGGTGTGTGGCTACTACGAGTACCAACACACCTTAAGTATAGTAATTAGTCACACCACGAAACCTACGGAGTAGGAAAACAGCGAGAGGAAACCTGCATACGTCTGAGAAGAAATGCAGAGACGTACAAGACGACTATACAAAAGTCACGCATCAAAATGGCTGATGGAATCGGCATATGTCACGTTGGCTCCCAAAATATATCTCCAGCGAAACGTCACCGTGTAGGTACTGCCTACCTCGCGAAGAACTCAGGGTGATACCATGTAAATTTACATTTAAAAATATTAAATTACTAGCTTTTGTCCGCTTCACCCGCGTGGAGTTCGAAAAAGTAGCTCATGTATTTTCCTGCTAGAATAGATTCAGCTGCTATGCCATGAACGAGCAACATACTTTATAATATTAGAGCTTAGATTTTTTCGGGATTCAAATGTATCCTATGTCCTAATCCTAGGTATAAGCCATCACCATTGCAACTTTCAGCCAAATCGGCTCTGCCGTTTTGTCGTGAAAGAGCAGCAAACATCCAAATATACAAACTTTCACCTTCATAGTATTAGTAAAATTAAAAGATAATAATAAAGTATTTAATTATTTCGAGGCCTGCTTCAGAGTTGCATAAGGCTTTCCAAATTAATGGCAAGGCAACAAATTAATGTGGTCATTGTATACTGAAGGCGCGGCACTGTGTACGGTGACTGTCACCCAATGTAAAACGGTTATATATACAGGGTGGAACAGCGCATTTCATTCGCATTGTCGGGGGTCATTTATAAATGCCGTACGAGGTACAGTCACGTAAGAATATGTTTGGAAGCTTATATTTTTTTTGTTTTCTTGAAGAAATATTTTAAAATTCCTAGGCACTGGAGCACATAATGGAGAGAATATGGAAGAATATCAAGCTAAAGAGATATATTTGTCGAGAGAGAACTGGTACCCTACTCTTTGCCTATCCCGCGAGGAAAACCCTTGAAGAGAATGTATGCATGATCGTTTTAAACATTAAAAAAATGTTTTGTAATTCCCAGTCGGGCTAGTCTTCCAGGCGGCATTGGATTTCTTTTCAAACGTTTGCATGTTACCTTTCGATGTCTTCCATCCGTTCGCTAACCTCATAGTGGTAATCAGACCACTGTATGGTTGGAAAAATCTCATTAGAATAGCTTGAACACGGAATCTCTACTTACAGGTCTTCTAAAACCACTGAACCACGATGGCTTACTAACACAAAGTAAGCCATCTCTGAATTTTCCGTTCCATGAGAAAATAAAGCGACTAACTCAAAGCGATAATTAGGTGAATAATTAACAAGAGCGCATTAAAAAGATACTTGAAATACAATTTTCACTTAACCACCGACCACACGGGGTGATTTGTTTCAAAGTAGCCCTTTATATTTACCCTTTACAAGGCTCTGTAAACTCGTAGACCGATAAAATTATTAGGGTTGGTAGGTGCTTTTAATTGGGTTGTGTATATATCGCTTTGGTAATGAATTTAGCCGTGGTGCTACCGAGATTTTAGAAGTCGCCTGCAATGCAAATATTGCAGAATTTTAATGCAAATTGTAGGTACCAATAAGTTTTTTCTGATCTTTAGTATGTAGTAGTAGTAAGTAGTATGTGTAGTAGATCTTTCATACATACAGGATAGGCAGAGAGAGTAGAGCGCTAGTTCTCTCTAGACTTACATACCACTTTCGCTATATCCGTATTCGCCAGCCTCTTTTCGTACAAACTCGCCGGTTTTGACTACTCTTGACGTTCCCATCCTTGAGTGTTTCTTGGATCTGATGTAAGTAGTTGGAACGTGGTCTTAGTCTAGCTCTTCTACCACACACTTTTGCATTGTATATTTCTCCACTCATCATTTCTATATATCGAAACCAACATAACATCTCTCGATCTTTACAATCACAACCTCGATTACGCCAATAATGCCAATTGGCTTCAAGTGATTACTCACACCACGATCGAAAATAGAATACATCGATATAAACCTCTGTAGATGAAATTCAAATCTCTATTTTACGGTATTGCTTGAGAAACGACCTAGCCATCTTTCACTTTAGCACCTATATATATATATATTTATTATTGTAATAGGTGTAATCTTTAAAGATAACAATAAATAAAAAAAATTAAGATAAATTAAGATGGGTTAAAATAGATTGATGCAAGGGGCAGAAAGGCCCTCCGAGGCCTCTTGAGGCAAGGCGTGCGTTCTTAAATAGATATATTTTAAGTAAATCCATTAGTGACTACCATCCCTTATTTACTCTCTTTGACAACCCTTGTACAAACAAAGTTACTGGCCTTTAGCGCAGAGTGTTCATAGCGACGGGATGTTTCAGACAGTTTTCATGTTAAAACTTTATCCCGCTTATTAGTTAACAATTACCGTATCTTCTGAACACATAAAATTATTATCGCCCCATAATTTTGATCCTTAAGCCCAGCCCGTAAAGCTTAATATATCGTAAAATGTAATTTCTGCTGGTGCCTTTTTATGGATTTAAACGGGGCTATGAATTTTCTTTATATTTTCACGCTTAATTCTGTCGTGCATTTTACATGTTACTTCCTTTAGTTTGTTTGTACTACAAATTGGGTGGTCAAAGCTGATTACTGAAGTATAATAGAATCTCTTTGATTTGTCGTAGTTTTGTATACATAAAGTTATGACAGACTTCTTTTCTTGAATGTCTGATTGACTTGACCTAGTTAAAACGTTAACTGTGCATAATATAGTGTACTTCATTTAGTGTAATTGGCTACTGGTCGTTCTAATGTACATTCTAATAAATAAAAGAAATTATAAATAATAATATATTCGTTTCGTCAGTTTCATATCTCTCATCCTTTACATATGTCCAAACCAACGTAGCATGACTTTCTAGGGATAGGTTCGTAGTGTTTGTAACCGGCGAGCATGTTTGAAGTGACTTATGAAATGCAGCCGAAAGAGGTACAAAGCTCTATCAATTAATGTACTTTCATGGAAGTCTAAAGTAACGGACTCTAGTTCTACTTACTTCTACTCTACATTGACACGAGTCTGAACACACGTATCTTGACCATTGCCGTTTCTCAAGCGCAATACATACGCCTTTAAATTTCTTCTCAAACGTATGCAGGCTTCCTCTCGATGTTTACCTTCACCGTAACGCTCATGGTGTGCCTAAATATTGTACTTAAGTTCAGAAAAACTCATTGGTGCAATCGGGGTTCAAACTTGCAATATTTTTGTTGCAGACGACAACTCGAACCCCTCGGCCACCAAGACTGTTTCTCCTATATACCCGTACAATATTACTGCCCACCTCCCCTAGGTATGGTAAATAAGCACCCGATGGGCGGGCGGAAATAAATCAATATAACAGAGCAGAGTGACTCGTCAAACTTCTAATTGAAGCGTTCGTGAGTTTCATAAATCATAGCTTATAACGCCGATGTAGAACCAGGCGTGCGAAACGCGGCGCTCTGTGCAAAAAAGAACATTCTTGATGTAGGCTAAGATATTTAAGGAAGCTTGTATAAAACCTAGATAAGATTTTGTTTGTTTTTCATATTTTAACCTACATTAACTTCCAAATTACATTATTCAATCTGCTCAATGTATAAAGAATTGATAGGTAAATGTCTGTAGTACCCACTTTTTGCGTTAGATATATTTTATGCCAACGCCAACATGTCATGTGATATGCCAACGTGACAGCCGGAGAGTCCATCGCCGTTTCTCAAGCACGACAAAGACTATACATCATGTCTTTGTATATTTTCCTCAAACTTTTCTCTCGATGTTTTCCTTCACCGTAAAGCTCGTGGTTTGACTAATCACTGTAGCTACTTGAGTCCAGTCGGGATTTGAACTTGCAAAATTTGCGTTGTAGAAAACTACTTAAACAACGCGGCCACCTCTCTTAAAAATAAAAACGGCTCAACTCTTAAAAATAAAAAGTTCAACAATCCCATCCAGCATCTTTACCGCGGGTCTCACCTTACAATTTCCCGCTACGAAGGTGAAAAATGTTGAGACTTCCCGTGTAATTTTTCACTAGCGCCCGCAATACTCCTAACCTACATACATACATACGTTCATATAGTGTGTTTGTTCGCCTTTGTGTATCCACAATACCGCTTTTATGTTAAATTGAAAAGAAATGTGTTTATAACAATTGTTGAATTTCATTGGGAATTAAGATACTCAAGTATCGCCGTGCCCCGGTTTAACCTGCGTCAAATTTGACCATTGGTGGCATGCTGAAGTACAGCCTTCCTCAATAAATAGACTATCTTGTCGTTTATTTACAATAACAATATTTATTAGTCACACCCAGAGCTTTACTGTGAAGGAATAAATCGAGAGGAAACCTGCATACGTTTGAGAATTCCAAGGCGTATGTATAGTCGTGCTAGAGTTACGGCGACGGACTCGCCATCTATCACGTTGGTACCTAAAATATGAATAATAATAATATATCCTCACGCCGTCCCACAAGGGTCCCACAAGGGTCCCCGAAGGGGTAGGCAGAAATATATATACACCTAAAATATATCTGGCGGAAAGTGAGTTCTACCTTTACACCTCTGCTTATCCCTTTCCCATGTGGGAAGGTGTGAAGATAGAAAAAAAAATTATATAACATATATATAACACAAATATAACATTTTAAGGATAAATAAGGATAAAAAAAAGAATAAAATAACTAACTTAACACAACAAAGAAATTACAAAAGTACTAAAGCATTATATATCTTCACGCCTCCTCACTCGTGTCCCAGAAGGTAGAGCGCCAGTTCTTTCTAGACTTGTACAACTCTTTTGCTTTGTCCATAGTCATCACTCTCTTCATACATGCTCGTCGGTTTCAAGTACTCTTGACGTTCCTATCCTTGAGTCTCCGATTGATATGATCTAGGTACGTTGTCTTCCTCTGCATCTTCTTCCACTCCTACCTCCGATGTATATCTGCTTTATCAATCTTTCTTCACTTGTCTTGTCTATATGTCCAAACCAAAGTAACATGTCATCCCTCATCTTTAAAATCGTACCCTCGTTCGCGTCAGTTGCTATTAAACTTAATTAACTTTTAACTATTTAAAAGTTTGGTCATATAGAAAGGATGAGTGAAGAAAGATTGACGAAACAGACATACAACACAAAAGTGTGTGCAAGAAGAGGTAGAGGAAGGCCACGTTCCAACTACCTGGATCAAATAGATCGGACTCTCAAGGACGGGAACGTTAAGAGTACTCGAAACCGACGAGCATGTATGAAGAGATAGATGAATATGGACGAAGCGAAAGAGGTATGTAAGTCTAGAGAGAACTGGCGCTCTATACTCTCTGACTACTCCGTTAGAGACTTGGCGTGATGATATGTATGTATGAATGTATGTAACTTTTAACTATCTTTATAATAAATTTATAGATATCCGGATAGAAGAGGGTGCTTTTATCCTACTACCTGTCCCATTGTGGGGGAGGGTATATAGCACAATTTGAGTGTTTTACAAAGCTTTGTATTCTGAGCTTTAACGACCTTAGGCAAGCCTAGCTGAACCGGAACATCCCTACGTGTGACATGTCACTTTACAGGCCTATTATGCCCGAAGGGTCGTTAGAAACCGGTTATAACCGGTAAATTCCGCATTCTGCACGCGTTTACACTGATTTATATGAAATTCATACGTTTTAGGGTACTTTTTAATATCCGGCTAATATTCTAATGGGGTATTAATGTTTTGTGGGATTATAAGGGGTGTTTTATGTAAAGGATGTTTCATACGTAAAAATGGGTCCGCTCCGGCTTTGCAAGGGCGACTCGATCGACTTTTTTTATTCAATCGTTGACTTAACAACGGAACGTAACACTAAAGGAAGGATGTCAATACAAGTACACAATGCGAAAGTGTGTGCAGAAAGAGGTAGAGATAGATGAAATCTTCACTTCTTACATCACACTGAACATTGAAGGATGGAAACGTAAGGTGTGCTCGAAGCAGAGCATGACTGAAGAGACTGATGAAAGTGGATATATCTAAACAGCTCATACATGTCTACTAGCTTTTGCACGCGGCATCGCCCACGTGCAGATCGAATGCGCGTTTGTGGATCTTGAAAAGGCCTATGATAGAGTGGTGAGGAATGAATTGTGGTCAGCATTGTCCGTGAACGGTGTGAGCAGCAACCTCGTGCGGGGATTGCAATCTCTATCTAGGGATTCTAGTGCTTGTGTGAGGATAAACGGGGCCTACACTGAATGGTTTAATATCGAGAGAGGTGTTAGACAGGGATGTGTAGCGTCACCGTGGCTGTTTAATCTGTTCATGAACAATTGCTTGACAGATTTAAAAGAGAATGAAAGTGGGTTGAGAATGAATGAGTTACTCGTCAAGTGTTTTCTGTATGCTGATGACCAAGTATTACTTGCGTCTACGGCCGAGGAGTTGCAGGAGATGGTAACTGCTATGAGTGGAGCTTTTATTAGAAAGGGAATGAAGATGAATGTAAAGAAGACGAAGGTATTGGTGTTTGAAAGAGATGAGGCAGTGTCAGAGTGCAATATCGTGATTGGAGATGAACAAATTGAACAGGTGAATGAGTTTGTGTATCTGGGATCAAAGTTTACAAGAGATGGAAAGTGTGAGAGTGATATTGAAAGAAGAGTGAATGCAGGAAACATGGTGAATGGAACTTTGCACTCCTTCATGGGCAGTCGGAATGTGTCTTTCAAGGCTCATTTGGCTGTGCATGGGGGAGTGTTGGTTCCGACACTCATGTACGGAAGTCAAAGTTGGGTATGGCAGAAGAAGCATGAAAGCCGAATAAATGCAGTTGAGATGAGAGCGTCAAGAAGTATGATAGGAGTTAAACTGAGTGACAGGATAAGAAATAGTGAGATAAGGAAACGTTGTGGTCTGAAAGAAGATGTAGTGACAAAAATTGAGAAAGGTATGCTGAGATGGTTTGGCCATGTCGAGAGAATGAATGAAGAACGATTGACGAAAAAAGTGTATAAGGCGAGTGTGAATGAAGGTGTTGGAAGGGGTAGACCTAGACGGACGTTTCTAGACCAAATTAGGGTCGTCTTGAAAAAAGGTCAGGTCAAGAGTACCCTAAACCGAAGAGCATGTATGAAGAGAATAATGAAAGTGGACGAAGCGAAAGAAGTATGTAAGAATCGTAGCAAGTGGAAAGAAGTGGTCTCTGCCTACCCCAACGGGAAAGAGGCGTGATTATATATGTATGTATATTTCCCGGCTAGAATCGGTTCAGCCGCTATGCCGTGTATTTTCATTCAAATGAAGCCTATTCCTAAACCTGGGTATACGCCATCACCATTTCAACTTTCAGGCAAATCGGTTCAGCCGCTTTGCAGTGAAAGAGCAGCAAACATCCAAAAATCAAAATTTATAAACTTTCGCCTTTTTGATATCGATAGTAAGATATTTGTACATAAGTACATTACTTTCATAGAATTATGTATGTATTTACCTACTGAACATTGAAAAATGTACAAAAGTACGTAGGTACAACCTGAAATGTAATATTACATGGGAATGAATAGGTACTTAACACCCACTATCACACCTCACAGAAGGATTTGGCCTGCAATTTGTGAATTGTTGGTAACAAGAGGTTTGCCATAAAGCAAGGCGTACACTAAGCGTAAAAAAACACCCATCTTTAATATGTGTTGCCTGCGACACAAAGATTGCAAGTTCTTTTGTGAACTTAAGTAAGTTTTTCTGAACTTAAGCACAGTGATTAGTCACACTACGAGCTTTATGGCGAAGGAAAACATCGAGAGGAAGCCAACATCTCTGGAGAAAAGTGGATGTGTGGGTATTACTTTCTCACTTCTGCCTACCCCATGTGGGAAGGCGTAAAAATTATAAAAATTGCTCTCTGATTGAAGGTTCAGATGTGTCATGATATTGTGATTTATGATAACACAATACTATAGTATTGTATATTACCACTTTTGGTGATAAACACCATTAATAGAATTAAAAAATAAACTTGTAATAATAATAATTCAATTTCGGAGGTAAAAATAAGGGGGGCCGGTAGGTAATGTGAAATTTCTACTCACGAGCCTATCGTTAATCAAACAAGTATATCACCACACTCTATCAGTTTCTCCTCGAACACTGGCTGTGGAACGAAGGCTTTCTCTAGAAAGTTCTGCTTGATTTTTCAGGAAGGGTGTGAAAAGACGGACCGCTTTTTTAATTTTTAAATTCAGGTACTTAGCTGAACAAGGTAAAGACCAAAAGTCCTCCCGACAGGTACTTCTTCAAACACAGCTAATGGCACCCCCTGTGGGTTTCGAACCTCAACTTGTTGCTGATTTGTGAAATAAGTAAGCTTGACTTCTGCTACTATAAGTGCCTCTTCATTTAATAAAGGCTGGCCGTCAGTTCACAAAATTTCTGTCTGTCCTTCGCGAGGCGAAACAGTTCAGCAGCATTGTTGATGGCGGTCCACTCGCAAATATTGCGCAGCCACGACCTTCTAGACTACTTTTAAGCTCGACTAGACTATTAAAAAAAATTAAAAATTATATATATTGACTTTCTTCGCCCAGTGTCCGCCAACCTTAACTCAATTCCAGTTTAACGCGCTCGTTTGCAGGCTCACCTCCCACTGCGGTAACGAGTCGACATGCCACGGGGTGCGGGTACCAGCTGCCAGGTGCTATACTGTCGAAGAAAGTAAGAATACGGATGTTATTCTAACTTGAACAACACTATACAGGGTCTTTCAACAAAAGGAACAGTTGTCCAATATGTGGTATAGCACGAACACAAATAAATATAAAAAAAACATTTATTTTAACTTGCAGTGGTGGCCGTGTGGTTAGCGCAGTTGCCCGCGATACAAAGATCGCAAGTTCGAATCCCAACTGTACCAATGAGTTTTTCTGAACGTAAGTACAGTCATTAGCCACACCACGAGCTTTACGATGAAGGAAAACTTCGAGAGGAAACCTGCATACATTTGATAAGTAATTCAAAGGCGTGTGTATAGTCGTGCTCGAGTAACGGCGACGGACTCGCCATCTGTCGTTGGCGTTGGCACCTTAATATATATCTCTGGTGGAAAGTGGGTGTATGGGTATTACCTATACACCTCTGCCTACGACTTCGGGGACCCTTGTGGGAAGGCGTGAGGACATTTTAACTTTTTTTCATCATTAACAATTGGTACATTTACACAGTAGAAAAATAGAAAGAGTTGTATAGTGACGTTTTAATATGACGTTCGAAACCGACGAGCATGTATGAAGAGACTGAAGAATGAGGACGAAGCGAATGAGGTTTGTAAGTCTAGAGAGAACTGGCGCTCTATACTCTCTGCCTACCCCGTTAGGGACTCGGCGTGATGATATTGATGATATGTTCTGCATACCTCTGATTCATATATACATATAAATCAAGACTATAGTAATACTATTAATTTTATTACAATGTTTTGAATAGGAATCAAAGCTGTTGGACATGAATACCGAAAGGGCGGCAGCTTCAAACATCCACATCAAAGCGAATCCCCGCAACACAAGAGAAATGTTATCGTAATTTTGTAACTGAATATGTATCGAACTGTATATGTACTGGTGTATTGTTGACTTGGGTGTGTACTTTGCGTCGTCCTAGCTGCGTAAATAAATATATACTAACAATGGTAGAAGCCACTGTATCGCCATATCCAAACAATTCATCCACTTAAATATCCCCTCGCCTTCCCACAATGGGGGGGACCTTTATGGGAAGATGTATACAACCACTTTTCGCCAGAGATATATTTTAAGTGCCAACATGGCAGATAGCGAATCTGTCGCCATTACTCAAGCACGACCATACATACGCCTTTGAATTTCTTCTCAAGCATATGCAGGTTTCCCTTCGATGTTTTCCATCACCGTAAAGCCCGTGGTGTGATAAAATAATGTACATAGGTTAAAAAAAACATTGCTGCAGACTGCCGGGGCTCCAACTTGCTATATTTGTTTCGCGAGCAACTACTTAAACCGCCCGACCTCGACAGCTCTCAAGAAAAAACGTTTCCAATTTTCAAATAGTCTGAATATTGAACGAAAAGGGCTTGATATATATTCCCTTTAACATAACATTGCGTCTAATGTGCCGGATGTATCTCGCTTAAAAAGTTACTGGCACGGAAAAGGGGCAGAAATGGACACATTGTACAATTTTTGGGTCCCGTAACTCAATTGGCAAACCTTTTCCTTCAGTATTTCTTCAATACACTTACGGGCTGTTTTCTTCAAAATTATGGCGAATAGAATATATTGTAACCTCACGCCTTCTCACAAGGGTCCTCGAAGGGGTAGGCAGAGGTGGGTACTTGCACATCCAATTTTCACCGGAGATATATTTTTAGGTGACGTGACAGACGGCGAGTCCATCGCCGTTTTTTAAGCAGGACGATTCACAGTCGGGGTTGGCTTGCAATGTACGCGTCACAGGCGACTACGTACTACTCTACTAAGGCTCTCTTAAAAATGGATTAGCTAATAATAAAATAAAAATAATATATCCTCACGCCTTCCCACAAGGATCCTATAGGTAATACCCACACACCCACTATTCGCCAGAGATATATTTTAGGTGCCAGATGGCGATAAATCATCAACTATTAATATTGCTAATAATAGTGGATGATTTTGCGTATCTGCCTCTTACAGCGATTCATTTGTTTTATAAACTTTGATGACGAAAATCGTTCAATCAATAAGATTGTAGTCGCTCATAACTCGTACCTATATCGTTAGCTATATGGAATCGTTCCGACAATCTCGCTAACAACTCAAATCGTAGGCGATTAAGGCACGGGCATACCATTGGTTTTAACCAATACAGCAATTCGTTTTTATTTTTTTATCGATACATCAGCTGGGATTGCAACGTGTCATTCTAATGACAATTTGAGATTTGTGGCCGACGTATGTCAATCCAAAATGATTTTTTCATAACGATTAGATGTTTCAGTTTTGTAGCGAAAGATGTCGATATGTTTTTGAACTTACGTGTACGGAGTGTGTTGATATGGTCAGTGGCGTAGCTACCGGAGTGCTAGACGGGGCAGTGCGTTCCAACTACCTGGATCAAATCGATCGGACGCAAGGACGGGAACGTCAAGAGTACTCGAAACCGACGAGCATATCTGAAGAGACTGATGAATGTGGACGAAGCGAAAGAGGTATGTAAGTCTAGAGAGCACTAGTGCTCTATACTCTCTGCCTACCCCATTAGGGACTCGGCCTGATGATATGTATGTATGTAAATATATTCAACTTTATTACATTTCAGTGGTACAAGACTAATTAAGAGGTTCTCGGTACTAGCAACTTACAGAGAACCTAGAATACAGATCCCACTACAGGCTCAGTGCCCCCCCGCAGCTTTTCGGAAACCTCACTCACCTCAGGATCATACCTTTGAGGACCGCTAATTGGATGCGATCTGATATCCGGATTTACGGCGTCGTTCTGGCTGCTCCGAGTTACAACGAAATATCCCATTGCACTCTACCTTATTGAGGTTGGCTTTTTATTAGAAAATTAAGGTAACTCTCCGAGTCGTGGTGGCCGAGTGGTTCGATTAGTTGCCTGCGACACAAAGATCGCAAGATTGAATCCCGACTGTACCAATGAGTCACACCACGAGCTTTACGGTGAAGGAAAACATCGAGAGGAAACCAGCATACGTCTGAGAAGTGCTTAATCAACTCGTGCTCGTAAACAACTATACATACATACGCCTATGAATTTAATCTTGAAAGTATGCTGGGTTTTTCTCGATGTTTCCCTTTACGGTACAGCTCGTGGTCGGACTAATCAATGCACTCAAGTCCTGAAAAATTCTATCGGGATTCGAACTTGCATTAATTTTATTAAAAAATATTGTCGTAAACCTCACGGCAATAGAAGCGACGAGAATTACTATTCAAATAGCTCGTAATTAAATTTTAAAGGGTATATATAATGTTTCATAAGCCAATAAAATATTACTGCCGACGTTTTTTTACGACCATTTTTCCCCTTCTGTGTTTATTCATACACTATACTAGCTCATTCCCGCGGTTGCACCCGCGTGTCAAATTTAATCACAATCAAATGATCATCAGATAAATATCTGCCCTCAGCGGGATTCAAACCCGCGACCTCAAGGTTCGAAGTCAAGACCTGTAACTACTAGACTAGACGGCCGTCTAGACAGTACAATTAATGATTGGATACAATCTAATTGATTGAACGATTTTTATTATTAAAATTTTTTGCTCTACGAAAACATACGAATCACTATTACTTACGTAGCCTTCCAGAATACAGGTCGGTACAATCTGGTTTCGGTGTTTTGCGAACGGTGTTTTTTGCTACGAAAAATACTGTAACTTTGACATTACAAGCAGACACTTAAATTTTATTGTATTTATCAGTTTTAATTTGGAATAGGCTATTTGCCATAGAGTTCCAATAACAGTTGAATATTATTTTTTTAAACAATATACTACTAGATTTATAATATATTAAAAGTCTCAATATTCTCAAGTGGGACGATGAGAATTTCTCTTATGATTTTTCTTTATACCACTGGGGTGGCAAACAAGCATGCGGTAAGCGGCTACCGCCGCCTATGGACTATTTGCAATATCTATCAAGGGTATAAGGATATATCAAGGGTATCACGCATATTTAATGTATTAATGGCTAATCAAAGCAGAGATTTTATTGATACAAACAGTTTCCCACGCACGCAATTCACAACCAACTGTCTGGATAATTTAACTCTACTCAATTTATTTTACGTTTGAAACGTAAAGTGCATTTAAACACAACGTCAAAACATCGCTTTGACGTTAAAAGAGAAAAAAATTGCTTTCCAAATGAAGGTCTCAACCTTGTTACATTTGTGACCCTGCCTTTTGAATTAGGTCATACTTACTCTAATGTAACTGTATAGAGCTGATTAAACAATTTTTATTTATCAAATTGAATAAATACGAAAGTCGGATTTTAATTCTTAGCTATATTTCAACATCAACTGATAAGTGAGGTGTGTTTAAATTGCAATTTATATTTTTTTATTTTATATTTTTTGTGGCGAGTCCATCGTCGACACATTAACACGACTATATGTACATACGTACAATTTCTTCCCAAAGGTATACAGGTTGCTTCTTGCTATTTTCCTTCACCGTATAGCTCGTGAAGGACTAAACACTGTACTTGTGTTCAGAATAACTCATTAGTACGGTCGGGATTCGAACTTGTAATATCTGTGTTGCGAGCAACCACGTGCATATTTAAATAAAAATAATATATCCTCATTTCTTCCCATAAGGGTCTCCAAAGGGGTAGGCAGAGGTGTATAGTTACTACCCACTTTCTGCCAGAGATATATTTTTATAAAACAGAAAATAAACTAACTTCACTATGCGTTTATGAAAAAACTGAATAATATCATTACTCCAACTCTTTGTAATTCCAAATCGTCGGCGAAAGAATTCCTCAATTTACGAATTTCAGGAAATGCTCGCAGATGTCCAGAGAAATAGAATAATTTAATTTGACTGGGCTTTTGACCCGATCCATCCCTGCTGTCTCGATGTATATTTAACGCTTTTCTGATTTACAGCATTCTCAGAATCCTTTTCAATGCTTCGATGAAGTTTATTGAATAGATTCCCAGAAATATTGGATTTAGTATCAGATTCTATGTTCTGATTAGGATACAAGTTTGGTCCCGTCAGATTAGGAAAAGTAATAATAATATACATCTTCACGCCTTCCCATAAGGGTAGGCAGAGGTGTATAGGTAATACCCACACACCCACTTAGCGCCAGAGATATATTAGGTGCCAACGTGATAGCGCGGCTCCATCACCGTTACTCAAGCACGAATATACATGCGCCTTTGAATTGCTTCTCGGACGTATGCAGGTTTCCTCTCGATGTTTTCCCTTGTGGGAAGGCGTGAGGATATATTATTATATATACTAACTATAAGAGTAAATACTTTATTAAATTAGTTAAGTTAAAACATAGGTACTCTTACGATACGAGTATTCGCGGCGACGGCCGAAAGCGGAGGTTTTTTTGTGTACCGCTGTACGTCGGCGTTGGCGTTACCATCGCGTGCTAGTCAGTTACCAGTCTAAATCCTTTTCTGTTAGCGAACAAGTAACTGCGGAAAACATTATCGCAACAAAAATGAAAAACAAAACGAAAGTCACAGCCGTGGTGGACGAGTGGTTCAAGTTGCTTGCAGCTTCGACTCTTGACTTTACCGACGAGTTTTTCTAAACTTAAGTACAGTGACATCTCATACATTACAGTGAAGGAAAACATCGAGAGGAAACTTGCATACGTGCTTGAGAAATGGCGATCGCCCTCAATCACGTTGGCACCTAAAATATAACCCCGGCGGACCTCTGCCTAACTTTTCGGTGACCCTACTGCTAGACCAGGACAAAGGCGGTTTCTACCATGACTTAGTAAGTTACTGGTATACTCAAAACAAATGAAAAGACGTGTCTACGTGTGAATAAAATACTAATAATTAAGAATAATACTAGAGACTGATGAATGTGGACGAAGCGAAAGAGGTATGTAAGTCTAGAGAGAACTAAGAGAGGTAGGGCATAACGGGTTTCCCGTTCGAATTTGGAGCTGCCCGACTGGGGCAGGACCTCCGCCTTATAGAAGTCCGTAGCCAAATAACACAATTTATTGTGTTGTGTTCCTATGTGGTGAATAAGGTTTCCATTAATGAGCTCCTTGGGGAGGGAGGAGGATTGTAACATTGTGTTGGAAGCAGAGGGATTAAACCTTATGCTGCCAACACACTATAACTCTCCGAACACAGAGTGGCAACGCGCAAGTGATATTTTGGTATCGTGAGCGTAAATAGGCTACGGTAACCGTTTCCCATCAGGTGGGCCTTATGCTTGTTTGCCACTCTTGTTGTATAAAAAAAACTGACGCTCTATACTCTTTGCCTACTACGTTAGGGACTGGGCATGATGATATATGTATATATATATATATATATATATATATATAATAATAAAATAATAAATAATAATTTATATGAATAAAGCAAAATCAAAGGTTTGCTCGCAGGCTGCCAACCCTTCTTCAAAAAGTTAGGGGACCTTTAGGTACTCTACGCAACACGACTAACAAACTTAGAATTGCCCTTACACTGTAAGTGGTTAACCTAGATACGTGTCTAAAAGAATTTTTCCAAGCGGAAGTAACCCTTTCGTGTAATTGACAAATACCCCATAATACCCTTAAAGAGAGATTAAATTTCGTAAAAACTCAACAGTACCTAAAAAAAGGTTAAATAAAAAAAATGAGTTCATTCCTTACGGGCCCTTGCGTAATATCATGTACTTAAAAAACTTTATTCATCAGAACCCTGTCATTCTGATTAAGTCCTTCGCATGAAAAAACCTGAAAAGATGTTTTTTTCGCGAAAATTACTCGCCCTTTCTTTTCCTCGTCCGAGAGCTTTGTCCAGTTTCCGTTGGGGTTCCGCTGACATTTGTTAAACTCTTTTTACAATATTTTTTATGATAACAGACAATAAGGTAATTGGAAAATATCTTGAGGAAAGCTGCATACGTTTCAGAAGGAATTCAAACACGTATTCGACTCGCAATCTGTCACATTGGCACCTAATATCCCTGGGAAAAAGAAGGTGCGTGGGTATAACCAACTCACCTCTGCCTACCCCTTCGGAGACGCTTATGGGAAGGCGTAAAGATAATTAAGATATACAAGAGCAGTAATGATAAAGACCATTTTGTCCGAAGTTAAGCATACGAAGAGCTTTACGGCGAATAAAAAATGAGGTCTACATTGAATACGAAATTTAAGCAAGTGCTTAAAGTCGTGCTTGAGAAACCGCAATGAACTTAACACATTGACACCTTAAGAACACACGTCTACCTACGCATTCGGATACCCTTGTTGGGAGACGTATCTAAAGGTGAGTATCGACAAATAAACCACAAAGGTCTCGCAATGCGCGGTTACAAAGGAGTTTCCTTCCGCGAACGCTCAGGCTGTGGAATGAGCTACGTTGAGGCTTTCCCTAGAGAGAACAGCATGGAGTTCTTCAAGAAGGGGGTGAAAAGATTCCTGCAGGGTCGGCAACGCGCTAGTTATACCCCGGTGTTGCAAGCGTCCATAGGCGGCGGGAACCGCTTACCATCAGGCGGGCCGCATACTTGTTTGCCACCCAAGTGGTATAAAAAATGTACGGAACCAGTCACCAAACAATATATATCTGTTTACAAACTTGTATTTATCATCTCACGATTACTAATGGGAGGTGATTTTTGTCCTTTGTCCTTTGTATTTAAAATGTCCACCTCATGAATTTCAGGTCGAAATCATTTTTCATAATTGTCGCGTAATGACAACGACTCCGAAGGTTTTTCTTTCAGGCATTTAAACGAAGGATATTTAAAAAAATATTTTCAGCATTTTGATTTATTATCCTAGGTATTGAATCGCTCGAAATGGATAACGTTCACGAAAGTGTGGGTGAAAAGGAAGAGAAAGAAAAAACCAACAAAGTTATCGGACCCTCAAGGATTGAAACGTCAAAACTAGTTAAAACTCGTGAGTATGAAGATACTGATGAATGTGGAAAGCGAAAGAGGTCTTTTAGGGTAGAGAGAACTGCAGTCTGATGTAAAACGCGAAAGAAGTCTAGAGGTAGGTAGGTAAGGCTAGAGGTAACTGGCGCTACTGGTGCCTTCCCCATGCAAGACTCACCGTGATCATATTTGTCACAATCCTTTGGAGTGGCTAAGATTTTTTTGTAATGTAATGTATCCTCACGCCTTCCCACAAGGGTCCCCGAAGGGGTAGGCAGAGGTGTATAGGCAATACCCACACACCTACTTTCCGCCAGAGGTATATTAGGTGCCAACGTGACAGATGGCGAGTCCATCGCCGTTACTCCAGTACGACAATACATACGCCTTTGAATTTCTTCTCAGACGTATGCAGGTTTCCGCTCGATGTTTTCCTTCACCGTAAAGCTCGTGGTGTGAATAATCACTGTACTTAAGTTCAGAAAAACGCATTGGTACAGTCGGGATTCAAACTCGCGACCTTTGCGCCGCAGGCAACTGCTCGAACCACTCGGCCACCACGGCTCCTTAGATTCTCCTAAAATTTTTTTGTCTAATTCAATATGGTAAGCGGTAACTTCTGTCTTAGGATGCAACCCTAGGAGAACCACTCAAATTCATATAAGTATCATCTTGTCGATGTAGAATCATCTTCGCTTTCGTTTTGAATTTTTAGCAAATTTTTCACGAAGCATATTTCAGTTAAGTAGAAATAATACGGAAAGAAAATGCCCCGGTAGTCTGTTATACCACGAACTCGTTTTGGTATGCTAATGTTGAAGAATCTAGTCGCGTTATATCACATTGATGGTGTACAAATTGAATTTATAAGTAGGATTCACGTTTATAAGACGTCGTACACATGCATACAATGTAGCTACGCCTTTTTAACAAAGTCTCGTCATTTATATACAACCATTTATATATCTTTATATATATAATTCTTCTGTGAGTGTGTATGTCACTGAACTCCTCTCAAACGACTGGACCGATTTTGATGAAATTTTTTGTGTGTGTTCAAGGGGATCTGGGAATGGTTTAGATTCACAATTGGACCCGATAGGTGGCGCCACCATCTTTTTTTTTCCACCCGAGCGAAGCTGGACGAGACAACTAGTTTACATATAAAACGTATACCAACAATATCACTAGTATACCAATAATACGTAATATGAAATTTTTATTGTAATCTAATTTATAAATAACAAAAACCTGATGGTAAACGGTCACCCTAGCTGTATAGTGACTACTAATAACTTTTATTAAGCCTATGTACATATTTATTATATCACTATATATAGACATATATGTCACATATATGTTTGTAAGTTTGGATTTTTTATGTTTGCAGCTCTTTCGCGGCCAAACGGCTGAACCGATTTGGCTGATAGTTAAAATGGTGATTGCTTATACCTAGGAATAGGACATAGGATACATTTAAATGACGAAAACCTCAAAGTTCTAATATTATATAGTATGATTCTCTTTTACGGCATAGCGGCTGAACTGATTCTAGCAGGAATATACTATTTCGAACTCCACGCGGGCGAAGCCGCGGGCATAAGCTAGTATATACATATAATCACGCCGGTACTACCTACACACCTCTGCCTACGCCTTTGGTGACTCTTGTGGGAAGGCGTGAAGATATTAATATATGTTTGCCAAATTTCATCTAATCCTGCTCAGTAAATCTCACGTGAAGAGGAAAAACATCTCTCACATTTCGAAATATATTCATATTAATATTATTAGGATAGATCTCTCTATCTTTTTAAATCTTCCTCTACCTTTTTAAAACTTCCTCTAACTTTTAAAACTTCCTCTGTCTTTTTAAACTTACACCACGTAATTTACATCAGATAAATGTAGATCCTTCTTAATATGAACCAGAAAAAGAGCAAATCGGTATACCTATGTGAGGTGTATTTTTATCACGAAAATTGCTATTATTACACATGGTAATAGATTTTTTTATCTTCAAAGCTTAGCTAAGGCTTAAGATAAGCTGCTTGAATACCGTTACACTACATTGAACGTCATATACTTAATAAAAAGTAAAGTTGCCAAGAAAAAAACTCCGGTTTTCCCTTTTAGCATTTATTCCCTTTTACGTAACGGTAGAAAATGATAAACTTAGACATACATTCTGTACAGGAGGAGTAATTCATTGCCATGCATGGCCATTATTCTAATAACTTCACATCTATATTATACATACACATACATCATATATCACACATACCTACTGGCTGGTTTCCAGTACGCTTCTGACCCTCAATAGGTTGACCAATAGAAAATAGTAAAAACGCCATGACTTTAAGTACGTTCTTTAGTAAGTGTTTTTCAAAAAGGGAACATTAATATTTAACACAAAATTTATATTTCTTATTCATCCCCTTAAAATGCAGACACTGTTAAAGTAATTAACAAGATGCTTCCAGAATGAACAATGTCTGTTATCCGTTTAATTATCGTTACCATTTAATGTTTTAAGTAAGGAAATAAAAACTTATCTCTTTACGAAAATAAAATTGCAATGATAATAACATTTTGAGGAACATTTTACTTTTACGGCAACCATCCATCAAATATTTATATTCGGCTTTATATGTCGATCACTAGATGTCGTTACACGACGTTTACAACACGATATGTCGGAGTTCGTATGAGTATTTCTACTATATACTCGTCGTATGGTATACGCCGTTGGGTTTCCCACCCCGAAATATAAACAAGTAAATAAAATTGTGGGGTCTGTTTGTAATATAAAAAAAACGCGTTTTACTCATTGCGTATACACGGTACATATACCAAAATATCATTTTTTAAATTTTTTATCTTTCTGTCTGTTTGTTCCGGGTAATCTCTGAAACGGCTGGACCGATTTTAACGGGACTTTCACTGGCAGATAGCTGATGTGATAAAAGGCTACATAGACTACTTTTATTTTGGAATCTAAACAATATTGTTTTTGTTAAATACCACGCAGACGAATTTGCGGGCGCAGCTAGAATATAAATAAAATTATCAGTCCAGCCCAGCTCCCTAGCTCACGATCCAGCAACGCTCTAAGCCGAGGTCCGTGCCCCACAGGGGGTGCCCTTAGCTGTGTTTGCTTAGATGTATTTTATTTGTAAATCTCATATTGTCATCGCATTTTTAGTCGAGGTGGCTGGGAGGCTTGAGTAGTTGCCAGCAACACGTAGATTGCAAGTTCTATTTCCAACTTTACCTTGGAACTTTATCTATCTGATGCCCTGATACCCTTGTGAGACAGCGTGACTTGGAGTAATGATATGCTATCTATGTTATATATATATATATAGATATATACAGAACATTATGTATGTATGTCTGTCAGTTTCTTTACAAATGGTAGCGTAAATGGCATTTCTGTACAAACTCAGAAAAAAAATATTAGTGCAGAATAGCAGATGAACCTGTCAAGATTTACAATGAAAGTTTATCTGAACGACTCGACCACTCGGGGAACAGAGATCTTCAACAACAAACAACCATCAGTTTTTATTTCATTTCTTATCCGAATAGCAGGATAATAACCAAGCATTGTATTGCCAAATGTAAAAAAACCGAGGCACGTACCATTCTGACTGAATAGCCAAGCGACTGTGTAAGTAGATAGGCCTTTTTGCCACAGATCATAAAATGATATATTTCAGTCCAGGGGTCGTATATTGGAAAGGTCCGAAGTATATGTAGGTATCACGTTCATAATGCACGTTCTTTTTTGGCATGGATGTATAATGTTTTGAAAGGATATGGCAAATATAAACAGCAGATATCATATTGTTTGTGATCTATACTATAATAATAATAAAATTATAAAGAGGAAAGATTTGTATGTAAGCATGTTTGTAAGGAATTGGCTCCAAAAGTACTGGATCGATTTAAAAAATCTTTCACCATTTGAATGCTACATTATCACTGATTAATATAGGCTATTTTAATTACAAAAAAGAATTATGCCAAAATGTTTATAAAGTAAATGTCCACCCGTGCAAAGCCGGGACGGGCCGCTAGTCAGAAAATAAGAAGTAATTAATGCATATAAAAAAACAATGTCAAAAACACGAGACGACCATGAAAGTGCTTGACCAAAGCAAAAGAGTTGACTACTTAAGCCACTGAACCATTACGGCTCCTACAAAAAATGTTGAATATTTTTTTTTATAGTATACATACATCCACGACTATACTATGTCGAGCAAGCCTTTGAATTGCTTTTCAGACGTTTTCCTTTAAAATATTATTATTGTATACCTAATGATGTGAAAAGAGTAATCATGGAGTTTTCTTGCCGGTTCTTCTCCATGGACAGGACAAACCCGAACCGTGCACCTTTTTCGATGTTTTATAAGTGCCCACCTAGGCCAATGTGAAATAAAAATATTTTGATTTGATTTGAATTGACCTATTCTTTAAGATTACCGCATCACATCCTACTAGCGCCGAGCACGGACGGGAGCGAAAATAAAATTCATTTCTGGACATAAATACGTGAAAGCAGTGTTTTATTGTTATTGACGCAATAGCGGCGCTTGCCTCTGCTGAATTAACGGAATTGTTTGTAACGTGCTGCCGCCTAATTGTGGCCGCCATTTTATTGCATCACGTGACTCAATTGGATTTGAAAAAGGAATGCTGTTCTACTGTTTTTTTTTATGAATGCAGTTTATGTCCATGAAGACCCGTAGGGGATCAGGGGTTTATGTCTGCGAGTTTATGAGTTCAAATCCCGGTGGATACCATTAAGTTTTTGTAACTTAAACACGAGATTTACCGTTCGGGAAGTTACTATGAGAAATTGAAATTTCTTCGTACGATGTACACGTCTATTATTTTGCTTCTCAAATGAATACAGGCTTCCTCTTGATGCTCTCCTTCACTGTATAGCTCGTGGCGTGATTAATCACCGTACATAAGTAAGTACGTTCATGATGAGTGAAGAAAGATTGACGAAATAACAGTAACAAAGTAACAGTTTGTGCAAGAAGAGGCAGAGGAAGACCACGTTCTAACTACCTGGATCAAATCGATCGGACGCTCAAGGGTGGGAACATCAATATGAGCATGTCTTAAGAGACATGAGAGATGAGATGATGATGATAAGAGAGATGAATGTGGACGAAGCGAAAGAGGTTGTGAGTCATAAGAGAACGGGCGCTCTATACTCCCTGCCTACCCCGTTAGCGACTCGGCGTGATGATACGTACGTACAAAAGTTCAAAATACGCATTGGTCCGGTAAAGTGTTTGTAATCTTTGCGTTGTAGGCGACAACTCGAACCATTCGACCACCACAGCTCTAACTTCGAACTACGAATCGAAATTTATTTTCCATACATTTCCAATGTGTTTCCACTTGCTAACTTTAAAACAAGTGTACGCTCACTTCGGTTATCTTTTAGTTCGTTCAGAATTCGGTCCAGAATTGAATTGAATGGTATGTTTCAATACGGAAGGCACAACACGTGTACAAGAGTTTTTAATTTCCTGCGCAGTAGCATATTGCTCTTTTGTTTTGCACATACGAGGAGAGTTTGAATGTTGTGGCTACTGAGGCATTCTGTATGCAAGTAGTTTCAGCTCATCCGATATATTGTAGTGTTCAATATAAATAATAAATTTGAGCCGTGGTGGCCGAGTTGCTCGAGTAGTTGCCTGCAACACAAAGATCGCAAGTTCGAATCCCGACTGTACCAATGAGTTTTTCTGAACTTAAGTACAGTGATTAGTCACACCACGAGCTTTACGGTGAAGGAATACATCGTGAGGAAACCTGCATACGTCTGAGAAGAAATTCAAAGGCGTATGTATAGTCGTGCTTGAGTAACGGCGATGGACTTACCATCTGTTGGAACCTGATATACCTCTGGCGGAAAGCGGGTATGTGGGTATTACCCATACACCTCTGCCTACCCCTTCGGGGACCCTTGTGGGAAGGCGTGAGGATTTTTTTTTTAATTCATCAAAGAAATAGATTTATTAGCTAGATTAATACTAAGAAAGTAGAGAAAGAAACGAACACGTAAGGAATTTGGCACGAGTGAAACCTAGGGAAACAGATTATGATACCAAATAAAAGGCATTATGTAGTAGCAAAATAAAGCCACCTACACGCGTAATGAATTCAATATGAGACCAGTACATTACACACTATGTGGCCGTTAAATTTAGCACTTAATCAGTGTTTAAGCTAATCTTATCTAGGCTCAAAGCCAGGCATACATTGCCCCCAGACATGCAAGCCGTGGTTAATGGGGATGGAAACCAAGCACCGCACACGGTAAGTCGGTGGGTTACGATGGTTCGTGCTTTTCAACTAAACAAGGATACAGGTTTTATGGTATAACAGTTTGTCTGTTCAAAAAAAATATTATTATTATTTTGAATTTTTATTAATTTAAAAAATTATAATGTGAAAACATCGTGAGGAAACCTACATACGTCTGAGAAGAAATTCAAAGGCGTATGTATAGATTCGCCATCTGTCACGTTGGCACCTTAAACATATCTCTTTCGAAAAATGGGTGTGTGGGTACTACCTATAAACCCCTGCCTACCCCTTCAGGACCCTTGTGGAAAGGCGTGAGGATAAAGTACCAATGAGTTGGAATCACGACTGACAAGAGTTTTTCTGGAGTTAAGTACAGTGATTAGTCACACCGTGAGCTTTACGGTAAAGGTAAACATCGAGAGGAAATGTATGCAGGCTTCATCTCCATGTTTTTCTTCACCTTATAGCTATAAGATATAGTACCTGGATGACCGAGCTTAGCTCGGTATTTGACAATTGATTTAATACACGTCAAAGCAAACACTCACTGGCTTAGTGTTTGTTGCTTAGCAACGCTTTATTGTTGCTGTGTCGGTAGAGCAGTGGCGATACTCATATTCTAATGAACTTGTAGCAGTTTTTCATTGCCTAAAAACACAGATAAAACGACGTTTTCTAAAAATGAAACCTAGCTAGATCGATTTATCGCCCCCGAAATCCCCCCGTACCAAGTTTTATGAAAATCGTTGGAGCCGTTTCCGAGATTCAGATTATATATTTATATACAAGAATTGTTCGTTTAAAGGTATTAGATATATGTAAACTAAAGTAATATAAGCCTGAAGTTCAGTCCTGAAATTTTAACACTACAGCAATTTACGGAAACATTGGAAGTATTAAAATTAATTAATGCAATGAAAACTCACATAGCTCGAACGAACTTAAGACTATTCGGTAGAATATCCTCGAGCTGATTACGTATCTACACTCTATAACCTGAAAGGTAGCAGACAGTAACCAGGTGTGCATTTACACCGAAGCGTAATTGGGTACACTCGAAAAAGCTATACCCACACGGTGTCATAGAAGCCGAGCATGCATATAAATACATGCTGTCTCAGATAAAGTAATATTCTAGAAGTTGTAGTGTATTGTAAATATAACCTCAAGACGATAAATTAAAACAAAAATCTCCAAAGATAATTACAACATTATTAAAGACAGTAAGAGCCGTAGTGGCCGAGTGGTTCCAGTAGTTGCCTGCAACACAAAGATTGCAAGTTCGAAACCCGACTGTACCAAAGAGTTTTTCTGAAATTAATTACTGTGATTCGCACCTTGAGCTTTCCGGTGAAGAAATAATTCGAGAGGAAACTGGCATACGTTTGAGAAGAAATTCAAAACCGTATGTATAGTCATGCTTGAGTAACGGCGATTTGGGACTAGCCCAATTTGTTTGGAATCGTCACTAGGTATTTATTTAGATATTATTATTTGTCAACTTGTAATGCATTTTTTCATTTATATATTGTTACCAAATATTATCTGTGGCCCGAGTACAAGCAGAATGCCATAGACACGAGTTCAAAAGCAAGCTCTGACATATGGGTTTTGACAGGGAATCTCGCGGTTCTAAGGAGTCGGTCCTTCTCTAATATTCGTTTTGTAATAATAACTAAGTGCCTAATCATTTTGTCCTGATTATAATAAATGTATTGATAGGTCGTTACTATTTTTAATAAAACCACTTCTGGTTTTTAATAATATATTATTATATTAGTTTTTTTTGTGTGACATATTTCTGCCACTGTACTGCTTTGTAAGGCACCCTGTATACTTGTATTGTACTTAAATAATCAAGTTGTATAATTAATTATTATATTATTTAATGAGAACCTAGGTAAATTAAATTTCCAACAGTGCTTTTAGTGGATCAGGCTGTGGATTGAGCTCCGTTGACGTTTTAATAAAAAAATTATGCAGTATTATTTATGACACCGAGACTATAAGATTTATTGTACCTGTCGTGTGCATGCTTACTTCATGTAAAACGTACACAATTTCCAAGTTTTATATGAGTTTTAATTTATGACTTTCGAGAATTGAACTATTTGTCATGGTTGGAGGGTTCATCTACCAGACGTAAAAGGTTAACCCCCGTGCGGATTAGGTAGCATCCATATACAACGTCGAGGAAACAATTACATTACGAGATTTTCAAAGTAACTTATGTATTACAACTCTGCCCCGCGTATTCACCCGCGTAAAATTTTGTGTAATTTGCGAGTTCTTTCCCAGATTTTTCTGTAATAAAACATATTCTATGTTTTAATCGAACTAATAATCTATCTCTGTGCCAAATCTCATCTAATTCCGTACAGTCGATATTGCGTGTAAGAGGACGGAGGAGGAGAGATATCGAGCATCTTCACTAACATACACAAACATACATAACATAATCCTAGTAGGGATAATAATATATCCTCACGCCTTCCCACAAGGGTCCCCGAAGGGGTAGGCAGAGGTGTATAGGTAATACCCACACACCCACTTTCCGCCAGAGGTATATTAGGTGCCAACGAGACAGATGGCCTAGTAGGATTTATTTCCTATAGAATTTCCGTGCCGACGATTAAGAACTGATTGCTGTTGTGTTTTAAATTGAAAGCCAATACCCAGCAGTGGGCGTTTACTGATGACGATGATGAAAGAAATTCCTTAGTTTTTCTCTATTCAGTCAATTTGAAGTGTTAAGTTCGGGGCTTTAACCCCGACCAATGAGTCGAACTTAATTACAGTGATTTTTCACACCGACAGCTAAGTATTAAGTTAGAGGCAAGTATTAAGGAAATTCAAAGGCACGGAAAACTTATTACATTGCAAACTCGCATTGCGCCGCCTGCATTAGAATACATTTAAATAAAAAATAAACATTAGAATACTGAGAAGAAATTAAAAGGCACGGAAAAATTATTGCATTGCTACATCGGATTGTACCGCCTGCATTAGAATACATTCGATGAAATGTTGATGTTCGAAAGAAAACACACTTCGGTGTGAATGCACCCCACATAGCAAATGAAACTGGTAGTCTAGATTAGAAACTTCAGACCGTATGTACAATGCTCCGTTCAGAGCGGAACACTCGATATGAAGTTGCCGAGTATTGTATTCTTGCGTTATGTTATTGCGACTGGTTGTCTTAGCAGCTGAGTGCAGATAAAATGAAAATGTGCAAATTCTAATCTGCACTAGTCTTCAGTACTCTTTTCATACCAAATAGATACGACGAGAAAAGAGCTCGGCAGCTATCGGCACCCGTTCGATAAAGATCCCGAAAGGCAGAGATTAAGGTGCCAATGATAGGCGAGTCTCTCTGATAATACTTACAGCAGGGGTTGGCGAGAGAGTAGAGCGCCAGTTCTCTCTCTTCACTTATCTCTTTCGCTTCATCCATATTCATCAGTCTCTTCATACTCACCTGTTTCTTAGACTTGACTATTATTCATATGTGGTTGCCAGTTTATAAGATTTGACTGTATTTATATATATATATCTAGTTTTTTTAGGGTAAATTTGCAACTCCAATGGTTTCTCGCACATATTGCCGACACTGCAGTAACGCAGGACCCTAAACAACCTTGATTAGGACTTCTTGTTGTCTGGGGAAACTTCAAGGGGCCTTCTCCCTCATATGAGCGGTCGCATAAGGAAACTCCTTTGAAACCTCTTAAAAACCTAAAAAAATAAAGCCTGTTCAACAGGCCGACAATAGCTTACTGGCATCAACTTCACCACCCAGCCAGAACCAATATAGCCGGAGCGTTAGTTAAAATTGCTTTTAACGTTGAAACAATATTCAATTTTCTAAGCACGAATTTTTAGTCGCAAACCTTTGCCAAATTAACCCAAAAGCTGTCGGGTTAAGGGCTGGCATTATAAGAATAAATAATGAGGTGCCCTCTGTAGGATCACAAGAATTCCCGCGCCCTCTCAATTAACGGCGAGTTGAAATTAATTTATTCTAGCCAGGGGATTTTTGGGTGGGGCTCCATTATCAGCGACAATGGCCGACGACTTAACCCTTGAAACCTGCAAAGTCGCAAATAGAATGCAGATTCGGTATTGATTGGACACTCATGGGGAAGGAGATAGATCATGGGACGTGAAAGAGACTCCAGTGATTGATGAATGTGTACAAAGCGAAAGAGGAAACTTAATGCTGCCTCGAGGCACTGTAAGCGAGCGATTGCCAGGGCGAAATTCGATTTCGTCGGCAGAATTGGTAAGAGACTCGCTAGCTACCCTTCTGGCAGCCGTGCTTTTTGGTCCCTGGCCAAGGCTGCTGAGGGAAACTTTTGCCAGTCGTCCCTGCCACCACTCCGTAAGCCGGATGGTAACTTGGCCCACAGTGCCAAAGAGAAAGCGGATCTATTGGGCTCTCTCTTTGCCTCGAACTCGACTATGGATGACGGAGGCGCCACACCGCCAACCATTCTGCAGTGTGAGAACTCTATGCCGGAGATAAGCATAACCCAACGGGAGGTCCGGCGGGAGATGCTGTCTCTGGATGTCCATAAATCGAGCGGGCCAGACGGTATTCCGGCAGTGGTGCTTAAGCAGTGTGCTCCTGAACTGTGTCCTGTTTTGACGCGCCTATTCGCACTATCCTACTCCACCCAAAAAGTCCCAACTTCGTGGAAGAACGCCCACGTGCACCCAGTGCCCAAAAAGGGTGATAGATCAGACCCATCGAATTACAGGCCGATCGCCATCACCTCCCTCCTCTCCAAAATTATGGAGCGAGTGATTAACACGCAACTCCTGCGATATCTAGAGGGTCACGGTTTGTTGAGTGACCAACAGTATGGCTTTCGCCACAGTCGCTCAACGGGTGACCTTCTAGTATATCTCACGCACCGTTGGTCACTCGCCATTGAGAGTCAAGGTGAGGCATTAGCTGTTAGCTTGGATGTGGCGAAAGCGTTCGATCGGGTCTGGCATTGCGGTCTTCTATCGAAGCTTCCATCCTACGGACTGCCAGAGGGATTATGCAAATGGGTCGCCAGCTTTCTGTCCAGCAGACGCATAAGAGCCGTCGTTGACGGTAGCTGCTCCGAAAGCATGGACATTAATGCTGGCGTCCCGCAAGGCTCTGTGTTGTCCCCGACTCTGTTTCTTCTGCATATTAATGACATGCTTTCTATTGAAGGCATTCATTGCTATGCAGACGACAGCACTGGGGACACTTACTACACGGGCCGTGCTAATCTCCCTCGTTCCACTGTGGAGGAAAGTCGCGAACGACTTGTGTCTGAAATCGAGAGTACACTTCGCAGTGTCTCCGATTGGGGTCGACTAAACCTAGTCCACTTCAACCCCACTAAGACACAAGTATGCGCGTTCACCGCTAAAAAATTCACTGTGGCTCCACAATTCCAGAACACTCCCCTGAACATCTCGGAAAGCATTAGGATCCTTGGGGTCGATATTTTTAGCGACGTTCAGTTCCGTGGTCATTTAGAGGACAACGCTAAGCTGGCGTCGAGGAAGCTCGGTGTGCTCAACAGAGCTAAGCAGTACTTCACACCGCAACAAAGGCTGCAACTTTATAAGTCGCAAGTTCAGCCACATATGGAGTACTGCTGCCACCTGTGGGCTGGAGCCCCTGGATACCAGCTTGGGCCTTTTGACGCGGTTCCGAAACGCGCCGCTAGAATAGTCAATGATCCCATGCTCACAGGCGGCTTGGAATCACTAAGTTTGAGGAGAGACTTTGCCTCCCTGTGTGTGTTCTACCGCTTGTATAATGGGGAGTGTTCTGCAGAATTGTTCGACATGATGCCCACTTCCACCTTCTACCACCGCACCTCTCGCCATCGACGGGGAATTCATCCCCATACCTTGGAACCACAAAGGTCTCGCACTGCGCGGTTCCAAAGGAGTTTCCTTCCGCGAACGCTCAGGCTGTGGAATGAGCTCCCCGTTGAGGTTTTCCCTGGAGAGTACAGCATGGAGTTCTTCAAGAAGGGTGTGAAAAGATTCCTGCAGGGTCGGCAACGCGCGAGTGATACCCCTGGTGTTGCAAGCGTCCATAGGCGGCGGTAACCGCTTACCATCAGGCGGACCGCATGCTTGTTTGCCAACCAAGTGGTATAAAAAAAGAGAAGTGTGGGAAGGCGTGAGGATAAAAAAAAAAAAAAAAAAAAAGAGGTATGGAAGTCTAGAGAGAACTGGCATTCTACTCTTTCTGCCTACCCCGTTAAGGACTTGGCGTGATGGCACTTATGTATGTTTACCGAAGAAAATAAAATTATTTGTTGTACAATATTTATTTATACGACTAGAGTGGCAAACAAGCATACCGAAAGTATCACTTGCGCTTTACCACTCTGTTTTCTTGAGTTATACTGTGTTGGGCGCATAATAGGACTAATCCCTAAATATATATATATATATATATATATATATATGTATAAATAATAATGATTGAAAATAGATGAGAATAGATGAGAATGAATGATTGAAAACGCCTTGGGGTCATTCGCCGTTTTTTTATCAGAAACAGGTAAATGTTTATATTTCATTACAAATACGTAACTTTAAGAACAAAATATGATATTCACCAAATAAAAAGAAATAAAATATGTTTGCTCTATTAACGCTCGCACTGACACCCCAACTTTAGGGTTTCAAAAGCTTACTTTTTAGGTGTAATACGACTTCGTGTTGTTGTAATTGTGGAAACAATAATAACCAAATAATGAGTAACAAAAATGAGATCGAAAATTAAGCTTTTGAGATATCATCGTCATTGAATCATCTTCAAGCGATAATAATTATACATTTTATGAAAAAAATCATCACAGAAAATCTAATCTACATACATACATATCATCACGCCAGGTCCCTAACGGGGTAGGCAGAGAGTATAAAGCGCCAGTTCTCTAGACTTACATACCTCTTTCGCTTCGTCCACATTCATCAGTCTCTACATGCTCGTCGGTTTCGAGTACTCTTCTAATCTAATAAATGTAAAATATTTTTTATATATTAATAAGCGGCTTCCCATCTAGCATCCCTTCTTATAGGTAACAATAATAAGCACAATCTTATATATCTAATCATCTTCCCAGGTGTACAGTGTCTAATTAATGCTTCGCCGCTTACCTCTGATATGTCTATAAAGAATCTATTTAAAATAATATAATATATCCTCACGCCTTCCCACAAGGGTCCCCGCAGGGTTAGGCAGAGGTGTATAGGTAATATCCACACACCCACTTTCCGCCAGAGGTATATTAGGTGCCAACGTGACAGATGGCGAGTCCATCGCCGTTACTCCAGCACGACTATACATACGCCTTTGAATTTCTTCTCAGACGTATGCAGGTTTCCTCTCGATGTTTTCCTTCACCGTAAAGCTCGTGGTGTAAATCACTGTACTTAAGCTCAGAAAAACTCATTGGTACAGCGGGATTCGAACTTGCGACCTTTGCGTCGCAGGCAACTGCTCGAACCACTCGGCCACCACGGCTCTTTCTAAGAATCAAATTTTAAATTTTGAATTAAATTCAAAGAATCTATTTGCTTATACATATATACATCCCAGGGTCCCTGACGGGGAGGCAGAGGTGTGTAGGTAGTCAGTCACAACACACACACCGCCGGAGATGTCTTTCAGGTGTTAACGTGACAAACAGTCCGTCGCAGTTACTCAAGCACGACTATTCATACGCTTTCGAATTTATTTTCAAACGTATGTAGGTTTCCTTTACTGTAAAGTTCATGGTGTGACTACTCACTGTACTTAAGTTCAGAAAAACTCATTGGTACAGTCGGAATTCGAGTTTGCGGATTTGGGATCTTTGTGTAGTCAACCACTCGGCCACCACGGCTCATTGTGCATATATATTCTGTACTTAAGTACCGCTTACTTAAGTGAACCAAAATTTTTAAATACTTGATGCGCGAGTAAATTATAATTGGCATGCACGAGCGTAACAAGTAATCATGATAAATGATTGCTAAATAATGTACACAGTTAAATAACAGAGCGGGATGTTTTAAAGGCAGCACTCTCGTTATAGTAATAAATAATGAGCCGATATTGGTCGATGTTCAGCTGCGAATTTCAACACGATTGATAGGTATTAAGTATTCTCAAAACATGCTTGGTCTTTGCTTAATTAAAATTTAACTGGAGCACTTTATTGGTACATATTTTTTAACGGAGGCAAACATGCGTCTCGCCTGATGATAAGCGGTTACTACCTTCTATTGACCTTTGTAACATTAAGAGTATAGCTCTAGCGCCGCCGAATACCCCCCGAAAAAGTAGGAAGGTTTTCGCCGATGATATTTGTTACCATCCTTCAGTGCTTTTATCTTAATATATATAAATTACGTGTCACGTTGTTTGGCCGCGATGGGCTCTTAAACAACTTAACAGATTTCAATCAAATTTGCACACCGTGTGCAGTTTGATCTAACTTAAAAGGTAGGATAGCTTACATCACAATTGGACCCGATACGCCCGATACCCGATCGCGCTACGATCGTGTTTAAGGAAGTTTTACTTTTTAACCCGAGCGAAGCTGGGCGGGTCAGCTAGTCCATTATAAATTCAATTGCTTAGGTATACGTCTTTGAATTTCTTCTTATATATATGCAGGTTTCCTGACAACGATTAACTTCATCGCAATTCTGGTGGTGGGATAGATAACAATTCATAATTTTCAGATTAAATTCAGTCTTATAGTGAGGCACAGACCAGACGTTTTTTAAATGTTCTCTCTTGAATGTCAATTCGAGGAACATTTGCTTCTAAGCCTAACAATGGCGAGAAAAAAGGCCTCCAGACACTTAGAAGTGCCAAATAGACATAGCTTAGCTATAGCTAACTTTTAATCACTATAGATTACATATTTGCTGCATTTGCGGTTGAAACTCTGGGGCCTTGGGGTCCTGAGGCTCACCATCTTTTTAAAGAGGTCTCGCGCCGTCTAGTCGAGACCTCTCGTGACAGGCGGGCTGGAACATATCTCGCTCAGAGAATCAGCATTGCTATCCAGCGTGGCAATTAGTCTTCTTGGCACGTTGCCTCGCGATACCGATTTGGGACAAATATTTTATCTGTAAGTAGTTAGTTTCCACTGTTCTTTGTAAATATTATTATTTGTTGTTATTATATTAAATGAGAGATTAAATGAGAATATAAATATTAAATGAGCGAAGCATGATAGATCTGTTTCTAATAGATCAGCGACTCAGAACACAGGTAATGGACACCAGGGTATATAGGGGAGCCGACCTGGGAACGGACCACTTCCTAGTTATAACTAGGATAAGAGGTCTGTTCGCGGGCTGGCGATCCCGCGCTGGGGGTCCCTGTTCTGCAGTCGCAGACCGCATCAAAAGCTGGAGGCTTCAAGATGCGGCTATTAGAGACAGATATCAAGAAAGGGTATCTGAACAGCTAGCCTGTCCACCGAAAGATGTGTTTGAGAGTGTCGATGTTTGTTGGCAGTTCCTTAAGTCCAGCATATTATGCGCCGCGAAAGAGGTTTGTGGCATTTCGAAAGGGCGGACAACCAAAAATGGCGATGGTTGGTGGGATGATGAAGTGAAAGAAGAAGTTAAAAAGAAGAAGGATGCAAGGCAAGACATTTTGGCTATGTCCAGCTCAAGTGAAAGTATGAAAGAAAAGATGAAAGAAAAATATCGCCTGCAAAAAAATCGTACGAAAGAGATAATAGCTCAGAAGCGTGAGAGGTTCCAAATGACTGTAGACGAAAAACTGTCGCATAATTTCAAGGACAATGCAAAACTTTTTTGGAGAGAAGTTAAGAAGTCCAGAAATTGTGTTACAGCTAGTAGTAGGATGAATGTGATTTATTCGAAGGACAATAACATGCTTACAGACAAAACAGACGTCCTCAGGCGATGGAGTGAATTTTATAAAGATATGTATGATGATAATGCCGCTGATCAACTCATAGAGCTGCCTCCAACAGAATCTATCGAGGATCCTATAGCGGATAAAATAAGTATGGGAGAGATTGTAAGAGCGATAAGAAGTCTGAAATGTGGAAAAGCTGCGGGAATAGATGGGATTACGGCTGAGATGATCAAGTACGGTGGACCAGCGGTCTGGGACGTCATCTATTTGCTATGCAATCTTTGCTGGGAAAGGGGTGTCATTCATCGTGCCTTTCTATAAAGGAAAGGGATCACGATTGGACTGCTCAAACTACAGAGCCATCAGCTTGGTCAGCTTAGCTAGTAAAGTGTACACGAAGATCCTGACGATAAGAATGCAAGAGCGATCCGAAAGGTTTCTCTGGGAATCCCAAGGTGGATTTAGACCAGGAAGAGGATGTATGGATCAAACCTTCTCGCTTCGCGGAATCGCGGAAAAGTTTTTGGATATTAACCAAAGGGTTTTCTGCGCTTTCGTCGACTTGGAGAAGGCATTTGATAGAGTCGTACGAAAGGAACTCTGGGACGTGTTGCCTGGATATGGAGTGAGCAGTTCCCTACTGCATGCCGTGAAATCACTCTATAGTGATAGCGAGGCGTGCGTTAGGGTTAACGGTGAGATGTTACCCTGGTTTGATGTGAAGTCGGGGGTCAAACAAGGGTGTATCATGTCTGCCTGGCTGTCCATTATATATCTAGATAACTGTCTGAGAGCAATAAGAACGCACGGATGTGGAGTGAAAATGGGAAACTTAGTGGTCAACTGCCTATTATACGCGGATGACGCGGTCTTACTGGCGTCATCAGAGGGCGAACTGCAGTCACTAGTTACCATAATGAAAGAGGAATGTGAAAAGAAGGGGCTGCGCCTAAACGCTGGCAAGACTAAGGTTCTGGTATTCGAAAGAGATGAACAAGTGACCGAGTGTGCTATATCGGTAAATGGGCAAATTCTAGAGCAAGTGAATGAATTTGTATATCTTGGAAGCATGTTCACACGAGATGGAAAGTATGAAAAAGATATTGAAAGAAGGATAACTGCCGGAAATAAGGTGAATGGAGCCATGTCGGCGTTGATGGGCAGTAAAAGTCTGAGCAAGAATGCTCGAGTTGCTATCCACAACGCGATATTGGTACCTACCTTGTTGTATGGCAGCGAATCCTGGGTATGTCAGAGGAAGTATGAAAATAGCTTGAATGCAGTTGAGATGCGATCGCTTCGAAAAATGTGCGGAGTAACGATTTTAGATCGAGTCCGCAATGAAGAGATTCGCAAATCAACTGGCGTGAATGAGGGCGTGATTGTAAAGATGAAGAAAGGCATGTTACGTTGGTTTGGACACATAGAAAGGATGAGCGAAGAAAGATTGACGAAACAGATATACAAAGCAAAAGTGTGTGCAAGAAGAGGCAGAGGAAGGCCACGTTCCAACTACCTGGATCAAATCGATCGGACTCTCAAGGACGGGAACGTTAAGAGTACTCGAAACCGACGAGCATGTATGAAGAGACTGATGAACGTGGACGAAGCGAAAGAGGTATGTAAGTCTAGAGAGAACTGGCGCTCTATACTCTCTGCCTACCCCGCTAGGGACTTGGCGTAATGATATGTATGTATGTATGTATGTTGTTATTGTAAAATTAGCTTTTTATCAAAAGAGTAAGATACATTTAATAGTACAAATTAAATAAACTTACCTACGTCTGATTGTAGAGTCTAATAGCTTCGAGAAGAAAACGGACCGTTGCACCGCGTATTATATCCACACCTTTATACGGTGCTATAAAGGAAATCGAACGTATTTCCACCTTAAATAGCCACTAAAAACATAGACTACTAAGTACTAGATGGTGCTCTCCCAGCTCGTGAACCAGAACCTTTTGTACTTCTATCAATGAGTTTGTCTTAACTTGAGCACAGTGATTTGTCACACCACAAGCTTAACGGTAAAGGAAAACATGGACAAACCTCTTTGAATACGAAGTAAATAAATATTTGATTGTATGTGGTGGTTGAGTGGTTCGAGTAGTTGCCTGCGACACAAAGATCGCGAGTTCGAATCCCGACTGTACCAATGAGTTTTTCTGAACTTAAGTACAGTGATTAGTCACAGCACGAGCTTTGCGGTGAAGGAAAACATCGAGATGAAACCTGCATATGTCTGAGAAGCGATTCAAATGCGTATATACAGTCGTGCTTGTGTAACGCCAATGGACTCCCCATCTGTCGCGTTGGCACCTAAAATATATCTCTGGCGGAAAGTGGGTGTGTGGGTACTACCTATACCTCTGCCTACCCTTCGGGGACCCTTGTGGAAAGCCGTGAGGTAAAAAACTATGTAAAATCAAATTCGGTGGAAGAGCGGTCTCAATCTACTATAGATTATCAATCTATGTAAACTTTGATAATGTGAAACATTTTTTATATGTTAAACAATTTTTAACAATTATATTTGCACCATCCATTCTCTCTATATCTGTGTCCTGTCGCTGCTGAATGTATATTGCCCTTACATTTATTACACTTATATGTTCTACGCCTGTTGAGGGTTTTATTGCCGTTTTAAATGGTTTTCTTCGCTGGGAAATTAAAATGTCACGGAATAAAGAAGTTTTTACACCATTTGGACGGCTATATCGGCACCTTAATGTATCACTGACGAAAACTGGGTGTTGCTCATAAAGCGCCTATTTATTTTAGCTACAGACTGTTAATTTAAATACTTTATGAGGAAATATAAATGATAAAAAGAATGTATGAAGAGATGGTGGACGAAGCGAAAGAGGTATGTAAGTCTCAAGAGATCTGGCGCTCTATACTATCTGCCTACCCCTCTAGGGACTCGGCGTGAGTATATGTATGTATACATAATAATAATTCAACACGCCTGCCATAAGGGGTAGGTAGAGGTAGGAGAAGGTTAGTAGGCGGGGATTGAATCCACTATAATTTAGCAAAGGCACTACTGCTGTGGCACATGACTGTGGCAGGGAATATTATCAAGCTCTAATCATATCTCCACGCCTTCCCATAAGGGTCCCCGAAGGGATAGGCAGAGGTGTGTGTAGCTAGTACCCACACACCCACTTTTCCGTAGGAGATTTATTTTAGGTGCCAAGGTGACAGATGGCGAATCCATCGTCGTCACTCAATATCTACGTCTTGGAAATTCTTTTCAAACGTATGCACATTTCCTCTCGATATTTTCCTTCATAGCAAAGATCGCATGTGACTTATCACTGTACTTAAATTCAGAAAAAACTCATTGTTACAGTCGGCATTGGAACGTGCAATCTTTGTATCGCAGGCAACTTCTCGAACCACCCGTCCACCACGGCTTATCAAGCTATAACCCCACTCCTCAACCAACCTGAGTAAGATAAGAGCGACTGGGCATAGGCAAGCTCCCTATAGTAGCGGTAGTGTGATAAATCAATGCTTTAGGTTTTGCCGGCGACATCGGAGATCCACTTTGACAAGTTGACGGCCTAGGCCAGGGTAGGCTTAGGCCCACAATTGGGCCCACCTGAGACCGTATCGGGCGTCCCTACACCCTACTCAAAGAAATAGTCCCACTTAAACTGTGAGATTAATTTCCATGCAGATACACTCACTGTCTCGAGCTAAGTTTTAATGGACGTTAAAAGTATATTTTTTAATAAACAATAATTTATTCTATGAGCCGTGTTGGCCGAGTAAATGCTCGTGACACAAATATCGCAAGTTCGAATCCCGACTATACCAATGAGTTTTTCTGAACTTAAGTACTGTGATTAGTCACACTACGAGCTTTACGATGAAGGAAATCATCGAGAGGAAACCTGCTTAGAGGAAATCTTAGAAGAAACTCAAAGGCGTATGTATAGACGTGCTTGAGTAACGGCGATGGACTCGCCATCTGTCACGTTGGCGCCTAAAATATATCTCAGGCGGAAAGTGGGTGTGTGGGTACTACTCATACAACTCTGCCTACCCCTTCGGGGACTCTTGTGGGAAGACGTGAGGATACATATTTATTTTATTTAAAATAACAATAATTAACTATATTCATACTAAAAACCAATATTAATACAAAAAACAACTTTAAAACTAACTATCCTACTAATATTATAAATGCTTTAATCGTCCCCGAAGGGGTATGCAGAGGTGTATAAGTAGTACCCACACACCCACTTTCCGCCTTTCGATAGGTAGGTAGATATATATTTATATAGAGATATATAAAGTAGGATATTAATACTATGTTCAATTCCGTTGTATATCTGTCTACCTATCCCGCGAAGGGCCGTGATGATATCAATGTAATATTATAAATGTAACATACATCAATTAGAGACACCGTATGGAATAAATAGGGGCCCGCCCAGGGATTGTTAATTGCAATTAAATTAGAACAATTTAGTTATGTGCAAGGCCGTCCTATCTAACAGTTAATTAAAACGCAGTGATACGTTTTATTCTCAGGGGAATTAAAAACTATTTAACTGATTTATTTTTGTTACTCGCCGTGCTCCGCGGTTTCATCTTCGTGAAATTTGACCTCATGGGTAGACAGTGTTCTGGAATAAAATGTATTTTTATTAATAATAATATAATATATCCTCACGCCTTCCCACAAGGGTCCCCGAAGGGGTAGGCAGAGGTGTGTAGGTAATACCCACACCCCCACTTTCCGCCAGAGGTATATCAGGTGCCAACGTGACAGATGGCGAGTCCATCGCCGTTACTCAAGCACGACTATACATACGCCTTTGAATTTCTTCTCAGACGTATGCAGGTTTCCTCTCGATGTTTTCCTTCACCGTAAAGCTCGTGGTGTGACTAATCACTGTACTTAAGTTCAGAAAAAACTCATTGGTACAGTCGGGATTCGAACTTGCGACCTTTGCGTCGCAGGCAACTGCTCGAACCACTCGGCCACCACGGCCTTGTATGTATTTTTATGCCATTGGCAAACATATCTTTATGTGGTATTCAGCATAATTATCCATAGTTACGCCATCTGTAACGTTGGCACCTAAAATATATCTCTGGCGGAAAGTGGTGCGTGGGTACTACCTATATGCCTCTGCCAACCCTTTTGGGGACCCTTGTGGGAAGGCGTGAGGATAAATACATAGGAAATCTGGGACTAAGATATAACTCGTGTTCATCACACAAATGCCGCCCTCAGCGGGAATCGAACCCGTTTGTTGAAGATAACAGACAGTAACATTAGAACATTCTGAAGAGTATCGGTAAAAACGTAAAATAGATTCGCTCGGATAAGCTCAGAATTAACCAGCTTTCGAAGCTCCAAGCGCCTGTAATTACCAACCGTTCCCATCTAACCGAAGGCGGAGCTTAGGTTTGGTGATGTGGTCTTAATTTTGTTGTAACAGACTTTTTCAAATAAATTGGGGTTATTTTAAATTTGTGAGGTAAATTGAACTGAGAAGGGTTGCTTATGATATGCTTTCAAAGTATTGCGTGGTAAGTATTAAGGATACTAAATTAAATAGGCCTTCTTCTAGATCAAATCGATCGGACGCTCAAGGACGGGAACGTCAAGAGTACTCGAAACCGACGAGTATGTATGAAGAGACTGATGAATGTGGACGAAGCGAAAGAGGTATGTAAGTCTAGAGAGAACTGGCGCTCTATACTCTCTGCCTACCCCATTAGAGACTCCGCGTGATGATAAGTATGTATGCCTTCTTCACGCCTTGCCATAAGGGTCTCCGAAGGGTTTGGCAGGTTAAAGTACCGTATTTATGCCCAAGATATATTTAGGTGCCAACGTGACAGATGGCGAGTTCGTCGTCGTATCTCAAGCACGACTATACCTACGTCATTTCTTCACAAGCGTATGCAAGTCTCCTCTCAACATCTTTAATATATAATATCAGGAAAATATAACATGAAACCTTCATACATTTTAAACAACAACATATGTATAGTCGTACTAGGAAAACAGGGGACGGTCTCTCAATTAACGTTGGCACTTAATATACATCTTCGGCGAACAGAGGGGGTTGAACTACCTCTGCTTACCCCTACGTGGACCCTTAAGTAAAGGCGTAAAGATGTGATTTTTCTTATGATCGGACGCTCAAGGACGGGAACGTCAAGAGTACTCGAAACCGACGAGTATGTATGACGAGACTGATGAATGCGGACGAAGCGAAAGAGGTATGTAAGTCTAGAGAGAAATGGCGCTCTATACTCTCTGTCTACCCTGTTAGGGACTTGGCGTGACTATATGTATGTACTTATGATCGGCAATAAAGCATCGTTGATGCATTAGGATTATCGCGTTAACGATATAAATCCATTAAAAACTTGGCCGAAAAGGGTACAAATTCACAAATTTACGCCGCTTAATGTAATCATTAGGAGCCATCCGAGGCCGAACAAACAAGTCGCATTCGTTTAAAGTTCGTGTTGCAACTCACTCCATACACTCGTACCCACGGCGCGTATAAAACTTGTCTACGGTTTTAACGCAAGGGTATTCGGTAATGCCATCAATAATTTACTTAACTTTTTTTTTAACTATACATTGCTTTTTCACGCCGTCTCATAAGGGACCCAAAGGGGTGGGCAGAGTTGTGTAAATATCCACACACCCACTTATTGCTGAAGTTATACATATTTAAAGTGCCCATGTGACAAATGGCAGTGCATAGCCGTTACTCAAGCACGGATTTACATACGCCTTTGAATTTCTTCACTAACTTATCCAGGTTTTCTATTATTTTTTTATACAACAAGAGTGGCATACAAGCATACGGCCCACCTGATGGGAAACGGTTACTGTAGCCTATTTATGCTTACGATACCGAAGTATCACTTGCGCGTTGACACTCTGTGTTCGGAGAGTTATAGTGTGTTGGCAGCATAAGGGGTTTAATCCCTCTGCTTCCACACAATGTAACAATCCTCCCCCCTCCCCAAGGAGCTCCTTACTGGCAACCTTATTCACCGCGTAGGAACACAACACAAAAAATTGTGTTATTTGGCTACGGACTTCTATAAGGTGGAGGTCCTGCCCCAGTCGGGCAGCTCCAAATTCGAACGGGAAACCCGTTATGCCCTACCTCTCTTCTTCTATTCACCGTAAAGCTCATGGTAACACATAGGTACATATCGCGTGTTTTACCAAAATACACGGCGCGGCGTAACACTGTACTGTATATATTTTAAAACACACAGCGAAAATTCAAGTTCGGAAGTTCAGAAGTTCCCATTTGAGTTTGTTTAACTTCCCAACAGTACCCCTGTGCGCCTCGAATGTCCTTGCTTCACCTGCAATGACCCTTATTACGATGAACGAGACAGAACCGATACGAATCTTTTGGGTTTAAAGAATTTATTTCTCATATTAATTTATGTTCTTCAAGTATTCCATTTTATTATTTTATTTAGTAATTATGTTTATGGTCTTCTAAAATTTATATTATAATACAAAGTAATAATAAAGATAAACTATTTATAATAATAATAATAATATTTATATCCTCACGCCTCCATATGATAAGGGTCCGAAGGGGTAGGCAGAGGTGTATAGGTAATACCCACACACCCACTTTCCGCCAGAGGTATATTAGGTGCCAACGTGACAGATCCATCGCCGTTACTCCAGCACGACTATACATACGCCTTTGAATTTCTTCTCAGACGTATGCAGGTTTCCTCTCGATGTTACTACCGGTACTACGTACCTATTTGGGTATCTATAAACCTCTGCCTACCCCTTCGGGGACACTTGTGGGAAGGCGTGAGGATATATTATTTTTTTAATTGTTTTTAATAGTTTTTGTAAAAAACATGTTTCGTAGTGAAGATTACCTTATTCATTTTTTTTAATTTTTTTTTGTATTGTCTCTCGTAGCGTGAGTTCCGGGAACTTTTGCTACTTAACCGGTCAATGGCGAGACCTAGGCCTCCAGCCAGGCACTTTATTTCTAAGCAACACAGCTAAGGGCACCCCTGTGGGGTACGAACCTCGGCTTAGGGCGTTGCTGGATCGCGAGCAAGGGAGCTGGGCTGGACTGGTCATTTTATTTAAATACTAGCTGTCCCGCCCAGCTTTGCTCGGGTGAAAAAGCTAAATTGCCCGTAACACGATCGCAGCGCCACCTATCGGGTCCAATTGTAAATCTAAACCATTCTCGAATCCACCTTAAGACACACAGAAAGGGATAGCTTCGCACGGGTGAAAAAGTTAAAATTCCTAAAACTCGATCGCAGCGCCACCTATCGGGTCCAATTTAATATAGCCTATGTTACTCGGGGATAATGTAGCTTTCCAAAGGTGAAAGAATTTTTGAAATCGGTCCAGTAGTTTCGGAGCCTATTCATTACAAACAAACAAACAAATCTTTCCTCTTTATAATATTAGTATAGATTATTTGCGGGCGGGATTTGCGCGTCAGGCTCGGCGCGGGCCGGGACTCAATAATATTCGAGCTATTTCTGCATTTCTTCATCTTGATTTTGATGATCTTGATCTTCACATTCACAAATACCCAACTTCTAGAAGAGGAATACTCTATTTTCTGATACGAATGACAGGTTCCAAATTCAAATACTGTATTTTTTTTATTGCTACCATATGGCCAGAGTTGTATTTAAATGGTGTCACATCGTTCCTCTTTACAAGCCCTTGTGTGACACAAGTGATTTCACGCCTTTGTCTCCAAATCTATTTTGTTTACTTGTTCTACTTTGTGTCTGCTCCATTGACAACGTCTATAAAGCATTGCATTTGAGCCAATTGTGCACTGCTTCCCTTTGTACAGTTGGGTTACGTTGTTCCAAAGCAACGTCAAATTTAACGTACCTAGTAGAAAATCTTGAAGTAAAATGATTTAGATACAAATACTGCTAACTTTTAAGGACTATCTTATATGTATACAAGGTGTTTTAGAAATTGGGACAGCTCAAATATAGGAATGATAGGACAAAATGATAGGAAGCTAATTAAAAAAAACATTCTATGTTCACAAATATTTGACCATATTTTTTTTTTTTTTTTTTTTTATACCACTTGGGTGGCAAACAAGCATGCGGTCCGCCTGATGGTAAGCGGTTACCGCCGCCTATGGACGCTTGCAACACCAGGGGTATCACTCGCGCGTTGCCGACCCTGCAGGAATCTTTTCACACCCTTCTTGAAGAACTCCATGCTGTACTCTCCAGGGAAAACCTCAACGGGGAGCTCATTCCACAGCCTGAGCGTTCGCGGAAGAAAACTTCTTTGGAAGCGCACAGTGCGAGACCTTTGTGGTTCCAAATGGGGATGAATTCCCCGTCGATGGCGAGAGGTGCGGTGGTAGAAGGTGGAAGTGGGCATCATATCGAACAATTCTGCAGAACACTCCCCGTTATACAAGCGGTAGAACACACACAGGGAGGCAAAGTCTCTCCTCAGACTTAGTGATTCCAAGCCGCTTGTGAGCATGGGATCGTCGACAATTCTAGCGGCGCGTTTCTGAACCGCGTCAAAAGGCCCAAGCTGGTATCCAGGGGCTCCAGCCCACAGGTGGCAGCAGTACTCCATATGTGGCCGAACTTGCGACTTATAAAGTTGCAGCCTTTGTTATCACCATATTATATATATATTATAATAATTGTTTCTATTTCATCCTCTCAACTGTCACACCTACCTTTTCTTTCTCTGTTTCTTATCTCTCTCTACACTTGGGTTGCCTGGTAGAAATCGCTTTTGCGATAAGGCCGCCTATTGTGCCTACTATATGTTTTTCTTTGTCATTTCTGTTTGTTTTTGTAAATGTGTGTGTTTGTACAATAAAGGATATATTATTATTATTATTATTATTATCGCACAAAAATCATGTAACCTAAAATTCATACGTGTAGAATACAACTGTTTTCTTTTCATCTTATTAACAGTTTAAAAAAAATTCCGTTGTTCTTGGTAATTTAAGTTAATAGAAAACCGGGGAGGTTGTATCGCCATTTCTTCTTCTGGCAGGCTTTTTTATCTTGGAAACGGTGGTAACATTAGTTTTTATTAAGTATGTGATGTTCAATAAAGTGTTCCCTTTGTCCCTTGCGTTGAATAAAATATTTTGATTTTGAACAACTATTTGTATTAACAAAATTACACTAACGCCTACCTCCGGTACCTCCCTCGAATTCCTTGGGCACAAGGCATACATGTTCACCCAGTGTCTCAATTTCGACGCGAGTAACGCCATGAGCAAAAGCTGGTGAATACACAAATGAAGACACAACGGGAGCTTAATCTCGACCTTATAATGTCAACAGGAATATATCTCAATTCCGTATAAGAAAGCTCGGCAAAACGTGGATAATCCGAAGCAAACAAATCACGGAGCAAACAGCGATAGATCAAATCGGAGCCATAGCTTGACGGATTGCCGATATATAGGTCGAGATAGCGACCACGGTTGGATAATATTTATAAACGATTTTCAATCATCCTGTATTTATTATCCGACGTTCATAATTAAATAAGAGAGGTAGGGCATAACGGGTTTCCCGTTCGAATTTGGAGCTGCCCGACTGGGGCAGGACCTCCACCTTATAGAAGTCCGTAGCCAAATAACTCAATTTATTGTGTTGTGTTCCTACGCGGTGAATAAGGTTTCCAGTAATGAGCTCCTTGCGGTGGGGGAGGATTGTTGTATTGTGTTGGCAGCAGAGGGATTAGTCCCATTATGCTGCCAACACAGTACAACTCTCCGAACAAAGAGTGGCAACGCGCAAGTGATACTTCGGTATTGTAAGCATAAATAGGCTGCGGTAACCGTTTTCCATCGGGTGGGCCGTATGCTTGTCTGCCACTCTTGTTGTATAAAAATTTTTTTATTATTGTTATATTAAAATTAGTGTCTTAAAAGAGGTATACACCACCTTTTCGACGGCATATTATAATTTATGCACAATTAAAGTACATACTTATGTTACGTGGCAAAGGCGTTTTCTACCAGTCAACCACCCTTGACAGGAGAAACGTGGCATACACTTAGGCGTGTTGGTAGTGAGTCCATTGTCGTTTCTCAAAATCAGACATAAATTTTCTTTTTTTAATCAAGATCAAAATATTCACATATTTATTATAACCTAAAAAGTTACAACCGTTTCCAAGAAAAAAATAACTGTTTAACGCAAGGGACAAAAGGAACAACACATACCAGACTACATTTAAGCATTCTTCTTAAGCATATGAACATTTATCTCTGTTTTGCTTTACAGTAAAGCTCGTGGTGTGATTACTACAGATGAACTAATTAGTACAGGTACCAATTAGTTAATAAAGAGAGGTAGGGCATAACGGGCTTCCCGTTCGAATTTGGAGCTGCCCGACTGGGGCAGGAACTCCACATTATAGAAGGCCGTAGCCAAATAACACATTTTTTTTGTGTACTGTTCCTGCGCGATGTTTAAGGTTTCCAATAATTAGCTTCCTGGGGAGGGGGGAGGATTATGATACTGTGTTGGGAGCAGAGGGAGCGGATTTTTTTTTTGTGTTTTGCTGCCAACCCAGATAAATCTCTCCGAACACAGAGTGGTAACGCGCAAGTGATACTTCGGTATCGTAAGCGTAAATAGGCTACGGTAACCGCTTCACATCAGGTGGGTCGTATGCTTGTTTGCCACTCTTGTTGTATAAAATAAAAAATGTATCGTTATACTGCTAGAGGGTGTCGAATGAATATTTAAATTAAAATGGAGGCAATAACACAGGCCGTTTGCAATAAATAATTGCTCTGAAATTATTTTCCGTACATTCGTATGCAAATTCGTGTTATCGTTCAGTCGCGTATGCTACACCGCTGTAATATATTATGGTACGTAACATTACAGTTAACTTTATTTACAGATTAATCTAGACTTTCGTTTGGTTGATCCAGTTGAGACTGAAAACGATAAGAATAAATATAAACTAAGTTTGGTTACACCCGCTTTAAAGAGATATATTTTAGTTGCTAACGTGACAGATGGCCAGTCCATCGCCGTTACTCAAGCACGACTATACCTAGGCCTTTCAATTGCTTCTCAGAAGTATGCAGGTTTCCTCTCGATGTTTTCCTTTACCGTACAGCTCGTGGTGTGACTAATCACTGTACTTAAGTTCTGAAAAACTCATTGGTACAGACAGGATTCGAACTTGCGATCTTTGTGTCGCAGGCAACTCGAGCCACCCGGCCACCACGGCCGTTCTTTAAATAAATGTTCTTTCAAAAGCAATTTCTCTCCGAGATACAAAGTTTCTCAAGAAACCTTCTATAATATTAAAGTTGTTTATTCAAGGCTGAAGAAAAATGGCGTTACAAAATATTAAGACATTTAATTCTGTGGTCGGCTGGAAATGAGTGAATAATTGAATTGGGTAGGCTTTAAAACCACCCCATGAAGGGAACCCACCCACGTGGCACGAAGCCGAAATTTATTTGTACCTATGATTTTTTTATACCCCTCAAGCATACAGTCTGCCTGTTGGTTAGCGGTTACCGCCGCCTATGGACGCTTGCAACACCAGGGGTATCGCTCGTGCGCTGCCGACCTTACATGAAGAACTTGAATTACACTAGGAGAAACCGCAACGGTTAAAGTACAACAGATAAAGTGTTGGTATGGAAGTTCAAGCCTCGGTTTGTATCAATTAGTTCTTTTTTAACTTCACTAATCGGATAACATTAATCAGTCGTTTCATACATGCTCTGTTTTGAGTACTCCCAAAATGCCCAACTTGCGCATGCGCATACATACATATAAAACTGATTATTCATACATAACATCAAGTTGAGTCCCTCACGAGGCAGGCAGAGAGCGCCAGTTCTCTCTAGACTTACATAACTCTTCCGCTTCGACCATAACCATCAGTCTCTTCATACATGCTCGCCGCTTTCGAGTACTCTTGACGTTCCCATTCAAAAGTGTTCGATCGATTTGATCTAGATAGTCGGAACGTGGTCTCTGCCCAGACATTTTCGCATAGCTCATCTGCTTCGTCAACTTTTCTTTACTCATCCTTTCTGTAGGTCCAAACCAACATAGCATGCCTTCTTCTTTCCAATCACAACTTCATTCGCACGGCTGTTTGACTACTTATAAACTTTACCTAATCTTAATTTAAGCCCTACAATTTACACCTTAAATATATCTCTAGCGGAAAGTTGGCGGGTACCACCTATACACCTCTGCCTACCCCTTGTGGGAAGGAGTGTAGATATATACAATTTAGATTAATCAAAATAAACAAAAATTTACCCTTAAAAAAACCTTATGTGCGTTTTTGCAAAATCATAACTCCTTTTATTGAAAGTCGGTGAAATTAAATCAAGTAAAAATAAAACCTATCAAGAGTACACAAAACGCCTGAAATATTGTAGTCCTCAGAGTAAAAGCCTTAATATTTAATGCTATACCGTATAGCTTAATGCAGAGAGCTTTGATGCTCTCAAAGATTTCTCTCGAATAAAAAAATATTATTGAATTTCTTTTTTACTTTGAAAAAATATAAGGATTCCTCCTTTTAATGTTTGATGAGGTTAGGAATTGTGTGCGAACGTGGTTACGAAGAGAGGCCGGCGCTGTTTAGCTTTGAGGTTAATTACTGCTATGCTAATACATATATGCTATATACGGGTATATACGGTCTATAAGCACATACCAAGAGCACATACCCTTATATAGAATTTTATGTATCGTAGACACTTATGTAGATATTGAGGGTTCGAACTCCGGCAGTCTTATGAAATTTTCTGAATAAGAATTAGATTTTTTAGATTTTTATAGATTTTAGGTTTGATTTGATTGAGAGAAAGTACAGTTATTTATTTCACCAAAAGTTTGACGGTGAAGGAAAACATACAGGAATACGTTTGAGAATTTCATAAACATAGTACCTGTGGGCTGGAGCCCCTGGATACCAGCTAGGGCCTTTTGACGCGGTTCAGAAACACGCCTCAAGGATTGTCGATGACCCTATGCTCACAAGCGGCTTGGAACCACTAAGTCTGAGGAGAGACTTTGCCTCCCGGTGTGTGTTCTACCGCTTGTATAACGGTAATGTTCTGCAGAATTGTTCGACATGATGCCCACTTCCACTTTCTACCACCGCATCTCTCAACATTGACGGGGAATTCATCCCCATACCCTGGAACCACAAAGGTATCGCACTGTGCAGTTCTATTCACGATGCAATAGCAAAAATGTAAGGCAACTTTTGGTCCTCACTGTACCTTCGCTATAAGTAGCGCATCTGTCCCTTATGTCCTTAAAATCTGGTCTCGAGCTACAGCTACAGTGAGCAGACTCAGAGGGATTTCCCTCCACAAATATTCAGTCTACACAACTCGCCATTTGCTTTTCCCTAAAGAATACAGCATGGAGTTCTTCAAAGTTGTCGAAAGATTCTTGCACTACTATCCTTGATGTTGCATCCAAAGGCGACGGTAACCGCTTACCTTCAATCATGTCGCATATTTGCTACCTTACTGGTATAAAAAACTTGTTACTCACGAACGTTGAATGAAATGCATGCCAAGTCTATTGTCAAGGCTAAGTCCTCGGTATGTTTGTTCAGTAAACATAGCGTGCCGCGTTAGCATACGGTGTACACTCGTGTACAAAAGTACTTGTCGAGTAGATTTAAAGACAAAATCTAACAATGATATCCACAATGGGTGAAACGTCAAAGTTGTAGCACAGAATCTTCGTAAGAGAGGTAGGGCATAACGGATTTCCCGTTCGAATTTGGAGCTGCCCGACTGGAGCAGGACCTCCACCTTATAGAAGTCCGTAGCTAAATAACAAATTTTTTGTGTTGTGTTCCTACGCGGTGAGTAAGGTTTCCAGTAATGAGCTCCTTGGGGAGGGGGGAGGATTGTTACATTGTGTTGGAAGCAGAGGGATTAAACCCATTATGCTGCCAACACACTATAACTCTCCGAACACAGAGTGGCAACGCGCAAGTGATACTTAGGTATCGTGAGCGTAAATAGGCTACGGTAACCGTTTCCCATCAGGTGGACCGTATGCTTGTTTGCCACTCTTGTTGTATAAAAAAAAAAAGTGATAAAAGTTGGCTAGGATCTAAGTGATAGACAAGTAACATAAATCTATTGTTACGTATAATATCACTTTAAGATACATATATACATACCATCATGCCAAGTCCCTGACGCGGTAGGCAGAGAGTATAGAGCGCACATTCTCTCTAGACTCACATACCTCTTAGGGGGCGTCCATAAAATACGTGAGGTGTATTTTTAATTTTCTGTCCCTCCCTCCCCCCTGGTGAGATACCGTGAGATTTAATTCAACCCCCTCCCCTATCCCCCAATCTCACGTGAGATTTTTCAAAATGTGGGTTTCTTACGTAAACGCGTTGGATTTATATTGTAAAAAGAAAACAAAATTGCTTAGTGCTTTTATTTACGACTAGTTAAGACTAGTAATCAATATTGCTGAGAGTTTAATTATAAGATTAAATCTTACGCATGTTCAATCTGGATTAAATGGACCAAAATAGTATATATTTATTTGTTTAATCAGAAAAATAATTGCGTGATATTTGCCGAGACCCCCCCTCTCTCCAACGTAAGATTAGATGAGATTTGACTCGACCCCCTCCACCCCTTAAACATCTCACGTAATTTATGGACGCCCCCTTATTAAGACTTGCCATATCGACGCCTAAAAATATGTGCGGCGAATAGAGGCTCAAAAAAATAAAAATAAAAATATTTTATTTTACTTAGGCCTAGATGGGCACTTATAAAAAATGTGCACTGTTCGTGTTGGTCGTTTCCATGGAGAAGAACCGGCAAGAAACTCCACGGTTACTCATTTCAAATCATTTGGTATAGGTACAATAACAATATTATTATAATATGTATGTCTATTGTATGTACCTATATATTCATTAATCTAAGTATATAAAATGCACTATAATATACAAGCATTCGTAAGAATTCAAATAGGCGTAAAATTCTAGGGTAGTCTTAGAGCGTGTTATCAATCATGTATCGATAGTCAAAGAGACCGACTAAAAGACATCATGTACAATTGACGTCTTCACGCTCTGATTGGCTCATAGTTACAATCATGATAAAAATAGCACGCCCTGATTGGCTACAAATGCTTCGAAGAAAATAAAATTTCAATCGTCATAATATGTTGACTTCTAAATAAAACTGTACCTGCAAGCCTCAATGGCAACATTTTTATTTGCACACGGCTCGTGCATACAAACCACCCGTGAAGACAGAATACATAATACCACCACAACGCGCCTCGGTGTACAACTACCTTTATCACGCACTATATGGAGAAATTCGCAAGTAAAAAATGGATATATGCAAAATAATTTTAATTTAATTTAAATCTTTTTGATTGATTGCGTAGTCCCATGACGATCTTTACGGTTATTGGAAAATAAATAAATACCTTGTAACAATTCCACGCAAATTTACATAGCCTTAAATTAAGTATTTTTTTTTTTATACAACAGGAGTGGCAAACAAGCATACGGCCCACCTGATAGAAAACGGTTACCGCAGCCTATTTACGCTTACAATACCGAAGTATCACTTGCGCGTTGCCACTCTGTGCTTGGAGAGTTATACTGTGTTGGCAGCATAATGGGACTAATCCCTCTGCTGCCAACACAATATAACAATCCTCCCCCCCTCCCCAAGGAGCTCATTACTGGAAACCTTATTCACCGCGCAGGAACACACATTCACAGCAGACATTCAACACTAAGGTACAAATACTCGTAAACATCACACAAATATCCACCTCAGTGGCAATAGAACCCGCGACCTCAAGTTTCACAGTCAGGATCTTAATCACAACGCTCTTATTTACGTATAGAGGTTGCCTCTTGCTGCTTGCGCAGTCCTTGAGTGCAAAGATTGAGGTCGCGGCTTCGATTTCTGCTAGCGGCGCATATTATTGTGTGATGGATAAAAAACTGGATTTCTAATGTATTGAATAAAATATTCATATACTAAATATGAGAATATGGTTCTGTTCAAGTACAAGCTTCGCTCAGTTTGTGAGTATGTCAGTTTATGAGGGATTATTATTATTACACACATCTACCAAGCACACACAAATACAACATGGCGTAGAATGTGCTCGAAATTCAAAATTCAGCGTTCGCACGGCAAGCAACGTACTTTTCTTATATTTACATATTCAAAAGCAAACTCGTGCCTACATCCACATTTTCTCATTACAAAATCCACTCGCAGCATTATTCATGTAATACGTAAGCACACAATCGGACAGTCGCGCTCAGTATGAGTGCGGCGGACAAAGAAGCACGGAAATGGAATTTTCAAGTAGAGAAACACTCTTCCACACGACTGTACAACATGTAGACGGATTACTTTCAATGTTGTAAAGTAATATATATACACGTAAATGAACATGTTTCGTGAAAATATTGGTGTTTTGATGTTAGTGAGCCGCGGTAGCCGAGGGGTTCAAGGCAACTGCAAACTTAAGCTAGCACGTTGGAATCTCGACTGTACTAATAAGTTTTTCTAAAATTAAGTACAGTGATTGTCATAGCTTTACGGTAAAAGAAACACTGAAAGGAAACCCGTGGTTGCGCTTGAGAAACGGCAATAGTCTTGCCATCTGTCAGGTTGACACCTAAATATATATATCCGGTGAAAAGGTGAAAATCCGAGGTGTGTTTAGGTACTACACACACACCTCGGCCTACCCTTTCGGGGACACTTGGGGTGCGAAGGCGTGGAAATATACTTAAAATACTCTAAACGGGAGAATATATGTATTGGACACTGATGAATGTGTATGAAGCGAAAGAGGTCTATACGTCAAAGAGAACTAGCGCTCTACTTTCTCTGTGGACCCCCTGAGGGATTATATTCTCGTATATGCATTCCGACGTTGCTCAAAGAATTAGCTCGCCGAAGTGCCGATGGGCTGGCCACGACTGTGTCAGGACAGATGAGCGGTGTAGCAGACGAGTCCTCGAATGGAGACCACGGACGGGAAACGTAGTGTAGGGCGTCCTGAGGCACAGTGGACGGACGACCTTAAGAGTCGCTGGGTCGCAGTGGAAGAGGTCACTGGCAGCGGATGGATGCGAAGGGCTGAAGACAGAGTGTGGTGGCGCGCCATGGAAGAGGCCTATATTCAGCAGTGGCCTGCTGTAGGCTGATGATGATGATATGCATTCAAAACTGAGCTCAACAGTTAAAGAAACAAAGTTGCAATTGTTTTACGTTTAGTGTAGTAATAATAATTTAAACGATTCTCTAATAAGTACTTACATTGTTGCAAGTTTGCTAAAAAATCAAGGGTGTATTACTACACAATTTTCAGTGCTTAAAAACATATTTCAAAGACTATTACTATTAAAGCCGTGGTAGCCGAGTGGTTTGAGTAGTTGCCTGCGACACAAAGATCGCAAGTTCGAATCCCTTATGTACCAATGAGCTTTTCCGAACTAAGTACAGTGATTAGTCACACCACGAGCTTTACGGTAAAGGAGAACATCGACAGGAAACCTGCATACGTTTGAGAAGCAATTCAAAGCCGTATGTATGTATAGTCGTGCTTGAGGAACGGCGACAGACTCGCCATCTGTCACGTATGCACAAATCTACCTACGCACAAATTACCGTTCATATCAGTTCAACTGTTCAGTTCAGTCACATACTATTTTTCTAATCACTGTACGTAAGTTCAGAAAACTCATTGGTACAGTCGGGATTCGAACTTGCGATCTTTGTGTCGCAGGCAACTACTCGAACCACACGACCACCACGGCTATTATGTGATTTTAAGTTCGTTATATAATATTATACAGGACTGGCTGTTTGTAAGGATAAAAAAACTTTGTAAAATGTCTATTGCTATCGTGCGACTCTTAATACAATTTATAAAAGCGATCCGTCAAATACTTTCATACGCATGTAGAGAGTAGAGTACAGAGTAGACTAAATACGAGCGACCGTATTGGCTGACATGCTTAACAAATATGCGCATACATTACTCTGTGGATAGTCAGCCCATAAGATACTGCTATACTGTTGATTTATATTGCAGGGAGTTAATGCTATGAATATAAGGGGCATACTGCGCCTTGTTAGTTGATAAAAACGTTGGCACCTTAAATATGTCTTTGGTGGAAAGTGGGTGTGTGGGTACTACCTATACACCTCTGCCTACCCCTTCGGGGACCCTTGTGGGAAGGCGTGAGGATATATTATATTACTAATAAATAGCATTGAAGTGTCTGTGTAATTTAATTTAAAAAAAAAGGCAAACGACACTATAACAAGAATACAGTTTATAAATCGGTTGTCTGTTCATCTGTCTGCCTGATGTTCCGGCTAATCTCCAACTATGACTATGTAAGAAGAACCTGTTACATTGCATTGTTACCGCGAACGCTCAGGCTGTGGAATGAGTTCCCCGTTGAGGTTTTCCCTGGAGAGTACAGCATGGAGTTCTTCAAGAAGGGAAAAGATTCCTGCAGGGTCGGCAGCGCGCGAGTGATACCCCTGGTGTTGCAAGCGTCCATATGCGGCGGTAACCGCTTACCATCAGGCGGACCGCATGCTTGTTTGTCACCCATGTGGCATAAAAAAAGAAAAAAACATTGCAAGCTTTATTATATTTTTCATAAATTTTGTACTTATGTATATTTACGAGGGTAAAACCAGGAGTGACAGTAAACATTACAAATAGTGTCATTTTAGCACTGCCGTGACGCTGTCTTCCATCCGATCATGGCCTTGTCAAACAACGCGACAATGAGACTGTGCATAGAACACATATCTACATATGTATCCTATGTACATACATTCGCGCAGCGATGCCTACATTGTACCAGAGGTCTTAGTACAGCTGGATGCAAGTAGTGTTCCGTGTACGTTTAAATTTTTTATTATTTTTTATTGGTTTATAAATTTTTATTTAATTATTTAAATTTAGTATTATGAAAGTAATTGAAAAATTAATAGAATAAAAAAATTATTTCTTAAGTTTTCAAAACAAATGCTTATTCAAGCTCATTAATTAAAAGATAAATTTATCTCAGTATTTATTTATTAAAGGATTTATAATAAAATATGAGAAATATATAATTGTTAAAATTAACAGAAATATGAACGTGTTTGAAACACAAGCTAAGGATAAAATATTATCACTTTCCATAGATAACATGTATGTAAGATAAATGTAAATATAATCTACGTGAGCCGTGGTGGCCGAGTGGTTCGAGCAGTTGCCTGCGACGCAAAGGTCGCAAGTTCGAATCCCGACTGTACCAATGAGTTTTTCTGAACTTAAGTACAGTGATTAGTCACACCACGAGCTTTACAGTGAAGGAAAACATCGAGAGGAAACCTACATACGTCTGAGAAGAAATTCAAAGGCGTATGTATAGTCGTGCTTGAGTAACGGCGATGGAGTCGCCATCTGTCACGTTGGCACCTAATATACCTCTGGCGGAAAATGGGTGTGTGGGTATTACCTATACACCTCTGCCTACCCCTTCGGGGACCCTTGTGGGAAGGCGTGGAAAGGGCTATACATACGCTTTTGAATTTCTTCTCAGACGAAGGTAACATAAACCTCTTATGTTACTCCAACTACGACGCCAACGTTTCTTTTCTGGAAATAAGTTTTATTGGATACGGTATTTTGAATTTATATCTTCGTAAAGAAAAGGTGTTACTAGAGACCGTATACGTCGCAGGGACCTGATTACTCGGCTACCCGGTCAGTCAAATAATTATTACCGTGCCCTGCCGTTTTATAATGATAACAATAATAATAGTTTTATTTCATACACATTGGCAACCATAAAAATAAATCAATCAATTTAACACGTATACATAAAAAAGCACTAAACTAAAGAACAGTTACAATCCATTATATTAAATTGAATTAAATTCTATTTAGGTATACAACTGAATTCATTCTAAAACATTATACTTTATTATAAGGTTATTAATTATTATTTCCTTTCCTTTACTTAAATAAATTTGGTTTTGCTCGCGTAAAATTTGATATCATCAGTAGTTTTTTTTCTAGCATAAAACATATCACACCAATGTAGTGAGTAAATGACCAATCATATCATTCCACAATCTTTAACCGTACACAGGAATTATCCAAAGTTGATAATGTCCTAAGCAAACGCACTTTACAATTAAACAAACTTCGCCTGTCCTCTTAAGTAAGGTCTTAGAGAGAATAACATATTGTTTACCTTAAACAGGCTTAAGTTGTGTGTATTCACGCCTTCCCACGGGGGTCTATGAGGGGTAGAAAGTGGTGTATTAAGGCCTTCTTTTCACTGGAGATGTATTTAGGTGCCAACGTGACAAATGGCGAGTCCATCGATGCCATGCAAGACTATACAAACGCATTTGAGTTTCTTCTCAAACGTAAACGATGTTCCTTCTTCGTTAAATATGCCGTGTGATAAATACCTGTACTAAAGCTCAGAAAAACTCATTAGAACAGTCTAGGATTCATATTAGCAATCCTTGCGTTGCAGTCGACTACGCAAAGCTTTCGGCCACCACGCCACCATTTAGAAATTGGAATTTGGAAGCAGAGCTTTGGGATTGGATCTTCCTTCTTAATTGTTTATTCTTAGTAGAGGCAGAGAGACCGCCAATTAGACAGGTATTTATTATTACTTTACTAGCGGGCCTGCCCGGCTTCGCACGGTTTGACATTTATATTTTGAACCTTTTGGCATAAAATTTATTTAAGCCTTGCAATTTAAATAGCCTATATTAATCAGTGATAATTTAGCATTCAAATGGTGAAAGAATTTTAAAATCGGTCCAGTACTTTTTGAGCGAATTCCTTACAAACATACTTACATACAAATCTTTCCTCTTTATAATATTAGTATAGATTAATATAAATAAAGTTTTTTTTATTTGTACTAATATTTATATATTTCAAGCTAATATTTCCGACAAAGTTATTGTTATAACATTGTTAATCTACCAATAATGCACGTTTCTGGAGCCATTCCCTAGCTTTATCGCTTTACCCACATTCCAAGGTTATAATCCCGAAATCCGCGTAATGTGATTACGTTGTTGTCCCATTCCTTTGATTTCACCGCCTTTACGTGTCTGGTACAAATTATTTGCGCATTTGCGGGTAGTTTTACATAGCGCGAGAATTTCTGCGAACTGAGTGGAATTTTAGATTTGTATTCTTTCATCGGTGTCTGTTCGTGAAACAGCTGTTGTACAAGTGTTCAGTTTTAAACGTGGAATAAAATTATTTTCATTTGCATTGTATTATGTAAAATATTCAGGATATGTTCTTTTGTTTTTACGATGTATTAAAAGATGTACTTATCTTAGAGTATTCAATTCAAGTAATAATTAATAACAGCTTTTACCAATTTTTTGTCTGCCTGTCTGTTCGTTCTGACTAACCTCTGAAACGGCTGGACCGATTTTGACGGGACTTTCACTGGCAGATGTAATAAGGAGTAACTTAGACTACTTCCATTGTAAGACATTGAATAATAACTTTTTAGTTAAATTGCACTCGGACGAAGCTGCGGGCACAGCTAGTCTATACATACTTTCTTTATATTCACGCCTTTCCACAAGTACCTGTTAGGGGTTGTGCAGAGTGATATAGATAGTGCCATCCACGAAGACGCACGCCACCACTTTGCAGTCGAGGTGGTCGCGGGGGTTCGGGGAGTATGACCAGACTCTTTTAACTGCGGTGTGCGTGTGCACTCATAGGTAATCAGTGTGTACCGATAATACTCAAACATTAGTGGAAGGTTGTACACTTACATATCGGAGAATAGTGGGGCGCGTCTTCGTGGATATGATAAAATGTGTTATTACAAGTACTAATCACGTAGTGCCAACGTGACAGATGGCGAGTCCATCGCCGTTCCTAAAGCACGACTATACATATGCCATTGAATTACATCTCAAACGTATGCAGGTTTCCTCTCGATGTTTTCCTTCACCGTAAAGCTCGTGGTGTGACTAATTACTGCACTTAAGCTCAGAAAAACTCAGGTCCGGATTTGAACTTGCGATCTTTGTGTCGCAGGCAACTGCTCGAACCACTCGGACACCAGGGTTTTTTTTTTAAACTAAATTTAAAAAAATTCAAATACGAATAGTAATTCGCAACATGCTTCAATCAAGTCAATAATTTATTTTTATTCATAATTTTAATTGGTTTGCTTAAACTATAATTCTTAAAACTTAAATGGTTCTTAATGCTTAAAACTTTGACCTACATTATTAACAATATCTGGGTCCACGTTTCCTTTCCTCAACAAAAAAATCATTTCCATAATACAAACAGACCTAAGAAAACTCGATAAACATTGCCAAAGGGTTCTGAAAACCTTTTGGTAAAAAATATAATATGTAAAATCAAAGGCTAAGGTTTGTTTCAAAACATTGCCCCGGGTGCTCTATAAAAAGGCCCGCTTCAAGTGCTTTGGAGATTTTGTTAGCTTTATTTATATCCGTCTGAGGGGACCTTGAATAATATATGTTTGTGTGGAATATATAGCTCTACTTGATCCTTCCCTACTTAATATTATCAATGCGATAGTTTATCGGGACGTTTGTTTCATTTTCAAGAAAAAACTACTGAACAGAAATTGATTAAAATTGGCACAGGTTGCAGAAAAAACTTGCCAATATTTAATAATATTTACAAAGAACAGTTGAAACTAACTGTTTTTTACTACTTTTAACGTTTACGTTAACTTACAGATAAAATATTTGTCCCAAATCGGTATCCCGAGGCAACGTGCCAAGAAGACTAGCAGCATTGCCACGCTGAATAGCAATGCTGATTATATTAAAATTATTGATAATAAATAAATAAATTAATAAATAACTATAAATAAAATTAATAAATAACTATTTTATTATTTATTATTTAATTTATTATATTAAAATTCGTTATTAATCAACATTAAATTAAAATCTTACAGCCGTGGTGGCCGAGTGGTTCGAGTAGTTAGTTGCCTGCGACACAAGGATCGCAAGCTCGAAAACAGTTTGTACCGACGAGTTTCTCTGAACTTAGTACAATGATTAGTCACTCCACGAGATTAACGGAGAAGGAAATCATTGACAGGGAGAGGTGAAAAGAGCTCATGACTGCGAAACTAAAGGTCGCAGGTTCCCACTGAGGGCAGATATTTGTATGAGGAACACGAGTATTTGTACCTTAGCATTGGACGTGCTTTGCATTTATGAATATATCTATCTACATAAGTAAATATATCGTTGTATATTTACCATAACACAACCTTTGCTTACTTATTTATTTATTTACATAATTAAAACGGCATAAACATACCAATTACATTAATTAGGATAAAATTATTCAATCGTATTATACCACAAAAATAAAATAAAAATATACAAAATTACATGTCCTGTCATGCATCCCGCTCGCAAAACTTCTTGCACTCCAACAATATTTTGAGCCACGCATCCGCAAACACATCGCAATCAGGGCTCTGGTTCAGGAGAGCGTTATGGCTTTATAGCCTTATGGGCTATGTTAATTTGTGTGTAATTGTCCCAAGGTATTTTTAGGTATTTTTTACTGCTGATGCATCTGCGCGTTATGTTACACTTTCGCATACGCCAATTACCGCGTATGTGCGCTCTCAGCCTATTTTGAGTGCTAGGACCTACTCTTATATTTTTCATTGTAAGGGCTACCCACTAGTGGGGCTACCATGCAAAAGCTTGCACTTTAACATTATATAACAACTAGCTGTTCCGCCCAGCTTCGCCCGGGTGAAAAAGTAAAATTTCCTGAAACACGATCGCAGCGCCACCTATCGGGTCCAATTGTGATGTAAGCTATCCTACCTTTCAAGTTTGATCAAACTGCACTCAGTGTGCAAATTTGATTGAAATCGGTTAAGTTGTTTAGGAGCCCATCGCGGACTTGCGATAAAAATTGCCATAAAAAGATTATAGTGAGTTAATCTTAAAAGATAGACATATGCTGTCGCGGACTTTTTTTTAGAACTTTTAAAGAGGAACAATTCCCTCATACATGATATTTGTGTAACTTAAACCGTTTACGCAGCGCACGCAACGGAAGCTCTCAAAAAGGAATATTTTTTCCCGTTCTGGCAACATTATTCATTAATGCTTCGCTCCTATTGGTCGTACCGTGATGTTATATAGCCTAAAGCCATCCTAGAGAAATGGACTATCCAACACCAAAATAAATTTTTCAATTTCAACCAGTAGTTCCTGAGATTAGCGCGTTCAAACAAACAAACAAACAAACAAACAAACAGACAAACTCTTCAGCTTTATAATATTAGTATAGAAGTATAGATTTAAATTTATCCTCACGCCTTCCCACAAGGGTCCCCGAAGGGGTAGGCAGAGGTGTATAGGTAATACCCACACACCCACTTTCCGCCAGAGGTATATTAGGTGCCAACGTGACAGATGGCGAGTCCATCGCCGTTACTCCAGCACGACTATACATACGCCTTTGAATTTCTTCTCAGACATATGCAGGTTTCCTCTCGATTTTTTCCTTCACCGTTCACAGCTCGTGGTGTGACTAATCACTGTACTTGAATTCAGTAAAACTCATTGGTACAGTCGGGATTCGAACTTGCGACCTTTGCGTCGCAGGCAACTGCTCGAACCATTCGGCCACCACGGCACAATTTCTAGCTGGTGTATATCCACGCTCGTGAACTTGTTGTCGTTAGAAACGAACTTTTTGCCTGAGTTAGTTAATAGAAAACAGGACAATTCTCCATCGTAAAATAGTCTAATAATGGCATTTACGGCATTCTTGCCTGTTTTACAGAAACTTTCAATTGGCAGAATGCCATTGCGGTATTTACTTAGAGAATTAAGCTTGAACGGTTCTATCTTGTGGTATCCAAAAATTTTAAAGTGCAAAATTTTAATATGTTTCGTATGTTCAACTTTGTAATGTAAAGTATAAGGTCGATAATAGTTTGATAGTAGCTTGGATGGGGACGATGCTAATGGAGTGTGTATGTCTTATGAATGGCGTTTGAATAGCTTTACTTATCCAGAGAACATGTAAGTATATATGTGTGTATAATTAAAATATTATATATATATATATATATATATATATATATATATATATATAATATTGTTCTACGCCACTAAAACAGTACTAACCGAGCTTAACTATATAGTAAAAGTTGACTGTTCATGTGCATGTTTTCTGTCACTGTGCTACGGGAACTGTCACTCTCACTGTCGCTTTGCTGTCACGGTGCTTACGATGTATCTATGTGCTGTATTGGGAGGATTTTGTGTCTTATTATTACGCGAGCGACTGAACGGCTTAGTGATCAAACTTCTTGGAACACATTACTAAGGCGACCATAGAATTCCTTCCCCTAATATCCCTTACACATAGTTAACACGGACACATAATTTGGAGAGTTCTCTTAAGTCCATTAGCAGTACTAATTCAGCTGAATTCGTCTGTAAACTTACTAAAACCGCTAATTCAAGCGAAGTAGTTTGCGGCCCGCTGTGTCAAAAAGTTGAGGCCAGTGTGTAGTTGCACAGCGTATTCCTTCGGGACTTATGTTGAGATGAGACTACGTAATGTAAATACTTTGGTTAGGACTGTGAAATTATAAATGTATATATCTATATATAGATATATATATAATTCAAATATATAGTTGTGCTTGAGTAACGACGATGGACTCGCCATCTGTCACGTTGGCACCTAATATATATCTCTGGCTATATATATATATATATATATATATATACATATAGCCAGATAGCAAGCTCGTGGTGTGACTAATAACACCATATTTAAGTTCAGAAAAACTCATTGGTACGGTCGGGATTCGAAGTCGAACTTACGATCTTTGTGAATAAAGACTATTTAATATTAATTCCATCACTTTGGAATAACTACCAAAAAGGGTTTACAATTTAATCTACTACCTACTACCAATGACACTCGAATTAAGGGACACTAAACAGGCCACTAAAAAATTCTTTAACGCAAGTTAATCTTCATTTCATTCGGTTAAAGTTCGGTTAATGTTTTGCTGAACTAGTGTTGTCAAATAGTTCTTGGACCTTGCCACGATGAGCAATTGCAATTATTATACAAGAATGCTTAAGGTACAATTGCATGCCTTCTATATGTCTAGCCCTTTTGCATTCTTGAATGATGACAATAAATCGTTCGGTCACGCGAGGATGGCAGCATCAAGAGTACTCGAAACCGACGAGTATGTATGAAGACACGTATGAAAATTACGCTGCTGCTATTTACACTTACATAACTATTTCCCTTCATCTACTTCCATAGTTTCTTCATACAAAGTCACCGGTAGAGAGCCGTGGTGGCCGAGTGGTTTGAGCAGTTGCCTGCGGCGCAAAGGTCGCAAGTTCGAATCCCGACTGTACCAATGAGTTTTTCTGAACTTAAGTACAGTGATTAGTCACACCACGAGCTTAACGGTGAAGGAAAACATCGAGAGGAAACCTGCATACGTCTGAGAAGAAATTCAAAGGCGTATGTATAGTCGTGCTGGAGTAACGGCGATGGACTCGCCATCTGTCACGTTGGCACCTAATATACCTCTGGCGGAAAGTGGGTGTGTGGGTATTACCTATACACCTCTGCCTACCCCTTCGGGGACCCTTGTGGGAAGGCGTGAGGATATATATATATAAAGTCACCGGTTTCAAAACACTAATTATATTTTTTCTTGATAATTGACTTTGCAATCTATGATAAAACTAGCTATCGCGACGCTATTCACTATTTTTATAGCCTAATTATTCGTTCAGGGTATGTTCCATATAAATCCAGCCGAAATAGCAAGAATGACTAACAAACACATTTACTTTCGTATTTATAGTATTAGTATTCTGATTCTAACAACTATCTGCGCTCAAAACAGTTCCTGTAACTATTCTAATATCCTGGAGAGTACAAAGCGGGCCGCAATAAGTGAAGCAACACAAATCAAGTCTCAAAAGGAGTCGGGCTACGAGAATGCTCAGGCTATTTGTCTTGTCAAAGTCTAGATACTTGCTTGCTACTAATATCATAAATGAGAAAGTTTGTTTGTTACTCAATCACGTCACAACGGTTAACGGAATTGCATGAAATTTGGCACAATTATGGATTATTAACTGTTTAATTAATAAATTAATATTTATGTATGAAGTCCTGTTGTGCAATGTTGGGGGCCAACTGAAAATCAGTGCTGTGTTTAACACAGCGTACACTGAGCTGGCTCCATACACACACTATAAGGTGCTTAACATAACATAGTTATTAAGTGATTGTTGTTATTTATCCTTCTAGTAACGAAAGTTGTATTTGTCTGTGTGTGTGTAAATAAATAAATTAATATATAGGGTATGTTTTATTCCAAAAATAAATTACAATTTTACAATATCAGATCATATATAAATCTTGTTTTTTAATAGGCTGAGTGATTTAATAATCACCTGTAAAGCTAAGGTTTCAGGTTCGACCGACATTGTGTACTAAGGATTTTTGCGAAGTATAGTGCTACGTATTCTGAGGGGTAATTCTAAGATCACATATTCTTGCTCGAGTATTGGTGACGGATTCACCTTCTGTCATGCTATCACCTAAATGTATCTCTGGCGAAAGGAGGTTGTAGTTACATCACTATATAACAAAAAAATTGGCAAACCTTGTCAGAAAAATCATTTGTATAACTTGTATAAGCTTATATAGGTACAGTTATTACGGGTATTTAAAGATTAAACTAGCCGGATAATAATTAAATCGATTGGAAACTCAAGGATGAGAACGTCAAAAGTATTTGAAGCCAGCGAGCATGTATGAGCAGGCTGATAAATGTAAGTGAAGCTTAAAAGGTGTCCGAGTCTAGAGAAAACTGGCTCTCCTCTCCCTGTCTACGATAATCCTTATGGTGAGGAAATAATAGTTTAAGGTCACATAGATATATATTCTATGAATCGGTCTCTTTCCCTATAGCAAGGCACAGACCTGATTCAATTCAACACGACGAATTACAAATAACACACACACTTGAACATTGTATTTGTTTGCTCTGGTGAAATGAAAAAGATTGAAAGGCCGGAACGAGCACTGGCTACGTCAGTCAAAACAGACAAGTCATTGTGTGACGTCATTAATGTACGAAAACTGCTAGTACTTAATCCGTGGTAATAAAGACTATTTAAAAAGAAATGCTGAGGTAGGTGAGTTCTTAGTTTAGTCTGACTGTGTTGGAGTTCATCTAAGCTTATGTATAGTGATTAATCACACCACTAGCTGTACAGTGAAGGAAAACATTAAGAGGAAACTGGCTATGGTTTGAGAAGAAATTCAAAGACGTATGTAGCTGTGCTTGAGAAAATGGCAATGAACTCGACATGTGTTGCCTAGGCACCTAAATATAATTTGAGCCGAAAAATACCTCCGTTTATCTCTAACGGGAATATTCAAATAACATTGCTTCGTTTCGAATAGTTCTAAAAAAAATTAAATTTCAATTAGAATGTAAGTCGGACGGAATGTCGTATCCACGTATTTCTATCTCTATGTAACCGCTCTTTGACAGATGCGTCACAGCCTCAAATTGGAGTTCGCAGCGAAAAAAATGCGATTCAGCATTGAGGCGAATGACGTTTTAATATCCGTCATGGCATGGTAGTTGCGACCGGTATTCATTGAAATGTACGAAAAGATTATGAATGAAGCTTGTATGACCATATCGCTTACATTGACAGCGTCATACTCGCCATCTGTTACGTAAAAAATTATAAAACGCGTAAATTATAAACGTTTATATATATATATATATATATATAAACGTTTATAATTTACGCGCCTAAACGCTGGCAAGACTAAGGTTCTGGTATTCGAAAGAGATGAACAAGTGACCGAGTGTGCTATATCGGTAAATGGGCAAATTCTAGAGCAATTGAATGAATTTGTATATCTTGGAAGCATGTTCACACGAGATGGAAAGTATGAAAAAGATATTGAAAGAAGGATAACTGCCGGAAATAAGGTGAATGGAGCCATGTCGGCGTTGATGGGCAGTAAAAGTCTGAGCAAGAATGCTCGAGTTGCTGTCCACAACGCGATATTGGTACCTACCTTTATGGCATATATATGGCAGCGAATCCTGTGTATGTCAGAGGAAGTATGAAAATAGCTTGAATGCAGTTGAGGCATGTTACGTTGGTTTGGACACAGAAAGTATGAGTGAAGAAAGATTGACGAAACAGATATACAAAGCAAAAGTGTGTGCAAGAAGAGGCAGAGGAAGGCCACGTTCCAACTACCTGGATCAAATAGATCGGACTCTCAAGGACGGGAACGTTAAGAGTACTCGAAACCGACGAGCATGTATGAAGAGACTGATGAATGTGGACGAAGCGAAAGAGGTATGTAAGTCTAGAGAGAACTGGCGCTCTATACTCTCTGCCTACCCCGCTAGGGACTTGGCGTGATGATATGTATGTGTGTGTATGTATGTATGTATTTATTGGTAGTGTCAACGCAACGCGCGAGTGATACCCCTAGTGTTGCAAGCGGCCATAGGCGGCGGTAACCGCTTACCATCTGGCGGACCGCATGCTTGTTTGTCACCCATGTGGTATATAAAAAAAACACTTTGCCCCGGAGATATAATTCAGATGGCAACGTGACACGGCGAGTCCATCGCCGTTACTCAAGCACAATTATACGTCTATGAATTTCTTCTCAAACGTATGCAGGTTTTCCTCGTAAGTATCAATTCATTGTTAAGCTCCCGGTGTGACTAATCACTTAAGTTTAGAAAAACCTACGTCTTCGGACACTCTTGTGGTGAGGTATCCTGTTGCTTTATTTTGTAGGATGCCTCGTGTATTGCTGAAAGGTTACTTCACAGCATACATTTAGGAATTGTATATTTGAATCCTGGAGTCTCTTGATAGTAAAAATACAAGCCTAAGTTGGTACCTACGTAGTATTTTAATACGGCTATCGTCAATACATAGGGTGATTCATACCTAACATACCATAACGCCGAGTTCCTTACGGGGTAGGCAGAGAGTATTCACGAGAGGTTTATAAATATAGCAATTTTACTACACAAGGGAGCAGAGCAGTTATTAAATATGCATGTTTAAAGCGGGTGAAGCCACGGAGCGTAACTAGTAGCACATGAAATCTGAAACCTTTGAAGCACGGCCATTTTTTATGAAATCTCATTAACACATTTCACACTTAATTTCCTCGACGCTGTGTAGATTTAAATGTACGTTAAAATATATCAAATTTAATTTATGAGCCCTGACTCTCAGCCGGGCCATTAATTTAGCAAAATTTAATGCCGGTAATTTTTAACCAGTGACGTAGATTGACTAAAGTTGCAAATTGCTCGTGATTCGCACTTTGATATGTCTGTAAGTATACACGTACTTGCTTATCATGCGCCGGTGCACTCCATTGGAAAATTCCAGTAACTGGACAAAGCGCGTTTGATTAATTGCTTACGGCTATTAAGCCGTGGTAACCGCTTGCCATTAGGCGTGTCACATGTTAGTTAGCCCCATATGTCGTAAATGATCATAGGCCACCTCATACGACATGATAGCTTCTTCAAAAACATCTCAGATGGAAAGTTAGAGAGGAAGAGAGGAAGAGGAAGACCAAGATTAACAAAGACATGGGTCAGATCAAAGAAAAAGTGTCTCTCATGACGTATAGGGAGGTCAAAGAGGTTGCGCTGGACAGACGCGAATGGAAGGGACTGCATCAGAGACGCCGACAAGAGGCCAACTCTTAAATTTGTGATGAAGAGATGCTGACAAGAACCCTGCTATTAAATCTATTATGATGTGAATGAAAAAAAAAAATTTGACTTTTGTAAGCTCACAATCATGGTACGAAGCCTAACTACGCCTGCTACGTCGTAGCAAGTGTCTACCGAGTATTTGCTACGTCGTAGATATTGGGATGATGAATAAAATAAAATAAATGAAAGGCCTTTTACTGTTTCTTACTAAGCTGATATAATATGCTTGCCCCTATAATACGCCTTCCCACAAGGGTCCCCGAAGGGGTAGGCAGAGGTGTATAGGTAGTACCCACACACCCACTTTCCGCCAGAGATATATTTAGGTGCCAACGTGACAGATGGCGAGTCCATCGACGTTACTCAAGCACAATTATACATACGCCTTTGAATTTCTTCTCAGACGTATGCAGGTTTCCTCTCGATGTTTTCCTTCACCGTTCAGCTCGTGGTGTGACTAATCACTGTACTTAAGTTAAAAAAAAACTCATTGATACAGTCGGGATTCGAACTTGCGACCTTTGCGTCGCAGGCAACTGCTCGAACCACTTGGCCACCACGACTCTACTCTCACGGTTTTTCTTTATTCTTCCAACATTTCCAGTACCGATGTGGGAGAGAATTAAAAAAATAATCTTTTCTTTGTCGCCCTGAGACAGCTTTAGACAATGGACTTTACAAAGCAGTGTCGGTAAAGGCCACTTTGCGGTACCACTCTAGGATCTAGCGCACTATGTATGAAATATTATATCGCTGGACAACTTTCCTGTCTTTGTTGCATGAGATTGATGAAGTTATTTGAAAGCGGTGATACTTGCTTGCAGATAAGTGTCTATTTAATTTGGCTTAGTTGAGATTCCAAAACAAAAACCGGTTGTCTCAATCGGTCTTTTAATCTATACTAATATTATAAAGAGGAAAGATTTGTATGTATGTATGTTTATAAGGAATTGGCTCAAAAAGTACTGGACCGATTATAAAAATTCTTTCACCATTTGAATGCTACATTATCACTGATTAAATTAAGCTTTTTAAATGCAAGAAAATTTAAAATTTAAGCCAAAATTAAAAAAAAAGTCCACCTGTGTGAAGCCGTGACGGGCCGCTAGTTATAAATAAAATAAAGTTTGATTTTAAAGATTAAATTGCTGTAAAATTTTGCATCGTAGTTGAAGTCAGGTAGGAGGTATATAAATACCTACCTACAGAAAAATTCGCATGCCATTATATGGCCGAATGTGCGATTCAATCACTATGTACCACTTAACATCAGGTTATGTAACAAACCGTATTCTGGCGAATAAAACAATTAAATTTCATATAAAAAATAGACTAGTTTTACAATCACACCCTTATTAAGAGAGGTAGGGCATAACGGGTTTCCCGTTCGAATTCGGAGCTGCCCGACTGGGGCAGGACCTCCACCTTATAGAAGTCCGTAGCCAAATAACACAATTTTTTGTGTTGTGTTCCTACGCGGTGAATAAGGTTTCCAGTAATGAGCTCCTTGGGGAGGGGGGGGAGGATTGTTACATTGTGTTGGAAGCAGAGGGGTTAAACCCATTATGCTGCCAACACACTATAACTCTCCGAACACAGAGTGGCAACACGCAAGTGATACTTCGGTATCGTGAGCGTAAATAGGCTACGGTAACCGCTTCCCATCAGGTGGGCCGTATGCTTGTTTGCTACTCTTGTTGTATATAAAAAAAAAATTAACGCATCATGCTTTGCGAATTCAATTTTAAATCGTTACAGGGCACATATTTCGAAGGGAACGGATCTCAACTCAAGTCAACTGAAGAATACCCTTATTATTCCCGGTCCCTGAAGAGGTAGGCAGAGGTATGTTATAGCTACTACCCACTTACGAACTTTTCGCGGGATATACCTCTGGCGGAAAGTGGGTGTGTGGGTATTACCTATACACGTCTGCCTACCCCTACAGGGACCCTTGTGGGAAGGCGTGAGGATATATTAATATTTTGATAATAACAAGCACATTATTGGATGGTAATCGGTTACCGCCGCCCATGAAAATGGATATCACTATCGCGTTACCAACCTTACGTAAGCCGCGATCATTAATAAAAGTACAGTCATCGTATTTTATGACGTGTTGGCTTAAATTTTTCCATCACGACTGTATTATGACACTGTCATCAAGCGAATTGCAAGACTCAGGTGGCATAAGCGGTGATCAATCATTCTTAAGCCCACGCGCGCCGCAGGAATCAATAGGTCCCGAGAAATTGTCAATCGACCAAATGGCTTACATATACAGGATGTAAGTATGAACCACACTCAAGATAGAAATTGCTTTCTACTTTAGATATACGACCCGAGATGTATTACTTGTTACGTCTTAATCTATATAAATTAAGCGTCATGTTGTTTGTCCGCAATGGACTCCTAAACTACTCAACTGATTTTGATCAAATTTGCACACCGTGTGCAGTTTGAAACTTGAAAGATAGGATATCTTACATCAATTTATAGTCGCAATATTATTGTATCGTACTACGGGCAGTTTAACTTTCTTACCCGAGCGAAGCTGGGTGTTATATTATTATTATTAAAATTCAAAGGCTTTTATAATCGTGCTTGAGTAACGGCGATGGACTCGACATCTGTCACGTTGGCACCTGAAATATATCTCTGGCGGAAAGTGGGTGGGTAGGTACTACTTGTACAAATAGGAATCTGTTTTGAGTACTCTTGACGTTCTCGTCCTTGAGCGTTCGATCGATATGATCTAGGTAGTTGGGACGTCTTCCTCGGCCTGTTCTGCACTACTCTCGCTTCGTAAATCTGTGTTGTTAACCTCTCCTCATTCAGTATTTTTATTTGTCTATAGCAACGCAACGTGTTTATTTTCTCCTTTACAATTTCACTCCTAGACGTGCTTATCGAATTACTTCTGTTTCGATACGAAAAATATTTTCATTGTTTGAGAAGTCTGTAAATTTTGGGAAAAATACCGCTCTACTTTCACTGCCTACCACGTGATGGCTTAGTCGTGTATTTGACGTAGGGATTAAACTTATAGACGTATGGATGTAAAAATATATAAATGGATGTATTAAAAAATTATATACATATTATTTCTTCGTGTAACACTAGGCAGGCTAAATGCTCGTATGGCAAATATGGTTAAAATAAAATTACAACATGTATAGCTTACTAGCCTGTACCTATTACATACACATGTGGATGAAGCAAGCCTGTAAGGATAGAGAGTAGTGGTGCTAAATCTCTGCCTATCTCTAAAGGGACTTGGCGTGATGATATGTGTGACCATATACGAATCGTCAAGGTATAAACATCGTTATTGGTAACAAATAATCTCATAACAACCTCCGAAACATTGGCCCAACTTCGACAATGGCTACTTTTAAGTCATAATCCATGTTTGTTAACCTTACCCATTAACCCGCTAAGTCGCAAAACAGCACAAAACTTTGAACTTAGTTGACTATGTACTTAAGTAAGTTTTTGTCTGCATGTTTGTTTAGGCTCGGCTTATTTTAGATCGATGTAGGTTTGGGACCAATGGCAAACATTGGCCATTTTTGTTGGCAATTTAATATTTCGTTCAAATGAAATGTTCCTATTATTATTTAAAATATGGTTATGCCTCCCTACTGATGGTGGCAGATTGGCTTAGTTCGTATATTGCAAATCTAGTCCTTATCCTAAGTATCTTAAAATTCTACGTGAGTGATATGGCCTACATCTGAGGCACTTTATAATAAAAATTACTACAGCCTATAAATAGTCGTGATTGTATTCCTAGAGGGTTTCTTCACTTCACGATAATCACCTACCTCTGATTGGAAGAAATTTTGGTGCGTTTTAGGCACAAAAAAAATTAAAAAAAAAGGCATTTGATGGTGAAACACACAATATGTATATAAATATAAAATGTTTTAGCCCAGCGTGTCTTTATAAACAGTATGCAACTTTCGCGCCCTATTAATCTGGCGTGTATAAAAGACATACATACATACTTGTTGCAGTGGAGTGTGTTCGGACGTCACTGAGGCAATAGCGGTATGAAATTTAGCGTTTTATTACGGTAACGTGAAGGCGATGGGGAGGCCCGTTGATGCATGATCTAGCCAATGATTTTATGCCACGTAAATGTAAGCGGTCTTGTGGCATATGGATGCAATACCCAAGGCATCGTCCGCGTATCGCCTTCCATTATATAGCTCTCTAGGAAAACCTCAATGGAATGTGTCAGGCATGAAGGTAGAGAGATTGTATGTCAATCAGTGAGTAGATACAATTGAAACACAGCATAAGCGAAAGCGTGTGCAAGAAGAGGCAGAGGAAGACCACGTTACGTTAGATCAAATCAATCGGACACTCAAGGACGGGAACGTCAAGAGTACTCGAAATCGAAGAGCATGTATGAAGAGACTGATGAATGTGGACGAAGCGAAAGAGGTATGTAAGCCTACTACCCTGCCTCCACCGTTAGGGACTCAGCGTGATGTAATGTAATAATAGCAAAAAGTATTCATACTCAACCAAAGCCTTCTGTCAATATGAAAAAAATGCTTTAATGTCACAAGAATCACACTGACAGATATCATAGCGGAACGCATATATATTCATATATAATATATTTATATATTAAATAAATAAAATGTAATTTAATTCCTTGTACGCAAATAAAAAAAAATAACACGATGCAGTTGGTAACCGAACACGTTTTGTGATATAATAAATCATTAATAACAGAAATAATTTAACAGGAGGTGACTCCAGTACTAATATTATTTGCGAAGGAATCCCGTTGTATTTTATATGAATAATTTCAAGGAAAAACTGAAAAAAATGGGAAATTTATACAGTAAAGATGTGTGGTCGAAGAAAAAGATTGATGAAGCTACAAGTAACTCCAGGTAACTTGCACTCATTTATATAAAAAAAATCTCTTGGCGGGGTTGTACGAGTGCCTGCCTGTAACACAAAGATTTCAAAATCCAACTACAAAGTAGAAAATAATTTTAATAAATTTGTATTCAGAATAGCGTACTTTAACAGCAAAGGAATATTATTGTAAAAAAAGCGTGGGGTGCTTTAGAAGATACCTATTATCAAAATGTCAATCTTTTACTCATATCTGTCAATAAAATATTTATAACCTGTTATGCCCTACCTTTCAATTGGATAAACACTAAGAATATGTTTTATTAAATCAATCATATCAACTTTTAAGCAGGTACCTAAGTCCGATCGTGAACATCAAGGGTACCTCCCGCCCAATGCCATTCCTGCGTTAAATCTTTTCACACCCTTCTTGAAGAGCAAATAGTTTGAAACCGAAACACTGGGAAAATATTTGTAACGACTTATATTAATTATTAATATTAATATTAATTTTTTTTTTTTCACCAAATGGGTTACGTAGGTATGCTTAAATAGTGAATTATTTGTAAAAGTTAATGATTTTTACAAGGATAGGTGGTGCATTTGCAACTGCTCTCATTGCTAGGCTGCAGGACAGCCTGTATTAATGATAATATGATATATGAAATTTAATGATTTCTTATTTCAGTTTATCGTATATGCGTTACATTACAACAGAGAAGCCAAAGTGGAAAGTTTTCAGAAGAAAAGAGTGAGTATTTGTTGTAGCCACATTCGTTAGTCTTCTAAGTCTCGACAAATCGGCCAATGTTATTGTTGTTGTTAGCCTGGTACATCCCACTGCTGGGCAAAGGCCTCCCCCCATGATTTCCAAGTGTTTCTGTCCAATGCTAGTGTTGGCCAGTCCACAGATGTGTAGTCCAGGTTTGTCGCCATCTCGCGCGCCCCACCAGTTTATAGTCGAGGTGGTTGCGGGATTTTCAAATCTTTCATTTTTGTAATTTTAGTAATAATTATTAATTAATTAAATATTTATTTATTCATTTTTATTAAGGAATAGAAAAATACAGTTAAATACATATATAGTATACATTTGCGATTATGCCTGCAGTAGTATATAATACAACTGTGTCGCAAACAATTAACATTCATCTCTAGAAATAGGTGTTACAGAGTTCCTAGTGTGTATGTATGTGTGTGTGTCTGCTAGTGTGTATGAGGAAGGTTGAGTGGTTAATTAATTGTAGTGTGCGTGTGCACACATAGGTAATCAATGTGTACCGATAATACTCAAACATTAGTGGAAAGTTGCACACTTACACTATAAACTGTAGGGAAGAATAGTGGAGGGCGTCTTCGTGGATTGCACCATCTATGAATGTAATAAAAAAATATATATATTTCAGAGCCATCACGACATACCCGGCAAGCAGCGTGAGACCTATAAAAGGATGTCCATGCGGCAGCAACGCTCCATGCAAGCAGAAAATTACACCTAAAGGAGTCACCATACATTATCCACAAAAGTAAGTTCTAATATACATAAAACCATCTTGTGATACCCCTGGTGTTACAAGATGGCTTCGAGTCTCACTTTTGCCTCGAACAGACACGCGACACGCGGTTGTTTTATAATCTCTTCACATCTTTCAACAAGGGTCCCCGTGGGGGTAGGCAGAGGTGTATTGTAGTACCTACACACCCACTTTCCGCCAGTGATATATTTTAAGTGCCAACGTGACAGACGGCGTGTCCATCGCCGTTACTCAAGCACGACTATACATACGTCTTTGAATTTCTTCTCAAATGTTTTCCTCTTGATGTTTTCCTTCACCATAAAGCTCGTGTGTGTGAATAATAATAAATAGTAAGGTAACTAATATTTAAAAAAAAAAATGTAGTTTATTTGAAATTTGAGTTAAAATATATTTTTTGTTTTGCAGAAAGAAAAAGTTTGGTAAATTTGCTTCGAACAGACGTTATAGCCCACCGAAGGTTTCCGCGAAGTAAGTATTGAATTAATTGCCACAATTAATTAATATTGAAATTCCAGGGCAGATTTTAAAACATGAATTGTTTTCTACATTAGCTTTAGCTTTCATCTACCAATAAAAACAATATTTAAGACTCTCACGAGTGTTGTAAAGAAAAAGGTGACTCGACGTCGAAGCAGAGATTTTATGTTCATGCCATTTGCTTTTTCATGAGAGGTAAGTAATAATGTATGATTATTAGTTAAAACTGCATTTATTTATTCAAGAAACATGATTGCAGTGGAACCACAGAGGTTTCGCACTGCGCGGTTTCAAAGGAGTTGCGCGATCGCTGTGGAATGAATTCCACGTTGACGTTTTCTCCTAAGAGAGATTAGCATAAAGTTGTTTGGAAAAGGCAACTACCCGAATCACGCGACCACACCACTGTAGTGGCGCAATGTAGTTGTTCGCAAAACAACTGGTAAAGATAAAGAAATGCATGTTACGTTGGTTTGGACATATAGAAAGGAAGAGTGAAGAAAGATTGAAGATGCAATAAGTGGCAGAGAAAGATCACGTTACACAGATCAAATCTACTTGCACACTTGACACTTTTGCTTAGCACTATTTGCTATTAATCATGAACATCGTCGAGTGGTTCAAAATACAATTTACTTTCAGTGCTAGAGTGTTACCCAAAGTGAACGTGACACGACCAAAGAAATTTCCCACTTGGAGGTTGGACAAGATTACATACGATTCACCATTTTTCAGGTAATTCCTTTTAAACGTACCCGTAACATTTTTTTTTTCGCCACTATCACTTTAGCATAAGAGGTCAAATATGTTTTATTTATTTATTTATTTGGATCACCAACAGGTAAGAACACCATTATATTAACAGAATATGCAATAATAAAACATACATAAGTGTCCACCCAATTACAGGTAACCACAACTACTAGACAACTATTAAACTTAGTGTGCCATATAAGATATGTATACTGGATATATCTTATCCTATCAATATTATAAATACGAAAGATTGTAAAAGAAAGATGTTTGTCTCACGCGCTAAATTTGATTGCATTTTAAGTTCTTTTTTTTGCATGTTTCATATTTTTTATATATTGCATGTGTTGGATTTCCACAAGAGCCGTGGTGGCCGAGTGGTTCGAGCAGTTGCCTGCGACGCAAAGGTCGCAAGTTCGAATACCGACTGTACCAATGAGTTTTTCTAAACTTAAGTACAGGGATTAGTCACACCACGAGCTTTACGGTGAAGGAAAACATCGAGAGGAAACCTGCATACGTCTGAGAAGCAATTCAAAGGCGTATGTATAGTCGTGCTTGAGTAACGGCGATGGACTCGCCATCTGTCACGTTGGCACCTAATATACCTCTGGCGGAAAGTGGGTGTGAGGGTATTACCTATACAACTCTGCCTACCCCTTCGGGGACCCTTGTGGAAAGGCGTGAGGATATATTATTATAATTTCCACAAAATAAAGGATTAACACTTATAATAATCCTATACACCTCTGCCTACCCCTTTGGAAACCCTTTTGGGAAGGCGTGAGGATATATAACGCTAATAATAATTTAGCTACTACTACCTACAGACTTCTGCCTACCCCTTCAGGGACACTTGTGCGATGGATATATCATATCAAACATGCTACTACCCAAGGGAGGATGAAACAGCAATGCTTACCCATTTTTACTTTAAAGTCGATTACATGATGTTTCCTCTTTACTAACAAATATTTTACATTTTTCAAGTGAAGTTACTCCAAAAAATGTTGGTACATAATTATCAGTATATTTTTCTTATTTATTGCAGACCAGTCGCCACGAGACCCCATCCAGGACAATGACGACATAAAAAAATACGAAAAGAAATATTTTACATAATGCATTAAAAACAAATAAAAAAACTTTCCACATGTTTTTTATATTTAATACTTGCGAGGCATTTGCCTAGCAATGGGATATACACTCATCATACATATTGTCATCACGCCTAGTCCCTAACGGGGTAGGCAGGGAGTATAGAGCGCCAGTTCTCTCTAGACTTACTACTCTTTCGCTTCGTCCACATTCATCAGTCGGACGAAAGTCATGAATAAAACTATTACTTTTATATCGAAACATGAAGTAGCTTAAAAACTTTTGATCATGCTGAGAGTTCCATAAAATGCGCATAAAGACAACAGAATAAAATAAAAAATACATCTCCATCGACCCTGCCATAGTGGTAATGTTGGCCCTCAATATATTCAAAACGGCCCGAATGATCCCAGCAGTATGCGCATATATTTGTGTGAACACCTTGATGTCCATAGATTGGTATCTGTATCAATGTTGTATCAACGGGTTGTACGAAACACTAATCTATACAAATAAATAAAATTGCAGTGTTTGTTTGTAATATTAAAATAACCGCTTTTTATCAATTGCATATGGATGTATATCCGGTACATACACCAAAATAGCATTTTTTAAAATTTTTATCAGTCTGTCTGTTTGTTCCGGGTAATCTCTGAAACGGCTAGACCGATTTTAACGGGACTTTCACTGGCAGATAGCTGATGTTAAAATGAATACCTTAAGACTACTTTTATTTTGGAAAATGGACAATTTTTTTTGCTAAATTCCACGCGGGTGAAGTCCCGGGCACAGCTAGTATTCTATCATAAATGCGGAAGATTTTAAAATTAATCTAATTTAGAGGAATTTGATAAAATTTCGCAGAAAGACACATCATCATCATCATCATTTGAGCCTATCCTTGTCCACTATTGAATATAGGCGACCGTCTGGTCCAGTCTGGTTAGAGCTCCAGACTGCGAAACTTGAGGTCGCGGGTTCGAATCTCGCTGAGGGCGGATATATGTGTGATTAACACGAGTATTTGTTCTTTAGTCTCGGATGTCCTATTATGTATATATCTATCTATATCGTTGTCTAGTTACCATAACACAACCTTTGCTTAATTTGGGACTAGGTCAATTTGTGTGGAATTGTCCCAAAGTATTATTATTATTATAGGCCTCTCCAAACGTTTTCCAGTGTGACCGGTCCGTTGCCACCTGCATACAACGAGGCCCAGCGACTTTCACCAGGTCATCGGTCCATCTGGTAGGAGGCCATCCCACACTGTGCTTGCCAGTTCGTGGTCACTCGAATCTTTTTGCCCCATCGGCCGTCTGATCTTTACTTTGCTAATACTAGGGACTATGTCGGCAACTTTGGTTCTCCTACGGATCTTGTCATCTCTGATTTGATCTCGTCGAGAGATACCAAGTATAGCCCTCGCCATATCTCGCCATAGAAAGACACATACATATTTTTTTAATTGCAGAAAATAATTGCAGTTGCAGGCAACTATTCGAGCCACTTGGCCACTACGGCTCATGTTTAAATAAAAAAAGGTTAAAGCTAGAAATAGAAATTACTAGGAACCTTTTGTCTAAGTTTAAAGTCTATTCGTACTTCGTTTATTTGTCAGGAGTCAAGAATAGCCATCTTTATCCGTAAGTATAATATTTTCTCTGAAACTGGAAAATGCAACCACTGAGCTTTCTCCTTCGTGTACGTGACAGATTTTACCGTTTGCATCTTTTAGACGGTTATTACCCGGCATTCTTTGAACTCTTTCGTGTTTTTATATTTATTTTATTTTTGTAATAATACTGTACAGCCGCGTCAGCAGAGTATTCAAGTAGTTGCCTGCGACACAAATATCACAAGCTCGAATCCCAACTGTATCAATTAATTTTTCTGAACTTAAGTAAAGTGATTAGTTGCACCACGAGCTTTACGGGGAAGAAAACATCGAGAGGAAACCTGCAGTCTGAAAAGCACTTGAAAGGCGTATGTATAGAGGTGCTTGAGTAATGGTCTGGTATGTCTAGCGATACGTGGGCGTGCCCAGATAGTACCCAACTATCTATACACGGCTAGCTACCCTGGTGGAAAGAAGAAATTCTACCAATGAAAGCGAGGTTTTAGGTTTTCCCTGGAGATTACAGCATGGAGTTCTTCAAGAAGGGTGTAAAAAGATTCCTGCAGGGTCGGCAACGCGCGAGTGATACCCCTGTTGTTGCAAGCGTCCATAGGCGGCGGTAAACGCTTACCATCAGGCGGAACGCATGCTTGTTTGCCATCCTTGTGGTATTAAAAAAAAAAGCAAATTTCACGCGGGTGAAATATCAGGGCACAGTAAGTATATTCACTATTATTATATGAATATTATATAATTATATTAAAGTAAGCGACTCGTAAATCAATACGGGCACAATTAACGAGACGCAGCCCATAGTGAGGCTAAGCAACGTTCGACCATTGTTTCTTAAAACCAATTTGCTCTCATTATTTCGCACGAAAATATTGAATTGTTCAATATGCTTTGGATTTGACGAGGGTATAGACATCTGACACTGTCCGAAGTCTAATAGAAAATGATTTATCTTCAATCCTAGCTAAATCTATGACTTGTAATTTTTATGTTACCGCTGCTTTTTGGCCGCCATATGTGTCATGGCTATCAATATTCTTCACGGCCGTCTGGTCAGAGATCCCGGCTACGAAACTAGAGGTCGCGTGATCGATTCCCGCTAATATTTGAGTGTCAAACAATAGTATTTGTTCCTTAGTCTTCGATGCCTTATGTATATACAAATATATATCTAAGTAAGTATTAATATAATAAAAATAATTTTTATTTTCACGACCCACGAGCGTCACTGAAGGGGTAGGCAGAGGTGTATAGGTAGTACCCACTCACCCACTTTCCGCTAGAGTTATCTTTAAGGGCGAACGTGACAGATGGCGAATTCATTGCCGGTACTCAAGCACGACTATACATACGCTTTTGGATTTCCTCTCAATGTTTGTCATCAACGCTAAGCTCGTGGTGTGAGAAAGATCTGTAAGACCAGAGAGAGCTGGCGCTTTAATCTATCTGCCTACCCCTTACGGGACTCGGTGTGATGTTTGTAAGTATCCGGAAACGAGAACACAATTAAATAGCACTGAAAAACCGAACATTACCCTTTAAACGTAGCTTAACCATGCAAGCTATTTGGTAGCACGCTCATCCATATTAATAGCTGTGTAAATGGACACACAAAACCTAGTTTCGCTCGCCGTAGGAGGGTAAAAACCAGGACAAGACACGGAAAGCGATAGAGTAGAACGTGGGACAAAGGATACTTAAGTCAGCGTACAGATAGCCTTAATTACCTATCCTATGTTTAACATGTGGTTGTTATAAATGGGAATCCATGAGCCGTGGTGGCCGAGTGGTTCGAGTAGTTGCCTGCGACACAAAGATCGCAAGTTCGAATCCTGACTGTACAATAATGAATGATGATGAATCAATCTGTAACGTTGGCACCTAAAATATATCTCTGGCGGAAAGTGGGTGGGTGGGTACTAAGCTACCGCTGCTTTTTGGCCGCCATATGTGTCATGGCTGTCCATATTCTTCACGGCCGTCTGGTCAGAGATCCCGGCTACGAAACTAGAGGTCGCGTGATCGATTCCCGCTAATATTTGAGTGTCAAACAATAGTATTTATTCCTTAGTCTTCGATGCCTTATGTATATACAAATATATATCTAAGTAAGTATTAATATAATAAAAATAATTTTTATTTTCACGACCCACGAGCGTCACTGAAGGGGTAGGCAGAGGTGTATAGGTAATACCCACACACCCACTTTCCGCCAGAGGTATATTAGGCGCCAACGTGACAGCTGGCCTGTCCATCGCCGTTACTCAAGCACGACTATACATACGCCTTTGAATTGCTTCTCAGACGTATGCAGGTTTCCTCTCGATGTTTTCCTTCACCGTAAAGCTCGTGGTGTGACTAATCACTGTACTTAAGTTCAGAAAAACTCATTGGTACAGTCGGGATTCGAACTTGCGACCTTTGCGTCGCAGGCAACTGCTCGAACCACTAGGCCACCACGTCTTATTGGAATTTTATATCTGTATTATTATACTCATAAAACACACAGACATAATAATATGTATGTATATAGCAGACGGACGAAATGCCACATTATTCGTTTACGTAAGGAAATGTACACACACGTAAACACCAAATATCTCGGCATAAATGAGAGCATGCTTATTAATGAAAGGGTCAGGGGTGATAAATAATTTACAAGTTGATTTCAACGGTGGCTTTAGATGCTAATTTCGCAGATCCAAATTAATTTGTTTACATCAATCTTTTCAAACATGAACGCTGTTGTCGGCCGTTGAATGGTTCAGTTATGAATTTATCTTGGGAGTAAACGGAAATGTTTAATGTTTTTTTTAATGACAAACATCTGGTCAGATCTACCTTACAAGAATGGAGCCAATAGGCTCTTGTCATACCACAGTCTCTACTTCGTCTACTAGTCAGTCTCGACTAGCACTGGAGGTAAAGATTAGACGTTATTTTCATTTCGTCAAAACCAACTAAAAGATAAAAATATTTAAACTGGTAACTAATTTGGACTGTTGTAATGTTGGCTGTCCACAACGCGATATTGGTACCTACCTTATTGTATGGCAGCGAATCCTGGGTATGTCAGAGGAAGTATGAAAATAGCTTGAATGCAGTCGAGATGCGATCTCTTCGAAAAATGTGCGGCGTAAAGATATTAGATCGAATCCGCAATGAAGAGATTCGCAAATCAACTGGCGTGAATGAGGGCGTGATTGTAAAGATGAAGAAAGGCATGTTACGTTGGTTTGGACACATAGAAAGGATGAGTGAAGAAAGATTGACGAAACAGATATATAAAGTTAAAATAACAATTGTTTTCTTTAACCTTACATTGGAACGGTACTCAGGTACGCTGCTATCAATGATGACATAAGAGACATCGAACGAGTTGTCAACACTGGGTGGGGTTCTACCAATACCAAACAATGTACACTGTCTCATCTAATACAAAAACTCAAAATCAATCAAAAAATCAAAATCATTTTATTTCACATAGGCCCAGGTGGGCACTTATAAAACGTCGAAAAAGAAGCACGGTTCGGGTTGGTCGTTTCCATGGAGAAGAACCAATTATTAACACAATTATTAACTGTTAACATGCCTCGATATACTTCTGGAAACTTCAGGTTCCTCTGAGTTTTCGCTAGATAAAGTGATGCTTTGTCCAGTACGAGGCCGCAATCGAGTTAAACCATACAAGTTTTTGAAACAAGGAACTGGTTTATTTGTACAGTATTGAAATGTTAAATATTCTTCATTGTCAAACATTGGTTTCTTTGTCTTCGTTTTTAAATAAAGCCTAAATATACAAAGCAAAAGTGTGTGCAAGAAGAGGCAGAGGAAGGCCACGTTCCAACTACCTGGATCAAATCGATCGGACTCTCAAGGACGGGAACGTTAAGAGTACTCGAAACCGACGAGCATGTATGAAGGGACTGATGAATGTGGACGAAGCAAAAGAGGTATGTAAGTCTAGAGAGAACTGGCGCTCTATACTCTCTGCCTACCCCGTTAGGGACTTGGCGTGATGATATGTATGTATGTATGTATGTAATTTGGACATTCAAATTCGAAGTACTAAAAAAAGTAAGTTGTATTATTTTTTATATGTCTGTCCGTTAGTTTTGTATCCAAAATGGCTGGGCTTTTTTTGATGGTACACTGGTTGAAGCTTATGGTGTAAAGATTAACTATAACTTCTTTTATTTTCCAGTTACTTGCCTACGTTAAATATAAATCATGCCGATTGATTTCTAGAATAAAACAAATCGTGTTCTTAATTAATGCGGACGAAATGAAAGAGTTATGCAAGCCTAGAGAGAACTGGAGCTCTATTCTCCCTGTCTACCCCGTTACAGACTCGGCATGATGATATTATGATTTGATGAATCTGGACGAAGTGAAAGAGTATGTAAGTCTATAGAACTAGCGCTCTACTCTCTCTGCCTACCCGCTATCGATATTGTTTTGCAATTTTATCATATTCATATTGTTTATATCTTCAATCCATTTATGTTAAAAAAACAAAATAGTAGCCAGCGCACCCCTTACTCACCGCAAGAAGATAATTCTTCCTTAGACTAGTGTTGTCGAGCAACTTAGACATTTTACACGAATAAATCCAGGCAAAAAGAAAGAGAGTTATTTAATAGCATAGGGATGCACTTATAAAATATATTTCTGCTGGCTAGCACTCCTCCTCAGTCTATGTCAAACTTAAGCCATATTAAGGTCGTAAGTTTAAGTTTTATACCGCTACGAACAAGTCCAGTGTGAGATACACGGATCAAGTAATGGTCGAGCTTATGGCGTTTTCATTTGTTTTTTTATCACTTGAGTGGGATATAAGCAAGTGGTAAGGACGCTTGCAACATCAGGGGTGTCCCTCGCGCTTTCTCAGCCTAATTAGTTACATGTCTTTTTTGAGGTTGGTATCCAACTTTTGAAGAAGGAATATTGTTAATTTTTTTTATAAGAGCTTTTCTTTCACTCTACGTTTTAATAGTTTTAATAGTTTTAATAAATATCCAATGAATAATTTGTGTTATATTCTACTTGTAAAAAAAGTTGGTCAAGCTGTTCGCGCGAGAATAGCTGAACTGTAGAATTGGGTAAAATTTGGTAGTAGAGATAGATTTATTAATTGTAATACTAAATATATAACATAACACATGAATACAAAGATTTATTTAGGTAAGTAATACATTATAGAATTGTTATAAAAGGTAGAAGAATCTATGAATGAAATAAAATAATACCTCAAGTATGCTTGCTCAATTTTATGCTCGTATGTTTCCAGTACAAGTAAGCCTTGCTGACTCAAGATAATATAAATAAAATCGTCTCATTTTGCTGCCATAGGGAAATTATTTTATTTTCATTGCTCCTTCCTAGAGTTAAATTTCTTACCTTAGCAAAGTATTACTCAAATCGACTTTTAGGTTTATCACCTTACTTGCAGAGCCGTGATGGCCGAGAGGTTCGAATTCTGCAACAAAAATATGGCAAGTTTGATTCCCGATCGTGCCAATGAGGGAAACCTGCTCACTTAACAACAAATTCACAGACGTATTTATAGTTGTGCTTGACAAACGGCGGTAGACTAGCCAGCTGTCACGTTGGCACCCAAAAAATATCCCCGGCGAAAATTGGGTGCGTAAGCTATAATGACTTCACAGTATTAGGATATTTACAAAAAAATATTAAAAATTCAACGACATATGTAAAGTTGAAGTTGAGAAACGGCGATAGACTAGCCATCTGTCACGTTGTCACCTAGAACGTATCTACGGCGAAAAGTGGGCGTGTAAGTTAAAATTAATACACAATATTAGAATATTTACGAATATAATAAATTCATTAATCATCAGCGCTTGAATACTCAGCCAAGTATCTCTGCTAACAAAGGTAAACAGGACTTAAATATTCACCGCTTGACAATCAATCATGGAACGCAAAGCAAAGTTGAAACTATTTAATGCCTGAATTAAGCTGGCGGCAGCTGACTGCTGAGGCTGGGACATGTCTAGGAAACAATTATTCAATGTTATTAGTTTATATTTGACCCTTGATTTGCATGAAGGAAACACTGACGGGACGACGGTTTGCGGTAAACGTGGCGTTTGTACGTATTTTAATTAGAAGATCACGGTTTCATACGCGCTTATATTCACTGATATTTTTTGGGATATGTCATAGACCATTACGCGTTCCTAGGAGTGTCTCGGAGTGTCCCCGTGCTGAAGTGCACGCCTTCTTTTCGCTAGGGACATATTTTGGATGCCAACGTGACAGACGGCGAGTCCATCGGAACTAATTATTTTTCATAGAAATGTTGCTTTTATAAATTGTTCCCAGATGGTACCAGAAGAATTGAAACCATTGAAAAATTATTTAAAATGTATTTGAATAAAATCTACTAAAGGAGAAACGCTGATATAATTCAATTTACACATATACCTACCATCAAGTACGTTCGCAAAGAGTAATGCCGTAAGAGCCACTCCTCTTTAAAAAATATATATACTTAGACAGACCTCTTTCGCTTCGTCTATATTCACACTCATTTGTACTTGGCTCGAGTACTTTTGACGTTCCCATGCTTGAAAATTTGATCGTCTTGATGTAAGTAAGTAGTTGCAACGTTGTTCTGCTCTGCTGCTTCTTCCAGAAACTCTAGACTTGATAATCTATTTTGGCAACCTATCTCACTCAGCCTTAAGAATGTTGGCAACAACATTTAGTGATTATTGGATAGTTACTACATTGTAAGGAAACTTGTCCGTCAGGAGACGTGCTTGCATACCGGCGGCAGACTCATCATGAGTTACGTTGGCACCTAAATTATAATAATAATAATATCCTCACGCCTTCCCACAAGGGTCCCCGAAGGGGTAGGCAGAGTTGTATAGGTAGTAACCCTCACACCCACTTTGCGCCAGAGATATATTTTAAGTACCAACGTGACAGATGGCGGGTCCATCACCGTTACTCAAACACGACTATACATATGCCTTTGAATTGCTTCTCAGACGTATACAGGTAACCTCTAGATATAGAGCAGGTAAGCTCGTCGTATGACTAATCACTGTATTTAAGTTCAGAAAAACTCATTGGTACAGGCGGGATTCGAACTTGCGATCTTTTTGTCGCAGGCAACTACTCGAACCACTCGGCCAACACGGCTTTTTTACCAAATTAACATGCATATAATCACGCGGAGTCCAAAACGCCAGTTCTCTCTAGAATTATAGACATTTGCTTTCCTTTCTATACCTAATTTGCGTAATTTTTCATTTGTTTATCTCCTAAGCATATCTATTATATTAGATAATCAAATTGTCTAGTGGATTCCGGAATTTACAAACCATGATTAAAATCAAGTTATTTAGTTCATAATGCTCGAAACAAACGACCTGAGCTGCCCGACTGGGGCAGGACCCCCACCTTATAGAAGTCCGTAGCCAAATAACACATTTTTTTTTGTTGTGTTGAATATATATATTGTGTTGTGGTGAATAAGGTTTCCAGTAATGCGCTCCTTGGGGAGGGGGAGGATTGTTATATTGTGTTGGCAGCAGAGGGATTAGTCCCATTGTGCGGCCAACACAGTATAACTCTCCGAACACAGAGTGGCAACGCGCAAGTGATACTTCGGTATTGCAGGCGTAAATAGGCTGCGGTAACCGTTTTCCATCAGGTGGGCCCGTATGCTTGTTTGCCACTCTAGTTGTATAAAAAAAGGCCATGTATGAAAAGACTGATGAATGTGGACGAAGCGAAAGAGGTATGTAAGTCTTGAGAGAACTGGCGCTCTATACTCTCTGCGTACCCCGTGAGGGACTTGGCGTGATGATATATATGTATGTATGTTACTTAGTGCGGTTCAAACCTCAAATTACATCTGTGTGTTTTCAGAACCCTTCCTTAACCACGACAAAATATTGGTCGCTCTACCGGGTTTGTTAGTTATATAGTTAATTATTCTCTTAGGTACATTCATACCGGCCTTATTTAGAGTTTCTGTGAGGCGGCCATGTCTGATTCCAACTGTATTTGTGGACTGTGACAGTACAAAATTGGGCACAATGTCACTTTATATATAAGGATAAGGGAGCTCATTTTCAAATTGTTTATACGGAATTTATTTCCTACCTGTTGAAATGATTTCTCGCTCCAGCCGCCGTACCGAGCAGACGTGTGCTCCCACCGCTCCCGCGCTCTGCGCCCGTTACGACCGGCAGAAGCCACACCCGCCGCTACGCAAATCGCCACGAGTTAGCTAGCCGCTACGCACCGCACGTGGTGATTGTTGGTCGCCTTTTTCAAGGCAACAACAATCACAATTCTTGTTTCTCGACAATAATATTTGTCCCCTTCTGGGAAAATCCACAGTTTCGTGGTCACTCGGTGGAAACCAAACGGTGCCAACGAAACCGAGTGGGGCGCTGCCCCGTTGCGCTCTTAGCCTTGCCCCTTCAGGGTAAGGCTACAAACGGACGGGACCAGGTTCACCGGCCTTGGGGTCTACCCTAGTCGCGCCTGGTTATCACCCACCACCCACCCTACCTATCCCTTACCTCCTACCCTCCGGTGTTAGTTTGGGCACTGTCCACGGACTAGTGCTCTCTACACCGGAACTGTCAGGGACCCGCTGCACAATAAGACTGGCAGCGGGAATACAAGCTTAGGGCTCACACCATAGGCACACTCACCTCCCTGTCTACACCCGACAGGGAGGGTTCAGTACACACCCCCGGGTCAACCCCCCGGGGATCGGGTCCCTAACGTTTAAGTCACCAGGGGTTTCTTTACGTGTTTCTTCCCCTGGGCGACCGCGCCCCGAAACACGTTTCCCTTACCGCCTTGCCCTCCCACGTCTGCATCCACCATGTCCACAAGTGTTGACCCCCAAGCCTCACTGGCTTTTCTCGCGCGGCTCTTAGACGCCGTGCCCACCCTCCGACGTCAATATGACGAGTACACCCGCGATATAAACGCGGGTACCCCTACCGCCGAGGCGACTGCAGCGCTGGACAAGAGCGCAATCATAGCCGTCACTAACGAGGCCAATAAGTCTCAAGACTCCCCCTTGTCCCCCGAATCTGTCATTGTGGACTCCGAAATGGAGTCATTACAATCCGAGGGCTCCTCGGACGAATTTACGCCCGTCACGGGCTCCAAGAAGCGCGCCAGACGCGCAAAAAAGAAGGAGGCTTCAACCTCACCTTCTCCCCCCACTAAAGCCCCCAAGACCGTGCCCGTGCCCTCCACACAGTCCTCCACGGTAGCCCCCTCCCCGGCACCCCCCTCTCCCACCCCCCAGGCCTCTCCGGAAGCCGAAGCCACTCAGGCTAGCCGGCTTTCCCCCGTCCCGCGACCCACGCGGCCCTCCTCGAAGAAGGAGCGCTCGTGTCCCCCTATTTTCGTCCACACAAAGGCCAAGTGGACGGAAATCTCCGGTTGGTGCCAAACCAACCGCATAAATTTCACTCGCACTACTGCCACAGCCGAAGGCATTAAGGTGCATCTCCCAAACTCGACCGAGTTCCGAGCCTTCACGAAGCTCCTGCAGGCCAGAAGTGTGGAATACCACACTTATGATCTGCCGGAGGACCGATTACTCCGGGTCGTCATCCGTGGCGTCCCTTGCGAAATCGACACAGAGTCGATCAAAGAAGACCTCAAGGCTCAGAATGTCGCAGTGAAGGAAGTGCACCGCATGCACCGACAAAATGCCGGAGAGGCATTTAACATGGTCCTCGCCATCTGCGAGAACTCCGCCGACGGTAAAGCCGTCTTCAAAATAAAAACCATATGCCACCTGTCTGGCATAAGGGTTGAAACCCCCCACAAGGGTGGCCCTATAGGGCAGTGTCACAACTGCCAACTATACGGTCATGCATCGCGTAACTGTAACGCAAAACCCAGGTGCGTCAAGTGCCTGGGTGATCATGGGACGAGCGATTGCTCTCGCCCTAAGGACCGCACTCTCGCCGACTCGCCTCCGAGCTGCGTGCTATGCCGCCAGGAAGGCCACCCGGCCAATTACAGGGGCTGCCCTAAAGCCCCCAAACCCAGACCAGTCGTGGTAAAGAGGGCAGCGGCCCGCGAATGGCGTAACGCCCCCCCCGCGCAACCCGCCCCACCTCGACCTTCCCCGTGGAGGGTCCTCCCTCCGAGGGACTTTCCACCCCTCCCACAAGCGTCCCCACCTGTCCCCTCAGCGGCCCCGAGCCCGCAGATTACACCTCTGCCGTCGCTCTCCACCGCCAAACCTCAACAGCCCCAGGCTGCTACTCCCCCGCGCAGACCCCAGGTGGTCCAGCCCACTTCCTCCCCTTCCGAAACCTCCGCCAACATGGCATTCCTGGCGGACCTTTTCTCCACCGTCAACCTCACAAGGGTTAACGAGATGGCACGAAGCCTCAGGGCCGTCCGAAAGGACCCTCTGGCCCTCCTCAAGGTGCTCGGCGACTACGCCGATGTATCAGAGTCCCTGGCTACCTTCTCGTCCAACCAATAATGGACTCAAACGTAAACAGCAGAGTCAAACCCCGATCGCTTTCAATTGGCTACTTTAATGCCAACGGCATTCACAGCCAAAAGGAAGAGATCGCCGCGTTCCTCCGCGACAATAATATCGACGTTTTCTTAGTGCAGGAAACCTTCCTGAAACCATCACACCGAGACCCTAGAATTGCAAACTACTGCGTAGTTCGCAATGATAGATCTCGATCCGCCCTCGGCGGTACTTTGATCTATTACAAGAGGTCCCTGCACTGTATCCCAATCCAACCACCAACCCTCTCCCACATAGAGACCTCGATCTGTCGATTAGGAATGACCGGCCATCAGCCGATCACGATAGTCTCTGCATACTGTTCCCCTGTTAACTCGACGGCCGATATCAAAGCTGATATCAAAGCTCTCATCAATCTCAGTAGCTCAGTTATTATCGCGGGTGACCTGAATGCCAAGAGCGATGCTTGGAACAGCCACTCACGAAATAACAGAGGACGCCAATTGGAGGACCTCAGCGGGCTCCTCCAATTCGACGTCATTGCGCCTATGCACCCCACCCACTATCCCGAGAATATCAACCACCGACCGGACGTACTAGACATTGCGATCCTCAAGAATGTAAACCTCCGTTTGCACTCGTTGAGGTCTCACGACGAGTTAGATTCCGACCACCGACCTGTGACCTTAGCGCTCTCCCCCCGACTAGGCCCCCCGGACTCAGGTCAGTCCCCACCTCAGAAAAAGATAACAGACTGGAGAAAACTGGAGGAACTCCTCAAGTCCTCTTCATCTGTTCACTTAGATAGTATCCCGCCCCTCATAGAGTCGGCAGCCGACACTCAAAAGGCGGTCGATTCCCTCACAGCTCACGTACAGTCAGCCGTGGACGCCTGTTCTCGACAAGTTCCGGTGATGGAAGACCATCGCTGGAAACTTCCCGACGACGTGCGTGAACTGGTGACGGAAAAGAACGCCGCCCTCCGAGCGCATAGAGCTCACCCGACTGAAGCGAACCGCACCTTTCTGAGGTCACTCCAGCGCAAGCTGAGATACCGCATGAAAGACCTGCGAGACGCTCGCTGGAACAAGTTCCTAGGGGAACTTGAACCGAGTCACTTGGCCTTTTGGCATCTCCAACGAAAACTTAAATCAGACAAAATCTCGTCCATGCCTCCACTCTCTCGTCCAAATCAAGGGCCCGCCTTTGACGACGACGAGAAGTCCGAGTGCCTGGCCGACAGTCTCGAGGCTCAATGTACGCCCAGCACCTTGCCGGTAGATCCGCGCCATCTCGATAAGGTGGATGCCGAGGTCGAAAGCAAACTATCTCTCCCACCCTCCGAAGACCCAGACCACCCCATCGCCCCAATCACGGTCGACGAAGTCCGGAAAGTGATCAAGGATCTCCACCCCAGGAAAGCCCCAGGTCCCGAGGGGATCGCTAATAGAGTTATCAAACTCTTCTCACCTTATCTCATAGTTTTGCTCACTGCCATCTTCAATGCCGCACTGAGCAACAACTTTTTCCCCCAATCCTGGAAAAGTGCAACAGTCATAGGTATTCCCAAGCCAGGGAAACCCAAGACCGAAGCCTCCAGTTATCGCCCTATTAGTCTCCTCAATGTCCTTGGCAAGATTTACGAGAGACTTATCTACAATAGACTAAAGAGTTTTGCAGACTCTAAGAAAGTCATACCTGACCAGCAGTTCGGTTTTCGAACCAAACACTCCTGTATCCAACAAGTCCACCGTATAGTGGAAGACGTCAGTAGCGGCTTTCAACTCGGTTATACCACGGGTATGCTCCTCTTCGACGTGGCGAAGGCATTCGACAAGGTCTGGCACAACGGCTTAATATACAAGCTGTACCAGTTGGGCGTGCCGGACCGTCTAGTACGCATAGTACGGGACTTTTTGTCGAACCGCTCCTTCCGCTACAGAGTCGAGGGCACACTCTCTTCCCCCCATCCCATACGAGCAGGAGTCCCGCAAGGCTCAGTGCTCTCGCCACTCCTATTCACGCTTTACACTAGCGACATTCCCCTCCATAGACGAGTTAAAAGCGCTCTATTCGCCGATGATACGGCCATCTACTACAAGGGTAGAACTCCCGAGGGAATTCACGACAACCTCCAATCCGCAGTCACAGCCCTAGGGCGGTGGTTCCGGAAGTGGAGAATTGAAGTGAACCCCACCAAAAGCGCAGCCATTCTATTCTGGAAAGGCCTCGAACGCCCACGGGTAGCCCCCATCACCCTCTTCGGCAAACCCATTCCATGGGAAGAAAAAGCCAAATACCTGGGTGTGATCCTCGATCAACGCCTTTCTTTCCGTCACCACGTAAAGGCGGTACGCGCGCGAGCCGCCTTCGCGCTCGGTAGACTTCACAGCATGTTGAATGCACGAAGTAAACTCTCATTGAAATCCAAGGTGAGGATTTACACGACGTGCATTCGACCAATCATGACATATGCGGGTGTAGTGTTCGCACACACTAGCAAGTCAACACTTAACCCCCTGCAAGTGCTCCAAAGCCGGTTTCTCCGGAGAGCCACAGGTGCCCCGTGGTACATGCGTAATAGTCAACTCCACGTTGACCTCAAAGTCCCCACTATAAAACAGTTTTTGAAAAAACTGTCCAAACGTCATTTCGATTCTGCTGTAAATCACCCCAACCCCCTCGTCGTATCGGCCGCCCGATACACTCCTTCCCTTATCTCGAAAATAAGGCGTCCAAGACATGCCGTCATCGAACCGGATGACGACATCACGGTCCTCCAGGTCGCCCGACAAAAACATACCAACACTACACACAACCGACCACTGTTCCGTCCTCGCCGGCGAGGCTCGACGCGAATAAGCCGTAATGTTTCCCCCCGACCTCCGCCGCAAACGCCGGCCCGCGCCGAGCCAGACGCGCAAATCCCGCCCCCAAACAATATTTAAATAAAATTACCAGTCCAGCCCAGCTCCCTTGCTCGCGATCCAGCAACGCCCTAAGCCGAGGTTCGTACCCCACAGGGGGTGCCCTTAGCTGTGTTGCTTAAAAATAAAGTGCCTGGCTGGAGGCCTAGGTCTCGCCATTGACCGGTTAAGTAGCAAAAGTTCCCGGAACTCACGCTACGAGAGACAATAAAAAAAAAAAAAAAAAAAAAACCTGTTGAAATAGTAAAAATATTACAAACATTACCAGAAGTAGATACTGTTGAAATAAAAGTAATATTGTATAACTAGCTGTCCCGCCCAGCTTCGCCCGGGTGAAAAAGTAAAAAAAACACGTTTTTCAACTATTGCTTCCATAGCGAAAGCAATAGTTGAAAAACGTGTTTTTTTTTCATAAAAAGTTGAGTCCGAGAAAATCCGTTCATAGAAGTTTACGGTGAAGGAAAACATCGAGAGGAAACCTGCATACAAGCAATTCAAAGGCGTATGTATAGTTGTGCTTGAGTAACGGCGATAGACTTTTCATCTGTTACGTGGCACCTAATGTACCTCTGGCGGAAAGTGGGTGTGTGGGTATTACCTATTCACCTCTGCCTACCCTTGTCGGAAGGCGCGAGGATATATATATATATATGTGTAATTAAGTGAAAAGTATCGCGGATGAAGCCGTAGCGCAGAGTTAGTATATAATACTTGTAGAATAGGCAATATAACGTTCATGTAAAGTGCTCACTGTAAGATTTCAGACGTAAATAGACCGTCTCAATAAAATGTTATAGGAAAATGCTTTAGTGGAAGAAAGAGAAAACTCTTTGTTCAGGATTCGGCACTTCTGTTACATAATTGCTTGATATGAGTTCAAACAATATATTTCTCTCACGATATTATTGCCGTGCTAGCCGAGTGGTTGAAGATTGTAGGTTTGAACCCTGACGGTCTGTACTCGTGTTATGTCTGTTAATAATATTGTTATTGTATACCTAACGATTTGAAAAGAGTAACCATGGAGTTTCTTCTCCATGGAAACGACCAACCCGAACCGTGCACCTTTTTCGACGTTTTATAAGTGCTTATCTAGGCCTGTGAAATAAATATTATACTATATTTTGATTTTGATGTATTAGTTTTTTTCTTATTTAAAGTAAAATTCATCGCACGAGAAATATTAATATAGAGGAAAACATCGCGATGAAAGCTACAAATTGGATCGTTTAACTCGCCGACCACAGTTAAAATTAAGTGATTTTTTTACGTCAAGTCCACCACAGAATAAGCAGAGAGAGGGAAAAACGCCAGTTCTCTCTAGACTTTCAGACTTCTTTCGCGTCTATCGACATTCAACAGTCTCTTCATACTTGCTACTCACTTCTTCGCTCTCACTTCACTCTTCTCGGCATGAATCGGCATGAAAAAAATATTTAAATGTCAAGAAATATATCTGCACGCCTTCCCACACGAGTCCCCTAATGGGTAGACTGAGGTTCCATATTTTAGGTGCCAACGTGACATATGGCGAGTCCATCGCTGTAACTCAAGCACTACTATACGGCTTTGAATTTCTTCTCAAGCGTATGCAGGTTTCCTCTCGATGTCTTCTTTCACCGTAAAGTTGAGTGTGACTGTAGGTACTTAAGTTCATCAAAACTTATTAGAACAGTCGGTATAGACTTCACGGCACTAATAAGTATCTAATATTATATTAATATATCAGTTTCGTATATTCGTCAAAAGGAACCCCTATACACTTAATTAAGTGGGTCCTCAATAATCTGCAAGAAAAAATATGTGGTGTACATGAAAATATGACAAATATTCGGGACATTCGCGAAGACTGGCTGAAACAACGATAATATTGAGAACCCCCTCGGGGTTCGTACTTCAGAGAGACCGAGTTTCCAGTTGCGGACGGAATATTTGATACTCATATTGTTTCTTAGCCTGATTGATAAAAAGGGTTATTAATGTCTAATGATATGTGATAATAATAACAACGACCTAATGGCTAAGAGCCTCGACTTAAGAAATTCTCGTTAGATGGTTAAATCAAGAGTCTGATGCAGACCGCAGTGTTTTTGGACACGGCACGTATTGCGAAGAGGTTTTCAGTGGGCCCTATATTTCATATTTAAAAAAAAACACATCCATACATATCATCTTGCCGAGTGCCTTACGGGGTAGGTAGAGCGCCAGTTCTTTCTAGACTTACATACCTCTTTCACTTCATATATCACATGCTCGCCGGATTCGAGTACTCTTGACGTTCTCATCCTTGACTGTCCGATCGATTTGATCTAGGTAGGTAGTTGGGAAATGGTCTACTTCTGCCTCTTTAGGAAAAAAAAAAGTTTTGCAAAGTATCTAATGTGCTGACCTTACCTGACGTGCCCGCAAGGGTTCTTTACTAAGGGCCTCGACTTATTGACATGTGACGACAAACGTATTGGCATTTGTCAACGTCGTGTGTCTATCCTGTTCTCTCTGCAATAATACATATTTCTTAGAGGCACTGCGACAGTGTCCCTGTATTTCAGGGTTACGACATATTTTATCTTACCACTGTGGTAAATTTTTGCTTTGCCATGTGTTTGATCAAACTACACACAACAAAATTACATACATACATATCATCACGCCAAGTCCCTAACGGAGCAGAGAGTATAGAGCGCCGGTTCTCTCTAGACTTACATACCTCTTTCGCTTCGTCCACATTCATCAGTCTCTTCATACATGCTCGTCGGTTTCGAGTACTCTTAACGTTCCCGTCCTTGAGAGTCCGATCGATTTGATCCAGGTAGTTGGAACGTGGCCTTCCTCTGCCTCTTCTTGCACACACTTTTGCTTTGTATATCTGTTTCGTCAATCTTTCTTCACTGTGTGTGTGAAGAACAAAATTTCAATTAGTATTAGTCTTTTGTTAATTTTGCGTTGACATTGAAGGTCCGAAACTCAGAACCAATTAATTACCTATATTTTCAGCCTAGTCTAGATTAGAGCCGGAGTGGGATTCGTAGTGGCCAAGAGGCTCGAACATTCACCTACAACACACCGAATACAAGTTCGAAGCCCGACTGTACCAATGAGTTTTGCTAAGCTTAAGCACAGTGATTAGTCACACCACGAGCTTGACGGTGTAGGAAAACATCGAGAGGAAACCTACATTGACTAGATAAAGACGTATGTATAGTTGTGCTTGAGAAACGGCGACGGACTCGCCATCAGTTATGTTGGCACCTAAAATATATCTCTGGCGGAGAGTGGGTGTGTGTATGCTGAATACTCAGCTCTGCCTACCCCTTCGGGACTCTTGTGGAAAGGCGTGAAGATATTATTATTATTATTATTAAGGAGTTTCCTTCCACGAACACTCAGAGAGATTTTCCCTGGAGAGTACAGCATGGAGTTCTTCAAGAAGGAATTGAAAGGATTCCTGCAGGGTCGGCAGCTCGCGAGCTATACCCCTGGTGTTGCAAGCGTCTATAGGCGTCGGTAATCGCTTACCATCAGGCAGACCGCATGCTTGTTTGCCACCCGCCCGTGTGGTATAAAAAAAACAATCGCGAATCATGATATTTCGTATGTATATACTTGAACATTCGGCTGCCATTGCTAAAACCTATTATACAAGTTCAAATAGGTATCCGTTAACGTAAAAATTATTGAGTCCTTATTCAATATAAAATTTGAACATTAATTGGAAAGGAATTGGAATGTACAGGTAATGGCCGCATCTCGGGGGAGCAATGCTAGAGAATGAATGCCCGCAAATTACCAGTACCGCAAACTACCATTGGCACCAATTAATTGGAGCAAAACTTCGCAGACTGAAAGACCTAGTACACACGTAATAATTGCAATTTTCTCACATTCAGATTCAGAAGGCACCTCAAGAGTATTTCGAACCCGGCGTTCATGCTTGAACAGACTGATGAATGTGTACGAAATGAAAGAGATATGTAAGTCTAGAGATAACTGGCGCTTACTCCCTCTGCCTACCCCGCGAGGGACTCGGTGTGATGTGTTCATTCTAATTAAATACTCAATAGCTTATTTGTTCTACTTGAAAATTAGTGTTTTCTACTTTATATATTCCCGTCTGACTTCTTAATAAAAGTTGCTTAAAGAAAATCCTCACAGACTTTCGTTTGTTAATTATTTATGTAAAATATGACATATCTTATTGCCTTCTTTTTTTCTCACTTTTCTCACTCGCTTTAAATTCATATCCATGATATCTGCTCCGTTCCCAAGACTTGAAGAAATGTTTATAGTATATCCTCACGCATTCTCACAAGGGTCCCAGAAGGTGTATATCCAGTACCCACACACCCACTTTCCGCCAGAGATACGGTTTAGGTGCCAACATGATAGATGGCGAGTCCATAGCCATAATTCAAGCACAACTACACATACGCCTTTAGAGTTCTTCTCAAACGTATGCAGGTTTCCTCTCGATGATTTCCTTCACTGTAAGCTTCGTGGTGTGACTAATCACCGTTCTTATATTCAGAATTGGTATACTCTGGATTTGAACTTGCAACCTTTGTGTTGCAGTACACGAACCACTCGGCCCCTATGGTTGTTTATTCCTTAATTAATTTATGTAGATATTAGAACGGCACACAGCCACTTATACTAATAGTCTTGCCACAGTACTCAATACATACATACAAGTTCATTCCAGTCATTCGCAAACAGATCACATTCAGGATATTTGTCCAGAGCATTAAGAGCGGACAATATTCGGAACAGTAGAGTGCGCTCGCGTAAGTTATATAATATTTCTATTTGTTTCATAAATGTTTTTTTTTATTGTGTAAAAACATTTTAATTACTAATATAATAATAATAATAATATCCTCACGCTTACCCACAAGGGTCCCCGAAGGGGTAGGCAGAGGTGTATAGGTAATACCCACACACCCACTTTCCGCCGGAGGTAATAAAGTAATATAGTAATGTTACTATATCAATTTTGTTTTTAAACTCAAATATTAATATACAACTTTAACTCAAATAATAATTTGTATAGGCTTAGCGGCGGAGCAGAAATTATATCTACATATGAATTTAAAGCGAATGAGACCGTGGGTAAAAATGATTACCTAAGCTACGAAAATGGGATATGTCATATTTAACATAAATTATTTACAAACGAGTCTGTGTGTATTTTTTTTCACGCAAGCACGCGAGAACGGCTGAATCGAATTGAAATCTTGCACAGATGGTATATTAGCTGGATTTACACATTTATTTATATGTTTTCGAGCAAAATTAAGGTACATAAGATATTAAATCTAATGCGAGAAAAACATTCCGCAACGATTTGGAATTTTATCACGAAATTGTAGAAAAGCAATTCCCGCTATTGTGTCCCGCCCTCAAGACTAGGTTTACGAACGAAACTCGAAAAATCCGTGACACTTGTCAGAAGTTATCTTCTCTCGACTGGAGAGATAACCTCAGCTTTCCGCCAAAAGACATAATCGTGGACCACGTCACTAGCAGTGTGATAATTTTTTTCTCTGACTGCAGTTCTTATGAACACAAGAAGTTACTATTACTACTAGAAGTTAGTAAATGCCACGGTGTTTCTCGCGGTAATATATAACATCGCAACACGCCGATTGCCTTACGGGGTAGAGAGTTAATCTGTTGAGATTTGAATCCCGTAGATCGTATATTAACTTTTTCACGATTTCCCGGATTTTTCAAGGGTCTTTGAAGGGGTAGAGGTGTGTCGGTGGTGATGTTTTCCTTCACCGTTACCCTCGTCGTGTGATTAATAACAATAAAAATAATTATTTCAGAAAAATCGCATTGGCACAGTCGGGGTTTGAACTTGCATTCTTTAAGTTGCAGGCGCCTACTCGAACCGCTCAATCGACCGGCGTTCTTTATTCAAATACTAGCTGCCCCGGCGAGCTTCGTATCACCTAGAAAGTGAAGAAAATTTTTGTTTTCACTTTTTTCATCGACTTTTTAAAAAAAACTCTTCTTTACAACCTTCGTCAGACTTCATCCAACACGACAAAAAATTATCATCGAAATCGGTTCAGCCCTTTTAGTGTTTTGCGCTTAGCAACACATTTAGTGATTCATTTTTATTTATGTACATATTTTACCTATAAATGAAAATAGTCTACGTGAAAATAATAGGTACTTTTATTGACTTAATGAACTTGCAAATGCCGATCCTTTTTTCCGTGAAGGGCTATTCAAATTCACATAACTGAATGGACATACAAAAAAAAAACGATAATAAACACTGTATGCATAAATCTCTGCCGTCATAGAAATACCCAAACAAACCTATAGAATACAATTTTGCCAAAATAAATAGCACTGTATAAAAAGTAGCAACTCTTATTCCGTTGGAATAAATATCAAAATCGGTTATTTCAAACGCAAATATAAATATGTCAATGTGTGTTATAAATACGAGAGAGCAAAGTTACGGTTGCGGTTTCGCCCGATCTTATTACTTGCTTAGTAAGGGCGATATTTGAATGATTTAAGAGTGAATTTATAGGCAACATAAAGGCCTATAGGATGCCTGCAGGCTTTGTTTCAGACGTTTTGTTAGCAGTAATAGCATTCGATGGATAGATGTTTTGGTATGTAATATTGTTATCGAATTTCAGTGGCTATTCAGTAAGACTTAAGGCTTAAATTTATTAATTCAGCAGTTTCGTCCGAAATATTTGGAATTATGTGGAAAAAGAGGTAGAGCTAAATTATGTTCTAACTACCTAGACCGATCGGACACTCAAGGATAGGAACGTCGTCGATAGGTCGATCTAATTGTTTATGTATGTATTAATGTAACAATTGTTGGTGATGATCCTAATAAATTATAAAAAAAAAAAAAAAAAAAAAGAGACATGCATGTAGATGAAGCGAAAGAGGTATGTAAGTCTAGAGTGCTTCTACTCTACTCTCTCTACCAATCCCGCGAGAGACTTGGCGTGATGACATGATCATCATGATGATAGCTTCAAGCCTTGCCACAAGGGTCGCCGAAGGGGTAGGCAGAGTCATTAGACTTTAGTCTTTATAAAGGCTAGAATCTTACTAATATTACAAAGGCGAAAGTATGTAAGTTTGGATGTTTGGATGTTTGGATGTTTGCGGTTCTTTCACGGCAGAACGGCTGAACCGATTTGGCTGTTGCTGTTGATATGGTCATGGCTTATACCTAAGGTAGGATATAGGCTACATTTGAATCCCGAAAAGTTCGAAGTGCTAATATTATTAAGGCGAAAGATTGTTAGTTGCTCTATCACGGCATAGCGATTGAACCGATTCTAGCACGAAATACATAAGCTACTTTTTCGAACTCCACGCGGACTAAGCCGCGGACAGAAGCTAGTATATTATATGTAAATATAACTTGTGGAATCACGAGAATCCCACGAGATCCAGGATTGTCCCGTCATAACCCACAAGAGCTAAGCTGCAGGCGATACCTATAGTGGCGTAGTAAATGGTTAAAAACACAAACAATTAAAGAAAATGCACAATAAATCGACACTGAAAGAAAAGTTACTTAGAATCAACGCTAAAAACTTTAAAAGTGCCCACTTGTGAGGAGCAAGGAATGAGCGCAAAGCGTTTCTCACATATCTACACACTTATATAATGAATCCTCCCGCCTTCCCATAAGGGTCCTCGAAGGGGTAGGCAAAGGTGTGTAGGTCACCCACACCGACTTTCCGCCGGAGATATATTTTAGGTGCCAACGTGACAGATCTAGAGTCCATCACCGTTACTCAAGCACGAATCCCTTTGAATTTCTTCTCATATGTATGCAGGTTTTCCCGATGTTTTCCTTTAGCGATTTCGTGTAATCAAAATCAAAATCAAAAAATCAAAATCATTTTATTTCACATAGGCCCAGGTGGGCACTTATAAAACGTCGAAAAAGAAGCACGGTTCGGGTTGGTCGTTTCCATGGAGAAGAACCGGCAAGAAACTCCATGGTTACTCTTTTCAGATCATTAGGCATATACAATATTTTTTTTTTTTTTTCGTTACAGCAATAGTACCCAAGTATGGGAGAACAACGTAGGCCCGACAATAGGTCGTCGCTTACTATACAAAACATACATAAAACAAGATAATTATAAAAATGTTAGCAAGATCTAAGAATCTACAAAGCCTACAATGTTCTCACATTCACAAATTAGACAAATTAAACAAGTGACACAAATATTGCCATCAGTACTGTAACTAATTCTGGTCAAGATATGGAATAAATTAAAATAATAAAAAAAAGTAAAATTATTATTGTATAAAAAAAACAACCCGAATTGAGAAAATCTTTATCGCTTTAACATTTATTTCAAATCAAAATATTTTTATTTCACATAGGCCTAGATGGGCACTTATAAAACGTCGAAAAAGGTGCACGGTTCGGGTTGGTCGTTTCCATGGAGAAGAACCGGCAAGAAACTCCATGGTTACTCTTTTCTAGAAATCCTACGAGATCATTCATCTCTTTATAATAAGGCACCTTTTAATAAGGTAGCAAACAAGCGGTCCGGCTGATGGTAAGCGGTTACCGCCGCCTATGGACGTTTGCAACACCAGAGGTATCGCCTGCGCGTTGCCGACCAAATCTCATCCTGTTCCTTCCACACCGCTTCCTCTTACAGCTTGCACGTACATTAAGAAATAGGTCAAGTTACTTGAAAAGGTTTAAGCGTAGATTTAGCCTCACGGTGCTCTAGGAAATGGAACTAGAGTGTGCAGCGAAGGAATATTTCAGAATTTCATTTTTCTACGTAGTCCAAATGGTACAAATTTTTACTTTGCGATAAAAAATAAGCAACTGAGTACACATATCTTCACGCCTTCACACAAAGGGGTGAGCAGAAGTGTGTAAGTGAGGTTTACCCTGGAGTGAGTACAGCATGGAGGTCTTCAAGAAGGGTGTGAAAAGATGCAGATGGTGTCGGCAACGCGCGAGTGATACGCCTGGTGTTGCAAGCGCCCATAGGCGGCTGTAACCTCTTACCATCAGGCGGACCGCATGCTTGTTTTACACCCATGTGGTATAAAAAAAAAGTTGCAAGTAATGGCAATGAATTTGCCAGTGGTCACGTCCGCATCTGAAATATATCTCCGGCGGAAAGTGGGTGTGTGTGTGGGTACTATACACCTCTGCCTACGCCTTCGGAGACCCTTGTGGCGTGAGAATATAGATAAGTTTTTTCATCCATTGTTTTAAAAATCATAAAGACCATTTTAATTAGGCGAAACATTTGATTTTGTTTTACAAAAGGGGAGAACTTAGTAAACCACTGACAACCGAGCAGTCGAAGAAAGTTTCCAGCTTATTGCGACAGAGTTCCGCCTGGCTAATTATCCGACATGCTACCTTACAGCGGGACTAAAATGAAGAACAATTTTTATTTGAAGAAGTACGACTGAGTTTTGCGGACAAATTGTCTAGTTGCAGCTATTATACATGGTGACGCTGGACCATTACTCACGGAGGGACAAACCTTAGTGCCTTCATATTACCACGCCTTCCCATAAGGATCCCCGATGGAGAAGGCAGAGGTGTGTAAGCAGTATCCATACGCCTACTTTCAGCCAGAGATATATTTAGGCGTCAACGTGACAGATGTCGAGTCCATTGCCGTTACTCAAACACGACTATACAAGCGTCTTTTGAATTTCTTCTCAAACGTATGCAGGTTTTCCCTCAATATATTCATTCATTAAGCTTAGTATCACTGTACTTAAGTTTTAAAAAAACTCATTGGTCCAGTCGGGATTCGAACTTGCAATGTTTGTGTGGCAGGCAACTACTCGAACTGCGACTGCGAGCGGCGACTGAATTTAAGTACAAGTGTTTTTTCACATACAAGCTTTGCGGTGAAGGGAAAGATCGAGACGAAACCATACGTTTGGGAAGATATTCAATTATCTATTGTTGAGCTGGTGAAGTGGCGATGATGGTGGATGGATGGTATTGTCATCAGTACTCATACTTTACTATAAGATTGCCACACACACGTACACACACGCACGTACACACACGCACGTACACACACGCACGTACACACACACACACACACACACACACACACACACACACACACACACACAGAGACACAGACACTCACATACGCACAGTCTTTCACACACACCACCCACATATAATGTTACTAGTAGTTATGGAAGAGCGGGGTCTCCTAACAGGCATTTATTATTATTATTATTATTATCAGTCAAGTTGGCACCTAAATATAAATATGTTTTATAAGTAAGGTGTTCTTACAACGGCGTGAAGCTCCTATTAATCGAATATTATGATACGTATATTTGTGCTGATATATGGATATTTGGTATTCAATCACGACAGAGCAGATCAACGGAATCGGATCATATTTGGCCTAGACATACATTATTAGTTAGATTAACACGGGTTTCCAACTACCATCTAGAGAACTTCAAGAGTAGGTACTCGAAACCGGCGAGAATGTATGAAGCGACTGATGAATGTGAACGAAGCGAAAGAAATGGCGCTCTAGTCTCTGCACACTGTATACGCTTGAGAAGGAATTCAAAAGCGTATGTATAGTCGTGCTTGAGTAATGGCGACGGACTCGCCATCTGTCACGTTGGCACTTAGGTGCCAACTTCCCTGGCGGAAAGTGGGTGTGTGGGTACTACCTATAACCTCTGCCCCTTTGTGGGAAGGCGTGAGGATATTGTTACTATATATCTTAATATATATATTTATTGTGTGCGTGTGTATGTCACTGAACTCCTCCTAAACGACTGGACCGATTTTGATGAAATTTTTTGTGTGTGTTCAAGGGGATCTGGGAATGGTTTAGATTCACAATTGGACCCGATAGGTGGCGCCACCATCTTTTTTTTTCCACCCGAGCGAAGCTGGGCGGGACCACTAGTTATTATATATATAGAGTTGCAAGTTTATATTCAATGGTAATGTAGCTATGATTTCAGTTCGACGTAATGTTAATTATAATTAATTGGTAGGAATATCACACACGACTAGTGTCCGAACTAGCGACTGATTGGCATATAATGGAGTGTACAACAGTAATAATGTACCAAATCGACTGGATTAGCGTCTGATTCGTGATAAATGGAAATCGTATAACTCGCATATCGTACATAAAAAAAACGTATAACGTACGTCCGCGTGGAATTAAACAAAAAAGTTTTTGTTCAGCTTCTAAAATAAAAGATACCTAAGTTACTCCTCAATACATTATCTATCAGCCAGTGAAAGGTCCCGTAAAAATCGGTCCAGCTATTTCTGACATTAGCCGGAACAAACAGAAAATTGGAAAAATATATATTTTGGTATATGTATATACTTATGGTTTATGGTTTAAGACATTTATTTCTCAAAAGAATACAATTCACTTAAATTGAGAAATACAGGTTGACTTATAACTAAAATATGAAGGTTCGAAGAACGAAAGGTGGGTAGTTTTGATATACAAATAACATAGTAAGTAAACAATACAGTAGTTCCTATTAAGTATCGCTTCGAGAAAGCATTTAGATAGCAATATTTGGAAATAATAACAGAACTAATCTATAATCGAGAAAAATCCTTTAAGATGTGGTGCTTTAGAGTTTTTTTGTATAAGGTGAAGGACTGAATATCTTTAATACTGTTAGGCAGCTTGTTATACAGGTTTGCTCCTTCATATAAAATGTTTTTCTTCCCATAGTTTGTTCTTGGTTTTTTTAAGCAAATGTTATTTTTTCGTTTAGTAATACGTTTCTGTATTTGTCCTTTTTTTGTGAACGTGAGTTTAGAGTGAATACCTTTATTTATTAATTTGTATACTTCCATATTCCATACAGATGTCTGGTCTAGTGGTTCGAGCTCCTGACTGCGAAGCTTGAGGACGCGGGTACGAATCCCGCTGAAGGCAGGTATTTGTGCGATGAACACGGGTATTTGTACCTTAGTCTAGGATGTCCCATGTATTTATGTATATCTCTATATCTATATAGCTCAAAGGTGACTGACTGACTAACTGACATAGTGATCTATCAACGCACAGCCCAAACCACTGGACGGATCGGGCTGAAATTTGGCATGCAGGTAGATGTTATCACGTAGGCATCCGCTAAGATAGGATTTTGATTAATTCTACCCCCAAGGGGATAAAATAGGGGGTGAAAGTTTGTATTAAACTTTGTCACTTTTAAACCGTTCGGGCTGAGACTTTGCATGTAGGTAGATGTTATGACGTAGGCATCTCCTATACACACACACACACATCCAAAATAAATCAAAAAACACTCAAAGCCACTATCACTATCCCAAAGTCACTATCCCACGCGGACGAACGGCCACAGCTAGTCTATGTATATAAGTAAACTAGTGGTCCCGCCCCGCTTCACTCGGGTAAAAAAAAAAAAGATGGTGGCGCCACCTATCAGGTCCAATTGTGAATCTAAACCATTCCCAGATCCCCTTGAACACACACAAAAAATTTCATCAAAATCGGTCCAGTCGTTTGAGAGGAGTTCAGTGACATACACACTCACAGAAGAATTATATAGGTATACTAGTTGTCCCGCCCAGCTTTGCTCGGGTGAAAAAGTTAAATTGCACGTAACACGATCGCAGCGCCACCTATCGGGTCCAATTGTAAATCTAAACCATTCTCGAATCCACCTTAAGACACACAGAAAGGGATAGCTTCGCACGGGTGAAAAAGTTAAAATTCCTAAAACTCGATCGCAGCGCCACCTATCGGGTCCAATTTAATATAGCCTATGTTACTCGGGGATAATGTAGCTTTCCAAAGGTGAAAGAATTTTTGAAATCGGTCTAGTAGTTTCGGAGCCTATTCATTACAAACAAACAAACAAACAAACAAATCTTTCCTCTTTATAATATTAGTATAGATAACGATATATCGTTGTCTAGTTACTATAACATAAGCTTTATTTAATTTGAGACTAGGTCAATTTGTGTGGAGTGGTCCCAAGGTATTATATTATTATTATATGCATTTAGTAAAAAGCGATTTTTTTTTTATTACTTTTTTTTTGTATTGTCTCTCGTAGCGTGAGTTCCGGGAACTTTTGCTACTTAACCGGTCAATGGCGAGACCTAGGCCTCCAGCCAGGCACTTTATTTCTAAGCAACACAGCTAAGGGCACCCCCTGCGGGGTACGAAGCTCGGCTTAGGACGTTGCTGGATCGCGAGCAAGGGAGCTGGGCTGGACTGGTAATTTTATTTAAATATTATTTGGGGGCGGGATTTGCGCGTCAGGCTCGGCGCGGGCCGGCGTTTGCGGCGGGGGTCGGGGTAAAAAGCGGTTATTTTTATATTATTAAATATTACAAACAGACACATCATAAAATATGATGTTACATAAATTCCACGCGGGCAAAGTCGCAGGCATAACGAGTGTACATTTATTTTTAATGTTGCAAAATGAATCTTCACAGACACAAGAAAGGTTCGTTAAGAACTCTGAAGAATGCAACTACAAAAGTTGTTTGGTCCATGTATTTCTAAGCGGGGCCCTGACTGGGGCAGTGAATCCTAATCTCAACTTAGGTATTTTATTCATGAACTTCTCCTAAGTTAGATTTATTGCTTATTAGGTTGTACAAGGTCTTTTCCCAAGTAAAAAGGTTTAATCTAAGCCTGTATAAAGTTTTCATCCAACAAGTGCAGATATGCCGTATTGCTCCATTCTTGAGTGCAGGAATGCTAGCCGGACAAAAATCTAGCTAATAGTGGCATTTCCTATCATCGGGAAGTGTTATTTAATTAAATTTTATTTTATTACGTTAATTTTGTTTTATGTCCAAATTTTTTTTAATTGTACAATACCAAAATCAATCTTATGTAAGGGCAATAAGATCGAATTTTATCTGTAATAATAGTTAAAGAACTTTCTAGAAAATTGCATCAGTTTCGCGCTACTCAACCAGTGCGAGGGTGTAGTCAATAAAGTATCGATATCTACTATTATAGATATATAGATATATATAGATATATACTACTTATTTATCAACATTCCTAATGAAATATTTGTGCACATCTGAAATTGACTATTGTGAAAAGTTTAATGTAAAATATTTCGCCGATTAGTTATAATAAATGTATATAAAATGAATAAATATATATTTATATATGTATATTATTTTCATTAATTTGTTAATTTACCCTTTCATATGGTATTAATCTTATTTTCAGTTGGATAAACTCTTTTTGCGTATGTTGAGACAATCGTTCTTAAGTTGTAAACTCCAGTCGTGCGTCGGAGCTGACACACACAATTTTTTAATACATATTATTCATGCCATGCATACTACTCTTTAGGACGCAATCGTTTAGACATTCTAAATAAAAAAAAAACACTATATTTGCACGCTGGAATATATGTTCGTTCGCACAAAACATGTTTGTACTAAATATTTGAAAATGTAACGCCTGTTTATATACCATGTTTTTGCCAATAAAATAAAATGATTGTGAGTATCCTCCCTTCCCACAAGGGTCCCTAAAGGGGTAGACAGAGGTGTATGGATAGTACACACACACACACACATATACCCACACACACCTACGCACACGCAATATACCATATATGTACTTATTTCTTACATAATCATAAGCAGTGTAACATGATTATGGAAGAGCGGGGTCTCCTAACACAAGCATAACTTGCCTAAAAGGAGACTGGTCAAATAGAATAAGAAAGTGAAAATATTTGTGATTTAAAAAAGGTTATTACTATTATCGTTAGTGTTGCCAGAACTGTTGAAAGTGCTACTGTATATAAACCACCATGTCAATTCGAAACTTCAATTTAATGTCACTAGCTTGGAAGAGTACTCGGAAACTCGCAATCAGTTTGGTACGAGTACGGCCTTTGGATTAACCCGTTAACTCACTTGCGCTACTTACCAACTCAACTAAACTTACGAACTTTGGTTTTCAAATGAAAATATATTCGCTGTGCGGTTTAACTCTGTATTGCTCGCGTACATATATGTATTAGATGTTCCCCATGTTATATAGAATGTAATATATACATACATATCATCACGCCGAGTCTCTAACGGGGTAGGCAGAGAGTATAGAGCGCCAGTTCTCGAGACTTACATACTTTCGCTTCGTCCACATTCATCAGTCTCTTCTTACATGCTCGTCGGTTTCGAGTACTCTTGACGTTCCCGTCTTAGAGCGTCTGATCAATTTGATCTAGGTACTGTTGGAACGTGATCTTCCTCTGCCTCTTTTAACTCACTTTCGCTTTGTATATCTGTTTCGTCAATCTTTCTTCACTCGTCCTTCCTTATATCCAAACCAACATACCGTTCGTCATCTTTACAAACACACCATCGTTCACGCCAGTAGTTTTTTGAATTTCATCATTGCGGATTCGATCTGAGATATGCGATAAGAATAGAAATCAAGGCCACAATGACGTCCCAATGAATTTTTCCTTAAAGTACGCCGACAAACTTTCCCCAAACCGATCAAATCCCTCCAGAACAAATTGAAAGTAACTAAAAAGACGTATCACGATCGTTTACCGATTGCGATCCGTTGGACTATGTGATATGGGCCATTTAAACAAACTAAGCCCGCGTGCGATATATGAGGCCCCCATTTATTGCGATCAAAGGGTTCGCATTACCAATCAAACAGCCATCTTGACTGACCGCTGATACTATAGGAACTCGTTTCAAAGTGCATGAGTTGCGAGTGATAAGCGATTTGTTAGTGAGAAAACATGCATTAATATAATATTATGGGATAGATTTTTGATCTCGTGTCAAACATTCTAGTCTTAATTTAAGTTTTATTTTGTTTTCGTCGCAAGCAAGATCTTGACAAAAGCACTTCGGAAATCCATAAAGCCATGGTCACGAAGGGACTCAATCTTTTCTTTTTTAATAATTTCTCTTAGCCTAAGTTTCGGGAACCTTTGCTATTCAACCTATCAAGCAATGCATGCAAACACAGCTAAAGGTACCCTCGTGAGACAGACCTCGGATGACTCGTTGCTGACTCGAGATGGACTGGGTGTGGCCTCAATGTAATTATTTTCTAACTAGCTGTCCCGCCCAGCTTCGCATGGGTGAAAATTTACATACATACATACATACATACATATCATCACGCCAAGTCCCTAACGGGGTAGGCAGGGAGTATAGAGCGCCAGTTCTCTCTAGACTTCATACCTCTTTCGTTTCGTCCACATTCATCAGTCTCTTCATACATGTTCGTCGGTTTCGAATATTCTTGACGTTCCCGTCCTTGAGCGTCCGATCGATTTGATCTAGGTAGTTGGAACGTGGCCTTCCTCTGCCTGTTCTTGCACACACTTTTCCTTGTATATCTGTTTCGTGAATCTTTCTTCTCTCATCCTTTCTATATGTCCAAACCAGCGTAACATGTCATTCTTCATCTTTTCAATCTCGCCTTTCGAATCTCTTAATTCCAGATTCAATCTAAGTATTTTTATACTTCATCTGACATACCCAAGGTTCGCTGCCATACAATAAAGTAGGCACAAATATCACAGTGTGGACAGCAACCGTTGCTGCCCATCAACACCGACATGGCCCCATTCGCCTTATTACCGGCAGTTATCCTTCTTTCAATATCTTTTTCATACTTTCCATCTCGTGTGAACATGCTTCTTAAATATACAATTTCACTCACTTGCTCTAGGATTTGCCCATTTACCGATATAACACAATCAGTCACTTGTTAATCTCTTTCGGAAGTGAAAATAAAAATTTCCTGAAACACGATTGCAGTCCCGCCTATCGGGTCTAATTGTGAGTCTAAACCATTATCGAATCCACTTGAACACAAACCAAAAAAACAATAAAAAAACATAAAAATCGGTCCAGTATTAAGGAGAAGTTGAATGACTAACACACGGAAGGAATTAGATAATACTTTACACAACTTATATTATGATATTTTTTATTCTACAAATAGCTGTGGCCACAATCTAAACAATTTTGTTAATTTATGCATTGATGCAATACCGTCAGCTGGATAAATCATATTTAAAAAAAAAATATATCCGTCCTGTCCTCTTCGGAAAAATAGTAATGGGTATTGTAAAGCATCTTAAGAACGGTATATTTCACTAATACGCTGAAGGATGATGGCATCATCTCTTAGTTACGTTACAATATCGCGAGACTCCATATTCTCCCCAAACACGACTATGGCAACATCATTTAGCATTGGTGCATTGATGCCTCTCTCATGTCATGTCGTCTCCTGCAGTTCGCTTGTCTGCTCTGACCAGTATTTTCTGATTGTCCGATGGCATCACATCCCTTCTAAGGCAGTTTTGAACAATTGGATCAACTGATTATGTTCATGCAAAAGTTGTTGTAGCTGCTAAATGATCTCTGCGAACAGCGTTCATTTACTCCACCTTCAGAATTCTCCAAGAAATAAATCTGAAGAAATTTGTATTTACCATTGCCTACGCTGTTCTTCAGTCTCATTGGCTCGAAGATTGAACTGGGCTTGCGTTACACTGCGATTGAACAGGACTTGCGTTACACTGCGATCGAACTGGTGTGCGCCAACCGATATTTTGACACCTTACTGGTGGCATTTTTTTTAGAATAAAATACGACGATTAATCATGAAACTCACACTAAAACAAAACAATTTTTTTTTGCTGTTGTTGTTATGAAAGAAACTGTAATTTGTTGTTTGTCAAAATTACTACTTGAATGAAATGTCAGTCTATCTATCCGTAGGGTGCGTTCCACTACGCGTTCACAACGATCACGTTCACGACCGCAGTTTTTCCCGTTTCACTTGCTTGTAAGCGTTACCGTCGTAACCTCAAATAGAATGGATTACAGAGCGTTTTGAGCGTGCAGGTAAATAAAATAAACGGCGAGTTAGTAAAATGAAAGCAAAAGATTTAAGAGGTTAGTTTAAAATCTGTAAGCCTTGAAAAAAATTGATAAATTAATGTTGAAATCGATTCATATTGAAAAAAAATATAATCCTTTTTTTGTATGTTAAATAAGTGATGTAAATATTGTTGGTGTATTAAATTAATTTACGTTCAAATTGAATTAAAATATCTTGCGGTGGCACGTGGATATTTGGTAAGAGGTACGGTCGCCATTTTATATGTTTTGAGTTTTGAAAATGCCGCTAATTTTCTCAACGATCACTTCGACCCACCTTTTTAGATGGGTCGTCGTGAGCGAAAGTATGACATTATAATTGACGTTTTCGCCGCGACCACAACGACCGCGGTCCTTATGTGGAACGGTTATAGGAGCATTTTGATCGCTGTGCGAGCTTAGTGGAACGAACGAACGAAAAAAAATTTGGCTCTCCCTTACAAAACTGACTACCAGCTGATTGATTTACTATGGTAGGGCCAAATTTTTTTTTCATATTTCGACCTATGTTCTTTGGGGAAAGTTGTTGAGTTTCATGAGCACATGCACCTCCTTCAGGGTTGATACCCCCTTCCGTTACACGCTGTATATATATTTTAGTACAAACTTGAATATCATTAAAAAATATTCTGGTATAATACCTTGAAAGTGGGCATGAAATTGTCCTGTATAATATGTGTAGCGCCAAATGATGTCATCTGGAAACAGTTGTTATATTTCTGAATGTTGGCCAAGAAGTGCTTAGAATCATTTCCAATCCCAGAAACTAAAGAGCGTAAAGGATCTGGTGGTGGGACCAATTGTAGCAATTTTACTTTGCCTCCAGCACAACATAATCCAGTAGATTCACCAGTGTATTTTAACGCCTTACAATATTTACAAATTATTTTCATTTCCCCAATTGTTACCGATTTGTCGGCACAATAATCAATTGCCGGATCATAGTGGAATGCAGCTCGTTCAAGAATCACAGGAGCACTGCGTCTGCGGATTCGGTCAATTTCATTATGTCGGGCTCGCTGTTGTTGTGTTTGATGTGCACGAACTCGTTGCATTCTAAGCCTATCCATTTCATTGTTAATCACTAAATAACGCAATTCTGACATAGCAATACGACTATTTTCTTGATCTGTCTCTCTCTGGTCATCAGTGCAGTTAGCACGTGAGGTAGCTCTTCGCACATTTGATTGACTGCGACGACCTAAGTCAGGTCGTCTTCTCCTCGGCATCGTAACGTAATTAATCAAAATGAGAAAATTTCTCGCTCACTTAACAGTAAAGTGTCACTATCACAAAGGATCACAAAAGTAAAGAAAGTTCTCGCGCACGTAGCAGTAATCGTCACTCACAAAGATAGAAGGATGCATTCATAGAATATCGAAACCATGATCGTAACACAATATCGTCAATCGTAATAATTTTTTCCGTGTTCTTTTAAGCCATAAATCTCCGTGTTCTGAAGTGCGACAGAATGATTGACATATTAGTTGGTTATCAAATCTTGACACTTTGACGTTAGCAACACACCTCAATTGCTTAGACAACAGTGAGTGATTATAATTTAATATGAACTTTATTGAATAGCAATAAAGTTCAAATTGACTCTAGAAAACGTTTGTATGGGAAATAGAAAAGGGCTGTTTTTAGGGTTTTCCCGGAAATTATTCGATTTTTTCTCGCCTTTTAAACCTTCCCTAGACCTCCACGAACATTTCATGACTAAGATAAGATAAATCCGTTCAGCCGTTCTCGAGTTTTAGTGAGACTAACGAACAGCAATTCATTTTTATATATATAGATAGTTTGCGATTCCAATAGTAGGGCCTACGTCCACCATAGCTGTCCGTTCACCGGACCGCACTCAGTTTTATCACCAGACAGATTTTCCGCAAGATTTCAGCAAACAAACGAGATTTATCGGCTAATGTGAGAGAATCGATTTATCTTCTCATTGATTCGATTCTAACCAGATTATACTCAATTCGAATAATGTTGGTTTAAGTCCTGCTCGCGGCCTTGGCGCTTAGCAGAGGGTGCTTTTTGTCGTTATTATTAAAGAATCTTTAGGAGGCTAATAGATGTATATATGACGATTGTATATCTGTAAGCCGTGGTGGCTGAGTGGTTCGAGTAGTTGCCTGCGACACAAAGATCGCGCGCTCGAATCCCGACTGTACCAATGAGTTTTTCTGAACTTAAGTACAGTGATTAGTCACACCACGAGCTTTACGGTGGAGGAAACTTGCATAGGTACGTCTGAAAGAAACGGTGAAATAATTTTTGAAATCGGCACCGTAGTTTTTGAGTTCATTCATTACACACAGAAAAATACAAAAATACAAACCTCTTTATAATATTAGTATAGATATGACTTAATACATATGTCCCTATAGGTTGAATAAAATATATTTTAGAAAAGTTAAATATACGAAATATAAATGTTAGTTGACGAAGCCTGTGGTGTATACGTTTTATGACTGCGACCTGGATAAAAATTTTAGTCTTTATGTGAATAGTTATATAATAATAATAATATATCCTCACGCCTTCCCACAAGGGTCCCCGTAGGGGTAGGCAGAGGTGTATAGGTAATACCCACACACCCACTTTCCGCCAGAGGTATATTAGGTGCCAACGTGATAGATGGCGAGTCCATCGCCGTTACTCAAGCACGACTATACATACGCCTTTGAATTTATTCTCAGACGTATGCAGGTTTCCTCTCGATGTTTTCCTTCACCGTAAAGCTCGTGGTGTGACTAATCACTGTACTTAAGTTCAGAAAAACTCATTGGTACAGTCGGGATTCGAACTTGCGACCTTTGCGTCGCAGGCAACTGCTCGAACCACTCGGCCACCACGGCTTCTTATATCTGAATATAATTATGTGAATAGTTTCTAAGTTAAATATATAAAAAAGTCATGTAAAAAAGTGTACCCTTAATACATTATTCTGTTTACCTGATATTCATTCAAGTATAAACACGAATAAATTACATACAACATATCAAATATCTAAACGGTGTTGTTTTAAATATCGAAAGCAATTTTTAATAAATAATTCTGGTGTTACACGTTGCGATCAGGCCAATGGCGAAGCGGCGAGTAATCGATTCCAATCGATTATTATCTATCGATACCATGTTTTGGTAATATTAAGTTTCAATCGAATTAGTCTCAATCTTTAGTCAAATCAACGATTCTGTTTGAAATCGAATGCGCATTCGATATTGATGGTATCTTTTGAACTGTAGGTGTTTAATTACACGCTGGTATTAATATATTAACTGGTTAATTGATTGTAAGACACGATTTACTAATTATTAATCTCAATTCTCAATAAACGAATTTCATTCAAAAAGTTAATTGAAATCTAGTTTAAATGTGAAAGATACTCCATATGTTATACAGGTGTACAGCTTTGTTAAAAAAAAAACAATTATGCCAAAGTATATTGACCAGTTTTATAACAATAATAATAATAATAATAAATACCTGGGACAATTCCACACAAATTGACCTAGTCCCAAATTAAGCAAAGCTTGTGTTATGGTAACTAGACAATGAATATATTTACTTATATAGATAGATAGATATATACTTAAATACATAGATGGTATATATTAATAATACCCACGCTTTCCATTACTTTTCGCTGAACATATAGTTTTTGATGCCAACGTGACAGATAACGAGTCCACCGATACAAGCAATAGACAAACTAGTAAAGAGATAAATAAAAAAAAAAACAAATTAAAACCAGACAATAATTGAATGAAAAAAAGAATAAAACGGTAGCAAATATACGACATGAGTTACGCATTTTATGAGATATCTCTATCCGAGAATTGTCCAAATCATAACGGAGATACAGTGACAGTGACAAACGTAGCGCCTCGAGAGAGACGTACGATGGTGTGTGGTACAAGTCACAAGTAAAAGAAATATCCCCACACCGTCCCACCAGGGTCTCTGTGCGGTGCGAAAAGAAAACTTGAAAGGTGTGAAAAATAATCCGAACCAAATTGTCCAAGACACGCCGTCATCGAACCGGATGACGACATAACGGTCCTCCAGGACGCCCGACAAAAACATACCAACACTACACAAAACCGACCACTGTTCCGTCCTCGCCGACGAGGCTCGACGCGAATAAGCCGTAATGTTCCCCCCCGACCCCCGCCGCAAACGCCGGCCCGCGCCGAGCCTGACGCGCAAATCCCGCCCCCAAATAATATCTAAATAAAATTACCAGTCCAGCCCAGCTCCCTTGCTCGCGATCCAGCAACGCCCTAAGCCGAGGTTCGTACCCCACAGGGGGTGCCCTTAGCTGTGTTGCTTAGAAATAAAGTGCCTGGCTGGAGGCCTAGGTCTCGCCATTGACCGGTTAAGTAGCAAAAGTTCCCGGAACTCACGCTACGAGAGACAATACAAAAAAAAAAAAAAAAAAAAAACCGAACCAAATAATTCCTTAGTAGTTAAATAGCACTGTTTAATTACGCAGATGAAATCTCGTGTAGCAACTAGTTTATTTAGGGCTACTTGTGACATTTGGCAATTCAAAGTCATGCTTGAGTAACGGCGACGGAATCGCCATCTGTCACGTTGGCACCTAAAATATATCTCTGGATGAAAGTGGGTGTGTGAGTATTACCGATACACCTCTGCCTACCCCTTCGTGGAGCCTTATGAAGGGTTAGGAAGGCGGAAGGTTAGTGAGGCTATGCAGAGATAGAATACACCTTTTTACGAGATATATTTAGGTGCCAACGTGACAGATGTTTGTTTAGTCGTGCTTTGCAAGTCCACCGCAAAGCACGACTAAACAAACGTATTTGTAATATTTACAATCATAATTATTATTTATATATAGGCTGTGTTCTTATAACTTAGACCACCACTTACATATCAGTGGTGAAGCATCTTGCGTTTCAAAGATATCTGTAGGAATACGTAATTTTATGAAGTATCAGAGAAATAATAGCACAACAATGGGGCCCACCATCTTTTGCACAATAAAATTTAACCTTAGTATTATTAATTATGTGGTTAAATAGCCCGAGGTCTCAGTGTGGTCATGCTTTATCAACATTGCTTGAACGTTAGGGCCGTGGTGGCCGAGTGTTTCGAGTAGTTGCTGCAACACAAAGATTGCAAGTTCGATTCCCGACTGTACCAATGACTTATTTTGAACTTAAGAACAGCGATGAGTCACACCACGAGCTTTACGGCGAAGGTAATGGCGATGGATTCGCGATCTGTGACGTTGGCACCTAAAATATATCTCTGGCGGAAAGTGGGTGTATGGGCACTACCCCTACACCTCCTGGTAAAAATATCCACTGGTGGATAAATTCTATATTCGCATCTTTCATCATTAGGAAATTTATTATCACACGAAACACGTACCGGTCTGCTTTTTTGAAGAACTTTCTCCTGCATACGTATAAAACGCTTGCGCAGGCTTCGCGGTCTGGATCTTCTACCACTAGACTATCTGACCGAGTTATTTAACGTGAATGATAATCAAGATTTAATATTGTAATTTATGCAATTTAAATATATCTATAGTAATATTGTAAATTTGAATGTTTAGTGTTTCAGGAAAACACGTTTGTAACTGACTAATCATGGAGTTTCTTGTCGGTTCTTCTCCATGGAAGCGACCAACCCGAACCGTGCTTCTTTTTCGACGTTTCATAAGTGCCCATCTGGGCCTATGTGAAATAAAAAGATTTTGATTTTGACTTACCAGTACGGTAAAAGGAATGGCATGTAAAAAGCAAAATGCTTTAAAAAGATACGAGTCTTAAGGATCGTAGGAGTCGACTGGTAGAAATTTTAAAAAGTAATGCGAAAGAAATAATAATAATAATAATTTATTTCCAAAACTTTTTTACAAAAAAACATTTTTAACTGAAATGTTCATCTAATAACGAAATATATGCCACCAGCAAATTCAAAAACATTTAAGAGTCAAATCCATCTTTTTCGTACTTAAATAATGACAGTCAGAGCAAATGGTACGAGCCAAGCTCTCGATAACAAGAAGTCACCACCCAACCCTGAAGGCAAAGTTATAAGTAATACATCTATTGTTTTGTGAGAGAAAACTCGCTTCGGCTGACATTTAAGGGTTGTCCCTGCTGGGTTGTGGATTTGTCCCTTTATGTTTTAGATATATTTCTCACAGGGGACTTGCGAAGCTAAGCATCTTACTCACTATTGTATTAGTATAATATTATATATCTGTAGGGTAGGCAAAGGTGTAGATATTACCCACACTTTCACTGGAGAGAGAGCTGGAGATACATTTTAGGGGCTAACGTGAAAGATGGTGAGTCCATTGCCGTTACTCAGCACGACTATACTTTATATATATTTATATATATATCCTCACGCCTTCCCACAAGGGTCCCCGAAGGGGTAGGCAGAGGTGTATAGGTAATACCCACACACCCACTTTCCGCCAGAGGTATATTAGGTGCCAACGTGACAGATGGGGAGTCCATCGCCGTTACTCAAGCACGACTATACAAACGCCTTTGAATTTCTTCTCAGACGTATGCAGGTTACCTCTCGATGTTTTCCTTCACCGTAAAGCTCGTGGTGTGACTAATCACTGTACTTAAGTTCAGAAAAACTCATTGGTACAGTCGGGATTCGAACTTGCGACCTTTGCGTCGCATGCAACTGCTCGAACCACTCGGCCACCACGGCACTTTATATATAGCTTTATTGTTGAGAGATGTATACATTTGAGAAGCATTCAAAGGCGTATGTAGTCTGCAATCTGTGACGTTGGCACCTAAAATATATCTCTCCTCCTTGTGGGAAGGCGTGAGGATATATATAACACCTCTCTTAACAATAAAGCTACATCCAATTCTTTTTTACGTCCAGTTCTTTCAGCGCCTCAGTGGACTACAGCCTTTACGCAAAAACTGTGCGGTGTCACCGTTTCCAGTACGCTCGATATGTTATGAAAGAGGAAACTCCCATTTTTTCTTACCATATCTATGATATATTTTTCGGTCTACTTTGCTATATTGTTCTGGAAGTACGTACGTACCTATACAATAATAGTTCCGTGCTTGTATTGTGAGTACTTTTGAAACTTTTTTCAGTTATCGGCTTTGATATGTGTGCTTATGACAGGATTTTGTGAATTATGGTATTATATGATTACTTATGAGTGCACACGTACACTACAATTAATAGACTCGCGTTATACTCCCCGCATCCCGCGACCCGCTCGACTAGAAATTAGTGGGGCGCGTCTACGTGGATGGCACTGTCTGTACTTGTCTAGTATATGTAGATGTCTTGTATTCTAATTGTATATGGTTCAATGCCTGATCAAGAAACGTCTGTGTTTTTTTTTTTTATACAACAAGAGTGGCAAACAAGCATACGGCCCATCTGATGGGAAACGGTGACCGCAGCCTATTTACGCTCACGATACCGAAGTATCACTTGCGTGTTGCCACTCTGTGTGCGGAGAGTTATAGTGTGTTGGCAGCATAATGGGTTTAATCCCTCTACTTCCAACACAATGTAACAATCCTCCCCCCTCCCCAAGGAGCTCATTACTGGAAACCTTATTCACCGCGTAGGAACACAACACAAAAAATTGTGTTATTTGGCTACGGACTTCTATAAGGTGGAGGTCCTGCCCCAGTCGGGCAGCTCCGAATTCGAACGGGAAACCCATTATGCCCTACCTCTCTTAAAGCTCTCTTGTCAAAGCAATTTGGCAAACAAGGCTGCGGATAGTAAGCGCGGGCGAGTGTTGCCTAAGCGTCGGTAATCGCTTGCCATGCTTATTTTCCAGTAAAGAAAAAGTTAAATTACAAAAGCATATGAAGCCCACTTCCACCTTCTACCACCGCACCTCTCGTCATCGACGGGGAATTCATCCCCATACCTTGGAACCACCAAGGTCTCGCACTGTGCGCTTCCAAAGGAGTTTTCTTCCGCGAACGCTCAGGCTGTGGAATGAGCTCCCCGTTGAGGTTTTCCCTGGACAGTACAGCATGGAGTTCTTCAAGAAGGGTGTGAAAATATTCCTGCAGGGTCGGCAACGCGCGAGTGATACCCCTGGTGTTGCAAGCGTCCATAGACGGCGGTAGCCGCTTACCATCAGGCGGACTGCATGCTTGTTTGCCATCTTTGTGGTATAAAATTAAAATAAAAAAAATACGCTTAAAATCACAAATTATCGCTCCTTTCTGAAGGAATATTAAATATTGCGTGGTTGTGGTAACATTGTGGTTTAATTATTTAATGTTGAAAAACGGTTACAACGGTTTACGGTAGTGCGTCAGCAACGACATTGAAACAAAAGAAAAACTTTTTTTAATGGTTCCGTTACACTAATAGAAACGAACTTGTGAGTCCAGGATCAGTAATTTTTTTCAGACAAAGAGACTTTTATCCCAATTTGTTTTTCTTTCTATGTTCGTATCGAAATGTTAACAAAACTTGCGGATATTGTCCAATCAACGGATTTATTGGATAAAGCCGTATGAAAGTCCATTATCGCTATTATTCGGGAGGATTTAATTTATCGCCGCCGCCGTCAAAATACCGGCCCAGACGAATAATGCACTTTAGACAAATAGTTTATGGCTGTGAGTTATTGAGAGTAATCTCTATGGAGTATTGATGCTGTAAGGGAAATAAAATACAGAGAGAGTTTAATACCAATGCTCTCTAAATTTACTGACATCTTTTGCTTCATCCACATTACTCAATAATTTCATACGGTCTTGCCTTATTTCTTGCGAGTACTCTTTCTACTCCCTTCTTTGAGTATACGATCAATCTGATCTATACCTAGATAGTTTTAACGAGGAATTCCTCTACCTTCTTCCTTTACATAAACTTTCTCATTGTAAGTATTATTATTATTATTAAAACGTGTGCAATTCACGTGTAGATGGAACTAAATCTGTATGGCTGGATTGAGATCAGAAAATTGGTAATTTACCATCTACGTCTTGTAGCAAAGGCGTATGAGAATTGAATTATGTACACACGCAGACAGTTAATAATCGAGGTAAGTTCACACGTAACGGGACGACTACGACACGAGAAATATGCACATTAAATAATTGGATTAATATGTTCGTATTGATATTTACAATAACAAAAATTATTATTTACAAGATCAAATCGATCGGACGCTCAAGGGCGGGAACGTCAAAAATACTCGAAACCGACGAGTATGTATGAAGAGACTGATAAATGTGGACGAAGCGAAAGAGGAATGTAAGCATAGAGAGAACTGGCGCTCTATACTCTCTGCCTACCCCATTAGGGACTCGGCAAATGGTAACTAGACAACGATATATTTACTTATATAGATAGATATATACATAAATACATAGGACATCCAAGACTAAGGTACAAATATTCGTGTTCATCACACAAATATTTGCCCTCAGCGGGATTCGAACCCGCGACTTCAAGTTTCGCAGTCAGGAGCTCTAACCACTAGACCAGAAGGTCGTCAAATATAGATGATAATATAAATACAAGTCCTTGGAGAATATTGGTGGGCAAACAAGCCGCGAACAGTTGTTAGAATAACTTCCCAAAAATCCCACGCTAGCATTTAAATTAAACCAATTTGTAAGGCCGGCTTAACTTTAAACAGATTGTAATTTAATCTTAATTTCTGCGGAGCCGTTTGGCGGACTACGAGAACTGTGGAGAATTCGGAATGACCTAAACGTTGACACCATTCATAATTAATGATTTGGAAGAAGCTAGCTTTGCCCCGCTATTTCAGCCGTGTATAATTTAATTTATCTGACAGTATTTTTTTTATAAAACATATGGTATATGATGGTTTAGCTAATTATTTATTTATTTCATATTCTTTTTGTAACAGTCTACAATAACTTATAATGTAAAATAAATGAGGACTCACTTATTCCATAACAATAATATTTTCTTTTTTTTATTATATCTGTGTTAAAGCCGTGGTGACCGAGTGGTTCGAACAGTTGCTTGCGACACAAAGATCGCAAGTTCGAATCCCGACTGTACCAATGAGTTTTTCTGAACTTAAGTACAGTGATTAGTCACACCACGAGCTTTACGTTGAAGGAAAACATCGTGAAGAACCTGCATACATCTGAGAAGATTTTTTTTTTTTTTTTTTTTTTTTTTTTTTTTTTTTTTTGTATTGTCTCTCGTAGCGTGAGTTCCGGGAACTTTTGCTACTTAACCGGTCAATGGCGAGACCTAGGCCTCCAGCCAGGCACTTTAGTACTAAGCAACACAGCTAAGGGCACCCCCTGTGGGGTACGAACCTCGGCTTAGGGCGTTGCTGGATCGCGAGCAAGGGAGCTGGGCTGGACTGGTAATTTTATTTAAATATTATTTGGGGGCGGGATTTGCGCGTTTAGCTCGGCGCGGGCCGGCGTTTGCGGCGGAGGTCGGGGGGGAACATTACGGCTTATTCGCGTCGAGCCTCGCCGGCGAGGACGGAACAGTGGTCGGTTGTGTGTAGTGTTGGTATGTTTTTGTCGGGCGTCCTGGAGGACCGTTATGTCGTCATCCGGTTCGATGACGGCATGTCTTGGACGCCTTATCTTCGATATAAGGGAGGGAGTGTATCGGGCGGCCGATACGACGAGGGGGTTGGGGTGATTTACAGCAGAATCGAAATGACGTTTGGCCAGTTTTTTCAAAAACTGTTTTATGGTTGGGACTTTGAGGTCAACGTGGAGTTGACTATTACGCATGTACCACGGGGCACCTGTGGCTCTCCGGAGAAACCGGCTTTGGAGCACTTGCAGGGGGTTAAGTGTTGACTTGCTAGTGTGTGCGAACACTACACCGGCATATGTCATGATTGGTCGAATGCACGTCGTGTAAATCCTCACCTTGGATTTCAATGAGAGTTTACTTCGTGCATTCAACATGCTGTGAAGTCTACCGAGCGCGAAGGCGGCTCGCGCGCGTACCGCCTTTACGTGGTGACGGAAAGAAAGGCGTTGATCGAGGATCACACCCAGGTATTTGGCTTTTTCTTCCCATGGAATGGGTTTGCCGAAGAGGGTGATGGGGGCTACCCGTGGGCGTTCGAGGCCTTTCCAGAATAGAATGGCTGCGCTTTTGGTCGGGTTCACTTCAATTCTCCATTTCCGGAACCACCGCCCCAGGGCTGTGACCGCGGATTGGAGGTTGTCGTGAATTCCCTCGGGAGTTCTACCTTTGTAGTAGATAGCCGTATCGTCGGCGAATAGAGCGCTTTTAACTCGTCTATGGAGGGGAATGTCGCTAGTATAAAGCGTGAATAGGAGTGGCGAGAGCACTGAGCCTTGCGGGACTCCTGCTCGTATGGGATGGGGGGAAGAGAGTGTGCCCTCGACTCTGTAGCGGAAGGAGCGGTTCGACAAAAAGTCCCGTACTATGCGTACTAGACGGTCCGGCACGCCCAACTGGTACAGCTTGTATATCAAGCCGTTGTGCCAGACCTTGTCGAATGCCTTCGCCACGTCGAAGAGGAGCATACCCGTGGTAAAACCGAATTGGAAGCCGCTACTGACGTCTTCCACAATACGGTGGACTTGTTGGACACAGGAATGTTTGGTTCGAAAACCGAACTGTTGGTCAGGTATGACTTTCTTAGAGTCTGCAAAACTCTTTAATCTATTGTAAATAAGTCTCTCGTAAATCTTGCCAAGGACATTGAGGAGACTGATGGGGCGATAACTGGAAGCTTCGGTCTTAGGTTTCCCTGGCTTGGGAATACCTATGACTGTTGCACTTTTCCAGGATTGGGGGAAAAAGTTGTTGCTCAGTGCGGCATTGAAGATGGCAGTGAGCAAAACTATGAGATAAGGGGAGAAGAGTTTGATAACTCTATTAGCGATCCCGTCGGGACCTGGGGCTTTCCTGGGGTGGAGATCCTTGATCACTTTCCGGACTTCGTCGACCGTGATTGGGGTGATGGGGTGGTCTGGGTCTTCAGAGGGTGGGAGAGATAGTTTGCTTTCGACCTCGGCATCCACCTTATTGAGATGGCGCGAATCTACCGGCAAGGTACTGGGCGTACATTGAGCATCTGAGAAGAAATTCAAAAGGCGTATGTATAGTCGTGCTAGAGTAACGGCGATGGACTCGCCATCTGTCATGTTGGCACCTAATATACCTCTGGCGGAAAGTGGGTGTGTGGGTATTACCAATACACCTCTGCCTACCCCTTCGGGGACCTTTGTGGGAAGGCGTGAGGATATTATATATTTTTAATATATCTGTATTAAATTTAATTTAATTCCGTTTAGTAGTTTTTGCGTAAAGAGGAAAAAACTTTTACATTTATTGTATTAGTAGGACGGGAGTATAAACAGACCTTTAGCTTATTACAGTATTCTCCCATGTGCGTGTAAACAGCCCTTTAGCTTGTTACGCTGTTCTCCCACATGCGTGTAATCGAATGAAAATGTACATTTACGAGCAAATTGTACCACATACAAAATATGATTACGCTATTCCAAACACTTTGATAATTCCATAACTGCTTAGAGTCAGGCTGTGTTACAATCACACCCACATTCCGCTGGAGATAAACATTTTAGATAGAAGCTGGCGCAGTGGAAGCAATGGAGTCAGTTTATATATTATACTAGCTGTCCCGCCCAGCTTCGCCCGGGTGAAAAACTGAAACTTCCTGAAACACGATCGCTGTCGGGTCCAATTGTGATGTAAGCTATCCTATCTGTCCTATCCTTAACTGTTGCAAAATATTGAATAAATAAATAAATAAATAAATCTTTCAAGTTGGATCAAACTGCACACGGTGTGCAAATTTGATTGAAATCGGTTAAGTAGCTTTGGAGCCCATCGCGGACAAACAACGTGACACGTAATTTATATATATTAAGATATACTGACTCCATTATCATACTCGTAGCTATCAGAAGAAACCAGAAAAGCAAATCCAGAATAAAGCTAGCAATTAACTGTAAAATCGCGGGTCACAATTTCTGTGTTACTTTGACAATTTAGGCAATACACGAAAACGAAAACTCTGAAATAATTATTTCTCCGTTTTGCAACGATTTCTTTGATGCTTCTTTTGGTTGTTAACAAAATAAATGAATAAGAATTATTCATTTATAATAATAATATAATATATCCTCACGCCTTCCAACTAGGGTCCCCGAAGGGGTAGGCAGAGGTATATAGGTAATACCCACACATCCACTTTCCGCCAGAGGTATATTTGGTGCCAACGTGACAGATGGCGAGTCCATCGCCGTTACTCAAGCACAACTATACATACGCCTTTGAATTTCTTCTCAGACGTATGCAGGTTTCCTCTCGATGTTTTCCTTCACCGTAAAGCTCGTGGTGTGTCTAATCATTGTACTTAAGTTCAGAAAAACTCATTGGTACAGTCGGGATTCGAACTTGCGATCTTTGTGTCGCAGGCCACTCCTCGAACCACTCGGCCACCACGGCTTTATTCATTTATTTAAGGCCACTAACATAGTTCATAACAAAGACAAGCTTCTTGTTCCAAAAAGACCATTCATCACTAAAATATTGCTTTAATAGTAGCTCCTGAAATTAAGGTGTTTTACTAAAGAAACTCGTTTGCTTTAGCCTATGGGTATAGATTTCATCAAAAAAGTTAATGAAGTGGATCCAGGTACCTATTATGGAAATTGAGAATGGTTTCGTTTTGCAAATCCACAAATTGAGATGCTACTCACATTTCGCTCAATTCCCTACTGGGGGTCCATTCCGCGGATCGCAGCTTGTTGATTTTGGAGATTCAAGAGGTTATTTATACTGATATATTATTTCAAGCCGCGTTGGCCGAGTGGTTCGAATAGTCGCCAGCAATACAAATATTGCAAGTTGGAATCCATTCCCTGGAATCATGTGCAAAGAGATTTTCTGAATTAAAGTATAGTTATCAGTCACATCACGAGCTTTACGGTGAAGGAAAACATTGTATGAAAGCCCGCGTACGCTTGTGAAGAAATTCAAAGAGTTTGAGATCCGGCGATGGAGTCGTCATCTGACATGATGACACCTTAATAAACATATGTCAGGGCAATAGTGGATGTAGGGATACTGCCTACACACCCTTAGAAAGGGGTAGGCCATAGGCCATGGGGTCCTGGGGCCCACCAACTGTACATGGGGGTCGTGCATCGTTTGATTGAGGTGTCTGTTGACAAAGGGACCGGAACAAACCTTGCACTAAGAATCAGCATTGCCATATAGCGTGGCAATGTTGCTAGCAAGTTTTTTTATCAAGGACGATCATGTATAAAGATACTGTTGACTGAGGACGATGCAAATATTTACGTTAAACTAGAGAGAACTGGCGCTCTACCTTCTTTGCCTACCCAGTTAGGCACCCGGCGTGATGATATTGACGACCGTCTAGTCTAGTGGTTAGAGCTCCTGACTGCGAAACTTGAGGTCGCGGGTTCGAATCCCGCTAAGGGAGATATATGTGTGATGAACACGAGTATTTGTATCTTGGTCTTAGATGTCCTATGTATTTATGTATATATCTATCTATATAAGTATATATATATCGTTGTCTAGTTACCATAACACAAGCTTTGCTTAATTTGGATTGTCCCAGGTATTTATTATTTATTTTAATTATTATATGTTAGAATGTACGTTTTTATAACGTTAGTTGGTTGGTTATATTTAGGAATTTTCATTTTTATAGTTAGGTGTAATTGTAAATACTTAATCCTGCTTTTGTTTCTTCAATAAATGCGACAAATCATGTCGTTATATATATTTTTTGCAGATAACTTTACCCTCTGCAGGGTAATTGATCTTGGAAGTTTCAAGACTTTATATATCTCAAAACTATCGCAGAGAGCCGCGAGAAGGGGAGCAAAACAATGACATATGAGGCTTACAAATAAATCAATTTTGTCTCTGCGCTATAGTAAACCCTACAGCTGGCAAGTTTCGCCTCTATCCCTCACATGATAAGGTCGAGTGTAGGCTGGGAGGGATGTCATTTAAAAAAAAGGGACGGTTAATAGCTGGACTTTGGCTGAAGTCCCCGAGATAAGCGTTGATGTAGTGCTGAGGAAACCTAATTTAAGTGATTTCAACGGAAAATTTAGCACCGGGGACGAGTCGGCTATCCCACTATCAGGATTTTTATGATGTTTAACCGCTTTTTCTCCTATATTCATTTTTATCGGGACTTTATATACACTATGGAGAAAGAACAACTGGGACATATTATGAAGGCTTACTGTAAAAAGATGCGTCACATATATTACGCTCACCGTGTATTAAAACTCTTAATAAAAGCCAGTTATAGATTAATAAGGCTCATTTATAAGTTCAAAGAATATTGTTTTTACTGTCGGTTTCAGCTGCGTTAATTTGTATATACATACATACGAAAAGCCGTAGTAGCCGAGTGGTTCGAGCAGTTGCTTTGCAACACAAAGATTGCAAATTCAAATTCGAATGAACTAAAGGATTTTTCTAAAATGAAGTGTCTAAAATTAGTCACACCACGAGTTTTACGGTGCAGGAAAATTCGATTGCAAACTTTCGTACGTTTAAATTGAAATTCAAAGACGTGGCGATGGACTCGCCATCTGTCACATTGTCCTTAAAATATGGTGGGTACCTACTGCCTACACACCTCTACCTACCCTTCGGAGAAGCTGGCAGGCAACTCGAACTACTCGGCCACTACGGCTTTTCATCCATAGATATAGGACATTCAAGTCTGAGGGATAAATTCTAGGAATCGACCCCGTGACCTCAAGCATCTCATTCAGGAGCTCTGACCTCTAAAACAGGCTGTCATGCATGTGCAGATACGAATAATTACCTACATTTTATATTTCGGGGATGATACTGAACAATATACTCGCTTCCCGGAACTGCAGTTAATATAACAAACTTACTTCCAGACACAAGCGGCAACCTGTGGAGTGCTTTACGGGGATGACCGGGATATACCTGGATTACCGGACATACCCGGTTAGCCAGTTGAAACTTGACTAAAGCGGTGGCATTGCTGAGAATTTATTGCTGGGATTCTCACGTAACCCTGAAGATGCGTTCAGGATGGGAATGACTTACAAGTCCAATTGTATATAGATACCTATATATGCACGCCTCCCACGTGGTTTCCTGAAGGGATAGGCAGAAGTGTGTAGGTAGTGTCGACACACACACGCACAATTTTCGCCGGATTTCGCCGGTTGGATACCAACGTGATAGATGGCGAGTCAAGCAAGCACAACTATAAAAAGGGGAACGTTTATAAAAGGTTTCCTATTTTTTTCCCTTACTGTAAATCTAGTGGCTAATCATTGTACTCCAGTTCATAAAAACTCATTGTCAAAATCGAGATTCGAATTGGCAAATGTTTGTGTTGCAGTTTCGAGTCCTCTTGGTGAGTAGGTACTCGAAAGTCGTTTGTTTGCTGCTGACACATCAAGATCTAAGTAACAGATAAGAAGCTTTAATTGTATAATTCTTTCACGTCTTTAAGGTATACCATATTTGCAGATAATTGTTTAAGTTTGCGGTAACCGAGGTGCTCGGGAGACGGGACGCCATTTGTCGACAACGATCGTATAGATCAGCATTTGGCAACGTGGGATGGGGTATGAATGATCTGTTTGTTTATATGTAAGCAGAGAACCCGGTGGGAGGACCGGGATAAGGGCTGGGAGACGCTTGATGTAGGGCATGATGATACATTAAATTGCAATTATAGTCGAACGAGAAAAGCTCGTAACAAATTAAACTGAATTTCAACCACTGTGGCTGATAGATTGTATGTGTATATCTTAATATATATATTTCTTCTGTGCGTGTGTATGTGACTGAACTCCTCCTAAACGACTGGACCGATTTTGATGAAATTTTCTGTGTGTGTTCAGATGGATTTGAGAATGGTTTAGGTTCACAATTGGACCCGATAGGTGGCGCTGTGATCGTGTTTTAGGGCATTTACTTTTTTCACCCAAGCGAAGCTGGGCGGGACCACTAGTATATATATATATATATATATATATATATATTTATATATATAAGCAGCCATGTGGCCGAGTGGCTTGAGTAGTCGCCTGCAACGTAAAGGTTGCAATTTCAGATCCCGATTGTACTAATGAGTAAACTTAGCTTATGTACAGTGATTAGTGACGACGCGAGCATTACGGGGAATTGTTTTATTTCGATTGAGAGGAAACCTATATACTTTTGAGCAAATATTCAAAATAGTACATAAAGACTTGCTTGAGAAACGGCGATGGACTCGCCATCTGTCACGTTGGCACTTAAATGTATCTACCCCATCGAGAACCCTTGTGGGAAGGCGTGAATATACGTTGTTGTCAACAATTCCAGTGAAATTCCAATTTAAATGGAAATGGTTGTATGCGTAAAATCGACAATCATTGTAAAAAAACGCAATTTGATTTTATATGGGTTGATTGTTTCCATGTTTTAATGGAATTGAATGGAATGTTTCCTATGGTTGGCTTGAAAAGGCAACATTGATTGTAATAATAAAAGAAATCTAATGCAATAGAAAACTTTCTTACTATATCTATGGAAATCTAATAGCTGATGTGGCAAACAAGCATACGGCCCATCTGATGGGAAACGGTTACCGCAGCCTATTTACGGTCACGATACCGAAGTATCACTTGCGTGTTGCCACTCTGTGTTCGGAGAGTTATAGTGTGTTGGCAGCATAATGGGTTTAATCCCTCTGCTTCCAACACAATGTAACAAGCCTCCCCCCTCCCCAAGGAGCTCATTACTGGAAACCTTATTCACCGCGTAGGAAACCAACACAAAAATTGTGTTATTTGGCTACGGACTTCTATAAGGTGGAGGTCCTGCCCCAGTCGGGCAGCTCCGAATTCGAACGGGAAACCCGTTATGCCCTAACTCTCTTAGGTACCTATCGTTGAAAATTTTAACGTAGAAGACAAGGATCATTAACTGAACACTTTTTTAATATAATTTTTAATATTTTTAAATATTTAATCATGTATATTATGTATGTTACAAGTAGTTCTGAATAATTAACAACGTTAATATTTCAGAACTCAAACCATTGAACCACCACGGCATGCAGTTTAAAAGGAAAAATCTTGGTTTAAATACCTGTTACTTGAGTACACAGGCTACGCAGTCAAAATTTCTTTAACTTATTAAGAAAACTTGGGCGTAACACGGAAAAGAATTCCCCTTTTTCCGAGCCAAGCCATCTTGAGGCTACGACGAGATAAAATAAATTTATTGCTCAGATTAAACCCATCGCTTGAATTGGTGTCAGTCTAGCAAGGAAGGTTCAACGATTCATTGATAAGGATTAACTTTCCCATTTCATAGCGAAACACTATGCATATTGATTGAATATTGAACATTAAGCAGCCTTACTAGCAGTCAGTGGTCGGATGGGTGTGCACTATGCATGCCTATATTGCTTACAGTTTTTAACTTCTGCTGATGTCATCGTTACGTCTTATTTCGTACCAATCATTATCAAAATAATAATAAAATATAAATATAATATTATAGACGGGGCCATGTGGGCCTCGTCGCTCGATGAGCTGATGAGTGGAGTAAGAGGTATGAGCGGAGGTGTGAAGGGAACGGATGGGCTGATGAGGGTAGGTGAACTGACTTGGTTTGATGGAGGGTGATGCTCTCCACACGTGGCACGGGACACTCCTTCTTCCTTCACTTACTTGAGATGCACACAAAGTCACTAAGTCATGTGTTTCTAGTTACTAGGTATCGAGCCGAATTATGAGCCGAGATGAGCGCGTTATCGTGCGGGATCGAATCGGTACGTGTTTTAGCGAGAGACGCGCACACCCGGGTGTTTAGACCCGCACGTGGCTCGGGTTCGAACTGTCACTTTTAAATGTCACCGGCTAGCCGGCAAGCGTGCGCGCCGCGTTCCGTTCCGCTAACTGGCGGAAACAATTATCAAAAAAATATGATTTTATTTTTATTATTATTATTGTGAAGCAACTATTGAAATCACACCAAACAACTTGACTTAGGCTTAAGCTTAGGATTTTATTACATATTCATAATGCGTCATAACATTACGGCTTATTCGCGTCGAGCCTCGCCGGCGAGGACGGAACAGTGGTCGGTTGTGTGTCTGTTTTTGTCGGGCGTCCTGGAGGACCGTTATGTCGTCATTCGATTCGATGACGGAATGTCTTGGATGCCTTATCTTCGAGATAAGGGAAGGATTGTATCGGGCGGCCGATACGACGAGGGGGTTGGGGTGATTAACAGCAGAATCGAAATGACCTTTGGACAATTTTTAGAGAAGAGGTGTATAAAACCTTTTTTCGCTTTAGATGCCAACATAATGGCATAATCTTTGAATTTCTTCTCAATTGTATGTACGTTTCCGCTCGATGTTTGCCTTCGGCGCAAAGCTCTTACTAATCAGAAAAATATAATAGCATACTGTAATGCAAGAGTTTACTAGTAGTACAATCTGCAATCTCAGCTTAACAGACAATCAGTCACACTACACAGGCACTGCTCATTCTACTTAATATTCAGAATGTTAAAACCTTCGTTAAATTCTTGACGTTTTTCTGTAATTTAAAATGGTACTAGCTCATCGTTTTATTGAAGAGTGGGTAAGTTCGCGAGTTTTCACGTGAAATTCATACATATAAATTTCTGAAAGTTTAACTATGCGAGTCGGCCATTTTTGCCGACTCACCTTAGACGTGTGCTGAATTCAGTGAGGTAACCAGTTCATACTTGACTACCTCAGTTATTTATATATGAGTACATACATACCGCTACTTGGACTCAAAAAGACAAAAAGCCGTGGTCGCCGAGTGGTTCGAGTAGTTGCCTGCGACACAAAGAACGCAAGTTCGATTCCCGACTATACCAATGAGTTTTTCTGAACTTAAGTACAGTGATAAGTCACAGTACGAGCTTTTATTAAACAAAGCTTGTATCACAACTAGATGACAATATATTTAGTAAACACATAGGACATCCAAGACTATGGAACACTTCTCGTGTTCATCACACAAATATCTGCCCTCAGCGGGAATCGAACCCGCGACCTCAAGCCGTCATATTTATGATACATGTAACGTAACCACAACATAACAATAGTTCAGTTTGGTATCCCACTGTGAACTGGACGCACCGGTAGCGTAGTTTGATAACATTTCCGTTCGCCAAATTACAAGCCACGTGGTCAGAATAACAGTCAAACCAGATACAAGGAGCTGGCTCAAGAATCCATGCGAAATTTGTGGTGAGGTCGCTTCCGTTAAACGTGCTCGTACATCGAATGGTCTGCGTCCAACTTTGGAACATTAGAAAGCGTAATGGACCAAAAGTATTGAACTTAATGTTTAAGTTACTTATTTCTGTTGCTATGGTTTGTTAAGTTAGTTGATTAACTTGCCTTTAACCTTTAAAACATTTTTTTTTACCCATAAAAAATATGCCAATATGTAATCATTATGACGGGGAATTCATCCCCATACCTTGGAACCACAAAAGTCTCGCACTGCGCGGTTCCACAGAAGTTTCCTTCCGTGAACGCTCAGGCTGTGGAATGAGCTCCCCGTTGAGGTTTACCCTGGAGAGTGCAGCATGGAGTTCTGCAAGAAGGGTGTGAAAAGATTCCTGTAGGGTCGGCTGCGCGCGAGTTATACCCCTGGTGTTGCAAGCGTCCATAGGCGGCGGAATCGCTTACCATCAGGCCGCATGCTTGTTATGATGGTGATATGAAAAAAAAAACAGATTTATACTGGGTAACTCATATTTTTTTCTGGAATGAAATATATGTTATGTATATCCTGCAAATAATTTATCTGTGTACCTAATTTCATGCAATTCCGCTCAGCCATTCTGGTGTTATAGAGTAACAAACATTCTCACCAACTTTCACATTTATAATATTGACTAGCTGTGCCCGCGACTTCATCGGCGTAGACAGCTTTTTTAGCTTTCGTAAAAAAAAAACTTTTTTTAAAAAAAAGTATTCTATGTTACTTCTAATACCTTCGAGAATATGTGTACAAAGTTTTATGACGATCGGTTAAGTAGTTTTTACGTGAAAGCGTAACAAACAAACTTACATTCACATTTATAATATTAGTTGATGTAGCAAAAATCCTTATTACGTACCGACAAAAAAACACGGCGATAAGAAGCAAATATTATCAGCTTTAAACCAAGAATGACTGGCGTATTTTAACAAAAGGTAATTTTAGCACAAGCGATTCTTAAACTGACCCACTTTCTGATAATTATCGTAGCAAAGAAGGCCTTGCCTTCACGGCCCTTTCTAGGCAAACACCTGAAAGGAGGTATCGTGATTTTAGGGCCGTTACTTAACGACTTTTATTCTCAAATAATTATTTTGTACTGTCACGAGGAAATTGGCAATAATTTATATTCGTTTGTTTTTTAAAAAAAAATTCGGTAATGTTTTTGATAACTGCAAGAAGTTTTGAAGACTGAAGACTGGTTTATCTAGGTAGTCTTCCTAGTCTTCCTCTGCCTCTTCTTGCACACATATTCGTTTTGTTTTTATGTTTCATCAATCTTTCTTCTCTCATCCTTTTGATATGTCCAAACCAACGTAACATGCCTTTCTTCATCTTTACAATCACACCCTCGCTCACACCAGTTGCTTTGCGAATCTCTTCATTGCGTATTTGATCTAAGATCATTAATCTGTACATTTTCGAAGAGATCGCAACTCACCTGCATTTATGTATTTTCTTGCTTCCTCTGACATACCCAGAATTCCCTGCCGTACAATAAAGTGGGCACCAATATCGCGTTGACAGCTACTCGAGCATTGTTGCTCAGACTTTTACTGCACATCAACGGCTTGTAGGTATGTACATCAATTGTACTTGGCAGACAGCGACAGACTCGCTACCTGTGACGTGACTGAATATATAGAATAGAGGGTGTTGGTGCATTTGTCTACCCTTGTGGGGAGGCGTGAAGGCTATAAGAATATTCAATTGGAAATATAATAAATCCCGTAACGCAGCTCTGCGCGTCACGTCGGCGGTGTTTCCTCCGGAGCAAATCAACCGCCTAAAATATTCGATACACACAACACGGACCGTCGCGTCTGTCCGCCTGGTTTGTTAGGTAAATATTTCGCTCGCCCTGAGATTTTTGTGAAAATATTAGGTATATAAAACCTCAGTTTAAACAACGCGAGGTAATCTGCGTATGTTTGAAAATAAATTCAAGTACGTATAGTTTCATTTCGCGTCATAAGTGGCCTCAAAAGTCCATATTCTATTCTTCTACATTCTACGGTCTTATCTACATTCATTAAAGTGTATGGAAATTGGATAAGCCTACGATTGATATTCTAGCAGGCAGACAAAGCTATGTTCGTATTTATAATATTACTATCAGGCGGACCAAATTCATTAGTGGTATCAAGAAATCTTTGTATATTTCTTACCAACGTTTTCTTTTATTAAAAGTTCCCATACGGAATCAGAGAGGATGACTAGTCGATAAATACCGCCGGAAAACCCGACCAAGTTAAGTAGCGCAGACATATGACAGCTAAATCGAATATAATATTAATAGCAGGCAATGAGATAATTATTAATTGATTACCGCGCTCATCTATTGATTGATAATATGAAATCTCTTCACCAATGTGTTAAGAGCTGTGATAAAGATCACAGCGCTAACGATTGAATGATATATATTTGTACATACTCGTACGTAAAATCCGTAGTGGCCAATTGCCTGCGATACATAGATCGCAAGTTCGAATCCCCACTGTACCAATGAGTTTTTCTGAACTCAAGTATAGTGATTAGTTATACCACGAGATTTAAAGTGAAGGAAAACATCGAAAGGAAACCTGCATACGTCTGAGAAGCAATTCAAAGGCGTATGTATAGTCGTGCTTGGGTAACGGCGACGGACTAAAAAATTAAATAAATAAATAAAAATATATATATTGTCCTTAAAAGTGCCAAATTGGGAGCCGGTAATTCAGTTCAGTACCAGTTAATTAAAACAAATTTGACAAACAGTCTTTCAGGGGTTCGCTTAGGTGATGGAACCCTAAAATATGAGACGGCTACTCATCTGCCAAAAGACTAATCGGCGATAATGCCTTCCCTTCTGTCACTATTAATCGCTAAATGACGTCCAAACTGATATGTCACATCCTTGATCTACGCATTAATCTGTCTTGATAACGATTGACAGTTCGATATATTCATCTTGATAAGGAATATTGACCTCTGAAAGATTATTTCATTAGAATTAGATTTGTGTGTAGATATCGCTACCAGTTCATTCATCGTAACGGCGATTTGTTTGAATGTACCGATCGATCATATTTTACAACTGATGTTGAGCTCTTTGCACTTGATGAATGAGATGAATGTGGACGAAGCGAAAGGTATGCTCTCTGCCTACCCCGTTAGGGACTCGGCCTGATGATATGAATAAATGAGTGAATTAACTAATTACTTTTTTTTGCACACCCTGGGACAAAACCACTCAAATTGACCCAATCTAAAACTAAGCAAGGTTTTTGCTATTGAAACTAGACAACGATATATATCTACATATATGTATATATACATATCTATCAGAAATATATAGAACATCCAAGATTAAAATTAAATCATAGGTACAGTCGGGGTTCAAACTTGCAATCATTGTGTTGCAGGCACTTAGTCGAACCACTCCGCCACCTTGGCTATTTTTATTGTATAAGATCATAACTTCTTTGATGCACCTACCGCAGCTTGATCTTAATGAAAAGAACAATATTTTAACATGATGATAAGGGACTTTATGTCAAAGAGAATTCAAATTTATTCTCTTTTGAGAATATTTAACGAAAAGTGTGTAAGGCTAATATTTTCGGAAGGTTTTCCTTTTCAACACGCCGACGGGGCTTTGAAAGATCACCGGCACTTGTTAAATTAAAAGGTAGGCTTAGAAGCTATATATTATACAATATATACCCCGCGGTTCGACCTGCGTAAAATTTGGTTTTATACATACATATCATCACGCCGAGTCCCTAACGGGGTAGGCAGAGAGTATAGAGCGCCAGTTCTCTCTAGTCTTACATACCTCATTCGCTTCGTCCACAGTCATCAGTCTCTTCATACATGCTTGCCGGTTTCGAGTACTCTTGACTTTCCCGTCCTTGAGTGACCGATCGATTTGATCTAGGTAGTTGGAACGTGGTCTTCCTTTGCCTCTTGCTGCACACACTTTCGCTGGGTATATATATGTTTTTTTCAACCTTTCTTCACGCATCCTTTCTATATGTCCAAACCAACGTAACATGCCTTTCTTCATCTTTACAATCACGCCCTCATTCACGCCAGTTGATTTGCGACTCTCTTCATTGCGGACTGCATTCAAGCTATTTTCATACTTCCTCTGACATACCCAGGATTTGCTGCCATACAATGCCCAAGGTATTTAATTATTTTTATTCATTTACCGTGCCGCTACCTACGTTGTGACAATTGTACGATAGGCGTGAATATTTGCATAATATTAATAACATTGAAGCAGCCGTTCTCATAATATGGTCAGTAAAAAATAAGTTCGAAAATACCTACTTATACGTACCCAAAACGTTATTTGAATTCTTTTAAGAATTTTCCGTGTTCATCAAACGGTAGAAACCCCTGATTTCTAATTAAAACCTTTCCATGCTGATGTTTTAATTATGACATTGCAGATATAAAAAAAAATACTCTACCATTCCTAATAACAAGGTTTCGTATATCTAATCAGACCAATCAGACGGTCGTCTGGTCTGGTGGTCAGAGATCCTGGCTTCGAAATTTGAGGTCGCAGGTTCGATTTGAGGGCAGATATTTCTGTGATGAACACGAGTATTTGTACCTTAGTGTTGGATTTCTTAGGTATGTTGGTATGTGTCTATACAGATAAGTATTTATATCGTACAATACACGGCTAGGGTATTTTATAGTACAAGCTGTGTTTAGTTTGGGACTAGTGATACAAAAAATCTTAATCCCTCCAGACAAAATATACTCCTGTTAGCGTTCACCCTATCCAATTTAAGTAATTTTTTCATACAACTTATAGATATCTTTGTGTCAATAGTATAGTATTAATATGACTCAGTTTAGCAAAGTTCATATCACATCACATACATACGTATAAAAAAGACGATTCGGAGACCAATTCATGCCCTCCTATCTATTTTTATTAATTATTTATCAACACGCTAAACTGATTCTGAACTGAAGTAGAATGCTGAATCACACGAACTTTACGGTGAAGAAAACTTCGAGATGAAACTTGCAAACGTGAAACTATAGTCATGCTTGAGAAACTGCGATGGTCTCGCCATCGGTCACCTTGGCACCTAAAACATATCTCCGGTGAAAAGTGGGCGAGTCAATAGTACACATTGGCGATGGCGAGTCCATTGCCGTTACTCAAGCACGACTATACATACACCTCTGTTTTTCTTCACCGTAAAGCTTTTGGTGTGACTAATCACTGTACGGTCAGAAAAAAATAATGTGTACAGTTGGAATTCAATCTTGCAATCTTTGTATTACAGGCAACTACTCAAACTCCTCGGCCACCGCGGCTTCCGAGATTACTATTAAATTGTCGGTAAGATAAAAAATGGACAACAACAGTTAGAAAGTTAAAAGTTAAGGGTTAATGTTCATAAGGCTAACATTAAGCGGTATTTGCGACGTTGACAGACTGACCCTTAACTGAGTGACGCAAGGGGACAATTAATTCATGGGGTGTATTCGACCCGCTATTATACACATAAGCTCGAATGCTTTTTTGTGCCAAAATGTTCGTGGGCGGGTCAAGGCTCGACGTGGTTTATTGTGTAAACATACGCACGCAGGGAGAAGGGAAGGCAGAGAGAGAGTAGAGCGCCATCTCTCTCTAGTCTCTAGTCTTAGCCACTTTATCTTAATTCACATTCATCATCTTTATTATAATTATGCTTTTCAAGTACTCTTGCCGTTTCTATCCTTGAGTGTCCGAAATATTGTATTAACATTGAGCTATGAAATTCTTATGTATCGAGTAAGAATAGGTTTGTGACTATAAAGGCGATAGTTGCTTGCACAAAGGCAATTAAAAAACAAGGCCCAAAATTAAAAAACAATTTGATAACGACGACAAATGGGCTCTTCAAGCATTGCAACATATTACCAGTATACACACAATTTAGTACACATTACTCAAAGAACAGTTTTTTACCTACAACTCGGCCAAAACAGTAACACATCCTGTATACACACGAGCAGTTGCTCGAAACAAAAAACCCACATCTTGAGCAAACAATTGCTATGGAGAACATAGAACTGCTTATCTAGTTCCTAGACTCATTTACCAACTACCCCCGAATATTTTATGTAACATAACACCAAACAATGTTAAACGAAAATTTAAACAGTATTTTATAAGTAACTTATGTATGACGGATGGTATATCTTTTACATATTAGTTTTAAAAATTTTTAACTTTTCTTTTATTTACATTTTTTTATAAACAGTTGTTTTTTTGTTATTTTTACTCTTTCGATGCAGAGTGTAGCATAACACAAACCTTGGTGGTTTTTCTCATGCTACCTTACCATTGTATTTATTATTAAGGTTTGGATGATAATAAAGGAAAAAAAAAATTACTTGGCATGCCATCACCTAATTTAAATCAGAGCATGCGTTGGTAGCGCTAATATTGATCGCATTAAATGCAAAAGAAAATATGAATACGACACTTACACACACTGATAATAAAATATTTCGATTATTTGGTTTCTCACGTGATGATGAATAGGTCTTTAAAAAGATAACATGTAGAATTGAAATTAGATGAGAGGTCAAATTGTATATTGGCTCTTGTTATCAACAATTAAATATATTTTTATATGCAGTTCTCTCCGTGTTTGAGTTCCAAAAGGCTCTAGGAGTCAGCGACTTGACTAGGAATAAAGAATAAAGGACGCGTAATTTATCACTTTTCTAAGATCCGTTCCTACTAGAAGTTATCTACGAGTAAAGCGAACCAAATAGGTCTCGCGCTGTTTCAAAGGAGTTTGCTTCCGCAAATTCTCAGGCTTCTTTCCTTTTTCCACGAAGACGCGCCCCACCAATTTCTAGTCGAGGGGTCGCGGGATGCGGTAAACAGACCCGAGTTAATTAATTATAGTGTGAGTGTGCACTCATAGGTAATCAGTGTGTACCGACAATACACAAACATCAGGGTTCCACACTTACATTAATAAACTATGAGGTAGAATAGTGGGGCGCGTCTTCGTGGTTGGGACCATCTATACAGCGTGGAGTTCTTCAAGAGGATGTGAAGAGATTCCTAACACGCCAAATTTGCCCCACGTACGGAAATTAAGTGTATCTTTATCCCATCAAGGTATGTAGAGGCTTTTAACTTTTCACCAGCCGTTCATCTTATTGTGCTAAAAACCTCATTTCCTTTTGCCATAATTAAGTAACAAAGGCTAAGTAATTATGCAGGGAACGAAACAATCTAGTAGGCGATGACGAAGAATTAAAATATATGGAAAAGACACTGCCGAAAAATTATTGAGCGGAGTTTACAGTTTATTTTGGGCGTATAGTAATAATAAAACAAGCTTGTTATTGGTACGAATCCCGTGAATTGTAGACGTCTTAATATATCCATATCATCACGACACAGTGATTTAAGTGCCAGATTTCTTTGGTATTTTGTGTCTTAGAGAGACTTTACGAGCTTTTTCTAATAAGAGGCTTGTCATCTATACTAATATTATAAAGAGGAAAGATTTGTTTGTTTGTTTGTTTGTTTGTAATGAATAGGCTCCGAAACTACTGGACCGATTTCAAAAATTCTTTCACCTTTGGAAAGCTACATTATCCCCGAGTAACATAGGCTATATAAAATTGGACCCGACAGGTGGCGCTGCGATCGAGTTTCAAGAATTTTACCTTTTTACCCGGGCGAAACTTTCTGTGTCTTAAGCTAGATTCGAGAATGGTTTAGATTTACAATTGGACCCAATAGGTGGCGCTGCGATCGTGTTACGGGCAATTTAACTTTTTCACCCGAGCGAAGCTGGGCGGGACAGCTAGTACTCCATAAACCAGTCTTTCATACACGCTCGTCAGTTTCGAGAACCTACTCGTGACGTTCCATCCTTGAGTGTTCGATTGATTTGATCTAGGTAGTTTGAACGTGGTCTTCCACTGCCTCTTCTAGACACTTTTGCACTGTTTCATCAAGTTTTCTTCCGATCTGCGGTCTCTTTGAAAAATGTGCGGCGTAAGGATCTTAGATCGAATTTGCAATGAAGAGATTCGCAAACAACTGACGTGAAAACGCGTGTGATTGTAAAGATGAAAAAAGGCATGTTGCGTTGGTTTGGACATATAGGAATTATGAGTGAAGAAGTATTGACGAAACAGATATACAAAAAGAAAGTGTGTGCAAGAAGGGGCAGAAGAAGACCACGTTTTAACTACTTAGATCAAATGGATCGGACACTCAAGGACAGGAACGTCAAGTGTACTCTAAACTGGCGAGCATATAATACAAAGAGACTGATGATGATGATGAAGCGAAAGAGGTATGTAAGTCTAGAGAGAACTGGCGCTCTACTCTCTCTCTGCCTACCCCGTTAAAGTCTCCGCCTGGTGATAATGTATCTTTTCTTTCATTACATATCTTACCTTGTACTAATCACTACTTTATACTTACGACAATCTTATGTAAATGATAAGGTAAGTACTACTAACAATATTACACGCCTCTTGACCTTAGCATCGTAGATATCACCCATTCAAGCGACAGACGTGAAGAGCTAATTATCTCAATATCAAAGGCGGTGCTGATCAAAGGGAGGCTCGATGATGAATGTAATTTGCAAGTCAATATTTTCGCCCAATTATCGTTCTCAAAGTAAACGTTCTCAAACTAATCTTTATGTACTAAAAGGGAATACCAAGTGAAGAAAAACGTCGCGACGAAATCTTTATACGTTTAAGAAGTTCAAAAACGTGTATGTAGGCGAGAAAATATGATTAAGTTAAGCTTAAATTTATCAAGGAATTCTAAAAAAACATTACATTCATACTTCCACCTTCTACCACCGCACCTCTCGCCATCGGCGGGGAATTCATCCCCATACCTTGGAACCACAAAGGTCTCGCACTGTGCGCCTCCAAAGGAGTTTTCTTCCGCGAACGCTCAGGCTGTGGAATGAGCTCCCCGTTAAGGTTTTCCCTGGAGAGTATAGCATGGAGTTCTTCAAGAAGGGTGTGAAAAGATTCCTGCAGGGTCGGCAACGCGCGAGTAATACCCCTGGTGTTGCAAGCGTCCATAGGCGGCGGTAACCGCTGACCATCAGACGGACCGCATGCTTGTTTGCCACCCAAGTGGTATAAAAAAGAAAATCCAAGGCGACTTATGTAAGGTGATTCTCGCTCCGGCCGCCGTACCGAGCAGACGTATGCTCCCACCGCTCCCGCGCTCTGCGGCCGCTACGACCGGCTGAAGCCACACCCGCCGCTACGCAAATCGCCACGCGTTAGCTAGCCGCTACGCACCGCACGTGGTGATTGTTGGTCGCCTTTTTCAAGGCAACAACAATCACAATTCTTGTTTCTCGACAATAATATTTGTCCCCTTCTGGGAAAATCCATTGTTTCGTGGTCACTCGGTGGAAACCAAACGGTGCCAACGAAACCGAGTGGGGCGCTCACCCGTTGCGCTCTTAGCCTTGCCCCTTCAGGGTAAGGCTACAAACGGACGGGACCAGGTTCACCGGCCTTGGGGTCTACCCTAGTCGCGCCTGGTTATCACCCGCCTCCCACCCTTCCTATCCCTTACCTCCTATCCTCCGGTGTTAGTTTGGGCACTGTCCACGGACTAGTGCTCTCTACACCGGAACAGTCAGGAACCCGCTGCACAATAAGACTGGCAGCGGGAATACAAGCTTAGGGCTCACACCATAGGCACACTCACCTCCATGTCTACACCCGACAGGGAGGGTTCAGTACACACCCCCGGGACAACCCCCCGGGGATCGGTCTCCCAACGTTAAGTCACCAGGGGTTTCTTTGCGTGTTTCTTCCCCTGGGCGACCGCGCCTCGAAACACGTATCCCTTGCCCCACGTTTGCAACCACCATGTCCACAAGTATGGACCCCCAAGCCTCTCTGGCATTTCTCGCGCAGCTCTTAGAAGCCGTGCCCACCCTCCGACGTCAATTTGACGCATTCACCTGCGATGTAAACGCGGGCATCCCCACTGCCGAGGCGAAAGCAGCGCTGGACAAGAGCGCCATAATAGACGTCACAAATGAGGCCAACAAGTCTCAAGACTCCCCCTTGTCCCCCGACACTGTCATCGTGGACTCCGAAATGGAGTCACTTCAATCCGAGTCGTCCGAGGGCTCCTCGGATGAATTTACGCCCGTCACGGGCTCCAAGAAGTGCGCCAGACGCGCCAAAAAGAAGGAGGCCTTGACCTCACCTTCCCCCCCCCACTAAAGCCCCCAAGACCGTGCCCGTGCCCTCCGCCCAGTCCTCCCCGGTAGCGTGGCGTAACGCCCCCCCCCACCCCACCTCGACCTTCCCCGTGGAGGGCCCTCCCTTCGAGGGACTTTCCACCCCTCCCACAAGCGTCACCCCCGGTCCCCTCAGCGGCCCCGAGCCCGCAGATTACACCTCTGCCGTCGCTCTCCACCGCCAAACCTCAACAGCCCCAGCCCCAGGCTGCTACTCCCCCGCGTAGACCCCAGGCGGTCCAGCCCACTTCCTCCCCCTCTGAAACTTCCGCCAACATGGCATTCCTGGCGGATCTTTTCTCCACCGTCAACCTCTCAAGGGTTAACGAGATGGCACGAAGCCTCAGGGCCGTCCGGAAGGACCCTCTGGCCCTCCTCAAAGTGCTCGGCGACTACGCCGATGTATCAGAGTCCCTGGCTACCTTCTCGTCCAACCAATAATGGACTCAAACGTAAGCAGCAGAATCAAACCCCGATCACTTTCAATTGGCTACTTTAATGCCAACGGCATTCACAGCCAAAAGGAAGAGATCGCCGCGTTCCTCCGCGATAACAATATCGACGTTTTCTTAGTGCAGGAAACCTTCTTGAAAGCATCACACCGAGACCCTAGAATTGCAAACTACTGCGTAGTTCGCAATGATAGATCTCGATCCGCCCTCGGCGGTACTTTGATCTATTACAAGAGGTCCCTGCACTGTATCCCGATCCAACCACCAACCCTCTCCCACATAGAGACCTCGATCTGTCGATTAGGAATGACCGGCCATCAGCCGATCACGATAGTCTCTGCATACTGTTCCCCTGTTAACTCGACGGCCGATATCAAAGCTGATATCAAAGTCCTCATCAACCTCAGTAGCTCAGTTATTATCGCGGGTGACCTGAATGCCAAGAGTGATGCTTGGAACAGCCACTCACGAAATAACAGAGGACAATTGGAGGACCTCAGTGGCCTCCTCCAATTCGACGTCATTGCGCCTATGCACCCCACCCACTACCCCGAGAATATCAACCACCGACCGGACGTACTAGACATTGTGATCATCAAGAATGTAAACCTCCGTTTGCACTCGTTGAGCTCGCACGACGAATTAGATTCCGACCACCGACCTGTTACCTTAGCGCTCTCCCCCCGACTAGGCCCCCCGGAATCAGGTCAGCCCCCGCCTCAGAAAAAGATAACAGACTGGAGAAAACTGGAGGAACTCCTCAAGTCCTCTTCATCTGTTCACTTAGATAGTATCCCGCCCCTCATAGAGTCGGCAGCCGACACTCAAAAGGCGGTCGATTCCCTCACAGCTCACGTACAGTCAGCCGTGGACGCCTGTTCACGACAAGTTCCGGTGATGGAAGACCATCGCTGGAAACTTCCCGACGACGTGCGTGAACTGGTGACGGAAAAGAACGCCGCCCTCCGAGCGCATAGAGCTCACCCGACTGAAGCGAACCGCACCTTTCTGAGGTCACTCCAGCGCAATCTGAGATACCGCATGAAAGACCTGCGTGACGCTCGCTGGAACAAGTTCCTAGGGGAACTTGATCCGAGTCACTTGGCCTTTTGGCATCTCCAACGGAAACTTAAATCAGACAAAATCTCGTCTATGCCTCCACTCACTCGTCCAAATCAAGGGCCCGCCTTTGACGACGACGAGAAGTCCAAGTGCCTGGCCGACAGTCTCGAGGCTCAATGTACGCCCAGCACCTTGCCAGTAGATCAGCGCCACCTCAAGAAGGTGGACGCCGAGGTCGAAAGCAAACTATCCCACCAACCCTCCGAACACCCAGACCACCCTATCGCCCCAATCACGGTGGACGAAGTCCGGAAAGTGATCAAGGATCTTCACCCCAGGAAAGCCCCAGGTCCCGACGGGATCGCTAATAGAGTTATCAAACTCTTCTCCCCTTATCTCATAGTTTTGCTCACTGCCATCTTCAATGCAGCACTGAGCAACAACTTTTTACCCCAATCCTGGAAAAGTGAAAAAAAAAACACTCTCTTCCCCCCATCCCATACGAGCAGGAGTCCCGCAAGGCTCAGTGCTCTCGCCACTCCTATTCACGCTTTATACTAGCGACATTCCCCTCCATAGACGAGTTAAAAGCGCTCTATTCGCCGATGATACGGCTATCTTCTACAAAGGTAGAACTCCCGAGGGAATTCACGACAACCTCCAAACCGCGGTCACAGCCCTGGGGCGGTGGTTCCGGAAGTGGAGAATTGAAGTGAACCCCACCAAAAGCGCAGCCATTCTATTCTGGAAAGGCCTCGAACGCCCACGGGTAGCCCCCATCACCCTCTTCGGCAAACCCATTCCTTGGGAAGAAAAAGCCAAATACCTGGGTGTGATCCTCGATCAACGCCTTTCTTTCCGTCACCACGTAAAGGCGGTACGCGCGCGAGCCGCCTTTGCGCTCGGTAGACTTCACAGCATGTTGAATGCACGAAGTAAACTCTCATTGAAATCCAAGGTGAGGATTTACACAACGTGCATTCGACCAATCATGACATATGCGGGTGTAGTGTTCGCACACACTAGCAAGTCAACACTTAACCCCCTGCAAGTGCTCCAAAGCCGGTTTCTCCGGAGAGCCACAGGTGCCCCGTGGTACATGCGTAATAGTCAACTCCACGTTGACCTCAAAGTCCCCACTATAAACCAGTTTTTGAAAAAACTGTCCAAACGTCATTTCGATTCTGCTGTAAATCACCCCAACCCCCTCGTCGTATCGGCCACCCGATACACTCCTTCCCTTATCTCGAAGATAAGGCGTCCAAGACACGCCGTCATCGAAACGGATGACGACATAACGGTCCTCCAGGACGCCCGACAAAAACATACCAACACTACACAAAACCGACCACTGTTCCGTCCTCGCCGGCGAGGCTCGACGCGAATAAGCCGTAATGTTCCCCCCCGACCCCCGCCGCAAACGCTGGCCCGCGCCGAGCCTGACGCGCAAATCCCGCCCCCAAATAATATTTAAATTAAATTACCAGTCCAGCCCAGCTCCCTTGCTCGCGATCCAGCAACGCCCTAAGCCGAGGTTCGTACCCCACAGGGGGTACCCTTAGCTGTGTTGCTTAGAAATAAAGTGCCTGGCTGGAGGCCTAGTCTCGCCATTGACCGGTTAAGTAGCAAAAGTTCCCGGAACTCACGCTACGAGAGACAATACAAAAAAAAAAAGGACTTATGTAACAACGTCACACACGATCATTACGGTGAAGGAAAACATCAAGAGGAAACCGGCATACGTTTGAGAAGAAATTGAAAGGCGTATATGTGTTGGCTTGAGTAACGGCGATGGACTCGCCATCTGTCACGTTGGCACCTAAAATATATTTCTGGCGGAAAGTGGGTGTGCGGGAACCATATACACCTGTGCCTATCTTCGGGGACCCTTCTGTGAAGGCGTGAGGATAGAATAAATTGATTTTTTGTCATTTCTAGTACCTACACTATATTATGGGCCCGCTATTTTGTTAGTGACATCGCGGGCGCGGGTTAATTCCATTAAAAGATTAACAAACCGCAGGAGCGTTGAGATCGCACTGAACATGCAAATGAACGCCACTGGGTTTTAACTTACATACATATCATCACGCCAAGTCCCTAACGGGGTAGGCAGAGAGTATAGAGCGCCAGTTCTCTCTAGACTTACATACCTCTTTCGCTTCGTCCACATTCATCAGTCTCTTCATACATTCTCGTCGGTTTCGAGTACTCTTAACGTTCCCGTCCTTGAGAGTCCGATCGATTTGATCCAGGTAGTTGGAGATTGGCCTTCCTCTGCCTCTTCTTGCACACACTTTTGCTTTGTATATCTGTTTCGTAAGAAAGATTTCTTGACTCATCCTTTCTATGTGTCCAAACCAACGTAACATGCCTTTCTTCATCTTTACAATCACGCCCTCATTCACGCCAGTTGATTTGCGAACTTCTTCTCAGGTTTTAACTTAACATGTTATATGAGAGCCGTGGTGGCTCAGTAGTTCAGGTAGTCGCCTGCAAAGTCAGATTTCAGGTTCGGCCCAGTGAACCATTTCTCCCGTTTCTTATTACCATTTTTGATTTTAGCCATTTAACTATATATATATCATCACGCTGATGCCGTCACGGGGTAGGCAGAGTAGGGCGCCATTTCTTACAAACATCTTATGCTTCATCCAAACTCATCAGGCTCCTTTATATGAGGAAACTGCCCGTTGGTGTCAAGTACTTTTGAGTTTTTGAGTGTCCTATCGATTTGATCTAGTTAGTTGGAACGTATGCCTTCTGTACTTCATGCCTTCCCACAAGAGTCCCCGAAGGGGTAGGCAGAGGTGTATAGGTAATACCCACACACCCACTTTCCGCCAGAGGTATATTAGGTGCCAACGCGACAGATGGCGAGTCTATCGCCGTTACTCAAGCACGGCCTTTGAATTTTTTTCTCAGACGTATGCAGGTTTCCTCTCGATGTTTTCCTTCACCGTAAAGCTCGTGGTGTGACTAATCACTGTACTTAAGTTTTAGAAAAACTCATTGGTACAGTCGGGATTCGAACTTGCGACCTTTGCGTCGCAGGCAACTGCTCGAACCACTCGGCCACCACGGCACTAGTCGGAGTAGTCATAGTTTTTTCATATACATAATACTGAACTATTAGAGCGATATTGGTAACAGAATCACAGAAAACTAAAACAATAATATTAAGTATGAACATATACGATGTCCGAATCGATAGATAAGCGTTCGGCAACCATTTGTCCGCCTAATAATGCTCGGTTCTCGGGTAGACATTGATAAATGGACCCAGATGCCGGGATGTCAGCAAGTCGGATTACAACTTATACCTACGAGTATCTTGTTTTTAGTTGCCGTTTTTCAGTTTTTTTTGTAATGTTCCGATTAAGACTATAGAGGACGTACCACCAAAATCATTATACAGAGTAGGGATTTGTCCAGAATACTATTTTAGTGCGTCTGCGTTAGTCTTTGGTGCGATTGATGTAGATTCGTACCTTTCGCACCCTGAATAGTGAGAGTGTAGGGAATACATTTATTGTTTATATTTGTTGTTGTATAAAAGTGTGTTTGCAATGGCACCAAAGCTATACAATAAACTCCCAAAGCAAATTAAACATTGCCAAAACATAAAAGAATTTAAAAATAAAGTTTTTAATTTACTTGTTGAGAAAGCATATTATACCATTAATGAATACCTAGTTGATAAGTTTTAATAATTTTAAGAAAGTTATATGATAACATTATAGAGCCGTCATTTAAGGAAACTTTCAACAATATATTTATTTTTATATATAATATGAGTAGTAGCATAAACTCGATATTAAATAATAATTCTTAAGATAGTGTTATAAATAATATATCATCTATTTTAAATATTTTGTATGCCTAGCGGCGGAACATAGCACCTATACCTGTGTAATTTAATACCATCTTATTTTCTATGTTCACGAAATAAATTATTTGATTTGATTTGATTTGATTTGATTTGATTTGTTTGACAAAGAAAATACATTGTACATAATTGTTCTCATTATATAGGTAATTGATTCCTACCGAGTTTCATCAATGTGAATACAAAATATTAACAAGAGACCGAATACTGTAGTAATTTAACACACACAGCCACAGTTTTTAACTTCTGCGGATGTCCTCGTTACGTTTAATTTCTGTGCCAAAACAGTGTTACCAAATTTATTTTTTTATTATTTTTTTATTTAATTTTTTTTAAATATTTTCGGCATTGTTGCCGGCGTTTTTATAATATCCACGGGCCGAAGCCAAGTGGCTATTATTTAAGAGTTGTTGTTCGTTGATGTCAAAGATCGATCTATTTGAAGGAATTTTCGGGTAATACGGCAAGTATTCAGTAAAAAAAAACTCTTATCTCTTAAAAGAAATACGAGAAATTTTAATAATGTTTACTAAGGCTTGGTTTGGGTAAAAAATTAATTCGGAAACGAACACAGGTCTACCTGGTAATTGTGAACCTAAATTATCCAGGGACCCAATCAGAATACACATCAAAGCTCTCTCTAAATCCTACGTCCGTAAGAACCGAAATAGTTTTCTTTTTTTATAAGAATTTATCTTGTGAATATTAAGTACATATTCACAAAACGAATAGCTTCCATTTATATATCCTCACGCCATCCCATGATGGTATGGCAGAGGTGTATAGGTAGTACCCACACACCCACTTTCCGCCAGCGATATATTATAGGGGCCAACGTAACAGATGGCGAGTCCATCACCGTTACTCAAGCACGACTATACATACGCCTTTGAATTGCTTCTCAGACGTATGCAGGCTTCCTCTCGATGTTTTCCTTCACCGTAAAGCTCGTGGCATGTCTAATCACTATTTACTGCGGAAATAATTGATATATATCAAACCGTGCCCGGGACTTCGTCCGCGTGGAATTTAACAAAAAATATATTTTTTATTCAGTAAATAAAAACAAGTTGCCTAATTTACTCATTTTTACGTCAGCTATCTTCCAGTGAACACCCGTAAAAATTGGTCAAGCCGTTTCAGCATGAAGCACTGTAAATACATGTTTGAATTTCTTCTCAAACGTTTGTAGCTTTTTCTCGATGTTTTCCTTCACCGTCAACTCATGATGTGAGTATTCAATCTATACAAAAAAAAATGTATAAGGCGAGTGTAAATTAAAATGTTGGAAGGGATAGACCTAGGCGGACATTTCAAGACCCAATCCGGGATGTCTTGAAAAAAGGCCAGGTCAAGAGTACCCTAAGCCGAAGAGCATGTATGAAGGGAATAATGAAAGTGGACGAAGCGAAACAAGTATGTAAGGATCGTAGCAAGTGGAAAGAAGAGGTCTCTACCCCTACGGGAAAGAGGCGTGATTATATGTATTTATGTAATTAGCTAGACAGGTCCATTTTATCGCATAGCTCTATGTAACTCATTCCTTGGAGGAAAATCAGATCATTATTATGTTTCCTGATAATCTTATTACTTTTGGAGCTATCACGTTGCTCCCATTTTCCTCCCCTATATACATATAATAACATATTCTGTTTTAATATGTTCCCGCCAACGGTGTGTTATATGAACATTCGGTGCGGACTAAACTCTATTTAGATACAGAAATGCAAATTGTTAATAATGTTTTCTGGAATATAAAATCAGTGTCGCTTTTAAATGAGTATTTTTTTATTGGGAAATAAAAACAGTTATCTATTAGAACTTAAGTTTAAGAACTATAACTACATAATTATGTTAAAATGTAACCCACATCAAATATCCACAACGTCATGTGACAGATTTCCTATACGCTTGATGTGCGCATACAAAGCTACCGTGATATTTTAGTGCAACATGAATCTTACTCAACAGTTATTATTGCTAACGCTAAGAGAGTCTAGAATCATGCGTTTAAATTTCACCCAACTGACTGCGAAAATATCAATATTCATAAATAAATATAAATATTGATCCAATTATTTTTACTTATTTGAGCCTACTTAGCTATGTAATGTATAAGATTTGTAAAACCCAATAAACGAGCTATCTCGCCTAAATCAAATTAGTAAGTAAGCAGAATGTACGGCATACCGGACAAACCTCAGTGGCTTTTGGTGTGCTTCACTGCAATTATTGTAGTATGTGTTCAATTAAATAAATAAAAGAAAAAATATATACATTGCCTACTAGGCAATGTATATATTTAGGCAATGCCTACATAGGCAAAGCTGTATAAGTAGTACCCACACCCACTTTCCGCCAGTAATATATTTTAGGTGCTAACGTGACAGATGGCGAGTCCATCGCCGTTTCTCCAGCACCACTATACATACACCTTAGAAGTTCTTCTCAGACGTATGCAGGTTTCCTTTCGATGTTTTCCTTCACCGTAAAGCTCTGACTGTGTGGTGTGACTAATCACTGTACTACAGCAAAATTCATTGGTACAGTCGGGATTCGAACTTGAAATCCTCTTGCAAGGCTCTCATACATCGCTGTAGCCCTCAGCCATCAGGCTCTTGCAGCCGAAGTTGGATTTTATATAAATAATAAATTACATTTTTTCTGAAGTTAAGTACATTGATTAGTCACACCACGAGCTTTACGGTGAAGGAAAACATCGAGAGGAAACCTGCATACGTCTGAGAAGAAATTCAAAGGCATATGTATAGTCGTGCTTGAGTAACGGCGATTGACTCGCCATCTGTCACGTTGGCACCTAATATACCTCTGGCGGAGAGTGGGTGTGTGGGTATTACCTATACACCTCTGCCTACCCCTTCGGGGACCCTTGTGGGAAGGCGTGAGGATTTTTTCAGCGTATCGGTATATTGTTGGAAGACGGTCCTCCAATATGCTTTGACGAGATCTCTGCATAAAACTAATATGTATTAGGTATTTTATTTTTAAGTTACTTTATTGCATGAAACTACGAGAGTAATGAACAAATTCGTCTTTTAACAACAAGACCGTGTGGCCTAATGGATAAGGCGTCGGACTTCGGATCCGAAGATTGCAGGTTCGAGTCCTGTCACGGTCGTCTTAACATACTAACGGCATATTTTTTTTTCTCTTCAATGACCGTAATTTGTAGCATATGCAAATATATTATTAAGGTAGTAATTATAATGATGTCTAGATATTTTTTTTGCTTTTTTTCAGGCAGGCTGAAAAGATAAATTTGCAAAAGGTCAAATTCTGTTTCATTAACATAATTATTATCCTGCTGAGTAGTTCTCCTTGGAAGACTTAACAGCCCTCTTGCGCTTCATTCAAATTCATCAATCTATTCATACATCTCACCGGTTTCGAATTCTGTTGTCGTTCTCATTCATGAGTGGTTGCGGAACGTCAATATGAGACCTCCTTTTTTCAGCCGATTTCGAGGTTCTAGAAACCTTACTCGCTGCGGTAACTTTAAGCGAAAAAAGCGACTTTAGTGTTACTTTAGCCTTAATAATCTAAAATAGAAGAATGCGAATCTTATGGCTAATTATTTGTTATGGAAAAAGTACATTTGGCGATGGACTCGCCATCTGTCACGTTGGCACCTAATATACCTCTGGCGGAAAGTGGGTGTGTGGGTATTACCTATACACCTCTGCCTACCCCTTCGGGGACCCTTGTGGGAAGGCGTGAGGATATATTATATTATTATTATTACATTTCAAATTGTGATATTCTTTTGTTTTTAAGTCTCGCACTGCGCGGTTCCAAAGGAGTTTTCATCCACGAACACTCAAACTGTGGAATGAGCTCCTTGTTGAGGTTTTCCCTGGAGAGTTCAGCATGGAGTTCTTCAAGAAGGGTGTGAAAGCATTCCTGCAGGGTCGGCAGCGCGCGAGCAATACCCCTGGTGTTGCAAGCGTCTATAGGCGGCGGTAACCGCTTACCATCAGGCGGACCGCACGCTTTCTTGCCACCCTTGTGGTATAAAAAAAACAATACAGAAATACTCGAATTAAATATATGTGTTATACAATTAGTATTTTAGAATACGTAGCATATTATAATATTTTAAGTTTTAACGCCAAATTAACAACTTATTTTAACATCGAGAGTACATTTTCTTACAAATTGGAGTAACGTATTTCATCACGAGTGTACCCCTTCTAGTATTAGTTCCAGATTCATTTTCTATTACTGCCTAATCCAGCCTCTATACATCCTACTCACTTCAATTATTCCTTTTGCTACCAACTGGCGATCATCGGTATGGGTTTTCCTAATTGAGTATTTCTATGGGTGCGAGCAGGACAGATGCCGTGTTCGAGGGAGAGCCAAAGTGGTAGCACTAAGTTTATGCTAGGGGAGGTTGAATAGCTGTGCTTTGATGAAATTGGGATCTTGTAATTATTTCGATAGGCAAAGATCACGTGTTCTAGATGTGCCCTCAGCAATTAAAGTTTTTTTTCTTTCCTTTCCTTTCTTTTTATTCATTGTCTTTCTTGTCTTTCTTTTCTTGCTTTTCTTTCTTTTCTTTATTTTCTTTCTTTTCTTTATTTTCTTTCTTTTATTAATTAAAGTACCAAAACGTCACACATAGAGCCTATACAATGACTTTAAAGTTCCTGCGGTGTTTTTTTAATCTTTCTACTAAGCAAATACTTTCCTTAAAAACATCAACAATTTCCTTAAATACGTTGAGTATTATAAAATCCTGTGAAAAATCCATTTGTTTTTTGTTATAAAAATCTGTACCTACATAACCTGTAAATTTGATAAACAATGTCAAAGTTATGTATATAAATAATGCTCATTTAAAATTAGCATAATTTATTACAGAACTAACAAAAAACAAGCTTTCAGGCGTAATAATTACTGAAAGTAACTTTTCAGGCGATAGCGGAGGTAATTAGCTAGACTAGAGCGGAGGATAACTTTTATGTGGATCCGTAAAGTAATTTGATGGGTTAACATATACTTATCAGTTTAATTAAGCATTCGACTTCGTAAAAGTCATCCCAGAAAGTTAATCACCGTACATTTTAACACATACAAGCAAAAACCCAATACCAAATATGATAATACTGAAAGAAGATGTAGTGACAAAAATTGAGAAAGGTATGCTGAGATGGTTTGGCCATGTCGAGAGAATGAATGAAGAACGATTGACGAAAAAAGTGTATAAGGCGAGTGTGGATGAAAGTGTTGGAAGGGGTAGACCTAGGCGGACGTTTCTAGACCAAATTAGGGACGTCTTGAAAAAAGGTCAGGTCAAGAGTACCCTAAACCGAAGAGCATGTATGAAGAGAATTATGAAAGTGGACGAAGCGAAAGAAGTATGTAAGAATCGTAGCCAGTGGAAAGAAGTGGTCTCTGCCTACCCCTACGGGAAAGAGGCGTGATTATATGTATGTATGTATGTATGTATAATTGTATGCCTAAGTACATTATCCATCTCATTTAATTGTGTCAACCAGTAATTCTGTAATATCTCTTTCTGGGGATAAGTGCTAAAGACTGCATCACCTTTTAGTACTAGTGCAGTAATTGTCTCACATTTATTTGTACCTATATCATAATTATATTTTATGTTCCTTATATAATGCTACTCACAAGGGTTCGAGGTACCAACGTTACAGATGGCGAGTCTGTCTTCTTAAACTTATGCAGGTTTCCTCTCGATGTTTTCCTTCGCCGTAAAGTTCATGGTGCGACTAATCACTGTACTTAAGATCAGAAAAACTCATTGGTACAGTCGGGATCTGAACTTGTAATCATTGTGTTTCGGCAACAGTTCCATTTGAAATTGTAACGTGTTTTTGCAAATTGAATGATTAGCAACTAGGTACCTTTATATTCGTCGATAGGATTCGTAGAGACGGTTTTGTTTTTATGATAAATTAAAGATAAAAATTTAAAATGTATAAATATATGCACGAAACTAATATTCTATAAATATTATAAAATTTAAAGGACAAATAGTACACTTAACAAAAGGTTCAAAGACCCCACATCCGGACACTTCACACCTTGTTTTAGTAAACATTAGGGATCCCTGTTTTTCGGAACGACAATGAACCTTGTACCTACCAGTTTCGACCTCGTGAGATAGCGTATACGATTCTTGTTTTTTTTTTATTTGAATGAATTTTTTTTTTTTAATCAAAATCAGTCCAACTTTTTACGAGTTCAGTAACATAAACATGTATAAAAGATATATCTAGTATTATCAGATATATTTGGAATGTCAACGTGATAGATGGCATGTCCATCGCTGTTACTCAAACACAACTATACATACGACTTTGAGGTTCTTCCCATACGTATGCAGGTTTTCTTTGGATGTTTCCTTCACCGTAATGCCGTGACTAGTCACGGTATTTAGTTCAGAAAAACCTCAGTTTCAGGCTACTCGAACCACATGGCCACCACGGCTAAATATCTTTTTTATTCCACAAGGGTGGCAAACAAGCATGCGGTCCGCCTGATGGACGCTTGCAACACCAGGGATATCACTCGCGCGTTGCCGACCCTGCAGGAATCTTTTCACACCCTTCTTGAAGAACTCCATGCTGTACTCTCCAGGGAATACCTCAACGGGGAGCTCATTCCACAGCCTGAGCGTTCACGGAAGAAAACTTCTTTGGAAGCGCACAGTGCGAGACCTTTGTGGTTCCAAGGTATGGGGATGAATTCCCCGTCGATGGTGAGAGGTGTGGTGGTAGAAGGTGGAAGTGGGCATCATGTCGAACAATTCTGCAGAACACTTCCCGTTATACAAGCGGTAGAACACACACAGGGAGGCAAAGTCTCTCCTCAGACTTAGTGATTACAAGCCGCTTGTGGCAATCATCGACAATTCTAACGGCGCGTTTCTGAACCGCGTCAAAAGGCCCTAGTTGGTATCCAGGGGCTCCAGCCCACAGGTGGCAGCAGTACTCCATATGTGGCCGAACTTGCGACTTATAAAGTTGCAGCCTTTGTTGCGGTGTGAAGTACTGCTTAGCTCTGTTGAGCACACCGAGCTTCCTCGACGCCAGCTTAGCCTTGTTCTCTAAATGACCACGGAACGTCGCTAGAAATAACGGAACCTTTTTACTCTTCGCCCTTTCACACCTAACGCTACTGTTTCCATTTTGTGTTGATTCACGTCGTATTGTTACTTAACAAGTGGACCGTGCACAAAAATGTACGGAAAAAATACTTAAAAAAATGTAAAACAATCTGATGGTACCGTTCGATGGGACTGCGATATCAGTAGCTAATCTTAAGCTAGAGAGCTGATATATATCCGTATCCTTTGTGTTAAAGCTCATTGCGTCTATTTGGCGTATGTGTGATTTCTATACATTTATGCATATATGTATCTATACAAGTATGTATATCGATGTCTAGTTCCAACTAGGTCAATTTGAGTGGAATTGTCCCAAGGTATTTATTATTATTATTATTTATCAGACAAATGCTTGTTTGCTACTCTTGTGGTATATCAAAAAAAAAACTAGTTGGATTCAAGTACTTTTAGCGTTCCCATCCTCTCTGCCTACCTCAAAGGTCGTGATGATATGTGTATATCATTGCATATGTTTATCTCGATGTTCTCTTTCAGAGGAAAGCTCGTTGTGTGATTTTGTAAACTCGTTTGTACAGTCGGTATTCAAACTTGCTATCTTCGCAGGCGACTCCCTCGAACCACAAAGCCATCCCGGGTTTCTGTTTTAAGCTGTACATCATTTTATTTTAAGTTTTGAGACATTTGGTACTGTTTAAACATAACAGAATCCACACTAAGTATTTACAACTCAACAACTGCAGTTTTATTAGATGATGCAGCCCAAAAATATTTGTTTTCAAGTGATAAATACAAAAAAACCCCAATTAGATCGGTTCGCAGTCAACTCTTTCAATTTTTATTAACTTGATAATAAAAGAGACGGCTTTATTATATATCGCTATGCCAGAGGGGGATGGCAGAACTTTATTTGAAGCTCACGATCGGTGCCCTGTGTTAAGTGTGACTAATTCGAAATTGTTTATTTTCAACGACAATTTGTCATTGACCTCTGAGGTTCTTCGTTTCTTTGTTTGAGGTTTTATTTTTCTAAAAAAGGACCGTATAATAAGGTGTGTTCGTAGGTAAATTCGTGCCTGAGAAAAGCGCAATGAACTCGTCACCTTTCACGTTGGCACTTATATATCTTCGGCATAAAGAGAGTCCGTCTTACACCTCTGCCTACTCCTTCGGGGACCCTTGTGGGAAAGCGTAAGGATATATAATAATTATTTTTTATAATATACTATGTCAGTTCAGTAAATAATTGATCGTTGTGCCAATTTTTATCCAATTTTGCTTCGTAGTTTCTTCCGTGGAAGAAGAACAAAGTACATCAACACAAAATATCCCATTTAAAATATTAACGGTTAAAGATTAATGACTGACTGCATTCATTTTTTTTTTATGATATACCAACCTATTGATAAATGAAATTGGGAATAAAATTAATTAGTTGTCATAAGTCACTTTAAGACTAATTTCATATTATTTAAAAAAATTACAACTCACAGATTTCTTTGTCTTTCAATAGTATCGCTTTACGCTGGAACAAAATACGTTTTCAACTTCAATTCCAACAAGACATTAGTCACCTAAATGTAATTTTATTAATGTCATTATCAAGATGATAAAAAACTCACAATTTTAGTCTTTTTAAAAATTTAAAAAGTAGAGGACTTGTTATAAGAAATACAATATCTTTTTGCTAATAGCTTTATTGCCTTTTTTATAGATATACGGAGGTACACTTGGCAAAGGTTTTTTTGCTTATACATGATAATCTACTTTATATTTGAGTCGTATCACATTCTAGTTTTTACAGATGTCATGATAATTACTCAATAAAGAAAGGTACATATCGTGATAAAATTTACGGGATATTTATATATATAATATATCCTCACGCCTTCCCACAAGGGTCCCCGAAGGGGTAGGCAGAGGTGTATAGGTAATACCCACACACCCACTTTCCGCCAGAGGTATATTAGGTGCCAACGTGACAGATGGCGAGTCCATCGCCGTTACTCAAGCACGACTATACATGCGCGTTTGAATTTCTTCTCAGACGTATGCAGGTTTCCTCTCGATGTTTTCCTTCACCGTAAAGCTCGTGGTGTGACTAATCACTGTACTTAAGTTCAGAAAAACTCATTGGTACAGTCGGGATTCGAACTTGCGACCTTTGCGTCGCAGGCAACTGCTCGAACCACTCGGCCACCACGGCTCTTTTTTACCACGACGGGATATTTCTTAAAAAAATATATATCTGGCGGAAAGTGGGTGTGTGGGTATTACCTATACACCTCTGCCTACCCCTTCGGGGACCCTTGTGGGAAGGCGTGAGGATGAAGCGATTGGTGTGCAGGATGAGAGATAAATAATAGGATCCAAATTCACTCACTTTCAAATGTTTATTGGAAGGAAAAATATGAAGGAGAAGTTTACAGGGTAGCACAGTACAAGCGGAAGAAGTGATATGCGATAGAACACAAGCGAATTTAAGGATGAAATAAAAGCAAGCACTAGATTTAGGTACTAGCAATGCGCGCGATCGTAAGCTGCGGATTTTAGCTAAGGCGACATGCGTCTCGCGTCAGATCGTAGTGAGGACTGGAATGCGCCGGCCCGGCCGCTGTCGGCAGGGGCTCGCAGGTAGATGCGCGGGCGCGCGGGCCGAGGCTCTAGGAAATATCTAATACAAATCAAAATATGCTTGTCGCTACGTATGTTAATTTACATATCTAATAATAGTTTTTATAACAATGTTCAGCCATATTTTATATATAAATATCTATGTATGTTAACATTATTAATATTTAACAAATAACAATATAATATGGTATATTATTTATTTATGCTATTTGTATATATTTATTTACTTACATACTGATAAAGATGTAGCATAGTAGGGACGCTACATCACCCCCCTCCAGACCGTGCTACGGGCGATAATAGTTAGGAAATCGAACCCTACGGCCCGAACGAGTTCTAATTTCAGTATCAGGTTGAATCTGACTTTCTGTTTGTGATGGTTCTGACTGTGAGTGAGTGTATTGTTGTGGTCGAGTGTATATTAATGTGCGGTCAGCGGCGTTTGGTGTTTGTTGCGTGGTGTCTGGGTCATTCATTACATAGGCCGGTTTTACACGGTCTATTGAGACTGTGACCTTTTTTCGCCCTACTTGCAAGGTGAAAACCTTATCTTCTCGCCGAATAACCTCATGTGGTCCGGTGTACGCTGGTTTCAAGGATCCACCGACAGTACAGTCACGCAAAAATACGTGAGTGCAAGTGGCTAAGTCCTTGAAAACAAACGTTCGCCTACTTACGCTATGGTTGGTAGCAGGCGAAGGCTGTAAGCTACGAACTATACTACGCAGTCTTGACGTGAATTGTGTCAAGTCAGTAGTACAGTCGTTCTTGGCTTCAAAAAATTCGCCTGGCAAACGTAGTGGCTCGCCGTAGACCAACTCGGCCGAAGACGTTTGTAGGTCTTCTTTAACAGCACTGCGAGTGCCCAACAACACAAGAGGCAAGATCTCGACCCAGTTCGTGCTGCCATGGCAGGCTATGGCCGCTTTAAGCTGCCTATGGAACCTTTCCACAAGACCATTACAAGATGGATGGTACGCAGTTGTACGCCGATGCTGGAATCCAGCAATTTGCGACAGACTCTTGAACAAAGCTGACTCGAACTGCGCCCCACGATCTGTGACTATGTCAGTAGGGCAGCCAAAACGCGAAATCCATCCACTCAAAAGGGCCTTTGCCACGTTCTCCGCAGTAATGTCTGCTAGAGGTATTGCCTCAGGCCAACGCGTGAAGCGATCGACGGCTGTAAGGCAATATCGATATCCCTGCGAGACTGGCAATGGTCCGACCAGGTCAATGTGGACAAATTGAAATCGAGCTGCTGGAAGCTTAAAGGAACCCATGGGTGTTGTAACATGCCGCGTTACCTTAGAACGCTGACACGCCAAGCAAGAGCGTACCCAATTCCTGCAGTCCCTTCGAATTCCAGGCCAAACGTACCTCTCTGAAACCAGCTTTGCCGTAGCATTGGCACCGGGGTGGCTCAAAGAGTGAAGGCTCTCGTAAATTTTTCTTCGGAAGCACTCGGGAACGAATGGCCTCAGGGTGCTATTGCTGTCATCACAAAACAGCTCCAAATTAGCCCCTGGAAGTCGCACCTTTTTAATGTGCAAAGAGCTCGTACCATCTTCAACGAGTTGCTTCAGTTCTGGGTCCGACTGCTGTGCTGTGGCCAACTGCTGGAAATTGACAGGCTGCGCGATTTCTTCGACCCGAGAGAGAGTATCTGCTACCACATTATTCTTACCAGATATGTGGCGGATATCGGTGGTAAACTGTGCAATCAGGTCCAAGTGGCGAAACTGTCTAGGAGAGCAGTTTTCTTTCCGATTGCAAAAGGCAAAAGTTAGCGGCTTGTGGTCTGTATAGATCACAAAGTCGCGCGCCTCGATCATGTGCCGGAAATATTTAACACTCTCGTAGATGGCGAGGAGTTCTCTATCATAGGGTGAGTACTTCTGTTGAGTAGAACTTAGCCTACGAGAGAAAAATGCAAGAGGCTGCCAGGTGTCCCCAGCGAGCTGCTGCAGAACTGACCCAATGGCGTTGTCAGAAGCGTCGGTTACCAGCGCGAGCTTGGCATTGCAATTAGGATGGGCTAACAAGGCGGCCTGACACAGACCTTCTTTGCAAGCCTCAAAAGCCGCAAGCTCCTTATCTGTAATAGCAACCGGATGTGAACCCTTTACCGAACCCGTTAGAAGAGCATTTAATTGCGCCTGGTGTTGTGCTGCACCGGGGATAAACCGCCGGTAAAAGTTCACCATTCCTAGGAACCTTCGTAACTGCCTTACTGTTTTGGGCATCGGGAAACTCTTAATAGCCTCCACCTTAGTTGGAAGAGGAGTGGTACCTGCGGCTGATATATGGTAACCTAGAAATGTGACCTCTGAGGCACCGAAAATACACTTACCAGTATTAATAACTATACCGTACTTCTGGAGCCTTGCAAACAACTGATGAAGGTGGTCTTCGTGAGTCGCCTGGTCTTTGGAAAAGACTAAAAAATCATCCAAATATGAATACGTGAAATCCAGACCTCTGAGCATCTCGTCGACGAAGCGCTGGAACGTCTGTCCGGCGTTACGAAGTCCGAACGTCATGAACGGAAATTCATAAAGACCGAACGGCGTTGTTATAGCGGTCTTCGCGATGTCATCCGGGTGAACAGGGATCTGGTTATAAGCCTTAACCAGGTCAATGGTTGAAAACACGGAGCAACCTGAGAGACTGTGAGAAAAGTCGTGAATGTGTTTTATGGGGTACCTGTCTGGAATGGTTCGCGAGTTAAGCATTCTGTAATCTCCACACGGTCGCCATCCATTCTCCTTTTTAGGGGCGAGGTGAAGTGGTGATGCCCATGGCGATTCCGATGGTCGACAAGTACCATTCTGAAGCATGGCTTCGAATTCTGACTTGGCTATTTTCAGTTTCTCTGGTGCTAATCTACGTGGTGTACATGAAACGGGTGGCCCAGGTGTGGTACGAATATGATGAACAGTATTGTGTGGTGGTGTGCGGTGTATACCAGGAGGTCGCGTAACCTCTGGATATTTGGCTAGTATGTCATGATATACAGAGTTACCAGATATTACCTTCACTGATAAAATATCGTCTTTGATGCGGGCAGGCAAACCTACTGTCGCGAGCATAGTGTTAGAGTCAATTAAGCGTTTGTTACGAACATCTACAATAAGGTTGTAATATGAAAGAAAATCTACACCTATTATTGCCTTCGTAACATCGGCAACAATAAACCGCCAAGTAAAGTCGCGGCGTAAGCCTAGTCTTAGAACTAAGTGAGCATACCCGTAAGTATTAATAACAGTTCCGTTTGCCGCACACAGTTCGTAATTTGTTTTAACACGCCTATCCTTTATCATCGATTTAGGAAACACACACAAGTCACTTCCAGTGTCCACCAAAAATTGCACTTTACTACCTTGATCCGTGACGAATAAGCGACCGGCACCTGGGCAGTCGTCGGCCGCCATTACCGACTGCCTGCGGCGTTTCCCGCGAAGTCGCAGGGCTTCACACACTTATGCGCCTTAGGTCCAAACTGGCTATGGTACCAGCAGATCGGGAACTTCCTGTAGCTGGACTTCGACCTTGTGGAAGCAGAGCGGCCGCGCTGACGATGGTAGGTCGGCTTCTGTCTCGAACGTGACATTTTGTCATTCCTGTCCATCCTCGCAGTTAGCGCTTCAATCTGCTTGGTAAGCATCACGATAGGATCGTTGCTTGCCGAAGGTTTCGCTGGTGATGACGCCGACGCAACATGGGGACTGACTGTGACGATATCTAATATTTTGTCAGCTAGCTCAGATACCTCTTCAAGTGTTGACTTGGTCTGCGATGCGACGATAGCTTGTACGTTGCTGGGAAGTCGACTGGTCCAGAGAGTACGAATGAAGTCGCCTGGAACGCCTGGTCCTGCAAGGTTCGTCAGGTGTCGTAAGAACTGTGACGGCTTCCTGTCACCAAGCTCCTCGGAAGTCAGCAGCTGCTGCACCTGCTTTTCACGAGATGCAGTGAGTCTCTTTATCAGCTCCGTCTTTACACGGGTGTACTTATCCGGTGATTGCGGTTCCTTGATGATGTCTTCCACTAAATCAGCATAGGCCGGGTCAAGACCGGACATCATGAGGTGGTATTTAGTGGATTCTCGCGTAACATTTGCTAATGCAAATTGACTCTCCAGCGATTCGAACCACAGCCATGGTTTCGTTGCATAAAATGGAGGTACTCGCACAGAAACGTGGTTCACAGATTCTTCGCTACCAATGTTTCCACCACCGCTACCGCTGTTCTCCGTCATGGTGTTCTGATAAGGGGGTCACCAATGAAGCGATTGGTGTGCAGGATGAGAGATAAATAATAGGATCCAAATTCACTCACTTTCAAATGTTTATTGGAAGGAAAAATATGAAGGAGAAGTTTACAGGGTAGCACAGTACAAGCGGAAGAAGTGATATGCGATAGAACACAAGCGAATTTAAGGATGAAATAAAAGCAAGCACTAGATTTAGGTACTAGCAATGCGCGCGATCGTAAGCTGCGGATTTTAGCTAAGGCGACATGCGTCTCGCGTCAGATCGTAGTGAGGACTGGAATGCGCCGGCCCGGCCGCTGTCGGCAGGGGCTCGCAGGTAGATGCGCGGGCGCGCGGGCCGAGGCTCTAGGAAATATCTAATACAAATCAAAATATGCTTGTCGCTACGTATGTTAATTTACATATCTAATAATAGTTTTTATAACAATGTTCAGCCATATTTTATATATAAATATCTATGTATGTTAACATTATTAATATTTAACAAATAACAATATAATATGGTATATTATTTATTTATGCTATTTGTATATATTTATTTACTTACATACTGATAAAGATGTAGCATAGTAGGGACGCTACAAGGATATATTATATATTTCAATTATATTTTTTTAAATTATGTTTTTGCTGCAAACTATATTTTTACCTTCGAACAAGGATCTCCGGACGGGTAGGCAGAGGTGTGTTGTAAATTTAACAATTACTTCTGTATCGTGTTTGTATAGAATATAGGTACGTATATATATACATACGTATAGTCTATGTATAGTATAGCCTTTGGGCTTCTTCTCAAAAGTATACTGGATTCCACTCGATGTTTTCCTTCACCGTACTAATAATATTCGATCTCGCCCACCAGCTCTAAGTGTAGAAAATGCGTAATATATTTGATGAAATTTAAAATTTAGGTAACACAAGGTTTCATGATCTAAATTATGTTTCATCACATCACATTGTCAACTTTCTAAACTTTCTTATGAAGATATTTCTGCAACAATAGGTAACATTAGAGCCGTGGTGGCCGAGTGGTTCGAGCAGTTTCCTGCGACACAAGGATCGCAAGTTCGAATCCCGACTGTACCAATGAGTTTTTCCGAACTTAAGTACAGTGATTAGTCACACCACGAGCTGTACGGTGAAGGAAAACATCGAGAGGAAACCTGCATACGTCTGAGAAGAAATTCTAAGGCGTATGTATAGTCGTGCTTGAGTAACGGCGATGGACTCGCTATCTGTCACGTTGGCACCTAATATACCTCAGGCGGAAAGTGGGTGTGTGGGTATTACCTAAACACCTCTGCCTACCCCTTTGGGGACCCTTGTGGGAAGGCGTGAGGATATATATAAACATTATTTGTAACGCACTAAGCGAACTACAAATTGTCAACTCGCATCTAAGTTCGAAAATGCGACGCAGGTAACCCCAATTCCGACATAAAGTGCAAAGTTACTTCGCAGCGTTGAAACAACCAACGAGTAATGTTGCTTACTACTTAATATCTTTATCACTTCCTAAAGAAGTTATTTTATCATTGTATGGTGAGTTATTAACAAGAAGTGATGGCAACACCGACGGTAGCCCACACTTAATCGATTCCCTAAAGTTTATCCCAACCTGAACCTCAGTTGCTTATAATACAAGTGTCTGTTTGTATATCACTTATATACTTAATTAGATGAGCCGTAGTGGCCGAGTGTTTCTAGTAGTTGCCTGAAACACAAAGATTGCAAGTTCCATTTCCGACTGTGCCAATGAGCTTTTCTGAACTTAAGTGCGGTGATTAGTGCTGTTATTACTGTGCCAGACATGTCGCAAAGGGTGTCGGGTGAAGTGGTAGTCTGTTCTGTAATTGTTTGTTTTATTGTGTGTATTTGTAATTTATCTGTACTAACCTAGTAGATAAGCCTATGTTTACTAACAAGAAATGGATTTAGATATCTGATAAATAAATAAATTATTATTATTATTATTAGTCACACAACGAGCTTTACGGTGGTGGAAAACAGCAAAAGGGATCCTGCATACGTCCGAGAAGCAATTCAATGGCGTATGTATGTATAGCCGTGCTTGAGTTTCGGCGATGGACTCGCCATCTGACACGTACGCACCCAATAGGCGAAAAGTGGGAGTATGGTAACCTGTACACCTCTGCTTACCTCTTCGGAGAACCTAGAGAAATGGCACCACACGGGAGTATGTAACAATGTATGTAACATTGTTACATACTCCCAAGCGACCTGGCTTTTTCCAACATTTTATCATCGTATTTTTACGTTAAGAAATCCATGAATCACTGTGTCTATTGGCGAACATACAGACAGACATGCGTGACGGGGTGACTATGTTTAATAATATTTAGTACTCACTTAATCGATTGCGAACAAATTGTAATTTATAACATACGTCGCTGCTTCATCGTTATGTTAAAGAAGTGAGTACTCCACTTCCTATACCAGTACAAAACCAACTCTCTTCCCGACAAAGTTGATGTATGAAAATGAAATTGCTCGTTCACTCTTTGACAGGCACGTGCCAGGAATGTGCAAAGTGAAATAAAAAAAGAAACGCGACGCAGACGTGAGCCTCAGGCACACAGGTAAATAAATATGCTTCGGTTATTTGGTTACTTTCATATCGGCTTGTATGTGATTTTTTTCTTTTACACTAAGGTGTTTTTTAACCCCTGCATACGTGATACGTTCCTATAGAACAAGTCGGTTTTTTTATGTAGATTTTATTTTTATTTTGTGTCGTTCATCTCCAGACCCTCATTAGAAGGCGTGAAAATTTGACGATTCACAAGTTACTAAATCCAAATAACAACTTAAGACAACGTCTCGAGACTGCCAAAATGTATCACGTTTATTACAAAATATGTATTTATTTGTGGTGGTTTGAGTAGTTGCCGGCGACACAAAGATCGCAAGTTCGAATCCCGCCTGTACCAATGAGTTTTTCTGAACTTAAGTACAGTGATTAGTTACACCACGAGCTTTACGGTGAAGGAAAACATCGAGAGGAAACCTGCATACGTCTGAGAAGCAATTCAAAGGCGTATGTATAGTCGTGCTTGAGTAACGGCGATGGACTCGCTATCTGTCACGTTGGCAACTCAAATATATCTCTGGCGGAAAGTGTGTGTGGGTACTGCCTATACACCTCTGGCTACGTGTGAAGATTCACAAATTACTAAATCCAAATAAGTAGACTGCCCAAATGTATTGCTTCAATAACAAGATATGTATTTATTTATCTGGAATCGTGTAGTATGCCGCTGTTTGTGTCATCGGGGCCTCTTCCTACACGTGATTACACTATCACACGATTATACAGGTTTGTCCGGTGCTCGAAGTTAGGGAGACTTTACACAGTCCTATATATTTTTTAGCAATAAATAAAGCAAACATCGAAATGAAAAATGCATAAATTTGTATATAAACTTACAGTATATACAGAGACTAGCTTATGCCCGCGGCTTCGCCCGCGTGTAGTTCGAAAAAATAGCTACAATATTTTCCTATCGGCTCAGCCGTTTTGCCGTGAAAGAACCGCAAACATGCAAACTAACAAACTTTCACACTTATAATATTAGTAGGAAGTAAGATAAGATAAGATAAGATAAGATATATCATCACAAGGACTCGGTCCTTTACTGGGTAGGCATAGAGAATAGAGCGCCAGTTCTCTCTAGACTTGCATACCTCTTTCGCTTCGTCCACATTCATTAGTCTCTTCACACATGCCCGCCGGTTTCGGTATTTTTGATTTTATATATATTCACCTGTCTGTGTTTGTTAATCTTCGTCTTCTGCTCATTCCCTGTACCTTCCTTCAAAGATATTTTAAGCTTGTCATGTCGTATCTAGTAAAGTATAATGTTAATAAAACCTTAAATATGCCATACAAGCATATGGACTGCCCAATAAGGTAGCTTTATCCAGTACGAATACCAGGGTGAGGGAGGTATCACCCGACCTTATGATGGGCGGAAAAGCTGTGCTAATAGGTAAAGAGAGTAATGAGTACTCTACAAGCATTTTTTTTATATTTATCTCCTGATATTTTGTATTTCCGGATAGTGTAGTGCCCCTTAACAGTCAAAAGTGAATACAGTAATTATTACCGGTTTTTAATGTAAAGTTCGTTTAAAGTGAAGCGCCTCGTATAATATTATAATTTAATTAATCCCACGGTAATGGTGCAGGTGCCTAATAAAATGATTTTTTGTAATCGTTGACGTGTACAGTCACGAGCATACAGGAATGGGCGTTCTATTGATTTTATGATTTTTTTATATATCTTTTGCAATCAATATTATTTTGCATAGTTTGTTAACTTACATTTTCGTTACATTATTTAACTGTTCAACATATTTTGGAGCGTCTGAACAATTTATGGCGAACTTATTGATTCAATCTAGAGATTAAATAATTAAAAAGTTACAGTGAGTACTAGACGTAGCAGAGAAAGACTCCACCAACAAAAAATATTACGTTACAAATTAAAATCGGGCGAACCCGTGGCGCACAGTTTATGCAAGTATGCACATAGTTATTTTCTCGAATTACACAAGCAAAATCGCGTGCAACTCCAAAGCTGTCATTTTATAGTTGGGTTCACAAAGATAGTGTTTTGTTTAATTTATTGGTACAAGTAAAGATTAGTCAAAGTTTTAATTAGTGGAAATATATAGTATATGCTGATTTGTTCACTCCATTTGTGAGAACGAAGTAGGGTGATGATTGGATATTGTTTTATTACTATACTACCACTACGCCCCGGCTTCGTACGGGTATTTTTTTATTACATTTCGTTTCGTTTTCCATGAAAGTTCCTAGGTGGCTCGACTTTTTCCAACATTTCAACAATTATCGTCATATTTCAAACAATTTACACAAAACCTATAAATAATCCACCTAAATGAACCGAAACGAATTTGTTTTAGTTATCACGAACAGACGTGAACAGACAGACTGACATACACAACTTTGTTTAGGAATATGTAGTGAAGTTTCACGGTTACTGCGTTGGATTTACGAATTCCAATATAAAAAGTTTTCCTCGTTTTTAAGGTCCCATAACATAAGGTACTCAATAGCTCGCTGAGGGTCGGAATACGGCCCGATTTAAATTGTATAGAAATAAATTTGGTTCATCAAGGTGACTTCTGTCTTCTCAGACGTATGCAGGTTTCCTCTCGATGTTTTCCTTCACCGTTCGAATTAAATGAAATTATTAAATTAAATGAAATTATTAAATTAAATTAAATTATTAAATTATTAAATTAAATATCATTATTAAATTAAATTAAATTATTAAATTAAATTACATTATTAAATTGAATTAAATTATTAAATTAAATTAAATCATTAAATTAAATTATTAAATGTAATTAAATTATTAAATTAAATTAAATTATTTAATTAAATTAAATTATTTAATTAAATTAAATAAAATTAAATTATTAAATTAAATTTAATTATTAAATTAAATTATTAAATTAAACTTAATTATTAAATTAAATTATTAAATTAAACTTAATTATGAAATGAAATTAAATTAAACTAAATTATGATATTAAATTAAATATGAAATAAAAATAAATTTAATTTTATTATGAAATTAAATTGGATTATGAAATTTAATTAAATTAAATTATGAAATTTGTTAAATAATGAAATTGAATTAAATAATGAAATGCACGTGAATATATATCTCCGGAAAAAAGTCTGCGGGTACTACACACCTCTGCCTACTCTTTCGGATAACATTGCGGGAAGGTGTAAAGGTATATTGGCACAAACTAATACTTATGATTATTACACAAATGACTCCATCAGCGGGGATCGAACCCACAACCTTTAGTTTCACAGACTACTAGCATTATGAGTAAAATTCCTTAGTCTATTCTGCGTCTACTAATGCGCACTCCTTATCCAAATAAAAAAAGTTTTTTTTTCTACACATCTCTGTGCAGTCAATTCTATTCATTTCTATTTCGAATAGCACCTGCCAGCGCTGACCAATAGGAGCGCTCCAATGTCTAAACCAGATTTATTGATAAACTCTCTGTTTAATACAATTAAATGGTATGGGCTGTTCGTTTATTGAGGGCTGTTGTGTCATTTTGATTCTGTTTTTAAATCAGAGAAACATCAGACACTAAAGGATAGGAACATCAAGGGTACTCGAAATTGGCTAGCATGGAGAGATTGATGGATATGGACGAAGCGAAAGAGGCATATAAGTTAGAAAGAGAACTGGCGCAGAGAATAAAGCGCCAGTTCTCTCTAGACTTACATACCCCACATTCATAAGTCTCTTCACACATGCTCGTCAGTCGTTGACTGTCCGATCGATTTGATCTAGGTAGTTGGAACGTAGTCTTCCTCTGCATTTTCTTGCGTACACTTTCGCTTTGTATATCTGGTTCGTCAATCTTTCTTCACTCATCTTTCACGAGGAAGTCAAATCTGTAAACACTCTCTTAAAAGTATTCAGCAAATACACGCTTTGTTTTTTGCAAATGTCCACAATACTACTGCTCCAGAAGTGTTCAATATACATGAATTGAGCACAAAGCCTTCTTTTAACAATTGTTACAGAACCAGGAGATTTTCCTGCAATTCAATAATGCATTTAGTAAAGGTCCTAATATTTGGATAAGGCATTAACACAAAGAAAATAAGGAACAACCTTATTGCAAAATCTTTTTTTTTTTTTTTTTTTTTTGTATTGTCTCTCGTAGCGTGAGTTCCGGGAACTTTTGCTACTTAACCGGTCAATAGCGAGACCTAGGCCTCCAGCCAGGCACTTTATTTCTAAGCAACACAGCTAAGGGCACCCCCTGTCGGGTACGAACCTCGGCTTAGGGCGTTGCTGGATCGCGAGCAAGGGAGCTGGGCTGGACTGGTAATTTTATTTAAATATTATTTGGGGGCGGGATTTGCGCGTCAGGCTCGGCGCGGGCCGGCGTTTGCGGCGGGAGTCGGGGGGGAACATTACGGCTTATTCGCGTCGAGCCTCGTCGGCGAGGACGGAACAGTGGGCGGTTTTGTGTAGTGTTGGTATGTTTTTGTCGGGCGTCCTGGAGGACCGTTATGTCGTCATCCGGTTCGATGACGGCATGTCTTGGACGCCTTATCTTCGAGATAAGGGAAGGAGTGTATCGGGCGGCCGATACGACGAGGGGGTTGGGGTGATTTACAGCAGAATCGAAATGGCGTTTGGACAGTTTTTTCAAAAACTGTTTTATAGTGGGGACTTTGAGGTCAACGTGGAGTTGACTATTACGCATGTACCACGGGGCACCTGTGGCTCTCCGGAGAAACCGGCTTTGGAGCACTTGCAAGGGGTTAAGTGTTGACTTGCTAGTGTGTGCGAACACTACACCCGCGTATGTCATGATTGGTCGAATGCACGTCATGTAAATCCTCACCTTGGAAACTTATTGCAAAAGAAAATAACCCTACTAATATAGTAATCGTAGTAATACCACACGATATTCAAAGAAAGCGACAGAAGATATCACATCCTGTTGTATGAAAGAGATGAATATATATTCCAGCATACAGATTGTTTAATTGCGTGGTAATTATAGTTTTTTTTTATTACTTGCAAAACATCAAACGCACCTTGCTAGCCTTGTGTTAAGACATTGGGTTAGCTGGATAAAGAAAGAGATGATCGCAATCCAAAGCGAATGGTGCTAATTATGGGGATGTGACAATAAGGAAGGCGTAATTTCGTAGGGAAAAATGCCGCATTCTATTATCAATGTTACTACACCTAGTACACCTTGGTAGAGACTTCATCGAGCGACATATTATCTTCCTGAAACTGTACCGTTTCAAAGATGAGAATGGAGAGATACTTGAATACGTTTGCGATGAAATTCAAAGCTTTATGCTTTAAAGTTCATGTACATCTGCCTACCCCTTGGGGGACCATAGTGGGAAGAATAGTGGGCAAGAAAATATATTCTATTACCACGACTGTATTGTTTTAATAACCTTAAAATATGCTGAGAACAATTATTTTACTCGTTCTGTCTCTCAAATTTGCACACATAAATAATAAGATTACAAAGCCCGTTCTCTTTAGACTTCTTTCTCTCTTCTTTCGCTACATCCAAATACATCAGCCTCTTCATAGATTCTTTTACATATATAAAATGGGGTACTCCTGTGTTCAAATATTTAAGGAATGTTACTATTTGAATATTTCGCGACCCAAGCCCAGAGATTATCTACATAATCTTATCGTACCATAAAAATATATACGCAAAAGACTATTTTCCTTCGGGTCCCGAAAATAATGCCGCTATAAATCTCTAGAAAGGTAGCGAATACAAAGCCAAAATAATATTTACGATTATAATATGGAATTCCAGAAGTCATCCGCTCGGGATTTCGCTTTTCAGGTAAATCATGGAGATTGTGCGTATGCATATAAAAATAAATACCTCGGGACAATTCCACATAAACTGACCTAGTCGCGAACTAAGAAATCCTCGTACTATTGGAACTGGACAACAATATACATACGTATATATATAGACAACTAAAATACATAGCACATCAATGACTAAGGTACAAATACTCGTGTTCATCATTACAAATATCTGCCCTCGTGGGGAATCGAGCTAGCGACCCTAAGTTTTGCAGTCAGAAGCTCTGACCACTAGACCATTTGATTTTACATTTATACATATAATCACGCCTCTTGTTGTTTCGCTTTATCCACTTTCATAATTCTCTTCATACATGCTCTTCGGTTTAGAGTACTGTTGACCTGGCCTTTTTTCAAGATGTCCTTGACTATTTGATTATATGCTTAAATATTGACTCGGAAGGATGAGTAAAGAAAGATTGTGAAAGCAGAGGCAGAGGAAGACCACGCTTTAACTACCTACTCTTATCAAATTGCTCGAGCTCGCCTTGCAACTCCAAGAAACCGGCCATCATGTATGAAGAGATCATGAATGTGGATGAAACGAAAAGAGTCAGTAAAATTAAAGAGAGCGGGAACTGTATTCTACTCTGATTATCCCGTGAGTGACACGGCGTGAGGATATGCAAGTATGTATGTATATAATATTAAGTTTAAACATATCACATATTTTGTCTATATAGTAAAGATTATTTGAGGTATGTGAAAAAGAGAATGTTCTCTTAGAAAATATTAATACTCGAATTATTCGAATAGAATTTGAAGTTATTCCATTTGTAAAACAAACATATGACAACTTTTTTAGTACAAAAGCAATAGTTAACAGGGATTTCCTCGCGTAAAAAGTAAGAAAAGGTTGTAAACATTAATGTAAAAGATAAAATAGAAAGGCAAACTTTGCCCGTTATTAAGAATTTAACACGTATTGCGGTCAAATCACAGTTTCGGTGTATCCCCCGGAGAAATCATCGAACGCTGGGGGCGGATTGGAAAAGATATTTCAAATATGGAAGAGAAAGGTTATGTGGATTTCTAAAACTATCGATATCGGTACATTTATGTAATTAAATAAGATTTATTTTCTCATGCCTTCTTAGAAGATCAGCAGAGGTTTTGTCATTAACATCATCTGTTATGGTATCTAGATAACTTATTAAAAATAAGTAAAACAATAAGCCTTTGCAAAAACAATATTTACTGACTAGTTGTGCTCCCCGATTTCACCCTCGTTTAAATTATATAAATATGATAAAGTCATAGCTCGTTTAGCCTGGATAATGTAGCTTTACATAGATTAAGAGATATAAAAAAAAATATTTAGTACATTTGAAAAAGGTTGATCAATGATGATGAAACTTAAATCATAAGATGTAAGAGATAAATCACATAAAATATAAAATATTATTTTTTAATAATAATATTATGTTAATATCCTCACGCCTTCCCACAAGGGTCTGGAAGGGATAGTCAGAAGCGTATAGGTAGTATTCACACACACACACTTTTTCCAGACATATATCTTAGGTGCCAACGTGACAGATGGCGACTCCATCACCGTTACTCAAGCACGACTATAAATACGCCTTTGAATTTCTTTGCAAACGTATGCAGGCATTGCCCCGCTGATTTCCTTCGCCGTTAAGCTCTGTACTTAAGTTCAGAAAAACTCATTGGTACAGTCGGGATTCGAACGCAACAATCTTCGTTGCAGGCAACTACTCGAACCACTCGGCCACCACGGCTCTATACTTTGTACTTATGTAAAAGTTATCGATATCTTTCCATCACTAAAGTTGGCACAAAAAAGTACCTACCTGTATTTATTCGTAAACTTTTAAATAATAAAACAGGTAGCGACAGTCTACGGCAATATAGAAGCGGTTTATACTACCTGAATTCTAATCTAAATAATTTATCCAGGTACTTTCTGATTAGTTCAAAACTCTCGCTGCTAACTGAAATGATGCGGTCTCAAACTTTTTAGTAACAATTAAATCGGAGGCGTATAATAAAATGTATATAAACATTATTTATGTAAGTCGTTTTTCTTTGTACTTTAAGTATTTTTTCCGTACATAATATCTAACTCTCAAGGACGGGAACGTTAAGAGTACTCGAAACCGACGGGCATGCATGAAGACACTGATGAATGTGGACGAAGCGAAAGAGGTATGTAAGTCTAGGGAGAACTGGCGCTCTATACTCTTTGCCTACCCCGTTAGGGACTCGGCGTGATGATATGTATGTATGTATAATATCTAACATACCACGAACTTTTCGCTGAAATGAAACGCCTGCATAAGTCTGAGAAGGAACTCAAAGACGTAAAGTTTCTTTCCGGCGAAAAGTGGATGCTATTACGTCAGCCTATCCCTTTGTGACAGGCTGTAGCAAAACGTTAGGAAAATTTCAAACAAAGATGTTTCAAGCATTAATTAAAGCACATGATTTTTACAGGTACCTTCCACGTTAGAAAAAACGTTAGCGCAAAAAGAGCTCTGTTTTTATTTGCAATCTCGTAATTACATATTTGGCACGGCACCGTATTCCAACCGTAATTCCTTTAGGTTTTTTAATTAGCGCAGCGGGACTGTAAAAGGGAATGCACCAATTGGGTATTTCGGGTCAAAGCAATTAAGCTTCATTTTATTTTATGCCAGTGCCAAAATTTGAAAAAAGAACTTGAATGGCCGCCAACGTTCCTGCGTTAGATTAACTGATGTTAAAAGTTGGCTACCCCTGGCGCCTGGCCAGTTATCTTGGCTTGACTGATTTATATGGCCGTGGATGACCCGCTGAACCGAAATTTGTTTTTTTCTTAGTCCAACCTCCTATTTTTTTTGTATTGTCTCTCGTAGCGTGAGTTCCGGGAACTTTTGCTACTTAACCGGTCAATGGCGAGACCTAGGCCTCCAGCCAGGCACTTTAGTACTAAGCAACACAGCTAAGGGCACACCCTGTGGGGAACGAACCTCGGCTTAGGGCGTTGCTGGATCGCGAGCAAGGGAGCTGGGCTGGACTGTTAATTTTATTTAAATATTATTTGGGGGCGGGATTTGCGTGTCTGGCTCGGCTCGAGCCGGCGTTTGCGGCGGGGGTCGGGGGGGGAACATTACGGCTTATTCGCGTCGAGCCTCGCCGGCGAGGGTCCGACCTCCTACTACTGACTACTTTATATTGAGTTAAATAACAGCAGTGCTGGCCGAGTCCGTCGAGTACCGTCAGCAACACAAAGATAACAAGTTCCAAACTCGACTGTACCTATGAGTTTCTGTCAAATAAAATACTTACAGTGATTAATCACACCACGAGCTTTACGGTGAAGACAAACATCGATATGAAACCTGCAAACGTTTGTAAGACATGTCTATAGTCGAGCCCGAGAAACGACGATGGATTCGCCATCTGTCACGTTGGCACCTTAAATATATCGTCTATATATTCCGTTCAGTAATTTTTGCATCAAAAATCAGAAAACATTCTTACAAACTTATGCATTAATTATATCAGACTATTATATCAGATTATTACATCAGACTGGCAGAATCATTGAACTCCTTCAAGAAACTTTTATTCGAATACTATTTTTCTTTATAACTTATACATATGTAAGTATATTTATGTATATGTTATTGTATGTGTATAAAATAGGTATATGTTTCGTATTTATTTATTTAGATTGCTTAGTATATGTATATTATAGTAAATATGTATATAATTATTATCATCCGCTCAACTATCACACCTACCTTTTTTTCTCTATTTCTTTTCTCTCTTCACTTGGTTGCCTGGAAGAGATCGCTTTTGCGATAAGGCCGCCTATTGTGCCTATTACATGTTATTCTCTGTCTTTTTGTCATCCTATTTGTTTGTATGTGTGTGTGTACAATAAAGAATATTATTATTATTATTATTATTATTATATCTTCACGCTTTCCCGTATTACCCACACGCCCATTTTCTGCCAGAGATATATTGTATGTGTGGGTAATGGTAAATAGGATATATATCCTCACGCCTTCCCACAAGGGTCCCTGTAGTCCATCGCCGTTACTCAAGCACGACTATACATACGCCTTTGAGTTGCTTCTCAGACGTATGCAGGTTTCCTCTCGATGGTTTCCTTCACCGTAAAGCTCGTGGTGTGACTAAAAGATATATGTATTTTATTTTATTTTATTTTGTTTTTATTATATCTATATCCAGGGAGAACTTGCGCTCTATACTCTCTGCCTACCCCGTTAGGGACTTGGCGTGATGATTTAGATAATATTATACAATAATGTGAATCTTTTGAAAATGTTTCCCTTTTGTCCCAAATTCCAGGTGTAATAATAGATCTCACACCTCAAGATGGATGGCGGTAGATAATGCTATATGTTTACAAAAACAACGCAACGGCTACTGTAATTACGTCGGCCATTACCTATTTGATGCGGTCGTCACGTGGCGCGAGAAATTTCTAAAGCCTGTACGGGTGCCCGAAAGTACAGGTAGCCTTTATAATATTTGCTTTTATTAACTTTTATTAACGTAACCACGAGCTTTACGGTGAAGGAAAACATCGTGAGGAAACCTGCATACGTCTGGGAAGAAATTCAAAGGCGTATAGTCGTGCTTGAGTAACGGCGATGGACTCGCCATCTGTCACGTAGACACTTAATATACCTCTGGCGGAAAGTGGGTGTGTGGGTATTACCCATACACCTCTGCCTACCCCTTCGGGGACCCTTGTGGGAAGGCGTGAGGATATTATTTTATTTTTTTTATTATATTAACGTTGTAAAAATCAAGAAAGGTATGTTACGTTTGTGTGAAGAATGGCGAAACAGATACACAATACTAAGTGTTATTAGGCAGAAAAATCACAAAACATCATCATCATATCTTCACGCCGAGTCCCTAACGGGGTAGGCAGAGAGTATAGAGCGCCAGTCCTCTCTAGACTTACATATCTCTTTCGCTTCGTCTTCATACATGCTCGTCGGTTTCGAGTACTCTTGACGTTCCCGTCCTTGAGCGCCCGATAGATTTGATCCAGGCAGATGGAACGTGGTCTTCCTCTGCCTCTTCACACACTTTTGCTTTGTATATCTGTTTCTTTCTTGACTCATCCTTTCCCAAACAAAAATTTAAATCAAAATATTTTATTTCACATAGGCCTAGATGGGTTGCGTTGGTCGTTTCCATGGAGAAGAACCGGCAAGAAACTCCATTGTTGAGGAGGACCTTGGGTCAACTACCTTTACCAAATTTAAAATACAGTATTCAAATTGGCGAACATTCATGAAGAAACAGACGAAAGTGGATTACACGAATGAGGCCTGTAAGTCTAAAAACAATTGGTGCTCTACGCTATCTGCATACCCCGTGTAATCTTCGGATTCGAATGAGGGATAAATCGGCGTGATATTATATGTATGTAATATTTCGTGTGTATGAGTCGTAGTGGCTAAGTGAATTATTTTCTCTGAACTGTAGGTACAGTGTGAATAAACCATGAGCTTTACGGTGAAGGAAAACATCGAGAAGAAATCAGCATACGTTTAAGAACAAATTATAAGGCGTATGTATTGGCGTGACGATTACTTGTTAAGAAATTGTAAGTATTTAAAATAAAACAAATGAAGATAGTAACTCTCACGCCTTCCCCAAAGGGGTAGGCAGAGGTGTATAGGTAGTACCCACACACCCACTTTCCGCCAGAGATATATTTTAGGCGCCGTTACTCGAGCACGACTATACACACGCCGTTTCCTTCACCGTAAAGCTCATGGGGTGACTAATCACTATACTTAAATTGAGAAAAACTCACTGGTACAGTCAGGATTTGACCTTGCTATCTTTGTGTTACAAGCTACTACTCGAACCACTCGGCCACCATGGCTCTTGATGATGATAACTCAATCTTTTACAATAATGTTTCGTACAAACAGTATCTCCCACCCGTACCAGATAGTACAACAACAAAGTTATTACATAAAATGTATCCACAATTGAATTAAGATAGCATCATTAAGCCTGCGGTCCTCTCCGACACAAGATGAAAACATCACATTTGTAGCGTCCCTACTATGCTACATCTTTATTAGTATGTAAGTAAATAAATATATACAAATAGCATAAATAAATAATATACCATATTATATTGTTATTTGTTAAATATTAATAATGTTAACATACATAGATATTTATATATAAAATATGGCTGAACATTGTTATAAAAACTATTATTAGATATGTAAATTAACATACGTAGCGACAAGCATATTTTGATTTGTATTAGATATTTCCTAGAGCCTCGGCCCGCGCGCCCGCGCATCTACCTGCGAGCCCCTGCCGACAGCGGCCGGGCCGGCGCATTCCAGTCCTCACTACGATCTGACGCGAGACGCATGTCGCCTTAGCTAAAATCCGCAGCTTACGATCGCGCGCATTGCTAGTACCTAAATCTAGTGCTTGCTTTTATTTCATCCTTAAATTCGCTTGTGTTCTATCGCATATCACTTCTTCCGCTTGTACTGTGCTACCCTGTAAACTTCTCCTTCATATTTTTCCTTCCAATAAACATTTGAAAGTGAGTGAATTTGGATCCTATTATTTATCTCTCATCCTGCACACCAATCGCTTCATTGGTGACCCCCTTATCAGAACACCATGACGGAGAACAGCGGTAGCGGTGGTGGAAACATTGGTAGCGAAGAATCTGTGAACCACGTTTCTGTGCGAGTACCTCCATTTTATGCAACGAAACCATGGCTGTGGTTCGAATCGCTGGAGAGTCAATTTGCATTAGCAAATGTTACGCGAGAATCCACTAAATACCACCTCATGATGTCCGGTCTTGACCCGGCCTATGCTGATTTAGTGGAAGACATCATCAAGGAACCGCAATCACCGGATAAGTACACCCGTGTAAAGACGGAGCTGATAAAGAGACTCACTGCATCTCGTGAAAAGCAGGTGCAGCAGCTGCTGACTTCCGAGGAGCTTGGTGACAGGAAGCCGTCACAGTTCTTACGACACCTGACGAACCTTGCAGGACCAGGCGTTCCAGGCGACTTCATTCGTACTCTCTGGACCAGTCGACTTCCCAGCAACGTACAAGCTATCGTCGCATCGCAGACCAAGTCAACACTTGAAGAGGTATCTGAGCTAGCTGACAAAATATTAGATATCGTCACAGTCAGTCCCCATGTTGCGTCGGCGTCATCACCAGCGAAACCTTCGGCAAGCAACGATCCTATCGTGATGCTTACCAAGCAGATTGAAGCGCTAACTGCGAGGATGGACAGGAATGACAGAATGTCACGTTCGAGACAGAAGCCGACCTACCATCGTCAGCGCGGCCGCTCTGCTTCCACAAGGTCGAAGTCCAGCTACAGGAAGTTCCCGATCTGCTGGTACCATAGCCAGTTTGGACCTAAGGCGCATAAGTGTGTGAAGCCCTGCGACTTCGCGGGAAACGCCGCAGGCAGTCGGTAATGGCGGCCGACGACTGCCCAGGTGCCGGTCGCTTATTCGTCACGGATCAAGGTAGTAAAGTGCAATTTTTGGTGGACACTGGAAGTGACTTGTGTGTGTTTCCTAAATCGATGATAAAGGATAGGCGTGTTAAAACAAATTACGAACTGTGTGCGGCAAACGGAACTGTTATTAATACTTACGGGTATGCTCACTTAGTTCTAAGACTAGGCTTACGCCGCGACTTTACTTGGCGGTTTATTGTTGCCGATGTTACGAAGGCAATAATAGGTGTAGATTTTCTTTCATATTACAACCTTTTACAGGCGCAATTAAATGCTCTTCTAACGGGTTCGGTAAAGGGTTCACATCCGGTTGCTATTACAGATAAGGAGCTTGCGGCTTTTGAGGCTTGCAAAGAAGGTCTGTGTCAGGCCGCCTTGTTAGCCCATCCTAATTGCAATGCCAAGCTCGCGCTGGTAACCGACGCTTCTGACAACGCCATTGGGTCAGTTCTGCAGCAGCTCGCTGGGGACACCTGGCAGCCTCTTGCATTTTTCTCTCGTAGGCTAAGTTCTACTCAACAGAAGTACTCACCCTATGATAGAGAACTCCTCGCCATCTACGAGAGTGTTAAATATTTCCGGCACATGATCGAGGCGCGCGACTTTGTGATCTATACAGACCACAAGCCGCTAACTTTTGCCTTTTGCAATCGGAAAGAAAACTGCTCTCCTAGACAGTTTCGCCACTTGGACCTGATTGCACAGTTTACCACCGATATCCGCCACATATCTGGTAAGAATAATGTGGTAGCAGATACTCTCTCTCGGGTCGAAGAAATCGCGCAGCCTGTCAATTTCGAGCAGTTGGCCACAGCACAGCAGTCGGACCCAGAACTGAAGCAACTCGTTGAAGATGGTACGAGCTCTTTGCACATTAAAAAGGTGCGACTTCCAGGGGCTAATTTGGAGCTGTTTTGTGATGACAGCAATAGCACCCTGAGGCCATTCGTTCCCGAGTGCTTCCGAAGAAAAATTTACGAGAGCCTTCACTCTTTGAGCCACCCCGGTGCCAATGCTACGGCAAAGCTGGTTTCAGAGAGGTACGTTTGGCCTGGAATTCGAAGGGACTGCAGGAATTGGGTACGCTCTTGCTTGGCGTGTCAGCGTTCTAAGGTAACGCGGCATGTTACAACACCCATGGGTTCCTTTAAGCTTCCAGCAGCTCGATTTCAATTTGTCCACATTGACCTGGTCGGACCATTGCCAGTCTCGCAGGGATATCGATATTGCCTTACAGCCGTCGATCGCTTCACGCGTTGGCCTGAGGCAATACCTCTAGCAGACATTACTGCGGAGAACGTGGCAAAGGCCCTTTTGAGTGGATGGATTTCGCGTTTTGGCTGCCCTACTGACATAGTCACAGATCGTGGGGCGCAGTTCGAGTCAGCTTTGTTCAAGAGTCTGTCGCAAATTGCTGGATTCCAGCATCGGCGTACAACTGCGTACCATCCATCTTGTAATGGTCTTGTGGAAAGGTTCCATAGGCAGCTTAAAGCGGCCATAGCCTGCCATGGCAGCACGAACTGGGTCGAGATCTTGCCTCTTGTGTTGTTGGGCACTCGCAGTGCTGTTAAAGAAGACCTACAAACGTCTTCGGCCGAGTTGGTCTACGGCGAGCCACTACGTTTGCCAGGCGAATTTTTTGAAGCCAAGAACGACTGTACTACTGACTTGACACAATTCACGTCAAGACTGCGTAGTATAGTTCGTAGCTTACAGCCTTCGCCTGCTACCAACCATAGCGTAAGTAGGCGAACGTTTGTTTTCAAGGACTTAGCCACTTGCACTCACGTATTTTTGCGTGACTGTACTGTCGGTGGATCCTTGAAACCAGCGTACACCGGACCACATGAGGTTATTCGGCGAGAAGATAAGGTTTTCACCTTGCAAGTAGGGCGAAAAAAGGTCACAGTCTCAATAGACCGTGTAAAACCGGCCTATGTAATGAATGACCCAGACACCACGCAACAAACACCAAACGCCGCTGACCGCACATTAATATACACTCGACCACAACAATACACTCACTCACAGTCAGAACCATCACAAACAGAAAGTCAGATTCAACCTGATACTGAAATTAGAACTCGTTCGGGCCGTAGGGTTCGATTTCCTAACTATTATCGCCCGTAGCACGGTCTGGAGGGGGGTGATGTAGCGTCCCTACTATGCTACATCTTTATTAGTATGTAAGTAAATAAATATATACAAATAGCATAAATAAATAATATACCATATTATATTGTTATTTGTTAAATATTAATAATGTTAACATACATAGATATTTATATATAAAATATGGCTGAACATTGTTATAAAAACTATTATTAGATATGTAAATTAACATACGTAGCGACAAGCATATTTTGATTTGTATTAGATATTTCCTAGAGCCTCGGCCCGCGCGCCCGCGCATCTACCTGCGAGCCCCTGCCGACAGCGGCCGGGCCGGCGCATTCCAGTCCTCACTACGATCTGACGCGAGACGCATGTCGCCTTAGCTAAAATCCGCAGCTTACGATCGCGCGCATTGCTAGTACCTAAATCTAGTGCTTGCTTTTATTTCATCCTTAAATTCGCTTGTGTTCTATCGCATATCACTTCTTCCGCTTGTACTGTGCTACCCTGTAAACTTCTCCTTCATATTTTTCCTTCCAATAAACATTTGAAAGTGAGTGAATTTGGATCCTATTATTTATCTCTCATCCTGCATACCAATCGCTTCACATTCGATTCGAAAAAACTCGCGAAGAGTTAATCTTTGAGAAATTCCATTGGAATATTATTGTATTTAGGTATTGGCTATTCCTAGCGACTTTGTGGACTATAAATAAATAAATACCTTGGGACAATAACACACAAATTAACTTAGCCTCAAATTAAGCAAAGCTTGTATTAAGGTAACTAGACATCAATACATTTACTTATATAGATATATATATACAAAAATACTATGACATTCAAGATTAAACTACAAATACTCATGTTCATCACAAATATTTGCCCTCGAGCCCGTCGTGATTCGACTTAAAATGTTTGAGTTGCAGATGATTACTCGAACCAATCGGTCACCAGGGCTTACCAGCGTTAAATATTTAAAAATTGTGGTAATTTACTTCTTCCATAAAAATCATTTAAATAATAAAACACAAGAAAACGGGGTAGGTTAAGAGAGTAGAGCGCCAGTTCTCTCGAGACTTCTGTCGCTTCATCCGCATTTATCAGACTCGGCGTGATGATATTAAGTATATAAAACCAAAAAACATATACCCATTTAAATTTATATGAGCAGCCTAGGCATTAAAACGTAGCGGACAACTAGAGCAATTTAAGATGATAGAAGGCAGTGTATTATTTACCTGAAATTTTTATTATTTTTTGTACTAAAAAGTTGGCAACAAGCTTACGGCTTGTGTGACACAAAACAGATGGATGTTACCAATTGGTGGACGTGAACAGACTGGGGCATAGCCCTTTGGGGACTGTTTTGGGAGGCGTGTAAAACATTAAGCAAGAGCCGTGGTGGCCGATTGGTTCGAATAGTTGCCTGCGACACAAAGATCGCTAGCTCGAATCCCGACTGTACCAATGAGTTTTTTTCAACTTAAGTACATTGACTAGTCACATCAAGAGCTTTACGGTTCAGGAAAACATCGAGAGGAAACCTGCATTCGCTTGAGAGGAAATTCAAAGGCGTATGTATAGTTGCTTGAGTAAGAGCAATCTGTTACGTTAGCACCTAAAATATATCTCTGGCGGCAAGTCAAGTGGGTGGGGCCGGTAACTATAGTACGAAGGAGTGGGGATGAAAATATTCTTATATTATATATTGAACTTAAAAGCATACCTGCCATTACCAGCAGCAAAAATGCGAGACTTGGCATCCTACTAGCTGTAATCGATGTCGTATTTTTTGCTCGTTTGTTCAAATTCTGTCACACGGAACATCTATCACAGGACAAGCCGCACCGAATGAAAAGGACTTAATACCTTATTATCTGGGATAAAGTATGTTACACGAATGAGGTTTGTAGACCGGGCCCTATTACGTTTGCCAATAAATCTACCGCGAAGACATTTGACAGTCTACCCTCCTGGGATCTGTAGGTAGTACCTACGTCTCTCAATACCTATTGTGTAACGTTATCAAGATCTGTAATTCCTAACTTTTTAAATTTCTTTTGTAAAGGTTTTAATCAAGTATCCTTCAAAAAGTATCTATTTCAATATGTATATGCGAAAATCCCTTTGCTAATAACATAAAAAAATATTTTGAAAATAGAACATTTCTAGAATAGAACAGAACAATATATGTCTGGCGAAAGGTGGATGGGTGGGTTTGTGGTACATTTCTAGAAGTTGTAGGGTGTTGAGATTATATATCCTCATGACGATGCAATAAAACAAATAGCTCTAAGAATTACATTATTAAAGGGAGTAATACTCACTTCAAAACATGGTTTGTGGGTTATTTTAGAAACTATTAACAAGATAAAAACTAATTAGATTCTACGTACCTTTATCGTTACAGCAGAATAATAAATTGGCAAACTAGAATGTTGTCCTTTTAAAATTTTATTGAAAATGAGAGCAACAAAGCAATAGATTTGAGCAACTGTCTAATCTTAGGCAGCCTGTATATAAAAATTTTTCGTCGTTCATTATATAGTGTAATGTAAGGTTTGATTAATTTGGATTGGTTTATTCATTTTCATTTATTATGATTTATTTTGATCTGTTATGTTTTATTTTGATTTATTTTGATTTATTATGATTTATTTTGATAATTTTAGCTTATTCTTAATGTTGATTTGATTTGGAATTTGTAATGTATGGATTTTGGTATCTAAAATAAACTAATTATTATTATTATTATTATCCTCGGAAAAACTCAACATTCACAGATAGACCAATAGGTGGCGCTGCAATCGTATTGAAATGTATGATAGGGTTCAACCGCGGGGTCGCTCTTCCTTCCTTCTTAAACATATGTTTGAAGAAGATTGGTCCGGCTCCTTCAAAATAATTTCCTTTACCATAAAGCTCATAGTGTCATCAATCGCTGTACTTAAGTTCAGAATAACTAATTGGTACGGTAGCGGTTCAAACTTGTAATCTTTAAGGTGCAACTCGAACCACCCAGCCAACGCTGTTTTTAATTAAAGGAGATAAAAACACCTATTACCAGAGATCTTCAATAGCCTAAGCGGTTGATAACAAAACTTTGAACCGTATAAACTGTGTCGCCTTTACCTCAAGGAGCCTTTACGACAACATTGTTTGATCTTCAAAACAAGGAATGTAAAAACAAAACAAACTATCAGATAGCGAGCCAGTGAGCGGAAAATAGACTATTATCCTTAGAGGCCGGTACTCAGAAATCAATTATCTTAGCACGCAGTGTTTGCTTGCTGGAAAACGTTTTGTATAAGTAGATTTCGTAGTTGAATGTACATAAAGCTTGAATATTTGTATTTAATACCGACCACACTGTTCTAATCCATCGCTAATATTGAAAACTAGCCGTGCCGCGTGACTTTATCCTCTGGTAAACAGAGAAAATACTGTTAAGTTTCTAATATAAAAGTTAGCCAAAGCTACTCCTTTTTACAGCAGCAATCTGTCCCGTTAAAACCTCCGCCGGTCTAGCCGCCAGACAGAGAGACAAATATTGTAATAAATCATATTTTGGTATATGTACCGTGTGTAGTCGTACTTGAGTAACGGCGACGGACTCCCCATCTGTCACGTTGGCATTTAAAATATATATATCTGGCAGAAAGTGGACGTTTGGGTCATTCCTACATACGTCTGTCCTACCCCTTCGGGGACCCTTGTGGGAAGGCGTGAGGATATTCCAAATTTATCTGTTAGTGGTCCCATTGTTCTAATTGAAAAAAAATACTAGTTGAATGAAAGTGGCTTTCCGGACCGCGGTCCTGGTCACAAAAAGGTACCTTTCTAATATTTAGGTAAGCTGTCTTAATTATTATTATTTAACAACGTATTTTGATCCGAATTCGCGTTGATGTATACTAATATTATAAAGAGGAAACATTTGTATTTTTGTTTGTAGTGAATAAACTCAAAAACTACTGCACCGATTTAAAAAATTATTCCACCATTGAAAAGCTACATTCACCCTGAGACATTTATTGCTAGTAAAGATTATTAAAACAAACGCGGGAGAAACCGCGACACAGCTAGTCTATATAAAAAAAAAGTAGTAATGCTGGTTTCAGAACCATTTGCATTTTTTACACCGTGTTCAGTTTTGCGTGATCACAAGGTAATTGATTTCTTCAAAACACATAAAAAACTACAAATAGTAGAATGGTAAGTAAAACACCGTTAGGTTGGTATGTTTCGTTGTTGGCATCGTAATAGAAGACAAAAAAAGCTTTTAAATTCATTTCTTACTGGAATTGTAACGGTTAACACGTACAATAACAGATGGCCGTCTAGTCTAGTGGTTAGAGCTCTGACTGCAAACTTGAGGTCGCAGGTTTGAATCCCGCTGAGGACTGATATTTGTGTGATGAACGCGAGTACTTGTACCTTTGTCTTAGATAGCCTATGTATTTATGTATATATATATATCTATATAAGTAAATATATCGTTGTCTAGTTAACATAACACAAGCTTTGCTTAATTTGGGACTAGGACAATTTGTGTGGAAAAAAATAACCTTGAATGCTTGAACTTTCCACCTCCCACAAGGTAATCCAAAAGAAAAGCTAGAAGTGTTTCAATCCTATTTTTTGATATATCAAAGTGCAAGCATGACAGATGGCTCGTGGTGTGATAAATATTTGTATTGTACTTAATACAGAACGTCAAGAGTACTCGAAACGAGCATGTATGAAGAGACTAAAGAATGTGGACGAAGCGAAAAAGGTATGTAAGTCTAGAGAGAACTGGCGCTCCATACTCTCTGCCTACCCCATTTGGGACTCGGCGTAATGAGTTGGGGTTCGAACTTGCTATCTTGATTTTGCAAGCTACTTCTAAACTCAATCAGCTTATATCAGAACGGCAAGGACTGTAAAAAAAATTTAATTACAATTTTGCTTGTGAAAATGAAACTGAACGAAAGATCTTCATGGAATAGCTATAGTACAAGTTGGAACTCTGCAGAAACAAAAGATTGCAGGTCGAATCCCGATTGTGACAATGAGTCGCTTTGCATTTAAGTATGGTGACTAATCTCAACGCGAGATTAGCGGCTAAAGAAAACATCGAGAAGATACCTGCAAGCGTTTGAGGAGAAATTCAAAAACGTATGTAATAGTCAAGCTTGGGAAACGGCGATGCACTCGCCACGTTGGCACCTAAATATGATACTCTCTGACGAAATATGAAAACACTGCCTACCCCTTCGAGGACCCTTGTGGAAAGGCGTCAATATAAACTTATAAACACTAGCCTTAGTAAACATTGAACAACAATTCGGAATTGAATGGCTAACCACTTACTTTGCTGTTGAGCGTTACATAAATATCAGAGGTCACTGTTTGAATAAGTAAAAGGGACCCTCTATCGTATATAAGCCTGTTTGCCCTTACCTATTTAGTTATAGATTAAAACGCGCTATTTTGTTTAAGAGTCAATGAAGTGCCAACCCTACTGTGAGAAGAAGGCTAGAACTAATCTTTATTATTTTTCATTATGTTTCATGATCACATCTTATTAATTGATTTATCTTATTTAGTGATAATTATTAAGAATTAATATTTAAAGTGTTTTATCGCTCATATTTCCCTGAATGAATGAGTTTCTATGAAATTAACGGCACCTAAGGACACGATTGAAACATAAGGGCTGCGTTAAACGCAGACGAAGTCTCGGGTTATACTATTACTTACACAATCATAGGTGGACAAGGGCGATAACCGAATGGTGGCCAAGAAACAGAAGACGACAGACGGGCAGACCACCCGCCCGCTGGGCCGATGACATCGCTATGGTGGCTGGAAAACTGTGGTGGAGACTGGCTCAGGACCGATAACACTGGCGTAGAACCGGGGAGGCCTATACCCAGCAGTGGGTGCATGTGGGCTGATAATGATGATGATGATGATGAATTGTATAATCTGTAATCAATACCTTACAAGAGCCGTGGTGGCCGAGTGGTTCGAGCAGTTGCCTGCGACATAAAGATCGCAAGTTCGAATCCCGACTGTACCAATGAGTTTTTCTGAACTTAAGTACAGTGATTACCTAGTCACGAGCTTTACGGTGAAGGAAAACATCGTGAGGAAACCTGCATGCGTCTGAGAAAAAATTCAAAGGCGTATGTATAGCCGTGCTTGAGTAACGGCGATAGACTCGCCATCTGTCACGTTGGCACCTAATATACCTCTGACGGAAAGTGGGTGTGTGGGTATTACCTATACACCTCTGCCTACCCCTTCGGGGACCCTTGTGGGAAGGCGTGAGGACATATTATATTGTATTATTAATACCTTACAATGAAACTAACTACTAACTCCTACTACCTGCAATAGGTAGCTGTGTTATAATAGATACCAACGGAGTGGCGCAATGGTGACCTTTGACACGGGTTTACCATTTCCCACAGTTTGCATTTACTATTACTTACTGTAAGTCCACCAATGTAACTATAGATTTGTGAAGAAATAATAAATGATTAATTATGAATATTAAATCATCACGCCAAGACCCTCAACAGGATGACAGAAAGAGTACAGCGCAAGTCCTGCTCGACATATTTCTATCGCATCAAACACATTCATCAGCCTCTTCGTACCTACATACTCGCAGGATTAGAGTAATTTTCATTTAGGAGTAGATAAAAATATCTACGATCTTACCCTTTATCTCTTTCTCTATTTAATGATAATGGAGTTTGCGGAATATATTTTTCTCCTTACCCGTAAACTTCAAACATTTCGGTAAGTTCTAAGTAAAGAGACGATACTCAAAGAAAAGTAAATTTAACGAACACAGCTTATTAAAAGCAAAAAGAAAATGATCAAATCGTTTGATATCTTTCTTCCTATGATACAATGGATAGAAGACTAACAAAAGAGCAGACCTTACAAAGAGATACTTCCAATAACATTATTTTACCCATCAAGTAGCACGTACACTAATAGGGCTACCAACGAGATAAATAAAAAATATGCGTGTATTTGTACTATAAAGAGTGCCCGCAAGAAAGCCCGCTTCCCTTACAAGTACTATTGCTAAATTTAGTGGAAAACATAAATTAAAAGCGATAAATTTCGCTCTTAGAATCAGCGTTGCTATCCAGCGTGGAGAGTGCTGCTAGTCTTCTTGGCACGTGACAAATATTGAATCTGTAAGTAGTTAGTTGTCTACTGTCTTTTTTAAATATTGTTAATTGATGTTATTATAAATACATTTAGGAACAAAACGAGGGATTTAAATTCACTAGCCGGCTTTACTGTATAATATGTTTGAGAAGCAATGCATGATAGCCATGCTAGAGAAACAGCGATGGTTACGCCATCTATTACGTTTTCAACTGAAATATATCTGCAACGAAAAGAGGCTACGGTTATACCCCTATCTACACATATAGAAGGTATAAACATATAATAATAATAATAATAATAATAATAATAACATACATATTAAAAGTACAATTGACGTACGCCGGATCGTCTACAAGCCCATAATCCCTGACCAATCGCCGTGAATATCGTTGTTGACAGCCCTAACCCCGACCAGCTTAGGGTCGTTTTGGAGAGAGGATGATATTAACACATCAGCTATCACGCGATCTGTCATCGAGCGAAACATATGGCATTACATTGTAGTGTACTGATACATTCCTTCATTCATACATACGCCTTTGAATTTTTTCTCAGACGCATGCAGGTTTCCTCACGATGTTTTCCTTCACCGTAAAGCTCGGGGTGTGACTAGGTAATCACTGTACTTAAGTTCAGAAAAACTCATTGGTACAGTCGGGATTCGAACTTGCGATCTTTGTGTCGCAGGCAACTACTCGAACCACACGGCCACTGCGGCTCGTAACTTATTTTAACATTAAAATACCCCTGGTAGTGCAAGCGTCCATAGGTGGCAGAAACCACATAACATCAGACGGACCGCATCTTTATTAAACAGATATAACACATATTTGTGGGATTGAATGCGCGCTCTTTATCTTGGCAGACAGGCTTATTGACCATTTGGCTATCAAGCCTTGCTATTATTTTATATATCTCCATCGATATTACGAACAGTATATCTATATGAGTTCAGTTGTAAGCCGTAAGCCCATCGACGGACTAGGTGGTGTTCAGGAAATCAAATTGATGATCAAATCCGGTCCTCTTGAACATTTCCCGTTATGAAACTAGACCGGCGCTCACTTAAGCGCTGCGAGTGATTCTAACTTAGCTACTTCAATTTAACTCGTTATCGTTGGCTTATTTCTTCGTGCGAATTGAATTGAGACGTCTCGATAAGTTAGTGAAGTCACCATTAAGTTTTACTGTGTAAGAAATTGCCAGCGATATACATTCATCTGGACAAGACGTACCTACAATTTCTAGACCAAATTAGGGACGTCGTCGGCCAGGTCAGGAGTACCCTAAACCGAAGAGCATTCATGAAGGGAATAATGAAAGTGGACGAAGCGAAAGAAGTATGTAAGGATCGTAGCAAGTGGAAAGAAGTGATCTCTGCCTACCGCTACGGGAAAGAGGCGTGATTGTATGTATGTATGTATGTACCTACCTCCCGATTATATTCAAGTAAAATTTAGTTTAACGTAGTTTTTTCTGTTACAAAAGGTATTATAAGTGATAATCCAGGTGCTAAGCTAAGTAGCTGTGTTGGCAGAGTTGTTCGAGTAGTTGCCTGCGACACAAAGATTGCAAGGTCGAATCCCGATTTACCAATGAGTTTTTCTGAACCTAAGTACAGTGATTAGTCACACAACGAGCTTTCGGTGAAGGAAAACATCGAGAGGAAACCTGCATATGTCTTAGAAGCAATTCAATGGCGTATGTATAGTCGTACTTAAGTAACGGCGGTGGACTGGCCATCTGTCACATTGGCCCCTAAAATATATCTCCGGCGGATAGTGGGTGTGTGGGTATTACCTATACACCTCTGCCTACCTCTTGGGGGAACCTTGTGGGAAGGCGTGCGAATATATATGACTGAATTGTATGTACCTTTACGCTCGAAACACTTCACTAAAACCATCCTAAGTCACCGATCTTCGTCCCGTTTTCCGATCCATTAACGTCTGTATCGTCTTTTCAGATCATCTAGTAAAGCTATAAATCGAATACACTCGTAAAATGTGAAACTATAATCTTTCCAAAAGGTCCATTAGAATATTAAGACCGACCTAAGGTTAGGGTTCAAAAGAACACTTTTCTCGAATAGAGAATCTAGGAGTGATTCTTGAAGTTGGAACCTTTTAATTTAACGATATTTTTTGTATAAAATTGTGTGAGTTTTTTTTTTTTTTTTTTATACAACAAGAGTGGCAAACAAGCATACGGCCCACCTGATGGGAAACGGTTACCGTAGCCTATTTACGCTCACGATACCGAAGTATCACTTGCGCGTTGCCACTCTGTGTTCGGAGAGTTATAGTGTGTTGACAGCATAATGGGTTTAATCCCTCTGCTTCCAACACAATGTAACAATCCACCCCCCTCCCCAAGGAGCTCATTACTGGAAACCTTGTTCACCGCGTAGGAACACAACACAATAAATTGTGTTATTTGGCTACGGACTTCTATAAGGTGGAGGTCCTGCCCCAGTCGGGCAGCTCCGAATTAGAACGGGAAACCCGTTATGCCCTACCTCTCTTAATTATATCAAAATCAAAATCTTTTTATTTCACATAGGCCCAGGTGGGCACTTATAAAACGTCGAAAAAGAAGCACGGTTCGGGTTGGTCACTTCCATGGAGAAGAACCGGCAAGAAACTCCATGGTTACTCTTTTCAAATCATTAGGCATATAAAATAACAATATTTTTTCGTTACAGCAATAGTACCCAAGTATGGGGGAACAACGTAGGCTATATAATAATATATCCTCACGCCTTCCCACTAGGGTCCCCGAAGGGGTATGCATAGGTGTATAGGTAATACCCTTAAACCAACTTTCCACCAAATAATATTTTAGGTGCCAACGTGACAGTTGGGGGGGTCTTCGCCATTACTCGAGCGTGACTATACATACGCCTTTGAATTGCTTCTCAGACGTATGCAGGTTTCCTCTCGATGTTTTCCTTCCTTGTATTAACAAGAATAAAACAATTAAAGAAATAATTATTCTTATTTCATAAGAATAATTATCTCATTAATTGTTAAATATAGAAACTTTATAATGTTTTAATTTCCCCTAGGCTATACAATATGTCACGGAAACATATCCTGAAACTTATCACAAAAGCCTCGAAGCCTGTATACGACCACTTTATATCTGTCCCTTAGAGTTTACGTCCGAAACCGTAAAAATAACATGAGCATAGTTCCCTACAAGGTTTACTGCGTAAACTTTCGGATATTTAGTATACAAATATTCTACTAATATTAAAAAGCCAATGTTTGTACCGCTTTCGTGCAAAATTACTACACGGAATTGGATAAAATTTTGCACAGAGATTGACCAATCAATTATCTCAATAAACGAAAAAAACTAAATGAATTAATTTATTCGCCAGAACACGGCTAGTTACATAATGTGATATTTAAATGTACATAGTGATTGAATCGTTCAGCCACATAATAATTTATTGGCATACTAATGTTTCCGTAGGTTATTTATTTATTATTATTATTATTTATTTTATTTATTATGGATACTAAACCTCTTAACTAAGTACAACTTACAACGTACAACAAGGCTAGTAAAAATTACAATTTATAAATCACAGTACCTTTTAAATAAATTCAATGGTTGCTCTCTGATTTCGATAGAGATTTTTTTTGAAAAAGGAAGTAGATTTTTGCGGTATTCCGCGATTCATAATTTCTGTGTGTGGTTTTTGTTATTACATAAGCAGTTATCTGTGTAAAACCTACGAATGAAATTAAATGTAACTTGAAGTTTAAGATAACATAGCAAGACTATTATAGTACAGAGCCTTTGTAGCCGAGTGGTTAAACAGGTCGACTGCAGAATCTCGATAACAGGATCGGGATGTTCATATATATATCCTGGTTTCGTTGATTTGGACATAAAGAAAGGATGAGTGAAGAAATATTGACGAAACATATATACAAAGCGAAAGTGTGTGCAAGAAGAGGCAGAGAAAGACCACGTTCCAAATACCTGGATCAAATCGATCGGATACTCAATACAAGGACGGAAACGTCAAGAGTACTCGAAACCGAAGAGCATGTATGACGTTTGAAAGTCTGACGTAAGAGAACATTCGCTCCACTCTCTCTGCCTAACCCGTAAGAGTCTCGGTTTGCTAATATGATGATGATGATGATGTATGACATCCCTGGAGAGCCCTACCACTCTTAAATTACTGGCGTTATCCGTGTGCCAATATTTTGAGATGAGTAGGGATGCTGTTGAATGAGACGATCTCTTAATGAAGGGGAAGGAAATAATTTGAATACGCTTCTCTTTAGACAAGCAGCTGTTAAATGCAGTTCGTTAAAAGCGTACTAAGTGAACTATGGTCAAACGTCAACGCGTGAGACACACCGTTGGGGAAACTGGGCAGCAAATAATTATTTATATTTACGCTATGTCATAAGGTTTCATAAGATATATTGTAAACAGATAATTTTAGTAATAAATGCCCTCGCACACATCATTATTGGCTATATAAACAGAGTGTGTGTTAGTATTAAGGCAAAAATTATGTACATTTTTGCAGTGAAATTTATGATTTATGAATTGTGGATCTAATGTCTAGTTTTCTTAAATAGGGAACAAGCATTTTTGAGCCTTCGCGCCTTGTCAAAGGAAAAGGGTAGGTAAGTAGTCTACCACAGCACAATCTTTTTCGGAGATGTATTTAAATGTCAACGTGACAGATCGCAAATCAAGTGCCGTTTTTTCTGACTTCTTTCTCAAACGTATCTTCACAATGTAATATTTCATCGTAAAATTTAAATCACTGTGCTTGGGTTCAGACAAAAGTTATTTAGTACAGTCGGATTCGAACTACGAACCTTCGCGTTGCAGTCGAGGTTGTTCGAACCACTTGGCTATCACGACGCATACTTAACCTTAAATAAGTTGAATACTAAGATTTTAAATAAAAAAGACGTTTAAATTTTATATTCCTTAGTTCGATTAAGTATGTGTCTGTGTGTAGAGAGTCACTGAACAAATTCGAATTTCAAATTGCGGCGCTCTTTTTCAAATTTCGTATTCGCGCTCTTGTACTCAAGGATGTGACAAAAACTTGATGTGCTTTGGAAAATGGGGTCTTTTCAACTTGAAACTTTTTTACAATGAAATTCTGAAAGACATTTACAAAATATATTCGAATATATGCAGTTCTAGAAGCATACTGATCATGTTGTTCCATTAGGGATGTAGAAGCTTCGATTTCATTCGAGAATAATTTAAAAACGAGTAAGTACTTGTTCAAAAATCGTACTAATAGACATATTACAAAAAGATTGTGAAAAAGTGAAAAAAAAAATATGTATAGATTTAAAATAGAATTTATTCAGTGAATCATTTTTTTAAGAAATTTAAATCAACGCCTCCACACACTTACTAAGTTAATAAACAAAAAATTTTAAAGTCTAACAAAAAATGACACCACTCCGTTTGAAAGTCAATAGACATTACTTTTCAAAAGTCAAAAGAATTTTTATAAACTCATTCAGTTTGAGCTCTTAGCTACTTAGTGTTAAAACTTTGATAGCAACATTACAAATGAAATATATTATCTCGTGACCTTTTAAGCAAAAACCAATTGTAAACTTGAATTTACGCCAGACAATACTTACTCTGTATTATGGCTACCTAGGACTTAATATATTAAATATATAATAATAGGATTTAAATATTTTTAGACAGAGCCTTGATGTAGAATCATATAATGTACATAATTATCATAGTCAACGATCAGTCGGGATTCAACCTTGTAATATTTGTTTAGCAGGCAACTACTCGAACCACTCGGCCAATACGGCTCATCTCTTTATCCATTCGAAAGTATTCATTATTGTTACCAAGCATGATTTAACCGCGGATTAGATTCCGCCTTCAATAAAAAAAATCAATACTATCAATACTTCCATCAGGGAAGCTGTGGTGGCCGATTGGTTCGAAGTAGTTGCCTGCGACACAAAGATCGCAGGTTCGAAGCCCGACTGTACCAAAGAGTTTTTCTAAACTAAAGTACAGTGATTAGTCTCACCACGAGCTTTACGGTGAAGGAAACCTGCATACGTCTGAGTAGCAATTCAAAGGCGTATGTATTAGTCGTGCTTGAGTAACGGCGATGGACTCGCCATCTGTCACGTTGGCACCTGAAATATATCTCTAGCGGAAAGTGGATGTGTGAGTACTACCTATACCTTTCTGCCTACCCCTTTGGGGACCCTTGTGGGAACGCGTGAGGATATATATACCACCGGGAAGTAGGTACACATTTCACACAAAGACATTCTCACGAACACACCATTGTTGTAGATAATATCAATAAAAAGTGTTGGAAAGCTCGTAACATTTAAATATACTTTAGTAACTGCAGTAAAATGCTTTGTCCACATTGTATCCGTTTTATTGTCATTTTGCGCGAGTTTTGAAAACGGCTTACCTTATTTAATAGTACATGGGCTCCGGTAACCATTTACCAACATAGTAGAGCGTCTCAAAATGTTGGCGTTGACTAAACTTCTCTATGGGCCTTACCTTGACTAGCTATTCTAATAATTCCTCAAGCAAAAGACCTTTATTAGCACTTTTAAAATATATCTCGCAAAACAACTGGCGTGAACGAGGGTGTGGTTGTAAAGATGAAGAAAGGCATGATATGTTGGTCTGGACATATAGAAAGGATGAGTGAAGAAAGATTGACGAAACAGATATACAAAGCAAAAGTGTGTGCAAGAAGAGGCAGAGGTAGGCCACTTTCCAACTACCTAGATCAAATCGATCGGACGCTGTAGGACGGGAACGTCAAGAGTACTCGAAACCGACGAACATGTATGAAGAGACCAATGAGGTTTTATCCATAGAGACGTTATACTCCTTGAATATGAAGTATAAACATGGCAAATTGTATGCTATACCTACATATAGCTACAATACACGACTCACACAACGGCATTAAGCACACTGATGAGATTAAAAGGACACGAAGTATATGAATCCTAGTTGTCAGAAAGGGATAACAGCTTTTTTTTTTTTTTTTTTTTTTTGTATTGTCTCTCGTAGCGTGAGTTCCGGGAACTTTTGCTACTTAACCGGTCAATGGCGAGACCTAGGCCTCCAGCCAGGCACTTTATTTCTAAGCAACACAGCTAAGGGCACCCCCTGTGGGGTACGAACCTCGGCTTAGGGCGTTGCTGGATCGCGAGCAAGGGAGCTGGGCTGGACTGGTAATTTTATTTAAATATTATTTGGGGGCGGGATTTGCACGTCAGGCTCGGCGCGGGCCGGCGTTTGCGGCGGGGGTCGGGGGGGGGGATAACAGCACAGCCACGTGCCAATATGTCGAGCTCTAAACGTTCTCTCTTTCGCTCTTAAACGTAACGCGCTACTTGTCTCTTTCGCGCGAGTGGCGCAGTGGCATCGTCGCAGGAGTTAATTCAGATTAAAATTTAATGTTAAATTTACATTACTTACAAATGAAAAGACACATCCTTCTTGTTTTTTTACACTCGTCCAGTATATGTCCTGCAGTTTCTAAGCACCTAAGAAGGCATTTTTCCTAAATGCTGAATAAGTGCTACGTCGTTGCCAGTCAAGCTGCGACTGACTCAAGCCAATTAGCTTGTGTTGAGTTAGCCAAGCCGAGCGCGGTAAGACGTATCTATTCGTTTTTACATCAATGGAAGAGACTGATGAATATGGACGAAGCGAAAGAGGTATGTAAGTTTAGGGAGAATTGGCGCTCCGGCTCTCTCGGCGAGATGATATGTATGTATGTACAATATATCTTATGCTTTAAGTGGGTACTACCGATACACCGTTGCCTACCCATTCGGGGACAATTGTGGGAAGGCGTGAGGATATATAATAATGTTGTAGTTCGGAAAAATCAGTCATCGGAATCTATTTTAATATCTTTTATCTTCAAAAAGGATGTTTCCTGCAAGCTTGGTAATAGAGCGATACCCCTGCCGTGCCATCAGGCAGTAAACATAATATGCAGTTTACCTAGTTAGTAGTATAAAAAGTATTTAACTTGTCCTTACAACTCCTACCTTCACCTCTTCTTCCTATTCCAAGTCTTTCACTGCGCAAGCTGTCCGTCTTTGGAACTCGTTGTCCCAGAACATCAGGCTTGCACAGACATTAATCTCCTTCAAAAAGCTTTTATTTGAACACTATTTCTCTTTTTAACTTGTTCATATGTAGGTTTATTTATGTATATGTTATTGTATGTATGTTATGTAAGTATATGTTTCGTATTTATTTATGTAGATTGCCTATTATTTATATATTATGATAATTGTTTATATTTCATCCTCTCAACTGTCACACCTACCTTTTCTTTCTCTGTTTCTTATCTCTCTCTACACTTGGGTTGTCTGGTAGAAATCGCTTTTGCGATAAGGCCGCCTATTTGTGCCTACTACATGTTTTTTTTGTCATTACTGTTTGTTTTTTTTAAATGTGTGTGTTTGTGCAATAAAGGATATATTATTATTATTCTTTATTTGAAATACATCTTATAGATTACATTTTTAAATATATATATATATGTATATATATAAACATATTTAAAAGTATAAAATATAGGGGCCCACCGGTATCGGGATCAGGGTCCAAGGTACCGGTGGTTAGGGTCCCAGAGAAAGAAATCTCCTCACAATACGTGCCGTTTCGAGCAGTACTGCTTTCTGCATCAGGCACTTGATCCAACTGTCTAACGAGAGCCTCTTGAGGTGTTGGTCGAGGCTCTTTGCCATTAGGCCATTGGCCGTTATTACTATCGGCACAATGATTGCAGAGTCCACATCCCACATGCTGACAATCTCGTGAGCCAAGTCCAAATATTCTATTTGTTTGTCTTTTTCCGCTTTCACGAGATTCCCATCATGCGGGACAGTAATATCCACGATCATTGTGCGGCGCTCTAATCGATCTATCAGCACTATATCCGGCTTATTAGCTTATTATTATTATTATTAACGACGGTGATGCTGAAAGTAATATTTTTTATCATTACAACAAAAACACAAGCGAACATTTCATTCTGACCACCATACCTTATGAGGTTGCTTGTCAAAAATATCACGTATCTTGTTTATGGGCCCCTCACATTTGCACATAAAAAGAACTTTACGGTAGCTGGCAACACCGGCAGATAAAAGCCGAAACAAAACCGCAATTTCGCATGCCAGATACTTTTTTTTCGTTATAACCATATTTTAGTGAGTCGCAATAAAACAACGTGGCTTTAAGAATATCAGTACTGCATTAAGAGTTTCGACTTAGGTTTTCTACGTATTAGATAAAAATATTCAGATAGTTAAATCAACGTTGGTTCGGACATGGATGAGTGAAATTTTTTTATGAACCAGAAAAACAATGCGACGTGTCGAAGACATGGCAGAAGAAGACATATAATAAAAAAAAATTGAAAGGCTGATGTACAGGAGAGTTGGCAAAACCTAAGTGGGTACATCTCCGGCGGACATTTCGTGAAGGAATAGCATGATATCAAAGAATTGATAATTAAGTATAAGCAATATTGTTATGGCAAGGTAGAATGAGGAACGTCAAGAGTACTCGTCGGTTTCTTCATACATGCTCAACAGTTTCGAGTTCTTTCGATGTTATATCCTTGAGTGTCCGAACAATTTGATCTAGGCAGTTAGAACGTAGTAAAATGCACTTGACAATATGTCTAACTTCTCTTGTTTCTCTCTACATCTCTCATCAAAGCCCAAAGCAATCACGAAAGCTTAGCGTATTATGCAAAGAACAGGATGCAAATATAGATGAAACTGTCAAAGGCCATTTAGAAAACAAAAGCAGAATGTGGGGCCCTTGGAATTGGACTATTTTGGCTTAAAAAGGTCGTATGTAGGCCGCATTTCAGTTTAGTGTCGTTACCGAGTAGGCTTCGGCATTGTGTAGGGATTGAAATGGGTTCCGCTTTTTTCAAAACGGTACCGAATTAACGCTACTATGGACCCGACATTTTTCTTTTTCCTTTAAACGAGAAGCTACCAGTGCGAATAGTTTTCAATTATATATCGCGCTGCTCCCTTTGCGTTTTGTATTTACCTGTTATGTTATTATTGACTACTATTCTATTGAGTAATAATAATAATTATATATCTTCAAAGCCACCAGGGACCCTGAAGGGGTAGGCAGAGGCGTGTAGGTAGTAGGCCTTATCAGCCAGATCGCTAAGCCAGCACCCACTAGGAGTTATTTTAATATGACAAACAGACACTCCAATTTTATTTATTTTTATAGATGTAAATAATTGTGTGGATATTTGTTACTTATTCAAAACGGCTTAACGGCCCTAGGTAAAATTTGGCAAAGAGATAGGTTCTTAGCTTAACAAAGAAATTACTATCGACTCGAAACCATGCCGCCTAATGTATGAAGAGACTGAATGTGGACGAAGCGAAAGAGGTCTGTTAGTCTAGAGGGAACTGGCGCTCTTCTCTCTCAGCCTGTCCCGTTAGGGACTCGGTATGATGGTATGTATGTATCATCATCATAAATTTAAAAGCTGGGCTCTTGTCGGCGTATCTGATGCAGTCCATTCCATTCACTTCTGTCCAGCGCAACCTCTTTGACATCCCTATACCTCATGAGAGAAACTTTTTCTTTGGTCTGACCTAGTATGCTAATCTTGGTCTTCCTCTTCCTCTTTTCCCCTCCACCTTTATTTCTAAGATATTTCTAAAGAAGCTATCATGTCGTATAAGGTGGCCTATCATCTTTCCTCTTATCTTCTCGACTGTTATTATTTCAGGAAAAAAATACCAATGATTTAAAGTTTTAAGCGAGTAGAACCTTAAGGCATAGTTATCAAGCAATGAATATCACACCCAGTTTAAGTGCTCGTAGCTCAAAGATGGGGACTGTATCGAGTACGCAAAGCCGTTTCGTGTACCCTTTTCAGAATTCCAAAAGCAAAACCCAGTGAGTATAATATATAGTTCACGTGACTAGCATATCATTATTATGACCGACATGTCAATAATGTCTACACACCGATGAATATCTACGCTCGTTAAAATCACTTGGAATGGAGCAACATATATCCCACCAAATTGACTTCCAACTATTAAACATGCATTTGTACGAAAGCCGGAGAAATCAATACATTTTGTGTTACGCTCGCCATGTACGGCGTTCGAGTGTCAATTAGCTTTATTAAAAATCTATCGATTTATATGTGCCTTTCTTCGGCGTTAGAAATATTTAGAAATGAACAAATTTTGAAATAGAAGCAAATTAATTTATTTGTAGTCAATCCATTGTAAAGGTGTAGGTTAAGTTAGATTATTAATGCAATTAGCAGGTTCAAGCCTCAGTTTATTTAAGCGTTGTACAACTCTAGTGAATTCTAAACACTATTTAAGACGAAGAAAGATATTGTATGTAAACTTGTAGATTTGTCGAGGAAATCGAAAACTAAAGACATGCTTTAGACACAGAACGAAACTCTTCTCCATTCCCAAAAAGACTCTACGGAGGAAAATAGTAAGTGAACTCTTGAATTTGGTATTATAACTAAGCATACGATCCGCTTGATGGTTACCATACCACCTAAGGAACCTCTCAACACCATGGGGACTCGCACGTTGCCGACCCTGCAGGAATTAGTACACGCTTCGTCCATTTTCCCCGAACTATCTGTGTACCACTTTCAGTAGTAAAATTATACGTAATTGAACACTTACGTACGATCAAAGAAGCTATGGTGGCAGAGTAGTTCGAGTTGTCGGCTGCAACACAAAGATTGCACGTTCAGATCGCCACGGTACCAATGAGTTGTTCTGAACTTAGGACAGTAACACTACGAGCTTTATGGTGCAGGAAAATATCAAGAGGAAATACAGACATTCATTTATTTACTTGTAATAACAAACGAAAATTACAGCTATGATTTACAAATTGGTGGGTGATTAAAGACTGGTTTAGTATAAAACTGTGTCGCAGACATTAACACTGATCCCCAGAAAGACGTGTTAAAGTTTCTGATTGAAAACATTAAAATTAAATATGGATAATGTTGTGAATGGAGCCATGTCGGCGTTGATGGGCAGTAAAAGTCTGAGCAAGAATGCTCGAGTTGCTGTCCACAACGCGATATTGGTACCTACCTTGTTGTATGGCAGCGAATCCTGGGTATGTCAGAAGAAGTATGAAAATAGCTTGAATGCAGTTGAGATGCGATCGCTTTTTTCGCGATTCGAAAAATGTGCGGAGTAACGATTTTAGATCGAGTCCGCAATGAAGAGATTCGCAAATCAACTGGCGTGAATGAGGGCGTGATTGTAAAGATGAAGAAAGGCATGTTATGTTGGTTTGGACACATAGAAAGGATGAGCGAAGAAAGATTGACGAAACAGATATACAAAGCAAAAGTGTGTGCAAGAAGAGGCAGAGGAAGGCCACGTTCCAACTACCTGGATCAAATCGATCGGACTCTCAAGGACGGGAACGTTAAGAGTACTCGAAACCGACGAGCATGTATGAAGAGACTGATGAACGTGGACGAAGCGAAAGAGGTATGTAAGTCTAGAGAGAACCTGCGCTCTATACTCTCTGCCTACCCCGCTAGCGACTTGGCGTGATGATATGTATGTATGGATAATGTACTTATGACTTTAATAAATACGTTATTCAAAAAGTGTATACGTCTGTGTGTGTGTTTAGATTTGTTTGAAGAAAATCCCATAGAAACAATAGTTCCACTATAGTTTGAGGAGTAAATATTTTTGATGTAAAACAATTATTTTCACGAGCCAATAAACTAATATTAGGCGAGTCAATACCATCTTTGTGCCATCTGGCCTTGCACGTATCGAGCCAGAAAACGAGCGATTAATGAGGTCTTAGATATATTTGAGGGTGTACTGGAAATCGATTCGAGAAAATCCGAATCAAATTATAATATAACGCAACAGAGTTGTCACTCTGACGCCGAGCGTTAGAGGGCAGCCATCTTTGGTTGAAAGAAGATATTATAATTATTTATTTATTTATTTTACTTTAATTAACACGTAAATAACATTAATCATATCACCGCGGCGAGTCACTCTCGAGGAGGGCAGAAAGAGAATCAAAGCCTTATTATTATTAAAGTAAACTCGATTCGTTTCGAGTTGTTTAGTAGAATGCATTTATTAAAAGAATTTAAATTGGGACTAATCCACTAGCAGGACTAAACCGTGCAATGGCAAGTCGTATATTTATATTTATACTTGCTATACCCGCGACTTCGTCCGCGTGGAATAGTCACTTTGGGGCAGCATTTTTTGGATATATCTATTAGTTTATTATGTGTTGATATGTTAAGTGAAGTTTACCACAATATATTAGTGGAAACCATATGTAAATCGGATAGCCGTTTCTGAGATTGGCGTGCACTGACGCACAGAGAAACATTCTAACAATTGTTCTTTTGGGAGCTATTTGCGATGATAAATGTCCCAATAATATTCGTTCTCAAATACCTTCCATGTACAGACAGCGATCTGTAACATTTTTATTATATTTATATACTAGCCGTGGTGGCCGAGTGGTTCGAGCAGTTGCCTGCGACGCAAAGGTCGCAAGTTCGAATCCCGACTGTACCAATGAGTTTTTTCTGAACTTAAGTACAGTTATTAGTCACACCACGAGCTTTACGGTGAAGGAAAACATCTAGAGGAAACCTGCATACGTCTGAGAAGAAATTCAAAGGCGTATGTATAGTCGTGCTTGAGTAACGGCGATGGACTCGCCATCTGTCACGTTGGCACTTAATATACCTCCGGCGGAAAGTGGGTGTGTGGGTATTACCTATACACCTCTGCCTACCCCTTCGGGGACCCTTATGGGAAGGCGTGAGGATATATTTATAATATAAATATCCCAATAATATGTTTTCTCCCATACCTTCCATGTACAAACAGCGGTCTGTAACATTTTTATTTTAAGTATTGATTACTGCGCATGGTTCAATTAAAAAAGAACATACCTCGTATTACCTGTTAGCTTGTGAGGCGTCGCTCACCTAATGGCCTGAGGTCGTAAACATTTACCGCGCATGTCCATAACATAACGGATGATTTCCTCATAATATCCTAACGTAATAAAAATTCTACTCACGTACAAGACATAATTTAACTTAGTAATAGAAATACTTATAGCTAGAAGCGAAAGTTCGCTTTTATTTACAACATCTGTGCTTTTCATTTTGAAACTTGTAATGTACAGGGAACATGGACTGAATTATGCAGTTAGGTTGTTCGTGGTCGTATTTACTGAGTGGTTTGAGTAGCTTGTTAAAATTGCGAGTTCGAATTCTGTCTGTAGGAAAAAGTTTTTTCCGAATTTAAATACAGTGATTAATCACACCACGCGCGTTACGGTAAAGGAAACCTCTATTTGAAAAGACATCAAGTCTTTGATTTCTATATATTTAATTAAAGTTTGTTATTATTATTTAAATTTAAAAGCCATGGTGGCAGAGTGGTTCGAGCAGTTGCCTGCGACGCAAAGGTTGCAAGTTCGAACCCCGACTGTACCAATGAGTTTTTCTGAACTTAAGTACAGTGATTAGTCACACCACGAGCTTTACGGTGAAGGAAAACATCTAGAGGAAACCTACATACGTCTGAGAAGAAATTCAAAGGCGTATGTATAGTCGTGCTTGAGTAACGGCGATGGACTCGCCATCTGTCACGTTGGCACCTAATATACCTCTGGCGGAAAGTGGGTGTGTGGGTATTACCTATACACCTCTGCCTACCCCTTCGGGGACTCTTGTAGGAATGCGTGAAGATATATAATATATTATTATTATTTATTATTATTTAAAATTTTTGATATAATAAAATCGTATTATTTGGCGTTGTGCTGGTAGCCTGAATAAAATGTATATGAACAAGTAAATAAAATAACAAATTTCAGCCTACAATAACTTTTGATTTTGCGAAAAGAGATTTATACAAATACTGGTGTTCATCACACAAATATCTGCCTGCAGTGCACTCAAGTTTCGCAGTCAGGAGCTCTAACCACTAGACCAGACGGCCGTCACCCGATACGTATGTATGTAAAATTAAATATAAATCTACTTACAGTGTTTCGCGAAATTCGATAACGATTCAGTAGAAGAGCTTTGGCTATACTCTAGCTTATACAAGTTTGATGAGGCTTCCAGAATTCTCAAAGGATGTTTTCACTTCGCAAAAGGCGCCTCACTTTAACTTGCTAACACGTAAAGTTGTAACTTTTATTACGTACACGTAAACTGATGACACACTTATCACCAAGAACATAAATTCAATGAAAAATATATTTAATAATAAAAGGCATTATAGATAATTTCCGAAACCGATAAATAAATAGAGAAGAGCGCCAGTTCTAGACTTACACACCTCTCTCGCTTCGTCCACATTCATCGAGTACTCTTGACGTTCCCGTCCTTGAGCGTCCGATCGATTTGATCCAGGTAGTTGGAACGTGGTCTTCCTCTGCCTCTCGTATCACCTGCCACCTTGCATATTCGCAATACAAGTTCTCTCAACACTAGACTAGAATGGTAAGTAAATCTGCATACTATATTTGTCATTTAACGACTCAATGTTTGATCTATATCTCGAGGCTTCCCAAAGACCCCGAAGGAATACACAGTGGTGTGATAACATGCACCTTTCATAGAAATAATAGTTAAGTGCTGGCAGATAGTGACTTCCCTTCTGTAATTGTATATATATATCTATACTAATATTATAAAGAGGAAAGATTTGTTTGTTTGTTTGTTTGTTTGTAATGAATAGGCTCCGAAACTACTGGACCGATTTCAAAAATTCTTTCACCTTTGGAAAGCTACATTATCCCCGAGTAACATAGGCTATATTAAATTGGACCCGATAGGTGGCGCTGCGATCGAGTTTTAGGAATTTTAACTTTTTCACCCGTGCGAAGCTATCCCTTTCTGTGTGTCTTAAGGTGGATTCGAGAATGGTTTAGATTTACAATTGGACCCGATAGGTGGCGCTGCGATCGTGTTACGGGCAATTTAACTTTTTCACCCGAGCAAAGCTGGGCGGGACAGCTAGTATATATATATATATATATACTAACGTAACGTGTGTATACTAACATATACCGAGGTGTGGTACAATGCAAACATATATTTTACCTATGGTTGTTTTTAAGCTATCTTATTATTTTACCTTTAAAATGAAACCAGTTTGGGAACATCGGTTAGATAGCTTCAAAATTTATAAAAGATATTAGATCTTTTTAGATAGCTAGAAATTGTGACGTTCATTAAGTGTTTCCTGTGTCCCTTATGTTTAAAGGAATTAGATTTAATTTCGAATTGATTTTCTTTACTGTAGTGTACAGTGCGTGGTATGATAAATGTTTATTAAAGTAGCGAAAAGCTCATCGATACAGGTCACCGGGGATCGAACCTGTTATCGAGATTACAAGTAACTGCTTACCACTCAACACTACAACTTTAAACTATTCTGTTTTCAATCGTTACAGACATACAAACCTTATTTTACATGAGTAACTTTTTGATACATACGCGTATCCATGTTACGTGATGGTCTCCGAATTCAACCTTTTATTTCGCAAAACGAACCACCAAGTAACTTTTAAGCTGTGGGTACCTAATTTAACTTATCTTTTTCGCCCTTAAAGTTTCAAAAAGGGTATAAAATAAAATTTTCCAGTTACGTAGGCCAAAGTTTCGTTTTATTTAGAAAAGTAATTTGTACAGTTTACTAAATTACAAGTCACGTCGTATCTTACATTTCTTTTGTCTCACTCCAAAAACATATATCTATTACAATAGTTAAAGAGGTCGCAAAGTCGAAAGCTTTACATTAAAAGTAAACATCGTATTAATAATATTCCACTCGTATAGATAGCAAATTGTTACTTATAAAAACACTTTAATCTATTTATCACAGAAAAAATAATTACTTTACTAGGCGTATCAATAGTTTACAAGAGAATATTACAAACATTTCACTGAATCTCATTATCAACGCTTGACGTAAACGGAAAATGTCCTCCGCGTAGCGTCCGATACGGAAGCAAATATCGGAATATTTTTCCATTTACGTACTTATCACATGATAATTTGTAAAAGTTTATATACATTTAAATTCTAGATAGTGTACTTTTATGTATAGGAGAGATATTTTTGTGGTTCCATTCAATCGACAATGCTTTCAATCAATTCCACGAAGGCGGGTCGTACGACTTTAAGTCCACGGTTTATCTTTAGCCCATCTTCATGAGATAAAAGTATATTTAAAAATGTACTACATACGTTTTAAACTACTAGCTTAGTACCACAAAAATATCCTTTTACATTATTATAAAAGACGGATGATTTGAGGATGAAAGAAGCGATTTTATTGTTCTATTTATATTTTTTTTCGAATTATATGCCTTTTGAAAACGCCATATTTAATAAAATACCTAGTCAAATAGTCTACCAAAATATATTGCGAGGAGTTGCTTACCATCGGGTGGGATTGCAGTCATGATTCAAGAATCTCTAAAGGACATAATATGACTTTACGCTCTTGAACAATTTATGGATGCTGTAAGACCCGGACTCTTAACATCAGTACGGAGTTTGTTACAATAACTTGATTTCTTGATTCCACCACACCTGAGGATCCAACCAAAAAGACCTGATACTTATTATATACTTAATTTGATCCGGATAGCAACTTAAGTTGACTATTGTAAAGAGTGAAGAGAAAAATGTAAGGCAACTTAAGCCTCTAATTCCCTTAAAGAACCAGAATGAGAATTTTCTTTGTTTTCCTTGTACAGTTGAATGGATATCATGGTGATATGTCCTATTCATTACTAGGTCTAACCCGTGACTTTGTCCACTAAAGAAACAACTTTCTATGTATGATTTCTATCTATGTCTAGATACCTAGCTTGACGAATTACGGATTGCCCAAGTTGAACTCCTATTTCATCCATTGAAGGTATTTTATAAATATTTTATAATAGTATATTTTACTGACAATGATTAGGATATTACATATCATCTAGACTTTTAAAATTTCGTTAGGATGCGTTCATCTGATTCAGCCGCTTAGTCGTGAAAGGGTCAACCAAGCAAACATAATTACTTTCGCATTCTATAATTAATTATGAACTTGTAAACGTCTAGAAAGAAATGTTATGTTACGTGTATGACGGCGATAAACTGTATCTCATAGGTAGTTAAACTCATCATCGACCATCTCCGACCTACCTTTGGTGGCACTTGTAGGGTGGTGTATTACTCAAGGTGTAAACTGAATAAAATCTTGGATTCAAAGGTTTGTTAATAAAATTCCTCCTCTAGTTCTTTCCTTTGCGTTAAAGTAGTAAAGAAAGTGCTTTTACAATACAATAATACGTGTGATGTATATTATTTTAAACTTGTGCGTTGCAAGCTTATTCAGTCTTAGGTCGAAATTTTGAAAATCAAACCATTTTGATTTTGTCATAGATCTATTGAGCATTGTGATCAGCTGTTATATAATATTTTAAGGCATAAAATTATATGAAAATTTGAAATAACTTTTTTTCATAACAATTTTATAAATACACTTTGAAAATGGAAGATCGTTACTATGAAATGTATGGAGATATGTTTGAAAGTTGAATGGCACATTTCGTTTATAAAGCCACCTTAATTAGTTTTTGTAATCTATCTATATTAGTCTAACCATACAAACCTTAAGGGTTATTTCTTTTTTAAAACAATTCGCCTAAAACATATATACCTTATTAGTTTTATGATTTTTTTTTACGATTAAAGAAAACATACCAAAAGCGCGAAAAAGGAAAACTACGACGTAAGAACATAGAAGGACGTAAACGTTTACGAAATTACAGTATGTGAAATTGAAACTAATAGATTCTATACAATTTAATTTGATTGAAACTTAGAAATTCTATAGAATATTTCGTATTTTTTTTATTTTAACAAAGGAATAACAAGATCAAACGTAATATTTGAATTGTGGTTCTTATTTTTTTAACAACTATTTATATTTTTACAAAAACGTTACCTATAGCATAAAATCATTACACAGAAATATATTCCTTGCTGTTTTAAGAAATATTTCCCAAAATCGTAATAATAATAAAAAAATTACCTATATTTACAATTTACAAGACTCAGTCCGATCATATTGAAATTGACAGATTCTTCAATTGAACGCAGTTACAAAACAATTGATTTGGAATTTATTAACCTAAAAATCTGTTACGTCAAGGAATTGACAAAAATATTTGGGATACAACCGCATACAGCATCATGTTCTTAAATCCTGAATGTTACATGCTTCTCTATATAAACAGCAGGGTGAAAGTACAATATACATAAGGCATTAATAGTGACGTGTATTTAAAGCGTTATTTCATAGTATATGTGTACACAAGATAATAGGATGAACTGGAAAACCCAGTAAATGCTCACCAAATATAATTAATTTTTCTACCAATTAAATTTAATTTATCTAAATTCCAATTTAATATACCTACATCCTGTTATAATAAATCTTGATAGGTACTTTCAACCTTAGTAACACGTTTATGCTAAACATTGACATAATAGCAAGTTCAACACATTTACGTTTAGTATTTTCAGTACCTACATAAAAGCTTTTAAATAGAAACATTGAAATAAAGTTCTAATTTCAATATTGTTAACATTGAAACTTAATAAACCGTGTTAAAATTTGACGAATTCTTTGGAGGCCAGAGTTTCAAGGTAATTTTTAATTGAATTTCATTATACTTATCAACATTTCAGAATTGACGAGGCTTATACTAAAAACAAAACTCAAACGTATACATTAACGATATTCACACTGTCCTTAAAGTACTAATTTTATACACAGAGTCAGTTCATTTAATACACTAAGTCTTTTGTTTTAAGTTTCATTTTCGGTTAAACATGCGTTGCTAAGGGTGACTGCAGACCATTACCTGAAACAATAAGCTACTGATAACACTGACACGAGCATAGAAGAAAAAGAAAGAAAAAAGGATGTCAAGAACGAATTTTATCCAGAAATAAACGTGGCTGTCCAATTTCCATAAGCATTACTAGCCGGGATCCATCAAGTAATAACGTGCTCGGCCCACCCTTAGTATTATTGAAAGATATAAAGTTACATGTCGTCTTCTGAAGACACCATCTTTATTTTGGGAGAATACAGGCGTTCATAAGCTCTACTCTGTACTCATTCGCATTAGATACCGACTCAAAATCGAAAAAAATCTAAATTAAAATATTTTATTCAACGTAAGGGACACAGGGAAACACTTATTGAACGTCACATACTTAATTAAAAGTAAAGCTACCAATCACTGCTTCCAAGAAAAAAAACCTGCCAGGAGAAGAAACGGCGAAACTAACTCCCCGGTTTTCTTCTTTAACATTTTTTCTCTTTTACGTATGGTAGAAAAAGATTAAGCTTACATATAAATTCTGTACAAGAGGAGCAATTCATTGCCATGCATGGCTATCATTCAAATAATCTGATGTTCTATAATACGCTGTTTGAATTAATTTACTTTAAACGCTACAAAAGGTAATTCAATTTCAAATAAAAAAAAAACATTTTGTTGAATTTCAAATTAAAATTCAACGCATATTAAGGGGGCAAGCTCACGTGATAGTAATCAGTTACCTACGCCTATAGATGCAGTTTAGCCTAAAATACCACTTGTGCTGTCGCGGGAAGAACTGACTCCAGGTTTGCCCACGTAGAAATTCCATGTGGATTTCCGGAAAATTTACTCACCGCAGTACTATTTGGCAGCTATTTTCTAACCCCCAAACAGTCTTCTACTTGTTAGTGCCTCAGTCGTGCCGTCTCTCTCTTATAATAATTACGGTATTTTTATAGGCGAAGTGTTTATCCAATCAATACCAGCGTGTAACATATACACGTCTGACAGACGCCCTGTCTCCCCATTTATTCCCTAAAAGTATTTACCTTTCTTCGTAACGGTGGCGTTGCTAATTGTCCTGTTCGATGGAGCTAGGATGTAATGAGCGCTTGGAGACTGTGGAGTTGCTGAGGACGTGGCGACACCGATCTGTAGGGTTCAATTATTAACATCTTAAATAATAATAATAATATATCCTCACGCCTCCCCACAAGGGTCCCCGAAGGAGTAGCCAGAGGTGTATAGGTAATACCCATACACCCACTTTCCGCCGGAGGTATATTAGGTGCCAACGTGACAGATGGCGAGTCCATCGCCGTTACTCCAGTACGACTATACATACGCCTTTGAATTTACATCTTGATATACAATATCTTCACTATGCATGTACACACAATTCACAAAACAGTTAATTAAAATAATTTGTTACGTAACAATTAGTTTGGTATTTACCTACCTAATTAGGTTTAGACCTAAACATATTTGGGATAAAACAGCTAAATTGACTCGCATATTTTTCAAGCCTTTATTTTTAGGGTTTGTATTGATAACGATAGCTTCAACTGGGGAAAATTTGCTACTGTGATAAGTATATCGTAATAATACCGTGATCTTTACCAGTTTAAGTTTACCAGAAAGCGCAATAAAATACAAACAGAGTACAATATCCAGGGTAATACACTTAAAGAAGTCAATGTTATTCGAGACTTGGGTGTCTATTTGGACAGTAATTTGCGCTTTAAAGAACATATTGACAGAACAATCACGGAGGCATATAGGGCTCTTGGTTTTGTTTTAAGAATGTCTAAGGAATTTAAAAAACCGTCCACTACTATCATTCTATTTAACAGCTACGTACGTAATCGTTTAGAATATTGCAGCACAGCCTGGAACCCCACATATCGGACATATGTAAACAGAATTGAAAGTATACAAAAAAAATTTACACGTCATCTTGCCTTTCGATTTAGAGTAAAGCACTTGCTACAGTCATACAACGACCGACTTAGTTATTTCAATTTAATTTCTCTAGAAACGCGCCGTACTGTTTCTGATTTAATTTTTCTATTTAAAATGTTCAACAATTATATTGACTGTCCAGAACTCCTCAGTAAAATTGACATCAACATTCCTCGGTGACTTCCGCGGCGCTCTTATGTACTGTTCAAAGCTCCAAGGTGTAGAACTAATCTGTGCAAACACGCACCAATAAGTAGAATGACTACTCAATACAACCGCATAGCTAGTTCCTCTGGAGACATTGATATGTTTAACAATAAGCTGAACCACTACAAAAGTCTAGTTACCGACTTTGTAAATCTTAGCTTAACTTACCTCGATTAATAAATAAATTCGTTGCTTAATTTAAATTTAAATTCACAAATCTAATTGTAAGGAGCAAATCTATTTGAATTTCTTTTTTACTTTAATGTTTTTTACTGCATGCTGTGGTTTCCTATAACTGAGGAATCACAAATCTATAATAATTATAACTTAGCTCATAAGAATGTTTAGTGTATTGCTTGTTGGAAACTCAAATTAATAAATAAATAAATAAATAAATCTTATCAGTTGAATCACACAAAACAGTTTTTTTTTTGATTATGTTTTAACCAGAATTTGTTGGCAGCTATTTTTGCGATCAAGAGGAATATTTGCTTAAATTAGGATATATGTACATATTTATCATTGACCAGTTCCTACAGTAGGTACATTGCTTAGTTCGGACAAGCATTATATGTGTAAAACTTTATATATCTATAAAGTTTATAAAATTAAAATGTCTGTTTGTAATATTAAAATAACCGCTTTTTACTAAATACATAAGGAAGTATACACGGTATATATACCAAAAAAAAATGGTTGTATTTCCGTCTGTTCGCTGGCAGATATAGTTGCTGTAAGAAGGCTACAACTGTAAGTTAGGCTACATTTATTTTAGAAACTGTACAAAATTTTTTTGTTAAATTCCACGCTGGCTAAGTCGCGGTCACAGCTAGTACGGCATAAAATGACAGTTCCGTCAGTCGTACACATGGTGCGTGGGTGACAATTATGGCCGACTACTATTGTATACGAGGCGGCATTCCATGCTGCTTTGTCATCGTATTACAAAACTCAGCTCAACAAATCGGAAATGGGCAACGTTATGTTCGACTTTTGGAAGTCATCAGCGAAACTGGTGACACTGGTGTAACAATTTCAACGGTTTCCTGTATTCTGACTACCAAATACCTACATAAATATAATGAATAGAAAAATTTAGATCAGATTAAGCTTGCCTCAATGACAAATAATGAATTAGCCTACCTCGCGCCTTCCTACAAGGGTTCCCGAAGGGTCGGCAGAGCTGTATGGGCAAATTGTCTCATCGGACAATGCCACTCGTATTAACCTAGTCCCACGTACATATATTAATAGTTTTTTTTATATATACCACATGGGTGACAAACAAGCGTGCGGTTTGCCTGATGGTAAGCGGTTACCGCCGCCTATGGACGCTTGCAACATTACATACATACATACATATATACAATTACATACGTCCTCCAAAACCAAGGTACAAATACTAGTGCTAATCAGACAAATATTCACTTTCGAATGGCATCATGCCCATAGTCTCAAGCTCAATAGCCAGACGCTTTGGTCCCTAGACCATACGATCATTCAAAGATAAGAGTACCAAAATTTTTTTGTAGATGACAATTACATTGAAGATAAATATAAGATTCTCAATGAGAATACAGTTGATAATGGATCTTAACTCACCGCAGGTTGAGTACTATCTGTAGACATAGTCGATGTTGTTATAGGGCTTGTCGCACACTGCGGGGATGCAAGACTAGTCGGCGACGTTATTGAATGTGACGATGAGCCTGACAAAACAATAAATAGATTGATCAATAAGGCAATAAATGTACCTTATTCCAAATTTATTTAAATAAAACTTAACTAAGTAAACAGTAAATGCTTGCAAATACATGTCTCTGCTACACGGAAGGGTGCTGAGAAGTCTGGCATGGCTTTGATGTTTAGCAATGCTAAGCGATATTCGAATGAATATGAAATCAGTAAACTTCCTTCTTATAAATCACAATCCTTACCTGATGGCAATATTACAGAACTTCTTACAGAAGAATAGGGCGGCGGTGCAGGGGTTGAAGCCGGTTTGGCAGTATTGACTGTGTTGGCGAACCCCAGTCCACCACCGGTCCTCAAATGAGGGTTGCCATACGTAGCCGCATATCTCACGTCTACGCCGTGTATAATACCACCATTTGGTACTCTATTCACTGTAAGAAGAGGACGAGATGAAACCTTATTTTAAAAAATAATTGTTTATATGATTGTTAAGAAACTTTGGTGAGCTGTTCTACAAACGACAGGTTCTATTCCTGACCAAAAATAAAAAAAGAAATGAAATAAAATAGAAGCCGTGGTGGCCGAGTGGTTCGAGCAGTTGCCTGCGACGCAAAGGTCGCAAGTTCGAATCCCGACTGTACCAATGAGTTTTTCTGAACTTAAGTACAGTGATTAGTCACACCACGAGCTTTACGGTGAAGGAGAACATCGAGAGGAAACCTGCATACGTCTGAGAAGCAATTCAAAGGCGTATGTATAGTCGTGCTTGAGTAACGGCGATGGACTCGCCATCTGTCACGTTGGCACCTAATATACCTCTGGCGGAAAGTGGGTGTGTGGGTATTACCTATACACCTCTGCCTACCCCTTCGGGGACCCTAGTGGGAAGGCGTGAGGAAATAAAATAATTTCTTCGCCAGAACAGGGTTTGTTTCATAATGTGATGTTTAAAACGTATATAGTGATGAATCGCGCGTTCGGCCACATAATATCGGCATGTGATTTTTTCCATAGGTATCCAAATAATTTTTGCCACGATATATGTCCGTAATGTCCTATATATCAAAGCTTTCATATTTCTAAAAAACCTTGTATAATATATTATGATCATTATATTTGCTACACCCTGCATTATTTTCATTGCGATCGGTTGAACGATATAGAAGTTGATGCTCTTCGGCGCCATCGAGGTGAGTTGTTTTCGACCCACCAAAGTTTCATCACAATCATACAATGTATAGAAAACTGCATAAATGTATGGTATAATTAATTAGTTCTTGTGTGTTATACTCGTGTATTTAATTCAGCGATGTATATCCTATTAACTTTATTAACGGTCTCGGCAAAATACTTATCTTACTAAGTAATTGCGATGGCGAGGAGCCAAGGAATTCATTGAAATAATTAACATAAGTATCTTTCTGAAGTATAACAAAATACCTGTTTCCTCTTAAACTTGGTTATAAATAAATTTATAAATATAAATTTTACGATATTAACCCAATTTCAATTGCTTATTTTAACTTTATGTACATTATTTACAAAATATATTAATGGTATGGTATTTCTTTAGCATTCTTTATTAACTGGATTTAAGTTAATATTTCTGCCCCAAATTTCATCCATTGATCTCATCCATCCATGAAATTTTCGCGTGAATGTGCACACTTTCTCATTTATAGTACCTAAATATATATATGACAAGTGCTTACCATCCCCAGTGGGAAGACCTAAATTATTCAGAGCGCTATTACTGTCCTGTCTCTTGTTCGAACGCTGCAACGAATTGTTCTGGGATACATTTCCAGGAGTGAATTGGACTGTAGAGGTCGTGTCTACACTCCTTGGCAGGCTACCGTTGACTGACCTGGGGGAGAAATAAACCATGCAAAATATATAACACTTATTGCCCGCGTCTTAACCTGTTCCCAAGGGATGCATAACGAATTAGGATGAAATGGTTGTGTAGGCGACTTTCCTGCACAATGAGACTTATATGTAGAGAGTAGAACAGATTAATTGACGAGATCGGTGGTTCCACAAACTTTTGAGAGTTCGGCAGTTCATGACTAAATGTAACTTTTAAGACATACACTGTGGTGATGAGCAGTTACTGCTGTCTATAGATACTTATAGCACCATTGAAATCGTTTCGAACTTTTTGAAATACAATGCGATTCTCTATGGGTAAAACCTCACTTAGCCTCACATAGCGATGAAACTAACCGCAAGTTAAGCAAAGTACCACGGACTCACCTATTTGGGGTCAACTTGTCTCCGCTTAATGTTGGCGACTGAACTCTCAAAGATCCAGGGGTGTAGTCATGCCCGTAGTGCACGTACGTTTGATAGCCGTTGCTAAAACCGTTAACCTAAAATTTGCGATAGACATAAGAGTTTAGAGGATGAACATAAACCATTCTTATAGTATGAATAAATTATATTCATAATATAGATATTAAACAAACGAATGTTAACTGTGTCAGATTAAATTTTTGTGAAAATAAATGTTTATGGAAATTTTGCCATCTTAATTATCTTTTACACCATGGAGTACAAAGAGTTGAAAAAAATGAGGATATTGGTTGTTATTGGGCAAAAATTTTACATTTTACCTCTTTTTGTAAATAAATGTGTGTTATACATGTGTGTTACAAATGTGTGTTAGTTAAAAGAGCCGTGGTGGCCGAGTGGTTCGAGCAGTTGCCTGCGACGCAAAGGTCGCAAGTTCGAATCCCGACTGTACCAATGAGTTTTTTCTGAACTTAAGTACAGTGATTAGTCACACCACGAGCTTTACGGTGAAGGAAAACATCGAGAGGAAACCTGCATACATCTGAGAAGTAATTCAAAGGCGTATGTAAAGTCGTGCTTGAGTAACGGCGATGGACTCGCCATCTGTCACGTTGGCACCTAATATACCTCTGGCGGAAAGTGGGTGTGTGGGTATTACCTATACACCTCTGCCTAACCCTTCGGGGACCCTTGTGGGAAGGCGTGAGGATATTATTATTATTATGTGTGTTATAGAAATTTCAGACAGCTTATATTATGGAAATTTTCGACAGTCAAACAATAAGACAGTCTGGTATGAGTTACTTGACCCGAAAAATACAAAAAAACTCATCTAATATGACGGCGATTATCACTGCCAACAATCAATTTTAAGATTCAAAAACCTGTAAAAATATAAATGAATAAGAAAAGAACTAATGTCCGGTGGCAATACTTGCAAAGTTCCTAGAACAGCTTAATGAGACACACAACACTAACCTTGTAACAATCAGCATAAGCGGGGTCGGTATAATCATTGCTATACCGATATGGTAGATACGAGTTGCTATGGTTCATAGTCGCTAGAGGGACCGATCCCGCCAAAGGAATTCCACTACCCAATTTGGCATTTGAACATAATGTGCTATCAGAGCCTGTGTTTGAATAATTCTGAAATAGAAGTAATATGTTTTAGAGCTGTGGTTCAAATGCAAGTTCAAAATCTGACTGTACCAATGACTTTTTCTTACTCCCAAGTACAGTGATTTATAGCACCACGAGCTTTACGGTGAAGGAAAAGATCAAGAGGTAGTCTGAATGTTTGAAAGAAAATTCAAAGCCATGTATAAAAGACGCCATCACGTTTGCATCTCAGGCGAAAAGAGGGTATCGTTTTATACCTTTGTCTATCCCTTATGAGGTGTAGTGGGTGAATGTAATGAGGATATGTTAGGGGCCTCAATATTATTCACCAAGAACTTTTTTCAATTCAAAACAGTTCTCACAAATTTATCACCACAGGGATTTCCGAAGACGTAGGCAGAAGTGCACTTATAGCGGCAATATGACAAATAGCGATTCTGCAATAGTAAAGAATTCAATCTTTACTATTTTGCACAGACGGTATTTAATTTAGGTACGTTAGGCTAGTGGTGTGGTAAATCGCTGTATTTGAGTGCAGAAAATGTATTGGTACCAACCGCTAAGTTTGAACTTACATATATAATTTTGTTGGTCACAATTTTAGCTACTTTACTACTACGATACATAATAAAAGCCCAATCTTTCATGGTATTGTTACTTTTAAATTGAGACTGAATATTATGTTTTCATTGTTAGGTATAATATAAAAATTTAATAAAATTCTTTACCACGAATATTTTTCAGCGATAATATTTTATGAAGAATCGCACGGTAAAAGTAATTAAATTTGACTTACGATTTCGCAACTACCATTCGCCTGCCTCAATTCCAATTTCAAATCGCTGATATTTGAATTCCTGTCATTCTCTTTAAATAATTCCTCAGCCGTCACCGTCACGTCGGGTTTCTCCGTCACTTGGGTCTGTTTATTCTTCCTCTGCTTTCTCTGACACAGTATCACCAGCATTATCACCGCTGCTACCATTATTGTGCCAGATGTCACCCCGAACAGAATTAGAAGTAAGGGGAACGTTTCTAAAATTGGAATGAGATAATACGTTCAATTTTAAACAACACTATTTTCGGTTTAAAATTAGTTTGGCTCTTTATTATTAGAGAGGGTTACGTTATTGGGGAGGTTATTTTCATAAAGTAAATACGCATGTCTCACGCTTAAGTTGAATTCAGTTAAAATTTTCATTATGCTCTTATCGTACTTCTCAATAAAGTAAACAAAATTCACGAGGATATTTCTGAAAGCCTTTAAGCAAATTTAGCCGACCACAAAAATTCAATATCGGACGCCATAAAACCTTTCGGTCATTTAAAGTTTATTACATTGAAAAAATTCAAAGGGTCCTAAACAATATTATAAAGCAAACTGTTGATGGATAGCCCGCACTTATGTGAGGTGCGTAAAGTTAAAATGGCCATACATTTACGATAATGTACGGTCGTTGGTGAGGTAATAGGGGTTCCTATAGTCTCGAATAATACCCGCGTCTAATGTCGCTGGCACGGTAAGAGAACATTTTACAACGGGAAAATAGAATAAGATTTTATCGGTATACTAAAATCGAAAAGGCTCTTAATTTTTTGCAAGCTTTTGATGAAAAAGCGATATATGTTTGCCTTAGTCGAATTAAAAGAAAAGGTAGGGGGAGAGAGAGAGAGGGGGAGAATCAAAATTAACATTTATGGGTCAGATTTAAAAAAGGTTGTTCTTTTGATGTATTTGGAAGTCAAATAGAGCTGGAGTGTAGGAGAGACAAGAGACAAGCTTTAAAAAAGGCGTGATTATAAAAAGTCTTAATGTAGACTGAAAACAAGTTTCATTGGTATAATTAATTCGATTGAAATTTTGTGGTATATTAAGTATGTTGGTTTTGGAAGATCAAAAGTTTCATCCATCCAGTCCCTTGTATAGACGAGGAGACCAAAAATCTTTATTGTTACATACATTAAACATTAATTTCCAATAATGATAATGAAATAAAGATTTAACTACTGAGCTTTATTTGTTGACATAATTTTCAATAAAATTCGCACTCGAAGGAAATTTATTGCAAAATTTTGGCAGACGATTTGAAAATTTAAAAGCTTAATGCGACAACTCCCGAGTGATTTGCCATTTGATTTTGCGGCTTAAGCCGAACTAATTAAGGTCTAACGTCTGTTTTATCCAAAAGTATAGTCGTAAAGTATAAAAATGCTCGTAAAATCTGCGCCATAAAATACTTAATAAAACAAAATGAACGGAATGGGCGTTCTCTCGTTCATATCTTCAAGGCTTTGAATTTATTGTGTTTCATTAGGATTCTTAATACAATCACAGAACGGGGGATCAAAACTGTCATTATAATGGAATACGTTATAATAACTAACATTACATTCGTTTTCTACAACCTAGAACAATCTAGAAAGTCTTTTTTCGACGTTTTATAAGTGCCCATCATGACCTATGTGAAATAAACCTATTTTGATTTTAATTTTAGATCGCGAGCAAGATAATAAATAGATAGTATATACTTAATAGATAGTATATCCAAGGCAAGTGAATGAATTTGTATATCTAGAAAGCATGTTCACACGATACGGAAAGTATGAAAAAGATATTGAAAGAAGGATAACTGCCGGAAATAAGGCGAATGGGGCCATATCGGCGTTAATGGGCAGTAAAAGTCTGAGCAAGAATGCTCGAGTTGCTGTCCACAACGCGATATTGGTACCTACCTTATTGTATGGCAGCGAATCCTGGGTATGTTAGAGGAAGTATGAAAATAGCTTAAATGCAGTTGAGATGCGATCTTTTCGAAAAATGTGCGGAGTAACGATATTAGATCGAATCCGCAATGAAGAGATTCGCAAATCATCTGGCGTGAATGAGGGCGTGGTTGTAAAGATGAAGAAAAGCATGTTACGTTGGTTTGGATGCATAGAAAGGATGAGTGAAGAAAGATTTATGAAACAGATATACAAAGCAAAAGTGTGTGCAAGAAGAGACAGAGGAAGGCCATGTTCCAACTACCTGGATCAAATCGATCGAACGCTCAAGGACGGGAACGTTTAGAGTACTCGAAACCGACGAGCATGTATGAAGAGACTGATGCATGTGGACGAAGCGAAAGAGGTATGTAAATCTATTCTAGAGAGAACTGGCACTCTATAATCTCTGCCTCCCCCGTTAGGGAGGCTCGACGGTTCGGTGATTATATGTATATGTATATGTAAAATATATATATATATATATATATTAAATGAAAAATCTTACTATTCGGTCTCAATATTATTTCCAGAGTATCGCTCCCGTATTCATTCGAAACGTTACACTTGTAAAGTCCGAAATGCTTGGATTGGCTCTCTCTTATGATAAGGGTCGAGTTAATCACACCTCCTGGCTGTAGGTCTTCGAGGAAAGCGTAATCCTGCAACAATAGAAGCTTTTCATAACATAGTTCCATTATGCTGCCAACACTGTATAACTCTCCGATCTCAGTGGCAACGAGCAAGTGATACTTTGGTAATTGTAAGCGTAAATAGGCTGCGGTAGCCGTTTTCCATAGAGAGGATCGTATGCTGGTTTGCCACTCTTGTTGTATAAAAAAATATGGTTTAACTAACTAACAATTTATCTGGTTCGTTATATATTATATTTATCTATATTCGTTAATAATTATTCCTATAACCTCACACTTTTTTTGGTAACTTTTAAATGGACATTGGTATTTTGAAAAAATACTGTTTAAATTACTTTTTTCTTTTGTCAGTATTATTTTAATCTGTTAGGGATGCATTGTATTTGGTGTTAGTTAGGAGGTATATAAATACCTACTTACTGAAAAAATCGCATGCCAATATTATGTGGCCGAATGCGCGATTCAATCATAATGCACCACTTAAACATCACATTATATAACAAACCGTGTTCTGGCGAATAAACTATTTAATTGATTGGCATTTTTTTATACAACTAACTAGGAGCCGTGGTGGCTGAGTGGTTCGAGCAGCTGCCTGCGACGCAAAGGTCGCAAGTTCGAATCCCGACTGTACCAATGAGTTTTTCTGAACTTAAGTACAGTGATTAGTCACTCCACGAGCGTTACGGTGAAGGAAAACATCGAGACGAAACCTGCATACGTCTAAGAAGAAATTCAAAGGCGTGTGTATAGTCGTGCTGGAATAACGGCGATGGACTCGCCATCTGTCACGTTGGCACCTGATATACCTCTGGCGGAAAGTGGGTGTGTGGGTACCTATACACCTCTGCCTACCCCTTCGGGGACCCTTGTGGGAAGGCGTGAGGATATATTATTATTCTTAATCATTCAAATGGTGAAAGAATTTTTTAAATCCGTCCAGTACTTTTGAGGCAATTCCTTACAAACATACCTACATACAAATCTTTCTTCTTTATAATATTAGTATAGATACACAGTAATAATAAATATAACCTTACTATAAATAGAGTAAAGGACCCAAATCTATGTCACTCGGAAGAGTGACGAGAAGACTAGCGGCATTGCCACGTTGAATGTCAACGCCGCTACTATTTAATGACAATAGTTTTTAATTTAATGTAAGTTAATTTTTCATACCTGTTCATGTATAGCATCGATCTCCTTGCCTTCAAAAGTCCACACAATATTGTCGATCCGCGGCACAGCAAACGCTGCGCATTCAATGTTCACGGAATCTCCTTGGGATCCGAATTGCGTCTGGTTCGATAGAATTCTTGGCGGTCCTGAAATGTATGTTTTATTAGTCATAATCGAAAAGCTGATATTGAAAACCGTGTATTCTTTGTAGTTAACGTTCCTGGGTGCAAAGCTCCTCCAAAACACATATTTGCGTGATGGTTACAAAGCTCAGTTTTACACACAACCAGAATTTGAACCTCCAATCTTGACAGCAAGTGACTTTTTAAGCTACTCGGTCATAACTCACATGAAGTGTTAATCTAATCTTTAGTTAACCTGTTTAATGATTATCGAGAGTTTTAAAACTGAAACAAAGATCTTCTATGATAGCACATATAGAAATGAATATCATTTATCTTCTATACAATTTTGTATCCCCGTGCCTTTCTTCAATTGTCAAACATGGTATGTTTTTAGTATAACACTACATGTTAATCTTTGCGACAAAGTTAAATCCAAACCTACAAACTTTCTCATTTATAATCTTACTAATATTATAAATATGAAAGTTTGTGAGTTTGGATATTTGCGGTTCTTTCACGGCCAAACGGCTGAACCGATTTGGCTGAAAGTTGAAATGGTGATAGTTTATTCCTAGGAATAGGACATAGGCTACTTTTTTTATCCTGAAAAATTCAAAGTTCTTATATTATAATGTTTGATGCTCTTTCGCGGCAAAGCAGCTGAACCGATTCTAGCAGGAAAATTTCCATAGCTACTTTTTCGAAATCCACGCGGGCGAAGCCGCGGGCAAAAGCCTAGTATTAGATAAATAGAAGTGTGTACTTTACATTACTCCAGTACAAATTTGCTTTCTACACCTACGTATTTATTAGATCACATCACTGTTTAAACGGTTCAACAAAGCCCTATAGTAAAACTAATTACAAGACCTAGTTAAACTTTCAAGGCTGTATGAACCCCTCGTAACCCAGTTTAAGGTTACAGGGCACTATCTATCGACGGTTTCATGTCAATATTATTGTCAAATATTGAGCTTTTCAGTCTTATTACAATGGGTTAAAGGCAGTTTTCATCTATCGAGATGAATTAGAATTATTTATGAACAATATACATTTCTAGCGTGATATACTATCTTGAAAGAAGAAAGAAAAAGAAATCTATCTTGTTTCCGCTACCTTATCTTTTATTATACCTATTCTTAATCTGAAACGATTGATTGCTTATAAAAAGTTTCACCCTTGTCAAGTATCGTTCATAAGTTCGTAAAGTCGTAAAAAATATATCATCACGCCGAGTCCCTGACGGGGTGGGCAGAGGGAAGTAGGTAGGTAGTATAAATATTTCGCCTTTCGTCTAAAAGTAAACTAAACCGGCGTCAACATCACTTAGACACAATGCGACTTTAGCAATTGTTATACGTTTGGACGCTTAATAAAAGAAACTAAAACTACTTCAGTTTTAGTTAATTAAAGTAAAAAATTTAAGTAAGTTAAAGTTTTAGTTAAATAATAATAAAAAAAGAAAGAAAAATTAGTAACCATTAATTAAATACATAAGAGAAGTTAATGGCGGATGTCATTATTTTTTCACGATCGTACTTGGAACCTCTAACAGTCCTAGGTAACCTGATCAATTAAGCCAATTCCAACAATAATTGTTTCTATAGAAACAAGGTTCCATTTTCGAAACTGGTAAACAAAGCGGATGTCGATGTGAACATCATTTAATTAAATGGCCGTTCGATAAATATTTTATTTCACTGCTACTTTAATATAATGAGCCTTAGAAACTGAAGGAACCTAAGGGGATCTCTTATCGAAAACTCTCGTACCTTCAGAACGTAAAGAAAATAGTTTGCAACATACAGTGCCATCCACGAAGACTCGCCCCACTAATCTAATAAAACCCACTATCCGATAGGTATACTAAAGTGCTATCGTCACAGATGGTGAGTCCAACGCCATTTCTCAATTACGATTTAAACAATTCTTTCTTTCACTTAATTTCTTCTCCAATGTATCAAAGTTGTTTTAACGTTTTCCGTCGTCATATAGTTCGTGATGTGATGAATATCTGTACTTGAATTCAGCAAAACTCTGTGGTACAGTCGGGGTTCGAACTGGCAACCTTTGCGTTACGGACGATAGATAAATCGGGCACCCAGCACTGATAGTGTTAATAATAAGCACTCTTATTATAAAATGTTAGGTCAATAAATGGTACACACACTACTAACACAGACGATTTTTAAATGTTTGCTGCCGGAATACAACTTGTGATTAGCACATGAGGCCGACCCACAAAAATCGATGCGGAAAAAAACTCACTGAATGCTATTTATCAAAGTGGATACCGGACATTTTATTCGACGGAACAAAATTTAGATTTAAAAATATAAAGCTACGGAAAATAAAGTTAGTTAAATTTGATAAAAAATTTCGCCAGTAAATTGGGCTGGCGACACAATAGTTTTATTGTGAACTGGCAACATATAAATTACATGAATAGCATTTGGAAGTGAACGGCGGTTTTTCAACGACAAACCTGCTATAGTATTTTTGGGAGGGCAATGATTATATTGTATACTAGCTGTCCCGCCCAGCTTCGCTCGGGTGAAAAAGTTAAATTGCCCGTAACACGATCGCAGCGCCACCTAGCGGGTCCAATTGTAAATCTAAACCATTCTCGAATCTAGCTTAAGACACACAGAAACACACAGAAAGCTTCGCCCGGGTAAAAAGGTAAAATTCTTGAAACTCGATCGTAGCGCCACCTATCGGGTCCAATTTAATATAGCCTATGTTACTCGGGGATAATGTAGCTTTCCAAAGGTGAAAGAATTTTTGAAATCGGTCCAGTAGTTTCGGAGCCTATTCATTACAAACAAACAAACAAACAAACAAACAAATCTTTCCTCTTTATAATATTAGTATAGACTAGCCGCGACGCTCGTCCACGTGGAATTTAACTAAAAAGTTTTTGTTCAATTTCTTACAACAAAATTAGCCTAAGTTACTCCTTATTACATCAGCTGTCCGCCAGTGAAAGTCCCGTCAAAATCGGTCTAGCCGTTTCAGAGATTAGTCGGAACAAAAAACAGACAGACAAAAAAAAATTGATTTTGCTATATGTACCGCGTATATCGTGGATCCCTATGCATTTTGTAAGAAGCGGTTATTTTAATATTACGAACAGACAATTCCTCTCGCGGACAATTCAATTTTATTTATTTCTAAAGATTTGAGCGGTTTTAATTTTTTTTTTATACAACAAGAGTGGCAAACAAGCGTACGGCCCACCTGATGGGAATCGGTTACCGTAGCCTATTTACGCTCACGATACTAAAGTATCACTTGCGCGTTGCCACTCTGTGTTCGGAGAGTTATAGTGTGTTGGCAGCATAATGGGTTTAATCCCTCTGCTTCCAACACAATGTAACAATCCTCCACCCTCCCCAAGGAGCTCATTACTGGAAACCTTATTCACCGCGTAGGAACACAACACAATAAATTGTGTTATTTGGCTACGGACTTCTGTAAGGTGGAGGTCCTGCCCCAGTCGGGCAGCTCCGAATTCGAACGGGAAACCCGTTATGCCTTACCTCTCTTAAATTGAATTAATTGATAACAAAATGAAATACACAAAATATTTGACGCCTTCTGTCAACACAGCCTTTGTGAGTTGGACCCCCCATTTGAGTTAATCACATAGCTTACCTTTAATGAAAACTGTAGCTTCGGCCTCGATTTCGGGATATCCTTCTACAGTAGCCCTGCAGAGATACCGCCCTGAAGTGTGTGTATCCAAGGTAAGAGTCAAATTTGCAGTTCTTCCAACACGCTGTGAACAAGCTCTGAATTTTAGTATCAGTGACAATTGAGAGGTCGCTCAAGGGTAGGGCTTATAAAACTAGGTGACTGTTACTACGAGAGTACCCGTCATTAAGTGAATTCTTCTTCGACATTCTTCTTCTCGTGGGTTGGCTAGAAGAGATAACACTTTTTCGTCACTAGTGATATGTTTAGACTTTTACAGCTTAACTTCATAGAAGGCGATTCAATATCCGTCCCTCAGGCGCGACTGTACTGTCATTGAATATCTCCACAAACTTATGCAGTCTTCCTCACGACGATTGTCTTTACGATATGGGTTTTCAAGTGATCAATTAAGATTTACTTACAGACTGATTGGTTTAAATTCGGCACTCTTAACTTTGCCATTTAAACTTTTCGGCCACCACGACTTCTTATCAAATTAAATAATAGACAAAAATATGTAAATGTATACATACAGAACTATAATATACCTTACTTACAATAGAAAAAAAAGCTAAATCTTGATAACATGCTTTTGTATTTTCGTGTGTCGTGAATGAAGCCGCCATTTTACTTTTGAATTAATCGATAGTCATGACTATATGTTCTAGTAGCTCTACGAGTTCAATACGAAAAGGTATAGAATAAAATATTCAACACCGTTCCGGTATTGTTCGACTATCATTTATTTTTAAGCGGGAGCCGGATTCAAAGAATAGGCACTTTTTTCCCGTACAACATTTGTTGTTGTTGGAAATTGGAAGCCAATACTTTGATCATTGCAATTTATGTATTGCTTTTAAGATAGATATGAATTTTATATTCTTCAATGAATATATCTTCACGTCGAAGGGGTAGGCAGAGGTGTGCAGGTAGCCCACACACCCACTTTCCAGCAGAGATATATTTTAGGTGCCAACGTGACAGATGGCGAGACTTTCACCGTAACTCAAGCACGACTATACATACGCCTTTGAATTTTACTGCTAAGCTCGTGGTAGAGTAATCACTGTACTTAAGTTCAAAACACTCATTGGTTGGTACAGTCGGGATTCGAACTTTGCAATCTTTTTGTTGCAGGCAACTAACTACGCAAACCACTCGGCCACCACGGCTTACATCTCAATACTTAAAACGAATCTGATATACACATATATCTATATGAATATGTGTCTGTGTGTGTGTGCACTCACTATAAACATACTTACAATAGTCTGGTCTTCTTCATGGTGGAGCCACCTTATTTCTGGTGGCGGATAACCGTCTACATCACAACTCAACGTTACTGTTGTTCCAATTTCCGCTTCAACGTCTTTTGGTAGGTTTCTAAACGTCGGTGCATCTACAAAATTATATATTTTATTGGTACCTTACTTAATTGTATGAACGCATTTATTATTAATCATTACAAATCAATTTAAAATGTTGTTTAACGTAACGAACACAGGGAATCTTTAAACAAGTATTAAATTACGGTTTACCACCATTTTCAAGGAAAAAATCTTGCAGCAGAAGTAACGCCGGAAACAGCTATTCGGTTTTATTTTTTCATATTCGTTCTAAATAACTGAAGAATTCACATTAAAAAAAAACTAGCAAACGGAACAAGACGTCATTACTATAATAGTGGCCATTTTAAATTTCGATAGACATTTTACAACTCTCAGAAAAACAATTGAATATTGATGATAACGTTACGAATACATTATACCTTGGGATATAAATTGATATAAATTTGATTTTTTGAATTGATATAAATTGACCTAGTCCCAACTAAGTAAGGCTTGTACAATGAAAACGGGACAACGATACACTTAATTGCTATGTTTTGATATTAATTTATTTAGGAGTAGAAAACACAGTTCTTATTTACAAATAAGTTCCTAGTTGACACAAGCAAAGTGAAAAGTAGATTAACAAGGATCGGTATTGAATTGATAAATATTATATATATATATATATATATATATATATATATTATAAGTCTCGGTGTAATTAATGATCAAATACCACAGTATGGGGTTAAGAACAACCAGTTTTTCTTACTTACAAGTGATCTCCAACGTTTCCCACTCTTCGCTTTTCCCAACAACATTGAAAACTGCACATTTAACCGTCGCGTCGTGATATTTTCTTGATATGTTATGAATTTTCTGAAAATTGGGAAATGATTAGCAAAATAGTAACTTGATTCAAAATTCGAACAATTACACTCAATAAAGATTTATCTATCCCATTTTAAATGCTCAGAATTCATTTTAAAAAATCTCTCTGTAAGTAATTAGGAGGACAAAGTCCTAAATTGCACTCTACAGTATAAGTATAATGCATAGCGATACGTTCAACATTATAACAAAATAGAAGATGTACACGAGATATAAATCCTATTTCGTTAATCCATTTTGGATGACTATATTAGATATATAATTGCAAATATATAAATTTCAACGAAAAAAAGCTCAAAAGAGTTACTTTTGTGATTTGTTTAAGATAATTAATGAATAGAAATGGGATGATAGTAACAGATACGCTAATAAGATTCAAGGAGCTCGCCTGATAGCGTGCGTTTCCGATAACTTCTGTGTTTGTACGCAAGCGACTACTGGTAACACGAGGGTTATCTCTCGCACATTAGCGACTCGAAAGAAAAATTATTACTCGTGCAACCCTAGTCGTTTCATACGACAATCCTTCACATGCAGTAAAATAATAATATTTACCAGTTCCGTTGTGTTTCCAGGTATAAGCTCATCATTTATGTACCATTTGTAAGTGAGATTCGTTGGATTTGCATCCGCTTTACAAACTGCGAAAACACATTTAGAATTAATATAACAATTAAGTTTTGATTACTCAGTATTTGTTCGCAACAAAGTTTGAATTTCTGCTGTGGTGTACGTACTAGTTGGAATAAGATTATTAAACCCGTGCTTCGCATTTGAATAGTTCTTTAGCCAAATATGTATATCTAATACATTTATTAATGTATCTTTAAAATACATACAATCTTTCTTCACTCATCCTTTCTATTTGTCCTTTCTGTGTGCACGTTTGTTCGCTTCACTTTAATCTTCACGCCTTCTTCGAAGGTTAGGCAGAAGTGTGTAGATAGTATCCTTACACCCACATTCTGCCGTAGACATATTTTAGGTGCCAACGTGACAGATGGCACCTCCTCCATGGCCGTTATTTAAGCCCAATATACATTTGTCAGTTCTTATTTTAAAAACCTTTGCTCACCTATAGCAACGTCGCTTCCCTCTGGTAACTTTCCAGTTCCACCGGATTTTATAAAAATCTTCACCTTTGGAGCATATTTGACCTGGGAACAAAATTTATAAACATTAGTAATTGGTTCAGTATTACGTAGACATTTTCGACTATTTATTACGCCGTAGTTATTTGGATGTAAATAGTGCGATGAAATGACACGATTAAATTATCTTAAGAAAAACCTTCCCATGGTGAGTGAAAGGTGACTACATTAGAAACACTCATTGGTACAGTCGGGATTTGAGCTTGCAATTTATGTGTTGTAGGCAACTACTCGAGCAAAACGGCCATCAGGGCTTATTGCCTTCACATAATCTATTACAATATAAGATAGTGAAGCAACGTAATTTTTGTTTAAAAGTATTTTATTCGTATAATAAAATTACCAGTTCAAAATGATGTCTTTTTGTATATATACTACTTGACTACCAATGGACTTTATGATTGTAGGTTAAAATAATATTTCCAACTTTTGTTCGTTCACAAATTGGATAAACTTTGTTACAAATTCCGCTTTAATTAAAGCTATAACAATTAGTGTTGGTTGAACAATGATGCCATCAAAACGTCAACTTTTTAGAGATTATTTGGGGAACGCAATTTTCAGTAGCTATTATTTTGATTGCGGTAAAAAGTCAGCTCAATTGTTCAACAATTATGTGTAAACCACGAAAATTTTGTACCTCCGAGTGATGCGACTTTTTTTTGCTTGATGATCCTTATCGTTTCTGCTGAAATAGACCCTGAAGGTTTCATTTCATATTCTGACTAATTAATGTGCCGTCGTAGAGCAAGGTACACCAATATTCTCTGCATTCTCCCTTCCACTAATTATATTATTTGCCCTATACCCCTTGCCCGAATCCCCAAAATATTAATAAGAAACAACTTTCGCTTCATCCACATTCATCATCCTCTTCATGTATACATACATCACGCCTAGTCCCTTCCTATATAGATACTTTAAATTAACTACAAGGCATTATTTTAACAAGAAAGCTGTATTTTTTAAAAGAAAAACATGCCTGAACCTGAACACAATAGAGAAAATTCAGTGCGATGCGATACGAGCGAAAATATACCCCATTAATAAAGGTGAAGTAGAAAAAACAGGGGAAAGTCGTAAACTCAGAATAATTAATGAGATCCAGTTTTCTGTAGAGTATTTTTATGGCACTATGTTTGAATCTATATATAATAGCCTTGTATCACAGAAACGAGTTGACTTGTTTTTGTGTTGGGTTGATTAATATTTAAACAATATTTTTAAAGCTGTGTTGGCCCAGTGTTTTGGGTTGCCTGCGACAAAAAGGTTGCAAGTTCGAATCCCGACTATACAATGAGTTTTCTGAACTTAAGTACAGTGATTAGTCACCACGAGCTTTACGATGAAGGAAAACATCGAGAGGAAACCTGCATACGTCTGAGAAGCAATTCAACGGCGATGTACTCGCCATCTGTCACGTTGGCACATAAAATATATATCTGGCGGAAAGACGGTGTGTGGGTACTACATATACACCACACTACCCCAACCTCACTACGCCTACCCCTTCGGTACCCTTGTGGGAAGGCGTGAGTGTAATATTTTTTCGTTGTGATATTTTTTATGAAGTTATTAACCAAATATTTTTCACAAGAAATGGCAACATTTTTTGCACACGGCAAGCAACAACAGCATTAAAGTTATTAAAAACGAATTCAAATTTAATTAAATAAATATTTTTACAAAAATCAGTGGCCACCAACATTGAAATGGGCCATAATGTTACGGGTTGATTAGTTAATTTTATTCATAAATTTGTTTAATAAGCACCACTATAAACATAGCTTTACTGCCATCATATCATTCTCCCACGCTTATTCCAAACTTAAATGATAATATTTTAAACACGTTACAATATCAACAAAAATATGGTCAAGCGGCGTTGCGTTTACAAATGGCAACATTCTCAATATCAAAGCAATATAGTCGCCCGTCTGATCATAAAAAGTAATTGGGTTGCCAGTAAAAAGGGTTTTTATTTTATGGCCACCGAAAAAACATGATAAACAAACCGACCTTTTTCGTCATAACTAGGAACGTGGATGCCTCAAAGCGTTTGGACTTGTCATTAATTAATGGTAAATTACTTTTAAATGGAGCAGTTATCTGAATTGGTTTTTATGCCCATAGATCTTAGATTGGGTGTTTTATGACTAATATAAGATTTTTTATTGATAAAAATAGTAATACATATTCGGGACAAAATTTAGACGAATATTTTTACTTTATAGTCTAGTCAACGGTATAATTTTATTAATATATAATTCATGTTTATGCAGTGAAGAAAGATTGACGAAACTGATATACAAAGCAAAAGTGTGTGAAAGAAGAGGACCACGTTCCAACTACCTAGATCAAATCGATCGGACGCTCTAGGCCGGGAACGTCTAGAGTACTCGTAACCGACGGTCCTCTAGGACGAATAATTTTCTCTGTTGCTAGTACCAATTTCATGTCGGAAAATCTTACTCACTGTAGAAGCACACAAAAATCCAATAGTAAAGCCATGTTACTTCTGCAAATAGTTAGCCACGCCAAGAGCTATATTTAATTTAAATGCTGTAGGTACAACTAGACTAGCCTACTTTTTGACCAGTTTAATTTTACAATCTCTTGTCAAATCACTAACGGTACTCAATTGCTATCGAAAACACATAAATTAGAGTGCTTTCCGCTTAAAGCATTTGACAACTCAATACTTATTAATTAGATCGTATATCAGCTATAATTAAATTGCCATATTATGTCAGATCAATATCCGACAAAGAAATCAGTGCGTTATTCATTTCCTTATTCCAGCTCTATACATAACAGGAAGACAGGAAACAATAACCGTGGAAATAATAATGGAGAGAAAAAACACACTAATATTATGGGCACGTCCAGTTGTTGTTCGCATTTCACGGCTGGAATTGTAATTTCCTTTAACAGACCCTTGGTAGGACAATATTTTTTCAACAGAATGTTCGGTTGATCTTTACATGTATACATTTATAAGGCAGTCATAATTGCACTTAGATCAGTTTTATTTAGAAAGTTCACTTAAAAAGAGAAGAGATTGGCAAAGAATCTTACAGTGTTATACACGCACATGTGCGCGGGACAAAAGATAAGTTCCAAATGACATATTCACAGTCATCAATATCTTTCGAGTATTCCTAACGTTCTCATCCTTACTTATTGGATAAATATATGTTAACAATATAAGAAATTTTATATATACAATATTAAAGACCTAAAACCATTTTATTCGCGCCGTTTTACACACGTTAAATTTATAAATATATGATTACTGGCCCTGCTCCCTCGGATAGTGACGATACATCGCCTAAAGCTTTTCTCAATAAATGGGCGATCTAAGGCTATATCTAGATCTAGATCTAGATCTTTATCTTTAAAACGGAAAAGTTCCTGACATAAGAGCGATCAGAGAAACTAACTTTGCCACTTAATAATTTATAGATTTCATTATATGTATTTTTAAGTAAATTTATATTGTAACGCGTCTAGGGGTTTCCGAACGCAGGGGTTTCTCCACGCCTGTGATGGCCATTCACGTGCCACTCCGCGTGAGAAATAAAAAATGGTATTTCGTTTACTTGTGGTGTGCGTGCGCACACGAACATTGCTTTGGACACATTAAATTTTAGTTTACACAAAGTTTTTACGTTAAACCTAAATATAAAGTTTTTACGTTTGCAATATTTATTAATCATTGCCACGTAATACTTATTGCACTAAAATTCAAGTAACAATAAGAAGCTTAGACTAAACAACGACACAATTCATGAAATAGCTCGGTCATGAATACCTTTCTTTATATCGGCAACGTGAAATAAGAGGACGAGAGAACAGGAGCCCCTATTGTTATTAAGGCCACAAAGACGATGAAAGTTCAGCACCCGGGAACAATATCACAAATAACTAGAATTCTATTTCAATATTTTATTAGAGGGTCTCCGACTTTCGTTTGCATTCACTGTTGGAACACAATAAGGATGATGTAGATACTTATAGGTAGAAAAAACATTTTCCAGATAATATGTAATTACCTATCTTCTGTATTGAAATAGAATATATTGATATTCATACGTTCATATACGAGGCATTTTGATATTCATACAGACATATTATCAGCACGCCGAGTCCTTCTCGATATTTTAGAAAGGGTAACCATCGAGTTTCTTGCCGGTTCTTCTCCATGGAAATGACCAACCCGAACCGTGCACGTTTTATAAGTGCCCATCTAGGCCTATGTGAAATAAATATGTTTTTATATTGATTTTGGGATAGGCAGAGTGAGTAGAGCATCGGTTCTCTCTAGACTTACATACTATAGTGTGATGAAATGTTGAAAGAAAAATAAAAGCCAGCCAGTTTCAATTGACGTTCCCATCTTTGAGTATCCGATCGATTTGATCTGGACATTTGGAACGTGGTCATCCGCCGCCCTGTATTTTTTTACACCGTAATGCTTGCAGTGTGACTACGCACTGTATACGTTCAGAAAACCTCTTTAGTACAATTGGAATTCGAATTTCCAATATTTGTGTTGCAGATAACTATTCAAACCACTCGGCCACCATGACTCTAGTATCCTGAGATGTTTATATATATAATTATTAAGAGAGTTAGGACACAAAAACATATCCTGTTAAGCCAATTGTTGCTTGATAGCTAATTACAGAAAATCGCAGCCCAATGCCCAAATTGTCCAGCCTGCTGAGTAATTTTATGTTACTACTTTCAATGTAGCTTAGGTTTAGAACTGAAATCGATATGCAGTTGCGGGGTCAGTTCTGCCTTTATACTGCCAATACAAGAACTTAAAGTATAATGTGATGTCTTACTTGAACCGATACTGAAAAATGGCTAGATAACGATTACGCGGATCGTGTGCTTATTTGCCGCTTTTGTAATGTATGGAAAAAACAAGTTGCCATCATTAAAAAAAGATAATAAGCTTCAAAATTATCAACGTACAGGAAAAAGTACAATCATTAGATAGTGTATATAAATGACACATGCTTTCGGAATAATAAAAACCTAAGTATGATGCCAAAAGAGTGTCAACTATTTATATTGCAATCTGTGTCGGCGAGAGCACGATATGAAATAACTTAAGTTATAGCTTGATATGTTGAGCTATAGTTTAGCCTCTACCTTATTATTCTCCAATTTCGAATTTCTAACGACTATTATTTTGTCACTTATTATGGTATTCTAACAAAAACATATTATCTTATTTTTAACTTACTACTACTACGACTTTTGAAATAGGACGGGAACGTCAATAGTTTGACGACCGTCGGGTCTAGTGGTTTGAGCTCCTGACTGCGAAACTTGAGGTCGCGGCTTCGAATCCCGTTGAGGGCAGATATTTATGTGATGAACACAAGTATTTGTACCTTAGTCTTAGATGTCCTATGTATTTATGTATATATCTATCTATTTAAGTAAATATATCGTTGTCTAGTTACCATAACACAAGCATTGCTTAATTTGGGACTAGGTCAATTTTCCCAGGAATTGTGGAATTGTCCCAGGTATTTATTATTTATTATAATAGTACTCGAAACCGACGTACATGTATGAAGAGACTGATGAATGTGGACGAAGCGAAAGAGGTATGTAAGTCTAGAGAGACTGGCGCTCCATACTCTCTGCCTACCCCGTTAGGGATACGGCGTGATGATATGATGATGATGTTGATTTTTAACTTCATTCAATTCAACCAAATAAAATAAATATTAAAAGTACACAAAATATCTCTTAAAGTGAAAAAATACATTATACCTAAACTTAAAACCACCCTGTGCATATTATCAGCTGTGTGTTTCACCAATATTTATTTGTCAGTCCATAAAACCGGGTACATTCACCCTTTCTGTTTACCTTGAATTTCTTACGAGTACTCTAGTGGCTTCGGGTAAAAAAGGGACCTTTCTGAGAAACGAGGGTAGAATAAATAAAGAGATCACAAAACAATTGTATATCTGGACGATCGCGCGATGCTGGGTTCCAATTAGATGGGGAAGATAAAATAAAGTTAGCTGTCTGGTCTTAGTTAATGCCTTTTACGTAATGTCCTGGTACACTATGCACGTTATTTATAAACTCAGTTTGTTTGTTTTTTTATCAATACAAATAAATAAAATTTGGGTGTCGGTTTGTAATATTTAAATAACCGCTTTTTACCAAATGCATATGGATGTATACACGATTCATAAACCAAAATATATTTTTTTTATTTTGTCTGTCTGTCTGTCTGTCTGTCGGTCTGTCTGTCTGTTTGTTCCAGATAATCTCTGAAACGGCTGGACCGATTTTAACTGGACTTTCACTGACAGATAGCTGATTTAAAAAGGAGTAACTTAAGCAACTTTTATTTTAGAAACTAAACAAAAACGTTTTTATTAATTCCACGCGGACAAAGTCGCAGGCACAGCTAGTAATACATATAAATGAAATAGGTTAATAAATCAAATTAAAATATAAGCAATATTATAGAGGAGAAATTCGTATCTGTTACGACTTTTATGAGAGAACATTCGCGGGATTTATCACCTAAAGAAAATCAAATTTGAAGAGAACTAGATTAAGTTCATCAGCATGAATCACCATAAGGGCTTCAAATTAAGATTATTTTTATTAACATAATAAATTTTCCACACTTGCGATAAAAAAATAAATGAGGGAGAATCTTTTTAAAGTATCCACAAAAGACTCACCTCAATTTGTATACTTGCTGCTCTGTATGCTCTGTCTGCTGTGTTTTGTGCTTGACATGTGAATGTTTGGTTATGATGCTCTTGTTTTGGTGTCATCTTTATAATAGACCTGTGTACAAAGAAAATATAAAAGTTATTTCAAGGTTTTTTTAAATTGAAGAATCCCACTTTCATTTAAAGTTGAAAACTTTATTATTTGGCGAATATTGCGCTGATAAATTCATTGTTACTTTTTTATTTGTACTAATCGGTACATAGTTGTATACTATCTTTACATAGTACTCCAGACATACAAGATATCTTTCTAGTCAGATGGCAGACGTTTTGAGTTTTTATTTTTAATTCACTCAAAAGCGCCAGGTCTCAAGTTTACTTAAGAGCTCATTTCTCAATATAAACGATTTGTCATTTCAATTACGAAGGCCTATTATCATTTCATATTAATAAGCGAGAGTTCTGAAGCTTACCTGGCCGTAAACCTTTGTCCATCTGGCAGAGGTTCCACAGTGTACGTGACACCTTGAGTCAAAACACCAGCGCTGCTATCAACCCACGTTATCTGTCGAAGAAATACATAATCAGATTTATTATATCCTCTTCGAATTTCTTTAAATGCAGTGATTAATATCTTTTTGTCTACGGCAACGCTGAAAGTAATAGTTGCTTGAGGCAAAGCAACATTTTAGTCTCATAACTTTTTAGATATTATGCTCACCAATTTTTATTACTATAAGTAGTACCTAATTCACATGTTTATCAATACATAAACCTATGGTGATACCGTATTTCTATCGATTATATGTTTACGTTCCAACGTGATAGAATTTGTTTAAATTTCCTTTCGATCGCATGCAAGTAATAACTTAATATATTTATATTACGGGCATATTATGTTGATTTAGGTGCCAACCGCAAATGCAAATTTATTTGGATATATTTTTCGGTAATGCAGGAATAAATTGTAGTTCATATTATCTAATAAAGATTAGGTACTTTCTTTCATATATTCAAGTAACTTCACGATATTCAGATGAAACTCAGGGTTACACCTCGATGTTGAAACCTACAGTCTAGATTTTACATTATATAGCAGAGCCGTGGTGACCGAGTGGTTCGAGTAGTTGCCTGCGACACGAAGATCGCATGTTCGAATCCTGACTGTACCAATGAGTTTTTCTGAACTTAAGTACAGTGATTAGTCATACCACGAGCTTTACGGTGAAGGAAAACATCGAGAGGAAACCTGCATATGCTTGAGAAGAAATTCAAAGGCGTGAATCGTGCTTAAGTAAAGGCAATGGACTCGCCACGTGGAATCTGTCACGTTGGCATCTAAAATATAATAAGTTATCTGAGAAATAAAAATAATAATAATAATAATAAATATGTCTTAATATAGCGGAATGTGGGTTTATGGGTAGGTACTTCCTATGCCTCCCCCTTCGGGGACCCTTGAGGGAAGGCGTGAGGATATTATTATTATTATTAGAAAAAAATAATAACCATAATCCAATTATTATATGCCTTACTAAAAATCGTAATTAATAAATTACACGTCGGCACGTCGGTAATGCAGTGAGCCCTCATTGAAATTCCGTAGGGATCACAAAATTAAATTAATTGTTTATTATGAAGTTCGCATAATTATTATGAAGTACGCATAATTATTCAGCACTGTTATCTATTTAGCATTGCGTTCCTTCATTTACATTCTAATTTGGTTCAACCAATTAAGCTATTAATTGTAGAATGACTAACTATGATCAAAATATGTCCCTTTCGTTCATTGATGCGGACCATGTGAAATTGTGAATTTACACCATTTTCGAATCCACTTGAACACAAAAAAAAAGTTTTTGAGGAGTTTAGTCACAAACACCCACAGAGGAATTATTTATACTAATATTATAAAGTGGAAGATTTGTATGTAAGTATGTTTGTAACGAATTGGCTCGGAAAGTACTAGACCGATTTAAAAAATTTATGCACCATTTGAACATTATACGTAACTACTTTGAGATTCGAACTCGTGTGTCTCAGAATATGACGCCGGAAGAACAATATCATGGCGTTTTTTTTTTAATTGAGCTTCCAACCCTACGCAACGTATAAAGCAACCCAACCTACTCATTACCTTAAACCCTTCAGAGTTCTAACATCATATTCAATTTAACCCCTCAATTGCGTCCCCTGGGTTCCTTCCCGTCACACGGCACATCCCGCGTTTAATACAGGCACAACAAATTGACACTGTACAGGAGAAATTGGAGTGACGCTACGGCACAATCCTCAAATGAATACAGGTTGTTTGGAGTTTTGTAATTGAGGTTGAGGGGAAGAGAAAAAGGCGAATGTTTTTATTTTTTTTTTCTGAATAGAAACAATATTATTTGGTGTACATAAAATAACTTTTTATGCGTTATATTCATATACGTTCTTCTTTTTTTATTATGTATGTATAAATACGAATAATAAAAGTAGCTGTGGTGGCCGAGTGGTTCGAGTAGTACCTGCAACTCAAAGGTTGCAAGTTTGAATCCCGAATATACCAATTAGTTCTTCTGAAGTTAAGTATAGTAATTAGTCACACCACGAGGTTACCGGTGAAGGAAAACTTCAAGGGGAAACCTGCATACGTTTGAGAATAAATTAAAAGGCGTATTATACTCGTAGTCGTGCTTGAGTAACGGTGACGGAAGGTGTAATAGGTAGTACCCACTTACGCACTTTCCGACAGGCGCCGAGCCGCTTTCCGAGAGTCACCTCTGCCTACCCTTTCGGAGACCCTTGTGGGACTAGGGTTGCATATAATGAAAAAAGTAGCCTACATTGAATTTAATTATAAATAGGGATACACTTTATAAATCTTAATCCTGATAAAGTGTTATTATCGAGTTAAACTGTTTCACAATAAAATACTTACTTCTCATTTTAAATTTCAAGTGAAAAGTTTCAAGTTGCAATTTAAATGGAATAAATTCCAACGCTGAAAGTTAGTTTTCAATACATCAAACTGCTTTAGTGAGTAAACTTCGTTATCCAGTTACTGAGCTGTATTGGACCAGCTTAGCTCTCACTAACTTGGTTAATGGAATTTTGTTCAGAACCAGATTAGAATATCAATAGATCTTAAATTCACTAGAATTGCCTATGTTATATCTCATACGGCACCTAAAATATATCTCTGGCGGAAAGTGGGTGTGGGGAAAGCAGAGGTGTATACTACGTAGTTCCCACACACCCGCTTTCTGTCAGAGATATATTTTAGGTGCCAACGTGACAGATGGCGTATTCATCGCCGTTACTCAAGCACGATTTGCCTTTGAATTTATTCTTTTTTTTTCACATAGGCCTAGGTGGGTACTTAAAAAACGTCGGTAAAGGTGCACGGTTCGGGTTGGTCGTTTCCATTTCCAATTTCTTCTCAGACGTATGCAGGTTTCCTCTCAATGTTTTCCTTCACCGTAAAACTCGTGGTGTGACTAATTACGGTACTTAAGTTCAGAAAAACTCATTGGTACAGTCGGGATTCTAAATTGCGATCCATGTATCGCAGGCTCCAACCACTCGGCCACCACGGCTCTTTATCTGTACTAATATTATAAAGCTACAGAGTTTGTTTGTTTGAACGCGCTAATCTCAGGAACTAATGGTTGGAATTGTTTTTTTTTAGTGTTGGATAGTTCATTTCTCTAGGACGGCTTTAGGCTATAAAACATCACGCTGCGACCAATAGGAGCGAAGCATACATGAAAAATGTTGCAAGAAAAGGAAAAAATATTCCTTTCACTTCACTTTTCTGTGTCTTCAGGTGGATTCGAGAATGGTTTAGATTTACAATTGGAATTACTTACATTAATTTTTTACAATTTACAATTTACTTACTTAATTATTTATTTACTTAATTATTTACAATTACCACGTTATAGGTGGCGCTACGATGGTACGATTTCAGGAAATTTTACGTTTTCACCCGGGCAAAGCTGGGCGGGACAGCTATGTGTATAGATAAAACCGTTTATTTCTTACGATGATCCTTCAAGTCGAAATTGGCAACATGTAAGTTTACTATCGGTAAAGTTAGTTGCGAATCCGGCTTGGATTCGATATGTACGATATGCGACTTGTCTTATTATATTCTTATCAAGTCTTGTAAATAAACCAATCCATTACTTAACGTTCCAGCAAAGTGCTATTTTGCATCACTTGTCGTTATAAGATGAATATGAATGAAACTTGAAAGACGTGTAGACTAATGAATAGAGCCAATGAGGTTGTTCGTTAATATGATTACTCGCTGACAATATGTTAAATACACGAGTAATTATGGTAATGGACGCAAAGCAATTTCATAAATTGATGTAGTTTTCAATCGATTTTTCATTTCGGCTTATATATACATAGGCATGATACGAATGGTATGAGTCATTCCCCAATCAAGATATAGTGCCATCCACGAAGAATTGCCCTGACAATTTCTAGTCAAGGGGGTGGCAGGATATTGGGAGTATGACCCGAGTCTATCATTGTAGTGTGCGTGTGCGCTCACAGGTAGCGAGTTTTTTTTTTTTTTTATACAACAAGAGTGGCAAACAAGCATACGGCCCATCTGATGGGAAACGGTTACCGCAGCCTATTTACGCTCACGATACCGAAGTATCACTTGCGTGTTGCCACTCTGTGTTCGGAGGTTATAGTGTGTTGGCAGCATAATGGGTTTAATCCCTCTGCTTGCATGCTTCCAACACAATGTAACAATCCTCCCCCCTCCCCAAGGAGCTCATTACTGGAAACCTTATTCACCGCGTAGGAACACAACACAAAATATTGTGTTATTTGGCTACGGACTTCTATAAGGTGGAGGTCCTGCCCCAGTCGGGCAGCTCCGAATTCGAACGGGAAACCCGTTATGCCCTACCTCTCTTCTACGGTACGGCTATACTCAAACATTAGTGGAAGGTTGCACGCTTACACGTTGAACTATAGGGAAGAATAGTGGGGCGCGTGTTCGTGGATGGCACTATCTATTGCAGGTTCGAACTCCGGTACCAATGAGTTTTCTGAAGTACCTACAGTAACGTACTACTGTAAGGTGAAGGAAAATATTGCGTGGAATTTTAAGTTAAAATTTTACGGTATGGAACTCATTAATTTCTTACACTGGCACCGAAACATATGTGCGGCAATAATAAGGTGTATTAACACACCTACCTGCCACTTGGAGGACTCTTGTGGGAGTCTTGACCACCTCTTACTAAGTCAAATGACTCATTGGCAAACCCTAAATAAATATATCGATCGGACACTAAAAGACGGGAACGTCAAGAGTGCTCAAGAGAAACCGGCGTGTATGAACTGAAAAGACTGATGAATGTGGACGATGCGAAAGAGATATGCAAATCTAGAGAGAACTGGCGCTATTATCTCTGTCGTTAGGGACTCGGCGTGATTATATGTATGTATACATGTAACGTGTTCCCACAATTAGCCTTCTTAGAAAATCCATCCGAGGTGGCGCTCGAGAACGATGTCTCAAGACATTAGATTTTTTTAATCTCACTTGAGTATTTTCAAAGTTGTTTTTTTATACAACAGGAGTGGCAAACAAGCATACGGCCCACCCGATGGAAAAAGGTTACCGTAGCGTATTTACGCTTACAATACAGATGTATCACTTGCGCGTTGCCACTCTGTGTTCGGAGAGTTAGTTATACTGTGTTGGCAGCATAATGGGACTACTCCCTCTGCTACCAACACAATATAACAATCCTCTCCCCTCCCCATGAAGATCATTACTGGAAACCTTATTCACCGCGTAGGAACACGAAGTCTTTAAGAGCATTAGGTTGACTGGAAGCAGGCAGATGGGGACTGCACGTGATACCTATGGCGTGGCATGTCTCCATAAGCTAGAAGTCGTACGTACACAAAATATATATAAGGTCGCAAATAGAAAATGCTCAAAATGGAAGGAAAGCTTTTAGAAACTCTCGCTCCCAGTAAGCCGGATTGTCACAAAGGTGGATAAAAAATTTGAATGGAGGGTGCGATAGGCAAGCACATTAAGTTTCATTAAACCACGACAGTGATTAATTTATATTATCGCGGCGTTGCCGTGATAATAAGTGGAAAAAAATAATGTGAACATTTTCAACTAATTTTGAGGGTTACGATAAATCTTGGTTATTTTCGTTTAACTAAATTGCTCTGTGATATTTAATGTTTTAAAACTCACTGTAAATTACAAAATGGGGGAAAAATTACCCTTTGATGAAGTAAATGCCTTTTTAATTTTCTTACATTAAAGGGATAATTTCTTTTTTTACTGTTTTAAAAAATTCATGATTTTGTTCATGCAAATGCTGTGTTCAATTTTCTGCTATGACAAATGGCTAAATACCAAAGAACAAATTTGTTTAATTTAAATATTATCTTTACGCGTTCCACATAGGGTAGGCAGGAGTGTATCAACACCTTTTTTGCCGTAGATTGCAAGTTTGAATCCCGACTGGACCAACGATTTTTTTGAACTTAAGTACAGCGATTAGTCACACCACGTGTTTTACAGTGAAGGAAAACATCGAGAGGAAACCTGCATACGCTTGAGAAGTCGTACTTGATTAACGGCGAAGGACTCACCATCTGTCACGTTGGCACCTATAATATATCTCTGGCGGAATGTGGGTGTATGGGTGCTACCTGTACACCTCTGCCTACCCCTTCGGGGATTCTTGTGGGAAGGCGTGAGGATGAGGATGAGGATGAGTATAAAAATTTGGTATTTATACAGAGGCGATTTTATGGTCCTCACCTCAGCCGGGGGTTTCCCGCCAACAGACACGCATTCCAATTTTATGTTCTTGTCTTCGGTGGTGGAGAGAAATGATCCTTCTTGTATCTTGGGCGGTTCCGGTGGTACGAGGACGGTGAGGCGAGCGTACCGCGATCTGATTGGTGGTTCACCTGCCGAAGAAAAAATACAAATAGGTTAATCCTTACAAAAAAAATCCCATCTGAGTTGATGAGTTTTTCTGAATTTAAATACAGCGTTTAGTCACACCACGAGCTTTACGGTGAAGGAAATATCGAGATGAAACCTGCATATGTTTGAAAAGAAATTCAAAGGCGTATGCATAGTCGTGTTTGACTAACGGCGAATGAATCGCCATCTGTCACATTAGCACCTAAAAATATATCTCTGGCGGAAAGTGGGTGTATGGGTGAGTTGGGTATAAAGTGGGTATATGTATACCTATACACCTCTGCCTACCCCTTCGAGGACCCTTGTGGGAAGGAAGGATATATTATTATTATAAAATACCGGGACCGCTGTCCCCAAGTTCCTTTTTAGTATGGCTACTGTTAAATCAGAAGCCTTTGTGGACCAGAGCCGTGGTCCAGAAAGCTTCCTTCAACTTACCTATAATTTTTAGGGAGGCTTTGGGGCCCACATATATGTAAAAATGAAAATATGGTTTGAGTAAGTACAGTCAGTGAAGAATATGAGTGAGTAGTAATTTGGAAAACAAAACTAAAATAAAAATAATGTAAATTGAGGGCGCGGTGGTTTTTGTGCCACGTATGTTTTGATCCAATACTTCAGAATAGGGACCTCGACTCTCCCACAGTACGCAGAATGCTGTTAGGTTAGTCGCGAAGCGATCTCCATAGGGATGCCACTCTCTTGCGGATTATGGCATGAAAGTCTAGTGCTAACTTCCTTTTGACGCTACCGTACCGTGGCAGCCCTATCAGCGCCCTGAACACATTGTTATATTGGACGCGTAGCATGCTGTAAGCCTTAGTAAAAGGTCTAGTAATAAGTCCTAAACAAGGATATTATTATGTAAAGTAAGTGTTATTAAGTCATATCTAGAAATGTATGTGTGTATTCTCTCCGTGTTTTGCGACGACAGATTCAAGCCAAACATAATCCAATTCAACCAACTTATTATTCATGAGGTTCACTATCTTAATGGCACTGCATCAAATGACAGTGTCGCTAGCATACCATTTAAATTCAGTTCGATTCTCGACACGGAAATTGCAGTGATTGAATATAAACGACACATTTTGTACCGTGGAAACGATACAATGGATTGTCATTTCGGTTTTGCTACCGTGTTACTGCGTTCTTTGAAGCTTACTCTAAAATTAAAAATATTATTAAAAAGGTCGTGGTGGCCGAGACACAAAGATCGTAAGTTTGAATCTTGACTGTATCAATGTCTTTTCTGAACCTAAATACAGTGATTAGTCACACCTCGAGCTTTACGGTTTAGGAAAACATCGAGAGGAAACCTTATGCAGGTTCACATAGTGTGCTGTATAAAAGAATAAAAAAAATCCGTTATTTTAATCCCCAATGATATTCGCAATGACTAGACAATAATATCAGAGAACCTTTAAAGACGTTAATAATAAAGAACATAAGATGTTCTAAAACTAAAAGCACGGTCGAATACCGGTCGAGAAACCGATGAAATAGCCAATAGGATCTGATAAAGAGTCCTTAATTCAATAAGCCGCAAAACTTGAAATTTGTCAAACCCCCAAGAATGTAGATGCTCCAGATGACAATTTAGTATAACAAGGGTACAGGAACAATAGCTTGCAGATAGTTTCCTATGACGCAAACTTCAAGCCACCTACTAAGTTGTCAAGTTAAATAGTGCAAAGTTGTACAATTTCGCCGCAGGATCGTTGTTCATTGTGCACCGCGCAGATAAAAACCAAAGTTACTGGCGTTAGTTTTATGTAAATCGTAAGTTTTTCTTTGCCTGAAAGTTTTTCTGTTAGGGCGATGATTCAAAATGTCTTGTTGAGGTGAAATACTGTAGGGGAGATAGTAATGCTGCTTAAGTTGAATAAATTGTTCAGACTGGCGGGTAAGGTAGCAAGTTTTTAGAATAAAAGTCATTAGTGATAAATTTATACTTGTCTCTACATTCTAACTTGTATCACGTTCTTTCTCAAGATAACATTCTGAAGTTAACTTTGGTTGTAAATGCAGAAAGAATCTATGAAAAATTCCAATAAAAAATTGGTACAGATTTTTCATTTGCGTTGGAGATGAAATGAAAAGCACGCACAAATGAGAAAAATAAGTTATTTTGCATACCAAGTGAGTTTTACACATGCAAAAGACATGATCTTTTCACGGCTCTTTCTTTTGGCGTAATGCCAAAAGAAAGATTACCATATTGTGAATAGAAATATGTGAACTGCTAATAGATACTAATATGTGATACTACTACGAAATACGCAAAATATACAACATAAGTATGAATTTAAATTTTCTTTACCATGTTCAATTTATATCAATCCAATAACAGGATATCATAATGATAGATTTACCTGAACGGGTTTCACCTGTTAATTGTTATTGGAAGTTCTCCGAATTGTTTCGAAGTCAGATTTACATTATGCAATACCAACCTTGGATTATCTACTGATTGCTGATAAGCTGTATCAATTAAGTCCATTAAGGTATAATGTACCTTAGGGTTCGTTTCATTTAGGTCAAATATTTAAAGACGTTGATTTGAAAATTACGTTGGTTTAGTCATATAGAAAGGATGAGTGATAAATGATTGACGAACAGATATATAAAGAATTCAAAAGTATGTGGAAGAAGAGTCGGAGAAAGACCACGTTTCGACTTTTAAGATCAAATCGATCGGACACCCAAGGATAGGAACGTCAAGAGTGATTAATTATTATTTATTTATTTATTAATATAACATAAACAAACATAAAAAGTAAGAGGTCTACCCTTACTTAGTCTGTTATATGTATGGTATATCTATCTAATACCTTTAAACGAGCAATTCTTGTATATATATATATATATATATATATATAATCTGAATCTCGGAAACGGCTCCAACGATTTTCATGAAATTTGGTACGGGGGGGATTTCGGGGGCAATAAATTGATCTAGATAGGTTTCATTTAAAAAAAAAGTTGTTTTATCCGTGTTTTTAGGCAATGAAAATCTCCTACAATTTCATTAGAATTTGAATTTCGCAGCAACAATAAAGCGTTGCTAAGCAACAAACTTTAAGCCAATGAGTTTTTGGTTTGACGTTTTCGTAGACGAATTATATATAAAATCAATTGTTTACTTACATGACAAAATGCCTAAAAGAAGAAGAAGACTCATCTCAAGAACATCTTCAAGAAAAAAGTGATCGACAAACAAGACTCATTTCAACAAATCAATGAAAATAATCAGCTTTCCGCTCGTCCCACACGTAGTGCTAAAGTCTTGCAAAACTTGACTAACATTATACGAGCAGAAAGGTCTTATGATTTAGATGTTTCACGAGGGCTTCTTTGTAGCCGCTGAATATGACCAACAGCGGGAACAACGTCCACAAGATTTGCGGCAGCGAGCAGCATAACGTGTAGCTACTGAACATTACGAACAACGGTAAGGACATAGGTAAGGACGTCTACAAGATTTGCAGCAGCGAGCAGCACAACGTGTAGCTACTGAACATTACGAACAACGGTAAGGACATAGGTAAGGACGTCTACAAGATTTGCGGCAGCGAGCAGCACAACGTGTAGCTACTGAACATTACGAACAACGGGAACGACGTCTATAAGATTTGCGGCAGCGAACAGCACAACGTGTAGCTACTGAACATTAGGAACAACGAGAGTGACGCCTGTAAGATTTCCGGCAGCGTGCATCACTACGTGTAGCTACTGAAAATAACCAACAACGGGAGCGATGTCTACAGGATTTGCAGCAGCGAACAGCACAACGTATAGCTACTGAACATTCCGAACAATGGGAACGACGTCTACAAGATTTGCGGCAGCGAGCAGCACAACGTGTAGCTACTGAACATTACGAACAACGGGAACGATGACTGCAAGATTTCGGGCAGCGAGCAGCACAACGTATAGCTACTAAACATTACGAGCAACGGGAACAACGTCTACAAGATTTGCGGCAGCGAGCAGCACAACGTGTAGCTACTGAACTTTACGAACAACGGTAAGGACGTCTACAAGATTTCCGGCAGCGAGCAGCACAACGTGTAGCTACTGAACATTAGAACAACAGGAACGACGTTTACAAGATTTGCGGCAGCGAGCAGCACAACGTATAGCTACTGAACATTACGAACAACGGGAACAACGCCTATAAGATTTGCGGCAGCGAGCAGCACAACGTATAGCTACTGAACATTCCGAACAACGGGAACGACGTCTACAAGATTTGCGGCAGCGAGCAGCACAACGTGTAGCTACTGAACATTACGAACAACGGGAACGATGACTGCAAGATTTCCGGCAGCGAGCAGCACAACGTATAGCTACTAAACATTACGAGCAACGGGAACAACGTCTACAAGATTTGCGGCAGCGAGCAGCACAACGTGTAGCTACTGAACTTTATGAACAACGGTAAGGACGTCTACAAGATTTCCGGCAGCGAGCAGCACAAGGTGTAGCTACTGAACATTACGAACAACAGGAACAACGTTTACAAGATTTGCGGCAGCGACCAGCACAACGTTTAGCTACTGAACATTACGAACAACGGGAACAACGCCTACAAAATTTGCGGCAGCGAGCAGCACAACATGTAGCTACTGAACATTACGAACAACGGGAACGATGACTGCAAGATTTGCGGCAGCGAGCAGCACAACGTGTAGCTACTAAACATTACGAACAACGGGAACGATGTCTACAAAATTTGCGGCAGCGAGCAGCACAACGTGTAGCTACTGAACATTACGAACAACGGGAACGATGACTGCAAGATTTGCGGCAGCGAGCAGCACAACGTGTAGCTACTAAACATTACGAACAACGGGAGCGATGTCTGCAAGATTTGCGGCAGCGAGCAGCACAACGTATAGCTACTGCACATTACAAACAACGGCAACAACGTCTACAAGATTTGCGGCAGCGAGCAGCACAACGTATAGCTACTGAACATTACGAACAACGGGAACGATATCTGCAAGATTTGCGGCAGCGAGCAGCACAACGTGTAGCTACTAAACATTACGAACAACGGGAACGATGTCTACAAAATTTGCGGCAGCGAGCAGCACAACGTGTAGCTACTGAACATTACGAACAACGGGAACGATGACTGCAAGATTTGCGGCAGCGAGCAGCACAACGTGTAGCTACTAAACATTACGAACAACGGGAGCGATGTCTGCAAGATTTGCGGCAGCGAGCAGCACAACGTGTAGCTACTGAACATTACAAACAACGGAAAAGACGTCTATAAAATTTGCGGCAGCGAGCAGCACAACGTATAGCTATTGAAAATGACGAACAATAGGAGCGTTGTCTACAAGATTTGCGGCAACGTGCGGCAGAACGTGTAGCCACTGAAAATAACGAACAACGAGAGGGACGTCTGTAAGATTTCCGGCAGCGTATAACACAACGTGTAGCTACTAAAAATGTTGAACAACAGGAGCGATGTCCACAAGATTTGCGGCAGCGTGCGGCACAACGTGTAGCTACTTGAACAACGGAATCGACGACAAGATTTGTGACAGAGTATCGCACAACGTGTGTTTGCGTTGATAAAGGTCCAATCATATTTTTTCTCATACATCTACCATGTACAGACAGTGATCCGTTACAGTTTTACAAACCTTATTAAAATAATATAATATATATATAAGTATATATAATATAAATATATATAAATATATATATTTATATATATATATATATTCTCACGCCTTCCCACAAGGGTCCCCTTCGGGCAGAGTGTGCAGAGGCAGAGTAGGCAGAGGTGTATAGGTAATATCTACACACCCACTTTCCGCCAGAGGTATATTAGGTGCCAACGTGACAGATGGTGAGTCCATCGCCGTTACTCAAGCACGACTATACATACGCCTTTGAATTTCTTCTCAGACGTATGCAGGTTTCCTCTCGATGTTTTCCTTCACCGTAAAGCTCGTGGTGTGACTAATCACTGTACTTAAGTTCAGAAAAACTCATTGGTACAGTCGGGATTCGAACTTGCGATCTTTGCGTCGCAGGCAACTGCTCGAACCACTCGGCCACCACGGCTTTTTTTTCGCTTCACACCTTATTCAATATTCAAAAAATATTATTCATATTTCATAAGTCCGTAATTCGTACGAAATAATGTTTTATATTATATTTACCGAGCTAAGCTCGGTCATCCAGGTACTGCTTATAAATCTACACGCCTTCCCACAAAGGTCTCCATTATATAGGTACATGGTAGGGATGATTGTACAGACAGATGTCTGTACGATCATCCTTAATATCAACTTATTTTGATCAAAATTCTGATGTCACAAAGTCTAAAACACTCAATGAACAATATTTTTTGAGGACAAATGAATAGCAAACAATTCCGCCAGGCGATCCTATGTGTAAAACCTACAAGGTTTAAACAAAATAGGTTCACAAAACGAGATCAATGCTTAAGATAACGCCGACAAGGGAGGCGACGATTACTTTAGAAATACAAAGTTAAATCCAAATCTCGAAACAAAGGATGAATAGGCCATAAGAGCCAGGATAAGGCAAGATAAGAATGTACCAGAGACAATTCAAAGGGAGCCTGAATTTATCAAAAGGTTGCCATTCACAATAGCTATGTAAATTAATTTCGTAAACCTTTTCGTTAGCAACTGAATAGGCGTCACATCGAAATCGAAATGCAAAGACGTTATATAATAAATTCACATAAATGTCTTGACTTGAGCTGAGATTAAATTTGATGAATAGCTGAAACAATTCCAATGGGAGTCTGGCTTCGGGTGGGACTTAGTCTTAGCTCAACTTAGCTTTGATCTCTTTAATAAATAAGCTTTGATATTTCTTTTGTACATTTTATATTATATGACCCTTTCAAGTAATCTAATATTGTAGGATTAGTGACTTTGGCTTTAATAAAAACTTTGCGTGCTTTTTCTTGGAACTCTTGTTTAGGTAGCAGGGTGTTAAGGTGCTGCAATATCTAGATCATCATCATCATATCATCATCATCATAATATCATCACGCCGAGTCCCTAACGGAGTAGGCAAAGAGTATAAGCGCCAGTTCTCTCTAGACTTACATACCTCTTTCGCTTCGTCTACATTCATCAGTCTCTTCATCTAGATTATAGGTTTTAACACCGATGCACCAATGACTTTTCGTATTCTAAAATACAGTTATTTATGACAACATGAGCGATGAAGAAAAACATTAAGAAAACCTGAGTGCTTTCGAAAACTCATTTAGGTGCCAACTTCACGCATGGTTTTTTTCACCATCACTCAAACATGTCTTTACATACGTTTTTAATTTCTTCTGAAGCGTATGCATGCCAACGTGACAGATGGCGAGTCCATCGCCGTTACTCAAGCACGACTATACATACGCCTTTGAATTTCTTCTCAGACGTATGCAGGTTTCCTCTCGATGTTTTCCTTCACATTCAAGCTTGTGCGTGACTAATCACTGTACTTAAGCTCAGAAAAACTCATTAGTACAGTCGGTATTCGAACTTGCTATCTTTGTGTTTCAGTCAACTAAAACACTTGGCTACAAAAGTTTTTTTCTATTTATGTACGTTGAATATTAGGTTACGGAGGCCACGATTGAGAAATCCCTGAACAAGACAATATTGCTTTGGGAAAGGGGGAGAATTAAAAACAAATTACCAAGACTTTTCAAACAAAAGTTATGTTGCGAATGGAAAAAATTCGACACGAGAGGGGTCGGAGCGAGGGAAAGGAACGCGTACTAAGATTTCAATTTATTAAAAGCTAACACAATTTTGCGAGTCTTGCCTCGAGGGGAACTATAGTTACTTGATATAAACGAACTGAGATCGTACAACACGTTTCGTAAACAAAATCCAATATGTATTTTATTTTAAAAGCGGTTATCCTAACTAAGCCTACTACTTTCGTCAAATTATGACCTAGTATATATCCTCACGCCAACAAGGATCCCCGAAGGGGTAGTCAGAGGCGTATAGACAATACCCACATACCCACTTTCCGCCAGAGATATATTTTAGGTGCCAACGTGACAGATGACGAGTCCACCGCCGTTACTCAAACACGACTATTATACGCCTTTGAATTACTTCTCAGACGTATCCAGGTTCTTCTCGATGTTTTCCTTCACTGTAATGCCCGTGGTGTGACTGTTCTTAAATATAGAAAACTCATTGGTACTGTCGGGCTTCGAACTTGCGATCTTTGTGTCGCAGGCAAAAATTAGAACCACCCGGCCACCACGGCTTTTGTGACGTAGTGGTATTTAATTACATGGTTAAAAGGAACATGGTACTGATTGAAAGAGAATGGTCGCTGTATTTAATGACACATTAGTGCATTTAACCTTATTTAAATAATATTGGAGTAAGTCTCCTCCTTTTATATTTTTTCTTCTACTTTTAAATAGAACCCGTGGTGGGCGAGTCGTTTGAGTAGCTCCCTGCAGCACAAAGATTGCAAGTTTGAACACCGACTGTACCAATGAGTTTTTCTGAACTCAAATACAGTGATTAGTCGCACCACGAGCTTTACGGTGAAGGAAAATATCGAGAGGAATCCTGCATATGTTTGGGAAGAATTTAAAGACGTATGTTTAGTCGTGATTCAGTAACGGCATTGAACCGACTCGCCATCTGTCACTTTGGCCCCTAAAATATATGTCAGGCAGAAGGTGAGTGTTCGGGTCTTACCTACACACCTCTGCCAACCTCTACGATTAACTTCCTCATAGAGGTAGTATGTTATAATATTTTTCTTACAGTAGATAATAAATATTTCATATGAATTTTGGGAGAAAACTTAAAAAAAAGCCACAAAGTTGGCAAACAAGCATTGGTAAGCAAGCGTTCCGTATGATGGTATTCGGTTACCGCCGCCTACTACCTTAGGCTAGCAGCCCCGGGTAACATAAAAATGACCATAATTTTTTTAACAGTGTTTGTGTTTAAGATATAAAATAGCTTGTGGTCAGATATAAAGATTAATAGGAATGCAACTATGAATCTTATTTACTGCGAAACGAGACTTAATTGAGCCGCTTATCGCCTGTACTTTATACCACACAGGAAGACATTTTTTTAGTACATCCAATAACTTTAACAAGCGATTGTTTGCTCAATGGTATCGTACCATAATTTTGTGTACCATCAACGATTTATTGTAGCAAATTACAGGCAATCGTGGGATCGCAGATTTAATAACCGGTCTATATTTTAATACTAGGGTGTACGTATGGTTGTATGGTTTTTGAGGATAAAAAATACTTCCAAGGTGTAATTAAAGCTTGCGAAGCTTGGACATATAAAATGGTTATCGAAACAGATGTCAAAACGAACGTGGTAAGAAGCAAAGGAAGAACAGGTTCCAACTTCCTTGTTGAAATTGACCACCAATTATGGATGGGAACATTAAAACTATGTATGGAGAGACTAATGAACATGGATGAAGCGACAGATGTAAATGCGTCAACCGTACAATTGAACGAAGAGTTCTAAGGGTTTAGCTAATTGGTAGGTGTAACATTTTCCTAAAAAAATATCCTAATTTAAGTTTGGCTTCCTGTATGCATATATCTTTTATGTATTTGAAAGACTTTTAAAAGTGAATTAAATGAAAGTACTCACGCGGTCTAGAATAATTTCAAGCCTCTCATTTGTTATTTAAGGATTTTTATCTTCATACCTTTAAAGACGATTTTTTTTAACAGTCTCTGTGCCCCTTGATAAAGCCTAAATATAATAACATGTTGTGATCGGAACCCTACAGGATACGGCAAGCTCAGAAAAATTATCTCCGTTAATTTAGTACTCATTTTATGAGCAAATATTATTAGCGTCCAGAATATTGTTTTTAATAAAGCTTTTACGAATATCAAAAAGTAATTTGACGTTAAGTAATCACGATTCCATAGGAAATTACATTACTTTTTTATCCCTCCCTATAATGCGCACCATCATTTTATCATGACAGCCGTCTGGCCTAGTGGTTAGAGCTCCTGAATGCGAAATTAGAGGTCGTGAGTTCGATTCCCGTTAAGGCAGATATTTGTGTAATGATCGCGAGTATTTGTACGTTAGTCTTGGATATCCTATATTCTTATATACATATAATTATAAGTAAATATATCGTTGTCTAGTTACCATAACACAAGACAAATATGAATGAGCTTTTTGAAAAAGAAAGTTCGCTTTATTGTATTATTCAAGGGGGGTGCGACCTGTAATCTATCCTTGATATTGCAAGTGTCAAGGCGACGGTAATCGCCTATCAACAGACGGATCATATATTAGCTGCCTTCATAGCGATAGCACCAAAATATGGAGTGAACTAACAAAACATACGAAGTTAAAGAGCAGTGTTGGAATCATGAGATGTCGTACCCAATAAGGGTTGTATATAAAATGTACCGTATGTTTGAAGGGGCAGTTTAGCACCGCTATAAGGTCATATTGTTTCGTAGGACATGGGAAAACACAATACATAATTTTCTTCCTGTTTTTTATGTATAATGGAATTTATGTCAAGGACCTTGGTGGTTGAGTGGTGTAACCACTGTGGTATGGCCTGTAAAGTCAAGATTACAAGTGTTTTTTTGTAACAATAATTCGAAAGGTAAGCGGTTAGCGTCACCGATGGCCCTGTATCTTGACACACTGGTAAATGTGGTAGCAAAAACTTTGGACATATAGGAAGGATGAGGATGAGTGAAAAAGATTGACGAAACAGGTATGCAAAGTGAAAGTGTAAGCAAGTAAGGGCAGATAAAGACCACGTTTCAACTGCAATATCGATCGGACACCAAAAGGACAGGAACGTCAAGAGTACTCGAAACTGACGACCATGTATGATGAATGTGGACGAAGCGAATGTGGCGCTCACTGCCTACCCCGTTAGAGATTCGTCGTGATAATATGTGTTTTTTTTTATACAACAAGAGTGGCAAACAAGCATGCCCACCTGATGGGAAACGGTTACCGTAGCCTATTTACGCTCACGATACCTACGTATCACTTGCGCGTTGCCACCCTGTGTTCGGAGAGTTTTACTGTGTTGGCAACATGATAGGTCTATTCCCTCGATTGCCAACACAACAATCCTCCCCCCTCCTCAAGGAGCTCATTACTGGAAACCTTATTCACCGCGTAGGAACACAACACAATAAATTGTGTTATTTGGCTACGGACTTCTATAAGGTGGAGGTCCTGCCCCAGTCGGGCAGCTACAAATTCGAACGGAGAATCCGTTATGCCCTTCATCTCTTGTGTGTCGTGTGTATGTAGAAGTCTTACCTTTTGATCCAGAACTGACTTGGCACTGATATTTGGCGTCATCATCCAGTGTAACGTCCTTTATGTCAAGTGAGTAGTCACCTGTGAACAAATTTAAAATAATTAACAAAGTATTTTATTTGGACGCCGTCCTCATTCACTGAAAATAGGAAAATGTATGACGTTTGTCCACTTAGTAATTACCTTTTTAAGTTACTGCAAAAGTTTAGTTTTATAAAAGGAAAACTCCAGCAAAAATGTTTAAGAAATAAATAAACGTGTACATTTTATAAATTAAATGTACCCACAATATTCTCTTTAGCCCTGATGGCGGTGATTCGAGTAGTTACTTACTGCACAAAGATTACAGGATCGATACTCGACTGTAATTTTTTTTTCTGGACTTAGTATAGTGATTAGTCCTTGCCCTTTACGGTGAAGGAAAATATCGAAACGAGCGTACGTACATACATACATATCATCACGCCAAGTCCCTAACGGGGTAGGCAGAGAGTATAGAGCGCCAGTTCTCTCTAGACTTACATACCTCTTTCGCTTCGTCCACATTCATCAGTCTCTTCATACATGCTCGTCGGTTTCGAGTACTCTTAACGTTCCCGTCCTTGAGCGTCCGATCGATTTGATCCAGGTAGTTGGAACGTGGCCTTCCACTGCCTCTTCTTGCACACACTTTTGCTTTGTATACCTGTTTCGTCAATCTTTCTTCACTCATCCTTTCTATTTGTCCAAACCAACGTAACATGCCTTTCTTCATCTTTACAATCACGCCCTCTTTCACGCCAGTTGATTTGCGAATCTCTTCATTGCGGATTCGATCTAATATCGTTACTCCGCACATTTTTCGAAGAGATCGCATCTCAACTGCATTCAAGCTATTTTCATACTTCCTCTGACATACCCAGGATTCGCTGCCATACAATAAGGTACGTACCAATATCGCGTTGTGGACAGCAACTCGAGCATTCATGCTCAGACTTTTACTGCCCATCAACGCCGACATGGCCCCATTCACCTTATTTCCGGCAGTTATCCTTCTTTCAATATCTTTTTCATACTTTCCATCTCGTGTGAACATGCTTCCTAGATATACAAATTCATTCACTTGCTCTAGAATTTGCCCATTTTTTCATTTTTTTATTTTTTTTATACGACAAGAGTGGCAAACAAGCATACGGCCCACCTGATGGGAAACGGTTACCGTAGCCTATTTACGCTCACGATACCGAAGTATCACTTGCGCGTTGCCACTCTGTGTTCGGAGAGTTATACTGTGTTGTATACCATTTACCGATATAGCACACTCGGTCACTTGTTTATCTCTTTTGAATACCAGAACCTTAGTCTTGCCAGCGTTTAGGCGCGAGCGTACGTTTGAGAAGAAATTTATACACGTATGTATGGTTGTGCTTGAGTAACGGCGATGGACTCGCCACCTGTTATGTAAGCGCCTAGCATATATCTTTAACGCAATGTGGGTGTATGAGTACTACCTATGCACTTATCTCTATACGCTTATCTCTTCGGGGACTATTGTGGGAAGGCATGAAGATAATTGTATATAACAAAGTATTTTTTTATATATACAATTTCTAGAATAAATATTTCTGAACGCCAAGCTCTCATAGGATAGGCAGAGAGAGTAGAGCGCAAGTTCTCTCTAAACTTGCAAACCTCTCTCCGTCCATATTCATCAGTCTCTTCATACTCTCGCCAACTTCGAGTATTCTTGGCGTTCCCATACATGAGTGACCGAACGATTTAATCTAGATAGTTAGAACCTGACCTTCCTCTGCCGCCTCTGCCACACATTTTCGCATTTTGTATATTTCGTCAATCTTTCTTCATTCATCCTTTCTATATTTTTATAGTTTTTTTAAATTTAATGCTAACATTAAAAATGTATTTGATCGTACCCGATTTTCTTTTATATGAATTATAATAATGAACACATTTTCATACATACATACACATAATCACGCCTCTTTCCCGTAGGGGTAGGCAGAGACCACTTCTTTCCACTTGCTACGATCCTTACATACTTTCTTCGCTTCGCCCACTTTCATTATTCTCTTCATACATTTTTTCAAGACGTCCCTAATTTGTTCTAGATTCGTCCGACTAGGTCTACCCCATCCAACACTTTCATTCACACTAGCCTTATACACTTTTTTCGTCAATCGTTCTTCATTCATTCTCTCCACATGGCCAAACCATCTCAGCATACCTTTCTCAATTTTTGTCACTACATCTTCTTTCAGACCACACGTTTCCTTATTCACTCTCACTATTTCTTATCCTGTCAGTCAGTTTAACTCCTATCATACTTCTTAACGCTCTCATCTCAACTGCATTTATTCGGCTTTCATGCTTCTTCTGCCATACACAACATTCACTTCCGTACATTAGTGTCGGAACCAACACTCCCCCATGCACAGCCAAACAAGCCTTGAAAGACACATTCCGACTACCCATGAAAGAGTGCAAAACACATTTTCTTCATTTACATAAGCTAATTTCTAGTCCATGACGGTGTCAAGATTTTCCAGGTTTATTCATAAATTAGCCTAATTATTGTAATGAGTTTTAGTTATACGCCTAGTATGGTAATTATAAAAAAGGTAACTTTTTTATCCAAGCATAATTTTTGCCGAAATTATATGAAAAATATGAAACACTTTGCTGTAACGTCTGTAAGTTATTCAGATTTAATTACGCTACTCATATTAACTGGCAATTTAAAAAAAGAGAACGTAATTTTTTTTATTATAATAATATATCCTCACGCCTTCCGTGTATAGGTAATATCCACACACCCACTTTCCGCCTGAGGTATATTAGGTGCCAACGTGACAGATGGCGAGTCCATCGCTGGTACTCCAGCACGACTATACATTGCCTTTGGATTGCTTCTCAGACGTATGCAGGTGTCCTCTCGATGTTTCCCTTCACATATATTTTTAAATTAAGAAATAATCAATACAACGCATATTGGTATAAACATAAAAAAAAACAATTTATATTTAAAGAAATACACTTACCACGAATTACTAAACAAGTTGAAAAAGACCGAGAATTCCAAGGCCGTATGTAAAGTTATACCTACCTGAGGAACAGCGACAGACTTGCCATCTGACGCTGATAGAATTAAAGAAGAGTAAAGACTTGTGTGACCAACTCCTACAGGAAAGAGATGACAATGAGAAGGAAGTAATAAGTATTTTAGATTGTAACAAAAAACTTAAAAGTGAATTGGCAGAGCTGCATACCAGCTATGTAGATGCCATATCACAAAGGGATCAGCTTCAGGAAATAGTGAATGGGTTTGGCCAGTGCGGAGAGGAGTATGAAAACACATTGAGGCACATCACTGAGCTAGAACACAAGCTTGGTGATGCAAACAACACTATAGCCTCCCTGGAACTATCTCACCAGCACCATCAAGACACAAGGACACAGACACTGTACCATGAGCTGATCCCTAGTAAAATACCCTCATCTAAAAATAAATTAAAAAAATACATTAAAGTAAACAGATTCATTCAGAAAACAAAGAATCTTTTGAAAACTAACTACAAAGCTCTTGCATTTTGCAAAAAGCATAATAATGTTTTCCATAAGTTAAATTTGACACAACAAAAATTAGAAAATAATTATTTAAAATATGAAGCTGACATTCAGCAGCTCGAGTCTGAGGTCACTGCGCTTACTGCATCACTGCAACAAGTTACAATGAAATACAATAGCTCTCGTGTTGAAATTCAGGAGCACATACTTGCACTCAGTGAGGTGGTTGATATGTCAAAGTATAATTATGACCGCTTCACTTCTTTGTCAAATAAATGTAACTGTGGGTCTGATGTGCAACCATCTCATGTGCCTCACATGCTCCTGTCTGAGCCATTGCTGAATGACAGCTCCAATAAACTCAATAAACTTAGTACTTCCAAAAACCGGCCAACACAGGATATAATACTATATAGTGATGAGTTAGGGAAGGATATGGGGTTGCACTTGTCACACAGTACTTGCCAGGCCATAAACCACTGTGTGCCTGGTGCAGAGTATAAACACCTTGTCTCTGAGGTGCTGAGTGATCGGTGTAGTTCCTGTCCTACCATAGCTATTATGTGTGGGAGAAGGGGAAATATGAATAAGGATGAAATGACTAAATTAATTGACTCGCTGAGTTGTCTTAGTGTAAAACACATAATATTATTTGCATTTCCCTATAGCAGAGGTTTGTCACAGAGGGAAAATTCTATTAGATATAAATTAAATTGCTGCATGCAGCTTATAAGCAATTATAATAATATATTTTCATTCATTGACTTGAATAATAATAATTCAATAATTTCGAATTACAATTTGATTAATGAAAGATATCATCTTTCTAATAAATTTAAGAGACAAGTAGCAAGTATGCTACATTATTGTATACACATTTTTTATTTAAGTACAGCCAAATCATTGGCTACCAATACTGCTTCTATTGAGCAGTCAAACCATGATCAGAATAGTTATTCTTTGGAATACGTTCCAAATACTTTAAATTAAGTTCTAAGACAACAGAGGCTTTCTCTGGCACAACTCACATATGTAATAAAAATGTTTTTAACCTGGTGCATCAGAATATACAAGGTATTTTAAATAAAGAATTAGAATTGGAATTGTTCATGAACTGTAATAATATTAATATCTTATGTTTAACTGAACATTGGCTAAGAGACGAGCAGATCATGCTCAATTTCAACAATCACCAGGTTGCTAGTGCCTTCAGCAGGAAAGATGCAATACGTGGGGGTTCCATGATAATATTGGAGAAAAACCTTAAATATAAAGAACGTAGGGACATTGTGCATCTTTCTGCGGAGCGTACTACTGAATTGTCATGTATAGAGTTAGAGCGATACATTGTTGTGTGCGTATACCGACCCCCAAGTGGAGATTATGAACAGTTTGAAAAAGCTATGGAAGAAGTTTTAAATAAAATTTGTAAGTCAGGCAAAAATATAATAGTATGTGGAGATTTTAATGTTAATATACTTGAAAACTCATCCACAAGTAATCGTTTTAAATGCCTTTTTGCTTCTTTCAATTTAACTCATATGTTTTCTGAGCCTACAAGAATAACTAGCGCATCAGCTACATGTATTGATAATATATTTACTAATTTTGAGCCCATTAGTAATGCCATCATAAATAAACTAGAATCAGATCACTGCGGCCAATTAGTAAGTTTTCGAAAACATAATTTTAAAGTTTCCAAAAAGCGGATTACTTACGTACCTGTAAATGCAAGTCGCTTGAACAGTTTTCGTGGTAACATGCTCGGTAAATTTCCTTTAAAAAGTAACCACCAAAATCCTCAATCTATGTATAATTCTCTTTTCCAAGTGGTACATAAAGAACATGAGCGCATATTTACCCCTAAGACTGTTCACATTGGTAACCATATGGCGTTTGGTGAATGGGCTACCACAGGCATTCACAGAAGTAGACGAAGGCTGTATGAACTTTACCATGAGAAAACATGTAATTTTGATTTAGATTTTATAAATTATGTTAAAAATTATTCCAAAGTGTTTAAAAAGGTTTGTTCAAACGCCAAGTCTATTGCTGTCAGAAATAAAATTTCAAAGTCATCCAATGTGACTAAGACAACGTGGAATATTATAAATAGTGAGACTGGGAAATCGGCACTAAAACAGGATAAAATAATAATAAAAATTAATGATACTTTAATAAAATCTGATATTGCTGTAGCCACCGCTTTTGAATCTGTTTTTGCTGATATTCCAGTCTCATTAACAAAATCTTTAATTTCATCACCTTCCGCCGCTGAAAAAATTCTTAAAGCTCATGTGGAAGAATCTCATACTGAATTTTATTTCAATACTGTTACCCCCGAAGACATAATTAAAACTTTTAAATCCCTAGACATGAAAAAGTCGACTGATTTATGGGGACACTCTGTACAAGTTCTAAGTAGTATTATTGACATTGTTGCAGTAGACTTAGCATTAGTTTTTAATGCATGTATTGCTAGCGGTGAATTTCCTGATCAAATGAAATACAGTAAAATCATTCCTTTATTTAAAACTGGTATCATGACCGACCCAAACAATTTCAGACCCATCTCAATATTGCCAGTTTTCAGCAAAATTTTTGAAAAAGTTTTACTTAACCAGATGCTAGCCTTTTTTAACAAACATGAGATGATGCATAGTAAACAATACGGCTTCACAAAGGGTCGCTCGACTACCGATGCAGGTGTCGAGCTTATTAAGAAAATTCTTGAGGCTTGGGAGGATTCAAAAGATGCTTTAGGTGTTTTTTGTGACCTATCCAAAGCCTTCGATTGTGTGCATCACGAAACTTTGATCAGGAAGTTAGACCACTATGGTATAAGGAATTTAGCTCTAAACCTTATATCATCATACTTAAGTAAACGAGTACAAAAAGTGTGTATACGTGGGGAAATATCTCCGGGGTGCCCAGTAGCTATGGGCGTTCCACAGGGTTCGATTCTCGGTCCATTTCTTTTTCTTATCTATATCAATGACCTACCACACCTGGTAAATGATAAACATGATATTGTATTATTTGCTGATGATACTTCTTTACTATTTAAGATAGACCGACAGAAAGAAAACTTTGACGATGTAAATAATGCTCTCTCTGACGTGGTTCATTGGTTTAGTGCCAATAATTTGGTACTTAATGCTGGGAAAACGAAATGTATTAAATTTACAATGTCGAACGTGAAAAAGGTTTTAACTACCCCTATAGTTATAAATGACGAGGAGTTAAACCTTGTGGATTCAACAGTCTTCTTTGGAGTCACATTGGATCACAAACTGCAATGGGGACCCCACATTAATGGATTGGCGAATAGACTCAGCTCTGCAGCATTCGCGGTAAGAAAAATTAGACACTTGACTGATATCAACACAGCTCGTTTAGTTTATTTCGGCTATTTTCATAGTGTCATGTCTTACAGCATTCTTTTGTGGGGTAATGCTGCAGACATTGGATCTATTTTTGTGCTGCAAAAGCGGGCTATTCGTGCAATTTATAGCCTTAAGCCTCGAGATTCTCTCAGAGAATTATTCAAGGAAATTGACATATTGACCGTACCATGTCAATATATATTCCAAAATGTGTTATTTGTAAGAAAGAATATTATAAAATTTAAGAAAAATAGCGACTTGCATACTGTAAATACACGTAACAAAGATAAACTCCATGTTCCTACAGCTAGATTACACAAAACTAGCAACTCATTTGTCGGGCAAGGTATACGCTTTTTTAATAAGCTACCTAGGAAAATAATTGAATTACCTTTTGTAGAATTTAAAGCTGTAATTAAAAGTAAATTAATTCAAAAGGCTTATTATAAAACATCAGATTATTTGAATGATGGCCATGCATGGCAATGAATTGCTCCTCTGGTACAGATTTTATATATGTAATCTTTTCTCCCCCCACGTAAAAGGGAACAAATGTTAAAAAAAAAAACCGGGGAGTTTGTTTCGCCGTTTCTTCTCCTGGCAGGTACTTTTTTTTCTTGGAAACGGTGGTAACTTTAGTTTATATTAAATATGTGACGTTCAATAAGTGTTCCCTGTGTCCCTTACATTGAATAAAATATTTTGATTTTGATTTTGATTTTGATTTTTTTTTGATCTCTCACTTTGACTCCTCAAAATATCTTCGTCAGAATGTGGGTATTACACCTCTACCACCTTAGAAACCCTTGCGGTCAGGTCAGAAGAAATGAGAGTACAGCATGGAGTTCTTCAAGAAGGATGTGAAAAGATTCCTGCAGAGTCGGCAGCGCGCGAGCAATAGCCCTGGTGTTACAAGCGTCCATAGGCGGCGATAACCGCTTAACTGGCGGGACCGCATGCTTGTTTGACACACGTGTGGTATAAAAAAAATTATAATCAACTTTCCATTCCAAGGTCGTGGTTTTAAATTCTAATATTCTAATGTCTCGTCGTCATACCATATTATGCAGATAATCTACGTCTAAGAGCATAGTCTACCCCTAAGACCCTCAAGGGGTGTAAACATGACTTTTACATTAAAATGAGCGTGGCTTTCCCTTTTGCATATCATAATTATTAAAGGAGACAGGATACCGCTATTTTCACTCTAAGTTTTCAAGTATTGTCCTACTCAACAGTAAATGGACAGGGGTAGTTACTTATTTTTGCTTAGTTATAATTGCGAAGTATTAGTTACTCCACGAACATTACGGTAAAAGAAAATATGAAAAGGACACCTGCATAGTTTTGAAAAGAGATAGAAAGGCGTATATGTATACATATAATTGAATAACGGCGATGGACTCAGCATCTATCACGTTGGTATCTACAATCTCCAGGAAAAGTGTGCGTGTGGGACCTATACACCTCTGCCTACCCTTAATCACAGTACTTGAGTTCAGAAAACTCATTGCAGTCGCAGACAACTATTCTAACAACTTGGCCACCACGGCTTTCATATATTAATATATAGAATGATATTAATTTATTCCCGAGTATTTAAGAGACAAATGTATAGGACGTCTTTGTATTTGTCTCTTTCGCACACTTAAATAATTATGCCAGTAGCACGTAATAGTAAATATTCCTAAGGTTAAAGCCATGAAAAGGCTTTATATTTGACAGACTTATCACGTGTCCTTGAAAAGCTTAATTGACGTGTACCCTCGACAGCTTTAACGCTACGTTAACCAAACATTTATGACGTGTTACGACCACCGGCCTGGCATCGAATAGGCATGACAGATTTTACTCTTCCATTCATAATGTTGATATATGACCAAAAATATTCATTCAACAATGAACTGCATTTTAACGTATATTTCTTTTTGTATCTAGAATGATCTGCAAAAACAAACATAAGTGTCATGGTGCCACTTCTGACTTCAACCCCCATAAGTGAAAAGAGCACTATCCGATCTATAATTAGGTTAATTTTATTGCATATCTCTTTTCGAATTTCGAATGATCCGCAGAAATGCCCATAAGTGTCATGGAGCCTCTTCTGACTTCAGGCCTCATAAGTGAAAAGAGCACTCTGAGAGGTGATATTTACTAAGGCGTTAACTCTGGTTGGTGTTTCAGTGAATATTACCGATAACAATATTTGTGAAATTATATATTGACTAAAATCTCAAAATTATTGCAGTTGGCGTATTGTTAGGCATCCTTTCAAGATAAACTTTTCTTCAACACTATTTAAAGATTGATTTTGATCATCACGCCTGTTATTGCAAAGAAAATATTCAGGAGGAAAGTGTATAAAGGAAGCTCTGGCACCGAATTTCTTATAAGAATCACAAAAAAGGCAGCCTGAAGATAATGACGGCATAAATTGGATCATAAGACGTCGCAAGAATGTGTACCTACGAACGTAACACAGATTCATTATCTCTCGCCTTAAATGAGCTCCTTTTTTTAACAATGATATCTAATGTTTTTTTTAATAATAAAGGCAAGATGAGAAACAAATGCTTTTAGGGATAATTACATACTTAAATGTTTTTGTATAGGAAACAGAGTGGAATATAATATTTATGATAAGTGTTCATTTTGGGGTTTCTTCTTTAGTTCGTACTTGAATTTGCATCGCTTAGCTATTCATCCTAAGTCAATTGACTTGATTGAAGAGAGGTAGGGCATAACGGGTTCCCGTTCAAATTTGGAGCTGCCCGACTGGGGCAGGACCTCCACCTTATAGAAGTCCGTAGCTAAAAAACACATTTTTTGTTTTGTCTTCCTACGCGGTGAATAAGGTTACCAGTAATGAGCTCCTTGGGGAGGGGGGAGGATTATTATATTGTGTTGGCAGCAGCGGGATTAGCCCCATTATGCAGTCAACATAGTTTAACTTTCCGAACACAGAATGGCAACGCCCAAGTGATACTTCAGTATTGTAAGCGTAAATAGGCTGCGGTAACCGTTGTCCATCGGGTGGGCCGTGTGCTTGTTTGCCACTCTAGTTGTATAAAAAACAATCTCTGTGGCTGTGATGGATAGAATAATAATTATATATCCTCACGCCTTCCCCCAAGGGTCCCCGAAGGCCAGGCAGAGGTGTATCGGTAGTGACGCATCCACTTTCCGCCAGAGATCAAGCGTACCCCATGCTTGTTTTTCACATAATAATAATAATAGCCTTTATTCAGAACTGCTTAGCCTAATTACAATTCTTATTTTAAAGTATATGCAGTTTGGTAATTTTTTAAAGATCTGTCCGCCAATCGGCAAAGGCCTCCTCCAACCTTTTCCATTCTGGTCTTTCTTCGGCCACTCTGTTCCACATCACTCCTGCCACTTCCCTTATATCATCATCCCACCTTTTCTGCGGTCTACCTCTTTACCTTTTACCTTCCCTGGGATACCATCTTGTCACTTTCTTATTCCATTTATCATCACCTCTCATCATGTGCCCTGCCCATCTCCACTTAAGTCTTCTTATTTTTAATGGTATATCTATTGTTCTTGTTTTATTTCTAATGGCACATTAGTGGTATAAAAAGAACCTTCCTTTAGCTGTTGCAGGGCCACCCAGTAGTTAAGCTTGGGTGGCCAACGCCGCTGTTGTCGCCTCAAGACATCCGTTGTTTAGTTTCCTATGCCCTGAACTCAGCAGAAATATAATCATAGAGACACGTGAACCGATCTTCAGAACACTCATTAGTGTCAGAACGAAAACCACAGGTCTATTTATACTCACTATAGTACAGGATGTTAAGGAAAATACAACATTTGTCTTCTACAAGTTATAGTACCTACATATTCCCATGACTAATAAAACATTATTAAAGGGAATAATTAAATATCTACTCACTTCGAAACATGGTTTGAAAAGGTTGGAAGAGAAACTATTAATTAATTAATCAATACCTTCGGAAAATTTCACACAAATTGCCCTAGCCCCCAAATTAAGCAAAGCTTGTGTTATGGTAACTAGACAACGAAATATTTACTCATATATATACATATATACATAAATAAATAGGACATCCAAGACTAAGGTACAAATACTCATGTTCATCACACAAATATCTGCCTTTAGCGGGAGTCGAACCCGCGATCTGTTGTTTCACAGACAGGAGCTCTAACCGCTAGACCAGACGGCCGTCTTTTTAAAGTTAATTAAAATGAATAAGATATAAAACGAACACTGCATAACGCAATTTGGTTCTACATACATAACTTTATTATTGCCGCAGATTTTATACGAAAATAAGGTAATACTTTTTTTGCCTCTTATTATTGTGTACATATTTGGGCACCCGTTCTAATTTTCAAGGCTGTATACAGACGCACTTTCATCGTAGTTTAACGATTTTCCAAAATTCACAAAGAATCTGTACCTTTTGAAATGTTTTCAGTTAAAAACTTTTTCAATTTAACGACTAAACAAAATTAGTTCGAGATTACTTGTGGAAGATTGTAATTCAAATAAATTTGATTCATGTTTTTGATAAATTTTATATTAAATGAGATTCACCTGAGATTGTTAAGTTTGGTTACGTCATTGGTGCTATAAATGTCGAAGAAGTAAAATCGTGTTTAACCGACTTTAAAAAAATATTAAGGTGGTGCTAGCACCGATCTAAATATTCTAGCGCCTTATTGTGCTTGTACCTACTTTTGATTACAATATTTTAACTGTTATTATAGCCTGCTCTTAAAGCTCCCATTCCTGCTTATTCTTTCAATTTCATGCTGGTAGTTTGATCACTGTCTTACTCTGCTTCTTTTGCTGAATACATTCGCATTTTATTTTTATTCTTTCACCACTCATCTTTACAAACTGTTCTCTTCAACGTAAAATAGCTGTCACCCTTAAAAACAAAATCATTAGTTGCTTTGAAAATCTCGTTTTTTATCTCGGATATAAAATCGAAAGGGCTTTGACCCTTGTTGGCAGACGTGAAGATAATTCTTTAATCTGTCTATCTAATCATCTCCTGTCAACACCACTACAAAAGATTAAGTCTCCGATGAAAACACAACGTTTTTTATTCCAGAGCTGGGGATGTTTATACAAATCCTTGCGCCTTCCCACAAGGATATCTGAAGGGATAGGCAGAGAAGTAATAGGTAGTACCCACCATCGTGTCAGATGGCGAGTCCATCGCCGTGATGCTCGTGGTGTGACTAATCACTGTACTTAAGTCAGAGATTCGAACTTGCGATCTTTGTGACGCAAGCAACTACCCTAACCAGTCGGCCACCACGGTTTTTTAATGTTTACAAACAATAACTCTTTGAGATAATTATACTTCATAAAAGCTATCAGCTTGTATACAGAGTAAATCGAATAGTTTAACCGTTAATTTGTGGATGTAGCAACGATCAGGTCGTTGCTACATCCACAAATTAACGGCTCCAAACCATTGGAATTCCATTGAAGTTCTCTTTAAGCCAATTTGCGCAATTTCAGTTGAAAAATATCCTCCCAATTTCCACTGGCATTCTTGATAGGACAATTATTATAACAAATTTGGCTTTAGTTTGAGGCAAAGAGTTTTAGCTTACGTTAAAGGGAATGCTAATTATTATTTCACTTTGAGATATGCTTCTGAATATAGAACAGCACTTAATGGCATGGGGTGTCTCTAAATGCGAGAATTTAGATCTGGGCCATTTGCAATTGAGAATTGTTGTTTGAAGTTGCCAGAGGTAGGGTAAATTAAATGCTTATTTTAAATATTCCGTTCGCAAACACGGATCCTTTCATATCTATAAGATCCATTTGCATCGCAGTGTTTGTGGTAATAGGAAATTCGTAGCCAGAACATACATTCATGATAACTATTGTCTTTCTAAATATAATATTTGTTTATTAACAACAATTAATAATATTTACAAAGAACAATTGACACTAACTACTTACAGATAAAATATTTGTCCCAAATCGGTATCCCGAGGCAACGTGCCAAGAAGACTAGCAGCATTGCCACGCTGGATAGCAATGCTGATTCTCTGAGCGAGATATGTTCCAGCCCGCCTGTCACGAGAGGCCTCGACTAGACGGCGCGAGACCTCTTTAAAAAGATGGTGAGCCTCAGGACCCCAAGGCCCCAGAGTTTCAACCGCAAATGCAGCAAATATGTAACCTGACCCGAGACAGGCATACTTGCGGCGCTTGAGGCACTCCTGCTGAGCAGCAGCGGCGCCGGCCGCCACCGATGTGTCAGGAAGATGGGAAGGAGCCAGTGTATCGACACACGTAGCGTCCCACACTAAGGGCCGACCCATCCTCCATGGCATCAGAGACATACCGTCCGGCCTCCGGCCATCGCCGCGAGCGAGACCGACTGGTTCCAGCACAGCAGGCACGCCGGCGCTGACCAGAGCCCGGCGTATCAAGTCATTTATGGAGGAATGACGTGATATCCGGCCGGCACTGCTGATGCAGGATAGACCATGGTGTCCGGAGTCATTGACAATATCCCCGCAGTGACACCGATGTGGGACAATACATTTAGCGCCTAAACGTAGGCTCGCACACAATCTGAAGGTTGCATCATCTAACAGCGTACCGATATTAAAAGAGGGCAATGCATGAAGCCAGAGTCCGGACTCCCATCTAGCGATTGCCAGGAGACGGGCTCTATCAGCAGAGTTGAATGCACTATCGAGAAGTGCATTATAGGCCAACCTACTGATAGGCTCATCCCATTGTTTTTGTATGTGCGGACTAAGGGGAACGTCTGTGTTTGGGCATGCCATAATCCAGGCATCTCTGGCCTCAGCCAAGTGCGAAACCTCACAGCCACTAAGTGACGTAATAAGAATATTTCCTATGAGGTCATGCACACCATGTACGGAAGCCAGAAAAGCCGGTAAAGCCACATCGGAAATTTTGCGTATTCCCAGACCTCCGAACCTAATAGGAAGGGAGGCCTGAGACCACGAGCGGTCGTCAAAAGATATATTTAAAACTGATGAGAGGGTAGACCTAATTGTGTCATCTAAACTGTGTAAAATTTTACGGTCTTTCCACATATGGCTACTACGTAAAACGTAGGTAAATTTGGGTACAAATAGACAGTGCCTAATAATGAAATAAGCCATGTGGCTCTTAATTTTGACTAAGTGGTCTGATGATTTTTGGAAATTTTTAATTTGGTCGTCCGCAAATGAGGGGAAAGCCTCGTCGAAGATAGGAGATCCTAAAAGGCGAAGTGAAAGTTATGACTAAAGTGGTAATTAGACAAGCCATATCGTTACCGACTCTCTCTGTCACTGTCACTCTGTCTGCCAAGGCAGAGAAGAGTTTCAACTGTTTACTTACAGTATTCTTTCACTTCATCCACATTCCATCGGTTTTTTGTATTCTTGGCATTTCCCCATACTTTATTATTGGATCCTAAGTGGAGTTAGGTGTTCCAGTAAAAGTTGCGCTTATGATTGAACGAGTAATTTGATTTATGCAATGAATGCCTTCCTCTGCTTTTTTCTTATTCATTCGAATTAAGTCTTTTTTATCAACGTTTTGTCAGTCATCCTTTCTATATGTCCATACAAACGTAGCAAGTCTTACTTCACCGCGTACCTTCATACATAACAGTTGCAGTGCGAACATAATTCTAACAAAGTTTTTTATATGCTTATATTATGAATGCGAAAGTTTATGTTGATATATTTGTTCCTGTTTCACACAAGAACTATGAAACGGAAATGGATAAAATTTTACACGGAGGTAGATTATTAGATGAAAAAAAAACGTAATAATAATATATATTAATATTGTAATATATAATGTAAGCCATACCTTCTTCGTCACTCCCGATCATGTTATAGCGGTCGTAGCCGCTCAAGTCTCTGTGGAGTCCGAGTCCGAAGTCATCTTTCGTCCACTGCAGTTGACCTGCCTTATTCTCCACCCGACATGGTAACGTAACTCTTGATCCCACCACTGCTGTCTGTTGAAAAAACGAATATAAATTAGGATTTTATACTATGATAATCAGATCAAATCGATTGTACACCCAGAGTCTATCGCCGTTTCTAAAGCACTTTACATATGTCTTTGAATTAAAGTTTGCAGGTTTCTGGTCAAAGTTTTCCTTCTCCGTAAAACTCGTGGTAGTTAAGAAACACTATTTGTTACAATCGGAAAGAGGTAGGGCATAACGGATTTTCCGTTCGAATTTGGAGCTGCCTGGGGCAGTACCTCCACCTTATAGAAGTCCGTAGCCAAATAACACAATTTATTGTGTTGAGTTCCTACGAGGTGAATAAGGTTTCCAGTAATAAGCTCTTTCGGGAGGGAGAGGATTGTTATATTGTGTTGGCAGCAGAGGGATTAGCCCCATTACGCTGCTAACACAGTATAACTCTCCGAACACAGAGTGGCAACGCGCAAGTGATACTTCGGTATCGTGAGCGTAAATAGGCTACGGTAACCGTTTCCCATCAGGTGGGCCGTATGCTTGTTTGCCATTCTTGTTGTATAAAAACGGAATTCAAACTAGCATGTTTGTGTTGTAAGCAGTCGCCTGCACTACTCCTAACCTACTACTAGAATTGTAACATCGATTGTATATTTAAGCCCAAAATGTCCGTCCATTTGTTTTAGACCTAGCTTTGATGACATTAATCCGATCTAGAATATTACTGAGTAGAGCACTGTCTGAGCTGAACTTTCAAATGATCCAATGACTGCAGAATGCCGATAGGGAGCGGCTCACTGCTATTGCTCAATAGCGGGGATTCTAAATGGCAAATGCAACTCCCATATTTAGCATTTGTTGAGAAATCGGGATTACTGGTCTGTAGTGCAGTGAAAGTTTCGTCTTCCATTTATCAGTATTTAAAAGAAAATGATTGCACATTCTAAGTGACGGGGTAATATTTTATTTATTATTGTATACTTACAGTACATATAATTACAAAAGAACTAATAATAAATATTATTACCACACAAATAGGTCTAATATATGACGCAGTTATAGGTAGGTATATACAACACTTAATGAATGAGGTTTATCTTGTTATAATTTTTAGTTGTATTTTTCACTTGCACGTGTTGGCTTTAGCTGTAAGTTCATATTATTGACTGTTATCTAATAAATAAATAAGGTTTATATGTTAGGTACAGATAAGAAATAAAAAGTACGATGCCCAAATTTTAAAATGTAACGAATGAAATCCTTATTCTCAAACTTTTCGAGATTCAGAGAGATTATGGTGTATCTATGTATATAAGTAAATATATAGTTGTCTAGTTACCATAACACAAGCTTTGCTTAATTTGGGACTAGGTCAATTTGTGTGGAATTGTCCCAAGGTATTTATTAGATATTATTATTTAGGTGAAAGCATGACGAATCACCGTTTCTCAAACATATGCACATGCGAGTCGTAGCAGTCGAGTTGTCCAAATAGTCGCTTGAAACACAAAGATTGCAAGTTCGAATCTCAACTGTATGACTGAGTTTTTGCGAACTTTAATAGCGACAGTGATTAGTCATACCGCGAGCTTCACGGTGGGTTCAACATAGAAAGGTAGCCCGAATATGTTTGAGAATAAATTCAAAAATCGTGAATAGAAAATATCGTGTGTCCTATTTCGGCAGAAGAGACAGTACTGCCCTACCATTCTGCTTACCCGTACACGTGTACTAAGTACAAGTTTAAGGCAAAACTTTCCCATAAAACGAAATTTACCTTTCCTATAATTTTCCTTCATCGCAATACTCGTGGTAGGATCATTAATAATAATAAAACTCACTGGCACAAACCGGGACTCAAACCTAAACTTTGAAGACGTATTTGGAATAATTAAAACTTTAACAACTATTCCCGCTTTCACCAAAATATTGATACCCACTTTGTATTCAATTCACAAAGTCTTTGATGAAAACTTCAAAGTATTGAAAACTACATTTAACTTTAAATAAGGCGCAACGTTTTTCATTTCACCTCGATAACCTGACGGTATGGATACGACGTCGTAACGATATAGTATCGGTATATTATCGATACAGTATCGATAACTTTATTGGCGGACTACTTATAAACTTGGATAGTTTTGGTAACAAGATACAAAACTAATTTTGAGCGGATTTGGAAGTTTTCTGAATCTCCACAAGAATCCACACTAATATTAAAAAGGCGAAAGTAGCTTTTTCCCTACTTACGTAACGTGATAAAGCGCAATTTGTTTCTAAGAGAACATGCGCTCTACTAACTTTACCTACCCCACAAAAGACAGCGTATTGGCATAAAGATGACAAAATAAATAAATCAACCGTGGTGGCCGGTTGGTTCGAGTCTGAGCCTACAAAACAAAAATTGCACGTTTGTACCCTGACTGTTCCACCACGTCACACCACGAGCTTTAGAGGGATAGAAAACATCTCTAGAAAGCCTTATATATACCTCCGGTGGAAAGTGGCTACCCTTTTGGAAAGGCGTAAAGATATATTCTTCTTCGTCACGTTTTTGACCGCGATGGACTCCTAAACTACTCAACCGATTTTAATCAAATTAGCACACCGTGTGCAGTTTGATCCAAATGAAAAATAAAATAGCTTACATCTCAATTTATAGTCGCAATACTATTTTATTGCAAATAATATGTCAGTCATGACAATGTGTTAGCTCCAAACGATTCTAACAGATGACGATATCTGTAGACAGGATTGAGTAAGTATTTATTTATTTACAATGTAATATAAGAAAAACCTTAGCCATAGCAATGCATGACCGGTTCTGCAAGTGTATATATACAAATATATATTATAGTGTGCATACCTGATCCTGCGGCTCCATAGCGAATTTCTGCTCGACATATCCCCCACAAACACCAAAAAATCCAAAAAATATAACACCACAAAACATCACTTGAGTCCGTAGCAACAGAAACAGAGGCTTGACACCCCTACTCGTTGCCCTTACTCTACAGTTAAAGTTCCACATATTTCTCACTTCCCTACAATAGAGTTTTATTCACATCCGTTAACATAACAGGGATATCCGGGGTGTTTATTTTTAAATATTAGCATTTAAACGGATGCTTCACTTCCCCTATGTCCTGTGCTCGATCCGGCTATTCTTGTAGCGCGGCGTCTAAGCGCCATGTCTATATTTAGATGAGTTTCTGAGATGATTTATAGGTGGCCCGATTGCGCTGCAATAGGCTTGTTGGTTATCTGAAACAAAAATATTACAAATAAATCAAAGATAATCTTATGAATGCGGAAGTTTCACGTTGATATTACGATTATATGACGTCATGAAAGAAATTATTTACGACCTGATATATATATATATATATTTATGTAATGACGATTTATTTAAGAATGTTTGTTTCTTTTAAAAATCATCCTTTATATCAAATAAGGATGATTTTTTAAATTAAATTAATTTAAATCATAAATCGATCGGACACTAAAAGACGGGAACGTCAAGAGTACTCGAAACCGACGAGCATTTATGAAGAGATGAATGTGAACGGGGTGAAAGAGGGATGCAAGTTTAGAGAAAACTGGAGCTATTCTCTCTGCCTACCCCGTTAGGGACTCGGCGTGATTATATGTATGTAAGTATGTCTGTTGAATGATTTTTTAAATTGTATACTAATCACTGTAAGTACAGTGAGAGTGAGTTCAGAAATCTCATTTACAGTCTGGATTTGAACGTGTATCTTTGTGCACCACTAGGCCACCACGGTTCATTTTTATTCTTAACGAAAGAATACATAATTCTGCTTTTTAGTGTTATTTTTTAAGAGTTATTGATTTTGAAATGATATCGTTTACCACCTTATTGATAGCGTGGGCGTTTACGTGGGTTCAAGTTATTTATAAAAGACGGTCTATCAATTAATTATTCTTCAAGTCGAAAGGTTTAAAAATATAGATGTTATCGTTAGAAAGAAGACATTTAAAACGTTAGAGGCTTTAAAGATAGCGTTCACGCTTGGCTGTTTATCAGATAAAGTTATTTGTCTAATTGAATGTGGGTTACAGGGACTGGTTTCTGGGAGCGATTATAATAAAATCCTGTTTGTATACACTGGTTTACTCTTCACTAGCGACCCGCCCCGGCTTCGCAAAGGCACATGCCTAGATTCTTACGTAGGCATTCCTATTCTATATTTATTACATATTCTATAAGAATTACAGTGTGAACGGTGAAGGAAAACATCAGGAAGAAACCTGCATACGTCTGAGAAGAATTTAAAACTTGTTACTTCTGAGAAGAAAATATCACTTGTTACGTATGAGAAGAAATTCAAAGTTGTATGTATAGGTATGCTTGGGTAACGGTGATAGACTCACCATCTGTCACGTTGGCACCTAGATATATTTTAGTTTCGTTTTACGGGTCTTCAGACCTCTTTAACTTCATCCACAGTCATTTGTCTCTTCGGAAATGTTCGCCGGTGTCGATTACTTTTGACGTTTTAACCTTGAGTGCTCAATCGATTTGAGCCAGGAAGTTTTATATGTATGTTATAAATAATATATCCTTACGCCTTACCATAAGGGTCCCCGAAGGGGTAGGCGGAGGTGTATAGGTAATGCGCACAATAACCCATACACCCACTTTCCGCCAGAGATATATTTTAGGTACCAACGTGACAGATAGCCAGTCCATCGCCGTTACTGAAGCACGCCTATACATACGCCTTTGAATTGCTTCTCAGACGTATGCAGGTTGCCTCTCGATGTTTTCCTTCACCGTTCAGGTCGTGGTGTAACTTACCACTGTACTTGATTTTTTTTTATACAACAAGAGTGGCAAACAAACGGCCCACCGGATAGAAAACGGTTACCGCAGACTATTTACGCTTACAATACCGAAGTATTCCGAGCGCGTTGCCACTCTGTTTTCGGAGTTATACTGTGTTGGCAGCATAATGGGACTAATCCCTCTGCTGCCAACACAATATAACAATTCTCCCCCCTGCCCAAGGAGGTCGTTGCTGGAAACCTTATTCGCCGCGTAGGAACACAACACAAATAATTGTGTTATTTGTGTTGTGTTCCTGTTGTGTCTCAAATTCGAACGGGAAACTCGTTATGCCATACCTCTCTTGATTATGGTAAAACTATAAGTTACAGTCGGGATTCGAACTTGCAATCTTTGTGTTGCAGGTTAACTATCTACGTTAGGTATTACATAATATAAGTGTGCATTAAAATTATTATTATAATCAAATCTCGATGCGCATTGGGCGGACGGCTGTTAGGGCGTGCCCCCGAGGCGACGCGCAGCAGTCCATCCCCGCTGGTGCAAAAAATTCAGCACAGTGCGGCGATGGGGACCGCCACCCATCACGCGGAGTGCCTCACGGCGGGAAGTGGAGTGTGGAGTGTAGGATGGGTGTATGGAATGTAAGAGGAGGTATGGCTGATAAGATGAACGAATTATTCGATGTTATGACAGAGAGCGAGTTAGATGTTGTGTGCTTGTCTGAAACCAAGCGGAAGGGTAGTGGAGTAGACGAGCTCCCGGGCGGGAGTTTAGTGCTGTGGTCAGGAGTGGCAAACACTGAGCACGCCTGCCAGGGAGTGGGAATTCTACTATCCAGCCGCTTGGCAGAATGTATGATAAGTTATGATGCGGTGAGCCCCAGAATTATTTGGGCTCGCTTTAAAATAGGCCTTACCCGACTATTTTTAGTCGCGGTGTATGCTCCGGTGGCCTCAGCGGACACTTGCGACCTGAATAAGTTCTGGGAATGTGTGAGTAATGTTCTAGAGACGAAAGAAGGGAATGAAAAGCTGATTATTTGTGGTGATCTGAATGGATGGGTCGGGACAGCCCGTAAGGATTACGAGGCAGTACTCGGCAAGTATGGTGATAAGAGAGTGAACGAGGCAGGCAAGCTGATATTAGATGTATGCATGGAGAGAGACCTTTTTGTGGCGAACACCATGTTCGACCACAAGAGGATTCATCAGTATACATGGGAACGGAAAAATGAGCGAAGCATGATAGATCTGTTTCTAATAGTTCAGCGACTCAGAACACAGGTGATGGACACCAGGGTGTATAGGGGAGCCGACCTGGGAACGGACCACTTTCTAGTTATAACTAGAATAAGAGGTCTGTTCGCGGACTGGCGATCCCGTGCTGGGGGTCCCTGTTCTGCAGTCGCAGACCGCATCAAAAGCTGGAGGCTTCAAGATGCGGCTATTAGAGACAGATATCAAGAAAGGGTATCTGAACAGCTAGCCTGTCCCCCGAAAGATGTGTTTGAGAGTGTCGATGTTTGTTGGCAGTTCCTTAAGTCCAGCATTTTATGCGCCGCGAAAGAGGTTTGTGGCATTTCGAAAGGGCGGACAACCAAAAATGGCGATGGTTGGTGGAATGATGAAGTGAAAGAAGAAGTTAAAAAGAAGAAGGATGCAAGGCAAGACATTTTGGCTATGTTCAGCTCAAGTGAAAGTATGAAAGAAAAGATGAAAGAAAAATATCGCCTGCAAAAAAATCGTACGAAAGAGATAATAGCTCAGAAGCGTGAGAGGTTCCAAATGACTGTAGACGAAAAACTGTCGCATAATTTCAAGGACAATGCAAAACTTTTTTGGAGGGAAGTTAAGAAGTCCAGAAATTGTGTTACAGCTAGTAGTAGGATGAATGTGATTATTTCGAAGGACAATGACATACTGACTGACAAAACTGACGCCCTCAGGCGATGGAGTGAATTCTACAAAGATATGTATGATGATGATGCCGCTGATCTACTCATAGAGCTGCCTCCAACAGAATCTGTCGAGGATCCTATAGCGGATAAAATAAGTATGGGAGAGATTGTAAGTGCGATAAGAAGTCTGAAATGTGGAAAAGCTGCGGGAATAGATGGGATTACGGCTGAGATGATCAAGTACGGTGGACCAGCGGTCTGGGACGTCATCTATTTGCTATGCAATCTTTGCTGGGGAAGGGGTGATGTTCCGGACGACTGGAGGCGAGCAGTCATCGTGCCTTACTATAAAGGAAAGGGATCACGATTGGACTGCTCCAACTACAGAGCCATCAGCTTGGTCAGCTTAGCTAGTAAAGTGTACACGAAGATCCTGACGATAAGAATGCAAGAGCGATCCAAAAGGTTTCTCTGGGAATCCCAAGGTGGATTTAGACCAGGAAGAGGATGTATGGATCAAACCTTCTCGCTTCGCGGAATCGCGGAAAAGTTTTTGGATATTAACCAAAGGGTTTTCTGCGCTTTCGTCGACTTAGAGAAGGCATTTGATAGAGTCGTATGAAAGGAGCTCTGGGACGTGTTGCCTGGATATGGAGTGAGCAGTTCCCTACTGCATGCCGTGAAATCACTCTATAGTGATAGCGAGGCGTGCGTTAGGGTTAACGGTGAGATGTCACCCTGGTTTGATGTGAAGTCGGGGGTCAAACAAGGGTGTATCATGTCTGCCTGGCTGTTCATTATATATCTAGATAACTGTCTGAGAGCACTAAGAACGAACGGATGTGGAGTGAAAATGGGAAACTTAGTGGTCAACTGCCTACTATACGCCGATGACGCGGTTTTACTGGCGTCATCAGAGGGCGAACTGCAGTCACTAGTTACCATAATGAAAGAAGAATGTGAAAAGAAAGGGCTGCGCCTAAACGCTGGCAAGACTAAGATTCTGGTATTCGAAAGAGATGAACAAGTGACCGAGTGTGCAATATCGGTAAATGGGCAAATTCTAGAGCAAGTGAATGAATTTGTATATCTTGGAAGCATGTTCACACGAGATGGAAAGTATGAAAAAGATATTGAAAGAAGGATAACTGCCGGAAATAAGGTGAATGGGGCCATGTCGGCGTTGATGGGCAGTAAAAGTCTGAGCAAGAATGCTCGAGTTGCTGTCCACAACGCGATATTGGTACCTACCTTATTGTATGGCAGCGAATCCTGGGTATGTCAGAGGAAGTATGAAAATAGCTTGAATGCAAACGAGATGCGATCTCTTCGAAAAATGTGCGGCGTAACGATATTAGATCGAATCCGCAATGAAGAGATTCGCAAATCAACTGGCGTGAATGAGGGCGTGATTGTAAAGATGAAGAAAGGCATGTTACGTTGGTTTGGACACATAGAAAGGATGAGTGAAGAAAGATTGACGAAACAGATATACAAAGCAAAAGTGTGTGCAAGAAGAGGCAGAGGAAGGCCACGTTCCAACTACCTGGATCAAATAGATCGGACTCTCAAGGACGGGAACGTTAAGAGTACTCGAAACTGACGAGCATGTATGAAGAGACTGATGAATGTGGACGAAGCGAAAGAGGTATGTAAGTCTAGAGAGAACTGGCGCTCTATACTCTCTGCCTACCCCGTTAGGGACTTGGCGTGATGATATGTATGTATGTATGTATGTATAATCAAATCTCTTCGAAAAATGTGTGGAGTAACGATATTAGATCGAATCCGCAATGAAGAGATTCGCAAATCAACTGGCGTGAATGAGGGCGTGATTGTAAAGATGAAGAAAGGCATGTTACGTTGGTTTGGACACATAGAAAGGATGAGTGAAGAAAGATTGACGAAACAGATATACAAAGCAAAACTGTGTGCAAGAAGAGGTAGAGGAAGGCCACGTTCCAACTACCTGGATCAAATCGATCGGACGCTCAAGGACGGGAACATTAAGAGTACTCGAAACCGACGAGCATACATGAAGAGACTGATGAATGTGGACGAAGCGAAAGAGGTATGTAAGTCTAGAGAGCGCGCGCGAGTCTAGAGAGGGCGCTCTATACTCTCTGCCTACCCCGTTAGGGACCTGGCGTGATGATATGTATGTATGTATTATAATCAGAAGATATGTTTGACATTATAGCAGGAAGCTGTAAATATTTACTTATCATGCGTGAAGTTTTAAAATTAACAAATTAAAATTCCCTAGTCCATTTTAATAGTGTCTTTTTTATGTAAAATCAATAAAAACGGGCGGTCCGTTTAATCCAAAATGAACTTTAACAACATTTATCTTTACAGTAAAATTTTACTACCGATAAGCTAATTGGAAAGTGTTATGTGATACCAAGTTGTACCTATATCATAAGAGCTAATTTCATTTGCAGCATAAAGCACAGACGCCACGTGGTAGATTTTGTATTAGGCGCCACACTAAGTGGCAATTAATTGCTTTATCAAAAGTATCACACCACGAGCTTTACGGTGAAGGAAATCATCGAGAGGAAACCTGCATACGTCTGAGAAGAAATTCAAAGGCGTATGTATAGTCGTGCTGGAGTAACGGCGATGGACTCGCCATCTGTCACGTTGGCACCTAATATACCTCTGGCGGAAAGTGGGTGTGTGGGTACTACCTACACACCTCTGCCTACCCCTTCGGGGTCCCTTGTGGGAAGGCGTGAGGATATATACTTAAAAGTACAAATGTGTTGTCTGATTCAGTGTTTTAAGTGCTGTAACGATTTTTTAAGCAAGTTACCTCTATGATTATTCACTGTACATAAGATCAGAGAAAACTCATTTTAACAGTCGCAATTCGTACTCGCAACCTTTGCGTTGCGAGCGACTCGAACCTCTTCAACCACGACCCGTATATATTTTTTTTTCTTTAAATAAATATACTCACTTTATGAACATATGTATATTAAAAATATTCACGACACAGTTTCAACTGAACACAACACCACAATGACCGACCCTAGAACGGCGACTGACTGAACGAATAAATTTCAGTCTACCGTGTATATTTATATCCCGAACCCCTCGTAAGTCAGTGGATGAACTGAACTTAACAGCGGCTTGTGGAGCTTTGAAGCTATTATTAAATACCACTATAAGTTAATGTAGATATGTACCTTATACAAATAAATGGGATTGGTTGTAGTTTGCTCCTCTTTCATGTAAAATCCACTGAACGGAATTTTATGTACCTATGTATAAATATATATATAGTATACTAGCTGTCCCGCCCAGCTTCGCCCGGGTGAAAAAGTTAAACTTCTTGAAACACGATCGCAGCGCCACCTATTGGGTCCAATTGTGATGTAAGCTATCCTATCTTTCAAGTTGGATCAAACTGCACACGGTGTGCAAATTTGATTGGAATCGGTTTAGTAGTTTAGGAGCCCATTGCGGACAAACAACGTGACACGTTTATAAATATTAAGATATAGATTTCTAGCTGGATGAAATTTCTAAGCCCAGCTTGCATGGTTATATAATATTGTCTATATCCTCAGGCCTTCCCACAAGGGGTAGGCAGAGTATAGGTAGTATCTTCCCACCCACTTTCCGCCAGATATATTTTAGGTGCCAACGTGACAGATGGCGAGTCCGTCGCCGCTACTCAAGCACGACTATGCCTTTTTATTTATTCTCAAGCGTATGCAGGTTTACTCGGGATTCGAACTCGCAATCTTTGTGTTGCAGGCAACTACTCGAACCCCGCGGTCACCACTGCAAGGATATGTGTCAATAAGAATCGTTAAAATAATAATATTGAATGAATACATGAAGTAACAGAGGTATGTAAGTGTAGAGAGGAAGGGAGGAAATCGGTAGATGGCGCTGATATCGTGTTTCAGGAGCTTTTATTCTTTTTTCTTACCCGAGTGAAGCCGGGTGAAAAAAAGGTAGTGACGTGCTTTGCCTATTTCAACTTGGATTTATATTTAGTTGTTAGCATTGGGAGAGTCCAAGTTAACTGAAATATAATTAGATAAAACACAAACCTACCAAAGTCTACCAAAGATCAAACGCGTAAACAAATATTCCAAATTAAGAAGATCTCAAAGTGAATAAGTTAACTAAGTAACCGTACAAATTGTGGCCCTAATTAACTAGAAGCAATTTTAATGACCTGAATGCTTTTAAAGTTACTTTTAACTTGAACACAACTCAGTGCAACTGGCTATTTTCTTAACTCACGGAATCCTAAATCCAGTCGCTTGGTTGTGCATCCAATTCGAAACTCTAATATGGCTAATATAAACATCACTTTTGTACGTTTCAAATGAAACATCGCTCCGGCTGATGTCGGGATGTATTCTAAATTTAAATTCTGACTCGCTATTGGCCGTCCGGAAATGGACTACATTCTGTACAGATGTCGTGTTTTTTTTTATACAATTATTTTTGTATTTGTATTGTAATACTATTTCAAATTTAGAATCTCCCATACGGTCAGTAGCAATAGTGAATTAATTTAAACGGTCAAGTTGCAACGTTCTTAATCCAACATTCTTCTATCTCTCTTCTTCAATTCGCAATTGGATCAAATCATAGGTGTTTAAACTCCCAAGTAACAAAAAAATTACAAAAATTATGACAGATGGCGAGTATGTCACCTCCTGCTCTACAACGATTACTTGTGGTGTTACTAATGTACAAAACTTAGGTATCGGTATTTTTAATTTTTATTGAATAAGGGTTGATCCTGTATATAACACTATGTGAGCAACTTATTTGTCCACACGGCCGATAAGAATCCACACTGTCTTTCTTAAGCTGTCAGAATCCCAACTTAAATAGAGGTAATATTCACAAGCCTATAAAATAACGGTATGTCTTTCTTCCTCTTCTTCTTCTTCTCAGCATATATGCGTCCACTGCTGGACATATGCCTCTTGCATGGATTTCCAAGCTGATCTTGATGCGGCGATCCTACTCCAGGTCGGCCCTGCCGTCTTTTTAATGTCGTCCGACCGGTCTTCCAACGCTTCTGCCACCCGTCTTTGTGTAATTTGTGCCTTTATCTAAATGTCTTTATCTAATTATAATAATAAAATAATATAATATATCCTCACGCCTTCCCACAAGGGTCCCCAAAGGGGTAGGCAGAGGTGTATACCTAGGTAATACCCACACACCCACTTTCTACCAGAGGTATATTAGGTGCCAACGTGACAGATAGCAAGTCCATCCCAGTTTTTCGATTATATATACGACTTTGAATTTCTACTCAAACGTATGCAGGTTTCCTCTCGATGTTTTAGAATTACAATTACTTATAATCCAATTAATATTATTTATACGAAAGTTTGTCATTATTTTTGCAAATAAATGAACTGAATTGGATAATATTGAATAGATTATTATTATATTTATTATTATTATTATTATATTATATTATTCAGCAAAAAATACTACCGATTAAGTGAGTCTTTACGCAGGTAAAACCGCGGGCGAAGCTAGTAAAGCAATAAAATCTGAACACATTTTGATACCAGTTCTTTAGTTCAACCAAACACGTCATTAACTTGTTCTCTTAATATACAACCAGCCAAGAAGTATTGATGCTATCACCGAAAATTATGTATGGTAACTTGAGCGCTATGTATAGGATGCTAAAGTTGATATTGATGGAGTAATTTTGACAGGTTGGAATCGATGGTACGATTAAGTGGATGCTTGATACATCCGTTCCCAGAAGGATTGAGGACGCATAAAAACAGTAAAAAAATTTTTCGACACGCAGTCGGAACGAATGCTGAATTGAAAACTAAGTTGTTTAATTATATATGTTTATGTATATATGTTTATGTATATATATTAACGTTCTCCCACAAGGGTCTCCGAAGGGGTAGGCAGAACTGTGTAGTTTCCACACACTCTATTTGCCAGATATATTTCAGGTGCGTTTCCCAAGTATGACTAGACATACGTCTTTGAATTTCTTGGCCGTAAAGCTGAGACTAATTACTTTACAAGTTCAGAGATTTAAAATAACAACCTTTATATTGCAGGCAACTACTCAAACCACTCTGCCACCACAGCTCTGCAAGTCAGCTTTTTTGTTTTCGGCATCGTCGTTGCAGACATAAACATTGAGGAGGAATATATTTGGGAGACATATTTTATATTCTTACCATTGCAATATCTATGGTAAATATTCTTCTACATTCATATAGTCTATGGGCTTCCTCACGATTTGCATATCTTTAGGTTTGCGGCGTCCATATTAAAGAAGGTTGTAGGTTGAAGATACAGCTTGGAGGAGGCAGACAAGCCACCTATTGTGGAGTACTCTTGAAACTTTATAAAAAATACCCGTGCTTAGAATAATTGTTTCCAATTGTGGTACCGGACCATAGAACACGAACCACATTTGTGAGGTCCCGACAAGTTATAATTAACTCTGCCTAACAAGGTAATGACATGCTGCTTCAAAATAATGTTTGCTTTGATGTAGATTTGTTTGTTGGTATCATTAGTTACTATAGAGTTCGCTTTTTGTATTTTATCTTCATCCCGTGCACGCAACATTTGTTTATTGTTGTCAACGGTGGCTGAGTTCGAGTAGCAGCACTAAGACAGCAAGTTCGAATCCCGACTGTACCAATGAGTTTTTCTGAACTCTAACTTTACTAACTTTCTAAGTACAGTGATTGGTCACGCGACGAGCTGTACGGTAAAGGAAAACATCGAGAGGAAACCTGCATACGTCGTCGTGCGAGTCTCGTTAACATAAAATATATTTCCGGCAGAATGTGGGTGTGTGGGTACTGTACCCACCTACCTGCCTACCCCTTCACGGACCCTTTACTTATATCACAAATACGGAAACTCCTTCTTCATTGGATGGAAAATGTTACTTGAATGAAACCGAGTGGCAAAGCAAGTGCTCAATAAATCAATGAACTTAGCTGTGAGTTAAATTGTCTTACATAAAATAGCGTCTCAATAGGTCGTTTTCATCACACACCAAACATTTAGCACGGTCCTTTCGACCTAATCAAACGAACACGCCTGATTTACCCCGATTAGGCACACTCGCAACCCAACCGGCCAATGTTTGCCTACTTTTATTTTGACGGAACGATTGTTGCGCGTTGGAGAGTAAATTGAAATATTGGGTGGGAACACCGGGGGTCAATTTTGACATCCGCTCGCATTTTAGGGTTGACTGATGACAATGACTTTGGATTTTTTGCGTGTTTATTTTAGACGGGTTTTTGTGGCGATTTTCACGCTACTCTGTTCGACAGTGTAATTAACTGTCACAAGAGATACTTTGGATAATTTGGGTAGCGTAGAAGAGGGCTTAGTTATGTTTTACTGTCCCCGACGGGGTAGGCAAAGGTAGGTAGAAGTGTGAAAGTAGTATTCAATAGTAGTTTTAGGTACCCACGTGACAGAGGGCGAGTCCATCGCCGTTACTCAAGCACGACTATACAAACGCCTTTGAATTACTTCTCAGACGTATGCAGGCTTCCTCTCGATGCTTTCCTTGTGTGATGTGACTAATCACTGTACTTGAGTTAAAAAAAACTCATTGGTACAGCCAGGACTCGAACTTGAGATCTTTGTGGTGCAAGCAACTACTCGAACCACTCGGCCACAACGGCTTCTTATATTATAATAAAATTAGATTATAGAAGAACAATTGATATCCAGTTTTGAATCTCCTATCTCAAGGTTATAGCCGGTTCAATCTCACGACCACTGCATTCAAAACAAAACGTTTATCATAACCGAAAGGCTCATCAATTTTAATGTAATAGATGGCTCGTTCACCAATTGATTGGAGTGGATACGATTCCAGTAGCGAATACCAACCGTCGATGAACGATCACAGATCTGTTTATTTGTATCAAGCTTTGATTAATGGCTTGCTTAGTTTTGCTATGAACTTTATTATTCGGTACACTTCTATTCAAGAGCCTTGGTGGCCGAGTGGTTCGAGCAGTTGCCTGCGACGCAAAGGTCGCAAGTTCGAATCCCGACTGTACCAATGAGTTTTTCTGAACTTGAGTACAGTGATTAGTCACACCACGAGCTTTACGGTGAAGGAAAACATCGAGAGGAAACCTGCATACGTCTGAGAAAAAATTCAAAGGCGTATGTATAGTCGTGCTTGAGTAACGGCGATGGACTCGCCATCTGTCACGTTGGCACCTAATATACCTCTGGCGGAAAGTGGGTGTGTGGGTATTACCTATACACCTCTGCCTACCCCTTTGGGGACCCTTGTGGGAAGGCGTGAGGATATATTATATATTATATTACTTCTATTCATTTCTTTACCAACACTCACTTTTACTTGTGAAGAATGTCGTTTTATCTCTATACTTGCTGTTCCACCCAGCTTCGCTTGGAGGGAATGATTAACGTTCCTCAAACACGTGTTGGAGACTGTATAATTAAAGGCTGTTCTTGAGGTTTCTTCCTATATTTTCTTGTTCTTCGTAAGAGGTCTGTTCACTGAATGATTTGCACTTAAAAGGGCGCTTACATACGTTTCGTGTTATATAAATAACTTAAATAATACTAACAAATGATCCTAATCTAGGCTCGGTGTCAACAACACGATTGCAGTGTTCCATATGAAATATCATTGAGATCGATCAGCAGTTTGCTGTTTAGGAGCTATGTAACAAACACACATACAAAAAAGTTATTTATAGCCCGCAACTTAGTCTGCTTAGAAGTTGTACTTAGAAATGCATACATAACATCACGAGCCAGTTCTCTATAGACTTACGGATTCTTTCGCTTTATCAAAATTCATAAGTCTCTTCATACATGCTCACCGGGCTGAACAACCGAGTCGCATACCTATATGTACATAGAACCGTAGAACTTTATAGTGTAGCCTTACGTTTATACTCTAGAGTTAAAAGATAAAATTTTGCACAGTCAAGGAGTTCAGGAATAAAATATGGTAGTTTAAATTGTCATAAAAGCGACACACTACAAGTTATCCGGGTAGTATCCAAATAATACTTGATATGAATTCTAAATAATATTAAACGTAAGCCGAGAATGAAACAAGATAATAAAGTTTGCCATAACTTATCCCGTGAAAATAAAATTAAAAACGACGCCCCAAACTCCACGCGAAGCGGGCGCCACTTTTTTGGCAGCTCTCAAACTGACACATGTCACTCGGACGTCAAATGCGTGCTCTGAAATGACAGGCGTGTAATTTTTCGCAGTTAGGGGAATCGAAGCGGATAGGAGGTCCAGTCTTTCAAGGGTGTTTATTAATAGCTGTGGAAATTTAATCAAAACTCTATTCTTCATTCGGCTACAAATTCTCTCAGAAGTCTCAAAAGGGTAGACACAAGTGTAATAATACTGTCTTTTCGAAGGTATGTTTAAGCGCCATCATGACAGATGGCTAGTCTGTCACCGTGTTTAAGGCCTCAGATACAATGGAGGTCACCGCGATTTGTATCTGTAATCTCATGACTTAAATCTATATCAATCGGCTGGAGCTTAGAAAAATCTAACACAAATTAATTAAAAAGCCGGCTCAAGTTACATTTAATGACAAGATGATACTATGAAATGAAATATCTTAATTAAGTAAATTGCCTCTAACTGAACATGATGTCTTGCTTTTGAGTGAAATTCCCCTAATAAATGAAGACCAGTATTTACCTACCCACATTCGTGGATTAGATCTATGTTTAAAAAAGCTTTTTTTCCATTAAGATGGAGGCCCCGAGAGATTCGAACTTATTACCGGAGGAAGAGAGAGGGCAAATGTTAATTTATTTAAACGAAGCCTGTTTCGATCGTAAGGGAAGTCGCTACTGGTAATAAATAAGGTTAGTTTGTCAAACAGTACAGGATGGAATATTAAAGATATAATCTAGCGCTTAAAGAATCATTCTATATAACTCTATATAGAGTGTTTTTATCTAGTTCCCTTATGTAGTGTGAGTTCCGGGAACTTGTTGCGTAACCGAACAATAGCGAAACCAAAAATATTGAATAGTGAAGATGTAATCTAGAGATAAAAATATTTAGAAAAAGGATATAATCCTTCCAAGCTTAAGTTCCGGGAACTTTTGCGACCTAACCAAACAATGGAAACACCGAATACTCCAGCCAGGCACTTGATAAGTGCTAAGCAAATACAGCTAAGGGCACAGCCTGTGGGGAACTGGCCTCTGCTTAATGCATTGCTGGCTGCAAGGGCTGGGCCATATAGAGAGTATTGGTACAAGTATAAGTGTTCCTGTCATTGTTTTTTTATACCACTAGAGTGGCAAACAAGCAAGGCCCACCTGATAGGAAGCGGTTACCGTCGCCTACTCTGTGTTCGGAGAGTTATGCTATGTTGGCAACATAACGGGACTAATCCCTCAACCCAACACAATATAACAATGCTCTCTCCCCAATGAGCTAATTATTGGAAACCTTATTCATCGCGCAGGAACTTCACTTCAGAATTTCTATTAGTTGACGTTACTGTGTTATATAAATTATAATATATCCTCACGCCTTCCCACAAGGGTCCCCGAAGGGGTAGGCAGAGGTGTATAGGTAATACCCACACACCCACTTTCCGCCAGAGGTATATTAGGTGCCAACGTGACAGATGGCGAGTCCATCGCCGTTACTCAAGCACAACTATACATACTCCTTTGAATTTCTTCTCAGACGTATGCAGGTTTCCTCTCGATGTTTTCCTTCACCGTAAAGCTCGTGGTGTGACTAATCATTGTACTTAAGTTCAGAAAAACTCATTGGTACAGTCGGGATTCGAACTTGCGATCTTTGTGTCGCAGGCAACTGCTCGAACCACTCGGCCACCACGGCTGTATATAAATTAAATGTTAGAATTTGTACTTCCATGATGATATGTGTGTATATGTAGAAAGACAACAAGAAGATGCAAGAAAGATTTAACGAAGATTATTATGTACGCGAGCGAAACCGGGGTGGATCGCTAGTTTCATAAAAAAGCGCGCCACATCGCTATATCCCGCCCGTGGCATTTTTTAAATGCCTTAATTAAACGCATTACAACTATTTCCCTTGTGATTAAGCATTTGCTATTGCATGGAAATAAAATAAAAATAGAAAATCGTCGGCCATCTTGGAATAGTAGCCGCGGTCGGGACCGGTTGAATATCCGTTGCACCTGCTTCGAAAGGCTCCGTCTATGTACATATAAAATGTGGGTATGAAATGTATGTGAGTTCGTATCGAAATACCGTGTGAACGTTCTGATAATATAGTTCGGCTATTTAATTAATTTGATATAAATTGGTCCGATCGATCGTGTTGTTTGTGTGTTTTATTTTATTTGACTACGGTACGATGGTAAGCGGTTACCTGCCATGGAAGCTTGCAACATAAAAGGATTCGCTTACGCATTGTTTTTTATACCTTCTTGAAGAACTTCATGTTGTGTGAAATCGATTCCCTCTATACGATGGAAACGTTTTATGAATTACAACGTATAGACCATCTGATGGTCATCAATTACCGTAGTATATAGTATGGAAAAGCGTAAGGAGTAAGCAAGACTTCACAGATGTTTTTTTAGATTTCTTAAAGAAGAATTTCAATAATGAATAAAAAAAAACGTATTTCAGTCGTGCTTGAATAACGACGATACACTCGCCATCTGTCACCTTGGCACCTAACATGTATCTCCGGCAGGTACTACCTACACACCTCTGCTTACCCCTTCGGGAAACTTATAGGAGCCGTGAGGATATATTATTCTTTCAATAGAAACTGAAAAACTTCCATATTGCGACAGATAAATAGATAGATTTTTATTCCTGAATCACCGTGATTTCACCTCTTTAGCAGCATCTAGTAATAGATATATCAAAACTAAAAAACCAGGGTGAGATAGCATTAGAATGGAAGCCCCCTTTCATTTATATGCATTCAAAAATATCTCATACAATTGCAAGCACAAACAAAAAATAAACTCTTTCATAGCGACCGCTTATGAGAAGCATTGACAGAAAATAAAAACAGAAAATTCTTTTTCCAGAGACAAGAAAAAAATGTCGACCAGTTTCCTAGCAAGTACATTACGCGTGGCGTCTTATTTCTAACAACAAAACGACTTACCACCCGTTCTTTTTTTACGCCAAATTGGTGCTTACTCAACCGGTGTAAAGCTTAAAATTACTATTCAGAAGAACGACTTGCTCGCGTGGCTGACAACTGGTTTGCGGGATGGGTAAAATGTTGTAACTAGAGTCTTGGCTTTAGGCAAGATTTGACCTTATTCCCCTTGAGGGAAAGTTGGAGATGCTTTGTGCGAGTTTCATATTGTTTATTGCCTGGTATGTTTTCTTATGTTCAAGTCATTTAGCTACCAGTTCGCGTGAAGTGCGTTAACGCCTAGGCTGTCGTGTGCAAAGATAGTAAAATTCAATTAATATTGAGAATAAAGCTCATAGTGTAAATCTTTCTTTCTTATAATAATTATGGTGGTAATCACTTAACAGCCTACTTGGCAGTAAGCGCTTTCGGCGTTAATTTCAGCTTTTTTTCTTTTTATACCACAATAGTGGCAAACAGACATTGGTAAGCGGTTACCGCCGCCAAGGAACATGCACAACGCAACTATGTAATGTATAAAAATTGTGAAACCCAATAAACGAGCTATGTCGCCTAAGCTAAATTAGTAAAAAGCAGAATGAGATAAATACGGCATACCGGACGAACCTCACCGGTTTTTGGTGTGCTTCATTGTAATTATTGTTATGTAATATTATTATAAAAAATATATATAAATAATATATCCTCACGCCTTCCCACAAGGGTCCCCGAAGGGGTAGCCAGAGGTGTATAGGTAATACCCACTTTCCGCCGGAGGTATATTAGGTGCCAACGTGACAGATGGCGAGTCCATCGCCGTTACTCCAGCACGACTATACATACGCCTTTGAATTTCTTCTCAGACGTATGCAGGTTTCCTCTCGATGTTTTCCTTCACCGTTAAGCTCGTGGTGTGACTAATCACTGTACTTAAGTTCAGAAAAACTTTGAATTAAATTTGAATTTAAATTTGAAATTGCATATTATTATTTTACTTGCCGGAGATATATTTTAGGTGCCAACGTGACAGATGGTATGTCCATTGCCGTTCCGATATCAGGACCATACATACGTCTTTGAATTTCTTCTTAAACGTATGCAGGTTTCGTCTCGATGCTTTCCTTCACCGTAAGGTTATTGGTGCGAATAATCACTGTTCTTTAGCTCAGAAGAAGTCATTGTTACAGTCAGGACGCGAACTTGCAATCTTTGTGTTGGAGGCGCCTATTCGAACCTCTCGGCCACCATAGCTGTGTATTCAATGAATACTACATATGCTTCATAATAATTTAATGAACAATACAGAAATGAGGATATATTTTTTAATACACGAATGCTGGTAAATATAATTACTCGCTTCAGCTTCCAGAATTCCATAGCAAGCGCTCCAATGCAAATAAATGAGGATTCCTTTAATAATTTGAACAAACAAATGTGCAAATATGGCGAATTTTCAGTATGAGTGTCAATAAATATCCGTAAGGGGCGCTAGGGTTCAGTTTTGTTAAAACAATATAATTTAATTATTCTGACGGAAGTATCGCACACCTTACCAGAAAGGTTGCCCGAAAGCGTCATTATAATTTCGGCGTCAATGTGATAGATGTCGAGTTTTTCGCGGTTTCTCGAGCATACATATATGTCGGAGAATTTATAAATAATCTATGAACAATTTCATAGGAATAAGGTGGCAGCACTAGTAAGTCGAGTATAATAATAAAATGGCAACATTGTATGATGTTTGACGTTTGGAGTGGTGTGAACGAATATCTGTCAGTAGAGCGATTGGACTTGACTGACACTTGTTCTTGTACCGTCGCCTGCGCCGGGTGTGCGCACTGATTGATACAAAATACAACATGGCGGATACAGAACTCGCGGACGCGGATTCTAATCCTTTGGAATCTGCGACATATAAATCGAGCATTAAAATTACTTCTTAGACATATCCAGGTTTCCTCACGATGTTTTCCTTCACCGTTAAGCTCGTGTGACAGACAGTCCAGTCCAGTCGGGATGGCATCTTAAAATATTTGTTTTGCCGGTGGCTTTTCGGTTCTACGCTTTTTGCCTGAACCATGAGAGAGACATATAAATGCGCACAAAAGTCAAACCGGTGACCGTTACCAAGCCAGGCGTCTACAGTCAAACCGATTACAAAAATCACATTGAAGTCTTCTCACGTCAACACGAGAGTCGCGGTACAGTTCATTGACGCTGTAAATAAATACTTAACTTAATTTATACGGAACCATTCATCAATCAAACCTCATTCAATCACCTCTGTACAGTTAAACACACAAAATAATATGAGCCCCGTTCGCAAAACCAGTTTATCAACATTGAAATACGTTATTGATAAAAAGAAAGGCACAAACTCGATTTACCAGTACCAAAACTCTTTTTGTACATATCTCAGTTAATTGACGAAATTAAATTTCGTTACGAGCCCTGACTATACACACGCAAGGCTTTTATGAGGATCGGCAGATAAGATAAAGATTGCTGGCAAATACGTACTTTAAAAATACCGTTTTATTACGGAGCGTGTACCATGATTGCCAACCGATTAATTTCATCAATTAGCTCGACGACATAGTCATTTACGCTAATCTGGCTAATTTGAGGGTTCAATGAATATTATAGCAAAACTGAAAAATATACATGAGTAATAAATAAAGTTCATTTTAATGTACAGTGATTAGTCACACCACAGCTTTACGGTGAAGGAAAACATCGAGAAACCTGCATACGTCTGAGAAGCTATTCAAACGTATTATATAGTCGTGCTTGAGTAAAGGCGATGGACTCGCTAAAATCAATATATTTTCGATAGCTGGTTGGACTAGTGATCAGAGCACCTGACCGCGAAGGTTGAGGTCGCAGTTTCGATTCCCGCTGATGGCAGATATTTGTGTGATGAGCACAAGTATTTGTACCTTAAATTTGGTTGACCTATTTATTTATTTAAGTATATATATCTATCTATATTAGTATATATGTCGTTGTCTAGTTCCCTTTGTACAAGCTTTGCTTAATTTGAGACTATGTCAATTTGTGTGGAATTATCCCAAGGTATTTATTTGCCTATCTATAATATAAAATGTTATTATCGAGCTGGTAACAATATACTGTCCTATACTGACATTTATTATAGATTCTTGTCACGCATTATTGAGTTTTACTTGTAACGAGACTAAGCTGATTTACGGTCACACGAACACTCGTAACTATGCCGTAAATTATTTTATTACATACATATATATTTATTATATACTTAATGGCTTCGAATCTCATCCCAAAATGGCGGTAAGAAACTATAAATCTCATATGAACACTAATAAATGTCAAAATTTTATATTAAAATCTATTTTGTGAGAGCTCAGGTTTTGTCGGTACAATGGTATATTTGTTTCTGATTTTTTTTAATTAAATGTTATTGCTTCCTTTATTTATAATAGCGGTAGTTTAAGCTTGAGGATTAATATATTTTAAGATTAGATTAATTATCTTAATATATATAAATTACTAGTCACGTTGTTTCTCCGCGATGGGCTCCTAAACTACTAAACCGATTTCAATCAAATTTGCACACCGTGTGCAGTTTGATCCAACTTAAAAGATATGATAGCTTACATTACAATTGGACCCGATAGGTGGCGCTGCGAAAGTGTTTCAGGAAGTTTAACTTTTTCACCCGGGCGAAGCTGGGCGGGACAGCTAGTAGATATATAAAAATGTATTATTACTAGGGTCGTGGTGGCCGAGTGTTGCAACACGAACATAGCATATTCAAATCCTAACTGTAGGTACCAATCACTTTTCTGAACCTAGGCACAGTCCTGTCACACTATCAGCTTTGAGAAGGACGAGAACTTCGAGAGGAAGCCTGCAAAGTTTGAGCACAAATTCAACGACAAAAAGGCGAAGAACTCGCCATCTATCACTATGGCACCCGGAGTGTATATAATATATACATACATACACACATATATATCATCACGTATATAATATCATCATCAATGTATATATATTTCCAGATTAAATTGGTAGTGGAGTAAAGCTCTGCCTACCCCTTAGGGGACCTTTGTGGGGAGATGTGAAGATATTACCAGTTTAAAAACACGAAATTCAAATATTGAATATTTTTATTTGCCAAAAATGTGTGTAGGCAGTTGTGCAATAAATTACGACTTTGAACAAGTACGACCATACGAAGCATTTTATATCACGTTTAATGGTTAATAAATCGGCATTTAAAAATGACCGCAATTTTTTTATGTACCTAATGTGTAACCTGAAACCGCTGAACATTTGTATGAAAAAAAAATATGAATGTGGATGAAGCGTATATATTCGCCCTACAAGCCCAAACTAGAAAGGTTTTTAGACTTACAGACCTATTTCGCTTCATCTTCATCTATCAGTCTCTCCGTGTACTTGAGGATACACTTTGACCTAGAATACCAATAAATATAAAAAAAATCAAGGACCTAAATCGCCTATTGTATAGCAAAACGATGGAGTTATTACAGGTATGCCTACCCCTTCGGGACTCTACACAATATACCACCGCAGCTATGATCATTGAAAAATTATTAGTCTATAAAATTCGAACTTACTTTTACGAGACAGGTTTCTATTAAAATTATGTATGAATAAAATATTCGTGATCATAATAATAATATATCCTCATGGCTTCCCACAAGGGTACCCGCCGGGGTAGGCAGAGGTGTATAGGTAGTACCCATACACCCGCATTCCGCCAGAGATATATTGTAGGTGCTAACGTGACAGATGGCGAGTCCATCTTTCACATGTATAATATTAGTAGGTAATTATATATCAGAAATCTAAGCCGTAGTGGCCGAGTGGTTCGAGCAGTTGCCTGCGAAACAAAGATCGCAAGTTCGAATCCCGACTGTACCAATGACTTTTTCTGAACTTAAATACAGTGATTAGTCACACCACGAGCTTTACGGTTTCTCTGGCGGAAAGTGGGTGTGTGGGTATAACCTATACACCTACTGCCTACCTCTTCGGGGACCCTTGTGGGAAGGCGTGAGGATATATTATCTTTATATATATAATTCTTCTGTGAGTGTGTATGTCACTGAACTTCTCCCAAAGGACTGGACCGATTTTGATGAAATTTTTTGTGTGTGTTCAAGGGGATTCGGGAATGATTTAGATTCACAATTGGACGCGATAGGTGGCGCAACCATCGTATTTTTTCACCCGAGCGAAGCTGGGCGGGACAACTAGTTATATTATATAAGTGTCCTCACAATAGCCATTCTGCTACTTACGTCCATCTTCGCCTAGTTCATTTTTCCCAGCGCTATAATATTGACAAGCCCATTTATGGGCATTCATTATAGGTGCGTGTTGCAGTGATTGAAATATACCATATTGGGACTTCCGAACCACTAAATCAATTGTTTCTATATTGTTTTGGTCAATTGGTGTGCTTGGTAAATTGCTGAGATTCCGTACGGTGCGATACGTATTTAATAGGTGTTTATTCCTGCCCGATTTGAAATGGCTGTTAAAAATCCCACGCTTTCCAAGGGGTATGCAGAGGACTAGGTATCACTCACAAACCCACATTTCCCCGGAGTTATATATTAGGTGCCAACGTGAAAAATGGCGAGTCCGTCGTTGTATCTCAACTATATATCTTTGAACTCCTTCCCAAACGTATACAGGTTTCCTTTCGATGTTTTCCTTCATTGTAAAGCTGGTGTTGTGACTAATCACTATATAGGGGAGTTTCTTTCCGCGAACGTTCAGGCTTTGGGCTGAACTCCCAGTTGAGGGAACCCAAGAGGGAACAGCCTGGAATTCTAAAAGAAGGATGTGAAAGTGTAGGATCAGCAATGTGCAAGCGATAACCCTCCTTTTGTAAGCGTCCGTAGGTGACGTAACCGCATACTTTAATAGGAAAGGTAACTTGATTGGAATGGCTGTGCTGGTAATAGTTGGACCCTTTTTGATACATAGAAGATACCCCAACAAAAGGTTTGTGATTGATACATCATGTATCTACCCAGTGTTTTAAACTGTGTGTAATAAAAAATACTTATACACATATCTACCCAGTCTTTTAAGCGACGTGTAGTAACAAATACTTTTTTATCACCGTTTAATAATAATATAATAATATTCTTTATTGTACACACACACATACAAACAAATAGGATGACAAAAGACAGAGAAAACATGTAATACGCACAATAGGCGGCCTTATCGCAAAAGCGATCTCTTCCAGGCAACCAAGTGAACAGAGAAAAAAAAATTTGGTTTCTTCAGCATCACCAAGGAACCCTAAATGGTTACGTACGGGGTGTGTGGGCGGACGAGTTGCTTCCTAACTAACGGTGTCGACGCTTCGCAACGTAGCGTAGATAAATATGAAAGTGGGAGAACTCGCGATATACCATTCTTTATTTATAACTAGGTAATCGTGTGTATGGAATTACTTTGGGGACTCGGCACGTTCTGTCTTCAGGACGGGCGTGAAAAATTCACAGGGCTCCGGCGTGAGCCACACTTTTACAATCACTAACAGAGCGAGATACTTTTGTCGCGACGATTTCTCATTCGAATTGTAGTGCGACAAAACTTTCTGGCAACGAGCTTGCTGCACTGGTGGTTGCAATTCACACACTGCGACAACTGCTGTATTCTACCAAGTACGATTTTTGTTACAATAGTACATACCTATCATCCTACCGAGTCTCTGACGTTGTAGACAAAGAGTAGAGTACCAGTTGTCTCTAGACTTGCAGACCTTGCTTCGGCCACATTCATTAAACAAGTATATAAATATAATAATATATCCTCACGCCTTCCCATAAGGGTCCCCGAAGGGGTAGGTAGAGGTGTATAGGTAATACCCACACGCCCACTTTTCGCCAGAGGTATATTAGGTGCCAACGTGACAGATGGCGAGTCCATCGCCGTTACTCCAGCACGACTATACATACGCCTTTGAATTTCTTCTTGCTAGCTTACTTGTTTAATAGCCGTGGTGGCCGAGTGGTTCGAGCAGTTGCCTGCGACGCAAAGGTCGCAAGTTCGAATCCCGACTGTACCAATGAGTGTTTTTGAATTTAAGTACAGTTATTAGTCACAACCACGAGCTTTAAGATGAAGGTAAACATTGAGAGGAAACTTGCATACGTCTGAGAAGAAATTCAAAGGAGCATTACAGTCGTGCTTGGTTAACGGGGATGGACTTGCTATCTGTCACGTTGGCACCTAAAATATATCTCTGGCGGAAAGTGGGTGGATACTACCTACACACTCCTTACTGCCTGCCCCTTTGTGGGCCCTTGTGGGAAGGTGTGAGAAAAATAAAGTACGGGATAAACCACGGGCACAAATAGTATTGAAGTAAATAGCTCGTAAATAGCAAGTAAGTAGCTCGAAATATAATGCTTACTTCTGGTTGCAAGTAAGATTGAAAGATCTTTTATTCAATAGTGGCTTTGAATTACAATACCGATAAGGCTAGCTTTGTTGCCATAGCGATAAGATAAGAAAGCTAGTATCGCGTTCGTATGGGAACAATGGTCGTTTAGTCACTTTATCGCCTAGCTTTATTAGGTAATGATATCATTTATAGCATAGCTAACCCAAGGGCAAAGGCCTTATTTAGCGAGAGTTAAGTGACTACATTTGAATTTGGAATGTACAGTCCCAAATTCAACTGTTTAAGCTTGTAAAGTCTTGATGCGTACCTTTAAAAATGTGTGCGGGGTAACGATATTAGATCGATTCCACACTGAAAAGATTCCTAAAGAAACTGACGTGAACGAGAGTGTAATTGTACAGATTAAGAAAGGCATGTAACGTTGGTTCGGACATATAGAAAGGATGAGTGAAGAAATATTGACGAAACAGATATTCAAAACGAAAGTGTGTGCAAGAAGAGGCAGAGGAAGACCACGTTCCAACTCCCTAGATCAAATCTATCGGACACTCAAGGATGGGAAAGTCAAGAGTACTCGAAATCGACGAGCATATATGAAGAGACTGGTGAATGGACGAAGCGAAAGAGGTATGTTAGTCTAGAGAGAACTTATTTACGCGGTATTTATTAACCTGCATACAAATTCATAAATAATCAGACTTACTACATGCGAATATTAATTTGTCATATAGGTAATATTTTCCTATCGGCATGTATTATACGAACTTAAGATTCACGAGACTTCACGAAATTCAGCAGAATGGTCAATGATCGTGACCATTCTGCCGTAAGACCGCAAATAAAGTAATAAATAAATCACGCAACATCATTTCAAAATGACATTAAGTTACGTTAATTATAAGGTTGTCAACGTCATGTGTCGTTCGTTTAATGTTACGTCTATGACTCGTCTCTGCTGTGATACTTGTTCCAAGTGTTGTGTTTGACAGTTAAAAAAAAGACAAAATTCCAAATTCAAAAGTTGAATAACTCATGACGGTAGTATTAATTAACCCGAGATATTAGATCACACAGAACTACACCTAATTGACTCGGTCGGGTTAAGCAGATATTTATGTATGTATATTAATTTAGGCAGTTAATGTATGTTGTAACATTTCTTAACGCTCTTCTAAAGCATCAGATCTGGGTGGAGGGCGATTAACTTGAAAACTAGTCGCTTCCAGTTGCCATATATGGCAGGAGATGTCCAGTTATGTGTAATCCATAAGCTACTCTGTTAAATAGCGAAGAATCGAACGCTGATGAAACAGAATAAAACTTAAAAAAACTAGCTCACACCCCTCCAGAAGTGTCTAAGAAAGCATAGACAAAGGTGTAAAAACACCCTCATCTCGCCGGAAAAAGCTGTACTATAATATATTATTTTCGTATTGATAGTATTTAAGGATACTTCCCCCTTTTTCTTTCAAACTCTAAACTTTCTTTTTTAAAACTCTAAACGGGCATAAGAAGTTTTTAAAAGTACTTTATAAAAAAATACTGATCTCCGAATAACTAAAAGCAACCTTTTTATAGTGCATTCGAGATGAAGCCCTTACTAAGGTTGTTCTTTTCACTGGGCGATTCGTTCGAGAATGCTACAATTACTTTTATATCAGACCTTACTACAAACTCTTTTATTAAAACCAAACAATTATATTTAGATGGTAGGGGATGTGACTGGTAAAATCATTGAATTGCTTCTCAGACGTATTTTTCCTCACGGTTTTTTTCACTGTAAATCTCATGTAACCCTATTTTTAACGGCAGTTGTTTTTCAATATCTTGTAACAATTTCGTGTGAACATGTTTCCAATGCATACAATTTCATTCACTTATCATAGAATTTCCGTTGAATAAAATTGTCTGTTTGTCATGTGTTTTTCAAATAAGAGTAGAAAATCTTTTAACAAATTACTCTCTATTATAGGACGAAACTCTCAGCCGCGTCAGTCATTCTGAAAGCGACAAATTTAAAACTACTCAGCGGACTTTAATTGTAAATAAATAATGCTTAGTCAAACAATATAATATTATTCAGCTTTATTTTATAATATCTTAGCGGTCAAGAATAACATTGAGAGAAGACCTGGACACGCTTGAAAATAAATTCATATGTATGTATAGTTGTGCTTGAAAAACGGTGATGGACTCGCCATCTATCACACACCTCAATATATCTCCGGTGAAACTCAGGTGCTATTATATTTCTTTTTAAAAAAATTATCCGCCTGAATTCGGAGTTGATAGAACCGAGTTTTTCTCGATCGAAACGGGATCCATTAGTACTACCACCGAGCATAACTTGAAACGAGTTCTCGTCGATCCCGACAGGTGCGTCGCTACTGTTGCTTTATTTTTAAACCGAGGGCTATTCGAAACACCCTGTATTAAAAAAACATGCTACGATCATTTCGGAAACTGGACGGCCCTGTGTCAATAATGGAATATGGTCTCATATGTATGTAAGTGTTATTGTTGGATATGATATGCAGACTTGGTTTTCATGTGAATATTATCATATAATATATATATCTTCACGACCTAGAAACATTTATGTAAGGGGTAAGCAGTTATGACAACCTCTTTGTGTCAGAGATTATAGAAGCTATAGACTATACTTACGACTGAGATTCAATTTTCAGATATTATATTGGAACGAAGTTCCTTATCGCGTGTTGTGAAAGGGGGCTAGACGGAAAAAATTCTTATGAAAAGTTGTCACGACACTTCTTTTTTTCGCGCGTTGTGAAAGGGGGCTAGACGGAAAAAAATCTTACGAAAAGTTGTTACGACAATTTTTTTTTTGCGCGTTGTGAAAGGGGGCTAGACGGAAAAAAATCTTACGAAAAGTTGTCACGACACTTTTTGACACGACACTTTTTTTTTTTCGCGCGTTGTGAAAGGGGGCTAGACGGAATAAAATCTTACGAAAAGTTGTCACGACACTTTTTGTCACGACACTTTTTTTTTTGCTGTATATTTATAACCCCCGTGTGAGTGATTGCTGTATATTTATAACGTGTGAGTGACGTGTGCTTCTTGAACTTCGTTCCATCCGGGTGTCCCTTGACACCTCTCAATTTTTTTTCTCAATACGATTTCCTTTAGCGGAAAATATGTGAATTAATAGTTCAAATCATTGTGATATACGTATACGTAACATTTAAGTAACATACGTAAGCATTTTGCCTTTATGCCTATAGGCCAAGCTAACAGCTAACCGTCAAGCAGGTCATATGATTTGTTACTGACCTTAGCATAATATAAAAACCTTGCTGTGCCCTGAGGGTCCATTCGGAGAGATATATATGAGAAGTTCATCAGATATATCGAAACACTTTACGCCTAACTTGCAAGTTTACGTTTTTTAAGGAGTACACTATTAAACGACATTTGAGTTGACATAATATTTCTTAATATACACATATTTCTTCAAAACATAAACTTGCAAGGCGTTTCGATTTTTCTGAGAATGAGAGAATGAGATTTTCGATGAGAAGTATATATATATACATATATATCTATACACATAAATAAAATTTAAGTGTCTGTTTGTAATATTTAAATAACCGCATATGGATGTATACGCGGTACATACACCAAAATATATTTTTTGTCTGTCTGTCTGTTTGTTCCGGATAATCTCTGAAACGGCTGGACCGATTTTAACGGGACTTTCACTGGCAGATAACTGATGCTAAAAGGAATAACTTAGACTACTTTTATTTTGGAAACTGAACAATTTTTTTTTGTTAAATTCCACGTGGACGAAGTCGCGGGCACAGGCAGTATAAATGAATATCAAAAGCATTTGCAGTCTTGCAGTAAAAGTCAAATCTAAATCAGCAAATCCGTTTCGAAGATTTGCTGAAACCAACAGACTGACCGACAAACAAACCGCGGAACGTTACCGTATATAAACAAAAAATCACAAACGGACACTTCAATTAAGTTTTATACATATATTATGGATAGTTCAAAGCATTATATTTTCCCTTGAATTTTCCCACAGTACATAATATATAAATAATTGGTGCTTAAAACACAACTAAGCGGTGTTGCCTTAGTCAACTAAAGTCACTTGAATTTCGCGGTATAATATTTTATTCGGAATTTGTGCTTTGTTCGTGTATTGAGGACGTTATTATACCTAAACTTAACGTAAGTAGCGCAACAGTTTTATAGCGTATAGTAGTTTGAAGGCTAGTAAAATGACTGTGCATTAGGGCTTCTAGACGGATTGTTGGTTACTTTATTCAAAGGATTTTTTGTTCGTACATAATACACATTATCACGCCGAATCTCACACGGGATTTAAATGCAGATAGACTATATGTTATCTCTGTCTATCGCTTTACTCTTAAAGACCTCTTTCGCTTCATCTACTTTCATCAATTACTTCATAAATACTCGCCGGTTTCGACTACTCTTGATGTTCACATAATTTTTTATAATCTACAGATTATCGCGACATATTATATGCCGTTTGTGGCCGTTCTGATGGCTTATGAACGAAAGCAATATAAAGCAACCTTTTGATGCTGTACAGTATCTCACAATTATTGTATGAATGTGGATAGAATAGGAAGATATCACGTACTAAAAACCTTTTTACATAAGATTCATGCAAATAAATGAAGTATTTTCGTACGCAGTTTCGTAATATTTATAATAATATAATATAATATATCCGCACGCCTTCTCACAAGGGGCAGAGGTGTATAGGTAATACCCACACACCCACTTTCCGCCAGAGGTATATTAGGTGCCAATCGCCATTACTCAAGCACGACTATACATACGCCTTTGAATTTCTTCTCAGACGTATGCAGGTTTCCTCTCGATGTTTTCCTTCACCGTAAAGCTCGTGGTGTGACTGACATTATTGTAATTATAATTTTACTTTTTTTTTTTAATTTATTCCATATCTTGACCAGAATTAGTTACAGTACTGATGACAATATTTGTGTCACTTGTTTAATTTGTCTAATTTGTGAATGTGAGAACATTGTAGGCTTTGTAGATTCTTAGATCTTGCTAACATTTTTATAATTATCTTGTTTTATGTATGTTTTGTATAGTAAGCGACGACCTATTGTCGGGCCTACGCTGTTCCCCCATACTTGGTTACTATTGCTGTAACGAAAAAAAAAATACATATTGTATATGCCTAATGATTTGAAAAGAGTAACCATGGAGTTTCTTGCCGGTTCTTCTCCATGGAAGCGACCAACCCGAACCGTGCTTCTTTTTCGACGTTTTATAAGTGCCCACCTGGGCCTATGTGAAATAAAAAGATTTTGATTTTGATTTTTGATTTTTGATTTTGTTATAATCTGCAGATTATCGCGACATATTATATGCCCGTTACCTTACCTTATGGCCGTTCTGATGGCTTATGAACGAAAGCAATATAAAGCAACCTTTTGATGCTGTACAGAATCACACAGTTATTGTATTAATGTGGATACAATAGATATTACGTACTAAAAACCTTTTTACATAAAGGATTCATGCAAATAAATGAAGTATTTTCGTACGCAGTTTCGTACTGAAATCGAATAAAGTATAACAAAAAAAAACATCAATTTAAGAAACTGTTCAAGATATTTCTAATCAGTGCTTGAAAAACTTTAATTGAATGAATTTTATTAGAGCTCAGAGCTTATCTAAAGTAAAATAATGGTTTATTTATTTTACAAGCTCAATTCCACTGTTCAAAAGTACTTTCGGTTTCATTTTTGCAATCTAATTGTCTTTACGATTACCGCAAATGAACCATCTCGGGTTTTTGTAAGCCAATTACTTTTTACAATGTCTCTTCAAGTGTTTTTAACGAATAGTGCCACAGTACCTTACCTCAAGGTCAGTACCACAATTCCAAAATTTCAATTCGATATACATTTTTCATCTTTTAAATAATAATAACATTAATTAATAAATTTAACCCTTTCCCTTTACGTTATGACGACAACCAGAACATAGAGAGATAATTCATGGAGTAAGAATGATATGAAAATTACCAATTTCTTTTAAATACACCTATTTAAAAGAAAAAAGTCTAAACTTTCAGTAAAATAAAAAAAAATACTATTAATGCAATCTTCAAAAGACTTACAAACATAGTCAGTTTCACATTAGCCCTCATTACCATATTTATATGGCAATTGGAAGAATAAGAAGAATAAGAGAGAGAAGAGATAAGAGAATTACCGATGTCTTGTGTATAAAAATATTGGCTATCTAAATCATTTACTAAAATTGGCATGAATTTTTTAATTTGGAATTTTTGAGTAGTATAAACGAAAAAATTTCACATTTTAAAGTGTGCAACATATTTCGAGTAAAGGTGAATCTTCCTACTATAATTATGTAATACATACTATTTGATGGTTGAGTTACTGCTTGTGTTTATGTACTGTGCCGAATTTTGCTGTCATCAAAATAAGCCGTGGAACATTTGAGTGCTCTTACTCTTGGAATTCAAATATATTTTCTTGTGTTTTGAAATGTGAAATATAATTGAAGAGGTAAAAAAGTATTTTATCAATTCAAAACCGTATAGAAGCTTTAATCTACTGCTGTAAATATATCTTATACTATGTGTACAGGGTGTCTTAGAAGATAAACAGGTGCTCAAAATATTTATAGGGCAGAATGAAGAAAAGGTAATAAAATTATATTTTTTAAAGAAAGAGAGGTAGGGCATTACGAGTTTCCCGTTCGAATTTGGAGCTGCCCGACTGGGGCAGGACCTCCACCTTATAGAAGTCTGTAGCCAAATAACAAATTTTTTTATGTTGTGTTTCTACGCGGTGTATAAGGTTTCCAGTAATGAGCTCCTTGGGGAGGGGGGAGGATTGTGACATTGTGTTGGAAGCAGAGGGATTAAATCCATTATGCTGCCAACACACTATAATACTCCGAACACAGAGTGGCAACGCGCAAGTGATACTTCGGTATCGTGAGTGTAAATAGGCTACGGTAACCGTTTCCCATCAGGTGGGCCGTAAGCTTGTTTGTCACTCTAGTTGTATAAAAAATAAAAGATAAAGGAAGAAAGTAGGAAAGGAGACCTGCAAACGTCTGAGAAGAAATCCAAAGGCGTGTATATAGTCGAGATTGAGTAATGGCGATGGACTCGCGGCGGAAAGTGAATGTGTGGGTACTACCTATACACCTCTGCTTTCCCCTTCAGGGACCCTTGTGGAAAGGCGTGAGGATATATATTATATTGTATATATGTATACAAGTAAACGTATATGGAAACCTATGCTCCAAAATTGTACATGTAGAAGTTACTAATGCAATTAATACTTTCATAATATAACTAGTGATATCCAACTACTTGCCATTAAATAAAATCGGCACGCCTTTTCTTCTCAAACTTATGCAGGTTTCCTCTCGGTGTTTTCCTACATCGTAAAGCTTGTAGTGTGACTAATCACTGTACATGTTCAGAAAAACTCATTGGTACAGTTGGGATTCGAACTTGCGATCTTTGTGACGCAGGCAACTACTCGAACCACCTACTTGGCCAACTACTTGGCCACCACGGCTTTTTGTATGCTAATGCTCTTTGTAGGCTAATTATATGGGCTACTTATAAGTATGTACATACGTAAGATTTTATCATATTCTGGTTTCAGAAGAATGATAAATGGATGACGATTTATTTAATATGGCACGATTAATCTACAACGCCGGTGGCCTTCATTAGTACATATCATTTCGTTGACGACCATTTTGGGTGGTAACGTAACTTTTGATATTAAATAAAGTATTTTTATGAAAAAAGTACGGCCCTTATCCCAAAAGGGACACGGCCCAAGCCAGAAAGTATGTTATTAATTGGATTTTTTCTGCCATTTAGCTTCGATGTACTTTATGGTCATACAAAATATTCGTTAACACATTTTTGTTATATCGGTAAAAAGACAGCCGAGAATAGAAGAGGAAAGATGATAGGCCACCTTATACGACATGATAGCTTCTTTAGAAACATCTTAGAAGGAAAGGTAGAAGGGAAGAGAGGAAGACCAAGATTAACATGCATGGTTCAGATCAAAGAAAAGTGTCTCTCATGACGTATAGGGAGGTCAAGGAGGCTGCGATGGACAAAAGCAAATGGAAGTGACTGCATCAGAGACGCCGACTAGAGCCCAGCTCTAAAATTTGTGATGATGATAGTGGTTTCAGCTGTGCTCTATAAGAAATTAAGATTTCTAGTTCAAAGCCAACTAGTACATACCATACATTAATAAAATAAAAAATACTTTGATTGATACTTTAAGATTATATATTAGTACTTTGGTACGGGGCCCTGGTGGCCTCGGCGGTCAGTGGTTCGAGCAGTTGCCTGCGACGCAAAGGTCGCAAGTTCGAATCCCGACTGTACCAATGAGTTTTTCTGAACTTAACTTAACGGTGAAGTAAAACATCGAGAGGAAACCTGCATACGTCTAAGAAGAAATTCAAAGACGTATGTATAGTCGTGCTGGAGTAACGGCAATGGACTCGCCATCTGTCACGTTGGCACCTAATTATTAGGTGTATACCTCTGGCGGAAAGTGGGTGTGTGGGTATTACCTATACACCCCTTCGGGGACCCTTGTGGGAAGGCGTGAGGATATTATTTATTATTATTTACTTTGATATAAGGACTCTGAAATGGGTAGGCAGAGGTGTAACAATCGACTACCTTATAATTCTGTCTACTTTCAATGATAGTTGTGAGCATGAAAATATGAGTAACAAAATTCTGAGTAATAATTTCACAAAAAGGATTGTCAATAAGGGATGAAATACCATCAAATGGGACAGAATTGGGAACAGTTATAATTAAACCGGCGAAGTTTAATGGAGAAAACAATTTTGCTTATATAGGTATTATGTTTGTATAAAAAAGCCGTGGTGGGCGAGTGGTTCGAGCAGTTGCCTGCGACACAAAGATCGCAAGTTCGAATCCCGACTGTACCAATGATTTTTTCTGAACTTAAGTACAGTGATTAGTCACACCACGAGCTTTACGGTGAAGGAAAACATCGAGAGGAAACCTGCATACGTCTGAGAAGAAATTCAAAGGTGTATGTATAGTCGTGCTTGAGTAACGGCGATGGACTCGCCATCTGTCACGTTGGCACCAAATATACCTCTGGCGGAAAGTGGGTGTGTGGGTATTAATTACCTATACACCTCTGCCTACCCCTTCGGGGACCCTTGTGGGAAGGCGTGAGGATATATTATATATTATTATATGTTTGTATACAAATTATATACAACGCTGGGAATTCTCAAATTACTCTCAAAAGATAATTTCCTTCCGTGACTGGCAGAATTTGACAGTACCCTAAGATGTTGTGCTTAAGTTAATGAGCGCATGTGTAATTTTATGTTCAACATCTTTTGTTGTTTGAAGTGTAATGATAACAACATGTTGATACCCCCCTAAGGAGGTTGTTTCGACACCATACCAACGTGACAATAGTATTTCTGTGCATATTGTTATTATATCGTCGGGATTGAAGTTTGGATAAAAAGCCGTGGTGGCCGAGCGGTTTGAGAACTTGCAGCCTGCAACACAAAGACTGCAAATTCGAATCCGGACTGTACCAATGGTTTTTTGGAACTTAAGTAGAGTGATTAGTCCAAGAGCTTTATGATGATGGAAAACATCGAGAGGAAACCTGCATACGTTTGAGAAGAAACTCAAAGGCGTAGGTATAATTGAGTAACGGCGATGGACTCGCCATCTGTCACGTTAGCACCTAAAATATATCTCTGGCGGAAAGTAGATGTGTGGATGTCACCTATACAACTCTGCCTACCCTTACGGGGACCCTTGAAAGCGTGGGGATATAAGAATGTTATTACTATTTATTATTATTATTTTTTTTTTTTATACAACAAGAGTGGCAAACAAGCATACGGCCCACCTGATGGGAAACGGTTACCGTAGCCTATTTACGCTCTCGATACCGAAGTATCACTTGCGCGTTGCCACTCTGTGTTCGGAGAGTTATAGTGTGTTGGCAGCATAAGGTTTAATCCCTCTTCGCTTCCAACACAATGTAACAATCCTCCCCCCTCTCCAAGGAGCTCATTACTGGAAACTTTATTCACCGCGTAGGAACACAACACAATAAATTGTGTTATTTGGCTACGGACTTCTATAAGGTGGAGGTCCTGCCCCAGTCGGGCAGCTCCAAATTCGAACGGGAAACCCGTTATGCCCTACCTCTCTTAATGTTTTTTTTACATTTAAGTTTTTGACATTTAAGTTCCCTATCAGGTCTATCTGTACTCTGTATACTCTCTCTAATACTTTTTCTCAGGTACCAACGTTATGATAATATATACATACATATCATCACGCCAAGTCCCTAACGGGGTAGGCAGAGAGTACAGAGCGCCAGTGCTCTCTAGACTTACATACCTCTTTCGCTTCGTCCACATTCATCAGTCTCTTCATACATGCTCGTCGGTTTCGAGTACTCTTAACGTTCCCGTCCTTGAGAGTCCGATCTATTTGATCCAGGTAGTTGGAACGTGGCCTTCCTCTGCCTCTTCTTGCACACACTTTTGCTTTGTATATCTGTTTCGTCAATCTTTCTTCACTCATCCTTTCTATGTGTCCAAGCCAACGTAACATGCCTTTCTTCATCTTTACAATCACGCCCTCATTCACGCCAGTTGATTTGCGAATCCCTTCATTGCGGATTCGATCTAATATCGTTACGCCGCACATTTTTCGAAGAGATCGCATCTCGACTGCATTCAAGCTATTTTCATACTTCCTCTGACATACCCAGGATTCGCTGCCATACAATATATGGTTATGATAATGACAATTTAAAACGAATACATGCACCTACGGACTATATGCATATCTTCACGTAGAGGTGTATAGGTAGTATCCGCTAGATTTCCGCCAGAGATATATTTTGGCTGCTAACGTGACAAATGGCGAGTCTATCTCCGTTACTGAAGCACGACCGTACCTACGCCTCTACCGTACCAACGATTTTTTTTCATTAAGGCCGTTACACTTTCCACCCGGCCACCATAGGTCTTAAATTTAATTATTACGTCTCTGTCTATTAAAGTTACACACGGGTACAAACACCACTTGTTTACTTGGTGGTCAGCGGTTACCTATTTATTAATATTATTAACACTTGCAACACTAAAGGTAGCGCTCCCGCGTTATCGATCCTAGAAGTGCGACCACTTATCTCTACCTATTATTACTACACAACAAAGTACCCTACCGCGTTGATTTGTCGATAATTAAAAATTACCGAAAAAATACCGAACGGATTTTCATACTTTTTTTCAAATAGATAGTGTTGTTTAAAAATATATAAAGTACCGTAAGTTACATTTTGCTACATATATCAGCAGAATGAGCAGTTATCATATGCTTTTTTATTTAATTCTGCGTAGGTATTTGGGGGCTAATCTATACTAATATTATAAAGAGGAAAGATTTGTTTGTTTGTTTGTTTGTTTGTAATGAATAGGCTCCGAAACTACTGGACCGATTTCAAAAATTCTTTCACCTTTGGAAAGCTACATTATCCCCGAGTAACATAGGCTATATTAAATTGGACCCGATAGGTGGCGCTGCGATCGAGTTTCAAGAATTTTACCTTTTTACCCGGGCGAAGCTTTCTGTGTGTTTCTGTGTGTCTTAAGCTAGATTAGAGAATGGTTTAGATTTACAATTGGATCCAATAGGTGGCGCTGCGATCATGTTACGGGCAATTTAACTTTTTCACCCGAGCGAAGCTGGGCGGGACAGCAAGTTAAGTATAATTTCAATTCGTCATATTCAAATAGGTACCTAATTTTAATTTCAATTCGACGTAAATTGAAAATGATGTACAGGTAACCGGTTGTATGTGATACCTTCAAAGGTAGCACATACCACCGCTTATTTCGACTTTTAATTTCTTTTAGTCGAAATTTATTTTGTTACTAAAGTCTATTTATGCACAGACAGACGAGACAATAGTCATCGATAGTAAAAAAAAAACTTCAATGCTGTTATTTTCTTTAGTATTTATTTTTATGATAACCCAAGGATTTCAGGTTTATTTTTTTTTATATAAAAAAATATTTGCTTGTTTATATACCTACATACATACATACATACATACATATCATCACGCCAAGTCCCTAACGGGGTAGGCAGAGAGTATAGAGCGCCAGTTCTCTCTAGACTTACATACCTCTTTCGCTTCGTCCACATTCATCAGTCTCTTCATACATGCTCGTCGGTTTCGAGTACTCTATATACATATGGTCGAAAAAATAATGTTTCCAAATAAATGCCACTGTCATTTATTATTGTAAAAGCATCTAAAGCCTTATTTATTTCACAACAGGCATAACTACTTTGTTACTTAAGTATACCAAGTATTAACTTACTAAGCCACTCACGAGTAGCTTCTGTGAACTAGCAATTAGGGTCAAATTATTAGCCTGGGTGAGGTAAAGTGGGCAGCGAGTGTAACAACGGCCTCGAAAATGAATGCGAGATCACCATAGAAACAGAAAATTTACAATCTTATCAAGCTGGAAAGCACAGAGTGAAAGGTCGCAACAAAAGGGATTAACATGTCGCAAGCCTACCGTTAAAACCACGAAGGTAAAACTGTAAGTTATTCAAATCCTGGCCAATTTGACACTTCACGCACCAAAAATCGTCCAACCTGTTCAAACGCACACGGTTCCAAATTCATATTTTACGAAAAAAAAATTATCCGGTCTTTTTTTCCGTAAATCACTGCACATTTTTTTCGTCACAATATTTTCCGCAATTATCCACTTTCGGGCCTGATTCGTAAAGCCGCGAAACGCGAGAGGTCGAACACACGGTGGTCCGACACGCGTTCCGTAACGGACTGAGGGTGTACTGAAGCTTCGCTCCCCGGCCAAACTAGATGGCAAAGAGCATGCAGTTATGTAGATACGACTTTGGAACAATAGCGCGGCGAATACCTAATTGCAATGGAAGAAGAATTCATGGCTATATTTTATTTAAATTGATCAAAACTTGAAACGTTTTTAGTGGGTTTCCTCACGTTGTTAACCTTAACCATAATCCTCATGGTATTAATCACTGTACTTATGTTTAACTCAAACCTTGTCTTTAAAGGTGACTGCTTAGACCACTGTCACCTCGGCATGTTTATAGGTACTTTAATAAAACAAAACTTATGTATATATAATTCCTTCGTATATTCAAAGACATAATAAAGAATTTAAATAGGTAAAAAGGTCACAGTATTTAAAATAAGTATAGTGACCGATGCTAGACTAATCTAATGAGAAGCATATTTCAACATTACCATCTGTAATTTCCACGTCTGTATAGTCTTTGGCTCGACAACGACCTTAATCTGAAATCCCTTTTCAACTCCTCGTGCCTCTCATTATTGATCTCTTTCACTCCTCACTACCGGTGCAATAATATCACCGTCCTTTTCTATCTAATTAAAGCTCCGTACGTGTGTCCCGCTCTCGCATCACTGCAGAGCCTCAAAAACGAGGTAGAACCGCCGTAATATCGCCGTGTGCGTTCGGAATAAGAATATTTTCCTTTACTGACCACAGCTTAATTCAATTCGTTGGATTTCTGTTAATCAACTGCTGGATTTTCGTGATTTACTTGAGGGATTTGTTAGTGTATGTCATATTAGGAAACACGGAGTTAAAGTATAAACAATTTGGTTGGCTAATATTTTACTTGCAAAGAATACGTTTTGTAACTTAGGTTTTTTTTTGGTAAATCGGCTTAGTATTCTAGATGGCTTTCAGGTGCTGAATAAAACATTGGAGAAAACTGGGACCATACTTTCAATTGGATCTCGTTGTGTACTAAAGCTATTTTACTACCAATATGGTCTGTAGAATGGAGTTTCCAAACAATCCCAGTTTCTTTGGCTTCTGTTTATCCAATATCTTTGTTTTAAATACTGATTGAGTTAGCTCTAACTTATTGTTTTTATTTGCTGAAATATTTTGTTTACGCTTTGGTAAAAGGATAGAATACCTTCACACCAGGTCTCTCACGGAGTAGGGAGAGAGATTAGAGTACCACAGCTACTCTCTAGACTAACATACTAACACTCCTTCGCTTCTTCCACCTTCATCAGTCCCTTCTTTCTTTATTTTAATGTAATGTAGACGAATATTTGTACTTTATATGTGCTTTGTATTTTTGTATATCAATATAAATATAATATATTTAATATATCTCTATTGTAAAGATAAAGAAAGTCAAATTACGTTGGTTTGGACATAAGGAAAGGATGAGTGAAGAAAGATTTACGAAGCAGATAATGCGAAAATGAGTTGAAGAGAAGGCAGAGGAAGACCACGTTCCCACTACCTAGGTCAGATCGATTATATTTCGAATCGAATAGATTTTTTACTCACGTTAGCATTGAATGGAATTAGCTGAACGGAATTGAATGAAGTCCAAATTTATGAAGCTTTGTCCCGCGGTTACACTCGCGTAAAAATCGATTTCATTAGAATAATATTCTTCTGTCTGTGCCAAATAAAATTTTATCCGTTCTGCAGTTTTGTCGTGAAACAGCAACAAACATCCAAACTTACAAACATTCACCTTTATAATATTAAGATTAAAAGTGGTGTAAGCTATATACCACTTTAAATCATATTTATATTTATTTATTTATTTATTTGGATCACCAACAGGTAAGAACACCATTATATTAACAGAATATGCCATAATAAAACATACATAAGTGTCCACCCAATGCACACTTATATCTTGTATGTATATAATACACACTTTTAATCATTTTTTTAATAATTAACAAATATTACTCTTAATCATACACTTCGCATCAGAAACTGATCTCACTTGCATACCGATCCTCGTGCAATCAAGTTTCAATACGGCGTATTGACAGGCTTGTCATATTAAAATATGCTCGATAGTTTTTTTTGCAACCACACATCATCCCCTGTCCTTTTCTTTCTCATAGTACTACTATTGGCGTCCCTTTCTACCAGTTTTAAGTACCTTTCGTTGTGCTCTCAACCTACTAGTTTTTGCTAGGATTGTTTATTAGATAGACACCATGCATCGAACATGTTGTGTGACTTAGAAAAACATAAATTCGTCTTTTTAGAGTTCCGCTTCGCAATTGGTAGGAATGCAAACCTTTTGGGATAAGATTATTGATCGTTGAAGTCGTGGTGGCCGAGTGGTTCGAGTATTTGCCTGCGATACAAAAATCGCAAGTTCGAATCCCGACTCTACCAATTAGTTTTTCTGAACTTAAGTACAGTGACTAGTCACACCACGAGCTTCACGGTGAAGGAAAACAATGAGAGAACGTCGTTTTTTTCTCAAGAAGAGAGGGACAGCGTTTTAGTAGGTACAGCGTTGAAATTTATAAAATTTACAAAATCTATGGTCTTAAGAAACTTTCTTTCGGCCTGATGGTAAGTAGCCACCAACGCCAGCGGCACCAAAAATGTAACTGAAATTTTCTAATCTGAAAATAATAAATAATTTTTTTTTTGTATTGTCTCTCGTAGCGTGAGTTCCGGGAACTTTTGCTACTTAACCGGTCAATGGCGAGACCTAGGCCTCCAGCCAGGCACTTTATTTCTAAGCAACACAGCTAAGGGCACCCCCTGTGGGATACAAACCTCGGCTTAGGGCGTTGCTGGATCGCGAGCAAGGGAGCTGGGCTGGACTGGTAATTTTATTTAAATAATATTTGGGTGCGGGACTTGCGCGTCAGGCTCGGCGCGGGCCGGCGTTTGCGGCGGAGGTCGGGGGGGAACATTACGGCTTATTCGCGTCGAGCCTCGCCGGCGAGGACGGAACAGTGGTCGGTTTTGTGTAGTGTTGGTATGTTTTTGTCGGGCGTCCTGGAGGACCGTTATGTTGTCATCCGGTTCGATGACGGCGTGTCTTGGACGCCTTATCTTCGAGAAAAGGGAAGGAGTGTATCGGGCGGCCGATACGACGAGGGGGTTGGGGTGATTTACAGCAGAATCGAAATGACGTTTGGACAGTTTTTTCAAAAACTGTTTTATAGTGGGGACTTTGAGGTCAACGTGGAGTTGACTATTACGCATGTACCACGGGGCACCTGTGGCTCTCCGGAGAAACCGGCTTTGGAGCACTTGCAGGGGGTTAAGTGTTGACTTGCTAGTGTGTGCGAACACTACACCCGCATATGTCATGATTGGTCGAATGCACGTCGTGTAAATCCTCACCTTGGATTTCAATGAGAGTTTACTTCGCGCATTCAACATGCTGTGAAGTCTACCGAGCGCGAAGGCGGCTCGCGCGCGTACCGCCTTTACGTGGTGACGGAAAGAAAGGCGTTGATCGAGGATCACACCCAGGTATTTGGCTTTTTCTTCCCATGGAATGGGTTTGCCGAAGAGGGTGATGGGGGCTACCCGTGGGCGTTCGAGGCCTTTCCAGAATAGCAATACATACATACATACATACATACATACATACATACATACATACATATAATCACGCCTCTTTCCCGTAGGGGTAGGCAAAGACCACTTCCTTCCACTTGCTACGATCCTTATATACTTCTTTCGCTTCGTCCACTTTCATTATTCTCTTCATACATGCTCTTCGGTTTAGGGTACTCTTGACCTGACCTTTTTTCAAGACGTCCCTAATTTGTTCTAGAAATGTTCGCCTAGGTCTACCCCTTCCAACACTTTAATTCCCACTCGCCTTATACACTTTTTTCGTCAATCGTTCTTCATTAATTCTCTCGACATGGCCAAACCATCTCAGCATACCTTTCTCAATTTTTGTCACTACATCTTCTTTCAGACCACAACGTTTCCTTATCACCACACATTCCTTAGCACAATAGGCGGCCTTATCGCAAAAGCGATTTCTCCCAGGCAACCTGTGTAGAGAGAGATAAGAAACAGAGAAAGAAAAGGTAGGTGTGACATTTGAGAGGATGAAATAGACAATTATTATAATTTTTTTTTTTTTTTTTTTTTTTTTTTTTTTATACCACTTGGGTGGCAAACAAGCATGCGGTCCGCCTGATGGTAAGCGGTTACCGCCGCCTATGGACGCTTGCAACACCAGGGGTATCACTCGCGCGTTGCCGACCCTGCAGGAATCTTTTCACACCCTTCTTGAAGAACTCCATGCTGTACTCTCCAGGGAAAACCTCAACGGGGAGCTCATTCCACAGCCTGAGCGTTCGCGGAAGAAAACTTCTTTGGTAGCGCACAGTGCGAGACCTTTGTGGTTCCAAGGTATGGGGATGAATTCCCCGTCGATGGCGAGAGGTGCGGTGGTAGAAGGTGGAAGTGGGCATCATATCGAACAATTCTGCAGAACACTCCCCGTTATACAAGCGGTAGAACACACACAGGGAGGCAAAGTCTCTCCTCAGACTTAGTGATTCCAAGCCGCTTGCGAGCATGGGATCGTCGACAATTCTAGCGGCGCGTTTCTGAACCGCGTCAAAAGGCCCAAGCTGGTATCCAGGGGCTCCAGCCCACAGGTGGCAGCAGTACTCCATATGTGGCCTAACTTGCGACTTATAAAGTTGCAGCCTTTGTTGCGGTGTGAAGTACTGCTTAGCTCTGTTGAGTACACCGAGCTTCCTCGACACCAGCTTAGCCTTGTCCTCTAAATGACCACGGAACTGAACGTCGCTAGAAATATCGACCCCAAGGATCCTAATGCTCTCCGAGATGTTCAGGGGAGTGTTCTGGAATTGTGGAGCCACAGCGAATGGAGTTTTTTTTGCGGTGAACGCGCAAACTTGTGTCTTAGTGGGGTTGAAGTGGACTAGGTTTAGTCGACCCCAATCGGAGACACTGCGAAGTGTACTCTCGATTTCAGACACAAGTCGTTCGCGACTTTCCTCCACAGTGGAACGAGGGAGATTAGCACGGCCCGTGTAGTAAGTGTCCCCAGTGCTGCCGTCTGCATAGCAATGAATAATAGACAATCTACATAAATAAATACGAATCATATACTTACATAACATAACTCTTATATTGGTAATTTTCACGCAATGTGTCCGAAACACAAAGGAAAATTCAAAAGAAAAGAGCACGTTGCCTTCAGTTTCAACACTGTTTGCTGAAAAAGGTTTTATGGTTTCTTTTACACGCCTTTGCAAAAACACAAAGTTTCCGTCGTCATGGTTTTATGAAAAGATTTAGGATTTTAATTTAGAGCTTTGGTACCGACTCTTTTGAGAATTCACCTGGTAGCGTGGTGACGTTTTGCTTCAATATAAAGCTTGTTGAACATCCATATAGATAGTGCCATCCACGAAGACGCGCCCCGCCAATTTCTTTTATTTTTTTATACAACAAGAGTGGCAAACCAGCATACGGCCCACCTGATGGGAAACGGTTACCGTAGCCTATTTACGCTCACGATACCGAAGTATCACTTGCGCGGTGCCACTCTGTGCTCAGAGAGTTATAGTGTGTTGGCAGCATAATGGGTTTAATCCTGCCTCCAACACAATGCAACAATCCTCCCCCCTCCCCAAGGAGCTCATTACTGGAAACCTTATTCACCGCGTAGGAAGACAATACAAACAATATGTTATTTGGCTACGGACTTCTATAAGGTGGAGGTCCTGCCCCAGTCGGGCAGCTCCAAATTCGAACGGGAAACCCGTTATGCCCTACCTCTCTTAAAATTTCTTGTTGAGGGGGTCGCAGGATGCTGGGGGTATGACCCGACTATATTAATTGTAGTGTGCGTGTGCACTCATAGGTAATCAGTGTGTACCGATAATACTCAAACATTAGTGGGTAGGAAGGGTGCACACTTAGACGATAAACTGTAGGGAAGAATAATTAATTAATAAGACGAAGCGAAAGAGGTATGTAAGTCTATAGAGAACTGGCCCCCTATACTCTCTGCCTACCCCGTTAGGGACTCGGCCTGATGATATGATGATGATGATGATGATGAGGGGAGTTTGTTTCGCCGTTTCTTCTCCTGGCAGGTACTTTTTTTCTTGGAAACGGTGGTAACTTTAGTTTATAATAAATATGTGACGTTCAATAAGTGTTCCCTGTGTCCCTTACATTGAATAAAATACTTTGATTTTGATTTTGATGATGAGAATAATTGTTGACTGGTCAAAGGTTTTAATTTTATCTGTAAGTAGTTAGTTTCAACTGTCATTTGTAAATATTGTTAATTGTTGTTATCTATATCTTTATCTTAAGTGGGTGTGTGGGTATTACCTATACACCTCTGCCTACCCCTTCGGGGACCCTTGTGGGAAGGCGTGAGGATATATATCTTTATAACTCAAAGGTGACTGACTGACATAGGGATCTATCAACGCACAGCCCAAACCACTGCAGGATCGGGCTGAAATTTGGCATGCAGGTAGATGTTATCACGTAGGCATCCGCTAAGAAAGGATTTGGATTAATTCTATCCCCAAGGGGATAAAATAGGGGATGAAAGTTTGTATGAAACTTTGTCAATTTTAAACCGATCAGGCTGAGACTTTTCATAAATTAAGCTACTATGACGTAGGCATCCCCTATATACACACACACACACACACATATCCAAAATAAATAAAAAAATACTGCGCAACGTCACTATCCCACGCGGACGAAGTCGCGGGCATAGCTAGTTGTAAATGAAGTTAAAAAAATATATATTATGTTTTTTATTGTGGTGTTTACAAAAAACTATTGTATTAAATTGTTCTTTAAATATTGCATTGTAGTTGTATTTAGGTAGGGGGTACTGACCTAACTGACGCATGCCAATATTATGTGTCCGAAACCGCGATTCAATCCCTATGTACATTACATTACATTATGTAACTAACCGTGTTCTGGTGACTAGATTATTTCATGTTCAGTCCAACAACTTAAGCTCAGAAAAACTAATGCTGCAGTCGGGTTCGAACTAAGCCACGAGCACAATTTATAGTACAATGTCTATTTTCCACACAATTCTCAGGAATAACATCATGCTAAGCGTTTACTTAGTAACCTCAATACTCACCCGCAATGTGTGGGAACTGAGTCGCTCACGCCTACTAGTATGAATTACGGTGAACAATGAGCGGTACACATATTTTAATCATTGTTACAAAATGTAACTTGTATATTATATGTTAAGGCCATATGTGCCGCCAAATATATTTATTCGGCCGTGGTGGCCGAGTGGTTCGAGCAGTTGCCTGCGACGCAAAGGTCGCAAGTTCGAATCCCGACTGTACCAATGAGTTTTTCTGAACTTAAGTACAGTGATTAGTCACACCACGAGCTTTACGGTGAAGGAAAACATCGAGAGGAAACCTGCATACGTCTGAGAAGAAATTCAAAGGCGTATGTATAGTCGTGCTTGAGTAACGGCGATGGACTCGCCATCTGTCACGTTGGCACCTAATATACCTCTGGCGGAAAGTGGGTGTGTGGGTATTACCTATACACCTCTGCCTACCCCTTCGGGGACCCTTGTGGGAAGGCGTGAGGATATAAAGATAACGGCGTCGGTCACGTGATTCACGGAGACCGACGCCATTACGCAATGAACAACCGAAACATCAACACACTATTCAAATACCCTGAAACAACGGGAACAAAGAAGATGAAGATTGGCTTAATCATTATGTATTCAGATAGCGACGGTGCGTGATATACTACGTGGCACTGGTGCCAGCCATCTTGGCACTGTGCGGAATTTGGGACGCGTTATATCTTTATAATGTAGGTATTTCTGAAAGTATGACGATCCGGAAATGTGTAAATAAACATCCTCACGCCTTCCTACAAGGGTCTCCGAAGGGATAAGCAAAGGTGTATAGGTAATACCCATACACCCACTTTCCGCCAGAGATATATTTTAGGTGCCAACGTGATAGATGAAGAGTCCATCGCTGTTACTCAAGCAGAACTATACTTACGCCTTTGAATGACTTCACAGACGTATGCAGGTTTCCTCTCGATGTTTTCCTTCACCATAAAGCTCGTGGTGTGTCTAAGTTTCTAGACCAAATTAGGGACGTCTTGAAAAAAGGTCAGGTCAAGAATACCCTAAACCGAAGAGCATGTATGAAGAGAATAATGAAAGTGGACGAAGCGAAAGAAGTATGTAAGAATCGTAGCAAGTGGAAAGAAGTGGTCTCTGCCTACCCCAACGGGAAAGAGGCGTGATTATATGTATATATGTATGTATGTGTCTAAGTTCAGAAAAACTCATTGGTACAGTCGGGATTCGAACTTGCGATTTTTGTGTCGCAAGCAACTACTCGGCCACCACGGCTATCTTCACGTTGTTATAAATCCTTTTAAATATAGGTATTTCTGAAATTATGACGACCCGGAAATTTAGACGTATGTAAGCATATGAAAAAAAATTGTGGATGAACCGCAAAAGACAATCGTCTAGAGATGACTGGCGCTCCACTCTTTGTACTCTTTCTTGCACAGGCTGCAAATATACTGAACTTTATTTTTGATAATTAGACTGTGTCTATCTTCACGCCTTTTCACCAGGGTCCCCGTAGGGGTATGCAGAGGTGAGTAGGTAGTGCCCACACACCACCGGAGATAAATTTTAGCTGCCACCGTGACAAGCAATGGCAAGTCACCTCTATTCTTCTCAAGTACGACTATATGCAGATACGTCTTTCTTTAAATTCTTCTTTAACGTATGCAGGTTTCCTCTCGATGTTTTCCTTCACAGTAAAGCTTGTGTGTATAATCACTGTACTTAAGTTCAGAAAAAACTCTTTGGCACAGTCAGGATTCGAACTTACGATCTGTTGCAGACAACCACTTGGCTACTACGGCTTATATAACTAGACGGTGCATGCAACATTTTTAATAATCGGTTGAGAAACTCATACGTAAAGGCGTTACTCGCGTGTATAATATTTGTTAGGATAACAAAATACATATGAACATTACTTAAACAATAGTACACAGTTCTCACGGTAAATATAATATGCACTCCGCCCCCGCCGCATACGTCAGAGTGATTATCGCAATGCAAAATCTCCTTTAATGACTCCATAACTAGTCTGCTGTCTTGATAATATCGAGTGAAGTGACTACGGAATAGTATCCAGTTGAGGACATGAAAATGGGCGCAGTATTTTATTACTACAATTATATAATAATAATTATAAGAATAATAATTTATTGAATATATTTTCACGGCCTTTGGAAAAAACACCCTCGTTTCGCCAGATAAATCTGTCCCTGACAGATGGCGAGCCCATCGCCATACGCGATACAGCAATATTCGTCTTTGAATTTCTTCATAAACGTAAGCAGGTTTTCCTCTCAATATAAAGCTCGTGGTGTGTTTAGTAAAAGTAATTACCTATGTTCAGAAAACACCTAATGGTGAATTTGCAACCTTGATTTTGCAGGCGAGTATTTGAACCAATAGACCACCACTGCTTTAGGTACAGCACGAGCTATTTCTAGTCTTTCAGACCTCTCACTTCATCCACATTGATCGATGCAAAACACAGACCTTTGACACAGATTTGGGACATTTATTTAATTTATAGATAGTTTATATTGTATATATATCGTCCCGCCTTCCCACAAGGTTCCCGAAGGGGCAGGCAGAGGTGTGCAGGTAGTACCTACACACCCACTTTCCGCCATAGATATATTATGTGCCAACGTGACGGATGGCGAATCCATCGCCACCCAATACGCCTTTGAATTTCTTCTCAGACGTATGCAGGTTTCTTCTCCAAATTTTCCTTCACCGTAACGCTCGTGGTGTGACTAAACTCTTTGGTACAGTCGGGATTCGAACATGCCATCTTTGTCACTCGAACCACTCGGCCACTACTGTTTATTTGTAATAATATAAAGTTTATATTGAAATTACCCTTTAAAGAAACCTTTATTAAAAAAAACAATCAATAAATAATTAAAATATAATGATCATTTTTATTGCTCGGAAGTGTAAGCAGGTTAGTTTGCGCCACACTAGCAATGTCAAAGCTGGAGAAGTGTCAAAGGAAACCGAAGGCGAGGCCTTTAAGAATTAATCCCTTCACTTAGAAGGGATTTCGCACATCCAAATAGCATAATGATTTTGAAACTGTTTGCGATTCTTATTATACAAATGGATGGCGAGGTGCGATAAATAAGATTACGTCATTTAAACGTTTGCTGCAATGAGAAAAGGAAGTATGAATGAATAAAATGTCTTTTTAATCATCTTATTTGTAAACTTTTCGCCTAATATTATATAATGATGACTAACAATGAAAATTTTAATGATGAGTGTCTGATTGAGTTTCAAGACTGAAAAAAATTGGTTTAGAAGTTTTGAAGATAAGATCTTGAAGATGGACAAAGTTGTGCTAGAGACACGGTAATGGACTTGGCAGTTGTCACGTTGACACCTAAATATATCTCTATCGAAAAGAGGGTGTTGCAACTTTTACCTGAATCCTCGGAAGAAAAGTCGTGAAGATGTAGTGATTACGGTCTCGAAAGTAACGTTTCTATTTAATCCCCTTCTGCTTTTTACTCTAGATAAGGTCCTTCCACAAAGGTTAATATTGTTAATTATAATTGTATTAACGTTTTACCGTTTAAGCTCATAATAATTAATGTAATTCGATCCTGAAACAACAGTAATAATAACAAAACGACCGGCACACCAGCTGTCATCACATCAACACAAAATCCGCCATTTTGAATTCACCTCGTGCACCAAAATGGCCGAATGTATTTGTGATACGAGTATTGCCAACCCTAATGCGACAATAACTGTCAAAACGTAATCGTTTCTTGCAAAAAATATGGTCCACACTTTTGCCGAATACGTGGTGTGGAAGGTAATTAGTTTTTTTTTGGGGTTTTAGTTGCACCCTCGTGTAATTAAAGCAACCATTAGGTTTCGTTTGGGTAATTTTTATTTTTATCGTGTTTCAGTAGAAGTACGGGTTTTATTGTGCAGGCAGCTTTAACTTACCAGTTTTCATCATCATATATATATTTTTTTTCTAATTACTGATGAGTTCAGTAATAAAAGAAAAATATAGAAGAAGTTCGATGGCAGCCTTTTCCTAAGCCATAAGCCACTCTCCTATTATTTAGTTATCCAGTTAATAATCTGTGCTAACTTTCACTGTATTTCGTTCAACCGTTTGTGATTGAGTACCATGCATCCTCCCAAACTTTCGTGTGTATTTAGTAGGATAAAGAAGAACGCATTTGTGAGGCGTATGTTTTTGTACCCGTAAATTGATAAAAAAATGCCGCAGCCTGCCTCATGTTAAGCGCTTACCGGCACTGGAAAAATTGCAAACTCCAGGTTTCATACACACTATAGCTAGCAGCCGAACATGTTTGCATTTTTCTCAAACGGATCGATATTTTGTCATACCCGAGATTGTAAATACATAAATCACTGTACAGTTCTGTAGTTGTATTTAAAATAGTCATTGGTATGAAAGCCAGCGTTAAGATTTGCAACCTTGACATTAAAGATTGTGGCTATCCTAAAAATTGTATGTAAGTCCTTTAGTCCTCTAAATTAAGAAGAGACAGCCACTCAAGCAATACAGCCCACTAGATTTGACAGCGACAAGATAACACAAAGACTTAAGCTCTACTCCAATTATAGCCCTAACGTCTTTAGCTTAAGCTGTCTTTGGCTCATACAAAATAATCAGTAGACAGTTGGCAAGAAAAGCACATTAGACCTCAACATTGGGACTTACGGAGCTCTTCAGTGATTCAATGAGTCGTAGAGAGTAACAGCTCTAATAAAATGAATATACAGCCGAAATAGTGATTCTAACTGACGTATTGCTGGATACATACAGACAACACGGAGGGACAGCGCATTGACATATAAAACTGGCTGTGTTATTTCAAAACCAAGCAACAGGGATAGGAACGTCAAGAGTACTCGAAATTAGAGACCATGTATGAAGATACTGATTAATATAGTCGAAGCGAAAGAGTTCTGTAGGGTTAGAGAGACCTGGCGTTCTACTCTATCTGTCTACCATACCTATATATGTATAAATATGTATAAATGGTATGTTTTACGAATGTTTTCTCATCACAAGACTTATCATTATTATTTTACCCCTCTTTAAAGAGTACAATTTCTTTTATACCGCTCGGCTTTCTGCATGACCGGGTGTTTGCAGACGCTTGTCAACGCGTTCAATAGTTGGTCAGTTTGTAATCTAGAGGGAACGCTCTCTCTGGCTTCCCCGTGTGAGACTCGCCATGATGATAATATGATGATTTTGTTTGTTTGTTAACCTTGAAGTAAATGAGTCGCAAACACAACCCTCGTTAAAGTAAAACAAAATTTAATAATTAATTTCCTTTGTGTCGCTCTGCATCCTTCCTGACAGTGTGTTTCTAGGCGTTTGTCGTATAAATGGGTTCATTAGTTGGAATTTAAGACAATCGCTCTCAGGTTAGGCCGAGGTGCTTCTAATCAGTGTAATTGGACGTTCCTGTCGCTTCCCTGTACTTTGCCTTGATAACGCATTATATACAACATTCATAAGGTTACATCGAGTTTTAGGATAATTTGAGGTAATTGAGTATGGACTATCACCATCTACCGGATGGATACCAGCGCCTTTTAACGCGGTTCGGAAAAACATCGATAATAATAATAATAATAATAATATTCTTTATTGTACACAAACATACAAACAAATAGGATGACAAAAAGACAGAGAATAACATGTAATAGGCACAATAGGCGGCCTTATCGCAAAAGCGATCTCTTCCAGGCAACCAAGTGAAGAGAGAAAAGAAATAGAGAATTCGATTCGTCGATTGTAGATCCCGCTCACTAACAGCTTATAAAGCGGCTTTTAAACAATAAACAGCTTACAAAAACAAATAAAAAAGGTTATAAAAACAAATAGAAAAGTCGTGGTAGCCGAGTGGTTTGAGTAGTTGCCTGCACACAAAGATCGCAAGTTTGAATTCCAATTGTACCAATGAGTTTTTCTGAACTTAAGTACATTGATTAGTCGAGAGGAAACCTGCATACGTCTGTAAAGCAACGCAAAGGAGTATGTATAGTAGTGCTTGAGTTACGGCGATGGTCTCGCCATCTGTTGGTACCTAAAATATATATCTCTGGCGGAAAGTGGGCGTGTGGTTACTACCTATATACCTCCGCCTACCCCTTCGGAGACCCTTCTGGGAAGGAGTAAGGATTTACAAATTTAACCAATATATATTTTAATGACTATAGAAAACATATATTCGTCTATGCTAATAACTGATAGGATTCATTGGTCTTTTTAACCACAAAAATCTTAGGGCCGTTACCAATGAAAGACGATAGTGTTGTGTTACCGGTCTATATGTATCGAGACGGAAAGATTATCGACATTCCTCATTATTGAATGCAATCGACGTAATGTAAGCGCCTCACCTGTGGCATAGTATAAAGAGAGGAAGTAGGCTATCTCCGGCCCAATTCGCGATATAATTGCCTACTGTCTTAGGGTTTTCACTTTTAGCTAAATATTAGGCGCAGCTGTTCGCGCTTCGCTAGCAACCGCATGAACAGCGGCAACGTCAAGTCAACATTAAAAACTAACGACTGTCTCTTAGACTATAATCGAATTTGTTGTTATGATTCGAACTTTGTTTTATATGTATTTGATTTACTATTAGTCAATTAGGTACTCGTACATACTTATTTTGAATTACGATTTTCTGTAAGTAGGTAGGTACTTAGTTACTATACCTACAATACTGAGAAATCGGCATAACTAAACGTAAACAAAGAAATAGCGGCAAACTAATTGCCAGATCAAAAGTACCTAATACATTCTAGTAGGAAATTAGGCCTACCTACCTACTTCCTGTGTGATAGAAAACTAATACAAACAAAAAACATGTAAGTACGTAGGTATGTCATCATCAAGTAAAATTATATTATGCTAGAATAAGTGACTAACTTACCTTTCCTGTTCAATAGGTAATCTGAACAGAGACAGGTCTGGAATCGATGAATTATTAAGACACCCAAACACACAGCAATACGTTCTTCTGCCATTATCAGACATTTTGATGATGATATTGATGAATAAATCATTTAGCGGTGCCGAAAAGCCGTGACGCGCGCGCGACCCTTGTGCAGTGTTAGCCCCGACTGGCGCACTGAGAAACGGGTCGAGATTTTGTTAAAGCGTGCGTGCGTCGACACATAGATACAATAGCGCACACATAAAGCCGCGCGCGGTGCGTTTGTATGAAGATAACCTACTTTGTTCTTTATACTATGCCTGTGGTTGACGCCTGTACTATACACTTACTTATACGTATATATAAGTACAGTTGCAGTATAAAAAGGTTCGTAACCTTATTTTTTTTTAATCTACTATGTGACAAGCAAGCACGCAGTCCACCTAATGATATACAAGACATATCGTGATGAGATGTTTATATATATATATATAAGCATATACATATATATCAAATGTATTTAATTCTCGGTAGATACAATTATTATTATAGAAACTTAAACTAAAAACCTTTAAAAATATAATATAACAACTAAAAAATATTATTAAAAGGAGTCCCTTTAGGCAGGGTTCCGAAGATACTAGCTGCGTTCTCCCTTTGAATAGCTAGACTAATTCTTTAAAATAATAATAATAATATATCCTCACGCCTTCCCACAAGGGTCCCCGAAGGGGTCAGCAGAGGTGTAAATAATACCCACATACCCACTTTCCGCCAGAGGTATATTCTTTATCCGAGGTATCAAATTATGGTTTCCAGTTAATAATTTATGCCGTGGTGGCCGAATGTTTAGAGTTGTTTGCTTGCAACACTAAGATTGCAAGTTGGAATCAAAGGGCTATCAAATGCGAAAATAAGTTTACAAATCGAAAGAGAACTTCCTGTACATAGCTCGGTCAAACAGACAAACAAACTTGGCTAATTTATTTAATTAGTAACTATTAATATTAACAGCCGTGGTGGCCGAGTGGTTCGAGCAGTTGCCTGCGACGCAAAGGTCGCAAGTTCGAATCCCGACTGTACCAATGAGTTTTTCTGAACTTAAGTACAGTGATTAGTCACACCACGAGCTTTACGGTGAAGGAAAACATCGAGAGGAAACCTGCATACGTCTGAGAAGAAATTCAAAGGCGTATGTATAGTCGTGCTTGAGTAACGGCGATGGACTCGCCATCTGTCACGTTGGCACCTAATATACCTCTGGCGGAAAGTGGGTGTGTGGGTATTACCTATACACCTCTGCCTACCCCTTCGGGGACCCTTGTGGGAAGGCGTGAGGATATATTATTATATAATATTAACAACTCCGTTTTTAACCGACGTCATATTGAAATAAATAAATAAACAAACAGTTCCACACCAATTGACATAGCCCCAAATTAAGAAAAGCTTCTATTACGGTAACTAAACAACGATTTCATTTACCTAGATACATATATTACATAAATTCATAGGACATTCAAGACTGAGGTACAAATACTCATGTTCAACACACAAATATCTGCGCTCAGCAGGAATCGAACCCGCGACCTCATGTTTGACATTCAGAAGTTCTAACCAGTAGACCAGACGGCCGACCAAATATTGCTGTCAAGAAAACAAAACAGAATCTGAGAAAAGAGGTCTGGTGAAAGAGTCTCATCGAAGTGCGTTGGATTAATACTAGCCATATTATTGAGATTAAAGAGTCTTGGTGGCCGAGTGGTAGTAGTTGCCTGCGACACAAAGTTCGCAAGTTCAAATCCCGACTGTGTCAATGAGTTTTTCTGAATTTAAGTACAGTGATTAGTCACACCACGAGCTTTACGGTGAAGGAAAACATCGAGAGGAAACCTGCATACGTCTGAGAAGCAATTCAAAGGCGTGTGTATAGTCGTGCTTGAGTAACTGCGAAAGACTCGCCATCTGTTACGTTGGCACCTAAAATATATCTCCGGTGGAAAGTGGGTGTGTGGGTACTACCTATACACCTCTGCCTACTCCTTCGGGAACCCTTGTGGGAAGGCGTGAGGCTATATTATATATTATTCGATTATTGAGCTTAGCATGAATATGGAATAATGTATCGTCGTGTCAGTCGATAACAGACACAGGATACATGGCTTATTAATAACACTACTGTCAAACGGTTAATGATTAACATAACGGGATAACAGGATGACGGAATAAGCAAGCTTACATGACAAAGACAAGTGATGCTAAACAGCATGAAGACAGACACAGAATACAGGAATGTATGCAAAATATTTTATCCTCAGGCCTTCCCACAAGGGTCCCCAAAGGGGTAGGCAGAGGTGTATAGATAGTACACCCACTTTTCGCCTGAGATATATTTTATATGCCAACATGACAGATGGCAAGTCCATCGCCTATTACTCGTATTTACCTACTATACATACGCCTTTGAGTTTCTTCACAAAGGTATGCAGGTTTCTTCTCGATGTTTTCCTTTAGCGTAAAGCTCGTGGTGTGACTAATCACTGTACTTAAGTTCAGAAAGAACTCATTGGCACAGTCGGTATTCGAACTTGCAACCTTTGTGTGACAGGTAACTAATAAAACCACTAATTACCACAGCTAATATAGGAATAATATATGTATATACAAAATACTAAATTTAAAACCTTTAAATGATACTTATATTGCAAGTTCGAATCCCGACTGTGCCAACATAATATTGTTTATGTTGTTAACTATTAGTGTTATTAAGTACGGTAAAGCATTGACAGAAAAACTGCATACTAATGATTGAGAACATTCAAAGACGTATGTATAGTCGTGCTTAAGAATGAAAATGTCGGTGTTATTCCTCTGCCTACCTCTTCGAAATCACAAAACTAGAAGTTATTTCCATCACGAACGTGTACTTCAAGTATTTTTTTTCATCTACTTAGCATATGAATACAATATTTGGGATGTATACGTCGTGACCCTTGCATTTGTTGACACTAATGAAACTGTCATGGCGCTTGTCAAAGTTTCAATGACCTTTTGTTTTCATATTCACTAATACATCTGAGTGCCGAAGATGATAATTGAACAGATGTATAATAGTCATTATTATTATGATCTATTTATATGATATTATTATCTTGTTTTACCCACAAAGGATTTCGTATAATTCCTTCTTTTTTCATTTCATTCATTTTCTTTCTTTCGTATAATTCGTAATAATCTAGTGACTTGTCTCCTTTTAAGCAAGTGTCTGTGTTACAAGATGCTGCATTTTTATATTTATTTTACACTGCTATATAATAATAATATATGTGCTCACACCTTCCCAAGGGTTCCCGAAGGGGTAGAGCATGGAAAGAGGTCGATAAATGTAGATAAAGTGGAAGAAATAAGTCTAAAGAGAACTGGCTCTTCTCATTCTGACGACTCGTTGTGAAACGCGACGTTACGTATGTGTATGTATGCATATGTATGTATGTGTGTGTATGACCTCTTTCGCTTTTTGTATTTTATAATTATTTTAACGTAGCCATGCTCGTTAAATTTTCAATCAAGGCGAATATTAATTACCAGTGGAACAATTCGTAGCTATTCAACAAAGCTGTGTTAAAAATTCGAAGATTAATCATTTCTTGAAATGATTCATTAAAATAACACTTAACGTATAAATGGAAACATGATCCGTACTTGATATCATTAATCTAATCAATAATGAGACCGATCATTTACTATTATTAAAAAAAACGATTTGAAGGTGTTGTATTGGACAAAACAGAAATAAGTTTTGAATTTGAAAATATTATGTACCTTAACTGCAACAATATAGAGTTCATTTTTGATCGTGTTTCAGAAACGTTATAATAGTAATCTGAGGATCTTAATGAAACAATAGATGTTACAGATACAATCGGTCTAGTTAATAAATCACGACTGTATTCTATCAATCGAATCAAGATACAGAGTAAAAAATATGCCAATTAATAACTGAGCAACGTTTTTTCAGTTCACATGTCTATATGAAGTTATTTTATCCTATTTCTTTTGTTCTATTTAAGGGTATGGATACTATATTAGACGAAGTGGCCGCGTGGTTCGATCGGATTCGAACAGTCGCCTGCCATTCACGGCTTTACAGTGTATATATAATACTGTATCCTCACGCCTTCCCACAAAATAAATCGAAAAATGTGCGGAGTAGCGAGATTAGATCGAATCCGCAATGAAGAGATTCGCAAATCAACTGGCGTGAATGAGGGCGTGATTGTAAAGATGAAGAAAGGCATGTTACGTTGGTTTGGACACATAGAAAGGATGAGTGAAGAAAGATTGACGAAACAGATATACAAAGCAAAAGTGTATGCAAGAAGAGAGGCAGAGGAAGGCCACGTTCCAACTACCTGGATGAAATCGATCGGACTCTCAAGGACGGGAACGTTAAGAGTACTCGAAACCGACGAGCATGTATGAAGAGACTGATGAATGCGGACGAAGCGAAAGAGGTATGTAAGTCTAGAGAGAACTGGCGCTCTATACTCTCTGCCTACCCCGTTAGGGACTTGGCGTGATGATATGTATGTATGTATGTATGTAAGCCTTCCCACAAGGGTCCCCGAAGGGGCAGGCAGGAGGTGTATAGTCAATACCCATACACCCACTATCCACCAGAGATATATTTTGGGTGCCAACGTGACAGATGGCGAGTCCTTCGCCGTTACTCAAGCACGACTGTACATACGCATTTGAATTGCTTCTCAGACGTATGCGTTTCCTCTCGATATTTTCCTTCACCGTAAAGCTCGTGGTGTGACTAATCACTGTACTTAAAATCAGAAAAACTCATTGGTACACTTTGGTTGTACTTATTGGGTACAGTCGGGATTCGAACTTGCGATCTTTGGGTCGCAGGCAACTGCTCGAACCACTCGGCCATCACGACTATGTCTAGAATATAATTAAAGAAAAATAAATGTAATGTAATTCCAGCCTTCAAGTTCCTTATTTAAATGTGGTAAGTCGTTTGAGCTAAATTCTTAAATATCGAAACAATATTAACTACTGAAGTGACCTGAATCTGAAAGCTTTCATAGCTTTTACGTCTGTCTAGTCATGGCACTTTACTCAGGTGACATATGGGTGCTGCCTGGCTTACCCTTTAGGGGACTTGACATAAACCTCTCACTCACGTAAAGAGGCTAGATTAACCCATGTTGGTTACTATTGTGGCTCAAAGAAGCCTTAAAAGTCGAACTATAATTTTAACTATTCATGAAATTTTAACTATCTGTATGGCAGGAGTACTTCGATGAGAGATATAAAGAAAGAGGTATTTGGTACCGAACTATCCAGCCTCAATTACCATCAACTTCATGGATCGATCACAGTTACAGACCGAAATATTATCCCATCGAATAAATTCGCTTTTTTAATGAAAAAGGTTCCCTCTCCCAATTGCAATACTTGTAACGTCTGAGTGACGATTTATATCACATACTGATGGAATGTGACCAGAACAAAGATGTCAGAAGACCAATGATTGGATCTAGCCAGGATGTGGGTCTGTGTAACAGTATTCTGGCGAACCCTAGTTCTGATGATATAAAATATTTATTGAAATTATATAAGCGTATCTAACTATTTGTATCGTGTAGTTTCATCCGCGTTAATTTGATTTCATTGGTGGATTTTTTCTAGAATAAAATATAATAGATAGCCAGAGATATATTTTAGGTGCCAACGTGAAAGCACGCCTTTGAATTTCATCTCAAGTGTATGCACTGTATGCAGGTTTCCTCTTGATGTTTTCCTTCAGCGTGAAGCTCGTGTTGTGACTGATCACTGAACTTAAGTTCAGAAAACTCATTGGTGCAATCGGGATTCGAGCTTGCAATTGGTGTTGCAGGCTCGACTAGACTCGAACCACTCGGCCACTATGGCTTCAAACGTACCCTATGTTTTAATCCAAACCCAGGTACCAAGTTTCATCCATTTTTATTCGAATGTTCTGGTATAATTGAGTAGTAAAGATTTCATTCATGTTTATAATTATTAACGGAACGAAACCATAGCGCGGTTTATTTTCATAAAGCGACATCTAGTGACAAACAATTTAGTTACATTGAAGTATTACGAAGCCATAAACAGCTCTATTGCGTAATTATCTGCTAAAAATGAAGCACACTAATTAGAAAGTGTAACTTGTGCTTCCCAGAGCAGAAAAGTAAATAGCTAATGAACCGATTAACTTAGCCGATATGGTTACGTTGAAATTGGGATGATTCTTTTAATGTACGGCATGTTGTTCTTGAATTATTAACACCACTGATGAAAATACACGAAACTGATATATAAGAAAAGACGCCAAAAAGGCTGGCATTTCCCTCCTGAATGAATGGTCGAAGTATATACGTGCATATTTATCGATTATCTCTCACGCCTTCCCATAAGGATCCCCGAAGGGGTAGGCAGAGGTGTATAGGTAGTAGGTAGGTGTATTAAGCAAACGATAATTATCTTTCTATTTCCTTACCAATTTCTATCGGCAATAATGTAATCCGTACCCGAGTAACATAATATTTCAGTAGGCAAATTAACCACTCAGTATTTGTAATATATTCTAACGCACGTGGTAATTAGTTGGGATCTGGTTAATGAATAGATGAGTTATATCGCATACGTGTAATGAATAAGTAACCCTCGATTTGAGAAGTCGATTTTGGCAAGGACGGGGAGTGACGTAAAGCTAGCAAATGATAATGACACCACGGTTTCCAATACGAGTCACACCACGAGCTTTACGGTGAAGGAAAACATCGTGAGGAAACCTGCATACGTCTGGGAAGAAATTCAAAGGCGTATGTATAGTCGTGCTTGAGTAACGGCGATGGACTCGCCATCTGTCACGTTGGCACTTAATATACCTCTGGCGGAAAGTGGGTGTGTGGGTATTACCCATACACCTCTGCCTACCCCTTCGGGGACCCTTGTGGGATGGCGTGAGGAGGTTTCCAATATAGTCCTTTAAATTATGGGCAAGCAGACATATAATGACACTATTTCCGCTACATGTAATATAATGGCAGAGGAAGACCACCTTCCAGCTACCTAGAACAAATCGATTGACAAGAATGGGCGAGCATGTATGAGGAGTCTGATGAATATGACTGAAGACTAATGAACGAAAAAAACAAAATCTTGAGCTTTAAAGTTAGTATAGATTATTATCTATTTCTTCCAGAGAAAAAAATACATCAATTAATTCTAATTTTGCGTATCGCCAGCTTCTTGGCATTCTCCTGCGGGACATATAAGGACAGGTATACAATTTAGCTAATTTTGAATTGGTATCTTAGTTCATTTGCATATAAATCTATATGTACATACTTCCCATCACGTGGAGTCCCTAAAGGGGTAGTCAGAGTGAAATAGAGCGCTATTTCTCTCTAGAATTGCACACTTCTTTCGCTTTGACCACATTTTATGTTTTATATATTTGTAACCTTAATATATATATTTCTTGTGTGCGTGTGTATGTGACTGAACTCCTCCTAAACGACTGGACCGATTTTGATGAAATTTTTTGTGTGTGTTCGTGGAGATTCGAGAATGGTTTAGATTCACAATTGGACCCGATAGGTGGCGCTGTGATCGTGTTTTAGGGCATTTACTTTTTTCACCCAAGCGAAGTTGGGCGGGACCACTAGTATATTATATTATTGTAACGGCGATGGCGGCGACTCGCCATCTGTCACGTTGGCACCTAAAATATATCTCTGGCGGAAGCTTAAATCGCTCCGGCTCCGGTAGTGGGTGTGTGGGAACTACCTATACACCTCTGCCTACCCCTTCGGGGACCCTTCTGGGAAGGCGTAAGGATATAGGTATCATTATTATATTATACAACATTTGCTTACAGCTTTACCCTCAACATTATTATTTTGCTATGGTTACCGTTTATCATCTTGCGAGAACTCATGATGTTTTTGTGTGCGTGCATTGCTAGGCGTTTCTCGTTGATTGTTGGGTATGGAGACCGAAATTCGGCCGAGCTTCCGTTTGGGTCTGAGGGAGGTTAGTAAGGAGACGGACTCATGATAATTTAATTATACTTATAATAATATTGCGGCTATCGAATAGAAGAAAATATGATGGCTGTCCTGTTAATAAAGAAATAGTTAAGGAAATAGTTAAAGCATATTTACATAGCAAAATTCAATCTGTTGTACAAAGTGCAGAAAACTTTGACGTTAATTACTTTGACTTTCATAATTGCTTTTAAAATAAAATTATATTTCGTTATAATTGAACACACTGTATAAGTTATAGAACTAGTTCTTTTAAGTAAGAAAGAAACCGAAAAGAAAAAGTAGAGCAGACTAGTTCAAATAAAACCATACGTAGTCACAATGAAAGTCATCGATGTAATTCCCTAACGAAAAAGCAAAGAGATTCAGTCAGAACATCAGTCCTATTTATACTTACGAACCTCTTAGCACATATGAACATATTTTTATGTATAGTTGTGCTTGAGGAACGGCGATGGACTCGCCATCTGTCACGTTAGCACCCAAAACATAGTATCTCCGGCGGAAAGTGGGTGTGAGGGTACTACCTAGACATCTCTGCCTACCCCTTCAACGAACCTAGTGGGGACGTGTAAGCATAATGAATTTTTTGTGTTGTGTTCCTACGCGGTGAATAAGGTTTCCACTAATGAGCTCCTTGGGGAGGGGGAGAGAATAGACCCTGCCAACACAGTTTGGCTCTCCAAACACAGAGTGGCGACGCGTATCGTGAGCCTTAATAGTCTACGTTAACCGTTATCATCAGGTGGGCCGTATGCTTGTTTGCCACCTTGTTGTATAAAAAAACTATTAACAAAAAAAAATACGACAAATAAATAAATAAATCAAAAGCTTATTCCACGCTATGCGTCCGTAACCGCTTCTTGGCAGGTAGGTCGTGTATCAGTAAAAAATATTGTAACTGGCGGCACGAAATGAAAGGCACTCGAGATCAGGTTTACACCATATTATTTTACGCGCCTTCCACAAGGCTATAGATTCGAATTCTGTGTTTAGTTAAATTACATTATTTATGAGAGCCGTGGTGGCCGAGTTGTTCGAGCAGTTGCCTGCGACGCAAAGGTCGCAAGTTCGAATCCCGACTGTACCTATGAGTTTTTCTGAACTTAAGTACAGTGATTAGTCACACCACGAGCTTTACGGTGAAGGAAAACATCGAGAGGAAACCTGCATACGTCTGAGAAGAAATTCAAAGGCGTATGTATAGTCGTGCTTGAGTAACGGCGATGGACTCGCCATCTGTCACGTTGGCACCTAATATACCTCTGGCGGAAAGTGGGTGTGTGGGTGTGTGGGTGTTACCTATACCTCTGCCTACCCCTTCGGGGACCCTTGTGGGAAGGCGTGAGGATATTATTTATTACATTATTTATCCGTTCATACCAGCTATTTTCAATTTAATTTAAGGTGTACGATGTATATTTCATTCGCTACACAGTTTTGCTTTACATACATACATTTACATATATAGACATCATCGGGTCCCTAACAGGGTAGGCAGAGAGGGTAGAGCGTCAGTTCTCTCTAGATTTCTTATTATGTCCTTTCATACATGCTCGTCGGCTGTTTAGTTTCATAAATAAATACCGGAGCGATTTAAGCTTGCAAGCTAAGCAACTAGGGTGTGACTAAAGATTGTTTGGATATATAGAAAGAATAAGTGAAGAAAGATAGACGAAACAGATTTACAACGCGAAAGTATTTGAAAGAAGAGGCATAAGCAGAGCACGCTCCAACTACAGATAGTGCCATTCATAAAGAACCGTCCCACCTATTTGTAGCCGAGGGGGTCGCGGGATGCAGGGAGTATGACCCGAGTCTATTAATTGTAGTGTGTGTGTGCACTCATAGGTAATCAGTGTGTACCGACAAAACTCAAACATACGTGGAAGGTTGCACACAACTATACATTGTTACATTGTGTTGGAAGCAGAGGGATTAAACCTATTATGCTGCCAACACACTATAACTCTCCGAACACAGAGTGGCAACGCGCAAGTGATAATTCGGTATCGTGAGCGTAAATAGGCTACGGTAACCGTTTCCCATCAGGTGGGCCGTAAGCTTGTTTGCCACTATTGTTGTATAAAAAAAAAACTATAGGAAAAATTTTGTGGGGCGCTTCATCGTAGATGGCGCTATCTATATTGCCGGTTTTTTTAACAATTATTCCCCTTTTACCCGACAATGATTTCATTTAATAAATAACATATTTATGATTCCTATACAAAACACGTGACAATCTACAACAAAATATATGGGTACTATCTACACATCTCTGTCTACTCCTTCGAGGTACTTGAAGTAGTGGAGAAGAAGTGGAAGTGACGGAAGGCTTTACATATGAATATTAGGCGTACGTTCGAATAATGTTAAAAAAGCAACTGCAATTAAGACCCCAATCATTAATAATAATAACCCAATAAAAAATAATTTATATCAATTAACATATACTATATATATATATATATATATATATATATATACTAGTGGTCCCGCCCAGCTTCGCTTGGGTGAAAAAAGTAAATGCCCTAAAACACGATCACAGCGCCACCTACCCAATTGTGAATCTAAACCATTCTCGAATCTCCACGAACACACACAAAAAATTTCATCAAAATCGGTCCAGTCGTTTAGGAGGAGTTCAGTCACATACACACGCACACAAGAAATATATATATTAAGATATGTTATTATATCGAATATAAAAAAATAATATAATTAATCTTATAAAAATTAAAAATGAACTCATTATATACATATTATTTATAATTTACTGTTGTTATTATTAATAAATTAATAATAACAGCCAATTAATGAAACCAAAGTTTAACGTCGGTCGGATGAGTGTAAGACAAAAGCAAAGAAACGTAATAATAATATACAAGCTAATAATAATAATTATGTATCACGCTCCTTAGAAGGCTCCCCGTAAGTATCAGCGGTGATGTAACCACACCTTATCACTGAATAAATATTTAAGTAGGTGGCAACATTACAGATCGATTTCGCCGCTATGTTATGATTTGAGGAACTTAAACGTATCAAGTGGAGACTGTGTTTTACTTCACCATATGTCTGGTGTGATAAATCACTGCACAGATTCAGAATAAAGATCATTCGTACAGTATACGGATGATGGTCATGATGACAATGATGATGGTTGTGATAATAATAATGATAATGGTGATGATGGTGATGCAAATCATGATGATAATGATGAAGGTGGTGTTGCTAATAGTGATGATGATGATGATGGAACTGAAACATTGTAAATGTTTGTTTACATACTCTCAAATATAACTCAAAAGGACCACACACGAATTTTCACATTCAATTTTATCAGAAAGGCGCCTGAAAAGGTAACCTCCTGTAAAATACAAACACGTAAGCCTGAAAGGTTCGCAAGTAAATAATTATTATTTGGTATTACAATCACGTAGGCTTGGCTTTCAGGAATGCCACGTGTGAATTTCAAGGGAATAACAATGTTACCTTTTTCTTTTCAGGAATGAATGGTATGAAAAGGTGTGTGGGTTTCAGACAAGGTGATTGATGCGTTGGGTAGGTGACAAATAAAATGTATGGTTTGGTTTCCAGACAGTCTGGTAAGTTGTATTGATATGTAAGAAGGTGGAAAATTGGCTGCTTTTCATTTGTTACTCACCTAAAAAGGGTCTAACTTCCGTTCAATTTATTTTAGTTCCTATGTATTCAGTATGCTATGCTTATGACCTTTTTTTAATACATGTTTGTCCCACTCGAATTTAACTAGCTCTAGTTGAGCACTTATAAGGGTAGGTTTCAGTGTTCTTACGTCCTGGCTGGAGGCCTAGGTCTCGCCATTGCCCGGTTAAGTAGCAAACGTTCCCGGAACTCACGCTACGAGAGACAAAACAAAAAAAATATAAAAAATTACGTTTCTTCTCCTGTCAGATATTTTTTCGTGGGAACGGTTATTAGTAACTTATATTTAATACTAGTAGTCCCGCCCAGTTTCGCTTGAGTGAAAAAATAAAAGCCACGGACCTAGTGGCACCACCTATCGGGTCCAATTGTGGATCTAAACCATTCTCGAATCCACCTGAAGAAACACAGAAAATGTCATTAACATCGGTCCAGCCGTTTACGATTCTATAAAGGACATAGATACAGACAAACATTCATTTTTACAATATATAGATATGTATATATCCTCACGCCTTCCCAGAAGGGTCCCCGAAGGTGTAGGCAGGGGTGTATAGGTAGCACCCACACACCTACTTTCCGCCAGAGATATATTTTAGGTGCCAACGTGACAGATGGCGAGTCTATCGCCGTTACTCAAGCACGACTATACATACGCCTTTGAATTGCTTCTCACATTGCTTTTCATGTGTCCCTTATCTTGAGTAAAATATTATCGACAGATTTTTTTTTATCCATTTTGTTATCTGAAAGTGGGTTCAATTAATCTTTTGAAGGAACAATGATTAATCACACTAAAAGTTTTTCTGTGAAGGATAATATCATGAGGAAACCTGCATATGATTAATCTATCTGTCACGATGACACCTATATCTACAGGCTAAAAGAGTGAGTATTCATCTGCCTACCTCTTCGGAAAGTGTTGGAAGTCTATAAGAAAGTGAGAGATAAAGGTCTATCTTCCGTACATCTATGACGAAGGTTCGCCTATAAGCTTTGCCTCGCGGTTTCGTTCGCGTACAATTTAACTTATCCTCACGCCTTCCCATAAGGGTCCCCGAAGGGGTAGGCAGAGGTGTATAGGTGGTAACCACACAACCACTTTCCGCGAAAGATATATTTTAGGTGCCAACGTGATAGATGGCGAGTCCATCGCCGTTACTGAAGCACGACTATACATACTCTTTGAATTGCTTCTCAGATGTATCCAACTCCAACCACTCGGCCACCACGGCTCTCTTCGCATTAATAATTAGAAGGATTTAGGATATTTAGGATTTAGGATTAGTCACACCACGAGCTTTACGGTGAAGGAAAACATCGAGAGGAAACCTGCATTCGTCTGAGAAGAAATTCAAAGGCGTATGTATAGTCGTGCTTGAGTAACGGCGACGGACTCGCCATCGGTCACGTTGGCACCTAATATACCTCTGGCGGAAAGTGGGTGTGTGGGTATTACCTATACACCTCTGCCTACCCCTTCGGGGACCCTTGTGGGAAGGCGTGAGGATATATATATATATATATATATATATATATATATATGAGGATTTAGGTGTAACGGGCAATTCTAATAACAACACCATCATATTCCGTAGTAGTACATATAAAAACCGTTGATTAATGAAATGAATTCAGGAAGAGAGAGCCCGTGAGAATCTGCCTACAAATTAAAAGTATTACACTTACAAATTCGAGAGGTCATCAGTACTGGGATAATTAAAACACAAAGTGCTCTAGTTAAACGATGCACATTAGACCGAGTTAATATATTGTAAGTGCGTTGTAAATGATCGCTTTAGGGTGGGCTTATCGTGGCTGAGGCGGAAGCGGGAGCGATTCTGGATATATACATATAATAATATGTCCTCCCGCCTTCCCACAAGGGTCCCCAATGGGGTAGGCAGAGGAATAGTTCGTACATACGCCTATACATACGCTTTTGAAAGACTTTTCAAACGGATGCAGGATTCCTCTCGATGTTTTCCTTCACCGTAAAGTTCGTGGCGTTTCTAATCACTGTAAAAAACTTTTTGGTACAGTACAGGATTCGACCTTGCAATTTTCGTGTTGCAGGCAACATCGAAAGGACACTTATATAAAATACATACCTACCATTTGAGAAGGAATTCAAATACACATGTAAAATCGTGTTTAAAAAACGGCAATAATGTGGCCATCGGTCATTTTGTATATGAATAATAAATTATTCCTACAGCTATTCTACACAACCTAGTCCCAAACCAACCAAATGTGGAACCAGGAAATCTAGACATTGATGTATCCATACTTGTATACGTAAAGGGACACGTAACCATTAGCTGCGCAAGGACCATTGACCACAACTATAGGTCGTGAAATAAATTATGAAAAAAAACGTTACGGTAATTAGGAAGTAATTAATAACACGCTTCAGCCACTCAGCACGCAGCTTTAATTCGAGTCTGGGTCCTATCCGTGTGTGAACCGGTATTTATCATTATTTAGTCCATAACGCTATAAGTTAAGTTAATAGTAAAAAATATTTGTTAAGCGATATTTTAACGGCTCTTACAAAGATAAACAAATTCCTTTTGGAGATTATTTCGTACTTTTACTTAATAATTCAATGACACAGATTAATTGTAACGACGACATTGGAATTTTAAGCGTAAACACTTATGATTTACGGTTTATTTTTTTATAACAGTGGGATGTTTAGGTAGCTTGCAATATCAGTAAGTATATGTTTAAGAACTCGTGTTGATCGGAATTATAAAGCATCACAATATAAATTCTTAAAATTATTTACCTTTACTACCTAACCTTGTGGGAAGGCGTGAGGATATATTATTTATTATTACTACCTAACCTGTATTATTGTATTATATTACTATATTTATATTATTATATTTTATTATTATTATTATTATTATTATTATATTACCTAACCTGTGTAGAACTCGGCTTGGTCATGTGTTTGCATGTAATAATTTAAACAATAAATTCTTTGGGAGCATTCCACACAAATTTACATAGTCAAAAATATTAAAAAACTATGGTAACTAGACACTGATATTTGTAACGAATTGGCTCAAAAAGTACAGGACCGATTTGAAAAATTCTTTCACCATTGGAAAGCTACATTCCCCCTGAGTGACATAGGCTATATATAATAATATATCCTCACGCCTTCCCACAAGGGTCCCCGAAGGGGTAGGCAGAGGTGTATAGGTAATACCCACACACCCACTTTCCGCCAGAGGTATATTAGGTTATATATTTTTTATAAAAAAAAATACCATCCTTGCGAAGCCGGGACGGACCGCTACTATGACATAAATACGAAGAACTTCCAAGACTAATGTACAAATGCTCGTGTTCAAGTACAAGATGTAGTTCAAGAAGGATATGAAAATATTCCCTGTAGGGTTCATGATAATACCTTAATATCAATAAAACCACGGGACACTTCCACGCAAATTGACATAGTCCCAATTTAAGCATAGCTTGTGTTAAGGTAACTAGACAACGATATATTTACTTATTTATATAGACATCCAAGACTAAGATACGAATACTCGTGTTCATCCCACAAGTATCGGCCCTCAACGGGAATCGAACCCGCGACCTCAAGTTTTGTAGTCAAGAGCTCTAACCGCTATACTAGACGGCCGTCTATGAAAGCGTCGATGGGAAGCAATTCAAAGGCGTACATATAGTCGTGCTTGAGCAACGGCGATGGACTCGCCATCTGTCACGTTGGCGCCTCAATATATCTTTGGCGGAAAGTGGGTGTATGTTGTATTATATACCTTATCTTATATATATACAAAATCTTGTCTTCTTGTCCTAACAACATCAAACCGTGGTCGTACAATCTCAGCAAATAAAAGATTCCAACATAATCCATTTAGGAAAATGACCGACAATTTCCAGCAATAAATTACAACGAATAAATATTGCCATCGTCGAAGCGGTAGTTACAATTCTTGAATGTGAAATGACAGACACTGTATTGGTTAAAATATATGTGCGAGATATATATACTAACATTGCAAACCATTTGTCTGATTGTCACTCCTGTTAGTTACAAGAGCCGTCGTAGTCAAGTAGTCGACTGCACAGCCCATACTGTTCGAAGCCCTGCGATCATTACCAATTAGTTACCAAACACTTTGAAGTGTGTCTATTGTGCTCATCAGTCATCAGCTATAGATAGGGCAATTCACTAAGACGCGCCCCACTATTCTTACTTATAGATGTGATAGTAAGTGTGCAACCTTCCACTATAATTGTGTGAGTAATACACACAGATTACCAATGAGTGCGCACTCACACTACAATTAAAAAGTCGGGTCATACTCCCCGCATCTCGCGACCCCCTCGACTAGAAATTGGTGGGGCGGTTCTTCTTCATTTTTTTTTTTTTTTTTTTTTTTTTATTGTCTCTCGTAGCGTGAGTTCCGGGAACTTTTGCTACTTAACCTGGGAAGGGGCGGTTCTTCGTGGATGGCACTATCTATACGCTGGCACTTAAATACAGTTTACCCTTCGGTTTAATTCATGATAAATTACTTTAAATGCTCAACTTCTTAAACAAGGCAAAATCTTAAACTAATCAATAATTAATATAATAGCCGCAAGTACAGTCACAGGCAAAGACAAGAGAATCAAATTATAATCGTCGTAGCCGTAGGCGCGTTTTTCAACTATATTTAATTATTGTTCTCAATCGCTTTGAAACGGAATGTGTTATTATTGTTTTGTTGCGTTCCAATTTATTTGTCTGTTTCTATGTGTTGATATCAACGCGTCGTTTGGACATTTTGAATTGAGTTATTTGTCAGGCTGCAATTTATTTGATTTCCTGTCTTAATGTTCTCGGCACACGCTAGGCCTAAATCGGCGACTGGTGCAGTGCAATTAAGTTAGTAAATTCGAGGTACGAAAACCGTCAGTTTTCAAATTCATTCCCAAATTAAGTCGTACTTTATTCCTTAGCTGTGGCGGCCGAGTGGTTCGTGTAGCCTGCAACGCAAAGATTCAAAGTTTGAATCCCGACTGTACCAATGAGGCATTTAACATGGTCCTCGCCATCTGCGAGAACTCCCCCGACGGCAAAGCCGTCTTCAAAATAAAAACCATATGCCACCTGTCTGGCATAAGGGTTGAAACCCCCCACAAAGGCGGTCCCATAGGGCAGTGTCACAACTGCCAACTATATGGTCATGCTTCGCGTAACTGTAACGCAAAACCCAGGTGCGTCAAGTGCCTGGGAGATCACGGGACGAGCGATTGCTCTCGCCCTAAGGACCGCACTCTCACCGACTCACCCCCGAGCTGCGTGCTATGCCGCCAGGAAGGCCACCCGGCCAATTACAGGGGCTGCCCTAAAGCCCCCAAACCCAGACCAGTCGTGGTTAAGAGGGCAGCGGCCCGCGAATGGCGTAACGCCCCCCCCGCGCAACCCGCCCCACCTCGACCTTCCCCGTGGAGGGTCCTCCCTCCGAGGGATTTTCCACCCCTCCCACAAGCGTCCCCACCTGTCCCCTCAGCGGCCCCGAGCCCGCAGATTACACCTCTGCCGTCGCTCTCCACCGCCAAACCTCAACAGCCCCAGCCCCAGGCTGCTACTCCCCCGCGTAGACCCCAGGCGGTCCAGCCCACTTCCTCCCCCTCTGAAACCTCCGCCAACATGGCATTCCTGGCGGATCTTTTCTCCACCGTCAACCTCTCAAGGGTTAACGAAATGGCACGAAGCCTCAGGGCCGTCCGGAAGGACCCTCTGGCCCTCCTCAAGGTGCTCGGCGACTACGCTGATGTATCAGAGTCCCTGGCTGCCTTCTCGTCCAACCAATAATGGACACAAACGTAAGCAGCAGAATCAAACCCCGATCACTTTCAATTGGCTATTTTAATGCCAACGGCATTCACAGCCAAAAGGAAGAGATCGCCGCGTTCCTCCGCGACAACAATATCGACGTTTTCTTAGTGCAGGAAACCTTCTTGAAACCATCACACCGAGACCCTAGAATTGCAAACTACTGCGTAGTTCGCAACGATAGATCTCGATCCGCCCTCGGCGGTACTTTGATCTATTACAAGAGGTCCCTGCACTGTATCCCGATCCAACCACCAACCCTCTCCCACATTGAGACCTCGATATGTCGATTAGGAATGACCGGCCAGCAGCCAATCACGATTGTCTCTGCATACTGTTCCCCAGTTAACTCAACGGCCGATATCAAAGCTGATATCAAAGCCCTCATCAACCTCAGTAGCTCGGTTATTATCGCGGGCGACCTGAATGCCAAGAGCGATGCTTGGAACAGCCACTCACGAAATAACAGAGGACGCCAATTGGAGGACCTCAGCGGGCTCCTCCAATTCGACGTCATTGCGCCTATGCACCCCACCCACTACCCTGAGAACATCAACCACCGACCGGACGTACTAGACATTGCGATCCTCAAGAATGTAAACCTCCGTTTGCACTCGTTGAGGTCGCACGACGAATTAGATTCCGACCACCGACCTGTGACCTTAGCGCTCTCCCCCCGACTAGGCCCCCCGGACTCAGGTCAGCCCCCGCCTCAGAAAAAGATAACAGACTGGAGAAAACTGGAGGAACTTCTCAAGTCCTCTTCATCTGTTCACTTAGATAGTATCCCGCCCCTCTTAGAGTCGGCAGCCGACACTCAAAAGGCGGTCGATTCCCTCACAGCTCACGTACAGTCAGCCGTGGACGCCTGTTCACGACAAGTTCCGGTGATGGAAGACCATCGCTGGAAACTTCCCGACGACGTGCGTGAACTAGTGACGGAAAAGAACGCCGCCCTCCGAGCTCATAGAGCTCACCCGACTGAAGCGAACCGCACCTTTCTGAGGTCACTCCAGCGCAAGCTGAGATACCGCATGAAAGACCTGCGAGACGCTCGCTGGAACAAGTTCCTAGGGGAACTTGAACCGAGTCACTTGGCCTTCTGGCATCTCCAACGAAAACTCAAATCGGACAAAATCTCGTCCATGCCTCCACTCACTCGTTCAAATCAAGGGCCCGCCTTTGACGACGACGAGAAGTCCGAGTGCCTGGCCGACAGTCTCGAGGCTCAATGTACGCCCAGCACCTTGCCGGTAGACCCGCGCCATCTCGATAAGGTGGAAGCCGAGGTCGAAAGCAAACTATCTCTCCCACCCTCCGAAGACCCAGACCACCCCATCGCCCCAATTACGGTCGACAAAGTCCGGAAAGTGATCAAGGATCTACACCCCAGGAAAGCCCCAGGTCCCGACGGGATCACTAACAGAGTTATCAAACTCTTCTCTCCTTATCTCATAGTTTTGCTCACTGCCATCTTCAATGCCGCACTGAGCAATAACTTTTTCCCCCAATCCTGGAAAAGTGCAACGGTCATAGGTATTCCCAAGCCAGGGAAACCCAAGACCGAAGCCTCCAGTTATCGCCCCATCAGTCTCCTCAACGTCCTTGGCAAGATTTACGAGAGACTTATCTACAATAGATTAAAGAGTTTTGCAGACTCTAAGAAAGTCATACCTGACCAACAGTTCGGTTTTCGAACCAAACACTCTTGTGTCCAACAAGTCCACCGTATAGTGGAAGACGTCAGTAGCGGCTTCCAACTCGGTTATACCACGGGTATGCTCCTCTTCGACGTGGCGAAGGCATTCGACAAGGTCTGGCACAACGGCTTAATATACAAGCTGTACCAGTTGGGCGTGCCGGACCGTCTAGTACGCATAGTACGGGACTTTTTGTCGAACCGCTCCTTCCGCTACAGAGTCGAGGGCACACTCTCTTCCCCCCATCCCATACGAGCAGGAGTCCCGCAAGGCTCAGTGCTCTCGCCACTCCTATTCACGCTTTATACTAGCGACATTCCCCTCCATAGACGAGTTAAAAGCGCTCTATTCGCCGATGATACGGCTATCTACTACAAAGGTAGAACTCCCGAGGGAATTCACGACAACCTCCAATCCGCGGTCACAGCCCTGGGGCGGTGGTTCCGGAAATGGAGAATTGAAGTGAACCCCACCAAAAGCGCAGCCATTCTATTCTGGAAAGGCCTCGAACGCCCACGGGTAGCCCCCATCACCCTCTTCGGCAAACCCGTTCCATGGGAAGAAAAAGCCAAATACCTGGGTGTGATCCTCGATCAACGCCTTTCTTTCCGTCACCACGTAAAGGCGGTACGCGCGCGAGCCGCCTTCGCGCTCGGTAGACTTCACAGCATGTTGAATGCGCGAAGTAAACTCTCATTGAAATCCAAGGTGAGGATTTACACGACGTGCATTCGACCAATCATGACATATGCGGGTGTAGTGTTCGCACACACTAGCAAGTCAACACTTAACCCCCTGCAAGTGCTCCAAAGCCGGTTTCTCCGGAGAGCCACAGGTGCCCCGTGGTACATGCGTAATAGTCAACTCCACGTTGACCTCAAAGTCCCCACTATAAAACAGTTTTTGAAAAAACTGTCCAAACGTCATTTCGATTCTGCTGTAAATCACCCCAACCCCCTCGTCGTATCGGCCGCCCGATACACTCCTTCCCTTATCTCGAAGATAAGGCGTCCAAGACACGCCGTCATCGAACCGGATGACGACATAACGGTCCTCCAGGACGCCCGACAAAAACATACCAACACTACACAAAACCGACCACTGTTCCGTCCTCGCCGACGAGGCTCGACGCGAATAAGCCGTAATGTAACCCCCCGACCCCCGCCGCAAACGCCGGCCCGCGCCGAGCCTGACGCGTAAATCCCGCCCCCAAATAATATTAAAATAAAATTACCAGTCCAGCCCAGCTCCCTTGCTCGCGATCCAGCAACGCCCTAAGCCGAGGTTCGTACCCCACAGGGGGTGCCCTTAGCTGTGTTGCTTAGAAATAAAGTGCCTGGCTGGAGGCATAGGTCTCGCCATTGACCGGTTAAGTAGCAAAAGTTCCCGGAACTCACGCTACGAGAGACAAAACAAAAAAAAAAAAAAAAAGACTGTACCAATGAGTTTTTCCAAACTTAAGTACAGTGATTAGTCAGGTATGAAAAAAGAAAAGAAAGAGAAGTTAAAAATTAATTAACTTTTGCTAAAAAAAATGTTGTGGTGTAAAATAGTCGGCACACAAGACTATGCTAGGTCCTCACTCATTATCACCGATTTTAATCTAAAGTTAAATTGTTTCGTCTTTATGCTTTCTTAAGCGGATTAAATGTCTGTTTTCTTTAATTTCGCTTAAGGCGAAGTTATCGCTTCACACCAATAAAATTAATAGAATTTTTTTTTTCATATATTTGGCGTACTACGGTTTTAATATTCATTCACTTCAAAACATGTGCAACGTAACGACATTAGATCACATCCATAATAATATAATAAAATATTATCAATGCAACTGAAGCTAATAATGGTATGATAGTACATGAAAAAAAAAAAATCACGTCAATTTGGACGTATGCAAATGATGAGTAACGACAGATTAGAGCATGTATTCGATTTATTTATTTAACAAAAATGGACCCCAACTACATTTATTAAAAAAGACAATACATATTACAACTAACAAGAATAAACATTAGTATAAAAAATTAAACAAAATCACATTAAAATCAAACATCCCTTTCACAAAATCTCAAATTATATGGAAAAAGAGGCAAAAGAAGACCGTGGTCAAACGAGTTAGTGATCTAGATCTAGATGATCTTGGTCTTAAAAAATTAACACTATGATAGAAACGTCAAGTGTATTAAGCGTTGTATTTCTGAGAGTGAATTCCTGTGAGCGAGACAGTCAAAACCAAAACAATGGATGCTGGCACCCCTGCGTGCTTGGTGCTGCTGGCACAGCAACCGGCTGGCGTAATGTTAGGCAATAAGCGACGGATGCTCTATAAATGTATCATGAAACTAATAATGTTAAACTACCTCTATCGCCGCAAGGTTCCATAATGAGTGAAAGTTGCTGTTCACCTGACTTGCGGTTTGTCCATTTTATTACAACCAATATAATTCAAAATGAGGGGATACTTTGAGACGTAATAATATCATTCTAAAGAAGTAAGAAAGTTGCCTGCAACACCAAGATTGTAAGTTCAAAACCCGACTATACCAATGAGTTTTCCTGAACTTAAGTGCTGTCATCAGTCACACCACGAGCTTTACGGTGAAGGAACACATCGAGAGGAAACCTGCGTACGTTACAGAAAGAAATCAAAGACGTATGTTTAGTCGTACTTCTGTAGCGGCGACGGACTCGCCATCTGACACGTCGCCACCTAAAAATATATCTCTGGTGGAAGGGTGGGTGTGTAGGTAGAACCTACACACGCCTTTAAATCTTTATTTCTGGTATATCTTTACACCTTTACACAAAGGCCTTTTCTAAAAAAGGTAAAAAAGGTACAAGGTTCTACAAAAGGTTTCTTCCAAGTTCATTATAGTAAATTCTTACCCTCATTGTGTAAGAATTTGGTAATTAAAATTGTAATAATTCCACTAATAATTAAAATTAATATTAATTTTATCGTTTATCTTGTTTCATGAACTAAATAAATATTTATTTTAAAGAAAACAGTGTTTTTTTTATTATTTATCGTCCAAGAAGAATACTTCCCCTTAAGCCCGGTGTTGTGATCGACATGTAACCTGTTACGGGCGCCGCACTAGATCGATCAACGACTAATATGCGTTAGCGGACTCAATACATCGATACTATCATTGCAAAGAGCTGTGAACAATTGGATACGGTACATTTATTTATATACATATAAGACGGATCTTTAAAAAAAAGAGAGGCAGAAAATGACTGGGTAGACCAGGGTAATGCGATGGGAAGTATATGGACTTACGACATAGCTATAAAATATCTTGGCGTGCATATTGATGAAAATCTCTCAATTAAAGTACATATCAGTATTATTTCTGCCAGAATTAGAAGAGTAATAAATGTTATGCGTAATTTACGAAATGTTGCAAGTATTGAAACTCTTACTGCTGTGTATTATGCTCTTTGTCAATCTCTAATAGTATATTGTATAACATGCTGGGGAAGCGCCAGTAAAACCTTAGACTTAACTCTTTCAACTTGATTTACTTATTATTTAATTAAATTGTGGTATACATATTTATGTCCTTTTTTGTATATTTTATATATTATACGTCTAAGTAAATTATATAACAATTAGATTTTACTAACTATTTATCAATTATGTAAAATAAAATAAACTGCTCAATTACTTTTAAGACGTTTATTATTAGTGATCGATGTTTAAGACCCTTATTACTGGCCGCTACTTAATAAATGTTGTATATTCATTGCATCGGTTTCCTCGATACAGGCTTTGCCTAGTGTGGAAACCAAAAGATATTGTGTGTTTAAATAAGGCTCTCTGCAAGATTGTGAGTATATGCTATGTTTAATGTGTTATTATGTTTTTGCAGTAATTAAATACTTTTTACTTAACTTTTTTTTTACCAGCAACAAATAAAACTATCTAAAACGAACGAACGATATTCGATGATTTCAGAATAAAATTAAACGAGTTCCTTAATTTTTTACAAAATGTCTAAATATGAATTTAATAACCTTAACTTAAGGATATTCTGTACCTACAAACATTCTTTCCCTTTTTCCCCCCGTCAAGATGTTATGAGATAAAAGGCAGCCTATTGTCCTACCCAGGCCCGCCGCTAGCTGTTTCGTCGCCCGCGTGCAATACCGATTATGCCGCCCTCCGCTTACTTACTCTTGAATTTTGTCAAAAAAAGGATAATCAATGTTTTCTCATTATGGTGGGGAAAAAACAACAACCAAGATAAAACATTTATTTTAAGTAACATATGTATTTTTATAAATTTTATCTTGCATTGCTCGATCTCTCGTCGAGCTCGATCGATGCAAGAGCGATCCGAAAGGTTTCTCTGGGAATCCCAAGGTGGATTTAGACCAGGAAAAGGATGTATGGATCAAACCTTCTCGCTTCGCGGAATCGCGGAAAGGTTTTTGGATGTTAACCAGAAAGTTTTCTGCGCTTTCGTCGACTTAGAGAAGGCATTTGATAGAGTCGCACGAAAGGAACTCTGGGACGTGTTGCCTGGATATGGAGTGAGCAGTTCCCTACTGCATGCCGTGAAATCACTCTATAGTGATAGCAAGGCATACGTTGGGGTTAACGGTGAGATGTCATCCTGGTTTGATGTGAAGACGGGGGGCAAACAATGGTATATCATGTTTGCCTGCCTGATCATTATAAATCTAGATAACTTTCTGAAATCCTTTAAAAACGAACGGATGTGGAGTGGAAATGGGAAACTTAGTGGTCAACTGCCTACTATACGCCGATGACGCGGTTTTACTGGCGTCATCAGAGGGCGAACTGCAGTCACTAGTTACCATAGTGAAAGAAGAATGTGAAAAGAAGGGGCTGCGCCTAAACGCTGGCAAGACTAAGGTTCTGGTATTCGAAAGAGATGAACAAGTGACCGAGTGTGCAAATTCTAGAGCAAGTGAATGAATTTGTATATCTTGGAAGCATGTTCACACGAGATGGAAAGTATGTAAAAGATATTGAAAGAAGGATAACTGCCGGTAATAAGGTGAATGGGGCCATGTCGACGTTGATGGGCAATAAAATTCTGAGCAAGAATTATCGAGATGCTGTCCACCATGCGATATTGGTGCATACTTTATTGTATGTCAGCGAATCCTGGGTATGTCATAGGAAGCTTCAATGCAGTTGAGATGCGATCTCTTCAAAAAATGTGCGGAGTAACGATCTTAGATCGAATCCACAATTACGATATTCACAAATCAACTGGCGTGAATGAGGGTAACTCTTCTTGCCTTTACATTTGCGAAATTTTGAATGTTGAGATTTAATTGTGAAAATTAATCCTTAACAAAATTTAATAGACCTTCACCCGTGGAGCTGGTGATCGGACAGAAACCAATGAAATTTTCTCATAATCCTCTTTGGGAGGTTTTGTAAAAAAGAAAAAATATTTTAATATGAGCTAATTTGGGGTTACGGAAACTATATATTTTTAGAATCTGCATTAATTTTGATGTATAATTAATAAGCTTTTATTTAACATTTAACAGCCTAGTAATTCAAATTACCAATCATAATAGATTTTTTTACCTCATAAAAAAATGTGTTTCCTCCGTGATTGCTTCGCCACCTTGTTATCTTTTGCGATTAATTATGATTGTGAAAAATTAAAAAAAATATATAAATTGCCTATTGGTCGCGCGCTACCTAGCCGGTGACCGGCTAGCCCGCTGCATGCGCCCCAAGTTGGTATCCTATGCGCGCCTTCTGCGTAGGAGTCGACCGGTCAGGGGTACAATGACTTGAATTAGGTATGAGTCGCCCGCCCGATTTGCCGCCCCCCTGGACGTGCCGCCCGCGTGCGGTGCACGCCTTGCACGCCCGCTTACGGCGGCCCTGGTCCTACCCCAGTTTAATATCCTTGCCAAATTTAATTACGATTTATTTAGAGCCGATTAGTTGTGAAAACGTGATAAACGATCAGAGTTACTTTCGTATATAAAATATAACTATGGATTAGGGATTCTACGACATAAAAACGATACATAATTATATTTTTTGTGATTTAAAAATATTACAAAATATCATATCCATGAGAAAAACGCTTCTCACATGCACGTCTCCAGGTCGGGTAGCGAGCTCGTTGGACTAGTTTGACAAATTATTTTTACTTTTTTTAAGAGCCGCTCATTTGCGGTCGTGAGACATTGGACACTTTGTTAACTTTCTAGCATTTAAAGTGTTAAGTTGTTTTTCATTTAGACGGTAAAAACCCTTTTTGGGATAACACAGCTTATGTCAGAGGAAGCATGAAAATAGCATAAGTGTAATCAGGATTCGAATATACAAACTTTGTATTGCTGGCAACTACTTGAACTATACGGCCACAACGGCTTAAATATATAATTATCTTCATGGGAATTCTTCGGGGACTGTCGTGGTAAGGGCAGAAGGGTCCCCAAAGGTAAGATTACAAACGGCAGGAAAAGATATTGTTCAGAAGCCCACCCACTTTTGCGCTGGAACTATATTCGTGGTATGAAGCACGACCATACCAATTTCGATTCCTTTCGATATTTTTCCTCACAGTATGTGATGGTGTGACTAATCACAGTACTTAAGTTCAGAAAAAGCTCATTGGTGCAGTCGGGATTCGCACTTGCAAACATTCTGTTCTAGCCAACTACTCGAACAATGCAGCCACCATGGTTCTGTAACAATTAAAATATAATTAAATCATACATTTGTGCGCAATAGTAATCGCTTTCAAATAACCTTACTTAGGAAAGTTGCCAATCAAACTAGACAATGGGTTGAGCTCCCCGTTGAGGTTTCTCCTTAGCATAGAGTTCTGTCAAAAGATTCTTGCAAGGTCGGCAGCGGGCGATACCGGTGTTGTAAGCGTCCATAGACGGCAGTAACTGCTTACCATCAGGCGGCCCACATGCTAATTTACCACCATTGTGGTTTAAACAGTCTATTCTTTACAATCAAAGCAAACAAGCGTCGCTAACCGGTACTATTGAACGTTGAAAAAACGCTATTTTCACCTCACGCCTGTCAGTAACTGAACACACAAGATACTATCGGCCAGTCACGAGTTTCACATTAGCTGGAACATTTGAAACTAAGTCGTACGGACTTTATCAAGGCGGCATCTTTATTATATTGGTGCTGATTTTTTTTCGTGTTATTAGGGCTGGCTTATAATGAGAATATTTATAAAAAAATATTATATAATTTATATTATGTGTCTGTAATATAAAAATATTTAAATATCGAATTCATATCGCGATGAGAAGATTCGCAATGCAAATGGGGTGAACGAGGGTGTGACTGTAAAGATGAAGAAAGTCATGTTACGTCGGTTCGGACGTATAGAAAGGATGAGTGAAGAAATATTGACTAAACAGATATACAATGTGAAAGTGTGTGCAAGAAGAGACAGAGGAATACCATGTTCCAGTTACCTAGATCGAATTGAATACCTAGATCGGTCACTCAAGGACAGGAGCGTCAAGAGTGGATATTCGAAACCGGCGAACATGGCCTATGAAGGGATTAATTAATGTGGAGGAAGCGAAAGAGGTATTTAAGTCTAGAGTAACTCTAACTGGCACCCTGTCTGCTTACTCCGTAGTCAGCGGTTACAGTTAATATTAATAACTAGCGGCCCGTCCCAGCTTCGCACGGTGAACATTTTTTTTTTTTTTAAATCTCTCAATCAGTATAGCCTATATTAATCAGTGATAATGTAGCATTCAAATGGTGAGAGAATTTGTAAAATCGGTTTGGTACTTTTTGAGCCAATGCGCTACAAACATACTTACATACAAATCTTTCCTCTTTATAATATTAGTATAGATGAAATCAACAGTTTCCTAGTTGCTCTACTTATTGTACTTTCTATGATATAGAAACATAATAATTATAGACTTATCCAATTGATGCCCAACCTTTTCAAAGTCGGCAAAAAAAATTACAATTTTGAAGAAAAGTTTCATATACACGTGTTCCTGTGATCAGGAAGGGAACTAACTCTACGTCCCACATACCCTATTAAAAATTACGGAAATTTTCAATAAAACTTTTTTAAGCACTCAGTGTACCCAATACCTAACATTGTCCCAGTCATTAAACTGTCAATAGAAGCTATACATCCGCTGATCGGTAGCGAAACATTATTTAAACAAGAAATCGTATACAAAATAATTTATCGCTACCATTTTTAGGTTATTTATAATCAAAATATTAGTTTATTTTAGTAATAGTTCTTTTTATAAATAAATATGCTATTTATTTATAAAAAAAACTGGCTGTGTAAATTTGATTTTATTAGTGGATTAAATTATACCGTATGTGTTAACATACATACGTATTCATATCATCACGCCGAGTTCCTAACGGGGTAGGCAGAGAGTATAGAGCGCCAGTTCTCTCTAGACTTACATACCTCTTTCGCTTCATCCACATTCATCGGTCTCTTCATACATGCTCAAGAAAATAATTATGACCGATAGCTATATTATATCGGCGATTAACTTGCCATCTGTCACAGTGGCACCTAAGATAATTATTTCCGGCGAAATTTGGGTGTATCCCGTACCTACTTACACACCTCTACCCACTCATTGTGGGTAGGAATTTAATTATATAAATGTACTAGCTGTCCCGCCCAGCTTCGCCCGGGTGAAAAAGTAAAAAATACACGTTTTTAAACTATTGCTTCCCCTATGGAGGCAATAGTTAAAAACGTGTTTCTTTTTTAAAGTTGAGTTTCATAAAATTCGTTCTTAGCTGACCTCTAAACCGCGTAAGGAATACTCCTACCAAATTTCAAGTCAATCGGCCTCATAGTTCCTGAGATTTCGTGATGAGTGTGTTGAAAAATGGGATATCCTATTTATATATAGATTTTCTATTTTTAAATACATATTTATGACGTACGCTTCTTTGCGTCACATATTATGTTTCAAATATTAAAAATAATGTTATTTTTAATTCCAGCGGCTTACAATGTAAAACCACATAAAATATATTTGATATAAGCTATTTTCGGAATAATGAGTTACGCCTGTTTCGGTACAAGTAAATACAGTCTGCGAGTGTTAAAAGCAAAAAAAACTTTAGACAGTTCCTAATATTTTCTTCCTCATTCACACCGCATGGAATAAAGATTATTAGTTGAATTTAATCAAACGTTATGGTTTATTCCAGAAAAAAAAGAATCCAGATTGAGAAACTACCGTTTAAATCAAATTTCAGATGGGTGAAACCTCTGGGCAAAGCTAGTCTATTATGAAAATGACATTCTTGTGAACATTAAAATTCGCAAATCGTTTCTGAATGCAAAATATATTTAATATTCTTTTCGGTGTGATACGCAGTCAGGTTAGTTAGTCGTAAACTGCCAACAAATACTGGGTAGTCGAAAAGTTTTTACTTTAAGTCTCACGGATTCTAATTACATTTTATGGCAGTTACTCACGATCACCTAACTCAGAGGATACGAGTTAATCACGATATTCTGCACTAGCCTTTATTTCGCAGTATGGGGCTTAATACTGTTCGCAACTGACGAAGGCCTGTTAAAAATAAAGAAAGCAGGGCACAACACTTCGGCAAAATCTACATTCCAATGCGATACCCATGGCGTTGTAAGCGTCCATAGGCGACGGTAACCGCATACCATCAGGTGGGCGGCGTATTTGTTTAATATTTTAGTTATATATGTATGTATATATATATATATATCTTCACGCCTTCCCACATGGGTCCTTGAAAAGGTAGGTAGAGGTGAATAAGTATTACCCACACACCGACTTTCCGCCGGAGATATATTTTAGGTGCCGACCAGACAGACGGCTAGTCCATCGCCGTTACTCAAGCACGACTATACATATGAATATAATATGTCTTTGAATTTCTTCTCAAACGTATGAAGGTTTCCTCTCGACGTTTTCCTTCACCTTCAATCACTGCAATTCTCAATCATTGGTACAGTCGAGATTCAAACTTGCAACCTTTGTTTTTCAGGCAACTGATCGCACCGAACGTCCACCACGACTTCTTAGTTAAAAAAACAAAACCAAAGTATAAAATCTCCCGTTCTTATTTGGAGTAGTACCCCTTAGAGGTGCAGGCAAATAAAACTGCTGTACAGGTAGTGTGTTTAAAACAAATCTACCATTGTAATTACATTTTATGAGAGTGGAACCGCAAGACACAGCTAGTAGAATAATATGTCGTATGTCAAATAGCTTGTCTTTACTTCAAACACATTTCGTAAGCGATAAATAACATGGTAGCGTTCTTCACGATCCATTTGGTCACGAATGTTTAGTTAGAGCGTTGTAGTACTGGTATGCCTATAATTATGCAAGAGTGCGAAAGAGATAGATACATTTATTCCTGTCCTATCCGTTGAATATTCCTAGATAATAAGTTCAATAGATAGATAGGTAGACAGGTAGCTGAAGGACGGAAACGTCAACGTCAAACGTCACGAAAGAGTACTCGTAACCGGCGAACATGTATGAAGAGACTAATTAATGTGTGAAAGAACTGGCGCTCTACTCTCTCTGTCTACCTTGCTAGTGACTCCGAGCGATTATGTGTATGTATATAATATGGCTTTGTTTGTTATTAGGCAAATTGCCTATAACTATGTTAGTGTTTATCTTTATAATGATTAGCGTAGCAGCCTAAGGTTATGACATTGCTGCGATTACACATAGTGGTAAGTTCCTTAATATCCTCTCGCCTTCCCAAAAGGGTCCTTGAAGGGGTAGGCAGAGGCGTATAGGTAGTACCTACACACCCCCTTATGACAGATGGCGAGTTCATCGCCGTTACTTTAGTAACTTTAAAACTTTATACACGTATGTAAATGCGCGTATTTATACCTTTAAACTCGTGGTGTGACTAATCACTGTACTTAAGTTCAGAAAAACGCATTGGTAAAGGCGTAGATTCTAACTTGCGATCTTTGTGTTGCAGGTAACTACTCGAACCTATCGGCCAACACGACTAGTTCCTTAATAATTAATTTAAATTTAGAACTATTTGAGACGGTACTTGGCATTATCTATGCATTGATATTTTCATATTACATTCAGCATAGGGGAGCGGTTCGAAATATAGTTTCTAGTAGCTACTATTAGCAATAAGATTTTCTGAAGTTACGTACAGTGTAGTCAGGTCACGAACTTTACAGTGAAGGAAAATATCAAGGGAAACCCTGCATATGTTTGCAGCGATGGACTCTGAATGGAAACTTGCACGTTGGCACCTAAGTATATCTCCGGCGGAAAGCGGGTGTACTCACGCATGACTACCCTTTCTGGTAGCTTTGTGGTAGGTTATATAATGTATCCTCACGCCTTCCCACAAGGGTCCCCGAAGGGGTAAGCAGAGGTGTATTGGTAATACCCACACACCCACTTTTCGCCAGAGATATATTTTAGGTGCCAACGTGACAGATGGCGAGTCCGTCGCCGTTACTCAAGCACTATAAATACGCCTTTAAATTACTTCTCAAACGTATGTAGGTTTCCTCTCGATGTTTTCCTTCACCGTGGTAAGTTTATACCTGTATATTATATGTGCCTATTTTCAACGTTAGATCCATACATAAAAGAGAAAACATTCATTTGACATAACATTTTATTTTTCATGCCATTACGAAAACGTCTCGCTAAATATATCCTCAAACAAGACCTCCCTTTAGATGTTCGAGCAATCACGTTTTTTGCACAATAATTTTCCTCACCGCTCCGGTTTTCCTTGTAGCGTTACGGAATCCTAAAATCTCAGTTGGTAACAATGTGAATTGAGTTATATTAAATATGATACGAAACACAAACATAGACACACGCGTTGCTCTTAACTGCCGGCTGGCTAGCGTTTATTGTGCTATACCTCTAGCTTTGCTATGCTATGCTTTTTTCCTAACTTTTAGTGTTTGCTGTGTGGCTAAGCATAGCTTAGCCGTATCATTATCATAACCTGATATACTTTATTAAAATAACAAGCCGTTGTGGCTGAGTGGCTTGAGAAGTTGCTTACAACACAAAGATCGCAAGTTCGCATCCCGATTGTACCAATAAGTTTTTCAGAACTTAACTACGGTGATTAGTCAGTACAAAACATCATGAAGAAACTTGCATACGTCTAAGAAGCAATTCAAAGGCGTATACCCACTTTCCGACAGAGATATATTTAAGTCACCAACGTAACAGATGGCGAGTCCATCGCCGTTACTCAAGAACGACAGTACATACGCCTTTGAATTAATTCCCAGACGTATGCTTCTCTAGGTTTCCTCTCGATGTTTTCCTTCACCATAAAGCGAAAATTCTGGAAGGCAATTGACACAAATAGTTTAGTAGTTCACTCATTTTTGAAATTAATTAACAAACTCACTTTAGTTAGCAGTTAACAAGTATCTAAATCCTGTGTTCGTCTTAAACTGTTACACATTCACATTAAGCATCACAATTTATAAAAAAGTTTCAGTAATTTAAAACTTATGTAGTAACTCTATTGAGCCAAATTTAAAAAAATCATAACTTCCGCGCTCTCTCTTTCGTATCTTGTATCGCCTCGCTTTAGGTGTAACACAAACTTTCACCTTCAATCACAATAATAATAGTTATCAAAGCAGCGTTTCCACACACAGACACGCTAATTATAAATATGTTAAAATTCGATTAACCCTTAAAGGCTCCATATTTTTTTTTACCTCTTCTTACGTAACTATAGAATTATATAAAAATATATATAATCCTACCAAGAATTATATATATAAAAACCTATTTTATATTAGTTCGATTCCTACATAAAGAGACTCAATGCAGCCGATGCAAATGAAGTTGTAATCGTTAAGACGATGAAGGTTGGTTTGGAGAATGAATAGCCTGGCCTCACGGTTTTTCCCGATTATTTTTCTCAAGTAAAACAAGCTGAGATGGTTTGGCCATGTCGAGAGAATGAATGAAGAACGATTGACGAAAAAAGTGTATAAGGCGAGTGTGGATGAAAGTGTTGGAAGGGGTAGACCTAGGCGGACGCTTCTAGACCAAATTAGGGACGTCTTGAAAAAAGGTCAGGTCAAGAGTACCCTAAACCGAAGAGCATGTATGAAGAGAATAATGAAAGTGGACGAAGCGAAACAATTATGTAAGGATCGTAGCAAGTGGAAAGAAGTGGTCTCTGCCTACCCCTACGGTAAAGAGGCGTGATTATATGTATGTATGTATGTATGTATGTATGTATGTAAGTAAGTAAAAAAAGTCCCTTGTTAGTCCAAAGTTTACCCAATACATCTTCACCAGCTTTCATATATGTAAATAAAATTACTACGATTAGTAGGATGAGTGTCGAATGGTTGACAAAAAATATATGCAATGCAAAATTATTTGCAAGAAGAGGCAGTATAGAGACAGTAGCCATACACCTTTTTTTAGATAAACCGAGCAAACTTTATCTGCAAATGCTCTATAAATATTTTTTATTTATTTATTTCAGGCAATAGGACCCATAGAAATACAATATAAAATACAATAAATAACAAATAAAAATAACAATATTCTTAAGACTAATAGGCCGTACTTCTCTTCATAAGGGTTCCACACCAAGGCGTTGTACTGTCAATAAGAGTAATAACAGATCTGCAGTGCTTGAACATTTATGAAATCCGACCCGGAATTTTGTTGGCCTCTTTACAATATTATCTATAATATGTTTGAGAAAGTCGAGTCGTGAGTCTAGTGTCAGCCCTAAGTTACGAATTTGGTCCTCACGCCCCAGTGACGCCCAAGCTAACAGATAGCTAAAACATATTGGATTGCGTTTGCGTGTAAAATCACCAATCCTTCGCCGTTCAAGCAGTGCGCCTGTGGAACGCGCTGCCATTGACCATAAGGCAAGCAAAGACATCTCATTCCTTTAAACTACTTGTGAAGGAACATTACCTAAATTCTCTGCAATAATTATAAATAAATATATTTGTATCGACATGTATATATGTATATATATATATATATGTATATATAAATTTTATGTATTTAATTTCTTTTAATAAGATGCCGTACACCTCCAACTACCAAATTAATGATCTAGATATTAATGTATTCCATCCAATGGTTGTCTGGAAGAGATCGCCGAGTGCGATAAGACCGCCAATTGTACTTTTTGCCTATGATGTACTATCTAAATTAAATATAGTGTACAATAAAGCATAAATAAATAAATAAAAAATAAATATATCGGGAATTGCTTACGTCTATCTCACGCCTTCCCACAAGGGTCCACAAAGGGGTTGGCAGAGGTGTATAGGTAGTACCGAGGCACCCACTTTCCGCCAGAGACATATTAATGGGGCTAACGTGACCCTCAACTCAAGCACGACTATACATACGCCTTTGTTTTTCTTCTCAGACGTATGTAGGTTTTCTCTTGTTATTTATATTGTACTTAAGCTCAGAAAAAAACTCATTAGCATAGTCGGTATTTGAATTTGCAATCTTTGCAGCAGACAACTAGTACCACTCGGTCACCAAGGCTCGTGTATTATATTATATATTCAAGCTTAATTCAAGTATTTGGGTCAACCAACCTTTCACCTCTGACCCCACTTGTAGCAATAAAAACTGGCGTTTATAATTATTAAGAGTAGGTACCTACAATTAGAATCAGAACAACGCTATGATAGTGGGAATGTGCCCTAATTGCTCTGTCAACGGTAATAGTTTCAACACACGCGATGCTAACTGTGCTCTGAAGCGAGAGCAGAGTGTAGGAAGACTTCTGCATGGTGTTTTGATATAAATATAATGTTTTTTGTTACGTTGGTTTGTTTATCTCGAAGATAAGGCGTCCAAGACATGCCGTCATCGAACCGGATGACGACATAACGCTCCTCCAGGACGCACGACAAAAACATACCAACACTACACACAACCGACCACTGTTCCGTCCTCGCCGGCGAGGCTCGACGCGAATAAGCCGTTATGTGCCCCCCGACCCCCGCCGCAAACACCGGCCCGCGCCGAGCCAGACGCGCAAATCCCGCCCCCAAATAATATATAAATAAAATTACCAGTCCAGCCCAGCTCCCTTGCTCGCGATCCAGCAACGCCCTAAGCCGAGGTTCGTACCCCACAGGGGGTGCCCTTAGCTGTGTTGCTTTGTACTAAAGTGCCTGGCTGGAGGCCTAGGTCTCGCCATTGACCGGTTAAGTAGCAAAAGTTCCCGGAACTCACGCTACGAGAGACAATACAAAAAAAAAATACGTTAGTTTGAAGGTTAACTAAGAATATGTTTTACTAGCTGTGTCCGCGACTTCGTCCGCGTGGCATTTAACTAAATAATTATTCTTCAATTTCTTACAATGAAGGTAGCCTAAGTTACTCCTTATTACATCAGCTATCTGCCCGTGAAAATCCCTTCAAAATCGGGTCAGCCGTTTCACAGATTAGTCGGAACAAACAGACAAACCGACAGACAAAAAATTTTATATTTGTACTTACTAATTATATGTGTACCGTGTATCTATACATCCATATGCATTTAGTAATTTTACGGTTGTGTCTTTAAATATGAAATATTTAAAGACCGTTGGTAATATTTAAATATTTTTTAATATTACTAACGGACACTTAAATTTTATTTATTTGTATAGATGTATAGTGGCGTATTAATGAGAAAACCGCTTAGACTAGAGCCTAGGATGGCATCCTTGTATGCCTTTCAGAAATTAAAAGAGTTTAGAAAAAAAATTGTGATCGAATTGTAAGAGTAGGCAATTAAAGGTTACTTTGGCATATGTTTAACCACCAATGTGTGTGTGCAACGAAATAGTGTATATCCAGAAGGAGAGCTTGGGGAAGACTACGTTCCAATTGCCTAGATCAAATCGATCAAACACTCCGGGATGGGAACGTTAAGTATACTCGAAACCGGCCAGCATGAGAGGACTGCTGGATGGGGATGAAACAAAAGTGGTATGGAAGTCTTCGGCTGAACTGAAGAAGAGAACTGGTGCTACTCTCTCTACTTACATGGAGATCGAACAACAACTCAGTACTACAGGGTATGTTACCGCCGCATACGGACGCTTACAGCACCAGGGCCTGCCTCTCGTGCGCGTTGCCGACCCTAAAAGTAATATAATAATAATGATATATCCTCACGCCTTCCCAAAGGGGTCCCCGAAGGGGTAGGCAGAGGTGTATAGGTAATACCCACACACCCACTTTCCGCCAGAAGTATATTGGGTGCCAACGAGACAGATGGTGAGACCATCGCCGTTACTCAAGCACGACTATAAATACGCCTTTGAATGTCTTCTCAGAAGTATGCAGGTTTGCTCTCAATGTTTTCCTTCACCGTAAGGCTCGTGGTGTGACTAATCACTGTACTTAAGTACTGAAAAACTTGTCGGGATTCGAACTTGCGATCTTTGTGTCGCAGGCAACTGCTCGAACCGCTCGGCCACCACGGCTGTTCAGTATATATAGTTAAAATGCTTCTTTGTGTATTTACTAAACGGGTCTATGTTCTCTTTAATGATCATTGTATTGTTGCCACAATATAACGTAAGTTTGACATACTACCGGCAAAACAGCTTGACTGTAGCTTCTACAAGCAATTTATTATCTCCCACGGAAGCAAACAGAGCGAGACGTGCGCTTTTTTAAATATTTCTTGACGCAGATATGTGAATGTATGGATATGGTATTGGATGCTGCAGTTTCTTAGGAAAACCATAGACGCTGAGTGGCTTAAGAGGAGACTTGTACAGTGAAGATTCCCCTTAAACCATGCAGCTAGACTTAAGTATAGTTTCTAAGTCTAAGTTCTAAGTCTGAGGAGAGAATTTGCCTCCCTGTGTGTGTTCTACCGCTTGTATAACGGGGAGTGTTCTGCAGAATTGTTCGATATGATGCCCACTTCCACCTTCTACCACCGCACCTCTCGCCATCGACGGGGAATTCATCCCCATACCTTGGAACCACAAAGGTCTCGCACTACGTGGTTCCAAAGGAGTTTCGCGAACGCTCAGGCTGTGGAATGAGCTCCCCGTTGAGGTTTTCCCTGGAGAGTACAGCATGGAGTTCTTCAAGAAGGGTGTGAAAAGATTCCTGCAGGGTCGGCAGCGCGCGAGTGATACCCCTGGTGTTGCAAGCGTCCATAGGCGGCGGTAACCTGATGGTAAGCCATCAGGCGGACCGCATGCTTGTTTGTCACCCATGTGGTATAAAAAAAAAAAAAGTAGGTTCTCGATGTTATTATAAACAACTTATTAAGGTATTATCCTGTGGGTTGGCAAATATTTCGTCCAGTGAATCAGCATTGCCATACAACGTGGCAATACTGCCAGCCTTCTTGGCACCCTTCCCCTTCACGCGTACCTACATTTATTGTGTGCTCACAAATATTTTAAGGAAATTGATATTTTTGTTTGAGTGGGTAGACCCAAGAATAATTTAATAGGTTCGTTATTTCACCTTCTAAAAGCTACATTAACCCGGAGTTAGTTAGCTTGCTAACATTTTTAAGCATATATAATTTACGATAAAATTGTACGTGGATGAAACCGCAAGGCAAATCTATTGTTTGTACATAATACATAGTGGAGAGTGAAGTAAATTTTGACAATTAGGTTTTATTAAAGTGTTGTATTTTCATTGTTTACTCTTTGAATAATAAACAATCTAATAGTCTAGAGAGAACTGGCACTATACTCTCTCCGGCGTGGTGATAATTCATAATGAATTATTTTCAAGAGGTTTGATTGTGGTTGATGAATTTTACCATATCCAAAACTATTCCGTTTAAAGTCTTCGCATTCCATGGTGTAACAATTGCGCACTAAGTTCATGTATCAAGTGAAATATTTTCCCGACTTATCTTGACTTGACCTTGCATTGTTCTCACTAATAAACCGACTCGATAGAATTGATTTAAGCCACTTAGTTCTGCCTCGTTGATTCCTGTTATTCGATAACGTTCCTTTATTAGCTATGTATTATTACCCCGTTGGGTTATGGTATGGGGAGGATACCCCGTTAAGGACTCGGCGTGATGATATATATGAATAATAATATATCCTCACGCTTTTCCATAAATGTCCACGAAATAGTAGGCAAAAGTGTAAAGGTATATCCACAAACCCACATTCCGCCAGAGATGTATTTAGTTGCCAACGTGACAGATGGTGAGTCCATCGCCGTAACTCAAGCAGGATATACATAGGTACGCCTTTGAATTGCTTCTCAGACGTATGAAGGTTCCCTCTCGATGTTTTCCTTTACAGTGGTCTCTGCCTACCACAGCGGGAAAGAGGCGTGATTATATATATGTATGTATATTATGAACTGGCGCGAAGTCAGGATGGTTTAGTAGTGCATAATTGTGTGGCTTTAAACTTTTTAAACATGAAGTAAGTTTGACCGTGGAGCATAATTATCACCTTTCATCAAAAATTGTATTATCATTGTTTTCATATCTTGTTCTCACCCATGTTTAACAGAATGAGTTAAACTGTTATAAGCATTTCCATTAAGGTCAAGTCATCAAGAAGATGATACAAATCTTTGGGCTACTTTTTAATAATAATAATAATAATTCATCATCATCATCATATCATCACGCCGAGTCCCTAACGGATTAGGCAGAGAGTATAGAGCGCCAGTTCTCTCTAAACTTACATACCTCTTTCGCTTCGTCCACATTCATCAGTCTCTTCATACATGCTCGTCTGTTTCGAGTCCTCTTGTCGTTCTCGTCTTTGAGCGTCCGATCGATTTGATCCAGGTAGTTGGAACGTGGCCTTCCTCTGCCAATAATAATTGAAACTTTTAAGGTCGCTTTAAACGATGATCAATGTCGTCGGTCTTTGATAATCGTTTGAAACGGCAAAAACAAGTAAACAGGCAAAGTGAGGATATATTATATTATGTTTATTTTTAAACACAAACATTTCTCGTAAATAAGTCTGTATATTGGTGAAAACTGCATGAAAATCCGTTCAGTACTTTTTGTTTCTCGTGAACGGGAGACTACATACATACTTCTTTGAATTTATTCTCAAACCTATACAGGTTTCCTCTTCATGTCTTCCTTCACCGTAAAGCTCGTGGTATGACTAATCACTGTAAGCACAACATAAGTTATGTTCAGAAACGCATTGGTGCAGTAAGGTTTCGAACTTGATTATTTTTGTTCCAGGTGACTACTCAAATCAGTCCACCACTTTAGCTCTTTACTGAATGATACACACGATAGAGATGTATCTAAAGTAAACCGTAACGAACCTCCAACTTAGCAACCTTCTTGAGTAAAATAAAATGGCTTACTTAGGAGTTCTTTATCAAAGATAGAAACACTTGGAGGTCCAAATCAGTATTTAGAATGCGTGAAGCCAAGACAATCATTTGACCGACGGATCACGTACGGACCTCGTGCAGACCAAGTTTGGCTCATTATCCGATATAATTAATTGGAGTTCACGAGAAAAGTTTCCAACTTGGGGCCCGGAAAACTTTGTCCTTATATATTTACTGGAATTGACTAAACCATTACTAGTATATTCTTTATCACTGCTGGAGGTAAGCAATCTTCCCCACATTTTCTTCCTTCACCGTAAGCTCGTGGCGTGACTAATCACTGTACTTAAGTTCAGAAAAACTCCTTTGTACAGTCGGAATTCGAACTCGCGATCTTTGTGTCTCAGGCAACTACTAGAACAACTCGGCCAGCACAGCTACCTATAGAAATACATACATAAAAAAAAAATCTTCACGCCTTCCCATAAAGGTCCCCGAAGGAAAGTGTAGGGTAGTCTGCCTTCTCCTACCACCCTACTCTTTGTGTTGGGGCAACCACTTTCTCTTAATTAAATACAAAATAGAGCACCCGTCTCTTCCAGACACCATCTAGATCTTGAAACAAAAACGGTATTGGTTTGTGACTCGAATCGATAAGGCAACTTTGTGAGGAACTTTTTGTACAATTTGACAAAGGTTAAATGATAAAATATCCATGCGCGTAGAAATTGTTCGTAATTGGTGTTATTTTAGACTTGTGACGTGAGAAAATTACTCGTTTAAATATATATATATATATATTTTCATTTCAAAATTTATGATCGAAAAATGATTGAAGAAAATATACAATACGAAAATATTTGGTAGTAGGGGCACCCCCTGCCATCTTCCTAGATCAAGGCATTTGAAAACTCAAGGATGAGTACGTCAAAAAATCTCGAAACTGGTAAACATGTATGTGACTGATGAGTGTGGTTGCAGTGAAGGGATCTGTAAGCTTACCGAAAACTGGCTCCTTCTGCTTGCACCTTGACAGACCCGGCGTAATGGTAATTGAATGTGTGTAAGGATATTTAAAGTACTAATTACATACAGCGGAAAAAAAATATAAAAGTCAATAATTCTAGTAAACTTGTGATGTTTGTTAGCTTGACCGAGTTTTTGGTAAATATAAGACTTGAGTATTAGTTGATAAATTAATTATAAATATGCTATTAATAAAATAAAATGCCACGGTGGCGAGTGGTCCAAGTACTTCCCTGCTACACAAAGATTCCTAGTTCGAATTACGATTGTACCAATGAGTTTCTCTGAACAGCTATTAGCCATACCACGAGCATTATGTTGAAGGAAAACATCGAGAAGAAATCTGCATACATTTGAGAAGAAATTCAAAGACATATATAGTCGTGCCTGATTAACGGAGATGGGCTCGCTATCTCGACACCCAGTATTATGGTTTTTAGTTGCCAGCCCCGATTTCACACACTTCTGTGGAAGTGCGGCAAGGTGCCATCTGGTTTCGAACCTGCAATATTGATTCAACTACTTAACCACACGTTAACGTGACCTATATTTTATTATTTATAGTTTCTTTACTATATACACAAACCATATTTTTTACGTAAATCCATCAAATAAAATATTTATACATAATAAATCTCGCAACATTACGTAATTCTATGGCTGTATAGCATTATCCGTATGACGACCCAAATCTGTACACCTACGCGATTTTACAAGGCTTTTGATGGTTGTGTCTGTAACTTTACTATGGATAACGTCGTTAAAAAGTTTTGACTACATTTTTACGTGTATTCGTGACTTGTTTGCCAAAAACTACGTCAATGTAGGAGTAACATCACCTGTGTAACTTCCAAAAGGCTGTATTTAATTTGCTGATATTTTATCCCGACTGTACCAATGAGATTTTTTAAACTTAAGTACAGTAATTAGTCACACCACGAGCTTTACGGTGAAGGAAAACATCAAAAGAAAAATCACATCTAAGAAGCAATTCAAAGGCGTATGCATAGTCGTGCTTGAGAAACGGCGATAGACTCGCCATCTATCACGCTGGCACCTAAAATATATCTCCCTTCGGGGACCCTTGTGGGAAGGCGTGAGGATATATATATTTCTAAAAGGCGTATCCACAATTACATAATGCTAATGAATTTGCAACGCTTTAGCCGCCCGGTTGAGTGGCGCCACCGCGGTCGGCGCTTGCGCAACATTCTGTTACCAAATTTGAATTATTGAATAGTTTACAAACACTAAAAACCTTAATATGGCATTCATTCGTCTTTGTTCCTAGCCGTTGTTTATGCTGCTTTGGGTTCGGTCCGAATGGAAGAAAACCTTTTAATGTAGAAAATATGTGTAGTGTCTTCTATAAGTTATAGGTTGTTGTATGTACATATATACTCATGACGATGAATTAACACAAATAGCTCTATCATCATCATCATATCATCACACCGAGCATCTAACGGGGTAGGCAGAGAGTATAGAGCGCCAGTTCCAGTAGTTCGAGATTAAAAGAAAAAAATAGTAGCCTATGTCCTATTCCTAGGTATAAGCCATCACGATTTCAACTTTCAGCCAAATCGGTTCAGTCGTTTTGCCGTGAAAGAACCGCAAACATCCAAAATTACAAACTTTCACATTTATAATATAAGTAAGAAGTAAGATAAGATAAGATAAGATTGTTTCACATATATATAGATAGAGGACCCAAGTATTTAAAATATACATTATGCGTACATACAAATATAAAAATATACATTATGCGTACATACCAATATAAAAATATACATTATGCGTACATACAAATATAAAAATATACATTTTGCGTACATACAAATATAAAAATATACATTTTGCGTACATACAAATATAAAAATATACATTATGCGTACATACAAATATAAAAATATACATTATGCGTACATACAAATATAAAAATATACATTTCGCGTACATACAAATATAAAAATATACATTATGCGTACATACAAATATAAAAATTATAAAAAAAGCCATGGTGGCCTAACACAAAGATAGCAAGTTCGAACCCAGACTGTACCAATGAGTTCTGAGTACAATGATTAGCCACACCACGAGCTTTACGGTGTAGGAAAACATCGAGAGGAAACCTGCATACGCTTAAGAAGAAATTCAAAGGCGAAGAAAATATATATATATATACAGTTAACTCTCCTTTTAACAATATTTTTTAGTTATTATATTTTTTTTTCTTTTTAGTAGTATGTAAGTAGTTACTAGTACCTATATATTAATGGTATCGTTATATTTATATACATGCACATCGTCGTGCTTATGTTACGGCGGTGGACTCGCAATCAGTCACACCGGCACCTAAAATATATCTCCGGCGGAAATTGGGTGTGTGGGTACTACCTATACACCTCTGCCTACCCCTTCCAAGATGGTCTCATTATGGGAAGGCGTGAGGATATATATTTATATTATTTTATTTGTTTTGCCATAATACCTAAACACTTAATGGGTGTATTAATCATATAGGTTAGAACGGATAGATATAGTAAAAAAAATATTCCATACATTTAATTGCTGCCTCTACCTATACACCTCTGCCTACCCCTTCGGGGACCCTTGTGGGAAGGCGTGAGGATATATTTAATTGCTGCAAATTACTTGTGTAAAATACAGACTATTCTTATTTATAGATACGGAACCATGATTAAATGAAAACATAAACATAGAATAAAAATACGACTCAGATTAATGTAATTTGTCATAAAGGTCGTTATTGTTTTTTTAAATAATAAATATGAAACGCCTACATGCGGTTTAGAACAGAGATCTAACCAAATCAGTTGATCTAGTATTAAAGATTGTAATCGTTTATGAACATAATTATAAAATATATTTATAGGCATGATGGAAAAAATCAGCTGGACGGAAAGGGTGACAAACGAAGACGTGCTGAAAAGAGTCAAAGAAACAAGAATTCTGCTGGAAACAGTCGAGAATAGAAGAGGAAAGTTGATAGGCCACCTTATACGACATGATAGCTTCTTTAGAAATATCTTAGAAATAAAGGTGGAGGGGAAGAGATGAAGAGGAAGACCAAGATTAACATACATGGGTCAGATCAAGGAAAAAATTTCTCTCATGACGTATGTCATGGAGGCAAGGAGGTTGCGCTGGACAGAAGCGAATGGAGGGGACTGCATCAGAGACGCCGACAAGAGCCCAGCTCTTAAATTTGTGATGATGATTTATAGGCATAGGAAGACCACGTTCCACCTACCTGGATCAAATCGAACGGACGCTCAAGGACGGGAACGTCAAGAGTACTCAAAACCGACAAGCATGTATGAAGAGGCTGATGAATGTGGACGAAGCGGAAGCGAAGCGAAGATTATATGTAAGTCTAGAGAGAAAAGAAGAAAGCTCGTGGTGTGACTTATCACTGTACTTAAGTTCAGATAAACTCATTGGTACAGTCAGGATTCGAACTTTTGATCTTTGTGTCGCAGGCAACTACTCGAACCACTCGGCCACCACGGCACTGAGGAATTCTAAATATAGTATACTAGTTGGTAACGAATTTAGCAGCAAACTTTTTAGGGGTGGTCGTGAAAATAGACACATATGTAATATCCCTAAGTAAGGAAAGGAGATAAAAGCTCTATATATATATTGTATATGAAAACAATTGAATAAAACAAAAGCACAAACAAACGGCGAAACTTCTTTTAAAGTTGGAAGGAAATGAGAAGGTATGTGAATAAAAGGTTCGCCCCCAAGGGAGCGAAGGAGGCGAATGAACGCAAGGAGCGGCCGTTACCGCGGCGTTAACGGCACTTTTCAAAGTACCTAATTACATACGATGAAAAATTATTACTCGCGGCGTGTAAGGGTAGGATTGCAACAAATTAATTGTATTAAATAATTGCTTGGAAGTAAATAAGATTGTAAAAGTAATAATAATATCCTCACGCCTTGCCACAAGGGTCCCTGAAGGGGTCGGCAGAGGTGTATAGGCAGTACACACACACCTACTTTCCGCCAGAGATACATTTTAGGTGCTAACGTGACAGATGGCGAGTCTGTCGCCGTTACTCAAGCGCGACTATACATACGCCTTTGAATTGCTTCTCAGATGTATTGTACAGTGATTAGTCACACCACGAGCTTTACGGTAAAGGAAAACATCGAGAGGAAGCCTGCATACGTCTGAGAACAAAATTCAAAGGCGTATGTATAGTCGTGCTTGAGTAACGGCGATGGGCTCGCTATCTGTCACGTTGGCACCTAATATACCTCTGGCGGAAAGTGGGTGTGTGGGTATTACCTATACACCTCTGCCTACCCCTTCGGGGACCCTTGTGGGAAGGCGTGAGGATATATTATATTATTATTATTATCACGCCAAGTCCCTAACGGGGTAGGCAGAGAGTATAGAGCGCCAGTTCTCTCTAGACTTACATACCTCTTTCGCTTCGTCCACATTCATCAGTCTCTTCATACATGCTCGTCGGTTTCGAGTACTCTTAACGTTCCCGTCCTTGAGAGTCCGATCTATTTGATCCAGGTAGTTGGAACGTGGCCTTTCTCTGCCTCTTCTTGCACACGCTTGTATATCTGTTTCGTCAATCTTTCTTCACACATCCTTTCTATGTGTCCAAACCAACGTAACATGTCTTTCTTCATCTTTACAATCACGCCCTCATTCACGCCAGTTGATTTGCGAATCTCTTCATTGCGGATTCGATCTAATATCGTTACGCCGCACATTTTTCGAAGAGATCGCATCTCGACTGCATTCAAGCTATTTTTATACTTCCTCTGACCCCGTTAGGGACTTGGCGTGATGATATGTATGTATGTATGTATTATTATTATGTATTGCAGCTTTCTCCTCGATGTTTTCCTTCATAGTAAAGCTCGTGGTACAGTCGGCTTATTTGCAAAAGTATTTGTGTACAAATCAGAAGAACTAGGTTTTACGTATATACGTAGAAAACAATGAAGAGTTTCACAAAGCAACTGACATGAACAATCATGAGATTGTGAGGATGAAGAAATACTAGTTCCGTTGGTTTGGAAGTATAGAAAGGATGAGTAAAGAAAGATTGACTCAACTAATAAACAATGCGAATGTGCGTGCAAGAAGAGGCAGAGGAAGACCACGTTCCAACTACCAAGGTGAAAACGACCGGAGATCAAAGATGGGAAAGTCAAGAGTCAAGAACTCGAGCATGTATGAATAAACTGACGAATATAGATGAATCGTGTGTGATGCAGAAGTAGTTTGTATGTCTAGAGAGCACTGGCACTCCGGTCTTGCCGTGATAATATAATAGAAAAAAAAATGGTTACAGAATAAACATTATTATTCCTTGTACTGCTTTATTACTGTATATTAGGTAAGTGATTTAGCTTTATTTTTCCACGTCGGTATCTAAATATATATCCCACGGCCATATAGCCGCCATCAAATTGCTTTGCCCTCGAACAGGGTGTAATTTTATCTATAAGTATATAGTATGGGTGTAAATGATGTCTGTACTTACGTAATTTTATAAGCAATAAATTTATTTCATTTGATATCTCCAACGATAGGCGAGTGTTACAACTCTGCCTACCCCTTAAGGGACAGCGTAAAGATATATAGATATAGGTATTTCTATATGCTGGTGACAAAAACGCAAAATTCAAATTCGGTACTACGCGTCAGTAATAGTCAAGTGTACACCTAATTACGAACTCAGTTCAATTGACATAAGGCTTAACATCGCTAGCAGGATGACCTGACATTAGGACGACGACATCACAGTTCCATATAGACAAACCTTGAAGACCAACTTTAATTAAGTAGATGTATGCAAGCAATTCTGGATCTTATGTGGTACATTCACTGACAGCTTTACTGTTCGGTTTGCTCATGAAAGAACCAATCAATTTATGCGCCACACGAAACCCTTATCGAAATGCATATTTCAACGAATCAATACTCATAATACACAAGCATGTATCTCCGTGTGTGTACTAAGAAATTGAATTTCTAAGTGAACCTTTACATATATATCAGTATAGCCACTAGCGTGGGTAAAATTTTTATATACAATTCAGAAACTACAAGGAAAAGGTTTTGGTCCTTCGAGCTGTTTTAAACTATTAAGCTCGAAGGACTATCGATCGAATATCGATAAGATTTGGTGTACTGTATATACCAGAACTCAGTCCCGATTACGGATATATACATATGTATATATATCCGTAATATACCATTTTATATTTATAGATAAAAAAATAAATAATAATAATAATATCCTCACGCCTTCCCACAAGGGTCCCCGAAGGAGTAGGCAGAGGTGTATAGGCAATAAACACCCAACCACCCACTTTCCGCCAGAGGTATATTAGGTGCCAACGTGACAGATGGCGAGTCCATCGCCGTTACTCCAGCACGACTATACACACGCCTTTGAATTGTTTCTCAGATATATGCAGGTTTCCTCTCGATGTTTTCCTTCACCGAAAAGCACGTGGTGTGACTAATCACTGTACTTAAGTTCAGTCAGAATTCGAATTTGTGTCGCAGGCAACAACTCGAACTACTCGGCCACCACGGCTTCACATTCTACATTTTTCTTCTGGTGAAGATATATTGTTCTAGCGTGACGTTGTAGCGTAATCCGTATGTGAGTATATTCAGAGCATGTTATCCATACGATAAACTGCAGTGAGATGTTGGCGACCAAGAATACAAGACACTTCAAAGCGCCCGAGTCACCATTAGCATATTAAATGGTAAGAAGGCTTGCGAGCTAGCTTACTACGGGGTTCTTTTACACAGCAGTAAAATACTAGATAGTTTTTTCAAAGGCATGTTTTATTTTTTGCACTTAACTTTTTCCTTACAATGAAATGTACAAATTTATGAGATAAGGAAACGTTGTGGTCTGAAAGAAGATGTAGTGACAAAAATTGAGAAAGGTATGCTGAGATGGTTTGGCCATGTCGAGAGAATTAATGAAGAACGATTGACGAAAAAAGTGTATAAGGCGAGTGTGAATGAAAGTGTTGGAAGGGGTAGACCTAGGCGGACCTTTCTAGACCAAATTAGGGACGTCTTGAAAAAAGGTCAGGTCAAGAGTACCCTAGACCGAAGAGCATGTATGAAGAGAATAATGAAAGTGGACGAAGCGAAAGAAGTATGTAAGGATCGTAGCAAGTGGAAAGAAGTGGTCTCTGCCTACCCCTACGGGAAAGAGGCATAATTATATGTATGTATGTATGTTTAATTTATGTGCTAGATGCAACTAACCGTGAGTTGCATAATGTGATGTATAAATGAGGTATGTATTTATAAATATTGGCATGCGAATGTTTCCGTTGGCAGATGTTTATGTATTATGGATATTTCCTAAGTAACTAAAACTACAATTCCATATTTAAAAGAACAATAGGAAGGCCACGAGGAAGACCACGTTCCAAACACCTAGATCAAATCGATCGGAAGGACGGGAACGTCAAGAGTACTCGAAAACGACGAGTATGTATTAAGTGACTGATGAATGTTATTTATTTTTATTTATTTATTTATTTACACACACCTTAACATCCTTACAGTAGGTATACCAATATGATGTTAAAAGAAAATTATAATAATAATAATAATAACATTAATAAACTAATTTACAATATAACAAAATACACTTTAAAAACTTATATATTATGTGTGGAATGTTTACGAAGCGAAAGCGGTATGTAAGTCTAGAGAGAACTGGCGCTCTATACTCTCGTTAGGGACTCGGCGTGATGATATGTTTGTATGTATGTATGTAATATAGAATACTGAAATAGATATCACCTTCAGACGTACATATAAAAGGTTCTAAAAGTTTTTGCTCGTACTTATACATAAATAGATTTAAGGGTTTCTGACGTAGGTAGCAATGTTATTTCAAAGCTTATAATGACTTATTTCGTATAGTTTAATATTCACCACATTTATTTTAAATAGCTGTTCCCGCGACTTCGTCCGCGTGGAATTTAAGAAATAAAATATTGTTAAGTTTCTAAAATAAAAGTAGCCTAAGTTACTCCTTTTTACATCAGCTATCTGCCAGTGAAAGTCCCGTCAAAATCGGGTCAGCCGTTTCAGAGATTAGCCGGAACAAACAAACAGACAGACAGAGGGACAGACAGACGGACAAAAATTGTAAAAAAAATATATTTTGGTATATGTACCGTGTATACATCCATATGCAGTTAGTAAAAAGAAGTTTAGAGAGGTAGGGCATAACGGGTTTCCCGTTCGAATTCGGAGCTGCCCGACTGGGGCAGGACCTCCACCTTACAGAAGTCCGTAGCCAAATAACACAATTTTTGTGTTGTGTTCCTACGCGGTGAATAAGGTTTCCAGTAATGAGCTCCTTGGGGAGGGGGAGGATTGTTACATTGTGTTGGTAGCAGAGGGATTAAACCCATTATGCTGCCAACACACTATAACTGTCCGAACACAGAGTGGCAACGCGTAAGTGATACTTCGGTATCGTGAGCGTAAATAGGCTACGGTAACCGTTTCCCATCAGGTGGACCGTATGCTTGTTTGCCACTCTTGTTTTAAAAAAAAAAAAAAAAAAAAAAAAAGGTTTAGTAAAACAGACACCTCAATTTTATTATATGTATAGATGTGGTGAATATTACACTAACTGTGGTGAATATAATTCTCCGTATGCATAATAAATATACCTCTGGCGAAATATGGGTGTGTGGGTAATACGCATCTCGACCTACCCCTTCCGTAACCCACATGGGAAGGTGGTGTCACTAATATTAAATACTAGCGGACCGTCGCGGCTTCCCACGGGTGGACATGAGTTTTTTTACCAAGAAAATATTGCCTATGTCACTCACGGTGAATGTAGCTTTCCAATGGTGTAAGAATTTTTCAAATCGGTCCAGTAGTTTCGGAGCCTATTCAATACAAACGAACACAAAAAAAGTGTGTGTCAGCTCCGACGCACGACTGGAGTTTACTCCTTACGAACGATTATAAAATAAATAGGGCGCCTTATATATGAAAATCGATTCTTAAGGAGTAAACTCCTATAAAATAAAATTTAATTCAAATCAAATCAAGGCCCAGGTGGGCACTTATAAAACGTCGAAAAAGAAGCACGGAGAGAAGCAATTAAATAACACTTCCCGATGATAGGAAATGCCACTATTATATTTTGTCCGGCTAGCATTCCTTCACTCAAGAATGGAGCAATACGGTATATCTGCACTTGTTTTTCAAACTTATTGAAAGCGGATTGTACAACTGTCACACTCAAGCGGCGGCGGCGTACTGAGCGCGGTTGGTCACACACCAAATTAGAAAGTTGCGCACCATAGGTGCATGCGCACCAAAAACGTAACGAGGTCATTCATCAGTAGATTTTGCCTCTCATATTTTTCTCATACCGGGCGCCTTATATATGAAAATCGATTCTTAAGGAGTAAACTCCAAAAAAAACAATCAAATATTTCCTCTTTATTTTTTTTTATTTATTTATATCCTCACGCCTTCCACAAGGGTCCCCGAAGGGGTAGGCAGAGGTGTATACTGTATAGGTAATACCCACACACCCACTTTATAATAATATATAATTAATAATAATAAAAAAAATATATCTTATAACTATTAGTATAGACAACTAAAAAGTACCCTTCTTTGCAATGCTTAACGCCATGCTAAGCTTGCTCCGTGTATACAAGCAACTTCGTAATTCTAGACACCCTAGTGCTTGTTAAGTTTGTACCTATCTCACTTTACCGTCTTTGGTTTGAATTCCAATTTTCTGGTGAAACAACCAAACCAGATTACATCACTGTATTGAGTTTGTACAGACATTTCTGTTAGATATCTAAAATAGCTTGTCAGTTATATATATATACTAGTGGTCCCGCCCAGCTTCGCTTGGGTGAAAAAAGTAAATGCCCTAAAACACGATCACAGCGCCACCTATCGGGTCCAATTGTGAATCTAAACCATTCTCAAATCCATCTGAAGACACACAAAAAATTTCATCAAAATCGGTCCAGTCGTTTAGGAGGAGTTCAGTCACATACACACGCACACAAGAAATATATATATTAAGACTAGTTGTCCCGCCCAGCTTCGCTCGGGTGGAAAAAAAAAGATGGTGGTGCCACCTATCGGGTCCAATTGTGAATCTAAGCCATTCCCAGATCCCCTTGAACACACACAAAAAAATTCATCAAAATCGGTCCAGTCGTTTGAGAGGAGTTCAGTGACATACACACTCACAGAAGAATTATATACCTATATAAAGATATCCTCCCGCCTTCCCGCCAGGGTCTCCGAAGGGGTAGGCATATATAGTCCTGCTTTAGTAACGAATAGGTAGGCATATATAGTCGAACTTTCGTCGACTTAGAGAAGGCATTTGATAGAGTCGTACGAAAGGAATTCTGGGACGTGTTGCCTGGATATGGAGTGAGCAGTTCCCTACTGCATGCCGTGAAATCACTCTATAGTGATAGCGAGGCGTGCGTTAGGGTTAACGGTGAGATGTCACCCTGGTTTGATGTGAAGTCGGGGGTCAAACAAGGGTGTATCATGTCTGCCTGGCTGTTCATTATACATCTAGATAACTGTCTGAGAGCACTAAGAACGAACGGATGTGGAGTGAAAATGGGAAACTTAGTGGTCAACTGCCTGCTATACGCCGATGACGCAGTTTTACTGGCGTCATCAGAGGGCGAACTGCATTCACTAGTTACCATAATGAAAGAAGAATGTGAAAAGAAGGGGCTGCGCCTAAACGCTGGCAAGACTAAGGTTCTGGTATTCGAAAGAGATGAACAAGTGACCGAGTGTGCAATATCGGTAAATGGGCAAATTCTAGAGCAAGTGAATGAATTTGTATATCTTGGAAGCATGTTCACACGAGATGGAAAGTATGAAAAAGATATTGAAAGAAGGATAACTGCCGGAAATAAGGTGAATGGAGCCATGTCGGCGTTGATGGGCAGTAAAAGTCTGAGCAAGAATGCTCGAGTTGCTGTCCACAACGCGATATTGGTACCTACCTTATTGTATGGCAGCGAATCCTGGGTATGTCAGAGGAAGTATGAAAATAGCTTGAATGCAGTCGAGATGCGATCTCTTCGAAAAATGTGCGGCGTAACGATATTAGATCGAATCCGCAATGAAGAGATTCGCAAATCAACTGGCGTGAATGAGGGCGTGATTGTAAAGATGAAGAAAGGCATGTTACGTTGGTTTGGACACATAGAAAGGATGAGTGAAGAAAGATTGACGAAACAGATATACAAAGCAAAAGTGTGTGCAAGAAGAGGCAGAGGAAGGCCACGTTCCAACTACCTGGATCAAATAGATCGGACTCTCAAGGACGGGAACGTTAAGAGTACTCGAAACCGAAGAGCATGTATGAAGAGACTGATGAATGTGGACGAAGCGAAAGAGGTATGTAAGTCTAGAGAGAACTGGCGCTCTATACTCTCTGCCTACCCCGTTAGGGACATGGCGTGATGACATGTATGTATGTATGTATGTAGTAACGACGATGGACTCGCCATCTGTCACGTTGGCAAAAGTAGGTGTGTGGGTACAACCTATACACCTCTGTCTAGCCGTTCGGGGACCCTTGGAGGAAGGCGTGAGGATATTTATTACTATACAATAATAATAAATAGTTGCATTGCCGTCCCTTTACAGAGTGATAGATATTTTAATGTTATTAGTCTATCTACTGTATAATTTACAATGTTCAAAAATGCAATAAATATGATTATGAAGATGTGGCTAGGAACGTATGTAGTAACTGCTACTTTGTAAAAGGAAAAGTGAACGAAAATCTGTTAACACAAAAACGCTTAAAAAATGATCAACTGACGCGGATTGTAGCGCTTTTATTCACGTCACTGCAGACCAACAAAGGCGGTATTTTTATTCCACAATTTTAGCGCCAAATGTTGTGTAATAATTTGTCATTACTTTAGATGTCACCCTGTAGATAAGGCCTGAAAAAACTTTGCTTCCCCATAACGTGGCTTGCCCAAATTGTATTTTATCACACCAAATTTATGGCTCATTTTCGTTTGTGATTTAATTAAGTTGCTTCGTTTGCGTGACTGTGTCGCGTTCTCGCCTATTGTTGACGTTCCTTTGATATATCTTTCTTGACATTTTTGGTTGCATTGCTGTGTTTGTTTGCTTATGTTTGCTTCGCAGGCGCTTTAAGCCGGTAATGTAACGTGATCATATAATAAAGTGCCGTGATAGCTTTACGCCATTAGTGGAATTTTACGACTCTGTCCACACTATTATCTGCTTGACTAATTGATTACAAATGAGACATTTTTCTTAGCGTGTCGAGTGGTTTTCATTGCGATAACTTGAGCACTGTTAAATGACCTCGAATAAAGTTATAACGAAAGACAAAAATATTTAGTTAAAAAAAAGTTTAAAATACAATTGCAAATTTAAGGAGGAAATATTACTCTCTATATATACTCTTAATAATTAATGTGTCTAGCCACATTAATAAATTACCTACCTAAGTATTGCTATACTTAAAAAAATGCTACCATCAAAGCGAAGGAGGTCTGAAAGTCTAGAGAGCTGGCGCTCTACACTTTCCAAATACCTCGTGAGGGAGCGACTCGGTGACCTGATATTATGATATACAAGTAAACGAATATTTGCAGATTCGAATCCCGCTGTACCATTGAATATTTCTCAACTTAAGTATAGTTATTAGTCATACCACTTTTAGAGCTTTACGATGTAAGAAAAGATCAACAGGAAACTTGCATACGTTTGAGAAGAAATTCAGAGACGTGTATAATCGTGCTTGAGTAACAGCGATGGACTCTTCATCTGTCACGTTAAAAAATATCTACCGAAGGGCTGTGTACATACTACCTACACACTTCTGCCCACCCCTTTGTGGGACCCTTGTGGGCATATTTGAAGTGCGAAGATATTTGAAGCCACAAATGTACCGAGTAAAGCCAGGCTGATTTGCTAGTCCTTTAAATAAATACCAATCTATCTCTTTACACGTTGTCCCTTAATGTCTTCTGTATTTACCATGTACAAATTAGATATTCTCAAAACCTCGGCAACGGATTGGCAACAGAAGGTGAACAGGAATTTTGAACAATGGCCATCAATTACAAAACGTATTGCCGATGACACGTGTCGAGTACATGGGGGGATGTACGGTGACTACACTGTGGGGAGAGACTTTTTTATATGTAAGGAGGAGTTATTATATATTCTTTTGAAGCAAAAAACAATGTATATATCCTCACGCCTACCCACAAGGGTCCCCGAAGGGGTAGGCAGAGGTGTATAGGTAATACCCACACACCCACTTTCCTTTACGTGCTTCGCACGGGTGGACATTAATTCTTAAAACATTTTGCCATATTTTTTTTTCTTTAAATTAAAATAGCCTATATTAATCAGTGATAATGTAGCATTCAAATGGTGAAAGAATTTTCAAAATCGGTCTAGTAGTTTTTGACCCAATTCCTTACAAACATACTTACATACACATATTTCCTCTTTATAAAATTAGTATAGAATACTAACTAACTACTTACTAACCTAAAACAGAGAATCAATAATTAAATGTCCATGCTTTACAATTCATATTACTATTTTACATTGTACAAACATTTATAATCTAACGAAAAAAACATTAAGTTTAATATATGAACTGACACATACTCAAATATGTCATGTCAGTGTCAAAGTAAGCACAAAGGTTTCATATGTTTCTATCCTTAAAGTCTTTATTTTATGTTGGTCAAGGATTTTGTTGCTGTCTACATATCTACGGATCAAATGACGTTTAGATATTGAGGCTTGGGTCGGACTTCTTTCGTCCATTAAACGAACGAACTAAAAGGGTACCAAAAAAACTTTTCTATAACCGAATTTTTATTTTCTATTACTTCTACATACACAAACACGTTTTCTCCGACTACTGCTAATTTAAATTGGAGCTCTGTACCTACATCTCTTTTGGGGATGATTGTTAATGTCTGCGATATAGTTTAGAACTGCTGCAGGAATTATTGCATGTATTGTGGATTTTTAATATTACTTTATGTGTATTTTATAAATAAATCATAGAATAAATCAATATTTATTTATTAAATAAATCCTACCTGGATCAAATCGATCGGACTCTCAAGGACGGGAACGTTGAGAGTACTCGAAACCGACGAGCATGTATGAAGAGACTGATGAATGTGGATGAAGCGAAAGAGGTATGTAAGTCTAGAGAGACTGGCGCTCTATACTCTCTGCCTACCCCGTTAGGGACTTGGCGTGATGATAAGTAGTAGTAGTAAATCCTAGAAGGAATCCTAAGAAGTTGGCTTGGATATATATAAAGGATAAGTGAAGAAAGAGGAAAGAAGAAAGTAAGTTGGCAAAACAGATATACAATGCGAAAGTGTCACAGATAAACAATGAGATCAAATAAATAGGACACTCAAGGATGGGAACGTCAAGAGTTATCGAAACCGGCGAGCATGTATGAATAGACTGATGAATGTGGATGAAGTGAAGGACGTATGTAAGTCCAAAAAGAATTGGCGACCTACTCTCCCTATGCACTCCGTAATATATATATATATATATATATATATATATATCACGCCTCACGCCTTCCCACAAGGGTCCCCGAAGGGGTAGGCAGAGGTGTATAGGTAATACCCACACACCCACTTTCCGCCAGAGGTATATTAGTTGCCAACGTGACAGATGGCGAGTCCATCGCCGTTACTCAAGCACAGTCGTGCTTGAGATACATACGCCTTTGAATTTCTTCTCAGACGTATGCAGGTTTCCTCTCGATGTTTTCCTTCACCGTAAAGCTCGTGGTGTGACTAATCACTGTACTTAAGTTCAGAAAAACTCATTGGTACAGTCGGGATTCCAACTTGCGACCTTTGCGTCGCAGGCAACTGCTCGAACCACTCGGCCACCACGGCTATTATGATGATAATTATTTATGTATGTATATTATAAATACAAAATTTAGCACGTAGTTAGATTAGCACATATATAATAAGTTTTAATCTTGAAAAATTAATCCAGATTAGCAAATCTACCCACATTTTAAGTAGCTAAAAGCGCAAGGGCACAGCTAATAAATAAAAAAATACTCCGAACCAAAGAGGTCGAGTACCGTAGATATCTGACTAAATCAAGTACAACAATCCTAGTTTCAGGGTTCAAACCTGATGGTCTGTATTGATGATATAAGCTTAAATACCACTGTACTTAATCACTGTGCATCACATTACTAACTCAATGGTGATGAGAATAGAATTAAAAGGATACTTCACAACCTGTTACAAAGGCACTGAAAAGGTAGGCAGAGGTGTACCAGCAACCTTTGTATGTGTGCCAACGTGACAGATTCGTTGCCGTCGTCGTTTCTTGAGCATGACTGAACGTAATTTGTTCCCTGCTTTTTAGGTCTTCAGGTCACCACCTGGCGGTGGGAAACTAAAAAAAAAACTAATGAACGAAAAAATTCAGCTTAGCAGTGTGGACACCGTATTTTCTTTTCACATACCGAGATCCATTCAAGTTACGCCACAAAAGGATCGAATAATGTAAGTTGAATTAATCCATGGCCACCCTAACATACACCTACGTATTGTAAGTATTCGTATTGTCAATTCAAGTCGATATCTCGATTAATTAATCGAAGTTTATCCGCTAGCGATATTTCGCTACGCAATACGTCCAATTATAGAAATGAATTGATTGAAGATTGAACGGAGCGAATAGAGGTGGTTCACTATATAGAGTTACCTACCGGCTCCATAATGTTACTCGTATTAGGAAATTATTATCTATTTCTTTGTCACGTTTAAGACACGTAGGGCATAACGGGTTTCCCGTTCGAATTCGGAGCTGCCCGACTGGGGCAGGACCTCCACCTTATAGAAATCCGTAGCCAAATAACACAATTTTTTGTGTTGTGTTCCTACGCGGTGAATAAGGTTTCCAGTAATGAGCTCCTTGAGGAGGGGGGAGGATTGTTACATTGTGTTGGAAGCAGAGGGATTAAACCCATTATGCTGCCAACACACTATAATTCTCCGAACACAGAGTGGCAACACGCAAGTGATACTTCGGTATCGTGAGCGTAAATAGGCTGCGGTAACCGTTTCCCATCAGATGGGCCGTAAGATTGTTTGCCACTCTTGTTGTATAAAAAAAAAAAAAAAAACGTTGGCACCTAATATATCTCTAGCGGAAAGTAGGTGTGTGCGTATTACCTATACACCTCTGCCTACCCCTTCGGGGACCCTTATGGGAAGGCGTGAGGATATTTGTATATCTATAGTGAAAATAGATCGGCAACGCGCGGAGGATACCCCAGGTGTTGCAAACGTCCATAGGCGGCGGTAACCGCTTACCATCAGGCGGACTATCAGCTTGTTTGACTTTGTGATATAGAAAGCAAATGCGATATATAATTGCACAAATAAATATTCACACTAAGGGGAATTGAGCCCACGTTAAAGTTTTACAGTCGGGAGCCCTGACCACTACACCAGACGCCTGAAATTTTATATACATATTTATTTGTATATTTGCACGCTTATACACCTACACGCTTTTATATATACATCCTATACACTTTTGCCTACCCCTTCACACAGTCCCCATAGGCAAAGGTGTTTAGGTTCCAACGTCCAGACTCCAAGTCCAAGGCCAGGTCCAACTCAGCAACGGCTCTGAATTTAAAAGTAAAAAAATTTTACGTTCTTCCCAGATTTAACGCGTAATAAAATGGATTTCCGCAAAGAACTTCAATAGATTTATAAAAACACAGGTGTAACACTCACTGTTGTTGCATTAAAGATTCTAAGTATTGATATCAAAAAGGCCATTTTATCCTACATGCTACAGTGAAGGAACCAAACCTCAATGGTATCCATAACACGGAAACGTTTATCAACAACAACACAATATGATGTAAAGTTGACGTTCTCTCACTATTGTGTAAGCACAATCGTCGTTTCTCTAGCGTTTTGAATTGAAAATTAGTCGCATTATCTCAGAATAGATGCTTCCGTGTGATTTAGAGATGAATGCGTGTAGTCTTATCCATATTAATTTGTAAGTGTGTAGCTAACCAATATAAGGCGATAGAAATCCTAATATGGATTTTCTGCTCTTAGAAACGACTGCGGAAACGGTTCCACGAATGGGTAGGGCATAAGTTTATCAACGATCTCTTTTTGTTTTTCAAACGTAGGTAGATTTCCTCTGAATGTTTTCTTTCACCGTAAAGCTGGTCGTGTAATTAAACACTGTACTAAAATTCAGAAATAAGATTTGGTACCAGCGACTTGCAATTAAATACTTGATCGTTTTTACGTGTTCAACAGTTGTATATATATCCTCACGCCTTCCCCCAAAGATCCCAGAAGGGGTAGCAGAGGTGTATAGGTAGTAACCACACACTCATTTTCCGCCAGAGGTATATTTTAGTTGCAAACGTGACAGATGGCGAGTTCATCGCCGTTATTCAAGCACAACTATACACACGCCTTTGAATTGCTTCTCAGACGTATGCAGGCTTCCTCTCAATGTTTTCCTTCACCAGAAAGCTCGTGGTGTGTCTAACGACTGTACTTAATTTCAGAAAACTCATTGGTACAGTCGAGATTCGAACTTACGATCTTTGTCGCTGGCAACTACTCGAACCAGTGTGCTAATTCGGCACAAAAATAACCTAAACGAAAAAGTTCGTAAGTTCGCATAAATATCCTTGTGCTGGGTGGGAAATGATTAATCATAGCGTCAACCCTTTGTTGAATTCACGTATTTATTAGAGCAGGGAAGGTGGTCGCTCTGTAATTGCTACTGGTCATTCTGACACGAGCGCTAAAGGGTTAATTTAACGGTCGGTGCACCGGTACAAAGTTGCCGTATCAAACAAAATGCGCCGCCATATTGGCCGCCATGTTGGTGTTATGGTACATTACAAAGAGTATTTATTTTAAAATGCGTTTGGACTTTAATATTTATCCGTAATGTTTCGTTAGCTACCTACTGGTAGCAAATGTATATACATATTTCTGAAAGGAATGGCGCTTCATAATATTTTTGGAGGCAAGAAAATATTTCCAAATATATTATGTACTAGCTGTCCCGCCCAGCTTCGCTCGGGTGAAAAAGTTAAATTGCCCGTAACACGATCGCAGCGCCACCTATTGGGTCCAATTGTAAATCTAAACCATTCTCGAATCTAGCTTAAGACACACAGAAACACACAGAAAGCTTCGCCCGGGTAAAAAGGTAAAATTCTTGAAACTCGATCGCAGCGCCATCGGGTCCAATTTAATATAGCCTATGTTACTCGGGGATAATGTAGCTTTCCAAAGGTGAAAGAATTTTTGAAATCGGTCCAGTAGTTTCGGAGCCTATTCATTACAAACAAACAAACAAACAAATCTTTCCTCTTTATAATATTAGTATAGACAAGGAAATAATAAACTTTTTGTTCGTTAGTTGATAAGGAAAATCAAAATATTAAATTATGGAGTAAAACATTATATGAAAGTATTGTATTGTATTACACAAGTTTTTATGCGTTTCAGCCAAGACGCAAATAAGGCAGACAGAGGAGCTAGAACATCAAAATGAATGGAGTAAACAATAGCGCGATCTAATTCTGTAAAGCGACATCTAGTGTCAAAAACCATAGACTAAAGTTGAGAACACTTGTTTTTTAATAAACTAAAAAGTCTTTTCAGCCTAAAACAAAATACCGGTATTTTAATAAACACACAAATTTTAATATACAATTTAGGAGTACCTCCTTGAATACAAAATTGAATTATGTTTCGAGTCTCTCAGACGCAGCATCAAGGAAATAATAATGGGTATATTTTACATAAATTGTTGGTGACGCCTGCCAGTCCAATCTCGATGTAAATATAGAATTTATAACAAAACAATTTTACATTTACATTGTACAACGCGAAAGACGTCACAAATTATTTTAAATTTATTTAATACATACATAATTAACAGTTAGAAACATATAGAAAAGAGGAATAGAGAAAGATTGACGAAACAGATATACAAAGCGAAAGTGTGCAAAAGAAGAGGCAGAGGAAGACCACATTCCAACTACCCAGATCAAATCTATCGGACACTCAAAAACGGGAACGTCAAGAGTACTCGAAACCGGCGGTCATGTATGAAAAGACTGATGAATGTGGACGAAGCGAAAGAGGTAAGGAAGTCTAGAGAGAACTGGCACTCTATTCTCTCTGCCGACCCCGTTAGGGACCCGTGACTTAAAGACTTTCACTTCATCCACATGCATCAGCCTCTGCTTGCATGTACTGCAACAGACAGTTTACGCGTATTGTTAGCGGCTTTGAAGTATAGAATACGCATGGGAAGCAGTGGAAAAACCTGTTTACACGTTCGTATAATAAAAACGCCACAAATCAGGTGTGAAGTTGGAATAATAAATAAATCGCTTTCTTTCCGTGAAGTAGGCGAGGACAGTCGCCCTGGTTTCTCTACACTCACGCAACTAGTGAGTGAAAAGGTAATTAGTTGCATATGTTACAAGTTAGCCATACAGCGCGGCTTCTTTTCGGCTTCTTCCCAACAAGGGTCCCGAAGTAAAAGTACTACCCACCCAACCACTTTCCGCCAGATAGTTCAAGTGCCAACGTAATAGATAGCGAGCCCATCGCTGTTACTCAAGCACGACTATACATACTCCATATTGAATTTTTTCTCAGACGTATGCAGGTTTCCTCTTGATGTTTGCCTTCACCGTAAAGCTCGTGGTGTAACTAATCACTGCACTTAGGTTCAGAAAAACTAATTGTTACTCGAAACACTCGGCCATGGTGGCTCTAATAAATTTAATACATTTTAAAATATGTATCTGTAAAGAAATATATGTAAAAAACACAGAAGCCCACCAATTTCGGGACCCGGGTCAAAGATATGAATAGCTAGGCGCCCAGAAAGTAACCTTTTCACCATACGACGAGCACAGCTTTTGATCCTTGATCCAACTTGTTTCTTCACCCAGCAATTATAACCATAGAAAATGTATCAAGAATGTAAGAACCTGGTAGCTCTAATTAAAGAACAAATTGGTCTATTAATTCAGTTAACGCGACAACAAATCATTGTAGTATAAAACTGTGTTCACACTTTGTAGCTTGAAGAAAGTGCATTCATCATAATTAAAACTTATCCAGGTACTTAATTTTGTTCTAGCTATGTACCGCGACTTCACCCGCGCAAATTTTAATATAAAATATATGATTATGGAGTACCACTCCCGTGTGATGGGTTTTAGAGGAAATTTTTTTATTTTTCTTTTTTTATACAACAAGAGTGGCAAACAAGCATACGGCCCACCTGATGGGAGACGGTTACCGTAGCCTATTTACGCTCACGATACCGAAGTATCACTTGCGCGTTGCCACTCTGTGTTCGGAGAGTTATAGTGTGTTGGCAGCATAATGGGTTTAATCCCTCTGCTTCCAACACAATGTAACAATCCTCCCCCCTCCCCAAGGAGCTCATTACTGGAAACCTTATTCACCGCGTAGGAACACAACACAAAAAATTGTGTTATTTGGCTACGGACTTCTGTAAGGTGGAGGTCCTGCCCCAGTCGGGCAGCTCCGAATTCGAACGGGAAACCCGTTATGCCCTACCTCTCTCTCTCTACCTCAAAATGCAAAGAATGTTTTCAATCGAATTTGTATTTCCTGTTATTATCGCGTTCAAACAAACAAACAAACCCTACCTAACATGACTATGAGAAAGCCGTGGTGACCGAATGGTTTGAGTAGTCGCTTCCACCGCAAAGGAGGCAAGTTCAAAAGTAAGATGATACACGTGGTGGGGAAATCGGCATCGGTTTGAGGCGATATTCAATTCAATTCTACGACTATACGTACGATAGTCAAGCGAAACAACCATGAATTCACCATCTGTCACGTTGGCCCCTAAAACATTTGTCTAGCGAAAATAGGATTTGTAATAAGTCCATCCATGTGCAGATATACGTCTATGAATGTTTGTTCAGGCATATCCTAGTTCCGCACGGTATTTTCCTTCAACGTAAAGCTCGTGGTTTCACTTACAATTCCCTTGTTTGTTCCTCTTTTTAGGATGGCATCATCAATTGAATCAGTACGTAGTCAACCTCAGTTTCTTCAATTAAGCACATGCATCACTCATACATATGTAGTAGGTAATAATATAATAATATATAATATATAATAATATATCCTCACGCCTTCCCACAAGGGTCCCCGAAGGGGTAGGCAGAGGTGTATAGGTAATACCCACACAACCACTTTCCGCCAGAGGTATATTAGGTGCCAACGTGACAGATGGCGAGTCCATCGCCGTTACTCCAGCACGACTATACATACGCCTTTGAATTTCTTCTCAGACGTATGCAGGTTTCCTCTCGATGTTTTCCTTCACCGTTAAGCTCGTGGTGTGACTAATCACTGTACTTAAGTTCAGAAAAACTCATTGGTACAGTCGGGATTCGAACTTGCGACCTTTGCGTCGCAGGCAACTGCTCGAACCACTCGGTCACCACGGCTTGTAGTAGTATATGCTATGTAGTAGGTACATATATATATATATCTTCACGTCGAAACCCTCACGAGATAGGTAGAGAGTAGTGCGCTAGTTCTCTCAAAAATTTCAAACCTCTTTCGCTTCGTCCAAATTCATCACAGAGGTGTATATATAGTATCCACACAGCCACTTCCCGCCATATATATATTTAAGGTGCCAACGTGACAGTTGGAAAGTCCATCGCCGTTACTCAAGCACGACTATACATACGCCTTTGACGTAAACGGGTTTCCTGTCGATGTTTTCCTTCATCGTAAATCTCGAGGAGTGACTAATGTATGTACGTGAGTACAGAAAAACACATTGGTGCAGTCGGGATTCGTACATGCGATCTTGGTGTCGCAGGCAACTACTCGAACCACTCGGCCACCACGGCTTACCACATTCATCAGACTCTTCATATTTGCTCGCTGGTTTCGAGTTCGCTTCCCGTTCCTTCAGCATCCGATTAATTTCATCTAGTTGGAACGTGGTGTTCCATTGCTTCTTCTATAACTCAATTCCAAACCAATATAACATGCCGTTCTGTATCGTTAAAGACACATCGCCGAATGCCACAATCACAAATATAGATACTATTTCATAGCTAGTAGATACAAGTAGCATTGAGGTTACTTAAGATTTCGGAGGTGTATTTCTGCTTTGGTAGCATAACCTTTGAAACTGAATACTAGCCGAATTCAAGCCCACTTTACACAAAGTTCTTGAAACTGCTGTGATTTATTGAGAAGCGGTTATGTTGAGAGCGAATAGCGATTTAAATATACCAAATTTGTATGTTGGTTATTGGTTAGCAAAAATTTTAGAAACAGATAAACATAGCGGAACCAGAGGCAGGGGAAGACCACGTTCCAACTACCTAGATCAAATCAATCGGACGCTCAAGGACGGGAACGTCAAGAGTACTCGAAACCAGTGAGCATGTATGAAGAGATTGATGAATGTGGACGAAGCGAAAGAGCGAAAAGCTCTACTGTTTACACCGCTAGGGACTCGGAGTGATGATAATTATGTATGTTAGGTACATACGACTTTGAATTTCGTCTCAAGGATACACATGCTTCGTCTCAATGTTTTCCAACACCTTAAAGCTCACGGGTGTAATTAATGGTACTTAAATTCAGAAAAACTCATTAGTACAGTAGGGATTCGAACTTGCAATTATTATGTTGCAGACGACAATGTATTTGAAAAAAGTACACTGAGTTTGAACATTTAGTGTCTAACAAGCGAGAAAATCGCTAACGCTGAAAAGTTAATAGTGGCACAAAAGACCCGAAATCGTCCCGGAACCGCATTGCTATTTGTCATGCGACATCTGGTCGGGAGCAGTTCACACCGGCGGAAAGCGACTCGAACTGGTTATAAGAAGTATGTTGAAGGTAAAATTGGCGAATACTTCGCTTTTACAAATAGTAACACTCGTGTTTTATTTCTATTCGGTATGTTATACCCATCAATATATCACAATTATTTATACCTATTATGTGATATACATTTATGTGATTTTTGAGTGAGTTTTTCTGAACTTAAGTACAGTGATTAGTCACACCACGAGCTTTACGGTGAAGGAAAACATCGAGAGGAAACCAGCATACGTCTAAGAAGCAATTCAAAGCCGTATTGCATAGTCGAGCTGAGTAACGACGATGGACTCGCCATCCATTTGGCACGCAAAATATTTCTCTGGCGGAAAGTGGATGTGTTACTATACTATTTAGACACCTTTGTCTACCCCTTCGAGGACCCTTGTGGGATAAGTTATACATTTATAGACTTGATCGTCAATAATTACATTATTACCCGAATTATTTCAAAATGTCACCACATGTATTTAAGCATTCGGATGTTTTGCCGGTACAAACAGAAAAGCGAAAGAGTGTGCAAGAAGAGGCAGAGGAAGACAATAGAAGTACCTAGGATCAATTCGGACACTCAAGGTCGTCACTCTAGCAGTACAAAGTAATATAATTATTGTATATATATCTCGCTTGCACTATAATGATAAGCGATAGTTCAATCCCTGGAGTATCACATCACCTTCCCACACAACCCCCGTGAGACCATTCAGTCAGTGTCACCATGTAAACACACGGGTGTTTATTCTGGACATATCTGCCACTGTTTTTAAAACTGTTATTTTTGGAGTTTACTCCTTAAGAATCGATTTTCATATATAAGGCGCCCGGTATGAGAAAAATATGAGAGGTAAAATCTACTGATGAATGACCTCGTTACGTTTTTGGTGCGCATGCACCTATGGTGCGCAACTTTCTAATTTGGTTGTGACCAACCGCGCTCAGTACGCCGCCGCCGCTTGTGTGTGACAGTTGTGCAATCCGCTTTCAATAAGTTTGAAAAACAAGTGCAGATATGCCGTATTGCTCCATTCTTGAGTGCAGGAATGCTAGCCGGACAAAAATCTAGCTAATAGTGGCATTTCCTATCATCGGGAAGTGTTATTTAATTAAATTTTATTTTATTACGTTAATTTTGTTTTATGTTCAAATTTTTTTTAATTGTACAATACAAAAATTAATCTTATGTAAGGGCAATAAGATCGAATTTTATCTGTAATAATAGTTAAAGAACTTTCTAAAAACTTGCATCAGTTTCGCGCTACTCAACCAGTGCGAGGGTCAATAAAGTAAATAGTCAATAAAGTATCGATATCGATAATCCGATTTTTACGATAGTTTTACTACTTATTTAACAACATTCCTAATGAAATATTTGTGCACATCTGAAATTGACTATTGTGAAAAGTTTAATGTAAAATATTTCGCCGATTAGTTATAATAAATGTATATAAAATGAATAAATATATATTTATATATGTATATTATTTTCATTAATTTGTTAATTTACCCTTTCATATGGTATTAATCTTATTTTCAGTTGGATAAACTCTTTTTGCGTATGTTTAGACAATCGTACTTAAGGTGTAAACTCCAGTCGTGCGTCGGAGCTGAAACACAAATTTTTTTTTTATACGTTCAGATGAAGAAATGAAATCACACATTAATCTTCGGATCAAAACTATTAAAAGTTTTAAAAAACTACTTTATACCGATTATTTAAATTATAAAAAAAATATTTAAATTTACATAAACGAAGCTAAAAATACCTCTGGGACCTTGTGGTCCTGAGGCTCACCATCCTTTTAAAGAGTCTCGCGTCGTCTAATCGTGACCTCTCGTGACAGGCGGGCTGGAACATATATCGCTTAGAGAATCAGCATTGCTATCCAGCGTGGCAATGCTGTTAGTCTTCTTGGCACGTTGCTTCGGGATATTGATTTGATTCAAATATTTTATCTGTAAGTAGTTAGTTATACAAATTGATATACAAAGAGAGGTAGGGCATAACGGGTTTCCGTTCGAATTTGGAGCTGCCCGACTGGGGCAGGACCTCCACCTTACAGAAGTCCGTAGCCAAATAACACAATTTTTGTGTTGTGTTCCTACGCGGTGAATAAGGTTTCCAGTAATGAGCTCCTTGGGGAGAGGGGAGGATTATATATTGTGTTGGCAGCAGAGCATTAGTCCCATTATGCTGCCAACCCAGTATAACTCTCCGAACACAGAGTGGCAACACGCAAGTGATACTTCAGATATAATAATAATATATAATATATAATAATAATAATATAATATATCCTCACGCCTTCCCACAAGGGTCCCCGAAGGGGTAGGCAGAGGTGTATAGGTAATACCCACACACCCACTTTCCGCCAGAGGTATATTAGGTGCCAACGTGACAGATGGCGAGTCCATCGCCGTTACTCAAGCACGACTATACATACATACGCCTTTGAATTTCTTCTCAGACGTATGCCGGGTTTCCTCTCGATGTTTTCCTTCACCGTAAAGCTCGTGGTGTGACTAATCACTGTACTTAAGTTTTAGAAAAACTCATTGTTACAGTCGGGATTCGAACTTGCGACCTTTGCGTCGCAGGCCACTGCTCGAACCACTCGGCCACCACGGCTCGATACTTCAGATTGTAAGCGTAAATAGGCTGCGGTAACCGTTTTCCGGGTGGATCGTATGTTTGTTTGCCACTTATGTTGTATAAAAAAAAAAACTTCCTATAATAAAAAAATATATATATATTTAAACAGAAAATCCAAGTCAAAATATTTATCCCTAAGCGGGAGTCAAACGCGACGTCAAGTTTCGCCGCAATTGTATTAAAAAAAATGCTGCGTTTGTGTGTGTTGTTGGAAACATGCTGCAGTCAACCTACTCGTTTGAATGACAATTGGGTCACGGCTCCAAATGTCACCATACCTTTACCTAATAATAAAGGATGGTGCTAGTATATATAAATTATTCAAATGATTTTATTCACAAAGCAAATTATTTGCAAAGGTCTCAGTAGACATTTTCTCATGCGTAAATTTGTACGAACGATAAAATAAGCAAACATTTGACTGTTAACTGTGAGGCTTACTTTTATTGGCGATAGATGTCGCTGGAGTAATTTTAGAACGCACATCTGCATTGGTTTCTTTAGTTTACGTGAACGGTCAATGAAAATGAACTCGCCATATTAAATCAAATCAAATCAAAATCTTTTTATTTCACATAGGCCTAGGTGGGCACTTATAAAACGTCGAAAAAGAAGCACGGTTCGGGTTGGTCGCATCCACAGAGAAGAACCGGCAAGAAACTTCATGGTTACTCTTTTCAAATCATATTCTGTCTTTTAGCACCTAAAATATATCTCTGGCTGATATTTGGCGTGTGGGTGTTAAATATACACCTCTGCGTACCCCTTCAGGGTCCCTTCTTGGAAGAAGTAATGATATATTATCTCTCTCCATTTAAATCAGCTCTCAAAATGTAGCCAAGTTAGCAAACAACGTGCTATTCTAACAAATGATCTGCCTAACGCACTTATATATCACCGCTGCAAACTGAATCTTATCATTCGCGTATTTCAGTTGAAAATCTCAATTTTAGATAATGTTGAGAATCATTGCGACCGATTTCAGCGCAGTTTAACTGAGAGGCTCGATTTAAATTTCAAATAACCAGTTATCCGAGGTTAGGAGTGAACGGAGGCATTACAGCCCCTCCCTCTCACCCCCTCTCATCCCATTTCATCCCTCTGTCGCCGTTATCTTGCTGAATACATTTTAATTACTGTTTCTGATTGTTTCCATATATATGGGATACATGTATCCCATATACATACATATATATATATATATATATATATATACCTACATAAATATCATATACATATTCATATTGATTATATTTTTAGACATTACAAGTATTAATTATTAGACGTAGCCGTGGTGGCCGAGTGGTTTGAGCAGTTGCCTGCGACGCAAAGGTCGCAAGTTCGAATCCCGACTGTACCAATGAGTTTTTCTGAACTTAAGTACAGTGATTAGTCACACCACGAGCTTTACGATGAAGGAAAACATCAAAAGGAAACCTGCATACGTCTGAGAAGAAATTCAAAGGCGTATGTATAGTCGTGCTTGAGTAACGGCGATGGACTCGCCATCTGTCACGTTGGCACCTAATATACCTCGGCGGAAAGTGGGTGTGTGGGTATTACCCATACACCTCTGCGTACCCCTTCTGGGACCCTTGTGGGAAGGCGTGAGGATATAATTATTAGACGACCGTCTGGCCTAGTGGTTAGAGCTCCTGACTGCGAAACTTGAGGTCGCGGGTTCGAATCCCGCTGAGGGCAGATATTTGTAAACACGAGTATTTGTACCTTAGTCTTGGATATCCTATGTATTTGTGTATATATCTATCTGTATGAGTAAATATATCGTTGTCTAGTTACCATAACACAAGCTTTGCTTAATTAAGGACTAGGCCAATTTGTGTGGAATTGTCCCAGGTATTTATTATTATTATTATTATATAGAACACACTACACACACCACATTATAGCATTAAAATATCGAATACACATGGTATTCGATATTTTAAATTACATGCAATTAATTACATGATGCAATTAATATACAACATTATTATACAACAAGCTAAATAAATAAATAAATATAATATATCCTCACGTCTTCCTACAAGGGTCCCCGAAGGGGTAGGCAGAGGTGTATAGGTAATACCCACACACCCACTTTCCGCCAGAGGTATATTAGGTTCAAACGTGACAGATGGCGAGTCCATCGCCGTTTCTCCAGCACGACTATACATACGCCTTTGAATTTCTTCTCAGACGTATGCAGGTTTCCTCTCGATGTTTTCCTTCACCGTAAAGCTCGTGGTGTGACTAATCACTGTACTTAAGTTTAGAAAAACTCATTGGTACAGTCGGGATTCGAACTTGCGACCTTTGGTTATACCCAGCCTGGCTGTTCGTGGAAGTTGAATGAATACATTTCATATGAAAATCACAGCCTGCATTTGTTTACTATGCCTCCGTTTGTTCAAGTGTATATCCGGCAATGTAAATATCCAGTATGTATGTTCGCGAAACGGCATAAATACTGCTAAGGGAATTTTAAACCATTTCGTTTCGTACACTCGGATATCAAAAGCTTTCCACTTTGAGCTAGTAATGTGATAAATGCCGGTGAAAACACCGTCAATCACGGGTTAGGCAGTGATAGTGCCAGTTCCCTCTAGAGGTAACTCAAGAGAGAAAGTGCCAAAGAATTTGCCAGTTCTCGTATTCTAGAGTATTCGTTCGATGTATTATTCTAGAGGTAACTCTCTTTGCCAACCCTATCTCACAGTAATGCTACTTTCACGTTTACAAAATAGTTTACAAAATCTTAATATAGACCGCAAGCAGGACTATACATACGCCTTTGGTTGTCTTTTCTAATCATATGCTTGTTTCCTCACGCCATTTGTTGATAGATGAGGAGTTGAGATAGATGCTCTTAAGTTCAGAAAAACTATAATAATAATAATATATCCTCACGCCTTCCCACAAGGGTCCCCGAAGGGGTAGGCAGAGGTGTATAGGTAATACCCACACACCCACTTGCCGCCAGAGGTATATTAGGTGCCAACACGACAGATGTCGAGTCCATTGCCGTTACTCATACATATATACATATCATCACGCCAAGTCCCTAACGGGGTAGGCAGAGAGTATAGAGCGCCAGTTCTCTCTAGACTTACATACCTCTTTCGCTTCATCCACATTCATCAGTCTCTTCATACATGCTGGTCGGTTTCGAGTACTCTTAACGTTCCCGTCCTTGAGAGTCCGATCGATTTGATCCAGGTAGTTGGAACGTGGCCTTCCTCAGCCTCTTCTTGCATACACTTTTGCTTTGTATAACTGTTTCGTCAATCTTTCTTCACTCATCCTTTCTATGTGTGCCGTTACTCAAGCACGACTAAATCAGAAAAACTAATTGGTCAGTATTCAAATTAGCAATTTTTGTGTTGCGGACTACTCGAACCACTGAGCCAGCACGGCTCTTATGCTAGGGTGAGAACTGTTAGCTGTGTAGTTTCTAATCTTATCTCGTATCGTCTGACGAAGCTTTTGCATGATAATGACAGAATGTCACGAAGGTAAGCTTTATTAAAAAATAATAACAATAATATATCCTCAGGCATTCCCACAAGCGTCCCCGTAGGAGTAGGCAGAGGTGCACACACACACCCACAGATTCATTATATAAATTATGCAATATAACCGCTGTTATGAATTCGTAATTTTAAACTTTTTTGCTGTTGAAATTCCCCACTTTTTTTCACCGGTCGTCGTTAAACGAACATAATTCATTTAAAAAGCTTGGTTCATATATTAAATATGTCTCAGTTTGGGCTTCACTTGAAAAATTTAAGCAGTTTCATTAAGTTTTAATGTCTTTTTGTATTGCATCAACTTTTTTCAGAGTCGTAACACGCGACTTATCAGTGATCCTACCTCATTTTACATCGCACTCGAAAACTTACCCTACACAATACAAAACCGGCATTACAGATATTAACAGCTGTATTTTTCATACGGGTAGGCAGCGGTTTTTACGCGCTTTTTATTAGCTTCACCTGTATGTTTGTATGTTCGTAACCGACTTCTTTGGGCGCGATTTTGACCCACTTTAAACGGCCAGATTTCGTTCAAACTTTGTAGATTTATCGAGGACCGATGACAATACACTAATTTGATAAAATTATTGTATGAATAACTAAAAAGTAGAAAATAAATAATAGTTAAAAAAAACTAAAACACACGCTTTTTATAGAAAACCGAACTAAAAAATAGAAAATAAATTTTAATAAATTTAAATTAAGAATAGTGTTAAACATTCAATAAATATAAATTAATAATAGTGTGAATAAAAAAAAATATTAAAAAAAAAGCGTGGGGTGCTTTTTAAGGTATTATCGAAATGATAATCACCCAACTCATATCTGTCAATAAAATATTTATAACTATTGACACCATGCACCCCACACTTTTACTCTCTGCCTACCCCGTTAGGGACTTGGCGTGATGATATGTATTTTTTTATAGACAAGGGTTTTTTACACATGACAAGTCACCTCGTCGCATTGTTTCTCAAGCACGACTATACATGCGTCTATTGATTTTCTCTGAACCCAGTTTCATCTCGATGTATTCCTGCTTAAAGCTCGGGTGTGAATAACTGTGCTTAAGTTCAGAAGCTCATTGGTATTCAAACTTGTAATCTTTGCGTTGAAAGTGCCTACTCAAAGCACTCGGCCAACACGGCACTTGCTAACATGATGGACGAATATATGGTAAACTCATTATCTTTTTACTCAGCGGTAATGCGTAAGCCATCGTACTCTTTATACGCCCCAGGGGAGTTATAAAACAACTGCAAGCTATAAAATGGTAGTTAAACAAAGTCCTTTGAATGTACCGACTAAACTGTCAGTAGGTATCTCATGTTCTCCAATGTGTAATACATACCCTCACGCCATCCCATAATGGTCCCCAAAGAGGTAGGCAGAGGTGTATAGGTGATACCCACACACCCACTTTCCGCCAGAGGTATATTAGGTGCCAACGTGACAGATGGCGAGTCCATGGCCGTTACTCAAGCCAGACTATACATACGCCTTTGAATTGCTTCTCAGACGTATGCAAGTTTCCTCTCGACGTTTTCCTTCACCTAAAAGCTCGTGGTGTGACTAATCACTGTACTTAAGTTCAGAAAAACTCATTGGTACTGTCGGGATTCGAACTTGCGATCTTTGTGTCACATGCAACTACTCGAACCACTCGGCCAACACGGCTGTCAAATTGTATTACATAAACTTATAATTCTAATAGACTGATGAATGTGGACGAAGCGAAAGAGGTATGTAAGTTTAGAGAGAACTGGCGCTCTATAATAATGCTAATTCTAATTTGTAACTTGTAATAAATGTGAAAGTTTGTGAGGATATTTCTGCCTCTCAAGCAAAAACTGCTGAACTAGATTGGATGAAATTTGTCATACATATAGATTACTAACTTGATTAAGCCATAGGATATGTTTTATTATAAAAAAAATAAACGTGGGGCACTCGGGGACTGCCGCGGTAAAGCTATTGCATAGCATTTTTTATCAACATATGCAATACACCTATATACTTTCTCACAAACAGCTGCTCACGTACTAGGCATGCCTTTTAAGTTCTGGCGTTTCCATATTTCCCGGCAATTTTGAATTTGGAACTGTTCTATATTCGAATGTGTTTAAATTTTGAAAGTGCTAGGTTATTTTCGTAACGGAATTTTTGGATTCGGTCTCCACGCTCAAGGCCCGCGATAGAAGCTATGCAATAGCTTAAAAACCGAAAATGTTACACAATTAATATAACGAGGCTCAAAGGAGCTTTATACATGAAAAAATAGGCTACGAGGTTCAATGTAAACTGAAAAATATCAAGTCTTTGATGTCATTGAAAAGCCTTGTGTTTCCTGTCTTTAGCACTCACAGGCAAAATTGTGTTTATGCTTGCAAAGCCTTTGAGCATTTTATCGCTAATGTGCACGTACTACCGCCCGTGACATTGCCCGTGCGAAGGAAAAGAGAATATTAATTCCTACCAACAAAATTATTACTCATGTCTAGATCACACATAGATAGACAATAATGATTAGCCACACCACGAGCTTTACGGTGACGCAAACATAGAGAGGAAACCTGCATGCGTCTGAGCAGCTATTCAAAGGCGTATGTATAGTTGTGCTTGATTTACGACGATGGACTCGCCATCTGTCACGTTATACCTGAAATATATCTCACGTTTACCCCGGAGAGTATGCATGCAGTTCTTCAAGAAGGGTGTCAAAAGATTAATGCGGGGTTGGCAGCGATTCCCCGCATTATTAAACAATTATTATTTGTTTGCCAATGTGGAATAGTTTTAGTATGGAATAATTAGTAACGGAAAGTTATAAAAAATACCAAATCCAAAAGCCTATTTATCAATTTTTTATTTTTGAACCTATTTATTATTTTTTTTTAAATATTAGTTCTTACCAACAAATTTATTAGACTTATATCTAGATGATACATAGATAGACAATAAAATGAAGTCACACCACACAAAAGCCTATTTATCAATTCAATTTATATTGTAAGCGGCACTACTTGCGATCGAAAAAGTGCAAAGTATTTTTTTTTTCAGTATATACCGGCTGTGGTCTAAGCAATCGAGTGACGCAAACGTCAAATCTGGATGTATGTCACGAGATGCTATTGACGCTGTGCACTCATGAAGTAACAATTAACTATACATATTCAAACGGTGAACAGCGGTGCCGGTTAGTATTTGTGAATGTTAATGTTTCCAGACTATAGGCGAGAGAAGAGTATGCATTCGTTACGAAACATTTTTTTTCTTTACTCATCGGCTACAAGTCACTTACACTATTTAGTGAATTCACAGTCTTTTTATCCTCACGCCTTCCCACAAGGGTCCCCGAAGGGGTAGGCAGAGGTGTATGGGTAATACCCACACACCCACTTTCCGCTAGAGGTATATTAGGTGCCAACGTGATAGATGGCGAGTCCATCGCCGTTACTCAAGCACGACTATACATACGCCTTTGAATTTCTTCTCAGACGTATGCAGGTTTCCTCACGATGTTTTCCTTCACCGTAAAGCTCGTGGTGTGACTAATCACTGTACTTAAGTTCAGAAAAACTCATTGGTACAGTCGGGATTCGAACTTGCGACCTTTGCGTCGCAGGCAACTGCTCGAAACACTCGGCCACCACGGCTCTCGGTCACGGTCTTTTTGCAGGAATAAAGCGCGCCCCGCGATTGGTACTTGGTGCTCCTCAAAGTCACTCATTCCTAATATAGTGTTTACTTAACCCAATAAATGAGCTATGTCGCCTAAGCCAATAAGTAAATAAGCAAAATGTACGGCATACCGGACAAACCTCAGTGGTTTTGGTGTACTTTGTTGTAATAATTGTTATATGTGTTTCATTAAAAAAAAACTAGTAAAATAGGCTGTGATGTCAATGACAGACTTAACTGAGATGACATCTAGGTGCCATCGTAGCTAGTCTTCCCAGTACACGAAAAGGTACGCAAAGATTTTATAACTCTCTCGTCGAAGATATATTTCAGTGCCAACGTGATAGAAACTAGATTTACTACTAGATGTACCTGTGATGTTTTCTTCCTTCCTAAAGCCTGTGCCAATAAATCACGGTATTTAATAAAAAGATATATATTTACAAATGTCGCTTCTAAGTATTTTGTGTTCATGTATGTCAACTAGAGGAACTTGTGCAACGTACGAATTCGTTATGAGCACATAATTACACGCGAACTTCGCTCTCAGTAGTGTTACGATTGTACTGTAGCGTCGAGTCAGTGAAGTCCTTGTATGTCTATGACATTGCAACAATATTAAAATAAACACACAGATTTTTATATGTTTTATAATATATCTTCACCCCTACCGACAACATAAGTTCCCGAAGAGGTAGGCAGAAGTATGTAGTAGTACCTACACACTTCGCGTGGGAGATATATTTTTAAGTGCCAAAGTGAAAAATTACGTGTACATCGCCGCCATTAAACAAGAGTCTTTAAATTTCTTTCCAAACTTCGGCAGGTTTCCGATATTTTCCTTCATAGTAAAACTCGTGTTGTGACTAATAACTGTACTTAAGTTCAGAAAAACTCATTGGCACAGTCGGGATTCGAATTTGCAATCTTTGCGTTGCAGACAACTACTTGCATCACTCGGCCACCGCGGCTCTTGTCATCATTATGTATATAAAATCGCATATCACTTCTCACCTCGTACATATTTCTAACAAAGTGAGCATTGTTACCTGAGCACTTATAGGGGAAGGCTGGAACAATGCCGCGGTAGACAAAGTCCTCTAGAGCGCCTCCTTGTGGAGAGGCCTTATTGCGAGTAACACTAGAGCAACTGGACCGTTGCCAGGCAGGCTTTGTGCGACACTTGATAGAGAAACTTATAGGTGAGACATGGAGCCTAGTTGACAAAGAATGGTAATAGAAAGTTAAAACGATCCCACATTTTCCGGCTATTCGTTTTTACAAAAAATTGCCGAGTAAGACATCGCAAACGCAAATATTTCTAAGTACGAATTCCAATGCAATGAGGTGAAGAGAAACGAAGAAATTCAAAGTTCATGGTTCCATAGTTCTTGAAAAACGGTCATGGATTCGCCACGTTCAGAAGGCCGTCTGGTCTAGTGGCTAGAGCTCCAGACTGCAAAACTTGAGGTTGCGGGATCGATTCCCACTGACGACAGGTATACAAATATATTTGTCGCGTTGTCTTAGGTGTGCTATATATTTATGTATATATCTATCTATATAAATAAATATATCGTTGTCTAGTTACCATAACACAAGCTTTGCTTAATTTGGGACTAGGTCAATTTGTGTGGAATTGTATTCATTTATTTATTTATCACGCAGGCTATATAAGCCGGAGAGAAGAAGCCGTTGTTACACCTTTGCCTATCCCATTGTCTATAATTAACTTCGTCCTCTTTGCACGATGTTAAGATATATTATACAAGTGTGTAAATTTAATTTAATTAAAGTATAAAAATATTCCAAAATATCCCTCTTTAGCCGACAATACCGGTTGAGGAAGAATTTACCCGGTCTACGAACATGAAGTAAGCATTTTTTTGTTACCAATAAGTACATTTCCGGAGTAACAATATCGAAGACTTCACCTACCCTAATACGAAAATTTGTAAGAAACTTCAAAAGAGGAAAACACAGCGGAAATTGAGAGGCATAGCTAGTATGTACGTCGGAAGGTCAGTGTTCATTGAATACTTGCAACAAAGGCATGATTGTAAAAGCCGTGATCTGTAAAACGGAGCAAAGAGAGAAAATTTAATCAGGAATACTTTTGCAGCTGAATTAAGTGAACTAAATATAATGAGCTTCAATATATAAGCGACTAGTCTTACTGATAACATAAATATATCCTCACGCCTTTCCATAAGGGTCCCCGAAGGGGTGGTCCCACACCCATTTTCCGCCAGTATTTTAGGTGCCCAAGTTACAGATAGCGAGTCCATCACCGTTATTATACATATGCCTTTGAATTTCTTCTTAAACGTATGCAGGTTTCCTCTAGATGATTTTCTTCACCGTTAAGTGGTTAAGTTACTAATCACTGTACTTAAGTTCAGAAAAACTAAGGTACCGTCGGGATTCGAACTTACAATATTTTTGTTGCAGGCAACTACTGGAACTTCTCGACCATCACGGCTCCCTCACGGGTATCATAAATGTGAATATTTGTAATGCATATTTAACGTAAGGGACTCAGGGAACAATTATTAAACATGACATATCTTACATACATATATGAGAAATGCGAAATTTTGTAAGGATGTTTGTTACTCAATCAAACGCCAGAACGGCTGAACGGATGCAATTTCGCACACAGAGATGGACAATATGTCATGAAGTTTTTCAAGTTGATGTTCAAGATGAGTTGAAGAGTTTGTTGACGATACCCGTTTGCAAGCTCCCATAAGCGACGTTAGCCACTTCCCATTTGGCGCATCGTAAGCTTCTAATCATAATTATTTATTTATTGCTATTCCACTTACAATAATATCATAATATATAATGTCAGGGTATACAGTGGACCCTGTGGGGCACAGCAACTAATGAGAGGGACACGAATTATAAAAAGGGGAACAATTTAGGTACTTACTAACTTATGCTAACCTCAATATCTATACATAACTTGAATTTATTTTATTTTTAATAATATATATATGCTCACGCCTTCCCACAAGGGTCCCCGAAGGGGTAGGCAGAGGTGTATAGGTAATACCCACACACCCACTTTCCGCCAGAGGTATATTAGGTGCCAACGTGACAGATGGTGAGTCCATCGCCGTCACTCCAGCACGACTATACATCCGCCTTTGAATTGCTTCTCAGACGTATGCAGGTTTCCTCTCGATGTTTTCCTTCACCGTTCAGCTCGTGGTGTGACTAATCACTGTACTTAAGTTCAGAAAAACTCATGGTACAGTCGGGATTCGAACTTGCGACCTTTTCGTCGCAGGCAACTGCTCGAACCACTCGGCCACCACGGCCCTTAAGAAAGGCAACTTAAGAAACCATTTTTAGGAAACTAGTTATATCTAGTTTTTAAAAAAAGCAGAAATACAGTTCCGCTGCAGCTCATCACTTGTCTATTGCTTGTCTAGTGAAGGTGAAGTGAGCTCGAATAGAACGATATCTACAGACGGCTCGCATACGGTCTAATTTGCCAATCGACGGAAAAATTCACTTGAACACGCTTCATGTGATAAGCAACCAAGAAAATTATTTTAAACTAGCTCTCCCGTTACTTCGTCCTCTACTCGAACTACTTGGCTACCACGGTACTCGATCATGTTAATGTATATCTATTAAAATGTATACATACATATCATCACGCCAAGTCCCTAACGGGGTAGGCAGAGAGTATAGAGCGCCAGTTCTCTCTAGACTTACATACCTCTTTCGCTTCGTCCACATTCATCAGTTTCTTCATACATGCTCGTCGGTTTCTAGATATCGGTATATATCTAGATAGTCGGTATTGGAGTACTCTTAACGTTCCCGTCCTTGGGAGTCCGATCTATTTGATCCAGGTAGTTGGAACGTGGCCTTCCTCTGCCTCTTCTTGCACACACTTTTGCTTTGTATATCTGTTTCGTCAATCTTTCTTCACTCATCCTTTCATCATCTATTAAAATAAAGTAAGAATACAATTTTACTTTATTTATCCCTTCCCAAATATTCGCTCTAGGGCGCAGAAATGTGCTATAAAATACGCTATATTATTGCAATACATACCTTGGGACAACACACAATATCGACCTATCCCCAAATTAAGCAAAGCTTGTGTTACGATATATTTACTTATATAGATACATGTCATTACGCCGAGTCTCTGACGGGGTAGGCAGAGAGAATAGAGCGCCAGGTCTATCTAGACTTGCATATCTCTTAAATAAAGATAATAAATGTAAAAATATATCATGTATTATGCAGTTAATTTTATCTAAGGTATTATTGTAAAGCACGCTTTCATTGTATATTCATCTAAAAATAGAAAAAGAAACGAAAAAGAAAAAATATTCGCTCAGTTCTACATGATACTTTCCAATACGTGACCAAAATACGTACAACTCTAGTGAAGCGATTCCGTTCTAACTTTTGACTTTACCTGTCGAATTGTAATGAAGCCTAGTTAATTCAGGTCTAACCAACTGGAAGCAGGGATCAGCTGAACCACCTTTGCCGATAACTTCAATATTATAAGAAAATGGCATCTGGGATACTTTCTAAGCGAGGCGATTTGGGTTTCAAATGCCTTTAGATTTTTATGCAGAAGAGACTTTCTCTTCTTATTCATTCAGCTTAATACTATTGAGAATAGAAACAGAAAGACTAAATAGGCCAACATATACCATACCTTCTTTTTAATATATATTGGAAGGAAAGGTAGAGGGAAAGGAAGAGAAAAGATAAAGGTACATTGAACAGAGAGCCGTGGTGGCCGAGTGGTTCGAGCAGTTGCCTGCGACGCAAAGGTCGCAAGTTCGAATCCCGACTGTACCAATGAGTTTTTCTGAACTTAAGTACAGTGATTAGTCACACCACGAGCTGAACGGTGAAGGAAAACATCGAGAGGAAACCTGCATACGTCTGAGAAGAAATTCAAAGGCGTATGTATAGTCGTGCTGGAGTAACGGCGATGGACTCGCCATCTGTCACGTTGACACCTAATATACCTCTGGCGGAAAGTGGGTGTGTGGGTATTACCTATACACCTCTGCCTACCCCTTCGGGGACCCTTGTGGGAAGGCGTGAGGACATATTATTATTATTATGAACAGAGAAGCCTCTGCGTCTCTGTCATGACGTAAAGACAGCTGGACAGGAGTAAATGGAAGGAATTGCATCAAATGGAAGGAACTGCATCGAAGACGCTGACAAGAGCCCAACTGTTAAGTTTAGGATGATTCTCTACGAATTGGTTCCCTCTCCAAATAAGAGCAACCCACTTAAGCCGGGTGCTGCCATAAGTGGCGGTTACCGTTTATCGTTCTCATTTAGGTTTGATGATGGGAATCATCGCGTCACGAGCTTCTTGGTGTTGCAAGCGTCAATAAACGTAAAAATAAAAAATAATCCTGATGAATGTAGATGAAGAAAAAAAATTAGAATTGGAAATATAATTAATAACAATAAAAATAAGAAAAAAAATAAGATTTTTATTCAATTAGTTAGACCTATTGGTATTCAATTAATTGGCATTATATTGGTATATGAAAAAGGTATGTAAGACTAGAGAGAGAACTGGCAATCCCTACCCCAAGAGGGACTCAGCGTGATGATTATGTATAAAAGAGACATTAACTCATTACGCTATTGCGATGTTCGTACAACGAAACCCATTTAAATTACGTGAAAACCAAATCGTTACAATAAACCTACAGAATTACAAAGTTGGTTATAACGAAACAAACGAACTCACGCCCCTAGACTTTCTAATTTTGGCTCATAAACAAAACTCCACACTGGTTACACGTACAATAAATTATTCAGTTAATGAAGCATACTTTGACAGAAGTAAAATGCGCTACGCGAAAATAACCCTTTTTAAAGGGTCGTAAGGCTGTTCCTTTGCCGCTGACCCCTCTATGGTGAAAATGCTTTCGCGTGTTGGGTTATGGACGTTTTCCGTCATCATGCTATTTATATTTGATTCTACTTATTGTAGCCGTAAAGAGCTACAAAAATGAGAATTGGATAGATATCTTTAGCGACATCTCTCGGCCGAATGTGGAGTTTCCCGACTGGGCAAGGAACTGTAAAATCAAAATTATAATTATTTTCTTAGACGTCAGAGCGCCGGAGAACTCTAATTGAACCTCACATATTAAATACTACTACACCCACGTAATGAAATATTATTTCATCTGTAGTTTTTTTCTGTTCTGAACATACGCTATGTGAATGTATGAAATAATCAATTTCTTTGGCAAATTTCACTCAATTCTGTTCAGTGGTTTGACGTGATTGAGCCACAACATTTCGCATCAATCATATATGTCTAGGTATGTAAGGAATAATAATAAATAAATACGTACCTACAAATTGACCTTATTTGATTGAAATAAAACTAAGCTCTCACCACTAGACCAGACGGCCGTCAAAATGTATACGATTATTCTAGAAAACCTATGAGGAGCAAACCTATGGAACTCGTGGTGTGACTAATCACTGTACTTAAGTTAACAGAAAAACTCACTAATACAGTCACGATTCGAAATTGTAAACTTTGTGTTGCAATTACTCGAACTACTCGGCCACCACGGCTCTTTATATATCACATAATTGTTATAATAATAACAATAAAACGTATATAAAACCTTAAACATTAATAAATAAATAAATAATAATAAATACCTCGGGACAATTGCACACAAATTTACCTAGTCCCAAAGTAAGCAAAGTTTGTGTTATGATAACTAGACAACGATATATTTACTTATATAGATAGATATATACATAAACGTGAACGAGGGTGTGATTGTAAAGATGAAGAAAGGCATGTTACGTTGGTTTGGACACATAGAAAGTGTACGCGCCGCTTAATAGATTATTTATTTTATCTATGCACTACTCACCACACTAACTCATTAGCTCATAACACTCTCCTAATCCGTTCCCAAAATCATTCACCCGCTCCCTACCACATTCAAAAAGTCGACGCTTACGCTATACACGCAACGCACGCGCTCCTTCAATAAAACTCCCTAAATTATCCAAAATACCGCGGGAGACTAATAAGTGTGTGGACTCATTAAATCCCAATATAAAGAGTGTGATCGTGCAGTGGAATCAGTGCCAGATGGAAAACTCCACTTCGAAGGACAATTCATATTAACCCGCCAGGTACCTACCTATCCCTTTCACTGCTGAAATACATCACAGAAAGGATGAGTGAAGAAAGATTGACAAACAGATATACAAAGCAAAAGTGTGTGCAAGAAGAGGCAGAGGAAGGCCACGTTCCAACTACCTGGATCAAATCGATCGGACGCTCAAGGATGGGAACGTTAAGAGTACTCGAAACCGACGAGCATGTAATGAAGAGACTGATGAATGTGGATGAAGCGAAAGAGGTATGTAAGTCTAGAGAGAACTGGCGCTCTATACTCTCTGCCTACCCCGTTAGGGACTTGGCGTGATGATATGTATTTATGTATATACATAAATACATAGGACATCCAAGACTAAGGTACAAATACTCGTGTTCATCACACAAATATCTGCCCTCAGCGGGATTCGAATATAAGTTTCGTAGACCACTTTTAGAACATTTAGAACCACATTTAGTACCACTACACCAGACGGTCGTCGAATTTTGCAAAACAAATCAAATAACGTATGTACTAAGACACAAATTAGCTTTTGAACCCTTATCATGGTGTCACTACCAGCATTTGGCCACAATACAATTCCTCCTAATGGCACGAAACATATTGACATGTCGAACATTCGTGGAATTTATATTATTCGTATTTATATTAAAGGGTGGCCGAGTGGATCCAGTAGTTGCCTGTGACAAAAAGATCGCAAGTTCGATTCCCGCCTGTACCAATTACTTTTTCTGAACTCAAGTACAGTAATTAGCCACACCAAGGGCTTTACGGTGAAGGAAAACATCGAGAGGAAACCTGCATACGTCTGAGAAGAAATTCAAAGGCGTATGTATAGTAGTGCTTGAGTAACGGCGATGGACTCGCCATCTGTCACGTTGGCACCTAATATACCTCTGGCGGAAAGTGGGTGTGTGGGTATTACCTATACACCTCTGCCTACCCCTTCGGGGACCCTTGTGAGAAGGCGTGAGGATATATTATTATAAACTATACTCTGAAGTATCATGAGCAAAATTTATTGTCAAACAAAAAATAAACATTATACATATTTAGAAATTCTCATGGGTTCCTGCGATCCTGGTAAAACAAATATTTTACTTGTACTACGTTTAAACATATCCACATATTATCACAACTACTCTCTCAACAATACTCTATAGTACTCTATTTAATTAGGGAATTCTTTCGCGCCATGCTAATTCAAATGTTTCCTCATTCATTCGCCGGTTTCGAGTACTCATAACGTTTTTATCCCTGAGTGTCGTATGTAGGTAGTTGGAACGTGGTTTTCTTCTGCCCCGTCTCTCAGATCATTTGTTTGTTTCGTCAATATTTCAATTAAATAGACAATAGAACCTTGACACCCAAAATTATCAGGTTTTGAAGACAAAACCGAACCAAATTCCTATAATTCGCAAGCTTATTAATAACGTTGACTTTACAATCATTTGTCAATGGCGTAGGCTGTTATTAGAGCAGTTTCGACCCACAAATTAGAACCGGGCTGTGTGAGCTTACCGGAGTTTTAATAGGCTTAAACTTCAAATTTATTGATAAATGGTATTAGGGATAACTGTCCTAAATAATGGACATGTGTTAGTTAGTACTTTAGGTTAAGGGAGCTTAACTTCTGTGAATAGGTAGCACCCACACACCCACTTTCCGCCAAAGATATATTTTAGGCGCCAACGTGATAGATGGCGAGTCCATCGCCGTTACTCAAGCACGGCTATACATACGCCTTTGAATTGCTTCTCAGACGTATGCAGGTTTCCTCTCGATGTTTTCCTTCACCGTAAAGCTCGTGGTGTGACTAATCACTGTACCTACTATATAACAAGGAAAATGTATTCATTGAATGCACAGTCGTGCTACGGCGATGGATTCACCATTTGTCACGTCTGCACCTAAATGTATCTTGCGAGGCTAGGCGCAAAGAGGGTAAGTTACTGCACACCTCTGCCTACCCTTTCAGGGAGCAATGAGGTAAGGCGTGAAGATACACACTGAATATAATATTACCGTTTCCAAGAAATAACCTGTCAGGAGAAGAAATGGCGAAACAAACGGAGAAGACCTTAAAACAATTCAATATCATTTGATTCTGCGTCAATCACAAGCTTATCATAAACAAGACAAACAGACATTAAAAGGGAAGGGGGCCATTTCCACAGCATGTACCCCGAGCGACGGAAGTAGCGGGAAGCGATGTCTTCCGCCTCTCTTCCCGGAAGCAGAACCTCCTTCCGCCACTTCCGCGGTGAAATGACAAGATGAGGTAATTCCTATTTTGTTTATGATGACGTTCACTGAAATGTTTTTCATTGTAAGTTTCATTTATGAGAAACTAGCTGAGACACTCGGTATCATTTTTTAATAGATACTTTTTTGTGTTAAGCTAAATAAATTAGATTGTTTAATTAAATGATTTTGATTGCTTATTTAAATAAATTTGATTGTTTAATTAAATAAATTGTACTGCTTAATTAAATTATTTTGATTGTTCAATGAAATACATTATATTCTTTAATTAAATCAATTTGATTGTTTAGTTAAATAAATTTGAATGTTTAATTTAATGAATTTGATTGTTTAATTAAATAAATTTGATTGCTTAATTAAATAAATTTGATTGTTAAATATGGTAGCGATAGTCTTTTCAGAATAATGAAATGAAATTAAATAATTTATTCGCCTGAAAACGGTTATTTATTTATTTATTTATCTCCAACAAAGGTTACACGAAAAGTACACAAACATAATCTTTACAATATTAGACAAGCGTGTCCCTTTAGTTACAGGAGACCACAGCATGCATTGATATACAGTCGCAACAGGAAGTTTGGCTATATAAAAATAAAAATATAAAAACATTGTAAAAAATACAATAGTTACATAATGTGATGTTTAAATGTAGGTATCATGTGCGTAAATAGACTACGGTAACCTTCCTCTCAGGTTGGCCGTATGCTTGTTTACAACTATTGTTTTACCAATAAATAATAAATATAAACGTAGTAGCTAGTATGCATAAGGATGTATACACTGTGTATACACCAAAATATATTTTTTTTAATTTTTTTTTCTGTCTGTCTGTCCGTCTGTCTGTTTGTTCCGGCTAATCTCTGTAACGGCTGGACCGATTTTGATGGGACTTTCACTGGCAGATAGCTGATATAAAAAAGAGTAACTTAGGCTACTTTTATTTTGGAAACTGAACAAAATTTTTTTGTTAAATTCCACGCGGACGAAGTCGTGGGCACAGTCTTATATATTTTAGGTGCCGACGAGACAGATGGCGAGTTCAGCGCCGTTTATCAAGTTCTCACTGGTATTTAGATTTCATCATAATGCTTTTCTGCACCGTAAAGCTCATGGTGTGACTAATCTCACTTAAGCTCAGGAAAACTGATTAAACTGGTACAATCGGAATTCGAACTTGTTTTCTTTGTGTTTCAACTACTTAAACCACCGGGTCAAGGCGGCTCTGCCTACAGCATTTAGTCCACATGTGTAATATTATGTGCAGAATAAATATACATACAAACAGCAATACCCATTTTATTTGTATTAACACTATTGAAGCGAGAAATACCATCTCTATTTTAGGATAACCACAGAACGAATAAACATCCCCATTCCCTGATTTGCAGCGCGCATTATTTAACAAAAGTGTTTTAGATACACGCTGTGTACACATAAACCGCTGCTGATAAACCGGTTCGAACTGGATAACACCAACCTAAAACGATTATAGTTCGTAAGTTTTATCAATAAAATCAATCGCGTTAATTGGATTATTCGAATGGGCGTACGTGATCCGTATTCTATATTTAAATTACATAATCGTGGGAAGTAGCTAATGGGGATTAATTGGGATTACATTTACTTTTTGATTTAAATGGTTCTGTGAAGATAGAAATTTTATCAAAGTCTTTATTAGTAACTAGCAGACCCGGCCACGCGTTGCTGTGGCTAAGCTTTTCGTTATGATAATTGTGACTGTCAAATAAAAGACAAATAATTTGAAATTAAATAATATTGCGACTATAAATTGAGATGTAAGCTATCCTATCTTTCAAGTTGGATCCAACAGCACACGGTGTGCAAATTTGATTGAAATCGGCTAAGTAGTTTAGGAGTCCATCGCGGACAAACAACGTGACACGTAATTTATATATATTAAGATAGATCGGTGGGAGTTTGGTTTTTATTACACAAATAATTTACAGAGGAGAAAAATCAGGTCTTTTTTGTTAGTTTTAATTTTTTATTGTCATCGAGGGGGAATTTATCCCCATACCTTGGAACCACAAAGGTCTCGCACTGAGCGGTTCCAAAGAAGTTTCCTTCCGCGAACGCTCAGACTGTGGAATGAGCTCCCCGTTGAGGTTTTCCCTGGAGAGTACAGCATGAAGTTCTTCAAGAAGGGTGTGAAAATATTCCTGCAGGGTCGGCGACGCGCGAGTGATACCCCTGGTGTTGCAAGCATCCATAGGCGTACCGCCGCCTTGTGACCGCTGACTTGTTTGCCACTCAAGTGGTAAAAAATTGTGTTTCCAGTATAAGGTTTCCGGTAATGAGCTCCTTGGGGAGGGGGGAGGATTGTTACATTGTGTTGGAAGCAGAGGGATTAAACCCATTATGCTGCCAACACAGTACAACTCTCCGAACACAGAGTGGCAACACGCAAGTGATACTTCAGTATCGTGAGCGTAAATAGGCTACGGTAACCGTTTCCCATCAGATGGGCCGTTTGCCGTTTGGTGTTTGCCACTCTTGTTGTATATAAAAAAAAACTCTAGGATCAAAAAGTAGGTTTTTTTATGCTTTCACGAATGACATTTATTCCAGAATGAACATAAGTTGTAACTTATATATTTATATATTACAACAATATAGATTTATTATGCTCATAACATGTACTCTTACTGAATATAATATTTTCAAGGACGAGACTAGAAACCCTTGAGAAACACAATATAAAGCTTTTGTAACTATTTTCATCGTGATATATAAAACTTCGAAGCGACAGAGATATTACATAACACACGAAAATGTATTGTCGCGAGTGGCACCGATTCAAAAAGCTTTTACATACCTACATAACATTTCTCTCGCGGGGTAGGCAGAGGGAGGCCATCAGTATCAAGTATTATATCTTGACGCCGTCTCACAAGGGTCCCTGAGGGCGTACTACCAACACTAATACTTTTCGCTGGAGATATATTTTAGGTGCCAAGGTAACGTGGCGCGTCCATCGCCGTTACTCAAGCACGACTATACTTACGTCTTTGAATTGGTTCTCTAACGTAAGCAGGTTTCACTGTATCTGATCACTGTACCAATGAGTTTGTGTGAACTTTAGTACAGTGATTTATTATATTTATTTATTTATTTATTAGAGTTTCCAACAAGAAATACACAAAACATTCTTAAGAGCTATGTTATAAACTATTTTTTTTGTGATTCCTCAATTATAGGAAACCACAGCATGCATGAAAACCTTAGATCTAAAAAAATAATTTTAAATAGGTTGGTTCGTAACAGCTAAAGATTTGTGAATTTAAATTTAGACACACAAATCCTTTCTATACTTATGAATACTGCCACAGAAAATATCAATTGAGCGCGACTTTGCAAGGCTGTCGGACTTTCTGATCAGTCACAACACGAGCTTTACAGTGAAGGAAAACTTCAAAGAAAACCTACATACATCTGAGAAGCAATTGAAATGCGTATGTGTAGTCATGCTAGAGTAGCGGCGATGAACTCGCCATCTGTCACGTTGGCACCTAAAATATATCTCTGGCGGAAAGTGGGTATGCACGTTCTACCAATACACCTCTGCTTAACCCTTCGGAGACTCTAGTGGGAAGGTGTGACGATAAGTTTAGTTTGAATTATTGAAATTGTGAGACCAAGTGGCGATAGTCGAAAGTTACTCCTTATTCTTATATAACTATAAGCATAAGAAAGCGCAGCTTTATTTCAACGTGTTAAAGTCTATAATGAACCCAGCAACTTTTACAAAACAGGTTTCAGGTTCCTTCTATACGCAGACGGTTCATAGAAAAGATTTCACATAAAATATCATTAGCTGTGAATATTCTGTCTCTACTTCATACCATCATCTCTAGGCGTATTGCTTAAAACAATGCCTGGCAAACATATTTGACATGTATTTTTTTTTAAAGTTTAAAGATGTATCTTAGTAATATATATTTATCTATCTTAGTAATATATATATATAAGTTATCGACATAGCTCAAAGAATCAGCAAACTGAAGTGGCAGTGGGCCGGCCATATCTCGCGTAGAACCGACAACCGCTGGGGTAAACGTGTTCTTCAGTGGAGACCACGACTAGGCAAACGTAGTGTAGGACGCCCTCCGACCAGGTGGGATGACGATTTGCGAAGGACTGCTGGCAGATGCTGGATATGGCAAGCTGAAGACAGGGCGCTATGGCGCTCATTAGGGGAGGCCTATGTCCAGCAGTGGACTAGAGTGGGCTGATGATGATGATGAGTAATATATATAAGTTGACTGCAACTTATCCGTTACATACAGTCCTAAATAAGCATGAGATCCGCCTGATGCTAAGCGATTACCACCTGTGGACGCTTGCAACACCAGGGGCACACCTCGCCGACCCTGCAGGTTATGTTTTCACACCCTTCTTGAAGAGCTTTTATTGTCATCATCATCATCACGCCGAGTGCCTAACGGGGTAGGAAGAGAGTGTAGTGCGCCAGTTCTCTCTAGACTTACATACCTCGTTTGCTTCGTCCACATTCATCAGTCTCTTCAATTAACTATATTAATTAGACGCGAGATAATTATTATATGTAACACTAAGCATAAGCGTATGTGACCTATGACGATTTTTTTATACCACTTGGCAAACAAGCATGCGGCCCGCCTGATGGTAAGTGTGTTACCGCCGCCTATGGACGGCGTGTAAATACATATTTAATTAAATTAAATATATATATATGCACGCTGGCATCTTTATATCTCTGGCAATATGTAGATGCCATTACAATGACACCTGCCACTTTAACAAGATCTTGTACTAATAAGGTTGCCCCAAATCCAATGCTCGCGACTGTACCTCGCAATGTGACGTCACAGAGTTAGTCGTCGAGGCACGTGCCAATTTTATGCACACTATCTGTTTCCCTTACGGCTTACGATGAGCTTCGTAGGTACAATTTGATCTGGATTGTAGGTATAGCTATGGATCCTGTGACCGGTTGTATCGAACTGTATGTTCTATGTTCACTACACAAAGTATGTTATACAATAACAAACTAATATAGCATATACCCTTTTAAGGCATTATTATAATTAATTATAGACTAGAAAAAGCCGTGGTGGCCGAGTGGTTCGAGCAGTTGCCTGCGACGCAAAGGTCGCAAGTTCGAATCCCGACTGTACCAATGAGTTTCTTCTGAACTTAAGTACAGTGATTAGTCACACCACGAGCTTTACGGTGAAGGAAAACATCGAGAGGACACCTGCATACGTCTAAGAAGATATTCAAAGGCGTATCTATAGTCGTGCTTGAGTAACGGCGATGGACTCGCCATCTGTCACGTTGGCACCTAATATACCTCTGGCGGAAAGTGGGTGTGTGGGTATTACCTATACACCTCTGCCTACCCCTTCGGGGACCCTTGTGGGAAGGCGTGAGGATATATAAATATAATTATAGACTAAGAAACAAATATATTGTATATTACGATTACTAATTCAAAAAAAATACGTGAAATAAGTCAATTACCTACTGATGATTGGTATACATAGGGAATCTGCCTATATGGAGTAAATCGACGACGACGACGGGACGACGGGACGATGAGTGTTTAATCTTAGTGAAAATCATGTTATCGCATAAGTGACAAACTGTCTTTGCTAATAATAAATTCTTTAAACTTTAAACCTTAAGGCAGAACAAACAGAGAGCCACTACTTACATCGCTGTGTTATATAAACACATAATTAAATCTGATGTCGCAAAACAACTGGCGTGAACGTGGGTGTCAATATGAAGAAAGGCCTGTTACGTTGCTTTGGACATATAATAGAGTGAGGTGAAGAAATGGAAAGAAATATTGACGAAAGAAATACACCACGTCCCAACTACCTAGATCAAATCGATCGAACACTCAAGAATGGGAAGTCAAGAGTACTCGAAACCGGAGCATGTATGAAGAGACTAATTAATTTTGACGAAGCATAAGAGGTATGTAAGTCTAGAGAGAACTGGCGCTCTACTCTCTTAGCCCCCCCGTTGAGAAATCAGTGTGATGGTGAATGAATTCGAACTATTTACGGCGTGAGTAACGGCGAGTCCGTCGCCGTTACTCAAGCACGACTATACATACGCCTTTGAATTTCTTCTCAGATGTATGCAGGTTTCCTCTCGATGTTTTCCTTCACCGTAAAGCTCGTGGTGTGACTAATCACTGTACTTAAGTTCAGAAAAACTCATTGGTAAAGTCGGGATTCGAACTTGCGACCTTTGCGTCGCAGGTAACTGCTCGAACCACTCGGCCACCACGGCTTCTGTCTTGTGATGTAGGTCCCGCTCTCCCCTCTCCTATTCACGCTGTATACAAGCGATTTCCCCGCCCCCCTTAGTTTCCTTGCGGGACTCCTGCTTGTATGGGATGAGGGTATGAGAGTGTACCCTCCACTCTGTAGCGAAAGGAGCGATTCGACAAAAAGTCCCGTACTATGCGTACGAGACGGTCTGGCACACCCAACTGGTACAGCTCACACCACGAGCTTTTTGAAACCTCTAATATACCTCTGGCGGAAAGTGGGTGTGTGGGTATTACATATACACCTCTGCCTACCCCTTCGGGGACCCTTGTGGGAAGGCGTGAGGATATATTATTATATATATTTGAAACCGATTTCCATATCTTAACAAATTAACCGTTCGAAGGGTAAAATGGTTCCTACATTAATTTTGGTTAGCGGTTAATAATACCCTATTGAAATTTAATTTGCTATGGCATCACGTAGCTAGCAAGGGTTTACAAAGCAACATTGGAGATAATTGCTCGCTGGTAACTTCACTGTGTAGGGTTCTGTATACCAATGTTATTATTGGTTGTTGGTCCGTATTTAAAGAGATTTCAGATCGAATTTCACAATGAAGAGGTTCAAATCAAAGATGTATATTTAACGTTTGGGACACAGTGAACCCTTACTGAACATAGGGAAAACTGAAGATAATTCCACTTATCTTTATATATATAATTCTTCTGTGAGTGTGTATGTCACTGAACTTCTCTCAAACGACTGGACCGATTTTGATGAAATTTTTTGTGTGTGTTCAAGGGGATCTGGGAGTGGTTTAGATTCACAATTGGACCCGATAGGTGGCGCTGCGATCGTGTTTCAGGAAATATTAACTTTTTCACCCGGGCGAAGCTGGGCGGGACAACTAGTATCTTACATATAAGAGTAATACGAAAGTTTGTGAGGATTGGTGAGGTTTGATGAAATCGGGCACTGAGATAAAGTACTAGCTGGATTCATACATCTATAATTTATTTAATTATTTATTTATTTATTTATAAGGTACACCAACAATACACATATTAAACATTAAAGTACACTTAATCATAAAATAAAGTCCTGATATGTGTATCAATGACAGGTATACACAACATAATAATACTAATATTATAAAGAGGAAACATTTTTATGTAAGTATGTTTGTAACGAATTGACTCAAAAAGAACTGGACCGATTTGAAAAATTATTTCACCATTGGAAAGCTACATTCACCCTGAGTGACATAAGCTATATTTTCATAAAAAAAAAATGGATCGAATCGATCGGCCTCTCAAGGACGGGAACGTTAAGAGTAATCGAAACCGACAAGCATGTATGAAGAGACTGATGAATGTGGACGAAGCGAAAGAGGTATGTAAGTCTAGAGAGAACTGGCGCTCTATACTCTCTGCCTACCCCGCTAGGGACTTGTAAAAATATCTCCACCCGTGCGAAGCCGGGACGGACGAAAAAATTTGATTCAATTATATGCAGGTGAATCCGCGTGACACAGCTAATAAATATACATATTAACCTATAATAACTGACATTTCAAAGTGACAAGAAGGGATGGAAGAAGAGGTAAAGAGAGACAGCAGTGAGACAGTTGAGATTGGGAACGTCAAAAGTGCCTCTAATTCAAATTGAGACTGATGTATCCAGGATTCCTCACGCAGTTTTACTTCAGCGTAAAGCTCGGGGCTCGCGGGATGCGGGGAGTATGACCCGAGTCTATTAATTGTAGTGTGCGTGTGCTCTCATAGGTAATCGGGGTGTACCGACGATACTCAAAACATTGGAGGAAGCTTGCACACTTACACTATAAACTATGAGGAAGAATAGTGGGACGAGTCTTCGAGGATGGCACCAGCTATACAAAGGTTCATTATACCGTACCGTACTTTAACAGAACATGGAGATAAAAATAATATTTTCTCCGGGCCGTAGCTCAGCAACGGCGTAGCACTCCGCTACGCCGACTACAAAACGAACATATTAGCGTCGCTACGAAATAACTACTCGCCTACGCCGATCAACGAATAACTTTTATTACTAGTAACTTTGCGTGAGATTATTTTTCGAATCGGTTATTACCTCAAATTGGCTTATTATTTAACTTATTCAACATTAAGATGGGTAGCCTAGAGCAACGACGAATGTGGACGAAGCGAATATCGTCTGTATGTTCAGAGGGAATTATGTACTCGAAAGGGTATTGTACTCGTATATTATGTGTCTGAAGCTCAGGTTGTTGTAAATCTTATTCATACCTGCATACTACTAATACGAGCGTTGCGGTAAAAGAAAACATCAAGAGAAAACCTGCATACGTTTGAGAAGAAATTCAATGACGTATGTACAGTCGTGCTTGAGAAACGGCGATGGACTAGCTATCTGCCACGTTGGCACCTAAAATATATCTCTAGTTGGAACTTGGTCTTCCTCTGCCTCCTCTTGCATACACTTTCGCTTTTTGTATCTGTTCCGTCAAACTTTCTTCACTCATGCTTTCTATGTGTCCAAACCAACGTAACATGCCTTTCTTCATCTTTACAATCGCACCTTCTTTCACGCCAGTAGCTCTACGAATCTCTTCATTGCGGTAGATTTTTAAAGTAATAAAACACGCACCTTTTTTAAAATCTAACTAATAGTCTAAAATAATATCTTAAACTTAAAATAATCTCTGTGTCAAACTCCAATCGATTCCATTTAGCCGTTCTGTCGTGATGAGTAACAAAGATCCTCACAAACTTTCGCTTAAAATATTAGAGGATTTCTTCACTTCTTACCCTCACTTAATGTACCCTTAATTGCTACCTTCCTCCGCCTTATTAACGGAGCAGACAGTTTGGTTGCCCTGTCAGCCTCACAATAACGTACTCCAAACTAGCTTGACACTTTTGAGCGCCACTCTAAAACTAATATTGAAGTTTATTACCTATTCTGGGGAACAGAACCAATGGTAAGGCTGGCTATTCAGTCATCTGTTTTAGGCGAAAATTTTTCGTTGAATTTGTCATTGACTGAGATTAAAAACTACAATTTATTTGTAAAAAAGATGAGCGAAGAAAGATTGACGAAACGGATGTACTATGCGAAAGTGTGTGGAAGAAGAGGCAGAAGACTACGTTCCAAATACCCAGATCAAATGGTGATGTAGCCAACTACATATACTTATAAAAAAAAAAGTGTGGCACTCGCGGACTGCCGCGGTAAAGCATAGAATTTTTTATCAAGTTATCATCATCATTTATTAAGTTCTGTCGTGGCCATATTTCCGAGCAATTTTGAATTTGGAAGGAGTTCCTCCAAAGGAACTCTCTATTTTAGGTAATATCAGGAGGCAGCAAGCTTTACTCAATAGGCGGGTTACCTGATGGCAAAAAGGTTTTAGTTACGAATATAAGAGCGTGCAAGCAAACAAACTCTGCCTCTTTGTAATATTTGTCTAGATACGATAAGTAAATGCAATGATGCTATTTATTTTCTTAATACAACGCATCATAATACCCTACCCTAATTAAATAACATCGGCAAAATTATATAATCTTAGATTGTTTTAGAAAAATGCCAATTCTAGTCGCCGTATCAATAGCCCGCTTTACAGTTGAAGTCGGTATGCGGAACTAGGTCACCATATTGTGTAGTGATTGAAATTTAATGCTTCAGTTCCAAGTTCAGAGTTTGTTTTCGATCAACTTTCTTCTTCGCTAACACTGTGAGCTTTGCTCTGTGGTCCACTTATTTTAGAGAGTATCCCCCAACTACGAGATACAGAGGGAGCGTGCTTCATTTAATGTTGATTGGATAATTTGATATATGAGGATGTTGAGGGTTAATTAAGGCAGATGTATTGCAGGTCGCAATCGATAGAAACGTTAAGAGTACTCGAACCCGGCGAATAAATGTGGAAGAGAACTACTAACTGCCACGAACTCTACCATCTCGGTTTACGATACATAGAGGGCACTTTATCGTTGATTGGAAGATTTTATATATGACTAGCTGTCCCGCCCAGCTTCGCTCGGGTGAAAAAGTTAAATTGCCCGTAACACGATCGCAGCGCCACCTATTGGGTCCAATTGTAAATCTAAACCATTCTCGAATCTAGCTTAAGACACACAGAAACACACAGAAAGCTTCGCCCGGGTAAAAAGGTAAAATTCTTGAAACTCGATCGCAGCGCCACCTATCGGGTCCAATTTAATATAGCCTATGTTACTCGGGGATAATGTAGCTTTCCAAAGGTGAAAGAATTTTTGAAATCGGTCCAGTAGTTTCGGAGCCTATTCATTACAAACAAACAAACAAACAAATCTTTCCTCTTTATAATATTAGTATAGAAGATGTCGAAGGCATTTTGGTAGTTGCAGGTGCAACAGTCGATGTGTCAAGTATAGGAACGTCAAGAGTACTTGAGAGTTATCAGCAAATGTATGAAGAGACCGCTTAATGTGGATAAGGCGAAATATATATGTTCGCCTTAAAATATCCAGCGCTCGTCTTTAAATATATTATTCATCATCATCATAATATCATCACTTACTCCCTAACGGGGTAGGCAGAGAGTATAGAGCACCAGTTCTCTCTAGACTTACATACCTCTTTCTCTTCCTTGAGCGTCCCATCGATCTGATCTAGGTCATTGGAACATGATCTTCCTCTGCCTCTTCTTGCACACACTCTTATCTGTTTCGACAATTTTTCTTCACTCACCCATATATAATTATTATGAAGTAAAATTATAAATATTTAATATTCTGATTCTTAAGATCAAGTGCGTTGTTAATAATAATAATAATAATATTCTTTATTGTACACACACATACAAACAAATAGGATGACAAAAAGACAGAGAATAACATGTAATAGGCACAATAGGCGGCCTTATCGCAAAAGCGATCTCTTCCAGGCAACCAAGTGAAGAGAGAAAAGAAATAGAGAAAAAAAGGTAGGTGTGATAGTTGAGCGGATGATAATAATTATATACATATTTACTATAATATACATATACTAAGCAATCTAAATAAATAAATACGAAACATATACCTATTTTATACACATACAATAACATATACATAAATATACTTACATATGTATAAGTTAATTTTGATTTAACCAGCTAACTTGGCTTCCAATTTATTTGAAAAAGTTCTATTCATTTCTAAAATATAAATTATTCGGAAACCTTTTACGAGTTATACACAATAAAATACCCAATTTAGTGGCGAACATAAAAATTCGAGAGGCCCCGCAATAGCTCTAGCCAACTTACCAACTTCTAAGGACTTTGGAGGTCACCTCATCTGACCTGTTAGAATCGCAACCACAAGGACATAAGTACAGTAACCTTTTCAACGAACGCCTATATAGGTACTTTTGAATTGAGCATTGTCTTAGCTTAGCTGAGGTTAGCATTGCCTACATACTTTAAAATTGTGCAAATGGTGATGAACATAGCCGACTGACTAATCAGAGTGGTAATAGCTCCTATAAAGCTTGTGATACCTCTCATAATCAGTATTAAAACTTTTCGATACTTCACACCTTCCCACAAGGGTCCTCGAAGGGGTAAGGAGAAATGTATAGGTACCCACGCGGCCACTTTCCGCCTGAGATATATCATAGGTGCCAACGTGACAGATGGCGAGTCCATCGCCGTTACTCAAGCACTATACTATACATACGCTTATGAATTGCTTCTTAAACGTATGCAGGTAAGCTCGTGAATAATCACTGTACTTCAGAACACTGTAGTTCAGAAAAACTCATTGGTACAGTATGGATTCGAACTTGCGATCCTTGTGTCGCAGACAACTAGTCGAACCACGCGACCCCCACGGTACATTTCGATATCAATTGCCCTGAACTCCCTAAGCTTCAATGTGTCTTCTGTCAAGGGTGGTTGATTGGGAGAAAATGCTTTATCATTAAGTCTACCATTGTACTTTAATTGTGGATAAACTTTAAATAAATAAATAAACTCACAAATCGCCCATAATATAAAGTTTATTAGCCAACAATAACGGTTTCGAGAAAGCCGTATAAAAATTCTCAGCTCCCCATGGCTTCCCTTACTAATCAGTCACAAAGTCAAGATCTCTCGATTGCAAACAAGATCCCTTTGCCCATAAAATGTGGGCTTAAGTCACAAGTTTATGCGGTTTTGAGTGAGTTTTCTTCCAATACCCTGTGGGTAGTACAGATTTGTCACGCCTGGCGTGATCTTGCTGTCTGTATTGGTAGATACTGCTTGTTGACTCCTTATGCTGCTAGCACAGTTACTTGTATAACGGAGTGTTCTGAAGAATTGTTCGACATGATGCCCACTTCTAATTTCATATATAAACTAGTTGTCCCGCCCAGCTTCGCTTGGGAGAAAAAATTAAAGCCACGGACCCAGTGGCGCCACCTATCGGGTCCAATGGTGAATCTAAACCATTCCCAGATCCCCTTGAACACACACAGAAAATTTCATTAAAATCGGTCCAGCCGTTTAGGAGGAGTTCAGTGACATACACACTCACAGAAGAATTATATATATATACTAGTTGTCCCGCCCAGCTTCGCTTGGGAGAAAAAATTAAAGCCACGGACCCAGTGGCGCCACCTATCGGGTCTAATTGTGAATCTAAACCATTCCCAGATCCCCTTGAACACACACAGAAAATTTCATTAAAATCGGTCCAGTCGTTTAGGAGGAGTTCAGTCACATACACACGCACACAAGAAATATATATATTAAGATATATATATATATATATATATATATATATATATATATACTAGTGGTCCCGCCCAGCTTCGCTTGGGTGAGAAAAGTAAATGCCCTAAAACACGATCACAGCGCCACCTATCGGGTCCAATTGTGAATCTAAACCATTCTCAAATCCATCTGAAGACACACAAAAAATTTCATCAAAATCGGTCCAGTCGTTTAGGAGGAGTTCAGTCACATACACACGCACAGAAGAAATATATATATTAAGATATAAATATAAATACAAGTAAACTTGGGATGCCAATTTTGCATAGGATAACTTACCCACTTCATATGTGGAAGTAAGAATAATTATTGTTAAACTATAAGAATTCTTAAATAACTGCGATATCATTCAATAGGCCGTGGTGGCCGAGTGATTCGAGCAGTTGCCTGCGACACAAAGATCGCAGGTTCGAATCCCCACTGTACCAATGAGTTTTCTGAACTTAAGTACAGTGATTAGTCACACCACGAGCTTTACGGTGAAGGAAAACATCGAGTGGAAACCAGCATACGTCTGAGAAGCAATTCAAACTAAAAAAGGCGTATGTAAAGTCGTGCTTGAGTAACGGCGACGGACTCGCCATCTGTCACCGTGGCACCTAAATATATCTCTGGCGGAAAGTGGGTGTGTGGGTACTACCTATACACCTCTGCCTACCCGTTCGGGGACGCTTGTGGGAAGGCGTGAGGATATATTTATTATTATCATTCAATAAATGCATATAAAATAATATAATCTCACGCCTTCCCACAAGGGTCTCCGAAGGGGTAGGCAGAGGTTTAGGTAATACCCACACGGGTGCTAGCTATACGCTCACTTTCCGCCAGACATATATATTGTTTAGGTGCGTTGTGGTACTTTATCATACGACTATGCATATGTTTGACAACAAAATCAAAGACGTATGTTTAATCGTGGTTGAAAAAATTGTGATGGACTCGCTATCCACCACTATGGCATCTAAAATATGTCTGTAGCGAAAAGAGGGTGAGTAAATAAACGATAAGGTTAGAAGGCGTGAAGAAGAGAATTAAATAAAGATTTATATAGAATAAAATATCGATTTCAACCGTTCCTTTTTTTTTTGTTAAAAAAAAGTGAGAGCTGGCGCTCTATACTCTCTGCCTATCCCGTTAGGGACTCGTCGTGATAATATATATTTATGTATGTATGTAAAAATTTGGTCGCTTTTGATCCTAGCTTCGACCAAACAGACGAAATTCTTCAAATTATTGGGGTTAGAAACGACAGTAGTGTAAAAGTACTTTCACCCTCGTAATGTAGACGAACGTGACTCCATATAAATAAATGCCTCTTGGCGGAGTTATGTTGAAGATCGCGAGGCATTTTCCTATATTATTTGACTATGTATATGTATATATGCGTACATGTGTGTGTGTGTGAGGGAAACAACCCCACAGCTTCAACGCCAGCTTATTATTATTTTTCATTTGTGAATGGGCTGAGGTGATTCCGTAAAAATCAAGTTGAAATGCCGGTCTCATACAATGTTGAGACTTATATAATAATATTTAATGTTGATTTTTCATCAGGCCTGTATAGAGAGGCCAGAACGCCAAAGGTCAAATCTGTAGTTCAAAATTAGTATTGTCAGTTTAAAGAAGGCAAGCTCAGTAATAATCGCATTGGTTAGGGAACTCATAGCCGAACCTTGAAGACAAACAGGTATCGCTAGGTTTTTAAGCAGTTTCCTTAGGCGAAGGCTCAGGCTGTGGAATTAACTCTGTTGAGTAGATCTAGAGGAAACCTGTATACGTTTGAAAATAAATTCAAAGACTTATATGCAGTAGTGCTTGAAAAATTACGATAATACATATCTTGGGACAATTCCACACAAATTGACATAGCCCGAAATTAAGTAAAGCTTGTGTTGTGTTATAGTAACTAGACAACTGTATATTTACTGATATACATAGATACATATATATAAATATATCAAAATACATAGGACATCAAAGCTACTGGTGATCAACATACAAATATCTGTCCTCAGCGGGACTCAAACCCGCGACGTCAAGTTCGCAGTCAAGAACCACTAGACCAGACGGCGGTCAAAACTCGACGATGGACTGATACACCCTGATTACAGTACTGTATCCTTAAAATAGCACTTATCCTAAGCAGAGTCTATACAAATATAAAGGTTGTCATACATGACGAGGAACAAAGGAACTGTACAATGTTAAATCAAACCCTTCAGTGTAGGGGGTACACGTGACCAATTAGTAGAGCAAGTTTGAGTGATTTACTATTTATAAAGGACGGGTGGTGTATTATTTAGTCAAGTTATACTGACTGTGATCGGTGACTAGCAATAGAATAGTAATTGATACGTTAAGATTAAGTTAGGAAGAGCCGTGGTGGCCGAGTGCGACACAAAGATCACAAGTTTGAACCCCGACTGTGCCAATGAGTTTTTCTGAACTTAAGTACATTGATTAGTCACACCACGAGCTTTGCGGTGAAGGAACACATTGAGAAGAAACCTACATACTCGCAATTCTCGCAATCTGTCACGTTGGCACCTAAAATATATCTCTAACGGGTGCGTGGGTACCACCTATACCTCAGCCTACCCCATCGGGTACCCTTATGGGAAGGCGTGAGGATATCAGATGAAGTTCTCTTTTGTATCATTGTTACTACTAGACTAGATTGATTGTCAACCTTCTTTTACCGACTTTTTAGACGGTCTGGTCTAGTGGTTAGAGCTCCTGACTGCGAAACTTGAGGTCGCGGGTTCGAATCCCGCTGAGGGCAGATATTTGTGTGATGAACATGAGTAATTGTACCTTAGTCTTGGATGTCCTATGTATTTATGTATATATATATCTATATAAGTAAATATATCGTTGTCTAGTTACCATAACACAAGCTTTGCTTACTTTGGGACTAGGTCAATTTGTGTGGAATTGTCCCGGGTATTTTGTAACCGCAAGTGTATCAATAAGTATTTTTCCTAACTTAAGTCGCTCATTAAGTATCCTACGAGTTTCATTTTTAAGAAAAGAATTGAGATGAAGGCTGCATAGGTTTCTTATACGTATACAGTCGCACTTGAGAATCTGTACTGGATTCGTCATCTGTCGCTTTGACACCAAAATATATCTCCGTCTAATAGAATATGTTGCTTGGGAGTAAGACGTTGACGTCTATGGAGAGAAAAGTGGGAAAAGTGACGTATTCATATAAAAACTAGTCAAAATACGGTTGTATTAAAAAACCAAACTAAAGGTTTCCAGTAATTAATAAGATTTCCAGTAATGAGCTCCTTAGGGAGGGAGGAGGATTCCTATATTGTGTTGGCAGCAGAGGGATTAGTCTAATTATGCTACCAACACAGTATAACTCTCCGAACACAGAGTGGCAACAAGCCAGTGATACTTCGGTATTGTAAGCGTAAATAGGCTGTGGTAACCGTTTTTAATCTGGCGGGCCGTATGCTTGTTTTCCACTCTTGTGTTAAATAAAGAAATAAAAAAAATACCCAAATTGCGGTGTACGATTCGACCAGGCATTTAATATTCATGGATCAAAACAATTTGCTACTCGTACAAAGAGTACTTCAGATGAGAGCCTCCGCGTGACCAATTATCCGTAACGCAATACGGGGGAGCTCTGATTGGATAGCGGGGTTAGTGTTCGGGGTATAAAAATACAGTGGGGCGTGGATGGAAATGAAAACGCGTATTGAGGGTTCATTTCGATACGTTGGTAGTGTAATGTGAAACGAATGAGGAATTATCAAAGGTATAGTGTAGTTATGAATGAAGAACGGTTGACGAAAACAGTGTATAAGGCGATTGTAAATGAAAGTGTTGGAAGGGGTAGACCTAGGCGGACATTTCAAGACCAAATCAGGGATGTCTTGAAAAAAGGCCAGGTCAAGAGTACCCTGGACCGAAGAGCATGTATGAAGGGAATAATGAAAGTGGACGTAGCGAAACAAGTATGAGGGGATCGTAGCAAGTGGAAAGAAGTGGTCTCTGCCTACCCCTACGGGAATGAGGCGTGATTCTATGTATGTACAGTGTAGTTATATTTTAAGTAAGCCGCGGTGTTCGAGTTTTTGCGTGCAACAAACAGATTGCAAGTTCGAATTCCAATTGTACTAATGAGAAGTCACACTAAGCGCTTTACGGTGAATCGAGAAGAAACCAAAACATATTTGAGAACAAATTCAAAGACGCATGTATAATGATGCTTGAGTAACGGCGATGGACTCGCCATCTGTTACGTAGGCACCTAGGGTGTGGGTACTACTTACACCACTGCCTACGGGGACCCTCGTGGAAAGGCGTGAGGATATATTATTATTATTATTATATATAAAAACATGTCCGCGTGAGACGTATGTATATCATAATACATACGTATTTGAATCGCTTTTCCATCTTTGAATGAATTTCCTACACAGTTATTTAATCACTGTATGTATGTACAGTTATTGAAAGTTCTATAAACATTAATTGGTACAGTCGGGATTTGTATTGTCAATATAAAATACACTATTATGTAATAATAATTTTGCAAATCAACTGGCGTGAATGAGGGCGTGATTGTGAAGATGAAGAAAGGCATGTTACGTTACACATAGAAAGGATGAGTGAAGAAAGATTGACGAAACAGATATACAAAGCAAAAGTGTGTGCAAGAAGAGGCAGAGGAAGGCCACGTTCCAACTACCTGGATCAAATCGATCGGACGCTCAAGGCCGGGAACGTTAAGAGTACTCGAAACCGACGAGCATGTATGAAGAGACTGATGAATGTGGACGAAGCGAAAGAGATATGTAAGTCTAGAGAGAACTGGCGCTCTATACTCTCTGCCTACCCCGTTAGGGACCTGGCGTGATGATATGTATGTATGTAATAATAGTGTATCTATACTTAAATATAATAACAATACACTAACAAATGTCTCAATTCGAACCCGCATCAATCAACCGATATACCAACGGCAATATTTGTAAAACATAAGCCGAATACCGCAAGTGACATGTAATCAAATAAAATATACCGTACTGCCTTCGAAGATTACAGGGGAACCTTTTTGGTGGAGCTGGTGGGCCAAGTCGAAGCTTCTAGCGATAAGGAGTAATAGCAATAATATATTTGGTCACGTGATCAAGCTGTGACGATGAAAAAGTGCCGAAGAACCCGCGATCTGTTCCGCTGAGACTCTTCTGAACAAAAGCTATGAAAAAAGTGGGTACTGCCTATTGTATAGGTAGTACCTCTGCCTAAAACTTCGGGGACCCTTGTAGGAAGGTGTGTACAGTGATTTAACTTATTTCACGATAAGGTAAAAAAAATCGTTTGGATAGAGCATAGGATGATCATGATCATGAGCTCTGCCATCTTGCTACTATAAATCTGTCATGCTACCACCTAAATATATCTCTGGTGAAAAGAGGGTGTTGTTAAACCTCTGCCTGCCCCATTGTGTCTCCGATGAGACGTGATGGGACCTGAAAATATATATCTTTGGACAATTGCACATAAATTGAACTCGTTCCAAAGTAAACAAAACTATACAAAAAATATACATACTGATTTTGATCAAAAAATATACATATCACATTGAAATTAGCCGTGTAGGCCGAGTGTGATTCGAACTTGCAATAAAAATATTGCGGCTGAACCAATTACTTCCTGAACATACGGACAGTGATTAGTCACCACGAGCTTTGCGCTTACGCTTATCCCTCTTAGCTCGCTTCACTCGTAAAGTCTCCCTAATAAATCGGCTCAATATTTTCTCAGAAAAAGTATGGCAACTGTTCTGCCATCAATCGCCACTGGCTACCCTTCGGAACTGGATATATCCAGATCTCTCTACGGATATGAGTCTGAAGTAGGGTTTCACAGAACGATGGTCATTAATACTCGTAAGGGTTCCGATAGCTTTAAAACGTTCATCGATGTGATTTTATATACATTTTTGCTAACGTCTGGTCTAGTGATCCGAGCTTGTGAAGTGAGTGAAATTTTGTATTTTATGTCTGAAAGAAGAGGCACAGAAAGACCTCATTCCAACTACTTAGGTCAGTCAATCACGGATGACAACGACAAGACGTACCTGAAAACGACGAGCATTCATAATCAGCGGTTACCGCTTTTCATCAGGTATGCTTGTTTGCCACCCAAGTGGTATACAAAAATCATGAATGTGGATGAAACGAAAGAGGTAAGGCTAGAGAGAACTGACGCTCTATTCTCTCTGCGCAAGTGTAAGGGGTTGGGCGAGATGGTATGTATGAAAATTATAACCACATTTTATATATTACACTGCAAAAATAAATTACTTACGAGATCCATTACTCAAAGAAGCACAAGTAAATAAAACGGGAGAAATATAATTATCGATAAAAAATAAGAATAGGTACTTACTTATATTATATCGAAGTCGATAAAATCCCAAGAATTTTGTGTATAAAATAAGGCATCCTGTTTTATCTACTGTATATTATCGCAACATCCTAAATCCTACCAATAAAATTAGTCTGTTCTCTTGTAGACCATTTAGTGAGGAGAAGTGTATCGATAAAAAAATATCTACATTAATTTTGCACATTATAACTGGTCCATAGAGTCAGCTTTCGATCTTCTGCACGAACAATTAACACCTTGGCTGCGGCTAGTAAATTATGAACCTTTATTTGGTGCGGCGGCGGGTCGAAATGCGCCCCCAACGATATTTCCGCTAGTGCGTGGCAGATCATTTTCGACCCACAAGGCTAGGGTAGATTAAAATGCTATTATATAACTTGCGAAACCAAAATGTGTTCGTTTTTTGCTAAGAATAACCTTAAACCCAACTTCCTTATATACGATTCGCCCCGGGATCACGCAAAGTTTTTGTTGAATTTCCTGTAATATATTTATAAATTTTAAGCTCAATTTTTTGCTTGTTTACTATCTCAGCAAGTGACGTGGAGATGTGAACGTGAGAGATGGCGAGTCCATCGCCAATACTCAAGCATGACCAATAAAACGTCTTCCAATTTATTTTTAAACGCATACAGGCTTTCTTCATGATGTAATTTTTTCGTCCACCGTGGTGTGACTAATCACTGTACTTAAGTTCAGAAAATCTAATTTGTACAGAGGAGATTCGAAATTATAATCTTTGTGTTGCAGGCAACTACTCAAAACAGTCAGCCACCACAGCTCCCTTATTTAATAATTGAAAGCGTTATTATTTTTATCGATAGCATAATATCGACATAGAACGACCCCATCCTTATTCTTTATCATGGAGGAGCCAATCGGCACGCGACCTCAAGTGACGTATTACACAGCATTCTTCTAGCTCAGAGCTCTTGATACCTATTTATTTCTCTCGCCAAATCCACTGGGCTTACAACGGGAACGCGGTTATAGTAATTTGAGTGGTTTCCTGTTCTATTCGATTTATGTATGGATTGTTTTGGGGCTTACATATACATTTTATTGAGACGTCATAAATATAATAAATGCGATGTTTACTTGTTTGTCAATGTTTGTATTTTACATACATATTATATTATACATACATATCATCAAGTCCCTAACGGGGTTAGCAGACAGTATAGAGCGCCAGTTCTCTCTAGACTTACATACCTCTTTCGCTTCGTCCACATTCATCTGTCCCTTCATACATGCTCGTCCGTTTCTTGACGTTCCAGGCCTTGAGCGTCCGATCGATTTGATCTAGGTAGTTGGAACGTAGTGTAAATCTGCCTCTGCTTGCACACACTTTTGCTTTGTATATCTGTTTCGTCAATCTTTCTTCACTTATCCTTAATTTTTTTTTATTAAACCGATAGAAAGCTATAACATGCGTAAGTTAATTTACCTATGTTATATAAAAAAACAATATAAAAACAGCAATAATGTATTCCAAAAAGATAATAATACGGGTGAAAACCAGAGGTACAGTAAGCTAGTTGGTATTGTCTTTGACTAACCCTACAAAGAATACCTACAAAAGAGCTATAAGTAAGATAAAAATTTAATGCTAACATACAAAAATGCACACAAAAAAATTCTAACCACGCCGTAATTATTATTATTTTATCCCATTTCCAAAATTAACCAGCGTGGGTAACGGCTATTAATTTAACTTGATATTAAATTTTGACGGCGCTCTACAGACGAACGGACAAAGGGAGATTAATAGGCCTTTTGGCCTCTAGCGCTAGGCCTCAGAGGAACCGTAAAAACCGCAAGTATCTTCGCCGGCCGGGATGTGAACCTACAATGAATATTTTACCGCCGAGCTACCATCTAAGAGAATTTACAATATCCTGGAAATTTATGTTAGGTGCTCTTTTGAAAATTCATCTTTCTTAATTGCTTTACATAAGAAGATTGCCTTTCTCTAGAGACCAAGCCGCCATACAATAACACGAATACGTCATGATGTCATACAAGTGCCATTTAATCATTTTACATATAATAAAAATGTAACGGATCGACATCTGTTTATTGAATACATATATGTGAGAAAAAATATTATTAGGACCTTTATCAACGCAAATAGCACTCAAAACAATGATTGTTCGAATTTTTGTCTGCGCATCTGTGAGCGCCAATCTCAGAAACGCCTTATTCGATTAAGATGTGGTTTTCACTAATATATCCAAAACAAAGCAAAAAATACTGCGCAAAGCCGCGGGCACAGCTAAAAGGTAATATAATACATATCCTCACGCCTTCCCACAAGGGTTACCGAAGGGGTAGGCAGAGGTGTATAGGTAGTACCCATACACCAACTTTCCCACACCCGCGCCGAGCCAGACGCGCAAATCCCGCCCCCAAATAATATTTAAATAAAATTACCAGTCCAGCCCAGCTCCCTTGCTCGCGATCCAGCACCAACCACTCGGCCACCACGACTATTATAACAATGAATGGTTTTTGAGTCCATCTCATGCGCCGCACATTACCACTAACAGCGAGATCTCGATCCGGAGCCGATTGGCCCCCAGGTCCCAAGCCATTCGGTGGCGGCTGAACTCTTCCTTGCCGGCTTACAGGTCTTGGTGACATAGGTGGAGAGAAGTACTCGTCACTTGAGCTCGACGCAACTGCAGCGCCAACCCGCAAATGGTTCATTATTATTACCATTGTCAGGGTATGTATATTTGTGACGGCAATAAAATATTTATTTCCGCTGTTTATTTGCAAAGCCTCTCCGCGTCTTGAAAGCTTCCAAACGACCTTACCCACACTTATTATTCGCGTATTTATTATTATTTATTTACGTAAACACAGCACGTACGTAAAATTTATAGAAGTACGTGATGCAATTATGTAGATTAACGGAGGGACTCCTTTCATGCTATAATCGGATAAAACTTTATTATTGTGACACTGGCCGTTGTTCAACTTTGTAGTGGTTGCAAATTATAATATAAATAATATATAATATATCCTCACGCCTTCCCATAAGGGTCCCCGAAGTAGGCAGGGGTGAATAGGTAGCACCGACACACCCACTTTCCGCCAGAGATAAATTTTAGGTGCCAACGTGACAGATGGCGAGTCCGTCGCCGTTACTTCGGTCGGTACGTTACGTCATCATCATCAGTTTCCTTTCTTACGTAGGCAGGTTTCATCACGATGTTTATATTCACCGTAAAGCTCTTGGGGTGATTAATTACAGTAGTTAAGCTCAGAAAAACTTATTGCTATAAACAGCCGAGATTCGAACTTCTTCGCAAACAATCTTTGCATTGCAGGCTGAAACCCTATTAGATATGTTACAGGGTGGAAAATAGTTTCTGTTGCTGAGGGATACAAACATGTTTTCTGGCGTAAGAACTCAGCCTAGTGACAATATGAACAAAACCTTGAAGTTAAGAAAAAATACTGTGAAATATCTACACTGAAGCGAGCAAATGTGGTTAAAACGTCTAAATCTTTAACTTAATCCGTTTTAAGAAGAAAATCGCTTAAACTAATTTATTCTCTAAATTATATAGGAGTATACAATATTTCTGCGAACCCTACCTTTACTGAGAGGATCTGCTCGTTACCCCTGTTAATGCCCACGTGAAAATCTGGCTGAGTGAAGACCTTAATAACTCTGAACTCACTTATATACTATATATATATTACACACAGTACTACGTCCTTGTGTATTATTAAGGCTTTAGTCATATTTGAACGAATTTGAGAGAATGAATGAAGAACGATTGACGAAGAAAGTGTATAAGGCGAGTGTGAATGAAAGTGTTGGAAGGGGTAGACCTAGACGGACGTTTCTAGACCAAATTAGGGACGTCTTGAAAAAAGGTCAGGTCAAGAGTACCCAAAACCAAAGAGCATGTATGAAGAGAATAATGAAAGTTGACGAAGCGAAAGAGGTATGCAAGGATCGTAGCAAGTGGAAAGAAGTGGTCTCTGCCTACCCCTACGGGAAAGAGGCGTGATTATATGTATGTATGTAGTCATATTTACTAGGTAAATACAGTTTGGCTCACTGTAGAATTATAATATGTAGTAGCTTATGCCTGCGGCTTCGCCCGCGTGGAGTTCGAAAAAGTAGCTTATGTATTTTCCTGCTAGAATCGGTCCATACGCTATGTCGTGCAAGAGCATCATACATTATAATATTAGAACTTTGAATTTTTCAGGATTAAAAGTACCCTATTACCTATTCCTAGGTATAAGCTATCACCATCTTTCATCCAAATCGGTTCAGCCGTTTGAAAGAACCGCAAACATCCAAACATCCAAACTTACAAACTTTTACATTTATAATTTTAGTAAGATTTGGCAGAGACGTGTAAGTAATATTAGATATATTTTTCTTTGCTACGTGACAGATAGCTAGCTCATCGCTGTTACTCAAGCACGACTATGCATACGAATTTGAATATCTTCTCAAACGTGTACAGGTTTCCTCTCGATGTTTTCCTTCACAGCTCGTAGTGTGACTAATCACTATACATAAGTTCAGAAAAATTCGTTGGTACAACTATGCCTTTGCATTTCTTCTCAAAGTTATGCAGGTTTTCCTCGAAGTTTTGTTTCACCGTTTAAGTCATATGGTACAACTATATACATACATCGACACCTTTGCATTTCTTCTTAAACGTATGCAGGTTTCTTCTCGAAGTTTTCCGTCATCGCTTGGGTCGTGTGAAACACTTATGGAGTACAATTGAAAATATCCTGACATACTGAAAATAAACTACTTATTGCTGAAGCTTTGCATAAAAGGTGCTTTTCACGTCGCGCGTGGGTACTATAAAACCTCGGCCTGCCCCTCTGTGGGATTTTACCCCACGCAAAATTATATTCTTAGCAAAATCTATTACACTAAATTACCCGCTTTTCGTATCAGACGGGTTTCCTAGAATAATACACGAAGAACTTTGCCCACTCGTCTCTCTTTTAGTGAAAATATTTTATTTTATTCCAAAAAGTCAAGACGCTAAAACTGTTATAAAATTAGTATGTCAAATTATCTGTCAAAATAACTCCATTCAGCTTCTACCTGATAGCCGGGAGTTTAATATTTCATTTCATGAATAAGGCTTCCAACACATTAGGGAGACATAACGTTTTTGACGTCGAGATATTTTAGATTAAATTAATATAAAATTAAAGAAAAAAAAACATTGTATGTACGTACATACATTCTAAATATAGTTTGCCTACCCCTTCGGGGACCCTTGTGAGAAGGCGTGAGAATATTATATTTATTATTTGTGTACATACATATTATTATTTAAATGACGATTGTAAATTCGAATCCCGTCTGTTCCAATGAGTTTTCTGAACTCAAGTAAAGTGGTTGGTCACACTACGAGCTTTACGGTTAAGATAAGCATCGAGAGAGAGCCAGCATTCGTTTGAGACGAAATTCAAAATGTATGTGTAGTGGTGCTTGGTACCTAAAATATAGTGGTATAGCTAGGTACTACTCGCATACCTTCGGGACTTTAATGTGAGCATAATTGTATTCTCGCGAAGACCAAAAATGTATTTTTCAATTCCATGTACCGTACTAGTCGCCACAGGCCTTAATTCCAAGCCCTTTCGTCCCAGCGGGTCGGAAAGGTCGACTACTGTCCTTATCCTATTTCTAAAGGTCATTTGTCATGTCGCACCCTTGATGTATGAATTGTAGTGGTGTTATTATTATTACCAAGGGAATAGCATTTTGTTTAAAAGCCCCAGATTAAGTATAACGAACAAAAGAATCTTTGGGATTTTTATATCCTCACGTCTTCCCACAAGGGTCCCTGAAGGGGTAGGTGCTATTCACCTCTACCTACCCACAAACCCACTTTCCGCCAGAGATATATTTTAGGTGCCAACGTGACAGATGGCGAGTCCATCGCCGTTACTCAAGCACGACTATACATACGCCTTTCAATTTCTTCTCAGACGTATGCAGGTTTCCTCTCGATGTTCTCCTTCACCGTAAAGCTCGTGGTGTGCCGCCTTCGCCGTCCTTCAAGTATATTTATAAGTCTTTGAATTCCTTCTAGAATGTAGGCACGTTTCTTCTCGATATTTTCCTTCATCGTGGCGTGACTCATTACTATACTTAAGGTAAACAACTCATTGGTACAGCCAGGATTCGAACTGGCTATCTTTATGTTACAGGCGACCCGAACACGGCCATCATGGCTTTACATTTCTAACCTAAATGTTTAATTGTATCGATATTCCTACATTCCTAAGTAAACGATCATTACTTCCAATGACTTTGCGTGTGTGTAGTATCTGGAAATATTAAACGTAGCGATTTTGGTCCTCCTATTACACTGTTGCGTAATAAATGTATTGAATTGGAATATCCGAAAGATATTTGGTAAGAGTTTATTTCTAAGTTCAATAAGTCGCCCAATTATCGAGTGATTGTTTAGAAAGAGCGATATTAAGGTTTTTGACCTTTAGCTTGTTTAACCTTTAGCTAAAACACGACCTTATCAGAAGTATTCAATGATTATCTATCTATAGACATTAAATAATGTTACTAATAAACTTCTACCAATTAACCTCAATCCTTACTAATATTATAAATGTGAATGTAAGTTTGTTTGCTACGCTTTCACGTAGGAACTGCTTAACCGATCATCATAAAACTTTGAACACATAATCTGGATCATAATAATGGATGTATTAGAAGTAACATAGGATACTGTTTATTGAAAAAAAAAAACATTTTTACGAAAGGTAAAAAGGCCGTTTGCTGAAAATTTAAATGGTGATGGCTAATACATAGAATTAGGACATAGACTACATTTTAATTCCGAAAAATGCAAAGTTCTAAAGTATTAAAAAGGCAAATGTTGCTCATTCACGGAAAAACCTCTGAGCCGATTTGGCTGAAAGTTAAAATGGTGATGGCGTATACCCAAGATCAAGACATAGGCTACATTTGAATCCCGAAAGATTCAAATGTATCCAATATTATAAAGGCAAAATTTTGTATGTTGCTCTTTTAAGGCATAGCGGTTGGACCGATTCTAGCAGGAAAACATATAAGCTACTTTTTCGGACTCCACGCAGGCGAAGTCGCGGGCATAAGCTGGTAATATAATAGTATGTCCTTACACCTTCCCACAAGGGTACCCGAAGGAGTACGCAGATATTATAAAAAAAACGTAATTAATTAAATAAAAATAATAAGAGCCGTGGTGGCCGAGTGGTTCGAGCAGTTGCCTGCGACGCAAAGGTCGCAAGTTCGAATCCCGACTGTACCAATGAGTTTTTCTGAACTTAAGTACAGTGATTAGTCACACCACGAGCTTTACGGTGAAGGAAAACATCAAGAGGAAACCTGCATACGTCTGAGAAGAAATTCAAAGGCGTATGTATAGTCGTGTTTGAGTAACGGCGATGGACTCGCCATCTGTCACGTTGGCACCTAATATACCTCTGGCGGAAAGTGGGTGTGTGAGTATTACCTATTATACACCTCTGCCTACCCCTTCGGGGACCCTTGTGGGAAGGCGTGAGGATATATTATTATTTTTTATTTATAAAAAATATTTTTTAAATATTAATATTATTATAAATAATTTATATTTTTTAATTAAAATTATTTTTTATTTATAAAAATAATAATGGATAAAAAAAATCACAACGGTGTCATATGCATCCTGGAGTAGAAGACGTAGTACGAAGTACGATGAAAAATCACCCCAAACTTTGGTAAACGATTTCATTAGCCACGTAGATGCCACGGGTAAAAAATGAGTCAGCCCCGTCTCACTTAAAAGGATTAATCGTAAAGAGTGGCGGCATATTTATCGAAAATCACACACGCAGGCGATGGACTCGCCATTTCTATCATGTTGACCTTAACATTTCAGACAAATAGATGGTTCTGTGTAAGACTCCTTTGGGGTCCTTTGAGGGAAGGCGTAAATACATAATATGTATGTATGAATTGAGGATAATAAGAGATAATATTATGAACGAGATATCGTAAGATTGAACTAGTTGCCAAATTCAGACGTAATATAACAGGTCTATTCATAAATAACGGAAGATAATAACTCTTAATCTATTTGTAGGTTCACATTGCGAGCAAATCCGATGAATTATTAAGCCTGCGCATAGATTATACCATTTTGTAGCAGAAGCGACATAACATTTGGAAGAGTAATTTTCGTCTTTTTTATGTAACGGCGGGCGAGATCGTTCAGAATGGTAGTTTCCCGACTGGGGCAGTACCAATTGCATATCAAATTAATTATTTCTTGTTGCATGGGCTTCAGGAATTTTTGCTACTTAACCGAGGCCAATAGCCTACAACCAGGCACTTCTTAGGTATTAATTAAACATATCTTCTGTTAAGTGTTTGCTTTATTACCTACTTGCATCCTGAAGGTTCTAACATAAGGTTAGCAGCGCAAATGATACCTCTCTTTTTGCTCAACTGAGTTTTTACCACATTTGTAGTACATAAGATACAAATTGACGGCCGTCAGTGGTTAAAGCTCCTGACTGAGAAAGTTGAGGTTGCGAGTTTGAATCCCGCGGGCAGATATTTGTGTGTTGAACACGAGTATTTTTACCTAAGTCTTGGGTTTGTATTTATGTGTATATCTATCTATATAAGTAAATATATCGTTGTCTAGTTACCTTAACACAAGCTTTGCTTAATTTGGGACTAGGTCAATTTGTGTGGAATTGTCCCAAGGTATTTATTATTATAACTAAAGTTGCAACCCGTGACTCCTCTGCGCTCATCTAATCTCTTTATCCATTCCATTATTAAGTCAGACCGTGATGATTTGTATCAAATATTAAATTCGGTGAACATGTTATAGAATCGAATGGACTAATTTTGTGTGCAAGCTCGGCTATTAATTTATTCATAATATGTACATTGATTCGAACTGACAAACGCTGGGTTTTGTTCCTCTATTCCGGCTTTGTTTACTACGCGAATTAAATTATTCTCGCGGAACAAGACTCTTCGTTTAGTTGATTTAGATTATTTAATGTAAAAAGCAAAAGGTACAGTTTAGTATATAAATACAATATAATATAATATAAATAATATAATATCTATAATATTATTATAATGAGGGGAACATCAAGAGTACTCAAAACCGAATGTGGACGAAGAGAGAGAGCTTCGTCCTATACTCTCTGCCTACCCTATTAGGGACTTGGCGTGATGATATGATGATGATAAATAATATATTCTCACGCCTTCCTACATTTAGCACGACTGTTATATACATAAGCCTTTTAATTTCTTCTCAGACGTATGCAGGTTTCCTCTCGATGTTTTCCTTCTCCGTCAAGCTCGTGGTGTGACTTATCACTGTTTTTAAATTCAGAATAACAAATCGGTTCAGTTGGAATTCGAACTTTCAATCTATATCTTGCAGACCTTCGAACTACACGGTCACCACGGCTCTAGAAATAAACATTATTTTAAAACGAAAGATATCCTGTTCTAAATGAAAAATAAATTGTTTTTTAAATACTGCGCTAAAGGAAGTGAAACGTATTCATATCTCCTCGTATATAAAGTTATCTTCCAGTACGTTAGACTAAGCACTATAAAACACTTAGTTCGCTGAGTATAAAACATTTTTATAATATCCTGCAATGCGTTGAGCTAAATGAGAACATAAAAATATGTACAAAGGTCTTTCGCTGGGTTAATTACTTAACTGACAATTTGCAACCAACATTATTTTCAACCAAATTTCACACCATACGACACGGTTTCCCGAAGGGGTAGGCAGGGGTGCGTCACTCTGCCTACACTGCTCGTCTGCTCAATTCATAATAACGTACATTATATGTGAGGGTCTCGTATGCCAATGATTTTCTTGTTATTTAAAAGCTAAGTGCGCATAAGTCATTAAATGCAAATTCCGTTCAATAACCACACAGGAAACATTATATATGGGATGTCATATTTTTGACAAATGAGACTGGTGGTTGAGTAGTTCGGGTAGTCGGCACAAAGATTGTTAGTTCGATTCCCGACCGTTTGAATGAGTTATTTCTGAATACAATTACATTGCATGTTTGAAGAGTGAAGAAAGATTGACGAAACAGATATACAAAGCAAAAGTGTGTGCAAGAAGAGGCAGAGGAAGGCCACGTTCCAACTACCTAGTTCAAATAGATCGGAGTCTCAAGGACGGGAACGTTAAGAGTACTCGAAACCGACGAGCATGTATGAAGAGACTGATGAATGTGGACGAAGCGAAAGAAGTATGTAAGTCTAGAGAGAACTGGCGCTCTATACTCTCTGCCTACCCCGCTAGGGACTTGGCGTGATGATATGTATGTATGTATATATATTACATTGATCATCACGAGTTCCACAGTGATAAAAATTCGTGTCGCTGTTTGCGTTGATAAAGGTCGCAATAATATTTTTCCCACATAACTTCCATGTTCAGACAGCGATCCGTTACGTCATTATTACATGTTGTTTGATGATGATAACCATACACTTGATTCGTTTTAACAACTTGTAACACTAAGCCATTAGTTCCCACACTATCTATCATTCTCAATGACAACTAATTAAAATCAAACAATTTGTGTTAGTGCAGTTTTCGTGTGTCGTATCCCGTTGAATCGGCATATTTGCCGTACGTAAATGCAGTTCGCAATAGATTTACGACCGACTGTTCGACGGTCTGCGTCCGTAGGCTTATTCTGATAGAGCACAACAGAATTTTAATGTTATTATAAAAATACAAAACTTTGATAAATTATAACATATCGTCACGCCGAGTTCAAATATGAAGAGTGGGCCAGTTCTCTGACTAACAGACCTCTTTTGATTAGTCAACATTCATCAGACTTTTCATACATGCGATACATAAATTCGAATTTCGAGTCGGTTTCAAGTACTCGAGTAGTTGACGGGATGAGAAATCCCTGAAAGTCCGATCGATTTTATCTAATTGGAACGTGTTCTTTCTCTGCCTCTTCTTCCACCCACTTTCGCGATGTATAACAGGTAAACCGTCAATTATTCTATTGCTAATGATTCCAAATGTTCAACATACAATTTATTTAAACAAAGTGAAAGAACAAAACAGCTGTTTAAGTTTCAAATCATCAGAACTTTTTTTGTTTTAAATATTTCATCCATGTTTTTAAAGTCAGACTGAATTTACTAAGGTGGAAACATTTTTTATTCATTTAGGGTCGTGGTGGCCGAGTGTTTCGAGCAGTTGCCTGCGACGCAAAGGTTGCAAGTTCGAATCCCGACTGTACCAATGAGTTTTTCTGAACTTAAGTACAGTGATTAGTCACATCACGAGCTTTAGAGTCAAGGAAAACATCGAGAGGAAACCTGCATACGTCTGAGAAGAAATTCAAAGGCGTATGTATAGTCGTGCTTGAGTAACGGCGATGGACTCGCCATCTGTCACGTTGGCACCTAATATACCTCTGGTGGAAAGTGGGTGTGTGGGTTATTACCTATACACCTCTGCCTACCCCTTCGGGGACCCTTGTGGGAAGGCGTGAGGAAACATTTTTATTTTAATGAAACGTCACATAAGATATCTAAGCCTTCATCAACATCCATTTAAACTTTTACACCTTACTTAGTAATATTATAAATATGATAGTTTGTCGGTTCCTTTTTCACGCAAAAACTTTAAAAAACCTAGCGACAAAATCTACGAAGAAATTTTAGCTAATTGAACATGTAGATTAGAGAATTACTTGATGAATTGTGATAGAGCACAAAGCTGATAATTATACAGGTATGCTTTCAAGGCTGCCTGTTAAATCAATTCGCAATGTAAATTTTAATCAGACCATTAACCACATTAAAATAATTAATAATAAACGTTTCCTGAATACCGATACCTCCACTCGAGCATCCGAATTCGAACAATTTAAAGAGCGCTATTCTTGAAACCTTTAATTACAACGTACTATTTTACTCACATGTACATATATTCACGTTTCCCACAAGGGTTGGCGAATGTGTTGGAAGGGGTCCAATACCGACATTCAAATTCTCTTTTCACAAATTTGGATATTATATGTGACAGTGGGTTACTATAGTTACTATACAAAAATGTTGTAGCGGCCATATGAACCAAATTAGCTGCAAGCAGATTCAGAGCCGTGGTGGCCGAGTGGTTCAAGTAATGCAACACAGAGATTGCAAGTTCGAACCTCCGATTGTTTTAATGAGAATTTAGAAACAATAATAATTCACGCCGCTTTGTGGTGAAGGAAAACATTGATAAATACCTGCATATGTTTGAGAGGAAATTCAAAGACTCTGTACTTGCGATTTACTTACCATGTCATGTATGTGTGTATAAATATATACATATAAGGGTGGGAAGGGTACGAAGGGTAGACAACCTCACACTCACACTTTTTGCCGGACATATATATTATGTGTCATATATGTATATGCTATATATATTCAATTAAACAAACGACTTTTGTACTTGTATATACATATATATAGTGTAGAAATCAGTACAGTCGCGTATTTAATTGAATGGTTTATTATCATGTATCAACGCGAAAGTAACAAATTTACATGTCATTTCTGTCGCAACGCGGTCGTTTGAAAGAAAGTGTTCGCATCCACAGTGTAAGTTCGACTAAATATCGAACGCTTCAGAAATAGCACCACTACCATTAAGTATCGTGGAGTAGGTATTGTTGAATTATTGAGTTGATCCCGCGATGGTTCTGCCGTTAATAACGCGATGCGAACACGGCCCGATTCCGAGACACCGATTGTTCTAGTACACGTAATCGATTATCCGAGTTTCCAGTTGTTGCTGCATGAACTTAGCTGTAAGCCGTGGTGGACAAGTGGTTCGTGTATCTTTCAACGCTAAGATTGTAAGTTTAAGCCCCAACTGTGCCAATAATAATAATTATTATTATTTATAGCCAATTGTTTCACACTTCTTCAAACTTTTTTTTTTTTTTTTTATACAACAAGAGTGGCAAACAAGCATACGGCCCACCTGATGGGAAACGGTTACCGTAGCCTACTTACGCTCACGATACCGAAGTATCACTTGCGCGTTGCCACTCTGTGTTCGGAGAGTTATAGTGTGATGGCAGCATAATGGGTTTAATCCCTCTGCTTCCAACACAATGTAACAATCCTCCCCCCTCCCCAAGGAACTAATTACTGGAAACCTTATTCACCGCGTAGGAACACAACACAAAAAATATGTTAGTAGGCTACGGAATTCTATAAGGTGGAGGTCCTGCCCCAGTCGGGCAGCTCCAAATTCGAACGGGAAACCCGTTATGCCCTACCGCTCTCGAACTTCCGACCAACTGCTCGGGTGCATGTCCAGTTCGTCCCGCCATCTTCTTCTTGGCCTTCCACGTCTGCGCGTCACATTCTGTAGGGTCTATTTTATTGTTCCTTTGGCCCACAACTCGTCTGACGTGCGACCAATGAAATGCAACTGTACCAATGAGTTTTCTGAATTTAAGTACAGTGATTAGGCACACCACGAGATTTACGGTGGAGGAAAACATCAATAGAAAACCTACATTACTACTACGTTTGAGAAGAAATTCAGATGTGCTTGAAAACCCGAGACGGATTCGCCTTCTGTCATTTTCAGACAAGCATAAGGCCCACCTGATGGGAAACGGTTACCGTAGCCAATTAACGCTCACGACACCGAAGTATCACTTGTGAGTTGCCACTCTGTTTGGAGAGTTTACTGTCTTGGCAACATAATGCGACTAATCCCTCTGCTGCCAGCACAATAAAACAATCCTTCCTCCTCCCCAAGGAGCTCATTATTGGAAACCTTATTCACCGCGTAGGAACACAACACAACGATTTGGCTACTTTTGCGTAGAAACACAACACAAAAAATATATTATTTTGCCACGGACTTTTATGATTGTTACTGAATAGAAGTTTAAAAAAGGGGTGTGAAAAGATTCCTGCAGGATAGGCAACGTGCGAGTGAACCTTGGTGTTCGAAGCGTCCAAGAACGGGGTAACCGCTCGTCGCTAATCATAAAAAGATGTGTCAACATTTTAGTTGTATCGGCTACTCCCACGTTGTGCTGGCGACAGTTAGTTACGTATGATCTGAAGAAAGCGCAAATATTTCTAGAAATGCTATAAATGTGATGTTTTCACTGGAATTTAACTGTGTTCGTGATATTTGTATAAGTAGGTACTAGTGATGTACACCGTGGTTTCTCTTGGGTAAATTTTAATTTCATGGGCTTATTTTTTAAAACCATGGTGGCCGAGTCGTTCGTGTAGTTGCCTGCGACACAAATATCGCAAGTTTGAATCCCGACTGTACCAATAAGTTTTCTGAACTTAAGTGATTTGTCATAGTTTTTTTCAGGTAAGGCAATTTTTCTCTGTATTTGTATGGGCTTTCAAAGATTATCTAATTCAATGACACATCTAGATTCTTTCGCGGTTACATCCGCGTCTATTATGCTTCTCACAAATTTACTCTTGGAACGGTGCTCGTGGGAGTCGTACGCTTTTTACCCCACTAACAGTGCAGCTTACTTCCACTGGTATTCAGATTATGGTGTCGCCTTGTCTATTATGATAGGAGAGCAGTGGTGGCCGAGTGGTGTGTTTTTCTGTACTTAAGTACAGTGTTTAGTCACACCACGTGCTTTACGGTGTAAGAAAACATCGACAGGAAACCGGCATAGGTTCGAAAAGATATTTAAAGTACATATAGTATGAGAAGCTGCGATGGACACGCCATTTATCACATTGGCACCTAAAATATATCACCAGGGAAAAGTGGGTGTGTTTGTTTGTGGCTAGAAGGAGAGGTTAGAAGATTTATATTACATGTGTATTTTTTTTAATATAATGTTTTTTATTTACAATAACAACAGTTAACAATATTTACAAAGAACAGTTGTAACTAACTACTTACAGATAAAATATCTGTCCCAAATCGGTGTCCCGAGGCAACGTGCCAAGAAGACTAGCAGCATTGCCACGCTGGATAGCAATGCTGATTCTCTGAGCGAGATATGTTCCAGCCTGCCTGTCACGAGAGGTCTCGACTAGACGGCGCGAGACCTCTTTAAAAAGATGGTGAGCCTCAGGACCCCAAGGCCCCAGAGTTTCAACCGCAAATGCAGCAAATATGTAACCTGACCCGAGATAGGCATACTTGCGGCGCTTGAGGTACTCCTGCTGAGCAGCAGCGGCGCCGGCCGCCACCGATGTGTCAGGAAGATGGGAAGGAGCCAGTGTATCGACACACGTAGGACACTAAGGGCCGACCCATCCTCCATGGCATCAGAGACATACCGTCCGGCCTCCGGCCATCGCCGCGAGCGAGACCGACTGGTCCAGCACAGCAGGCACGCCGGCGCTGACCAAAGCCCGGCGTATTAAGTCATTTATGGAGTATTTTTTTAATTTAATTTAATTGTTACATGTTTTAGAGATTTAAAGATGAAAACTTGGCATGTTAGTTTGGAAATAAAATAATTGACAAAACCATTCATTTTGGTATAAGAAGGGACACATAATACCTTCTGTTATACGCTCTTGTGTTAAAAGCGTGAAGATATTCAACCACAAAGAAATCTAAATAAGAATGCAACTCGCTTGCTAAAAGTTTTTCAGCTAAAATTGCAGTAAATTCCCTTCATAGAGTACAGATAGACAAAAGTCACGTGACGTGATCAGCATACAACTGAGAGATGTATCTAAACGCTTACAATGGGTATTCAAGCATTCGCTTACACTAAAGGTTTTGTTGAAATTTCTTCAGCAAATTCTATTGTGCTTTGCTTAAAATGCTTAGGAAAATATGCTCGCGAACAATGGATAGCTATTGTGGCTCTCCCCTTTAACAAACTAAAATAACATGTTATTCTGCTGGCCTTGCCCTGTGGTTTACAGCGGTTACACAAAGTAGACAGACAGAGTAGAGAGCCAGTCCTCTCTTCTAGAGAAACGCTGTAAATAGGCTTACAGACATCTTTCGCTATCGATCAGAATTCACCTAGGATTTTTCTAAGACATTTAGACTGATGAATGCAGATGATGATTTTTCTAAGACATTTAGACAAAGATTGCAAGTTTGAATCCCGACTGCACCAATGAGTTGGCACTTATATCTCTTGCGGAAAGTAGGTGTACGCAGAGTAGTAGACGTAGGGTAGATAGTAAGGTAGGTTCTACCTACACACCTCTGCCTACCTCTTTGGAGATCCTTGTGGGATGGCGTGAAGAAGAAAACAGCAAGACGAAACCTGCATACTTTTAAGAAGAAATTCAAAGACAATATGCATTGCCTTGCCTGTGTAATCGCTGTAAATATATTAACATACCTCTTTCGCTTCGGCCACATTCATAAGTCTCTTCATACATGCTCATTGGCTTCGAGTGCTCTTGACGTTCCCGTACTTGAGCATCCGATCGATTTGATCCAGGTAGTTGGAACGTGGCCTTCCTCTGCCTCTTCTTGCACACACTTTTGCTTTGTATATCTGTTTCGTCAATCTTTCTTCACTCATCTTTTCTATGTGTCCAAACCAACGTAACATGCCTTTCTTCATCTTTACAATCACGCCCTCATTCACGCCAGTTGATTTGCGAATCTCTTCATTGCGGATTCGATCTAATATCGTTACTCCGCACATTATATATATTCGTTTATATATATTTTAATGAATTAAGGGAACAATCTAGTAAACCACCCTAATTATTGAAAGGCACCCACGCCTTAAGTTACCTTAGAACACATTTAGAGAACTTAATTAACTTAACAAAGTGGCCTTTGTTTAGGTAATGTTAAGGCACAATTTGATTTATGCAGACTTCGTGGCCGGGTGGCTTAAGACACATACAAAGTAAATATCATATCATCACGCCATGTCACTTATCGTGTAGGCAGAGAGTAGTGCCTGTTCTCCCTAGACTTCAGATCTTTTTATCTACACTATTAACATGTTTACAAAGAACAGTGGAAACTAGCTTACAGATAAAATATTTGCCCCAAATCGGTATCCGGTAAAAGTGCCAAGAAGACTAGCAGCATTGCCACGCTGGATAACAATGCTAAAATTACACTTACAAAATTACTTTATCTACACTATCTGTAAATGCTCGTCAGTTTAGATCACTCTAAATATTCCCATTCTTTAGTGTCCGATCGATCTGATCTAAGTAGTCGGTAAGAGATTGGTCTTCCTCTGCCTCTTCTAAATCTAAATTAAAAAAAAATCTAATTCTAAATCTTCGAATTTAAGTAAGCACAGTGAAGCACAGCACAATATCAGCATACTCAAGATGTTTGTAGAAATGATATTGATGAGATAGATTATTGCATTTCACGAAAAATTAAAAAAAACTGCATGAATTTGCATACCACGCTTTGGATTAGAATTATAGCGAATATAGATAATAGACTGATGAATGTGGACGAAGCGAAAGAGGTATGTAAGTCTAGAGAGAACTGGCGCTCTATACTCTCTGCCTACCCCGTTAGGGACTCGGCGTGATGATATGTATGTATGTATAGATAATAAAGAGGCATGTAAGTCTAGAGAGAACTGGCGCTCTATACTCCCTGCCTACCCCGTTGAGGAGTCGGCGTGATAATATGTAGGTATGTAAAAAGTTAAAGCAGGTACCAGGAGACCATAACATAGTCAAAGCTCACACGTAGCGATATTGACGAAAATTGAATGATCAAACAGCTCACCTCTTCGGCGAGTAAAAGTAAACGCGTAAGAGAATTTGCATAGTCTAGTCTGGGCTTAATTGGATCGCATAAGGGTAGTAATACACTAAGAGGTCTACATAACTTGGAGCTCGCTCGATACTGCGTGCTCTGTAGGGTTGTCAAAGACAATCATTTATATGAAAGTATTCATATTCATATTTATTGCATTATATATCCTTATATCCTCAAGCTTTCCCACAAGGGTCCCCGAAGGGGTAGGCAGAGGTGTATAGTAATACCCACACACCCACATTCCGCCAGAGATATATTAAAGGTGCCAACGCGACAGGTGGCGAGTCCATCGCCGTTACTCAAGCACAACTATACAATACGCATTTGAATTGCTTCTCAGACGTCCTCTCGATGTTTTCCTTCATAGTTAGTGTGAAGGCCTGAGGATATAAAAAAAAAATTTGTGGCAACCCTTAAAAACAACAGAGCGTCTCACACGGGGCATTAATTTGCATTATACTGAGCGCGGTGCATAGCCCTATAAAATTTGGTAATGGACAAGCTTATATGTCATAAAGTGTTATTTCGCATGAATTTGGCTAGAGGCTGCGACCATTCACTTTGCTGAAACCATTGTATGAAACGCAGAGAATTTTCAACCTTATTGTGTGTATACGTATTTTATGTACACGGGAACTTATTACAAACAAAAATGTGTTTATTGAGAGTTGGGATATAAATTACATATTACTATGCAAGATATTGTCGAAGTTTTGATTAAGGAAAACTATATTTATTTTATCTACAATGGAAATTCGATAATACCCGTGGTGCAGTTTATATTATTTTATATCTTCACGGCTTTTCCCCAGGAGAAGGAAGAAGTTTGTCTGATATATATTTAGGTGCCAACGTGACAGATGGCGAGTCCATCGCCGTTACTCAATCAAAAATATCTATTGTATTTCATATATAGGCCTAGATAGGCACTTATAACGCGTCGAAAAAGATGCACGGTTCGGGTTGGTCGTTTCCATGAAAAAGAACCGGAATGAAACTCCATGGTTACTCTTTTGTGGTGTCTCTAATTCTAAACAAAATATGAAAAATATAGTATTCAAGAGCCGTGGTGGCCGAGTGGTTCGAGCAGTTGCCTGCGACGCAAAGGTCGCAAGTTCGAATCCCGACTGTACCAATGAGTTTTTGAACTTAAGTACAGTGATTAGTCACACCACGAACTTTACGGTGAAGGAAAACATCGAGAGGAAACCTGCTTACGTCTGAGAAGACATTCAAAGGCGTATGTATAGTCATGCTTGAGTAACGGCGATGGACTCGCCATCTGTCACGTTGGCACCTAATATACCTCTGGCGGAATGTGGGTGTGTGGGTATTACTATACACCTCTGCCTACCCCTTCGGGGACCCTTGTGGGAAGGCGTGAGGATATATTAATATATTAATTAGTATTCAAACATAATATTTGAATACTATTGTAAAAAACTGAATAGAAGAAAATAAAATACTCAAGCACGACAATTATTATTTAATATATTTTATATATGTCATTAAAATTATTCTCTCTATGTCTATTATGTTGTCCTTCGCCGTAAAGCTCGTGGTTTGACTAATCACTGTACTTAAGTTTAGAAAAACACATCAAAAAACGTACAATCGCGACTTGAACTTGCATTATTAGTATTGCAGGCGACTTGAACTACACGGCCATCACGGCTTGTAATATGAAAATGGAACTTAATATACAAGAGGAACTCAACCCTTTTGTTTAAGGCCAAATGTACCCTCATGACTATGTGACACGTCGTGAGGACCTTTTTTGATCCTTTGAGCACCTTTGAGTACCTTTGAGCAATAAAAACTATAAACGGAACAGGAATGATGTTTAAGTCCACACACCAACTTAGCTTATATCCACAAAGGGTTAAGGTGGTAAATCGACTGGATGGAGCATCTTTAAAAGAAAAGTTGTGTTAAAACAAAAGAATAGCAGTTCCTTATGTAAGGAATGGATCTAAATTTATCATCAAACATAAACTTATAGCAAAAGTTTATTGAACAATAGTAAAACACACTTCTCATCAGAAAAATCTAAACACCTTGCAAGTGCAAGCAAATATGTACATATAGGAATATACCAGGGATGTTGCGAATATTCTCTTGACATACTTTTACGCTTTTACAACAAGCTGCCAAAGTCTGTTATAGAACTGACCGATGTAAAGTTCAAAAAAATTATCAAACGTGTTCTGATTAAAAAAGCATATTATAAAATCAAGGACTACGTTGAAGATAAAGAAGTTTGGCTCTAGTTCCTTCTGCGCATGCGGCTTCCTTGGTAGCTCATAAACGGCACAAATTTGTGGATGTCTCTAACTATTCTGAATCTTTTTCTTTTCTCAATTCGGGTTTTTTTTATACAATAATAATTTTCCTTTTTTTATTTTAATTTATTCCATATCTTGACCAGAATTAGTTACAGTACTGATGACAATATTTGTGTCACTTGTTTAATTTGTCTAATTTGTGAATGTGAGAACATTGTAGGCTTTGTAGATTCTTAGATCTTGCTAACATTGTTATAATTATCTTGTTTTATGTATGCTTTGTATAGTAAGCAACGACCTATTGTCGGACCTACGTTGTTCCCCCATACTTGGGTACTATTGCTGTAACGAAAAAAATATTGTATATGCCTAATGATTTGAAAAGAGTAACCATGGAGTTTCTTGCCGGTTCTTCTCCATGGAAGCGACCAACCCGAACCGTGCTTCTTTTTCGACGTTTTATAAGTGCCCATCTGGGCCTATGTGAAATAAAAAGATTTTGATTTTGATTTGATTTTGATTGATACTTTTTCTTGGAAACGGTGGTAATGGTAATTTTATTTTAGTATGTTAGTAGTAGTAGTAGTAGTTTAGTAGTTATTTTTGTCCCATATATTGAATGAAAGGTTAAAATTTATTGAAAATTCAAGACTAAGGGACGAATACTCGTGTTCATCACACACATATCTGCCCTCAGCAGGAATCGAACCCGCGACCTCAAGCTTTACAGTCAGGAACTCTACTAGACCAGACGACCGATTGGTTTCCATTCACCGCGGTTTCATCCGCGTAAAAATGTATGTAGATTTCGCGAATAACGTATATTCTTTATGCTAATCCAGTAAATGTGCCAAATTTCATCCTATTCAAGTGAGATAGAGTAATAAAAATCCTTAGACATTTATAATATCAGTAAGATACATACAGGATGGCGCGACCTCCATATAAATCGATAGCCATCACTCTAACACACAACCCGCATTCCAACTAGTTAGCAAACACACTTCAACCGAAAGACATCAAACGCATTGTTTAATAGGCCCTTTAACAAAGGAATTAATTCGCTTTTTCAAGGAACCCGTTTCAAAGCTCCAGGGCAAAGGGTTAGTTTATTATATTTGCATATACGTGGCTGAAAACGCCACATGAAACACTCATAAGTAGATCTAAATGTAGGAACACAATGATTTCCATTTCGTGGTAGAGGTAGAGAACGTCGGGTAGTTCTCTAGATTTGCATAACTATTTCGTTTCATGAATGTTCATAAGTCTCTTTAGACATGTTTCTGAAGGATTTAAGTCTAACGTGCGACAGAAAGCTTACACTTACATGAACACGTAGATACTGTAATTAAGCACTCCTTCAGATGCCTTGTCACGATAAGTCATATAGCTTGGCTGATACAAAAGCAATTATTTATAGCCTATAGGCAGTTGCAATATCTGTATTTGTGGTACTAGCAGCATAAGGAACTATTTCACTTCTTTAGCCGATACGGGACTTATGTTAAGATCTTCTCAGAAGGCTTCTGTAAAGAGGATGTACAGCTTCAAGCGACAAGCTTGCGCTCTACCTGATGGTAAGCAGTTACCGCCGCCTATGGACGCTTGAAACGCCAGGGCTATCGCTCACGCACTGTCGACCCTGCAGGAATCTGTTCACACCTTTCCTAAAGAACTCCATGCTGTTACCTCCAGGGAAAACTTCAACGGAGTGCTCATTCCACAGCCTGATCGTTCGCGGAAGGAAACTTCTTTGGAAACGTCCAGTGCAACACCTTTATGGTTTCAAGGTATGGGGATGAATTCCCCGTTGAAGGCGAAGTGAAGGTAGACGGTAGAAGTTCTTCAGAACAGTCTTCATTATATATAAAAGCGGTAGAACGCACACAGGGAGGCAGTCTTTCCTTAGACTAAGTGGTTTATGCCCATGCCGTTTGTGAACATGGGAACGTCGACAATCCTGGTGGTGCGTTTCTGAACCGCATCAAAAGGGCCTAGCAGGTATCCAGGGGTTCCAGCCCACAGGTGGCACCAGTACTCCATATGAGGCCGAACATGCGACTTTTAAAGTTGCAGCCTTAGTTCTGATGTGAAGAACTGCTTAGCTTTGCTCAGCACACCGAGTTTCCAGGATGCCAGCTTAGCCTTGTCCTTAGAAGACTCCGGAACTGAACGTCGCTAGAAACGTCAACTCCAAGTATCCCAGCGCTCTCCGAGATGTTCAGGGGAGTGTTCTGGAATTATGAAGACATATTGAATGAAGATTTTTTTGCGGTGAACTCGCGGACTTGTTTCTTAATTGGATAATCCAATTCTGGACCAGAAATTGTTCTGTACCTCTCGAATCTCATCGTAGATGATTGTAGTTTAAAATGAGGAAATATTTTTCAATCGGATTTCTAAAGTGTTGAATACACTTTTCTCGTCTTACATTAGTTACAAGGTACCGTCAAAGCGAAGTTGCATAAAGATTTTCTTTTCCTTTCACGGCAAGAGCGAAATTATTTTCCGGTACTTGTATCCGAAGTCTTACGACCATTTCTTTGAGGTTCTATTTTAAAATACAAAATGTTGAAACCTCAAACTATCAATCATAAAATACTTTGCAGGTTGAGATCTGGTAGTTTATACTAATGAGTTACTCTCAAGTGAAGTACTGAAGAAGTATATTGTGCTTATATACTTCTTAGAAGAACGTTGACGACTAATATGGAATCTGTTATACCTACGAGTACCATACCAATGATAAGTTTCAAAAGTACCTTCGTGACATGTATTCATTGAGATAATTTAAACTTATGCGATGTCTAGCTTTTGCCCGCGACTTCGTCCGCCTAGAAGTCGAAATTGAAGAGATTGTAAGAAAGCCAGAGCCAGAGCTCTTTTTTTTAATTGTCACTGAGTTTCGGTCGGTGCTTTCGGGCTAAGTTTTGCTATCTAACCTAACCGGGCAACGGCGTGACCTCCTGGTGGCCTGTCTTCCATGGAGAATATCTATAGCGAGATTTAGTTGGACATACAGCGACATCTTGTGGCAGACAAAAGAAACTATGGTTTAGTAAGTAAGGCTATTGGTAACGAGCTACTATCAATGGGAGAGGATAATTAATAAATTTAACGCGGATAAAACCGCGTGCATATCTAGTACGCTATAATCAAAACGGGAACATTTCATTAAGATAAAGCGTCCTTGCGATAAGCCTTACTAAACACTGAAAACGAATACGACCACTCAAACAACGTCAAGTGAAAACTCTATATAACAAATGATTCGGCGCCATCGCTGATAAACATTGAAAGCCGTGTAATTAATGAACCGACAATCCTTTAAACATCGGACCTTAATGAAGTAGCGAGCTCGCACACACAGCTATGCAGGCGCGCCAGCAAATGTTTGCGCTTAATTTCTGCTAGACGCTGAACTGCACTAAGTAAACTCGATCGGATGCTACGATTATTAGGAACATTATTATTAGGAATCTCACTGAACCCCGTGGTTTCAATCGCGCAATATTTTATTTACATACTTATAATGTACTAGCGGTCCGTCCCGGCTTCGCACGGGTGGACATAAGATTTTTTTATAAAAGAAACCATAGCCTATGTCACTCAAGGTGAATGTTGCTTTCCAATAGTGAAAGGTGTACTTTCGGAGCCTATTCAATACAAACATAGTTATATACAAATCTCTTCTCTTTATAATATTAAAGTATAGATATACCTGCCTACCCTTTGGGGAACCTTTTGGGAAGGTGTGAGGATATACTGCTAATGTATAGTATGTATACTTCCTTAATAAACGGGCTATAAAATGCGAAAATAATTATTTTATAAAGAGTTCAAAAAGCTCCTGAGTTTGACGCGTACAAACAGACGAAATCAATTAAGCGGACAGTAACACAAATATTGCAAGTTCGAATACCTACCGTAGCAATGAGTTTTTTCAACTAAAGCAAAGTGATTAGTCACACCACCAGCATTACAGTGTCGGAAAACATCAAGAGGAAACCTGTATGCGTTTGCGAATTCACGGGCGTATTTAAAGTCGGGCATGATTAACGGTGATGGACTCGCTATCCGTTGCGTTGACCTAATCTATCTTTCTGGCGGAAAGTGTGTGGGTGGGAACTGCGTACACCTTTCGACAACCTTTGTGGGAAGGCGTAAAGATGAAATAAATATCGCCAGTCTATTGGGCCGTGTGTCTTAAGAAATAGATTCAGCTATTCCATCTGGATTGATTTACGGAGCCTTCTAATTATCGGTGGAGAGATTGAAAGTAATTTACTGAAATATCGCCTCCGCTGTAGCTGAAATACACGACCTCAATCTTAATAAAAGTTTATATTAGCTGTAAACCTGGGAGTGAAACGTGGATAAAAAAACAGATTTGGCAGGAATCTTTAAAATTTCTGCAAATCAAACACGTGTTTTCTTATTTATCTTAATATATATAAATTACGTGTCACGTTATTTGTCCGCGATGGACTGCTATACTACTTACCCGTCTCAATCAAATTTGCAAACCGTGTGCAGTTTGATCCAACCTAAAAGATAGGATAGCTTACATCACAATTGGACCCGATAAGTTGCGATAGACTGCGATTGTGCTTCAGGAAATTTTACTTTTTCATCCGGGCGAAGCTGGGCGGGACAGCTAGTTATATATATATTTTTAATATCTATTTATAGATATTTCTTCTGTGCGTGTGTTGGACAATGGCTGGACCGATTTTAGTGTCTTCAGGTGGATTCGAGAATGATTTAGATTCACAATTCAAATTTAGGACCCGATAGGAGGAGCTGTGTAATATTGCATAAGGACCCAACGGTCCCTCTTCTGGCCGTTCATAATAATTCTGGAAACTGTACACAGGAACACAACAGTACTTAGAAAGTTTGCCATTAAACTGCGATCTTTTATAAGGAGTACTAAAGTCAAATCAAGCAGACCGTCAAGCAGAGAAAAGTTGGGTATCTGGGTCATATTATGCGACATAAAGATACCAACTGCTAATGTTGCAACTAATAATGATGGGCAAAGTGGCTGGGAGATCAGTGGGCCGAAGAAGAAAGTCGTGGTTGCGCAATATTCGCGAGTGGACCGGCATCAATAATGCTGCTGAGCTGTTTCGCCTCGCGAAGGACAGACAGATATTTTCTAAAGTGACGGCCAACCTTCATTAACTGGAGAGGCACTAAAAGAAGAAGAAGAAGTAAAAAAATGTTTAAGGTCGTAATTCTTATAAGGGTATATGCCAGAGTAAATAAAATTGCCTGTCAATCCATTAGGCCTCCTGAAAGGATCAATTACAGTTCATGGCACCCCATTCATGGTATGTAAAACGATGCAATTTTTCATAATACGATGATGATAATGGCTGCTTCCGCATCTTTTTTTTCCATCAATTTTGAATAAAGAACCGACACATTAACGGTTAAATTGTTGCCAGTATTTAAGATTGTTAATAAAATAAGGATATAGGTACCTTTAAATTTTTTTGACGTGTTTTCACCATTAAGCATGCTTTTTGACCTGCGTGTATATCTATGATCATGTTCGGCATTCGTAAATTCACCAAACTTAAAACCGTGTTATGTATAGATAAACAAATTTAATATACTCGCTGTTGACGGCTGTCTGGTCTCTTGTTGGGTTGGGGTTGGGGTGGTTGGGGCTCTTGACTGGTTGCCTGCAATACAAAGATCGCGAGTTTGAATCCCGACTGCACCAATGAATTTTCTGATCTTAAGTAAAGTGATTAAACAAAACAGGAGCTTTACGGTGAAGGAAAACATTGAGAGGAAACCTGCATACGTCTGAGAAGAAATTCAAAGGCTAAGTATAGCCTGTGCTTGAGTAACGGGGATGGACTCGCTATCTGTCACGTTGGCACCTGAAATATATCTCTGGCGGAAAGTGAGTGTAGGTATTAAGTACCTGAAAAGGTATATTGAAAAAAAGGCAATTTGTTAGGCAGACGACGTCACAGGCATTGCCTTGTATCTACAATATAACAGAGAAAGTAATTACTATAAAAATTAACCAGATCACAAAGAGCCTCGGATTCAAAGATACCAGACATTTCTATTGAATTAACAAGGATTTATTACTTCTGCTCGTTGAACTGGAGACGAACGGGCATATGACAAAAGAACACAGGTACCCTTTGTCGATTCATAGCTGTAGACAATTCTGAAGCAGCACAGGTCTTTATGTGAATTGAATTTAATAAAAACTAACAAATTTTATACGCCGTTACCGCAGTCAGGAAGGGTGTGAAAAGATTCCTGTAGGGATGGCAGCGCATGAACGATACCACTGGTATTGCAAGCGTCCATATAAGGCGGGCCGCATGCTTGTTTGCCACCCGAGTGGTATAAATAATGTACTCTGCTACGACGGACGATAAATAAGAAAAACTCCCAACTACACACAATACCATTACACTTTATATAAAACCGACCCTTACTTCCTTCTACGGGGAGGACGGAGGATAAAATATATTCAATTAGTCGGAGTAGTCACACCACGAGCTTTACGGTGAAGGAAAACCTCGAGAGGAAACCTACATACGTCTGAGAAGCTGGACTCGCCATCTGTCACGTTTGCACCTAAATATATCTCTGGCGGAAAGTGGGTGTGTGGGTACCACCTATACCTCGGCCTACCCCTTCGGGAACCCTTGTAATAATAGAGCTGTAACATCAGGTTAATAAATAAAATAAAATAAAATTTTGCCGAACACACACCGAGGTGTCAATTACATCATTATTATTATTACCAAATGCCAATACGGCGTATGGTAAGTCAATCCCCGTCTTTAAATCACCACATTATGCACTTCTCAAATTAACTCTCTTCTTCAGAAATCTTTATTCTCAGCCATCTTTTTGATCTCTTGATAAAACTTGCGAACGATATCGCACCGATCTAAATACAGGAGCAACGTAATCCTGTGTTTAGCTTTAATTCTTAAAACCTTTTTAGCCATTAAATTGCTTTCGACAGTCCATTACCTACTTAGTAAAGAACATTTTTAAACATCATTATGTTTACCTTGGGACGTGAAAGAACTAAAAAGAGCTTTGTTTTGTAAACGTCAAGGCGCATTATGCAACAACACAAAATAAGATAAGAGTTATAGAAGACGCTATACATTTTATACTTTGTTCACATGAATTTCTTAACTTGTTTACGCATTGCTTATTATGAGGCATACATAGGCATAGGGTAGGTCAGATGGTAATCGTTTACTACAGCCTAGAAGTGGTAGAAATATCTCAAAAATCGCTCGCGCGCGGCCCACTTCAGTGCTTCTTTATCGACGTTTTATAAGTGCCCACATGGGCCTATGTGAAATAAAAAGATTTTGATTTTGATTTTGAGTGACGGGAGATCTGTTTTGTCATGGTCCCGAACTGTTCGCAATAAAATATTATCTATTTAATTAGGGATCACTAAAAAAGTAACCTAACTTTCTCCGTTTTACATAAGCTATCTGCCAGTGAAAGTACCGTCAAAATCAGTCTAGCCGATTCAGAGATTAGCCACAACAAACGCACAAAACTTTTATAAAATGATATATTTGTATATGTACCGTTTAAACATCCATATGCATTAAGTAAAAAGCGGTTATTTTAATATTACAAACAGACAATCCAATTTTATTAATTTGTATAGATGTTGGTCCTAAACCTGAGATAAGTAACTGCAGACCTCTAATTGGTCTCGCCATCGGTGACGCTTAACTTCCCGGGCACGTCTCAAAATTTGTATAATTATAATGTATGCCTCGTGAAAAAGCTTTCACAAAAACTTGGCCTCTTTTTACCTCAATAATATCCCAAAGCCTCAACAATGAAATAAAGTCATGTTGAAAACTTTCCGCCCAATCCCTAGTCGCATCAAGTTGTGGAGTTAACCCTTTCATCGTAGTTAGGGACGAGTTGGCCGTACCTCCGGGTACCCGGGTAACAGCGTCCCAAAATGTTGGTTGTAATTTTTAAGGATTTTTGTGCAGGTGAGTTGATAGATCTTAATATTTGACACATTGTTGAATTAACCAGCCGAGGAGGACGAGTTTTTCGAGTAGTTGCCTGCGAATTTTTGAGTTGAACTTAAGTGCAGTGATTGACTAATAGAGCTTTACGGTGAAGGAAAACATTTATTGGAAACTTGCATTCGTCTGAGAAGCAATTCAAAAGCGTATGTATAGTCTTGCTTGAGTAACGGCGATAGAGTCGCCATTTGCCACGTTGGCACCTAAAATATATCTCTGGCGGAAAGTGGGTGTATGGGTACTACCTATTACATCTCTGCCTACCCCTTCGAGGACACTTGTGGGAAGGCGTGAGGATATATATTGTTGAATTATTATATATTTATATTTATATTATATTATATATTTTTCTATAGTTTACAAAAACTAAGTCTTAATAGCGAGGTCTGTAGGTCGAAAATGGACAGGCACTATATTCTCTGTCTATCCTGTGCGGGACTCGGCGTGACGAAAGTATAGTCTATTTTTTTTAAGTTTTTGAGAAGCTGCTAGTAGTAGCAGGTAGCTTCCAATGTGAATATTACACAGTGCATTTATTAGGAATGTAGTAATTCCAATTATGAAGAAGAAATATTATTTTTACACGTTATTTTAATTACGTATTTAGTAAAAAACTGGCTAATAATCTATCGTTGTGAAAATTTTCATCCAATTCCGTTCATTTATTCTATTTGTAAGACGCATATAATGAGATAACAATCTTCACGCGTTCGCACGAGGGTCCCCGAAAGGTAGGCAGAGGTGAGTAGGTACTATCCATGCACCAAATTTTCGTAAGAGATATATTTTAGGTGCCAACGTGACTGGTGGCGACGTTATTGAATTTCTTCTTAAACGCAAGCAGCTTCCCCTCGATGTTTTCCTTCACTATACTCAAGTTCAGAAAACTCATTGCTGCAGTCGGGATTCGAACTTGAGGTCTTTGTGTTGCAGGCGACTGCTCGGACCACGACTATAGGATAACAATCACCGCTATAATATGTCACAACATATCCGGTAGTCCAAATAATATATAGCTACCCTACAAGCGCTTCCAAATGACAATAAAACATGTCATCATCATCATCATCAGCCCACTCTAGTCCACTGCTGGACATAGGCCTCCCCTAATGAGCGCCATAGCGCCCTGTCTTCAGCTTGCCGCATCCAACATCTGCCAGCAGTCCTTCGCAAATCGTCATCCCACCTGGTCGGAGGGCGTCCTACACTACGTTTGCCTAGTCGTGGTCTCCACTGTAGAACACGTTTACCCCAGCGGTTGTCGGTTCTTCGCGAGATATGGCCGGCCCACTGCCACTTCAGCTTGCTAATTCTTTGAGCTATGTCGGTAACTTTGGTTCTCTGTCGGATGTATTCGTTGCGAATCTTATCCTTCAGAGAGACTCCGAGCATAGCTCTCTCCATAGCTCGCTGAGCGACCTTAAACTGGTGGACCAGCCCTATCGTTAGTGTCCACGTCTCAGCTCCGTAGGTCATGACGGGTAGGACGCACTGATTGAAAACTTTAGTTTTCAAGCATTGTGGTATGGATGACGAGAAGACTCGACGTAGTTTCCCAAACGCTGCCCAGCCCAGCTGGATCCTCCTCTTGGCCTCCTTCTCAAAATTGTTTTTACCCAACTGCAGAATCTGCCCAAGGTACGTGTACTCGGAAACAATTTCAAGAAGGTGGCCATGTACGACAACCGGTCCCGGATCAATGTGGCCATTGATCATGACTTTGGTTTTATCCAAATTCATGCCGAGACCGATGCGTCGCGAGGCTGCAGCTAGGCCGTCCAGCATCCGGTTTAGCTCCTCCAGTGACTCCGCCATTAGGACTATGTCATCAGCGAATCGCAGGTGTGAGATGTAATCGCCGTTTACGTTGATGCCCTTACCTTTCCAGTCCAGCGTCTTAAAAACATCTTCCAACGCGCTCGTGAACAGTTTCGGGGATATCACATCCCCCTGTCTCACTCCCTTGCGCAATTGGATGGGTTTAGACTGCTGGCCCTGTACTTGGACACTCATGGTAGCGGCGTCATAGAGGCATCTCAACACCTCGATATAACGATAGTCCACTTGGCACCGCTGTAAGGATTCCAGAACAGCCCAGGTTTCGACAGAGTCAAAGGCCTTCTCATAGTCCACAAAGGCCAGACACAGGGGCAGATTATACTCTTCGGACTTCTGTATAATCTGCCTCACTGTGTGAATGTGGTCTATGGTGCTAAATCCTCCGCGAAACCCGGCCTGTTCCGGTGGCTGAAACTCGTCAAGTCTCCTGGCGAGACGATTCGTGATCACTCGTGAGAACAGCTTATAGACGTGGCTCAGGAGTGTGATGGGTCTGTAATTCTTAAGAAGGGTTTTATCTCCCTTCTTAAAGAAGAGCACAACCAAACTCTCGCTCCACGCCCTTGGAGTTCTCCCACTGTGAAGGACGGTATTGAAAAGCTTCTGAAGCTTCTGTATAATAGGGGCTCCTCCTGCCTTCAGAAGCTCTGAAGTAATTCCGTCCTCACCGGGGGCTTTTCCATTTTTAAGCTGCCTCAGAGCGAACACGATCTCGTCTTGACTGATGTCAGAGACATCTCTGAATATGTGCTTGCTATCTGTCATGATGAAGTCGATCTCATTTTTTGTCACAGTGTCGGGGCTTTGCCATGTCCACTTCCTTTGAGGCTGTTTCTTAAAGAAGGAATTCATTAAGAACAGCCCCTCTTTCTCTAGGAAGTTGACAAGCATTTGCCCCATGTGATTCCTAACTCCATAACCATGCGGGCCTATTCGGGATTCGTTGCCACTCTGGGTTCCCACCTTGCCGTTAAAGTCCCCCATAACAACGTTGAAGTGAGCCTTAGTGGTGTTGTGTAAGGCTTTGGATATGTCTTCATACATATCCTCCACTTCATCATCCGAGTGTGTCGAGGTCGGTGCGTAAACCTGTATGACCTTCATGCTATATCGTTTGGATAGCCGAAGGATCAGGTACGCTACCCTGGTCGATACACTGGAGATTTCTTGGACGTTGTTAGAGAGGGCCCTATTGACGAGGAAACCTACGCCACCCTGGGATGTTTTATCACCCTCACGAAAGTAGAGAAGATGGCCCGAGTCTAGGGTTACGGTGTCCTCCCCCTCTCTACGGACTTCACACAACCCCAGAATGTGCCATTTAATGTTCTCTAACTCCACTTCCAACTGCGCTAGATGATGGTCAAGCCTCAGAGTACGTCCGTTAAACGTTGCCAGGGTCAGATTTGAGTGGTAGCCTGAGGTAGCCCGGTGATTCTTAGCACCCCCTGCCCCGCCGTTACCGTGGCCGCTACCATGGCCAGGAATAGCGAGGCGGCCGGGAACTAGGGGCCATTTCCTTTCTCCTTTTGTCATTGGGGGGTAATGCCCATAATCCCCACGTTGGGCATGCGGGTTGGGGATCGCAGTTTGGTTGTAGATTTGTTCTACGGGTGGCGCTGCTGCCCGCCTCCCGGTGTATTTCCCTTAGTCGCCTCGTACGACACCCACGGGAAGAGTTGGGTTGGTGCTATTCTAAGCCGACACCACACAGCATGTAATGTGATAGAACTAGTCCATAAAATTCTTATAACGCAGCAGAATCAAGTTACAAGTAGGGTTACCATGATGGACCAATTTTTTCATCGAAATTAGTAATTTTTACCTACAAACACCATATGGTACCGTACGCATCGTAAATTATCTTATTCTTGATCTTGTGCAAACTGGAGCCATGTTTACACCTTAAGCATTACTCCAGTTGGGAAACAGTTGTAACTGTACAGTATTAACGAGAGATTCGTTTTCGTTTGCACGTTGAGCTCCAACGGAAGTCTCGTTTATCTAGTACATTCGCAGGATATTTTTAAAGAACGACGAAAAGCGTAAAAAGTCACTGTACTTAGAAGAAAAGCTCTATACGAACGGCCGAATTTAAGCTTTAATTTTTGATGTGATGTTTGGCAGCGCGCCAGCAATACCTTTGGTTATTCAGACGTCTTATTTGGCGGTACACGATTACTAACAATTGTGCAAGATTTTTAAGCACATATTTATGATAAAAGAACAATGAGTAAGGAACTACTTAAGACATTCCAATTAAACACCCAAACCACAGTCGCCTTAATTCCAGCGTAAAACGCCACAAAATGGCGTTCCCCGTATTACAATAGAACAATGAACTACGTACTTGAGTCAAGGGCCTTGCCGCGCGAAGAGCTCTCTTGACGGAAAGGAAGTGCAGAAAATTTGCGATGAAAAAAATTGTTGAAAAAAATTATCCACTTAGTTTTTGAGATTCACGTCTCAAGATAAAGTTTGAGGCTGGTGAAACTGCATACCATTATATTAAAGAGTGGAAAGGGATTCAATCTTTTGAAGCTAAATGATTTTGTATAATATCAGACGTCCCACCTACCCTCGGTTAAGAAAAAAAAATCGAGCTCCGTGTGAAATTTACGTGATACCTGACTACATGCAAGGTATTTGGATCTGTCTTAGAGTATAAATGTTGACTGTTATTTATTCTCCTTGAACATGTCTGAGTTGGGAACATGTCTGAGAAAATTACAGCAGGTGACGGCCGTGACTGACAGAGTAAGGAGATAGGCAGAGGTGTGTAGGTAGGTAGCACCCACACACCCACCCTCCGCCTGAGACATATTTCAGGTGCCAACGTGACAGATGGCGAGTCCATCGCTGTTACTCAAGCATGGATATATATACGCCTTTGAATTGTTACCAGTATGTTTAATAGTTAAGCGTGGGTATTCTTTGTAACTTCCCTCCCTCATACATACTCTTTCAGTATGCCGATGAGCGATGGGCATCTGGCTAGTGATAATGATTACGGTATCTTCGAGGATCCTTGTGGAATGGCGTAATACCTTTTTGCCAAAATGTTCCCAGAACTGTTAAGGATATGTGTGTGTATAGTGACATACACGCAATTTTACCTAGGGATAAATATTTAAGTGCGACAGATGTCAAAACTATCGCCCTTTTTCGTGCGCTATACATTGGACTCGAGCATTTTTTTCAACTTTCCTCTCGATGTTTTCCTTTACTGTAAAGCTATTTATCATAGAGCTTGTGTATAACTTTCACTTTACTTTTTTCACTGTACATAAGTTCAGGAAAAACTAATTGGTTGCAGGAGACCACCCGGCTATCAGCCGATAACCCAGGCTATTAAATATAGACACTATTAAAAAAATCAGATTTCATGTAAAATCATTTCCATCCATCCTAACCGCTGGCTTTTAGTGCATCAAAGTCCATATAATTATTTGTCAAATAAGCGGTGCAAATACCGGCGTATATTATTTACTACGAGGCAGGGATATTTGTGTTCTCACATAAATATTTACCATAAATTTATTATTCATGAAGGTAAAAAATATACAACTATACATTGTATATTTGGCTTAAAACCTCAAGTACCCTCAAAACTATACTCTCACCTATGTGATATATATGTTCACGCCTTCCCATGAGGGGCCCCGAAGGGGTAGGCAGAGGTGAGTAGGTAGTATCCACACACCCACATTTCCCCTGCGATATATTTTAGGAGCCAACGTGACAGTTGACGTGTCGATCGTTGTTACTCAAGGACAACTATACGTATTATGTATTAAATAAAAATGGAGTAAATTAACCTCAGTAAAAACTAGTTTATTCACATGTGATGTAATATTGAAAAAAATACATTTAGAATTAGATCTGTTTGCACCAGTAACTCCAGGCACATGTACAGATGATTGCAGACGTATGACACTGCTTATGGGTAGTGTTGGGCTACTGCCAGTGAGCAAGGTTTCAGAAATCCCTGTGGAACGTTTGTGCTAGTAGAAGGGGAGCGTATCTAATGCTGCTAGTACGATAAAAGTAAACGGTTAGTACGCTATATACCACAATACCAAACAACAAAAATATCATGATAGTTGGGTACCTCAAATTTCTTTGAATCTTAATCCTGCCTTCTTCACCGCCTTCGGAAATCGACAGTATTTTTGTGTAATGCAAAGTGGTCTGATCCGCTAAATTGGTGGTGTATAATTTCAGCGAAGTGTGGGCGTGTACACACCTCTGCCCACTCATACTTTTGCTCCTCGTGGGAAGTATATTAATGATAAAACTGATTTTATAGGATGCTGTCGACATTTTTGGCACATTGCTCGGTAGCGGCCTCTGACCTATTTTTAGATTATTTTCTGTCAAGTCATAGTTAAGTATAACATTATAGTTTTACTTTTACTTAGATGCAATGGCAGTATGAGTCAATTGCAATGCCCATAGACCAATCCAGACGTTGACGGTTTGTAATTCTGGTCGACAAATACCTATACTACGAGTTACAGGTAGAAGGTACTACGAGACATACAAAACGAAAATGTGTGCAAGAAGAGGGTAGAGGAAGATCACGCTCCAGCTGCCTAGATCAAATCGATCGGACGCTCAACGACGAGAACGAGAGTACTCTAAACCGACAAGCATGTATGAAGAGACTGTTGAATGTGGACGAAACGAAAGAGGCATGTAAGTCTAGAGAGAACTGGCGGTCTACTATATCTGCCTACTGCAGGGACTCAGCTTGATGGTATACATGTATGCATGATACACTACGATTAGTCACATTACTAGTTTTACAGTAAAGGAAAACAACAATACGAGACCAGTCTACGTTTATGAAGATATTTAAGGACGTGTCGGGGTTGAGAAATAGTGGACTCGCCATAATACGTAAACAGTACAGAATCGAATCCGCGCCGATAAATCAGCCGTCTAAATAACTATGATTATCACCCGGCCTTGTATGATCAGATCGGTTACCCCTAAAGCCTTAAATCATTTAAATAAAACAAATGATGTCGCCATCCCCTTTAAAATGAAAGATCATTAGCAAAACAAGGAAAATAATGGTCGTACCTGAATTTTCAATTAAAAATAAAATACAATGAGATATAATTTAACAAAAGCGGATATTCCAATTACGGTCTCCAAAGAATAAGGTATTCAATATCATTTATTCCCGTTGTACAGTTGTACTCAAACTTTCTAACAAATTTTGATAGATTTCCAGGAATAGTTAAAATATGTCTGGCGAATAGTGGGTGTGTGGGTACTTCCTACACACCTCTGCCTAACCCTTCGGGGACCCTTGTGGTAAGGCGTGAGGATATGAGATTTCTATAAGCATTAGCTTGCTGAAACCGACGGGCATGTATTGAAGACATTAACAAAGCAAACCAGGTCAGTAAGTATTTAATGGCGCTCTATTCACTAAAATATACAAATTAAGTCTACTTCTACGTACTTAAATGATATTTTTGTGGAAATAAAACAGGATTTTGCAAAATGTTGCGCCGTGTTATATTGTAAATAAACTTCATGTGCGTATTTTCTTAATAAAAACAAATTAAGTTAAGAAGAAGGATAAGAAGGGCAGTAAAAATAAAGAACAGCGTTTTATGCCTTCATTGGCGTAAACACCTTTTGAAGGACTTACCGTAATGTATAAATGTTTGCAAATGATTTTCATTAGGTGTCAATTGAAGATATTCTATTTTTTTATCGTCTCCCGTAGCGTGAGTTCCTGGAACGCTTGCCTTTAAAAGGCCTTAAGCAAGCATAAGTTCTGTGGAGTTAGGACATCGGCTTATAACATTGCCGACGTACTTTACATCAACACACATCATCATATGTTTAAGAGCTGGGCTTTTGTAGTCTAATCTGATGCAATTCCTTCCATTTGCTTCTGTCCGGCTGAATCACTTTGAAATGCGTACCGACACACCTTCTTATAACATAATTATGTAGACTAATATTCTCACGAAATAAACAAAATACATATCGAAAGCACTTACCATTACTGCCAAAAACAAATAACACACTTTACACTTCCGCTTTCTTACTTGCACTTTTTCACTTACCGCACAAAGTAATTATTCAATACTAAAAAAACAATTATTAAGCATTATAGTCCGTTAAACACACTTTCTAACAAGGTATAACATTTATTTCGTTCTATTTAATTGGATTAATAGATTGGATTTTAAATCCGAACCGAAAGAAGACCACTTGCGCACTGACTTTTTCACAACACACCTACTTCCAACCATTTCTATGACGCATCTGTCATTTGGTATCGTTGAACAGATAATTTAACAAGGAAGACGCACAGATAAACGCAAAAGCGACTAAAACATTACTAGGCGGCGGTAACCGCTTACCATCAGGCGGGCCGCATGCTTGTTTGACACCCAAGTGGTATAAAAAAAATATATATATAGTAGCGCCAGTATCCATAAAAGTATTATCGACCGGCATGCCAAATTGCCACGTCAATTGAGACTTGACAGGGCGATTGCGGTAAAGTATGTCTTTTGAAGTTGGCGAATATTTTAGTCACGAGCAGTCCAGCGGGTTAGGTACTTTTTCGAACATCATTGACTAGGAGCTGTACGAAAACGTACCAATGCAATAATGATTCAAGAGTGCGAAAGAGACTTAATACAAGCATCTGTATACAACCCTTTGCCATTATTTTTCTATAGAGCACATCTTTCACGTAAACATTATGTAATCATGGTTGAAATATAATGTCGAAGAAGGGCGCCTGTTTGCGTAAAACGAGTACTGTATTCAAGCATCTATCTATATAGCACTATATACATAACCTTTGGATAATTACATACAAATTTATCTAGTCCCAAATGAGGCAAAGCTTGTGTTATGGTAACTAGACAACGATATATATATACTTATATAGATAGATATATACATAAATACATAGGACATCCAAGACTAAGATACAAATACTCGTGTTCATCACACATATATCTCCCTTAGCGGGATTCGAACCCGCGACCTCAAGTGTCGCAGTCAGAAACTCTAACCACTAGACCAGACAGCAGTGTAAGCATATAGGCTTATATGCTTATAAGACTTTATTGTGGGGTAAAATGCACAACACATCCTTAAATATAATATCCTCACGCCTTCCCACAAGGGTCCCCGAAGGGGTAGGCAGAGGTGTATAGGTAATACCCACACACCCACTTTCCGCCAGAGGTATATTAGGTGCCAACGTGATAGATGGCGAGTCCATCGCCGTTACTCAAGCACGACTATATATTCTGAATTGAGAATTTCTTCTCAGACGTATGCAGGTTTCTTCTCGATGTTTTTCCTTCACCGTAAAGCTCGTGGTGTGACTAATCACTGTACTTAAGTAAAGAAAAAACTCATTGGTACAGTCGGGATTCGAACTTGCGACCTTTGCGTCGCAGGCAACTGCTCGAACCGCTCGGCCACCACGGCTTCTTTTCACATCCTTAAATAATATCACATTTCTATTTATAGCTAATATATACGATCCTCAGCTCATTTCAATATTGCCCCAGATTTCTGAAACCGCGCGAAAACGGGGCACAATAGCTATCTTGGGAACCACTGCCTTATACATTTATGGGATAAGGCAATTATCGTTGCGATTTATTATACGGGTCCCATTAAGAAGAATGGAAGGCGATATTGTAAATTTGATCCTTACCTATTTTTTCCTTATCTTTCAGTTGTTAAACACTTACGGTATTTTTCTTTCATATCGTTGTGTGTTAATTTGCATTTATGAAAATTATTTTATTATTACGTATCTACGTTTATTACGGTTTAGTGGACGTATGTAGTTTTAATTCAGCTAAGATGGATTACTTTGAAAAACTTGCCGTGAAACGATTTTGGATCATATTTGTGATACATAGATTTATAAATGAGAAATGAAAGTATTACGAAACAGCTAGACAATGCGAAATTGTCTGAAAAAGGAGGTAGAGAAAAACCACGTTCCAGCTACCTTGATCAAATCGATCACACACTAAAGGATGGGAACGAAAGAGAATACACGAAATGTGGAGGGAAAGGCTGGCAGTCTTCTCTTAGATTTTATTAATGTTGGTAATTTCAGATATACAAAGCAAAAGTGTATGCAAGAAGAGGTAGAGGAAGACGTCGTTCCAACTACCTGGATCAAATCCATCGGACGTTCAACGTAAAGAGTACTCGAAACCGACGAGCATATATGAACAGACTGATGAATGTGGACGAAGCGAAAGAGGTATGTAAGTCTAGAGAGAACTGGCGCTCTATTCTCTCTGCGTACCCCGTTAGGGACTCGGCGTGATGAAATGTACATGTATGGTAATTTCATACGTAAAAAAAATAAAAATAGGTAGGCGAAGTAAAGTGAAAACGATAGTTAATTTAAAAATGTCCGGATTAGCGACCTTGTTGAGAAATGAGGACGACAATTACCTAAGTTTCCGAAACATAAGCGTAGAAACTTCTCGAAGGTAATTTATTGGGACTCTGTGAAGTTTAAGATCAAAACGGCGGGAGTTCAGCACAAGTTTTTCCCTCCCTTGGAAAAATGTGGAGCATGACCCACCAACTTTGCGAAATGGAGTAAGCTTTGAGTCGGATTTGAAATAAATATTTCGTCGCCCTCTTGTTCTGTATAATAATTGTTAAGTCGTAGTACCCGAGTGGCTTTAGTCATACAAAAATTCTTCTTTCTCTTTCTTCTCTCTTCTTCTTTTTTTTTATACGAGAAGGGTGGCAAACAAGCATACGGCCCACCCGATGGAAAACGGTTACCGCAGCCTATTTACGCTTACCGAAGTATCACATGCGCGTTGCCACTCTATGTTCGGAGAGTTATACTGTGTTGGCAGCATAATGGGACTAATCCCTCTGCTGCCAACACAATATAAAATTTCTCCCCCTCCCCAAGGAGCTCATTACTGGAAACCTTATACACTGCGTAGGAACACAACACAAACAATTTTGTTATTTGGCTACGGACTTCTATAAGGTGGAGGTCCTGCCCTAGACGGGCAGCTCCAAATTCGAACGGGAAACCCGTTAAGTCATATCCCTAATTTGGTAGGGAGAGAGTGCGCCCGTTCTCTCTACCTACACATCTCATTCGCTTCATCCGTACGTTCACCAGTCTCTCTATATATGCTCACTGCTTTCGAATACTTTTGAAGTTCCCATCCTTGAGGGTTTGATCTATTCTATCCTGCAAAATCAAGATACAGATCCAAGCCTCGGCAGTCGTACCATAGTTTTATTCAAAACTTAACTACAGTGATTTATCATACCTCAAGCTCATTGAAGGACTAAATCGTGAAGAAATATGCATAATTTTTAAATTGTTATTTCATAACATAACTGTCTTATAATGTTGAGCCATTCCATGTGGATTTCTGGATAACTTATTCACCGCAAGAAAACAAAACCGGAAGCGGTGTCAGAGGCCATTTATTCCAATTATGAATTTATGTAAAACTAGCATTGCCGCAAGGTTGCTCTCGCGCAAAATTTTATTATTCGCTTTCTTCGATAATGTTATAACCTTTCTCAATAAGCGGGCTATCTAATAAAAAATATGTTATTATTAAATTCGTTCAAACAAATATGTTCCGACCAACAATGTGTATCTATGAACGATAAACAGCTGGGAAAAAGGCAACAAAAATCCAATTTACCGTCACCTTAATATCAATTATCCAGGAAATAAGAACACGACAGCGGGATTTATTTAAAAAATCTTATTCAATCCCGTACGATCCCACGGAGTAAACAAAAACAACCCCCGGGTAAACTTGACTACACCCTATACAAGCTATAAGTACACTTCGTGTACGCACACGCGGCCGTTTTTAATTTCGCAGAACAAACATTAATTTCCTTCGATGGAAAGCGTAAGAATGCTAGCTAAGAAAGAAATCGATACGTAACTTTTGTACTTAAACAATCTTCATTACATAATATTTTTTTGCAATAAGTTTTAATAAAAAAAATCGGTAAAAAAAACTTTTAAGTTAAACGGTTTTATTTAATGTGCACTGAAAACTACAAAATAAATGAATAGTTACTTACCTATCAACCTACGTTGGTGATCTCGGTCATTAAAATCTCTGATGGTAGTGGTTGTCATAACATGAACCATGTCAGCGGCCGAAAGGCAGTTCATGAAAGAACACTAACACCAGGGTTTGCTTGGTAGGTAAACTAAGCAGCCCACACTATAACAAGTAGGTATTTTGACCTGGTTCAGAAATATTTTAGTACTAGGCAGAATAGCTTTTAGACATATTAGACTAAAATAAAAACGTGGGGCCCATTAGCTATTTCTGTATTACTTTCTACTATACTAAGTGTGGATTGCATCGACTTATTATAATCGTCATCATCATCATCCTAGCGGTTTATCCCGGTCGCATCCGAAACCTCATAGCTCCGGAGTCCAGGGTCCGCTGAATCGACTTACTATAATCGTAACTGGAGGTTTTGACCATCAATAACAAGCCGTTACGGCTTCACCAGCGCACGCCGAGCTCATGATCTACCATAGTTTAAGATATGCTCTGCCATAGGTATGATTTCAGAGGGGCCCCACGTTTTTATTTTAGTCTAATATGTCTAAAAGCTATTCTGCCTAGTACTAAAATATTTCTGAACCAGGTCAAAATACCTACTTGTTATAGTGTGGGCTGCTTAGTTTACCTACCAAGCAAACCCTGGTGTTAGTGTTCTTTCATGAACTGCCTTTCGGCCGCTGACATGGTTCATGTTATGACAACCACTACCATCAGAGATTTTAATGACCGAGATCACCAACGTAGGTTGATAGGTAAGTAACTATTTATTTATTTTGTAGTTTTCAGTGCACATTAAATAAAACCGTTTAACTTAAAAGTTTTTTTTACCGATTTTTATTTTCTTGTTTTTAGTATTTAGTGAAATTGTCTACCGAATATTTCTCATTCTATTTAATTCATTCAGTGCATCATTATTACATGGTTTCTTACCTGATAATTTAGTACAATCTAATTCCTCAATACATAGCCCTTCCAGAGACTTGACTCGACTTAGAGCCACGTATGCTTGTCCTTCCTCAAACAATTTTGAGCCCAAATATACTACTGCATGGTCGACGGTGCTGCCCTGCATTTTATTTAACCTGTCGTGGCGTTGCTCAGGTTTTTCTGAAGCTTCTTACTCCTTTCGTCTCTCACGCCGTCCTGTTAACCTGGCCTCATGTTGCTCAGGTGTTTCTGACGTTAATAGCTCTCTTTGTCTGTCACGTTGTGATGCTAGCCTGCACTCATGACGCTCAGGTGTTTCTGACGCTATTAGCTCTCTTCGTCTGTCACGTTGTGATGCTAGCCTGCACTCATGACGCTCAGGTGTTTCTGACTCTACCAGCTGCTTTTGTCTCTCACGTTGTGCTATTAACCTGGTATCATGTTGTTTCTGTTGCTAACCGTTCTCTTCGTTTCTGTAGTCGACTATGGGTTTCATTTTCACTTTCCTTTGCACGTTTCGTTCTATACTTTTCTTTTGCCTTTCCGAGCCTTTTACCTTACTTACTATTACCTTAACTTGGGTGGTAGCTACCGCTTACTAACGAGGTATCTAATTACCAATTTTTTTTATCTGCCCCTCTAACGTCACACAATCTTGAACGCAACTTTTCTCGACACGAGTAATCATGCCCCCACCTAATACGCCATTTTGTAACAGCGTCCATCTTGAGTTTGAAATTTTGACATAATGACAGTATTCTGCTAGTGTAGTCCTATTATTTGATACCCATATTGTGGTGGTTGTGGAAAAATATGTACCTAGTCCGCAATATTGGAACGGCGTCCATCTTGAATTTAAAATTTTGACATAATCATCGTGTTTTACTAGTGTAGCCCTTTCATTTGATACCCATATTGAGGGGGTTAAGGAAAAATATGCAATCCGCCATTTTGTATCGGCGGCCATCTTAGATTTATAATGTTATTGATTTTATTATATTGTATTGTCATCTAAATTAAATGTGTGTACCAAATTTCAGATCAATCTGACAACGGGAAGGTGCTTAAATTTCAATTTCTAATTTTGACCCAAACAAATAAATAAATTCCGTACGGGTCGAGCTAAATAAAACCGTTTAAAAATACTAATATAAAAATGCGAAGATTTGTTAGGTTGTTTGTTCCTCTTTCATGCACTACTACTGAACGGATTTGGATAAAGTTTGGTTCAAAGGAACATTTTTATCTCCAATAACACATATGATAAGGCGTATAGTCGTGTCTGAGTAACGGTGACAGACTCGCCATCTGTCTCGTTAGCACCTAATATATATCTCTGGTGGAAAGTGGGTACTACCTATACACCTCCACCTACCCCTTCGGGGACTCCTGTGGGAAGGCGTGAGGATATACAAATATATATTATTACACTTACAGAAAAAAATACTTTACGAAATCACATTTTACGTCGGTGAAACAACGGGGCAAAAATTTAATAAATTTTCTTCATTATGTCTTGAAGAACAAGTCAAGGTTCTTCAAGGATCATTAAAGTCAAGGCAGAGGTGTAACAATACTCTCTATTCGCCGGAGATATATTTAGGTGCCAATACCTGCTCCAGGGGTACCTTCAAATGCTGCACCTCTCGACCACCACCACGATCGACGGGGAATACACCTTGGAACTAAAGGTCTCACACTGCGTGGTTTCAAATAAGTTTCCGCGGACGCCCAGGCTGTGGAATGAACGTCCGGTTGAGGTTTTCTCTAGTTGGAGCATGGACGTCTTAAACCGCCTTATGAAGGATGTGAAAAGATTCCTGCTAATTTACCAACAAAACAATCGGTGCGCGAATGTTGTTGCAAACGTAATAAGCGGTTTAGTTAGCGGTATATTAACAGATCGCCGTTTTCAACCACCAACTACACATAGATCATTGAATATGTTTTGAATCGTATGCAGTTAGTACATATATACATGCATTTATTTTACTTTATTTAGGAACAAAAACAGTCCCACATAAAAAAGAAAAACATAAATTAAAATAAAGTTAATACACAGACAAACAGTGTCCACAGATAACATAATTCATGTGGTCGAAAGAGCAGTAAACAGAAGAAGAAGAACAGTTAGAGTTAAACAATAATTCTAAATAATACAAGATGTACATTTCATGATGCTGACAATGATTTAAGGATATGATATTTAAATTTACCCAAACATGTCCAGGTCACTGTTGAAATGCACATTATGCATATTTGAATGTCATCTGATACGTATACGACATAAAAAGGAAATCTTCGACGCTTCCTTCAGCTCGAGGTATTTAGCATGGTTTTAAGGGAAACATAGTTCAGACATCTTCAGACGTTTCAGGTGCGTATACGAGTAAGTGAAATTCAGAACCATTTTTCTAGTTAAGCGGAAATTATAGTCTTACCCATACTCCTTGGCGACCCTTTGTCTGACGCCTCAGCCGACTCCACGCCCGTGACTTGTAAAAGAGGTTGCTAATTGTCAAAAAGGAAATCAGGTGGAGTGGATTTCCTTGTAACTTAATTATGAACTCGCAAGTTGCGTGTTTTCGGCACACTGCAGCGCTTTGTGGTGTAAAATAAAGAAAACGGGATATCTAACTGCAAAATCTCTTCACGTTTATCCTCAAGATCCTCCATGGTGTGCCGAGACTGTATTTTCGATAGAGATATATAAGAGATTATATATTATTAGCCTATGATTTTACTTGATTATTTTTATTTCTTCTCAAAAATAAATGCAGATTTCCTCTCGATGTTTACTTCAACCTAAACCTGGTGGTGTGGTTAGACGCTGTACTTAAGATCAGAAAAACTCTATGTAGTTGGGATTTCTACAGAGCCGGAAAATAAATCATGTTAAGGACTATTTAATTTGTGTGAAATCGTGATAAATAACATTCGCTTATTTGTCACCATAGCAAATTAATCGCATTCGCTATATATTATAGTATTATTAACTCTCTAAGTTAATAATAATATTATATATAGCGTCGTCGTCGTCTTTAAATTATCAAACTTGAAGACCTCTTCCCTGATAAAAACTTAATTCGCGTGTTATCATAAAGCTTGTTCAATACTTGGGAATTCATTTCCGATTTCTCAAAACGGAGTGAATTTTATTTATTACGCCTCATGAAATCTTCTGATGAAAACTTTACGCAAAGATTACCTAACGATTTATTTGTCTCAAAGCGTACCTATTTGATAAGGGTTCCCAAATGGGTAAGTAGAGGTTTGTAGTAACATTCCTACTTTTTCCGGAGATATATTTTAGATGTGAACATGACATGTCGCTAGTCTATCGCCGTTTCTTAAGCACGACTATATGGTCTTTAAATGTTGTCTCAAAGTATGCTGGTTTCCTCTCGGTGTTTTTCTTGACCATGAATCTCGTAATGTGAGTAATAACTGTACATAAATGTTCAGTAAAACTCATTGATAGATTTGGATGAGCAATATTTGTCTTGACGCTTAAAACACCGTGCACAAAATATACAAAGCCGTATCCAACATTATAACACTGCCTCTCTTATCTTAAAAATTTGGTTTAATATCTTAAGTATCAAGACTAAAAATTGAGTACAAACAATCGGCAATCTAACCTATCTGTTTAATTAATCACATTTAATAATATCATTTACTTGACGTCATCGCATTACGCGCTAACACAAGAGATGTTAGTAAGCTTCTCAAATTGGGATATTTTTCGGATATTTTATCAACCAGTTGTACTTCGGTACTACCAACGGAACTATAATCTTCTGTATAGGTCCCTTGTCCCTGCTGCGGTTGACAGGACATTTTCACAATGCATTTCTTTTGTTTATTAATGAGTATTACATTAGTACTTAACCTCCAAAATCAAACAATTCGATCAAATCGACCAAATGCTATGTAGGCTTTATTACTGTTCAGATTTTTACAGGAAAAAGCTGTGAGCCGCGGTTAACGTTTACGAGCCAGGCACGTAAAATTTGGTTACATTATTTTTGAAAATTATTTTTGAAATTATCATTAATACTCCGCTCCTATTGTTTTCTTTTTTTTTTTGTATTGTCTCTCGTAGCGTGAGTTCCGGGAACCTTTGCTACTTAACCGGTCAATGGCGAGACCTAGGCCTCCAGCCAGGCACTTTATTTTTAAGCAACACAGCCAAGGGCACCCCCTGTGGGGTACGGACCTCGGCTTAGGGCGTTGCTGGATCGCGAGCAAGGGAGCTGGGCTGGACTGGTCATTTTATTTAAATATTATTTGGGGGCGGGATTTGCGCGTCTGGCTCGGCGCGGGCCGGCGTTTGCGGCGGAGGTCGGGGGGAACATTACGAGCCTCGCCGGCGAGGACTTAACAGTGGTCGGTTGTGTGTATTGTTGGTATGTTTTTGTCGGGCGTCCTGGAGGACCGTTATGTCATCATCCGGTTCGATGACGGCATGTCTTCGACTCCGCTCCAGCTCCTATTGGTCATAACGTAATGTATTATAGCTATAACCCACCTAGATAAATGGGCTATTTACTGAAAGAATATTCAAAATCGGATCAGTAATAACGGAGATTACGCCGATCATCCAAACTCACAAACTTTACCTCCTTATAGTAGAGAAGATATTTTTTGATTTATATGATTCACATGACCTATAAATAAGATCTATTCCCAATTATATTAGTGGTTACCTTAGTTTTTATAAAATAATCTCCTAGAGTTTAATGAAAAAAAATAATAATAAAGATTTTAACAATCGAAAGTAACTACAAGATTCAATGACTAAATATCCGAAATATGTTATATCCGAAACGGTCATTCCTATAACTGCTATACATGGCACCTGCTAGATTTCAGATATTACGAGAACCTCCCTACCGCGCAATTCAATTATTTTTTACGATCAGGTGGGACAGAAATGGCCCACGGATAAAACGGGACCACTTAAGGACAAGATGTAATAAGCTAGGTTATTTTCATGATTTTGAAAAGTTCAGCTGTTTTGGGCGCCATTTTATATTTACTCTTCCATTTTTGAATATTTGCCAGCCAAATGGCAGACCAGTTGCGCATTTCAACTGAGAAAAGGATCCTTAAATTAATTTTGTTGTTAATTCTAAAGAGATTTATTTATTTTATTTATAACTGTGCACGCGACTGGAATTTAACAAAAACGTTATTGTTCAGTTCCTAAAATGAAAGCAGCCTTAATTACTCCTTATAACATCAGCTATCTACCAGTAAAAGTGACAACGTTTAAAAAAATTTTATTTTGGTATACGTACCGTGTATACATCCATATGCATTTAATAAATAGCTATTATTTGAATATTACGAACAGACACTCCAATTGTATTTATTTATATAGATAAGGACGGCTAAAAACCAATTAGACTAATTAGTAAACAAGCAATTATAAGGACCTCACTCATACACTCATCTCACGATACTCCAGACATGCCGCCATGATAGCCTTCCATCTGTCCGCAAACACGTCGTAGTCAGGGTTGGACTCCAAGAGGGCATTGAGCGCAGTGAGAGTGCGATGTACAGGGGAGTATTTACGCGAAGACGCGCCTCACTATTTTTCCTCATAGATTATAGTGTAGGCTGTGCACACTGATTACCTGTGTGCACACGGATACTGCAATTAATAGGTCAATATGTGTGGTATTGTAAAAAAAAGGGACCCCCTTGGTTAGAAATTGGTGGGACGCGTCTTCGTGGATAACGCTATCGGTACTGTAGCAGTAGTGTACTGTAGTATCAGATACAAAAAGCCTTGATAACTCACTCTGTATCTCTGAAGCATCAAATTTTGAAGCATTGAATTTTATATGTAAACTTTAATATGTAGATAAGATATAGTAAGTAGCGAATGTGAATGTGTTTTCCAAGGGATCAAGGGATGTAATAATAACAACATTTTGTCGATATAATAATAATAGTAATAATATATCCTCACGCCTTCCCTCAAGGGTCCCCGAAGGGGTAGGCAGAGGTGTATAGGTAATACCCACACACCCACTTTCCGCCAGAGGTATATTAGGTGCCCACGTGACAGATGGCGAGTCCATCGCCGTTACTCCAGCACGACTATACATACGCCTTTGAATGTCTTCTCAGACGTATGCAGGTTTCCTCTCGATGTTTTCCTTCACCGTAAAGCTCGTGGTGTGACAAATCACTGTACTTAAGTTCAGAAAAACTCATTGGTACAATCGGGATTCGAACTTGCGACCTTTCGCAGGCAACTGCTCGAACCACTCGGCCACTACGGCTCTTATAGAGTTATGAAGATAAAGAAAATAATATTTACTAACACAAATTACAACAATAATAACAACATTTTGTCGATATATCAAATGGATGGTTGGTGGTGCTTTGTTTCTGGATTCTGTTAGAGAATGTGCCTGAGAGAGGCACGACTTAGAAGTCGTAGCAGCTTCACGATGTTTTCTTTCATCGTGAACTTTAGTTAAAGTTTACTCTACTTAAGATGAGGAAAATGTATTGATACGGAATACAAAACCAAACAGAGATGTGTAGCTGCAATTAAAATAGCAAATAAACTCATTTATACAAGTGAAAATAAATAAAAAGAGTTATAGACCTTTTAAACCCAACCTATATATTAGTCCATATAAATCACGTTAAGTCATATGAACATACATATCACCATTAATTTCTAATTATTTCAGCGGAAAGTGGGTGTGTGGGTACTACCTATACACCTCTGCCTACCCCTTCAGGTACCCCGTGAGAAAGCGTGAGGTATTTATTGTGTACTATATATATTGTGAATTGCTTCATTTAGTGTAATTGGCTACAGGCCGTTATAATGTATATTCTAATAAAAAAATAAAGTGGGTGTGTGGTTACTACGTTAACACCTTTGCCAACCCCTTTGGGGACCGTTTTAGGAAGGTGTGAGGATAAATAAACTAATAAAAAATCACGACAATGTTAGAAATTATTTTTGTAAGAACCTTTCAATAAATGTCAAACAAATCTCTCATTGTTCATTGAATTCTTTCGAATACTTCCACAAATCCTGAGACATTTCTCGAAAGTCCTTCCCAGTACCTCGAGCCCATTTCCCTTTCATTACAACGATGAAATGCAAAAGTAGCGTCAATTATAACTTAATATTTGTGGCTTTGTTTCTCCCGATGTCCAACACAAGTAATTTGTGCTTGTTCACAAAAGTTTTCTCATTTCGTGTTTATCCAACCCCTGAAAGAGGTTTAATCAAATGCTTTGAAGGCTTTATGAAGGAACTTCGGTCTTGGCTGTATGGAATCGTTGACTAGGAATTATTATATACCTTCTCTTGAGCCATCGAAGTTGGGTTTTTTTTACGTTACTTTTTGAAGAAACCTTATCGAAGTCAACGGAGTGAAGTGCTTCGGAAAAGTTGTCGGGCTTTTGGATCGATGTCTTGATGTTTACATATTTTTTGTACGTATTTTTTAAGCCTAAAATCATCATAAAACTTGCATGTGAACGGAGTTTGATGAAAAATGATGGGTGACAGCGACAAAAAAGATATTGAAATATAAAAAGATATTCGAATATAAAAAAGATATTGAAATATAAAAAAGATATTGAAATATTAAAAAGATTTTGAAATATAAAAAAGATTTTGTAATATAAAAAAGATTTTGAAATATAAAAAAGATTTTGAAATACAAAGAAGATATTGAAACATAAAAAATATGATCACCTACAAATTAAAACTGCGCTGTGTGTTTTTGCAAGTTGAGCGCTTCCTATAAACTTCTACAATCATGTTTAACAAACTATGCGCATTGTACGTTAAAATTTTTGAACAAACTTTCAAATTTGGAATTAGAATTTTAAAAAATTCGAATTACAAATTAGGAATGTAACGAATCACATAGCATTCCGACTCCCTTAGCTCCGTTTTACGACCAAATTTACGATTCGGACGAAGCTTAATTTACGATTTAAGTTTACTAGTTCATTCCGATTTACAATCGATTAATGGACTCGATTCGACAGTCGCCGCTGAACGTTTTTATTACTGTTCGATTGAGATAGGAATTGAGCTGCGATTTTTTCCGACTCATTCGATTAAAATGTTGTTTGTTAATCGTTATTGTTGTTTGTTTTATAGAAGTGCTTTTGGCGGATATCTGGGTATTTATTTGTAGTTGCATATAGCTATGAATTTCCGTTTGGTGTGCGTGAAAAGGCAAACGATCTGGATATCTATTTCCAATGAGTGTGTTCGGGATAAAATAAAAAGATGAAAAAAAAATGTTCACGATAAAGAATGTCTTTATCTCTCCTAAGGGTACGTGGAGGTGGAACGACACCCTCCTTATGTCGGAAATATATTTAGGTGTCAAATGGTGAGTCCATCACCGTTTCTCAAACGCGACTGTACCATGCATTTATGAAATATGTCTCAAACGTATGCAACACTAAACTTGTTTTTCTTCACCCTGAAGCTCACGTGAACTATTTAAGTTCAGAAAAACATAATTGGAACAGTCCGGATATGAACTTGGAATGTTTGCGTTGACACTAGAACCACTCAGCTTCCGTGGCTATACACAATTGTCTATTACACTATATAGAAGGAAACAGCGCTTCCCACTGTTTTGTGAAATATAAGAACTGGTTCTTTGGATTATCGAGAGGAAGCGATAGTATTGTGTCATTCAATGTCTTGAAAGGTAAGATGTTCATTCGATGAAAAGAGGTGCGTTGCTATTTTATAAAATTGAATTAATTAATCACGTGAATGAGGGTGTGATTGTAAAGATGAAGAAAGGCATGTTACGTTGGTTTGGACACATAGAAAGGATGAGTGAAGAAAGATTGACGAAACAGATATACAAAGCAAAAGTGTGTACAAGAAGAGGCAGAGGAAGGCCACGTTCCAACTACCTGGATCAAATCGATCGGACGCTCAAGGACGGGAACGTTAAGAGTACTCGAAACCGACGAGCATGTATGAAGAGACGGATGAATGTGGACGAAGCGAAAGAGGAATGTAAGTCTAGAGAGAACTGGCGCTCTATAACTCTCTGCCTACCCCGCTAGGGACCTGGTGTGATGATATGTATGTATGTATTAATCACGAAAAATCGAGAGGAAACCTGCATACGTCTAAGAAGCAATTCAAAGGCGTATGTATAGTCGTGATTGAGTAACGGCGATAGACGCGCCATCTGTCACGTTGGCACCTAAAATATATCTCTGGCGGAAAGTGGGTGTGTGGGAACTCGTCGCTTCGTCCACATTCATCAGTCTCTTCATACATGCTCGGTTTTTTCGAGTACTCTTGACGTTCTCCTCTAAAATACATACATATATATATTATCACGACTTCCAAGAAAGGTCCCCGAAGAGACAGGTGTGTAGGTAGTACCCACACTTACGCGAGCATATTTTAGGTGCCAACGTAACAGATGGCGAGTCCATTGCTCATATATTCATATATATGTTTCCATAAGTAGGTTCCCCGCTACTTCGTATCGGATCTAATCCGAAAAAGCACATTTTCCGAGCCGGTCGTCGATATTTTCAATTCCAAAATGCACTCAATAGTATTCGAGTGATAGAATTTCCCAGTCGATATACAGGCATGATTGGACACGGGATAACAACATTTGAAGCTTCTATATTTACGCATATACTTTTTACGTACCTATCAAATTTTTTTGTTATATTTGCTAGCTGTATTTATATTTTTTTATAATCCTCACGCCTCCAAGGGTCCCCGAAAGGGATAGGCAGAGGTGTATAGGTAATACCCATACACCCACTTTCAACGTGACAGATAGCGAGCCCATCGCCGTTACTCAAGCACGACTATACATAGCCTTTGAATTGCTTCTCAGACGTATGCAGGTTTTCTTTCCTACACCGTAAAGCTCGTGGTGTGACTAATTACTATACTTATAAAATATATAAAATAATTTAACCTCACGCCTTCCCACAAGGGTCCCCGAAGGGGTAGACAGAGGTGTATAGGTAATACCCACACACCCACTTTCCGCCAGAGGTATAATTAGGTGCCAACGTGACAGATGGCGAGTCCATCGCCGTTACTCAAGTACGACTATTACATACGCCTTTTTGAATTTCTTCTCAGACGTATGCAGGTTTCCTCTCGATGTTTTCCTTCACCGTAAAGCTCGTGGTGTGACTAATCACTTTACTTAAGTTCAGAAAAACTCATTGGTACAGTCGGGATTCGAACTTGCGATCTTTGTGTCGCAGGCAGCTGCTCGAACCACTCGGCCACCACGGCTTATTACTATACTTAAGTTCAGAAAAACTAGTAGGGATTCGAACTTGCGATCTTTGTGTCGTAGGCAGCAACTCGATCCAATTGGCCATCTCGGCTTGTAATATAATAGTAAATAAAGGAATCATAATCTATATTTAATAAGTAATTAATGTATTTATTCAGATAATAATCTATTTCGGTGCCAAATCTCGCCCGTTCAGAATCCTCATCGACTTTGTGTAATGTTTTGTCAACCTTTCGTCGGTGACATTTTCTAAGTACTTTTTCTTTCAATAATGTTGTTCTGGTTAACATGTTAACGCTCATATGGGCTAAATAAAGCCTTATTATATGTGAAAATTGTCGGTGAACCGGTCAATTAAACTAATTTAACTGATTACTAATTGCTGCCAGCGCGGTGTGCTGACGGGAAATGGATGCAAACACAGCGTTTCCGCTTTCAGAATTGTGCTGTTAGCACATCCGCTTCCGTTTTCAGTCGGCTTACTATTTTGGCTCGTAATATATCCTCAGGACTTCCCAAAAGGGTCCTCGAAGGGGTAGGCAGAGGTATATAGGTAGTACTCACGGCGACAGATGGCGAGTTCATCGCCGTTACTCAAGCTAGACTATACATATTTGAATTTCTTCTCAGACGGCAGGTGTCCTCTCCATGTTTTCCTTCACTCACACCAGACTAATCACTGTAAAAAAGTTCAGAAAAACCCATTAGTACATTTGGGATTCGAACATGCGATCTTTGTTTCGCAGGCAACTACTCGAACCACTCGGCCACCATGGCTCCCACCAGAGTTTGAACCTGCAATATTTAAGTGCAACCACATGGCCACCGCGTTCCCGCACCGCAATATTTAATAAAGAAGCTGAGATATCACAGTAACACAAACAACACCCACGAGATAAAATAAAATAACTTTCCTTTTAACGCCACTGTCGGGTAAAATAATAAACCTTTACGGTCGTTAAACTGCGCATTCTTACACACAAGAATAGCGTATAAAGTGACAATGTATTCGTCCAATTACGAGGCGGCAGCGGAGGTATCATCTTGCCTACATTGTTGGCCATCAATGTATAACGCGTTTAGTGTACACATTGAAGAGACAAATTACTGTACTTTAGTACCAGTCTCAAGACCCTTAGGCTTTACCAGTGAAGTTGTGACATTTCAAAGTCATATGTTTTTAAGGTTAAATAAAATTCTAATTCAGTAAAGAGCAGTGGTGGCCGAGTGGTCCGAGCAGTTTCCTGCGATGCAAAGGTCGCAAGTTCGAATCCCGACTGTACCAATGAGTTTTTCTGAACTTAAGCACAGGGATTAGTCACACCACGAGCTTTACGGTGAAGGAAAACATCGAGAGGAAACCTGCATACGTCTGAGAAGAAATTCAAAGGCGTCGGTATAGTCGTGCTTGAGTAACGGCGATGGACTCGCCATCTGTCACGTTGGCACCTAATATACCTCTGGCGGAAAGTGTGTGTGTGGGTATTACCTATACACCTCTGCCTACCCCTTCGGGGACCCTTGTAGGAAGGCGTGAGGATATATTATTATTATTTTCTTTTTTTATAAGCCACATTTTATTATGCCTTACGATATATTTGAGTAACTATCTTATTTTCTAAGACACCTGTATCTATTTATAAAATCTAACACTTTTTATTTACCTACATACATACATATTATTATCATCACACCAAGTCCCTAACAAAGTAGGCAGGGGGAATAGTTCCGCCAGCTCTCTCTAGACTAACACATCTCTTTCACTTCGTCCACATTCATAAGTCTCACACATGCCCGGTTTCGAGTACTCTTGACGTTCCCGTCCTTGAGTGGCCGATCGATTTGATCTAAGTAGTTGGAACGTGGTCTTCCTCTGCCTCTGTCATTTTATTTATTTTTCTATATTCAAATCAGTCATGTCAGTAGTGTAAGAATGATATATACTTAGGAATTATTCATAGCCTTCCCGTCCATTGAAATTCTCATCAGCTATTGTGAATTCAGGTTACCTTATTGATCATCTAAGATCTGAGGACAATGCCATCAATCCAAGCGTGTTTGCGTTCAATCTAGGCTCGGCGGAGCTGTTATGGCAATAACGAACGTTATACTGTATTCAAAAGCTGAATGGTTATGGAAGGAGTATAGAGGTCATGTTTCATAGCTCTATTGTCTATGGAACACAAGCTTTAGGACTAGAGAGACTTAAGGAAGCCTATTTGTATAGTTATTATTGCGGCTATAAATTGAGTAAGCTATCCTTTCTTTCAAGTTGGTTTAAACTGCACACGGTGTGCAAATTTGATTGAAATCGGTTAAGTAGTTTAGGAATCCATCGCGGCGAACAACGTGACACGTAATTTATATATATTAGAAAGATATGTAGGACATAAATACTTTCAAACGCGTTGATTTTTCATCCCCCGATGGTCGCAAACAATGACCACTTGAGATCAAACATTACAAGTGGCCATCCCGAGCGACGCGACTACTCATTGTTTCCACTCGGTGGTATCACAGATAAGAGATGCTTTGATCTCCTTCGTATGAAAGTGTAAGGCGAGACTCTTGATACCGACGCGCGGAATTCTTGTCATTACGACAAGAGGTAAGGTTGGTACTTGCTTTAACCTCACAATTTCTCAGCGCAATTTTCATTTAAATGACATAGATTTTTTTTATTTTATTGCAATAAAAATATTGGCTTTGTTTTTTCGTACTTAGGTATAACATACATTATTGTACATACATAACTAGGTTTATCCGTATTTGAACTTAAGTATAAAATATATTTTAGTTTTTTTTTACATGCATTAAATTGCTGATACTCCTCGTAATATCGGCTACCAGCTAGTGGAAGTCCTATCAAAATCGGTCTACCTGAATCGGAGATTAGCTAGAACAAACAGACGGACAGATAAACACAGAAATAAATGTGTATTTGTAATCAGTACCGTATCCAAATTTCGAAAAAAATACGATTTTTATATTACAAACAGACAGTACAATTTTATTTTTTAGTATAGAAATTTAGGGACAGTCTGTGAATATAATTATGTATGTAGTACCTGAATATTATGACGAAGAGCTCCTTACAGGGTAAACAGATAAAGTATAGCACTAGTCTTCATTAGACCAACAGACCTTTTTCCTTCTGTTACTTAATTAAAAAAAAACTATTTTCGTAGGCACTGATAACACACCCTTGACCTTTTCAAGGCACGGCACAGAGTGGGCGCTTCAAGTAAGAAGCTCCTGGCACTACCTACCTCGAATTATGAATATTAATAACTTATGTTTATATTTGAATAACATTACCTACTTTCTTTGAGGAAATCTCGGTGGATAATTATATTTTCACAAACACCCACATAGCATACATACATACATAACACTCACACACACAGGACAATATCACAGATGTGTGTTACTATGTCTCCTAAATATTATTTAGTTAATTCACTACAGTTATTTAAATTTTGGAATAAATCTATGTAGTTTGTACTCTACTATACCACTTTTTATTATGGCATGGATACAAGTCCTTCAGTCATTTCAAAATACATTTTACGAATGTTACCTGTCTTTAATTTAAATACACGTTTTAAGGTATTTCAATGTAAAACAGTTCATAATAAGCTAATTTGTTTCACTATTGTTTAGGAAAATTTTACCATTTATTATTATAATTCATTATTGAATACCTATTAGACTCAATAGAGACCAGAATTGCACACTGGACCAACATTTTGCAGATTAACAAGACATCGTAAAACAACAAATTGAATACATTTTAACAAAGTTACGACCATCAGGTATAAGAAATAGTGTGTAATAGTAATTGGAAAACAAACGCATTTATTTATTAAATCCTCTTTATTTCACGATATAATTATTATAACATTCATCAAAATGATTCCTTTAACAACTACACAGTTTACAAAACATGATTTATCATAAAAAACAGGCTTATCTCATGCCATAAGACGTGTCCAGATTATACAATATTCAATTAATCTGTTATATTGTTTTTCGAAATTCGTATTATGCTCAACCCTCATCCAATCGAGTCGACATTCTCAGATTATTTAAAAAAAACGTTTTGAGTCCAAGTGTTTTCTTACAATAAAGGGGTTTGTAGCACATACATACAGAAATTATTAGTTTTGATGATATCTCACACAAAAAAGTAAGTATTTCGAACCTCTTAATAGTTTTTAGTAAAATCAGAATATTTCATATTTTTGTCATAAAAAACTGATAAATCGGTTTGAAACCAGCCAATGAAGTCACATACACAAAAATCAACATAAAAATATAAAAAAAAACTATGTTGTTAGCGCGAAGACTTGCAAAAACTATAGATAAACATCAATAATTAAATCCACAAATTCGTAACCTAGGAAAACAGACTTATGAATCAGTATAATTATTAAACACGTAGAAGCGTCATTTTAGCCACCACAATGTCCTCCAATCTTATTGGCCATGACAAAAATTTGACACAATTAGCTTAAAATCGGGCTCGGTTCTATAATTCACGGTTGTAGTAATTCTATAATAGATAAGTACTTATATAAAACATTTATTTGATGGTAGCACTGCTTTGAATTTCGTTTACAACTGTGTCATTAATTCACAATGACCATCAAACGAGGTAATTATTCTACATTATTACCCAAAATCATTTTAAATTAGGTCAGTCTTAAAAACGTTTTAATTTTGAAATTATGTCAACTAGAGCTTTTTATTTCGTTTCTATTCTATGACAGATAAGTATTAAATTTAGAACACATTGTTCCAAAATTTATATTTCAAAAAAGATTATAGGTTACACAAAAAACAGGCGTAAACAAACAAGTCCTAAAAAGACGTGTACAGACGTCTTAATTAAGTATAAAATTTTAACAATTGAACGTGGGTATTGTTGTACTTAAAAACTTAATTAAACTAAATTACCTTAAGTATCAACTTTGAAGGCTGTACATTACAATAAACAAATTAAAACTTCCAACTAACTTAATATTATGGCTTAATATAAGTTTTCTTTGACATTGATACTTAAAGCTTTCGAATCTAAGGCTTATTCAATTTTCTTTTACGTAATCCAAGCCTTGGGACAAAAACGAGAAAAAAAGACACGTGAGTCTATACTCTGCAGATGCAGTTCATTCACCTTTGCACAGATCACAAAAAATTATAGACATCAGAATTCTAGTTCACTTTAGTCTGTGTACTTTTCACAAACGCACAATTGTTTGTAACTTGTAGTGAGCACACAAAAACACCCATGTTGCGTGACGCTCTGGAAACAAAGGTCGATACAATCGTCATTCTATTCCCTCAGCTCGTAATGGGCATTGCATCACATCGCGTCTGTACGATATATCTCTCCAATCACACGCGATTGGGATTTGAAAAAAGAAATCTCTCTAATTTCAATAGCTATATTATGTAAATTTAAAAAAAAACTGTTTCAGAAAAGTTTTTTTTTTAACCACATGTCTCTTAGACCACAGTCTGTTCACTTTCATTTCGATATATTTTTCAATTATTTTGAATTAATTTCAATCCTATCTATACACACATTTAACTATTAAACATGCGTGCCTTTTGATCCGTTACCTGTAAATAATTAAGAGGGTTTAGTAATCATTTCCATGCTTCTCCTTTTCTTTGTTTTCTTCTCAGATCCTCTTCTACATGAGAGGTAGAGCATAATGGGTTTCCCGTTCGAATTTAGAGCTGCCCGACTAGGGCAAGACCTTATAGAAGTCCGTAGCCAAATTTTTTTTTTTGTGTTGTGTTCTTGCGCGATGAACTAGGTTTCAAATAATTTACTCCTTGGGAGCTTTGTTATATTGTGTTGGCAGCAGAGAGATTAGACCCATTATGCTGCCAACAAAGTATAATTTTTCTAACACAGAGTGGCAACGCCCAAGTGATATTTCGTAATCAGGAGCGTAAATAGGTTACGCTAACCGTTTCCCATCAGGTGGTATATAGATATAAACTCATTGGCACAGTCGGGATTCGAGCTTGCTACCACGGCTTATTTATTTGTCCAACAAATGTGGCAAGTAAGTGAATGGCCTATTGAATGGCAAACCTTACGACATAAACACCATACTACTTTAAAAAATCATTTGACTGCCATCAATGTTGGATGTACCCAACCTCTTCAAAGCATATTGGTTTTTCCCAGTGTACTAAGATGGCAACAAGTACGTGTTTCGTTTATTGGTAAGCGATTATTGCGTTGCCTTTGCAAACGGTAAAGAGAAATACTACAAGGCAATGCCTGGATCTGAGAAGAATTTAAAACCGCGTGTGAAGTCGCGCCGGCTCGCCTTATATCCTGTTGTGGCCAGAACGTACCTCCGACTTCTTTTAAGGTCCATTAGTGACTACTTTAACGATAGTGGTACAGGTCTTGAGCATTTAAATAAAAACAATACCTTTGGCTACAATTTGACTGGACTGCATGGACGGTGGAAGCATGTAAAGCGCTTGTGGAGATGACCTTGGCACCTGAACATCAAAAAAATACATACATAATTCTCGCTACCTAACCTACTCAGCAAATACGAGAGAAAAAATGTGCTGTGCAGAAATCAGCTGGCACAGGGCTCGAACCCGCAACTATTAACACAAGAAGAGTCGTCCAGAATGTATCTACAAATCTTACTTGAGGCTGGGCACCACTAGTTGCGGAGGAGGATGAAGCCATCGAGCTGCTCACTGGCCTTGATGACGACGAAGATGCCGGTGATGATACTGACGTCGCTAATAATACAAATGCAAATTTAAAAAAGACAATCGTGACTTCACGCCTTAGACAAATGTCCCTGAAAGGGGTACACAGAAGTGTGTTGGTAATAATGACTCACCCGCTTTCCGCCGGAGATACATTTTAGGTTTCAACGTGACAAAAAATGGCGAGTCCATCGCGGTTACTCAAGAACGACTATAGGTATATACGACTTTGAATTTCTTCACAAACGTATGCAGGTTTCCTCTCGATATATTCCTTCAACGTAAACTCAAATTAAAAAGCGTTTATTCAACATAGGGGGACGGATGGAAAACAGATATGTGCTTACTTTTTATATAATAATATATCCTCACGCCTTCCCACAAGGGTCCCCGAAGGAGTAGGCAGAGGTGTATATGTAATACCCATACACCCACTTTCCGCCGGAGGTATATTAGGTGCCAACGTGACAGATGGCGAGTCCATCGCCGTTATTCCAGCACGACTATACATACGCCTTTGAATTTCTTCTCAGACGTATGCAGGTTTAATAAGGTAAACATTTTATATTTAGTTATAATATTGTTCACACCACGAGCTTTGAAGAAAAACATCAAGAAAACATCGAGAAGAATATTAATGCATACGTTTGAGAAGAAATTCAAAGGCGTATGTATAGTCGTGATTGATCAGGCGTGAGAATATATGCATATATAATGATAATAAAAGGAGCAATTTTTTTTTAATTTTTTTTATACAACAAGAGTGGCAAACAAGCATACGGCCCATCTGATGGGAAACGGTTACCGCAGCCTATTTACGCTCACGATACCGAAGTATCACTTGCGTGTTGCCACTCTATGTTCGGATTGCCATCCATGGCTATCATTAATATGATCGCATCAGCTCACGCCTTTGGGGACCCTTGTGGAATGGCGTGACGATAAGGCGATTTTTATATTCCTAGTCGGCGTATCTTTGATAGACTGGAAATAAAAGCAGTAAAAAGTTACCTGGTATGACAAGGTTGTTATGTCGTACTGAATAGTAAGGCGGGGGTGCGTTTTTTCCTTGTGGATTTGGTTGGTTAATCTGAGGCACGTACGCTGTGGAAAACCATTTGTGTAAGAATCCTTAGTTGTATCCCAGCTTAAAGTGATATTATTCGTCATTTATGAGCTAAAATACGAATGTCTCAGAATATACAAGTTGTATTCTAGAAGTTGTACGGTGAATATGTCATGACGAAGTAATAAAACAAATTGCTCCAAAGATAAGAATATTACAATAATATTTAGGGATTTTCTGAAATAATTAATGAGATAAAAAAAGTTAAAACGTTAAACTTTAACTTTAACTGCTAAACAATTTGTCGAATAATAACTAAGTCTTAGTTATTATTTTTATTTGCTACCTTTAATTGTACCCATTTGCATATTTGAAAAACTGTCCCATTTTATGAAGCATCCTGTATATTTATCAGTATTAATATGAACGCAAGATCTTTTTCCAGGGATATGTTGTCTGCGAAACAGAGATTTCGAATTCTGGCGTTATCAGTATTTTGAGGTATCGAAACAGTGATCTTTGTTTCGTAGCCGACCTCTCAAAAGTACCCATCAACCAATTCTCCTATATGCACATGAGTTCTTATTTATAAAAAGCACATGTCTATATACTATATATTACCATAATCTAAGCACTACAATATATTTAACCTCTTTTTGCTTCCGATAAGGGATAGAATAAAAAAAAACATCTGCGGGCTTAATTTTATGACACAGATGAAAAACAAGCATTAGTTTGTTGGTTAGCGGTTACAATAGCCTTTAGTGACTATCTTAAATAATTAACACGTTGTCAACTTTATGTCGCGCGGAATAACTGTGCTAGCAGTATAAGGAATAGAGGGTCGCCGATCTACCAACACAGCCATTCCTTGTGTAATTGTACTTTTACGTATATAACAGTAAATAGCTACTTACATATAGACCCACTGTCCCTTAAGTAAGGGTTCCCGTACGTGGCAGAGTATCTGACGTCGACACCCCCGGCTAGCGCTCCGGCATTGGACATTGGAATCACTGTATAACAATATAAAGCATATTATCAAATGATAACAGATTCTGACAAAATACGACTGATTTCATTAGTGAAATTTTCAAATCGTTTTGAACCTTAAATTCAACAATAACGGGTATAAGATAGAATGACTAGAAATTAAAATCTTCGTACATATGTATTTTTTGTCGTTGTGGCCGAGTGGTTCTAGTTGTTGCCTGCAATACAAATATTGCAAGCTCAAATCGTTACTGTACCAATGAGTTTTTCTGAACTTAAGTACAGTGATTAGTCACACCACGAGTTTTGCGGTGAAGGAAAACATCGAGTTGAGAGCGGAAAGTAGGTGTGTGGGATTTAGGGATTATCCCTTATGGGAAAATAAATTCATAGGATATTCAAGAGTAAGATACAAATACTCGTGATTAAAACACAAAAATCGCCACCGACCGGGAATCAAACCCGCGACCTCATTTTTATTATATTTTCTGTCAGGATCTCTGAACTGAGTTGCGAATTATGACTTGTGCCTAAAATAAAATATAATAAAGGCGACAGTGTGTAGGCCGCATCTAATGATGAGGGCAACTTGAGTTCGTGTGGGAGTTACGAGAGACTTGTCTAAAATAATATTTCATACAAACTTTACAAAACTCCAGCGCGTTATTTCTGCTTTGAAGTATTTTTAAAATATAATTTTCATTTATAATATAATATAATATCCTCACGCCTTCCCACAAGGGTCCCCGAAGGGGTAAGCAGAGGTGTATAGGTAATACCCACACACCCACTTTCCGCCAGAGGTATATTAGGTGCCAACGTGACAGATGGCGAGTCCATCGCCGATACTCAAGCACGACTATACATACACCTTTGAATTTCTTCTAAGACGTATGCAGGTTTACTCTCGGTGTTTTCCTTCACCATAAAGCTCGTGGTGTGACTAATCACTGTACTTAAGTTCAGAAAAACTCATTGGTACAGTCGGGGTTCGAACTTGCGACCTTTGCGTCGCAGGCAACTGCTCGAGCCACCCGGCCACCACGGCTGTTTTTTTTTACCTATTCCATAAATTTTCATTATGGAATATTCATTTATGGAAACGACCGGAGGTTTTGTTAAAAGCCTTAAACCCTATACATGCTATGTCCCGCGGTATTAATTTTAAGAGAGCACTAGCTGTGCCCGCGACTTGGTCCGCGTGGAATTTAACAAAAAAAATTGTTCAGTTTCTAAAATAAAAGTAGCCTAAGTTACTACTATTAATATAAGCTATCGGTCAAAATCGGTCCAGCCGTTTCAGAGATCAGTCTGAACAAGCAAACAGACAGACAGGCAAAAAATTTAAACGCGATTTTGCTATATTTACCGTGTATACATCCATATGCATTTGGTAAAAAGCGGTTATTTTAATATTATTTATTGCAATTGCAATTTAATTGCAATAACATTGGATCCACTGCACAACTTATTAAGGAAGAATCAAACATTCATTTGGACAGAAGAATGTCAAAAATCATTTGAAAAAATGAAACAATTACTTGTTCTCAACCAATATTAGAGATTTTTGACCCAGACTTGCCTATACTAATTTACACAGATGCAAGTATACAAGGCGTAGGAGCAGTATTAAAACAGAGACAACAAAACACAAAAGAAAAACCAGTTGCATATTTTTCGAAGAAACTAAATGAAGTACAGAAAAGGAAAAAAGCCATTTATTTAGAATGCTTAGCTGTAAAAGAAGCAGTTAAATATTGGCAACACTGGCTCATAGGTAAAAGATTTACAGTATTTTCTGATCACAAGCCATTGGAAAAAATGAACATTAAATCGAGAACAGATGAAGAACTCGGAGACTTGACTTATTACCTTTCTCAATATGACTTCGAGATAAAATATTCACCAGGAAAAAATAACCTTGAAGCTGACTGTCTAAGCAGAAATCCTGTATTAGAAGCGCATGAAAATGAAGAAGAGCAGTTGAAAGTGGTAAATTGGATAGAACTGGAGGATATCATTGATGATCAAGAGAATAACGAGGATGTACAAAATAAAAAACATTTATTTATATCAAAGCACTCGATATACTACAAGAAAATCAAGAATAAAAAAAAAATGTTTTATCAGAAGACTTTAGTCTAAATTTCATCAAAAAAATACATAAAGAATACTGTCACATTGGAATTACACAAATGCAAAATAAAATAACACCATACTACACAGCAAAAAATTTAAGACAGAATATTAAGAAAATATGTAAACAATGTGAAATTTGCATTATGAACAAATCAAGAGGTCAAGATAAATTAGGCCTAATGTCTCAGCTAGGACCAGCCACACAGCCTTTTGAAATAATGTCAATTGACACAATTGGTGGATTTGGGGGCTCAAGATCGACAAAGAAGTACATGCACCTTTTAGTGGATCACTTTACTAGATATGCATACATTGTCAATTCAAAAACACAGAATTCTAATGACTTTATAAAACTTGTCAAAAATGTCACAGAAGAGAACAGTATTGGTATGATTTTATCCGACCAATACCCAGGAATAAATTCAAAAAAGGTTTAAAGTATTTCTAGAAACAAAAAATATTCCGATTGTATTCACAGCAGTAAATGCACCTTTTTCAAATGGAATTAATGAACGACTTAACCAAACCTTGGTTAATAAAATAAGGTGCAAAATAAATGAAGAAAATAGAAAAAAAACATGGACAACGATAGCACAAAAATGCGTGGATAAGTATAATGAAACTGAGCACACTGTTACAGGCTTTGCACCTGTGTACTTGTTACAAGGAAAAGATGTTTCATTTATACCAAATGAGTTAAAAGAAGAAACAACAGAAAAAGATTAATCGAGAGATAGACATTTGGCAATGAAAAACAGTATAAAATCACACAACTACAATAAAAAACTTTATGATAAAAATAGAAAATATTATGAATTTAAAGCAGGAGACATGGTATTTGTAGAAAATGGCAGTAAATTAAATAGAAGAAAACTGGACGAGTTGAAGATTGGACCATATGAAATAATAGAGAAACTGTCAAACACAATATACAGAATAAATACAGGACATAGAAAATCAGAATCAAATCACTTCCACATCACCAAACTAATCCCAACTCCTACATTTGGAGACAACAGTTTAAAAGACATTTGATGCTGTAATATAATTCTCTCCCCAAAGGGGGGGGATGTAAAGTAATTATAACCTCTTTACCTATTATAATCTACTTAATCTGAATTTGGATTTGAATGACAGTAATGCACACGTCATTGTGAGTTCGAAGATGATGGAGAAAATAGAAAATATGAATACTATAAAATAATATACATAAAGGAGACGATATTCGTATTAACAAATAGCTTTGAATGTTGTTTCTCTTATTACAGAAACGCAATTAAGTTATTTACGGACATCGAACCTTCATCAAGATATCTTATATGTATAGATATATTAAAAAAGTCATCCTGCTTATAATTGATCACCAATACCGTTCATTTGTCTTGACATTATTGCGGAATTAACATACTTACATATAATCACGTCTCTTTCCCGTAGCGGTAGGCAGAGACCACTTCTTTCCACTTGCTACGATCCTTACATACTTCTTTCGCTTCGTCCACTTTCATAAATAATTAATGGAATTAACATACTTATATATAGTGCCATGCACGAAGACGCTTATGAGTACAATTACTTACCATCAGGCCCTACTCCAGCTAGTCTCCCGCAACTGGCCTGCTTGTGCAGTGACCCGCACTGGTAGGCAGACCCGTCAGTGCTTCTGGTCAGGGAGCCTCCCGGGAGGGAATCTCCCGACAAAGTAGGCGGTGCGTAATCTCTGGAATAGTCTACGTAGGGCACATAGCCGTTGCCTTGGGGAGTCTGTGGAAAAAAAATTGTATTTTTTTTTTTAATTTAAGTGATTAGTCACACCAAGAGCTTTACGGTGAAGGAAAACATCCAGAGGAAACCTGCATACGTCTGAGAAGAAATTCAAAGGCGTATGTATAGTCGTGCTTGAGTAACGGCAATGGACTCGCCACCTGTCACATTGGCACCTAATATATCTCTGGCGGAAGGTGGGTGTGTGGGTATTACCCATACACCTCTGCCTACCCCTTCGGGGACCCTTGTGGGAAGGCGTGAGTATATATTATTATTATTATTTTTTTTATCTTAAACCTCAGCCAGTGTAGATACTGACACACTGAAGATAGTTAACTACTAATAATCATATGAAAAAATAAAATCTAGTTAACGTGGGAAATCTATGTTATGGTATAAATTAATGAGCATAAGATAATTCTGATTTAGAGCCGTGGGGGCCGAGTGGTTCGAGCAGTTGCCTGCGACACAAAGATCGCAATTTCGAATCCCGACTGTACCAATGAGTCCTCCCTTTGTCTCCCTCTGTCACGTTGGCACCTAAAAATATATATCTTGCAGAATGTGGGTGTGTGGGTACTACCTATACACATCTGCCTACCCCTTCGGGGACCCTTGTGGGAAGGCGTGAGGGTGAGCGATATTATTATATAAACCAATTTTAAACTCAGACAGAATTTATGTTGATACCGCATTTTGTGAAAGTTAATCTAAACTTATTTAAAAACGTAAAAACTGATGACACTGTGGGAAATAATACAGAACGTCGTTGGAATATTAAATTTAGTTGACAAACACGCAACATGATACGGTGTGCCGAGGATAACAAGGAGTCCTGGTATAAGTTCATTATAATTCTTGGTGCTTCGTTGACTTTTAAATAACGTATTGTTAACATCAAAATGTATTTTACTTATCTTGTAATGAGAAATATTACTGAGTAGCGAGGTAAAGATAAATGAAAAAAAAATGTTCGTCACCATCAGTAATCCATTTACAAACATAATAGCATATCGCATTGACGTTTTTATTAATCTACTCATCTCTGATGAGTAGTAAGTACCCACCCGCCGACTTTTCACGTTGGCACCTATGATATATCTCCGGTGAAAATTTGGTGTATGGGTACTACCTACATGATACCTCCGTGTACCCTTTCGGGGACCCTTGTGGGATGGCATGAAGATATAAAGAGAGAACTAGTCGACAAAACTATCTCACAAAGCAAAGCGCATTGTTCGTTTGAAATCAAATCAAAATCATTTTATTTCACATAGGCCCAGGTGGGCACTTATAAAACGTCGAAAAAGAAGCACGGTTCGGGTTGGTCGTTTCCATGGAGAAGAACCGGCAAGAAACTACATGGTTACTCTTTTCAGATCATTAGGCATATACAATATTTTTTTTTTTTTTCGTTACAGCAATAGTACCCAAGTATGGGAGAACAACGTAGGCCCGACAATAGGTCGTCGCTTACTATACAAAGCATACATAAAACAAGATAATTATAAAAATGTTAGCAAGATCTAAGAATCTACTAAGCCTACAATGTTCTCACATTCACAAATTAGACAAATTAAACAAGTGACACAAATATTGCCATCAGTACTGTAACTAATTCTGGTCAAGATATGGAATAAATTAAAATAATAAAAAAAAAAGTAAAATTATTATTGTATAAAAATAAAAAACAACCCGAATTGAGAAAAGAAAAAGATTCAGAATAGTTAGAGACATCCACAAATTTGTGCCGTTTATGAGCTACCAGGGAAGCCGCATGCGCAGAAGGAACTAGAGCCAAACTTCTTTATCTTCAACGTAGTCCTTGATTTTATAATATGCTTTTTTAATCAGAACACGTTTGATAATTTTTTTGAACTTTACATCGGTCAGTTCTATAACTGACTTTGGCAGCTTGTTGTAAAAGCGTATACTATTTATAATAAATGACTTGCTCGTTTTTGTTAATCTGTATTTCGGGATTACAATTTCATGTTTACTGCGGGTATTTTTATTATGGCAGTCGCTTTTAATTTTGTAAATCCCTCTATTTTTGCGGACATATAAAATACATTCAAAGATATAGAGTGAAGGCAAAGTTAGTATGTCGATCTCTTTAAATTTCTCCCTGAGAGACTCGCGAGGACCCATGTCAAAGATCGCATTTTGACAAGCATCTATAAGGCGGTAACCACATAAAACCGCTTCAGGCTGACTGCATTTTGCCACCTCAGTGGTACATACATACATAATATCACGCCGAGTCCCTAACAGGGTAGGCAGAGAGTATAGAGCGCCAGTTCTCCCTAGACTTACATACCTCTTTCGCTTCGTACACATTCATCAGTCTCTTCATAAATGCTCGTATTTTCTGTTCGAATGGAATCAATGAACCTCAGTGGTATAAACAAATAACACATTAACTCCCCACTCACACCACAAATAAAACACTCACCTTAAAATGCAAGTTGCTAATCGGCTGGTTGAAATCTCCACTGTATCTTTGGTATTGCTTCATCAGTTCATTGTCGTACCCGTGGTCAGGGAGGGTGACAGGTCCAGCCAGTGGAAGACCCAAATTCGAGGTCAAATGTAATGTTGGATGAAGGTCTGACTCCGAGCCAGTATTTGAACCCTGTAAAGTTATTTATGGTTACTAAACGTAGCGAACGTGACAGGGGTTTTTATATCTTTGGTAGTGTGAGTTCCAGGAGCTCTTGTTTAAAGAGTGCTGAAAAGAGAGAAGAGGAATTGTTGTGTCGGCATCAGCGAAGACAAAGCGTAGTCTCAATCTGTCACAGTGATATACGTGTAGTGCGGATTTAGAGTTGGGCTGCCCCGAATTTGAACGGGAAATACCGTTATGATCCCTCCCTTGTTACTTAAGCGAAAAATGGTGTGACCGAAGGCCTCGAGACAACCACTTCTTAGATGCTCAGCCTTATTTTCTTTTTTCATTTCTTTCTTTGGTCTATGGTTAAAGTCAAGTTGAACAAAGAGGTCGAGAGCATTGTTAAACTTACAAATACAACTATTTAGCCGATATCTAAGGCTTGTATTGCAGCAAGGATACCGTGAACCCTATTAGAAATGGTTTGTCTGCAGGGGCAAGACATCTTCTGTAGTTATGAAGTCACTATTAAATTAATATCAAAATGTATATTGTAGTTTTTGTAACAATGCTTCCCTTTACCGATCAAAGTAATGACTCTTCAAGCACTCACCATATTACAGCTGCCTTCCACCTGCCGAAGTTCCAGTTTCAAGTCGCTTATGTTTGAATTCCTATCACTGTCTTTATAACCATCCATGCAGCTCTTGCCAATATCAGTTATGTCCGGTTTCTTGACATCAGTTTTATTGTTTTTCTTATGACAGAGCATGATGATCAACATTATGATGGCCAGTAATATAGCTGCTGATGCACATGCAGATATGATCAAAATAATGGGAAGGGATTCTATAAACAGAAACGTGGTATTAGCTTTAAATATGCAGTTTAAAGTGGTAAACATTTTGTTTCACACTGTCCCACTAGCTTCGCACCCTTAAGTAATAGACAGAAACGTAATAACCAACTTTTTGAGATTATTTTGGCACCTTAATAATTATTTAGGTGCCAACGAGACAGTTTGTCGCTGCTTCTTAGAAATCTTTGGTAAAAGATTTTGACACTTGATATTTTGTTTCGCTTAGAAGTACTTCTCTTAGAAGTACTGCTTACTCCTTTGAGGACTCCTTAAAGGTGCGAAAATTTGGATTTATGTGCGTCGTTTTAAGGCCTTTGACCTTCAACTGACTCATAATATTTATTATAAAAGAATTGAGCAAGACTTACTATCAGGAACTAGATTAATCTGCAGACTATCTTGGCCATAAGAATTTATAACTGTACAATTGTATGCGCCAAAATGTTTCTCGTCACTTTTACGAATAACTAGGGTGGATTTCGTCATCCTATCTGCTAAAGTTTCCTCTAAAAAGGCATATTCCTGCAACAACAAGTTCGCTTAACATAACACCTACACAAAGACACTTGAAATCTTTAAAACTTCAACATAGGTTGATAAAGGAAAGCAAATTTCCTGTATCTATGTAAAACTAAATTTAAATTTATATTGGATTCCATTTGTTGGAAACGACATTTTTAAAAGTATGGATAGGTTTAAGTTACAACTCTCCAAGCAGGGCAGTAGAATTATGTTATAGCTGATATTGAACGCAGATAAAATTTGCGGCGGTCGGAACTTTTGTCAAATTCCAACAATTGTTCAGACACGTAATGGTCAGACTTTTAGTCCATCTTGCGAATCATATTTTTTTTTTTTTTTTTTTTTCAGTGTCCCTCTGACGTGGTGGTCAGAGTCTTTTTCAATGCCTTAGTTTTTATCTTTTTTGCGTTCTTATTCTTTTTTGTTGTGTTGAGATTGTTCTTTTTCTCACATCTTTCATTTCTCTTTTTTTTTTTTTTTTTTGTCTTTATCTTTCTGGTACTTATTATTATTACATTTCTTATTCTATTTTGCTACCTTTTCTTATATTATTTTACAGTTTGTTTATACTATTTTACTACTCTTTCTTATATTATTTTTACAATTTCTTATTCTATTTAAATACATTTTCTTATATACAGTTTGCGAATCATATTAGAATGATATGTAAGTTTAACACAAGTCAAACTTGAAAGTTAACTTTATGGGTAGGTGCTGACAACAAATTCTAATGTTCGCAAAGGTCTAAATACTGAACTTGTTCCCAAATTCTAATGTTCGCAAAGGTCTAAATACTGAACTTGTTCCCAAATTCTAATGTTCGCAAAGGTCTAAATACTGAACTTGTTCCCAAATTTTCTTTTGTTACTATAAAATGTTTGCTTACCTGATTGTGAAAAGAATTGATTTCAACCCCACCAAAGGTCCATAGAACGTAATCAGGTTTAGGGACCGAGAAGGATATACATTCTATCCTCACGCTATCTCCCTCTACACCGTACTGTGTTGAGTTGGACATAATTTTCGGGGGACCTAAAATAATGTTGTCAAATTAGATTATGTGAACATTGGGAGTAATGAATCGTACAGGATGAGAAGAGAGAAGCGTTTAGTAAGATTACTGCAGGGCCTGCAACGCGTGCAATTCCTGTAGTGTGGCAAGCGTTCATAATCACGTTAACTACTCAAAACAAATTCGTAAAAATAACAAAATGCAAATCAGAATGAAATGTGGAACGCAACCCAGACAATTATAGTATAGGGACTTTAAGCACAACAAAGTTATGTTATAAATCGGAATAATACCTCGGAAATCTACTATCGAAAGATACGAACGGTTTGATTTCCCTACGTTAAAAGTTTATATTAGGGAAGTGAAAACTTTCAAAATGTTCAAATATCGAATTATCCATTTGTCTTTCTAAATGAAATGAATGGAATGATGATGAGGAATGAAATTCCCAGAAACACGTCACCTTCCAGTCAAGGGATGACTGATTATTTACGTAAATAAAATAAAGACCAAATTAGGAATCAAATAATATTCTGATATGGTAATTGACAAATGAATATCAGCTATCCCCAAGAAGTAAACATGCAAAATAAATACCTCCACGCGCTCGCACATGGGTCTCCGAAAAGGTAGACAGAGTGTAAAAAAAACCTTCTGTTTTCTGGGTATATACTTAGGTGCCAACGTGTCAGATGGTAAGTCAGATGACTCTGACAAGCGAAAAGATAGGCCAATACATAATGAGAGATAATACGACGTCGATTCCTTGAATATTTCCATAAATTTCAAACAAGTAACTACATAAGTATTGGAATCAATTATCAGAAGCTTCGTGTAACTGAAGTTATGGGCAATTATGGATGGACAAGGATGTTCGAATATTAAAAAAATACATCGTTGGCTTCCACATAAGGATTAAAAAAATCTATATATAGGTATTTTCTGACGTATCATCTGTGTGAGCCGTGCAGAGTGGTTCGAGATTGAGTTCTAGCCTGCAACACCCCGACTATACCAACGAGTTTAACTGAACTTAAGTACGGTGATTAGTCACACCACGAGCTCTACGATGAAGGAAAACGGTACTACCTATACACCTGTGCCCTTGTGGGAAGGCGTGAAGATATCAGATCATATCTTGGCATGTCTTGAAGAATTTCGAACGATTATCTCCATTTGTCACAACTACTACCATCACTATTGGAAACTTCAAAATGACCTAACAAACGGCGGGGGGACTTTGCAACAAGTTGTGACAGAACCCAAGTTGCTAGACTTTCCACTTGACACTTCGGCATAACGGTTTCTGCGAAAGTTGGAGCATGTGTTTTAACGACGTCGTGAAGAGTAATTTGTGGCTCTTGACTTATGTTACTTTCGTACTATATAAATCTGGGGATGGTAATTTTTTTTTTATTTCAGGCAACAAGGCCCTTAGAAATACAATAATACTATATAAAAATGAAATATAAAATACAATAAATAAAAATTACAATATTCTTAAGACTAATTCACACGTGAGATTGGCGACGTGTGGCTCGGGGTGTTGCGTATCCGGTCTCTGAAACGCCGGAAAACTACACCTTTCGGCCAAAATTCCTCCTGAAGGAAGGTCGACAGCTGGTCGGTCGGAACTCTTACCACAAAAGAGTTAAAATTCACATTATGGCGAGACTCCAACCGTTCGACCCTCAGACGGAGTTTGGCCTTCAGGAGAATATACTCCTCGACATCATAATAATATATAATATATCCTCACGCCTCCCCACAAGGGTCCTCAAAGGGGTAGGCATAGGTGTATAGGTAATACCCACTTTCCGCCAGAGGTATATTAGGTGCCAACGTGACAGATGGCGAGTCCATCGCCGTTACTCCAGCACGACTATACATACGCCTTTGAATTTCTTCTCAGACGTATGCAGGTTACCTCTCGATGTTTTCCTTCACAGTTCCTATACCAATCTAGTATAATATTTAATACCTTCAATTTTTTTATTCTAACACTAGCTATCCTGTCCAGTTCAGTTGGTTTTGGGAGGATCTTTAAAAATGGAAATCATGACCTATTATATAAACTAGATTATATGTAAGTAAATTTGAGCTTGGCTAGGGCAAGCATATTTCTAACTGGATGCAAACAATAGATTTGCTTACCCTTAATGAATACCATAACAGGGGCTTCGACATCTTGATGGTTATCGTTGGTAGCTCTGCACCAGTACTGGCCAGCAGAGTGTTGGGTTATGGTGACTGTTAGGTTTTGGGATTTACCCACTCTCTGTATGGGATTAAGCATTTTATTTTCATAAGATTTAGGTTCAGGTTTGCATGTTCAATACATGAATATGATTACATGATAGCTTATCTATACTAATATTATAAAGAGGAAAGATTTGTTTGTTTGTTTGTTTGATGAATAGGCTCCGAAACTACTGGACCGATTTCAAAAATTCTTTCACCTTTGGAAAGCTACATTATCCCCGAGTAACATAGGCTATTTTAATTGGACCCGATAGGTGGCGCTGCGATCGAGTTTTAGGAATTTTAACTTTTTCACCCGTGCGAAGCTATCCCTTTCTGTGTGTCTTAAGGTGGAATCGAGAATGGCTTAGATTTACAATTGGACCCGATAGGTGGCGCTGCGATCGTGTTACGGGCAATTTAACTTTTTCACCCGAGCAAAGCTGAGCGGGACAGCTAGTTTGGTATAATTTTATTTGATTCCATATATGAAAATTCTTCTGAATCTTACAAACTGTATTAGATACATACATATTATAATGCCAAGGGGTATTTCCTCAGGGGTAGGTAGAGAGAGTAGAACCAGTTTTCTTGACACTTACAAATCTCTTTCGCTTCATCCACATTCACCAGTCTCTTCATACATGCTCGGTGGTTGAGTGCTCGATCGATTTGAACTAGGTAGTGGGAACGTGGTCTTCCTCTTACTCTTCTTCTAAGAGCTTTAATAATATATTTACAAAGCTACTCACAAGAAATCTGTTATTTTCATATCGAAGCCACAAAATCTTCGGGGCTGGATGTCCATCCACAATGCAGGTGAGAGTTTTCGTGGAACCAGCTTCTCCCTCCACATTCTTAGGTCTAACTTTGAATGAAGGTCCATCTGTAACAATTTTTTTAAGTCTTCACCTTTTGTCGGCTGATAAACGATTTTATTTTTGTATACTATTAATATACCGTCGAAAAATGTGCGGAATAACGATCTAAGATCGAATCCGCAATGAAGAGATTCGCAAAACAGCTGTCGTGAAAAGGGTGTGATGTAAGGATGAAGAAAGGCATGGTACGTTGGTTTGGACACATAGATAGGATGAGTGAAGAAAGATTGACGAAACAGATATACAAAGCAAAAGTGTGTGCAAGAAGAGGCAGAGGAAGGCCACGTTCCAACTACCTGGATCAAATAGATCGGACTCTCAAGGACGGGAATGTTAAGAGTACTCGAAACCGACGAGCATGTATGAAGAGACTGATGAATGTGGACGAAGCGAAAGAGGTATGTAAGTCTAGAGAGAACTGGCGCTCTATACTCTCTGCCTACTCCGCTAGGGACTTGGCGTGATGATATGTATGTATGTATGTATCATTTTTGTAATTGTTACTATTTATGTATGTACCACACCTGATGACAAAACCGTCAGTTACAGGGGCGCATTATACATACATATCATCATGCCGAGTCCCGAAAAGGATAGGGAGAGAGTATAGAGCGCCAGTTTTCTCCAGACTTACTTCGCTTCGTCCACTTTCATAAGTCTCTTCATAATATAATTTCCCTAATTATAATCTGTTCCAGTAGTCAAATTATAAATTTAATTATTTTAAATTATAATTCAAATTTAAGGATTAATTTAGAATGCATTTGAATCGAGTTTGTTAATTTTTTATACTTACAAGCAACCTCTAAAGTCTTAGAGTCAGCACTTTTCCCCACAATGTTATGAACTTCACATTTGACTGTCGCTTCGTTGTATTTTCTGGAAATGTTTGTTAGAACCTGAAACAAAACGACAATTAACATCAAGCACGTCAGGCAAAACTGGACTCTCGCCCGATACACTTAGGTTTTGATTTTGCAAAGTGAAAGGTGACCAAACGATGTGGTTTGAAGTCTCGCGTCCTACGCTTGATATATTCTACTCTCTGGTAGTAGTTGCGTTAGATTTTTTTGTCTTTTGTAAAGAATAGATACAAACTCTAGTTACTTAAGACCTTCCCACTAGAGTCCTCGAAGGATGAAGCGGGAGTGTGTAGGTAGTTCCCACACACCCACATGCGGCGGGAGATATATTATAGGTGACAGATGAAAAGCTACTTTTGTAATTAATGTCTCGTGTCCAAGGGTTTTATAACACTTCTTTATAAGATGTGCAAAATAGACAAGACGTATGGGGATAATAGGTTTGTTTGACTTCTCTAAATCAGCCATCTTCACACTTTCCTTCGTGTCCCTAGACACCTTTCATACACGCTTCTTACACATACACGCTTTTGCCGGAAATATAATAATAATAATAATAACCCCCCCGGGGGTCACCTTGACGTGGTGGGGGGGCTTAAGGGGAGGATGATTACCCTAATTTTTTTTAGGAGGTACTTAGAAGTCAATTACACCTTGACTACTCTTCCCCGACCAACGATCCCCAAAACCAAAAACCAAACCATGATAACACGAAGCAAAAAGACTAGGCCCCAAGTTCCCGGCGGCCCCAGCAGCTGTGCCAGCTCTGACGAAAGCAGGCTCGGCTCTGGGACCAGGGGCGCATACAATCTCCGGGCGACGTGCTCCCGTCAAACGACCATGGCTTGTACAACGGACTCAGAATTGCAATGCGAAATAATTTCAACTCCATCCTCAACTTTTTCCCAAGATCCCTTTTCCCGATCCTCACCTACACTGTCCTCAAATAGTATACCTCTGGAGGATGTTGCACAGGAGACAATTAATGTCACAAATACTGTGCCCACCACCGGTGCAATGAATACGCGTAAAAAATGGACGACTGAGATGAACAAGTTCATACTGCGTAATTATTTACATTTAACGATGATGGAGACTGATGTCAAAGGGTATTTACCATTTTTACACGCAAAATTTATAGAAAATTTTCCAGACATGACAACCGTATCAAGGCAAAGAGTAGGAGACCAAAGAAGAGCAATAGTTCGCAAACAGCTACTACCGCAACAAACTATTGAGGAAATTACTCGTGAAGTTCAGGCTACAATACAACATTCATATAGTAACACGCACCACTTAAATACAGATAATATTAACATACAAAATACACAAACAATGCCATTGTCGCAACCAGGTCAAAGAATGAGGTGGACCGACGAACACAATGAAGCTATAATAAGATCTTATTATAAAATCACTAAACTAGAAACTGATAGAACCTCTTACAGAAAGAATCTTTATCAAGATTTCATAAGTATTTTCCCAAATTTAGCACATTTATCAGAACAACGAGTGGCAGACCAACGGAGAGCCATAATAGAAAATAAATACTTTACAGAAGAGAGATTAAATGCAATAAGGCAGGAAGTGCGAAGTGAAATAGAACCAATAGATTCATTTGATGAAATACGCAGACGGGACGAAGACTACCTTAACCATATGGACGTAGACGTTACCACATCACAAATACAAGATGAAACAGTTATTAATATACCACAATTGAATACGGAACTAAGCAGTAAAATAGACGCTAGTTTTGATCGTGCACTAGTATATTACACGGATACATTGCCCACACAACGACACTATATACCTAAACAAAAGAGTTCCCGAAGATTAGCCTCTATAGTACATTACATAAATACTCAAATTCTACCGAAAATTGTAAATTCTGATACGGACTTCAATACATTCCAAACAATAATCTATTGTGCAGCTTGGACTGCAGCTAAAATAAATGGAGCTAAAATAAATATACCACCAGTAACGGAAACAACAAATACTGTTAGTCGAAAAATTAAACCAAAGTGGCAAATCAGATTAGAGCAGAAGATAGAGAAACTTAGAGCTAATATAGGGAGATTATTACACTACATCAACGGCAACCGAACAGCCAATCTGACAAAGCATGTAGAGGATATCTTAAAAAACTACAAAATTCACACATCACACGAGGAACAAAACACAGAATTATCACAGTTTCTAGATACTTTAAAACAAAAGCTAGCTGTTGCCAGTAGCCGCCTTAAGCGATATAAAACATGTACACTACGCAAAAGTCAAAATAATCAGTTTATTAAAAACGAAAAACAATTTTACCGTAAAATACGAACTACTACTTCCAGTCATCAGGAGAATACAACGACACCAACACCAGAAACAGAAGTCTTACACAGGTATTGGTCACAGCTATGGGGTAGCTCCATTGAGCATAATGACAACGCGGACTGGATACAGGAAGAAACTACTAGAGCCAGTAACATTGAATCGATGGAATTTGCACATATACCAACTGACACGTTTCACGATGTTATAAGAAAACTTCATAACTGGAAAACGCCTGGATCTGATTTCATACACAACTACTGGTACAAACACTTTACAAATATACACCCCTTTCTTTATAATTATATCAATGACTTTATACTTAATCCACACACCATACCAGAATACATTACTGCGGGAATAACTTTTATGTTACCAAAAGACCAAAGTGATGGGAGTAATCCTGCCAAATATCGACCTATAACATGCCTTCAAACGATATACAAAATCATCACATCCTGTCTTGCCAAACTGATATATAAGCATGTAGATAATAATAGTATTCTTGCTCAGGAGCAGAGAGGATGTAAAAAATATAGCCAGGGATGTAAAGAACAACTCACAATAGACTCAGTTATATTAAAACAGGTACAAAAGAAAAAGAAAGATTTATTTACAATGTATATAGATTATAAGAAAGCTTATGATTCAGTACCTCACTCATGGCTACTAAAAGTCCTAGAAATTTACAAAATTCACCCATCTATTCGAGATTTTCTTCACAGTACTATGACCAACTGGACAACACGACTTAAAGTAAACTCACCTTCCGAAAATGTAGTATCAGACGTAATTCAAATCAAACGAGGAATTTTTCAAGGCGATGCATTGAGTCCACTATGGTTTTGCCTCTCACTCAACCCTCTATCAAATCTTTTAAATAAAACAAATATTGGATACCCCTTCTTGAGCCAAAATCCTACAACTGATACATCAAATAACACGTTAGACTATTATTCTTTAAATCATCTATTATATATGGATGATATAAAACTTTACGCTGTTAAACAAGAGGATATTAGCACACTTGCCCAAATCACTGAATTTTTTTCAAGAGATATCTGTATGGAATTTGGGATTGATAAATGCAGACTTAATTCTGTAAAAGCTGGGCAGATCCATTCACACCATTACGAACTACAGAGCGGAGAACAGATAAAATCATTGAACGAAGATGAAACCTATAAATACCTGGGATACGCACAATCCAAGCAAATCAACCACAAGGCAATAAAATCCTCATTAAAAGTGCAATTTAAACACAGACTTAACTCCATAGCAAAATCATACCTTTATTCTAAAAATACTACTAAAGCTATTAATACTTATGCTGTGCCTATACTTACTTACTCCTTTGGTATAATACATTGGTCAAAAACAGAACTAAAAACATTACAACGATTGATTAACCTCACTCTTACTAAGAATAGAAAACATCATCCCCGATCTTGTGTGCAAAGACTAACGATCCCGAGAAAACAAGGAGGCAGAGGCTTGATCGATATAGTTAACCTACACAATAAACAGATTTCAAATCTCCGAACCTACTTCCATAACAAATCACCAACATCCACGTTGTACAAGGCAATAGTACTTAACGATCTAAAGTTCACACCCTTAAACTTGCAAAGTATAGGTCCCCAAAAGAATGAAAAACTAACTGACATACAGACAAAACTAGATGAATGGGCCCGTAAGTCTCTACATGGAAGACATTACAACGATTTGAACCAGCAATACGTCGACAAAATAGCGTCGAACGAATGGCTCAAACGTGGAGAGTTATTCCCGGAGACAGAAGGGTTTATGCTTGCAATCCAGGATCAAGTAATAGAAACACGAAATTATCAAAAACATATAATGAAAATAGCCAACACCACAGATATCTGCCGTCGCTGTCAAGCACCTATTGAAACCATCCAGCACATCACAGGATCCTGTAAAGCAATAGTTCAAACTGATTACAAGCACAGGCACGACCAGGTTGCAAACATAATACATCAAAAGATGGCCATTAAGCATAAACTGATCTCATTACCTTCTGTACCATACTATAAATATGCACCACAAACAGTCCTTGAAAACTCCACGCACAAACTTTATTTTGATAGAGCTATACTTACTGATAAAACTGTACACTATAATAGACCCGACATAACACTAATAGACAAGGTAAACAAAACAGCTCAACTGATAGATATAGCAGTCCCTAACACCCATAACCTACAAATAACCATAGCCGAAAAACTAAGCAAATACATTGATTTAAAAGATGAAATAGCGCGCTTGTGGCATCTACAAAAAGTTACCATAATTCCAATAGTAATTTCCACCACCGGCGTCATCCCTAAACAGCTGCATCAATCCATAGCCATAATACAACTACCTAAACTCACCTACCTCAATCTCCAAAAAGCAGTAATTCTTAATACTTGCCGTATCACCCGAAAATTCCTTCAAATAGATCGACCTTTGACATCAACGAACAACAACTCTTAAATAATAGCCACTTGGCTTCGGCCCGTGGATATTATAAAAACGCCGGCAACAATTTTTTTTTTTTTTTTTTTTTTTTGTTTTAAAATAATAAATAAATACCTGGGACAATTCCACACAAATTGACCTAGTCCCAAAGTAAGCAAAGCTTGTGTTATGGTAACTAGACAACGATATATTTACTTATATAGATAGATATATACTTAAATGCATAGGGACAGCCAAGACTGAGGTACAAATATTCGTGTTCATCACACAAATATCTGCCCTCAGCGGGATTCGAACCCGCGACCTCAAGTTTCGCAGTCAGGAGCTCTAACCACTAGACCAGACGGTCGTCTGATGGACAATGCCGAGAATATTTAAAAAATATACATAAAATAATAATAATAATATATCCTTTATTGTACAAACACACACATTTACAAAAACAAACAGAAAAGACAAAGAAAAACATATAGTAGGCACAATAGGCGGCCTTATCGCAAAAGCGATTTCTACCAGGCAACCCATGTGTAGAGAGAGATAAGAAACAGAGAAAGAAAAGGTAGGTGTGACAGTTGAGAGGATGAAATAGAAACAATTATTATAATATATAAATAATAGGCATTCTACATAAATAAATACGAAACATATACTTATATAACATACATACAATAATATATACATGTATACATATATATAAACAAGTTAAAAAGAGAAATAGTGTTCAAATAAAAGCTTTTTGAAGGAGATTAATGTCTGTGCAAGCCTGATGTTCTGGGACAACGAGTTCCAAAGACGGACAGCTTGCGCAGTGAAAGACTTGGAATAGGAAGAAGAGGTGAAGGTAGGAGTTTTAAGGACAAGTTCTCTGGTTTTACGGAGTAGGTGCAGGTTGGAAAAAAGAAATTCAAAGCGTTCCTGAAGATATCTGGGGGCTCTAGGATCAAACAAAGTTTTGTAAAGAAGTGATAGGATATGAGTATTCCGGCGAAGTCGGATGGGTAACCACTTGAGCCTACGGCGAAATTCAGAAACGTGGTCATATTTGCGTAATCCAAATACGAACCGTATGCAGAAATTTTGAAGGCGCTCAAGCTTGTTAAGTTGCTCCTCGGTAAGGTCAAGATAGCTGACGTCAGCATAGTCAAGGATAGGAAGGAGCAATGCTTGGGATAGCTTAATTTTAGCGTCCATAGGCAAGAAATTACGAAGGAAATATACACAGGTGCCAAAGTGATAGACAACGAATCCTCTTTTTATCATGCGTGATAACACTACATATGTGTTCTATAATTTCTTCTCAAACATAATAAGTGGGTTATATATTTTGACGACCGTCTGGTCTAGTGGTTAGAGCTCCTGATTGCGAAACTTGGGGTCGCGGGTTCGAATCCCGCTGAGGGCAGATATTTGTGTGATGAACACAATTATTTGTACCATAGTTTTGGATGGCCTATGTTTTATGTATAGGTATATCTATCTATATAAGTAAATGTATCGTTGTCTAGTCACCATAACACAAGCTTTGCTTAATTTGGGACTAGGTCAATTTGTGTGGAATTGTCCCAGGTATTTATTTATTATATAACTACTAGTGGTCCCGCCCAGCTTCGCTCGGGTGGAAAAAAAAAGATGGTAATGCCACCTATCGGGTCCAATTGTGAATCTAAGCCATTCCCAGATCCCCTTGAACACACACAAAAAATTTCATCAAAATCGGTCCAGTCGTTTGAGAGGAGTTCAGTGACATACACACTCACAGAAGAATTATATATATATAACTAGTTGTCCCGCCCAGCTTCGCTTGGGAGAAAAAATTAAAACCACGGACCCAGTGGCGCCACCTATCGGGTCCAATTGTGAATCTAAACCATTCCCAGATCCCCTTGAACGCACACAAAAAATTTCATCAAAATCGGTCCAGTCGTTTAGGAGGAGTTCAGTCACATACACACGCACACAAGAAATATATATATTAAGAAGATAGAACTGTTCAGAATAAACTCGTTAGTACAGTCGGAGTTCGAACGAACGGCTAAAATCACCCTCCCATCACTCTACTCAGTCTACTTACTCTAATCAGTTAATCGGTTTCGATGATTATATATCGCGGACGTTGAGCTGTAATATGAAACCTTGCGTTACATGGAATATGAAATGTACAAAGACAACAAACTGTTTAATAAGTAAACGTGTTCGCCGACACTTTAATATGAGACATGGCTAATATTAAATGCATGTTGCAGGTATGCCAGGAGCCAAGAAATTTGAAAATTCTCTCTTGCCTTGAATTTTAAAAGAATGTCAGAGCGCTATGCAAATATTCTTGGTAGAATTTAATCCATATCATATTAACAATTTAAATATTCTTAGGTAAAATACATAACGTGCGAATTCTAAAATATGTTTTCGGTAGAGTTTGTATTGGGATGTAATTTCTACGGAAAAAAAGAATGTAACTTTTTTGGGTTCCGGGAAAGACGGCCTCGTTATCCAAAACCTTGTAAGTTCGCTCGATACTTTATAAGTATAATACTCATATTACAATTATCAGGCATTTAAAACTCAAGTATGATGCTATGATTCTGGAAATTCCAGATTCAATAATAAGAATGTAAAAAAAAGGTTTTCATCACAATATTTTTTTTAGGTTTCACCATGAGCCTTGCGATGAAGAAAAACATTGAGAGGAAACTTTCATACACTTGAGAAAAAAGACGTATAGTTTTCCTTGAGAAACGGCGATGGACTCGCCATTCGTCACCTTGGCACATAAAATATATCTCCAGTGAAAAGTGGGTACTACTTACACATCTCTGCCTACTCTTTCGAGGTCCCATGAAACGAAATGATTTCAAGAGGATTTAAAATATTATTTAAATCTATATTGATTGTAGCTGGGAATTGAGAATCGACAATCGTTTAAAAACTTATTCGAGTAAAATTTATGTCATATAACAGCTATGTGACAAGTTTAATTGCTGTCAAAGTTGATACTTACTAATTCATTATATATATCTCCAACAATTTGCTCATTATCCACAAACCATTTGTAGGTAACATTGCTAGGGTTGGCACTAGCCTGGCAGCCTGGAACAAATGTTGAGTAAACGTCACAAATAAACTTTCTGATATAATTGCCGAATTCCATCTACGAAATTTATTTTTTTTGGATGGCACAACCTTCATTAAATACTCGACCGTATGAGTGGGGTTGTGTGAGATTTCTACTCACTGAAGCCCCCTCGGCGGCCGTCCACTGTTATAGGAGGGCTTTGGGATCTCCCGAGGAATGTACCAGTGCCCTCCTGCACTTTGCCTGCAGTTTTCGGTTCGCAATAGCTTGCGCTAGTGTTGCACACCCTTGCAGCCTTTAGTAGCCAACATTAAAGCACTTACCAATAATTATAATATCCCCTTCTTCAATCCTTCCTTTTTTTGTGGTTTTTATAAATGTTCGCACTTTTGGTGCGTACTGTACCTGTAAAAAATTACTTAATGAACCAAAGTAATACAGAAACAGACTAGTTTTAAACTCTTTGGCACAAGATGTCGCTTAATTGAATTAGAACAGCCTATCGTTTTGTTCTTAGTAAGTTTTAGCAAAAGTACCTGCCAGTTGAACTAATGTATTACATACATATCGTCACGCCTCGCCACAAGGGTCCCCGAAGGGGTAGGCAGAGGTGTATACTAGTACCCACACACCCTCCTTCCGCCAGAGATATATTTTAGGTGCCAACGAGATAGATGGCGAGTCCATCGCCGTTACTCAAGCACGTCTATACATACGCCTTTGAATTGCTACTCAGACGTATGCAGGTTTCCTATCGATGTTTTCCTTCACCGTAAAGCTGGTGGTGTGACTAATCACTGTACTTAAGTTCAGAAAAACTCATTGGTACAGTCGGGATTCGAACGCGCGATCTTTGCGTCGCAGGCAACTCGATCCACTCGGCCACCACGGCTTATGTATTAACCTAGATAATTTTGTAAAGATTACTTTAATAAACATATAATAAACGAATAAGAAAAGACAAAGGTATCCCAGTCGGGATATTGAAACTTGGAACAATAAGTGAATGATTCACCACACCAGAAGGCGATTCCAACGCCGTTACTACCGCACAACTAAATCTTTAAAATCTCGTGGTTGACATTTACAATCTTTGTGCTACATGCGACTAGTGAAACCACTCGGTAACGAATGCAAAGAAACATACATATGTACTTTTGTACATACATATGAACTAACAGTATAAATAAAAGAGCAGATATTTTTAATGAAGGATAGCAAAAGGAAAAAATCGCAACCTGTTTTTCGCCTTAAATACCTTAAAAGACCAAACTGGGGATTAAACACGTCTCAGAATTGACATAAAGACCATTCCCGAAAAGCATGCAACATTCGACTCACAATTAAGAAATGATCGGCAATTTAGACCCCTGTAAATAACAAAATTGATGAAATCTTAAAGATTTCCCCAACGCACGCACGCTTTCGGCGTAAGCGATTCACTTAGAAAGAAAAATGATCGAAATATAAAACGTTATGACGGTTTTTAACAGGTTTATCGACAACCGCTATGCGAAGGAGGGAGATAAATATTTTGAGGCAAACAAAATGTTAAAGCAGGACTTAGGCCGATATCGATGGACTTTAGGGAGTTTAATTAATGACCTGTAAAAGTGAAGATTAACATACATACACATCATCATGCCGAGTCGCCTTACGGGTAGGCTTTGAATGTCAGTACTCTTTAAAGTGAGTGATTAGTCACTCACTTTAAACGGTTCAAGTTTACGAAAGTAGTTGGCTGATGAAAGAGAACAAGACTATGTTCCAATTACCTAGATCAAATCGATCAAGTATTTTCGCTCACATATTTGGGGTTGCCTTAAAACAATGCTGTAAAATACTGTATATATTTGCAACAAAATGAATTTCTGGAGCATTCAAAGATGGAAATGTCAAGAGGAAACTTGTTAATGCGGATGAAGCGAAAGAGGTCGGTGAATCTGGAGAACTGTTGCTTTACACACTCTTCCTACTGTCTTTAGGCACTTGGTATGGTTAAATGTACTCGTATGTATCCTTGGTTCGGTTTCTGGCTGCGATTTTTTGTTCCAATGGTTCAAATTAGATATATCTACGCTGAATAATTAAACAATTTTAAATCTAACGTTACAGGTCTAAGCTTCAAAATAAAGTAATCAATTATTCACTTGGCAAAAATGGTCCTTCGAGTCAGATCCGTACGTGTTTTCAATTCATTTCCTAGTATATTTTCCCTTGTATTTGAAGCTGTTCAGTACAAAAATGCTGCAACACGTACAACAATCGACTGCTTAAACCAAACATGTTTCTAACACAATAAGATTCTCTCGCCAAACGTCCGAGGCAGGTTCAACAGAACGCAGCTAACAAAAGAACGAGCTCCACTTTTGTACATGCACGGGAAAACTTCGATAGCGCGATCTATTGTCTTCCTCTTTCAAGACAAACGGGTTGGGTGTCAGTTGCCTGAACTAACGGGGTTTTCTTTTTGTCTCAGTAAATGAAAATAGTAATGCGCTAAATTGTTGTCTGAGTGCTTGACAGCGCTCGAATGGAGTGAAATTTGAGATAAAATACACCTGATTAACTTAATGCATATTAGTTAATGATAATTCGACTATTGTGAAACTGAATCTGGTGTTAAGATTAACTGGGATTTTTATTTTCAATAGAATAATTGTGGCTGGGATTTTTTTTTTATAAAAAGTAATAATAACAAGAGGCACCTTCAGAGTGAGACCTATCCTAGATAAACTACAAGAGAGCCGTCTGCGGTGGTACGGACATGTTATGAGGCGACCATCCGACCATATGACCAGAAAAGTGCTAGACATGGATATCGAAACAAAGCCCCGAGGACGAGGAAGACCCCGAATCACATGGATGTCCGTAGTAAATAAGAACCTTAGAGATACCCAAGTCAACAAAGAGATGACCCAGGACCGGGCTGCCTGGAGACGCATGATACGGAGGGCCGACCCCAATTAAAATGGGAAAAAGGCCAGGCAAAAGAAAAAATTACAATAGTTAAATGGTAAGTTTATACTCCTGATGGCAAGCGATTACCATCGCCTATGGAAGCTTGTAACACTAAGGATATATATAGCTGGTGCGTTGCCGATCTTTCCGAAATATGATCACACCCTGAAGAACTCCATGCCGCACTCTTGCGCCAAAAAACTCTCCGCAGGGTTTAAAAGGCTCTATTATTCGAGGTAAACATATTTAAGTCCCAAAGTAACTTAAATATCTGCCTACCCGTGGGCAACGCTTGTGGTCCCACAAGACTGAAGAATAATTTCTACCCTAAAAAAGGCGCAAAGAGTTGCAGCCATTTACCACCGGCTTAAGAAGACGTTCATTTCTTTCTTTTTTTCTAATTTAAGGCGAGGCACTGATACAGATAAGAACTTCTATTAACATTTTAATTTCAATTTAGATTAAAAACAACTACCTATTTAACGGTTGAGAGAGCCACCTACAGAGCTTAAAGTCTAGACGAAGCCTTAGAAACGGGAAATTGAACCAACAAAGCCTTCTGAAGTGACAATAAAGCCTGTCTAAAACACCCACACACTATCAGGAACTACGCTGTTGAAAATTGATGGAATTTCAGAGTTTGCTAAAATAGGTGTTCGGTGACAGGAAATAAGATTTGAATTCATGTGTTTATTTTTAATCACTGGAAGTTATCCTACTAATATTTTATCAACGCGAAGGTTTGTCTGTCCCTCTTCCATGTTAAAAATACTAAATGGAATTGAATGAAATTTCGCAAGGAGATTTAATATTAGCTGGATTATGATAAGGTATAATTTTGTTACAAAAAAAACTTAACATAGAAATATACCAGTGAAAAACCATTTTACGCGGTTGAAACCGCGGGGCTCAGTTAGTAGTTATAATAATATATATTGGTCATATAAAGTTACGGTGATTATATAAGAGAAACTGATTTCTATCATAATAATTGCGAAATTTTCACACAGCAACATCTGTTAAACAATTTTATTCTATTGTTTTACGTTTACACATCCTAAGGAGACCTAAAATACAAACGTATGCAGTTTGATGAGAAATTGGATTAGACATATAGTCGTACTTTAGAACTCGCTCGCCTCCCATTCTGTCATATCTATTTATTCAAGAAACTTTTGCATTCTTCAACCTTTTTTAATTCATCTTTTCTATATTTTTCAAACCAACCAAACTAACGTCACATATCTTTATTACTCATTACAATAACGTCCTCATCCACACCAATTGCTTTGCGAATAAAAAGACAAGCAAATAATAAATCATACGAAAACCAATAAACTTGCTAAACAAAAACAATAATAGCGAAATAACCAAGTAACGCGATATATAGGAGAAATTTCGTTATGTTATCGAACGACGAACAAGCGGTAGATAGCATACCCCATTTAAAACATAGCACAGACAGCAAAAACGTTTCTCGAAAGAGAAATCATTCTTTTCATGATACATACAGAATCTGCTGACATTACAACAATGCGTCGCGAAATTAGACCTTAAGCCCTATTATTTTCACTTTTCCAGTGTAAAACCACATCTACCATAACCTGACCTACGTTGCTTTACTCTGGAATAAGACAAATTGGACGCAATCTCGCTAAGCCTCGGGGACCAACCGAAGCCGGTCACGTTTCTAAGCCGAATCGACGAATTTTCCAAAGGGGATGAGCAAAAATTGCGGTGCGGATTTTTTGCCAGCGTCTGTTTCCTTATTTCGTTGCTTTTCTTCTCTCTTTATATCTGTTTATTGGTTGCTTGGCTTAAAAAGTAATTTATGTGTGTGCTAACTCCTATAAAGGCCTCGCTTTACTGCCCTGTTACAATGTTCTCCTATTACACCGTTTAATTGATTTACCTTCCGCTAAGAACCCGAGAGGTTTGATTCGTCGCATGAAAAAGATTGCAAGTTCGAATCCCGACTAACAATTTTTATGAACTAAAGCACAGTGAAGTATGTATGAAGAGACTGATAAATGTGGCCGAAGCGAAAGAGGTATTGACGAAACAGATATACAAAAGCAAAAGTGTGTGCAAGAGGCAGAGGAAGACCACGTTCAAACTACCTGGATGAATGTGGACGAAGCGAAAGAGAAGACTATCTGCCTACCCCGTTAGGGGCTCGGCGAGATGATATGATGATGATGATGTTTGTTCATATTTCATGCAAAATCAACCTAGCGGAATTAAACGAAATTTGGCACTGAAATAGATTCTTAGCTGGATTATAAGATATCTTTATTGGTGAAAAAGTCTACCCGCGAAATCAAATTTATTACAGTTCATAATTTAATAAAGATAATAGCGTCCAATTGCCTATGAACTGTAAAGACTTCAATAATGCATATCGGATATTGTCCAGATTCGTTGGTGCTACCTAATGGTTTGTTAAATAGCGCCCGTAAGTCAACGCCCAACAAATTTATCGCAACAGATAAGGGTACTACGATTCGATAAGAATTATATTATTGCTCCGATTCTGTTAAAGGATTTACAGCCTTTTGTTATTTGAAATGATGATAATATTTAATCATAATCTCTTATACATTGTATCTCAGAAAATGCAATAATGAGATGTAGTTTATTTTTGTTTTTCATTTTATTAATAGTTCCTAAAAAAAACCTATGAAAACTCCTTTGAAAAAAATTTATGAAGAGACTGATGAATGCGGACGAAGCGAAAGAGGTATGTAAGTCTATAGAGAACTGGCACTTTATATTCTCTGCCTACTCCGTTAAGGACTCGGCGTGACGATATGTTATCTTTAGAACTAATTGTTTTATTGCATCGTCCTGAGGATACATTAACAACATCATACAATTTCTCGAAGGCAACTGTTCAATTTCTAACGCATCCCATATACACATATCTTCACACGAGTCATCAAGAATCACCGAAAACGTAGCCAGAGATGTGATGTAGCCTACCTTCTTATTACCAGAGATATATTTGTGCCAACATAAGACCGTAAGTCCATTGCCGTTTCTCAAGCACGACTTTACACACAGGTTTGAATCTCTTCGCAAATCGTAAAGTTGGAAACCGAGTTTTTCCATCGTATGGCTCGTTCAAGATCATATTAGATTTGGATTAGATAGTGGATAAAATAAAAAGATTTTGAGACAAACAGTTGTGCTTGAGAGACTATCACGAATTCTCCATCTGTCACGTCAGCACCTAAACAAACCAAAGTTTTGAAAGTGGATTTTGGGAATCCATTTTGGGACCCTCGAGAAGTCTTAAAGATATCTACGTATAAAAAATAATACGTTATTATATTTTAAACGTTCCAGGAAATTTCGGCAAGCCAAACATCTTAATGTCGATTTGAAAAGGCATAAATAAGATGCTTTCCTAAAACCCAATTACGAATATAACGTAATCCTCATTGGGACGAAATATACGTTGGTATTCAGTGGGGACTTATCTGTTGAAATGGGGATCAAACGTAGCCAATTAGTCTACATTAAATATACGTTTGTTTATAGTGACATTAATTAAAAATAAATGCTTATTAATTTTGTTTCCAAAAGACAGTTATATAGCTAACTGCTTACAGATAAATTATTTGACCCAAATCGGTATCCCGAGGCAACCTGCCAAGATGACTAGCAGCATTGCCACGCATGATAGCAATGCCGATTCTCTGAGCGAGATATGTTCCAGACCGCTTGTCACGAGAGGTCCAGAATATACGACCTCTTTTAAAAGATGCTGAGCTTCAGGACCCCAAGGCGCCAAAATTTCAACCGCAAACGCCGCAAATATGTAACCTGACCCAAGACAGGCATACTTTCGGCGCTTGAGGCACTTCTGCTGAGCAGCAGAAGTGCTTCAAGCGCCATCGATGTGTCAGGAAGATGGGAAGGAGCTACATTATCTAACACACATACCGTCCCACACCAAGGGCCGACCCATTCTCCAAGAAATTTGTTTCATATTTAAAAGCTAACTTTTTATCTGTTTCGCTCAGAAATTACCAAATTTCTGTATATCTAATACCTTCACGCCACATCAAGGCAATGTGACAGACAGATGTTGAAGTCCATCACAGTTTTTATCTTTTGTGTCTTTAAATTTCCCAGCAGTTTCATTTAATCATTCCCTTCATCGTAAAGCTCGCGCTATTCTGACACTGTCCTTAAGTTCAGAAATATTTCACCGGGATCATTACTTCCCCTTTCTATGATTTAATATGTTTCAACAACTTACTTGTAACTTGATAGTCACAGATCTATAAGCCCTGTCGGCTGTGTTCTGAGCTTGGCACGTGAAGGTCTGGTTGTGGTGAGCCCTCCTTGGTCGTAGGTGGAGGACTGACCTGAAAAGTATACCTGAATTAATTTCATCACTTAAACACTTGATTCAAAGATTTACTACCCATAGATAGTCAGAATATATGACGATCATATATATGCAGGTGAATGGAAGGTGATTTTGATTGAGTGTCTGCATGTAGTCCGAATACTGTTAAGTATTAATTTCTTATGTGATTCAAACCCACATAAACAACCCTCCCCGCCCACATAGAACATTTTAAATGCACACTTAAATTATTTAAGTGAAAGCTAAAAACTGGACAAGTGCGAGGTAGCTCACGCCCAAAGGGTTCCGGTAAGCGAGAATGTTATTCTTATTTATACACACAATAAATAAATATAAATATTTATTGTGTCCAAGAAGAGGCAGAGGAAGGCCACGTTCCAACTACCGGGTTCAAATCGATCGGACGCTCAAGGACGGGAACGTCAAGAGTACTCGAAACCGACGAGCATGTATGTACGAGTATTAAAGAGAGGTAGGGCATAACGGGTTTCTCGTTCGAATTTGGAGCTGCCTGACTGGGGCAGGACCTCCACCTTATAGAAGTCCGTAGCCAAATAACACAATTTATTGTGTTGTGTCCCAACGCGGTGAATAAGGTTTCCAGTAATGAGCTCCTTGGGGAGGGGGGGAGGATTGTTACATTGTGTTGGAAGCAGAGGGATTCAACCTTATGCTGCCAACACACTATAACTCTCCGAACACAGAGTGGCAACGCCCAAGTGATACTTCGGTATCGAGAGCGTAAATAGGCTGCGGTAACCGTTTCCCATCAGGTGGTCACTCTTGTTGTATAAAAAAAAAAAAATGTATGAAGAGACTGATGAATGTGGACGAAGCGAAAGAGGTATGTAAGTCCAGAGAGAACTGGCGCTGTACTGCGCTGTGTACTGCTACTCCCTGCCTACCCCGTTAGGGACTTGGCGTGATGATATGTATGTATGTATGTATATTTATTTATTTATCCGTGATATTTGGTATTTTATACCCAACTGCCACGGAAGCGGTTCACATCCATTTGCAAATTATAAATCGAAAGGTAATTAATGAGTCCCGTCTTTTATACTTGTTTCTTAAATAAATCTCTGATATTTGATATGGTTTACCCAACTGCCACAGAAGAGGTTGGCATCCATTTGCAAATTATATATCGAAAGAAAATTAATGAGTCTCTTTGACTCTCTTAGACTTATTACTTATAAATGTTTCTTATATATGGTTATTGTATATATTTCATCCACCCAACTGACACATAGGCAGGTGTGGCAATTTTTCTCTATTTCTTCTCTCTCACTTGGGCTGCTTGGTAGAAAGCGAAAAGTCCGCCTATTGTGTCTGTTACAAGTTTTTCTTTGTTTTCTGTCATATAATTTGTTTTGTAGATGTGTGTCAGCAATAAAGAATACATTATTATTATTATATCTCTGATATTTTAACCCAGCTGCCACGGAAGAGGTTGTAATCCATTTGCAAATTATAAATCGAAAGAAAATGTTTTATTCCCTTCTGCTATAAAATGTATAAATATGCCGATATTTAACTTTCTACTTATTTATATTTCATCTTGTTTTGATTAAGTGCAATTTTTGCAGACGGCTTTTATTTTTAATCCTTGTAAAAATTGTAAATATTTTTTTTTACCTTGCTGTGTATCTTCTGCCATCAAGCATTGGCTCGGTGGTGTAGGTGATACCTTGGGTCAGCACACCACCATCACTGTCCACCCATGTTATCTGCAAAGTTGTATGCTATTAAGGAACTTAAAGTCGAAAAACAAAAGAGAATGTGAAAGAGAAAAGAAAATTAAAAGATAACAGATAGATTAAAAAAAAAGAAAGGGAAAAATGTGTGCAAGTAACAACTGCAGAATACTTTGATGCAAAAGGTCAGAAAAAGAAAGATGAAAAGAAAAAAGAAAGCAACAATAATAATAACTACAAAGGAACAGATCTATAAGCTTTGGTTTTCTTTTAGTTCTTTACCTCTGATGCAGGTTTTCCCCCAATCGACAGGCATTCCAAGTCCACCTTCCTATCTTCAATGGCCTGAAGCACAGGTCCTTGGAGTATTCTCGGCGGTTCAGGTGGTGACAGGACCAACAGACGGGCGTATCTGGATCTTATTGCTGGTTCTCCTGTCATGTAAAAATAAAGGAAAACTACAATCTTTTATACAACGTGTACAAGGGGACAATTTTTATTGAACGTTACATCTACACAAATAAATATAATTGGAGTGTCTGTTTGTAACATTAAAATAACCTCATTTTACTAAATGCATATGGATGTATACACGGTACATATACCAAAGTTTTTTTTTTTTTTTGACAATCACTCTTTTTGTTCCCGCTAATCTCTGAAACGGCTGGACCGATTATTATGAGACTTTTATAGCTGATGTAATAAGGAGTAACTTAGGCTACTTTTATTTTAGAAACTGAGACAATAGCTTTTTTGGTAAATTCCACGCGGACGAAGTCGCGTGCACAGCTAGTAAGCTAAGCTAAGTGTAATATTATAGTAAGGTTTCCACGAAAACACCCGTCAGGAGAAGAAATGGCGAAACATCCCACCAGGTTTTGTTTTTTAACATTGGTTTTTTACTGAAAGGCAAAGGTCCAGTAATTTCCGAGCCTATTCAATACAAACATATTTACATACAAATCTTTCCTCTTTATAATATTAGTATAGATAATAAGCAGACAAGCTACAGAGGTATCTTTGAGAGAACTGGCGCTGTACTCACTCTACCTTCCCCCTTAGGGACTCGGCGTGATGATACGAACTTACATTTATATCCCTAAGCGTAAATTAATTCGCACGAGCTATTCAAGTTGCAACATTTTCCGATAAGACTAACAATGCTGCATTGTTTTATAGCGTCGGTGTTAGATTGACATACTTCTGGGAACATACCGCTTTGTAACTAGATGTGCGGTAACCACCCGCATTATTATACATCTTTATAAATTTTATAATATACATTATAAATTACTCTGTGTATGCCGTAGTGGCCGAATTGTCCGAAAGAGCTCGTATCCCGACTGGACCAATTATTTTTTCTAAATAGTGATTAGTCACACCACGAGCTTTAGTGAAACAAAACGGTGAAGGAAAACATCGAGAGGAAGCCTGCATACGTCTGAGAAGAAATTCAAAGGCGTATGTATAGTCGTGCTGGAGTAACGGCGATGGACTCGCCATCTGTCACGTTGGCACCTAATATACCTCTGGCGGAAAGTGGGTGTGTGGGTATTACCTATACACCTCTGCCTACCCCTTCGGGGACCCTTGTGGGAAGGCGTGAGAGGATATTATTATTATTATATTTATTCAGTACGTGTATGTCACTGTATGTCACTGTCAGTATGACACTGAACTCTTCCAAAATGGCTGAACCGATTTTAATAAAATTTTCTGTGTGTCTTCAGGTGAATTCGAGAATAGCTTAGATTCACAAATTGGGCCCGATAGGTGGCAATGCGATCGTATTATAGCATCTTTTATTATTTCACCCAAGCGAAGCTAGGCGGCTGAACTAGTATAATTGTGTACACATAATTAGTATGTACATTTATAATATGTGTCTGCTTTGTTCAGAGACTAGTTTATGGTCAGTTGATAATAAAAAGAAAACAAATTGACTTACGACCAAGAAGTTTGAACAAATTATTCAAAAAATCAAAAAGAGAACACATCCTCTATAGAAAAACGCATTGAGCTAACATTTTACCAAAGCGATGGTAAAATATGGGTACCTAACACATGACGATATGAAGTTGTCCCACTTCCACGGTACACTTTATAGCAAAGCGAAACTAACTTAAACCATAATTCAATTGAATAGTTATTCCAAGCTAAAAGCACAGTTTAACCCCGGGCTAAAATAGCTTTTATTTAATAATGACTGAAAACCGGTTGAAAGTAAAATTTAACGCCATCTAGCCTAATTGTAGTTTTATTTAGGTATGTATTGAAAGAAGAGCATGTATGAAGAGAATAATAAAAGTGAACGAAGCGAAAGAAGTATGTAAGGATCGTAGCAAGTGGAAAGAAGTGGTCTCTGCCTACCGCTACGGGAAAGAGACGTGATTATATGTATGTATGTATGTATGTATTGAAACTAATTATACTAGCTCATCATCATCATCATCATCATATCATAACGCCGAGTCCCTAACGAGGTAGGCAGCTGTGCCCCGTATTCTATTCTAGTATTATATATAATGTTTGAAATCTGAGCATTCGTGTTTTTGTTCGGGATTTATTCCAGGTGGCCATGGTGACCGAGTAGTTCGAGTAGTTGCGACACAAAGATCGCAAGTTCGAATCCCGACTGTACCAATGAGTTTTTCTGAACTTAAGTACAGTGATCAGTCACACCGCGAGATTTACGGTGCAGGAAGACATCGAAAGGAAACCTGCGCCTTTGCGAAACGCCTTTGTATTGCTTCTCAGACGTATGTCTGGTATGACAAAGGCGTATGTAATATTCGTGCTCGAGTAACGACAATGAATTCGCCATCTGTCACGTTGACACCTAAAATATATATCAGACATATGTATAGACGTTCTTGAAAAACATAGTCGAACTCTCAATGGGACATAGGTATAGCCGTGTTTGAGAAACAGCGAAAAACTCGCCATTTGTCACGTTGGCACTTAAATATATCTCCGGCAAAAAATGGGTGTTGATACTACTCTACCTACCTCTACGGTGACCCTTGTGGAGAGGCGTGAAAATATAAAAAATAATATACTTACTGGTGAATGGCAGTCGTTAACCATTTCATATATGTATGAAGAAAACTTGTGATTTATTCTAATAGTTCTTTTTAATGGTGCCCCAAACGTTTGAAAGGGAACTTTTCACTTTTCAGGCTTGCAATCCTCGTTAGGGAAAGTTGAGGCAGTTTTGTAACTTTACGCAAACGTAAAAATATATATATGGGTTCATAAGGTTAGGTTTTTATAAACAAAGTGGGAGTTAACTTTAGTATTCGTTTACAATGAACGTGAATTTTTATCCGACTTAATAATAAAGAGTATTCGGACCATCATGTGTGAGTTTATATATTCCCTATACCTTTAAACGAGCAATTCTTGTATATATATAATCTGAATCTCGGAAACGGCTCCAACGATTTTCATGAAATTTGCTAGGGGGAGATTTCGGGGGCGATAAATCGATCTGGCTAGGTTTCATTTTAAAAAAAAGTTGTTATATCCGTGATTTTAGGCAATGAAAATCTCGTACAATTTCATTAGAATATGAATTTACCCACTGCTTTACCGACACAACAACAATAAAGCGTTGCTAAGCAACAAACTTTAAGCCAATGAGTTTTTGGTTTGACGTTATCGTAGACGTATTATATATAAAGTCAATTGTTTATTTACATGACAAAATGCCTAAAAGAAGAAGAAAATAAACGCTTATACACAATCTAAATCCACGCAGCCGCGACTCGTCTCAAGAATACCTTGAAGAAAATAGTAATCGACAAGCAAGACTCATTTCAAGAAAACCATGAAAATAATCAGCTTTCCGCTCGTCCCACACGTAGTGCTAAAGTGAGAGTCTTGCAAAACTTGACTAACATTATACGTAACATACATAACAGTAAGATTTCCGGCAGCGTGCAGCGCAACGTGTAGATACTGAAAATGACGACCAGCGGGAACGACGTCTACAAGATTTGTGGCAGCGTGCGGCAAAACGTGTAGCTACTGAAAATGACGAACAGCGTCTACGACGTCTACAAGATTTGCGGCAACGTGCGGCACAATGTGTAGCTACTGAAAATTACGAACAACAGGAGCGATGTCTACAAAATTTGCGGCAGCGTGCGGCACAACGTGTAGCTACTGAAAATGACGAACAACAGGAGCGATGTCTACAAGATTTGCGGCAGCGTACGGCACAACGTGTGTTCGCGTTGATAAAGGTCCCAGTCATATATCTTTCACATTATCTACCATGTACAGATAGTGATCCGTTACAGTTTTACAAACCACATCTATAAGCTGTTTCTGAGGTTAGCGAGCACAAACGCACAGGCAAACAGACAAAAATTCTAACAATAAGTGTTTTGTGTGCTGTTTGCGTTGATAAAGGTCCCAATCATATTTTTTTCTTATACATCTTCCATGTACAGACAGGGATCCGTTACATTTTTATTATATGTTTAGATAGATGATTCTTTAAATTGGCATACCTTTTTCGTTTCTTAACATGAAATAAACACTAAATGTTAGGTGAAGTATACCATGATACATTAGTGACAACCACAACTGTAAAAAAATTAGTACCTACTTTTTTCAATAAAATATTAAACTAATTGTACACGTGATTTTTTATTTAAATAACAAGTTCATATTTTTTCATTATTATGTTGGTAAGATTAAAAATATTATTAATATTTCATAAGTATGTAATTCGTACGAAATAATATTTTATATTATATTTACCGAGCTTAGCTCGGTCATCCAGGTACTATAATAATAATACTAATAACTAAAACCTTAATAAATAAATAAATAAATATTATATTATTACTAATACCTTGTGAAATTGTCCCCACACAAATTGCCATATTTTAACTTAGCCAAGAGTTTTAAGAGAGGTAGGGCATAACGGGTTTCCCGTTCGAATTCGGAGCTGCCCGACTGGGGCAGGACCTCCACCTTACAGAAGTCCGTAGCCAAATAACACATTTTTTTGTGTTGTGTTCCTACGCGGTGAATAAGGTTTCCAGTAATTGTGTTTTTTACACATACATTGTGTTGGAAGCTATAACTCTCCGAACACAGAGTGGCAACGCGCAAGTGATACTTTAGTATCGTGAGCGTAAATAGGCTACGGTAACCGTTTCCCATCAGGTGGGCCGTATGCTTGTTTGCCATTCCTGTTGTATAAAAAAAAAAAAAAAAAGTTTGTCTATGGGATTTACATCCATAATTATGAAGATAGATATGTATCTATATACCTTAACTCATAAGACGTCTATGAAAATAATAATTAACTCTCCAGAACACGGTTAGTTACATAATATGGTGTTTAAATGTACATAGTGATTGAATCATTCGGCCGCATAATATTGGCACGCGAATTTTCAGTAGGTCAATATCTCCTGACTAAGTACAATACAATATTTTAAAAACAATTAAACGCAATATATTTAAAAAACCTTACAGTATAAAAATTATACTTTCTTTTATTTATGATTGACTTTTAACCTTTTCTCACTATGAGTTTTTTTAAGTTTTTTTCTTTTAACGAAATTCAATGGTTGCTCTCTGATTTTCATAGGGACATTATTGAATATGTTGAATGAAAGTGTCGTGAGAATAAGCAGTTGTAACAGCACCCTCCTACTCACTTTAAAGCCCCTATTTTTTTTCTAAGTGTTTTCTTTCCCGACAGCAGTGTGCACCAATATTTTCTGTATCTATTGAATGTAGGCAGAGGTGTATGGGTAATACCCACACACCCACTTTCCGCCAGAGGTATATTAAGTGCCAACGTGACAGATGGCGAGTCCATCGCCGTTACTCAAGCACGACTATACATACGCCTTTGAATTTCTTCCTTTTATTATTATTATTTAATGTACTACAGGGGGGTGAAACCGTCCCCTTGCAGCTAGATAAAAATTTCCGCAATGAATGTGTATTTAAAAGACATTGGCTAAGATTTTGTTCGCTTTAATTATTTTTCAGAGCCCTAATTGTCTATATTGAGTCGTTGTGCATCCCTTAATTGTATTTTCCCGCTTTTCCTGCAGACGAGGATTATTTGGAAATCTGTCCTTGTCCCAACATAGATAAAAACACATTGTTCTTAGTAAAACAAAGGTTTGCGATGTAAATTAATTCAGTCTTTTTAAAAGGGTGTTTTTAATTTTCGGAAGTAGGTTAAGATGTTTAGCCCTTCCAGAATAATAGCCTGTACTTAGGAGTTTATTTGTTCTTTTAATGAACATAGTTCTCTTTATCAGTCAACTTTTCTAAAATTGAAAGGAAACGCAGGTAGGTAGAGGTGCTAGTAGTGTGATTCACTTGATATGAGTTCAGAAAAGCTCATAGCTTTTCTAGCTAAAGTCGGGATTCGAACTTGCAGTCTTTGCGTTGCAAGGCTAATTACTAATACTAATAATTTTAATTATTTATTCAATATAAAATTGGTTACATGCTATGCACACAAATAGGTAGATTACTGTAAAGACAGTTATTAATCAATTATCTACGCTACTACTGTACTTCGTACCACTAGGCCGCCACTTCATTTCAGGAAGAGATCTGTGAGTCTATATAAAACACGCGCCACGAGGGGTTGTGGCGTAATCGTAATATGAATGACTGTTTTCTTCTCAGCTTTAAATATATTTTGGTTGGTTCAGAAGCGACTGTGTCATATTCGGACATATTGCATTAAATTCAATAAAAAGTATCTTATATTCTCTATCAGTCATAAAATGTGTTCAGTAAGTTAAAATATGTTTATAATAGATAATTAAATTGTGGCAACAGGAACACATTTTCGCCATGCATGGTTATCATTAAAGTATTCTGCATGCATTTAACTGATTAAAGTTTTACCCAATTTCACACGTGAGCAATTATAACAAATTTAATGGAAACAAATAAAATAGTAAGCATGAAAATAAAACACATTTGTCCGACAAAGGTCTGAAAACACAATAGTTGTGTCACTGAAAATGTCCAACTTTACAACGTTTAACTCACCCACTGGCTCTGTTTAAATTCGAGTCTACTTTGTTGGGGCCAAGATAAAAGCGATCTGGTTTTATTTATGGAACTAGATATAATAATGAGGCATCCACTTGAGAAAATACATTTTATATGTAGTTTCATCAATAAAACATATTGTATGAATTAGTCTAGTTAATTATCCGTCTCTGTACCAAGTTTGATCTAATTCTGATCAGCAGATTATTACTGACTATCACATTTATAATGTTAGTATTAAGGAACATAATTTTAGAACACAACCTCTTTCATAACTTACTTTACTTAAGATCCTTAAACAGACTGTTACTAAGTAGAGAGATAGAGCTCTTCTAGAATTTTAAATTTTACCAACAACTAATTAGATATTCCAGAAAATCCGATAATTTCCTACATTCGGTAACTAACAATTGCTAAAATAATAACTTCATGAGTTGCAGTATCTAAATAAAACGAGGTTATAACACAAAAACTAACCAAATGTAGCCGTATTTGGTCAATATGTTTATATTAACGCGATCTAAAATCCAGCCAGCGCCATCTAGTGGAAGGCAATGAAATCAAAAATTGGGATCCTCTCCAGATGCTATGCATATCATGAAACAGTGTATTGTTCTCAGGGTACCAACGCACGTGAGGAATATTTTTACGTATTACTCTGGTAACAACGGAACCCTACACTTCGCGCAACCCGACACGCCCGTGTCTGTTACATCTCGGAATAAAAACTATTATACCGGGCGAGTCTTATAGCGAATCGCTCGTAACTTGTACCACAGTCTAACCTCCAACAAAGCTGTTGCGGTTGAACAATTCACAGATGTGTTTGCCTTTGACCCTGCGGCAAAAGTGCCGGTTTCTTTGCCTTTAACGATTGCGCTTAATGACTCTAATACTTGCGGATACAAGCAACTAAATGATTTTAGAATTGCTTGTTACTGCATTGTTGACTGTGTATCTTGTACTTTTGAATATATATATGCATATATATATATATATATATATCCTCACGCCTTCCCACAAGGGTCCCCGAAGGGGTAGGCAGAGGTGTATAGGTAATACCCATGCACCCACTTTCCGCCAGAGGTATATTTTAAGTGCCAACGTGGCAGATCGACCACCGACTCAAGCACGACTATACATACACCTTTGAATTGCTCTCAGACGTTTGCAGATTCCCTCCCGATGCTTTCCTTCACCGTAAAGCTCGTGGTGTGACTAATCACTGTACTTAAAAAAAAAAGAAAAACTCATTGGTACAGTCGGGATTCGAATTTTTGAAATATCCTTCAAGGAAATGTATCCTGAGGGTTAAGAGGGCTACCAACAAGATTATAACAGGTCGACAATAATTATTGTACTTAGATCTCACGTACATAGAAGCACTAGTAAAACTTTTAGCACACGGACATAGCCGTGCGTCCGTCGCACCGTTATCCTCAATTTCATTGAACACGTCCAAAATACGGGATCCATACAGAACATACCCATGGAACGCGCGTTATCTGTTATAAAGGAACGTAAAGTTCACCCATCGGAGGTCTCGTAGGAAGATGGGAAGTACAAATATTATCGCACGGAAAAGATTCCTGCAGGGTCGGCAACGCGTCCATAGGCGACAGTAACCGCTTACCATCAGGCGGAACGCATGCTTGCCTGCCACCCATGTGGTATAAAAAATAATAATAATAATATATAGCATTCCAAAAATGTGTAAGTCTTATATACTCGTATAAGTGGCAATCCTATATTAATTCACGCCAAATTTACTTAAAAACTCGTACAAACTTTTTGTTCTTTATGCAACACATTTCCATTTGGCGAAGTAAAAAACGTAAATACACATTTCCTTTGTATTCAAAAGTTAGTCGCAAACAAAAATTGATTTAGCATTAATGAGTCGATGTCAGGACCCAAGGTGCCCAGATTAAAGTTTAAAATAAAGTTAGGGACTCGCAAAAGTTGTTATCTCGGTAATTTGTAAGAGGAAGGTGGCAAACGACCGTTGGAAAATACGAGGCTTTCTTGAACAAGAATTGGACGAAGAAATATTGTTGGCCGGGAGTTTAAAAAGTTAATTATCATGGGTCTTACATTTCCCTCTCTATGGCTGTAAAAGTTTGCAGTTACAGTGAGACTCGCCAAACAGTCGGTTTGACTGGCGAATGACTTGCCTCAAATGGGTTTAAGCCTACATCTGTTTATTTATATTAAAATGTCTTCTGTACGGATTGATTTAAATAAAATGTTCTGTGTATTCAGGTGGATTCGAGAATGGTTATATTCACAATTGGACCCGATAGGTAGCGCCATCATCGTATTTTTGCACCTGGGGCGCGACTTCGTGGATGACACTATCTATACCTTGAAGCAATGCGGAGGGAATGTCATAGGCACGAAAGACTACCGAGTACTGGAGAAGTAAACCTTTTTTTTTTACGTAACAAGAATGCCAAGCAAACTTTGTCTTTAATCTCAAAACTCACGATGACGATGATTTACTTTTCTTTTTTAATATTTTGGGGGCGGTTATATGGCTTCAAAAGATTGAAAGAAATTTAGTCGGCTTCTCTTAAAGGGAATGACTAACGGTCTATTTAAGGTAAATCTTTTATGGATTGGAAATACAAGATCACGAGACATGATTTGATCTTGCGACATAAGCAATGACATTTCGAACCTCTGAGCTACACTTTTTAACTCATGAGTGAATTTTCTTAAAATTCTTCAGTTACAAGCGACTTAAAAGGACACAAACGCCATCTTTTGGGGTGTCTTTAAATTAATTTTGATCAACTAGTTGCAATACGATGTCGATAACACGACCAAATTTTTTTGATACCTACCTTGTAATCTTTTGCTTACAAATGCTTTCTAGGAAACAGAGGATGGAGACATTTTCTTACACGATGCATGCCTTTGGGTAATGTTTATACAGTACAGCATTGTCTCTATAGGCTTCAAATATCCAAAACAAAACTCTTATTCGTTTTCATCATACAAACTGTCCTAGAGAGAATATAACCCGCGACCTATGTTTCATAGAGTAAATAAAAATAATATAAATATCCTCACGCCTTCCCACAAGGCTCCCCGAAGGGGTAGGCAGTGATTGTGTGGTGGGTGTGTGGGTATTACCTATACACCTCTGCCTACCCCTTCGGGGACCCTTGTGGGAAGGCGTGAGGATATATATTATTTATATATTATATTAAATATATATTAAAAATATAGCATATTAAACGTGCCTATAGCACATTAAAACACATATAAAGAGCATGTATGTAGAATAAACAACATATTTTTCTAAATTAACCATGGTGGAGGGCGCGCTCGCTTCGTTGTCTGTCCCTAATTAAGGACACGACGTTAGGGTTGTCACGTTCCTTTCAATTAACTGCATTTTAAATTCTACTTAAAGTTTCACTAACCCTCTTAGATCAACTCTTTACGTAATAACGCAATGAGATGAAGGAATTCGTTTTTGTTCTTTAATAGTCTAGCTGCGTCTTACCCGCGATTAATTTCATAAATAATATCCTCACGCCTTCCCACAAGGGTCCCCGAAGGGGTAGGCAGAGGTGTATAGATAATACCCACACACCCACTTTCCGCCAGAGGTATATTAGGTGCTAACGTGACAGATGGCGAGTCCATCGCCGTTACTCAAGCACGACTACACATACGCCTTTGAATTTCTTCTCAGACGTATGCAGGTTTCCTCTCGATGTTTTCCTTCACCGTAAAGCTCGTGGTGTGACTAATCACTGTACTTAAGTTCAGAAAAACTCAGTGGTACAGTCGGGATTCGAACTTGCGATCTTTGTGTCGCAGGCAACTGCTCGAACCACTCAGCCACCACGGCTTTTTTTCGGCGGACGAAGCGAAAGAGGTATGTAAGTCTAGTGAGAACTGGCACTCTATACTCTCTACCTACCCCGTTAGGGACTCGGCATGATGATATGTCTGTATGTATGTAATATAGACAAATATAATATGTGTTTTTTATGAATAAAATCTGATTTGTGTCGCAGGCTGGTCGGCCACCACGGCATTTTTTTTATCAACAAAATATAAATTCAGCAAATGTGGGAGCTATAAACCCTCGCGTGCGCTTCACAGAAAATCTTGAAGATCGAAATTCGAATCGAATTCGAACGTCAGTCAGCCCTACACACATGCGGATCATTCAACAAATGTCAACACACGTGCAAACCAAATATAGCCCAGTACAAGCCGACAAAAACAATTACCATTTAGGGTACGTACCCACGGGTACTGTAGATTAAAAGTACCGACTTTTGGTAGCTGTAATGTCCCGTTACCTTTACTTATTGTCAGTGTTACGCCTTTAGCCGATTCGGGAGTCGTATATAGGTTTGGGAATGACTTTTGGGACGGCACCGGTCTTCATTTTATATTATGCTCGCTCTAACATTTATAAGAAGTGAGTTTCTGATGTCAAAATTGTTCTAAGTAAAAATAACAATAAATTTTGATGCAAATATACGATTCGGAAACTCAAAGACGGGAACGTTAAGAGTACTCGATACCGGCGAGTTTGTATGGAGAGACTGATCATTGTGGACGAAGCGAAAGAGGTATGTAAGTCTAGAGAGAACTGGCGCTCTATTGTCTCTCTACCCCGTTAGGGACTTGGCGTGATGAAATGTATGTAAATATACGTCTGTAACGGTGAAGGAAGAAATCGTGAGGAGTCTATATTGATATTATAAATGTCTTAATACTATATATATATATATCGATATACAACGATCGTTGTTTGTTACTTAATGACAGTAAAACGTCTGAACAAACCTGGATGAAATTTGGCCGAGAGAAGGATAATACTCTGTAATATAAAAGGACATGTTTTATTCTAGAACAAAAAACGAACGCTAAGGCTCAAGCATTTATAATATTAGTAAAAATAATCAAATTTATCGCAAGTGACACCGCGAGGCTCAGCTAGTTATAATCATATCTATGAACTTCAGCTGGGCAGAAGTGGCAATACCGTAAAACCAGTTATTTCCTGTTTCATAAATGAGTTTCTCCTTCATAAAGGACTGAGTGCGCCTTGAAACTACTTTCATACTAGATCCCAGCCAATATGACGTTGAGCTAAATAAAGAGAATTGCCATTTATGGTCCGGGACACTAGAACTATGAATCCCTTTTGGATGCGGTATAATTATACTCATTTTGGTTAAATAATAAAGGAATTATTTATTAGAGCCGTGTAGCTGGGCGGCTCGTAAAGACGATACATTAATTAATCATAATCATGCCATTAATTTTAAAAATCATTTCTCATTAATAATAAGTTTTTTTTGTATCACAAGCATGCGGTCCGCGTGGTAAACGGTTACCGCCGCCTATGGACGCTTGCAACACCGGGATATAACTCGCGCGCTGCCGACTGTGTAGGAATTAATCTGTATTATTAAAAAAACTAACTTCCCACAAAGTAGTAAGCGGTTACCATAGACTTTAGTTCTCATAAAAAAATTGTGTTTGTCAGCTCCGACGCACGACTGGAGTTTACACCTTAAGTACGATTGTCTAAACATACGCAAAAAGAGTTTATCCAACTGAAAATAAGATTAATACCATATGAAAGGGTAAATTAACAAATTAATGAAAATAATATACATATATAAATATATATTTATTCATTTTATATACATTTATTATAACTAATCTTTTTTTTTTTTTTTTTTTTTTTATACCACTTGGGTGGCAAACAAGCATGCGGTCCGCCTGATGGTAAGCGGTTACCGCCGCCTATGGACGCTTGCAACACCAGGGGTATCACTCGCGCGTTGCCGACCCTGCAGGAATCTTTTCACACCCTTCTTGAAGAACTCCATCAAATCACAAATCGGCGAAATATTTTACATTAAACTTTTCACAATAGTCAATTTCAGATGTGCACAAATATTTAATTAGGAATGTTGATAAATAAGTAGTAAAACTATCGTAAAAATCGGATTATCGATATCGATACTTTATTGACTACACCCTCGCACTGGTTGAGTAGCGCGAAACTGATGCAATTTTCTAGAAAGTTCTTTAACTATTATTACAGATAAAATTCGATCTTATTGCCCTTACATAAGATTGATTGTACAATTAAAAAAAATTTGGTTATAAAACAAAATTAACGTAATAAAAGAAAATTTAATTAAATAACACTTCCCGATGATAGGAAATGCCACTATTAGCTAGATTTTCGTCCGGCTAGCATTCCTGCACTCAAGAATGGAGCAATACGGCATATCTGCACTTGTTTTCAAACTTATTGAAAGCGGATTGTACAACTGTCACACACAAGCGGCGGCGGCGTACTGAGCGCGGTTAGTCACAACCAAATTAGAAAGTTGCGCACCATAGGTGCATGCGCACCAAAAACGTAACGAGGTCATTCATCAGTAGATTTTACCTCTCATATTTTTCTCATACCGGGCGCCTTGTATATGAAAATCAATTCTTAAGGAGTAAACTCCAAAAAACATATCCTATGTAATAATATAGTTAATAATCTATCCCTGTGTAATTTTTTTTCCTAATGCGTTAAGCCGTTCTAGCGTGATTGAGTAACAAAAAATCATCTCACACTTTCGTATCTATATTTCGTATACCCTGCTTCTCCCACCCATTATCTCTTTACGACAAAATAGCAAAAAACCACAACGAATGCTTTGTAAACTATAAAACGAGAGGTAGGGCATAACGGGTTTCCCGTTCGAATTTGGAGCTGCCCGACTGGGGCAGGACCTCCACCTTATAGAAGTCCGTAGCTAAATAACACAATTTATTGTGTTGTGTTCCTACGTGGTGAATAAGGTTTCCAGTAATGAGCTCCTTGGGGAGGGGGGAGGATTGTTACATTGTGTTGGAAGCAGAGGGAATAAACCTTATGCTGCCAACACACTATAACTCTCCGAACACAGAGTGGCAACGCGCGGGTGATGCTTTGGTATCGTGAGCGTAAATAGGCTACGGTAACCCTTTCCCATAAGGTGGGCCGTATGCTTGTTTGCCACTCTTGCTGTAAAAAAAAAAAAAAAAAAGTTTTTGTATACCACTAAGTAAGAGAAATAAGTATAGGATCTGCCTGTTGGCAGTCGTCTTTGGCCGTTTGCATAACCAGGAGTATCACTCGCGTGTTGGCGAACATAAGTTTTTTCACACTCCAAGCTGAGCCCCATGCTGTACCGAGTGTTCATTCCACGTTGCATATCCATTTACGTTCACAGCTCCTAGTCACCCCCGAGGTCTTGTTCTTGCTCAAAGCCTCAAAGGAATTACCCCCAGTATTGCAGATGTAAGCTTCATGAATCTATTCTGTACCAGTGACGTTTTTATTAGCGTATGTTCGTAAGTGTTCGAGGAATTGAATTCATATAAGATAGCCGTAGTGGCCGTGTGGTTCGAGTTGTCGCCTGCATCGCAAAGATTGCAAGTTCGTGCCCCGACATACATTTTACAATCATTAATTTAAGTTTATTTAGATATAGAATTCTGTTGTGAGAACCTAGTGTTGACTCAATCTTATTATAAGTTTAAAAACGCTAATAACCAGATCATTATTAACTCTGTATATTTTTAATAAATAAAATAAAAAATACCATAGCTATACGGTGATGGAAAACATCGTGAAACCTGCATACATTTGAGATGAAATTCAAAGACGTATTTTTGAGACGCGGCGATGGACTCGTCATCTGTCACTTTGATACCTAAATACAAATATATACGGCGAAAAGATGGTGTCATTACACTTCTGCCAACCTTCGGAAACCCTTGTTAGTCTAGTAATATACATTTTAATCAGAAGGCGTGAATATAAATGTTTGAAGATATAAACTCTTAACTAAAACTGAATTTCAAGGCTTAATGAGCTGTCATTAAGGCCTAAAATTCAGTCCAATTATATTTTGACCTTGACCTCATCCCTTGTGAGATTGTAATGTTGCAATTTAACACCCAGAAAAGTAATCAGCTCATTCAAGTCTAGACATTTAAAAATATAAAAAACTAGAGGCCCGTCCCGGCTTCGCGCGGTTGGACATTTATTTTTAAACATCATGGCAATTTTTTTTCTTGCAATTAAAATAGCGTATATTAATCAGTGATCAGGTAGCATTCACATGGTGAAAAACTTTTTAAAATCGGTCCAGTACTCTTTGAGCCAATTTCTTACTAACATACTTACATACAAATCTTTATAATTAAAGAATATATTAAGGCAGTTAGTATAGATGGCCTTTTGAGGCAGGATAATAACATTGATGACAAAGGCACTGTTTCAGGCATTTAAATATTGTATAGACCTGGGTTTCTCAAAGTGGGGTTCACGAACGAGCTCTTCGTTCGGGGTCCGGCATTCGACGGGGTTCGTGGTAAGATTTACGCAATGGCGGCTTCGTGACGGGCAGGCAAAACATACTTATGGGTTTACACGCCTGGTCATCTATACAAATAAATAAAATTTGAATGACTGTTTGTAACATAAAAACGCGTTTTACTAAAATCATATGGATGTATAAACGCCACACGGTACATATACCAAAATATCATTTTTAACTATTTTTATCTGTCTGTACTATACGCCGATGACGCGGTTTTACTGGCGTCATCAGAGGGCGAACTGCAGTCACTAGTTACCATAATGAAAGAAGAATGTGAAAATAAGGGGCTGCGCCTAAACGCTGGCAAGACTAAGGTTCTGGTATTCGAAAGAGATGAACAAGTGACCGAGTGTGCAATATCGGTAAATGGACAAATTCTAGAGCAAGTGAATGAATTTGTATATCTTGGAAGCATGTTCACACGAGATGGAAAGTATGAAAAAGATATTGAAAGAAGGATAACTGCCGAAAATAAGGTGAATGGAGCCATGTCGGCGTTGATGGGCAGTAAAAGTCTGAGCAAGAATGATCGAGTTGCTGTCTACAACGCGATATTGGTACCTACCTTATTGTATGGCAGCGAATCCTGGATATGTCAGAGGAAGTATGAAAATTGCTTGAATGCAGTTGAGGTGCGATCTCATCTAATAATGTGCGGAGTAACGATATTAGTTCGAATCCGCAATGAAGAGATTCGCAAATCAACTGGCGTGAATGAGGGCGTGATTGTAAAGATGAAGAAAGGCATGTTACGTTGGTTTGGAGACATAGAAAGGATGAGTGAAGAAAGATTGACGAAACAGATATAAAAAGCAAAAGTGTGTGCAAGAAAATACAGAGGAAGGCCACGTTCCAACTACCTGGATCAAATCGATCGGACGCTCAAGGACGGGAAAGTTAAGAGTACTCGAAACCGACGAGCATGTATGAACAGACTGATGAATGTGGACGAAACGAAAGAGGTATGTAAGTCTATAGAGAACTGGCGCTCTATACTCTCTGCCTACCCCGTCAGGGACCTGGCGTGATGATATGTATATATGTATCTGTCTGTTTGTTCCGGGTAATCTTTGAAACGGCTGGACCGATTATAATGGGACTTTCACTGGCAGATAGCTGATGTTAAAAGGAATAATAAGACGTCTTTTGTTTTAGAAACTTAACAATATTTTTTTATACTATGTAAATAATATACCTTAATATTAACGCCAATTGGTTTGTATGTAATGCAACAATTTGTTGGTGATCCAAATAAATCGCTTACCCCTAGGTCCTGAGCTGACTTGGCACTGGTACAAGGCGTCATCATCCAGGGTGACCTCTTGTATGTCAAGAGAGTAGTCCCCTGCGAACAAAAATATATATTGAATATCTTCACGTCTTCCCACAAGAAGCCAAGAAGGGATGGGCAGAGGTATGTAGTATCAACACACACCCTTTTCGCGGGAGATATATCACACACACATACACACCACACACACAGTCTCTCACACACATATATGTACATACTTACAAATTTACATAGTAATAGCAATGTCTCCTAACACAGGCAACCCTTGCTATAAAAGGAGACTCTGGTCACTATATTAAGTTCGAGAAAGCTTTTGTGAGCAAATTATCATTACTATATCTTAGGTGCCAACGTGAAAAATGGCGAGTTCATTGTTTTACAATCACGACTATACGTATACGTCTTTAAATTTGTCAGACCCGTCCAAAATTTCAAATCAAGCCGATATTTTAAAGTGCGAGAAAAATCACGGTCAAAGATTCTGTCGCCATTGACCCCTAAATACCAAGCTAATAAAAGATTGTTAAAAAGTTTACCTTCGTCATCACTTCCTATCATCTTGTATCGCTCGTAGCCAGTGAGGTGCCGATGGGTGCCGAGACCAAAGTCATCCTTAGTCCACTGAAGCTGACCGACCTTGCCTTCTACTCGGCAAGGGAGCGTCACTCTTGACCCAATCACTGCACTCTGGGGTAAAGAGATAAATAAACACTTTTGTAAACATACGTATGTACATACATATCATCACGTCGAATCCATCACTGGGGCAGAAATAATATAACTTGTCGACGCACAAAAAAATTGCCGTGTATTTTTGTGATGGTGACCAGAAGCAATTGTCTCTTTATTTCTGGATACAAATACACAGTGATATTTCTGGATAGAATAATAGTCAAGAGATTTAGGCCAGAAAAGCACAGCAATTATACTTGCATCCTTGATACTTACTAACATTTAACTCTAACTAACAACATACATTTTTGTATAATACAAAACGAAATAATAAAAAGCTTATCTGCTGTAAATAATCCGGCTAACATGTAATCTGGATTGGATACAGACAAATTAACCAAACAATATATTATGCTTAGTTTCTGAATACAGTTAATTAAGGTCCTGGCAGAGAGCGAGAATTTTAGTAATAATTGACGAAGTTCACGTTGAAGTGTGCGTAGACGCATCATGCTTGACACATCGTAATTCAAAATATTCAAAAATCGAATGCATATATTATTTTTCCAGTGTTCTAAATTTTTAATGATTTCTAAATTTAGAACACTGTGCCGGGCTTAATATTTTACTCGTTATTATTTCGGGATTCCAATTTCAAAATCAAATATACCCGTTTTGCAGTAGTTTTGATTAGTTTGCTAATATTGAAGTACAAAGACCGCCAACAATATCGATTTCTAAAAAAGTTAAACACAAAGTAATATTAAACTATTACCGTTCAAATTTAGTTCGAAACTTATGTTGCTGAGAATCCAACAGAAACAGTTGCTAAAAAGCCGAATTATATTTGGTAATTTCGCTTGATAAATCAAGCATATCAGCGCGACGGTTGAAATCCCGAAAGATTAACAACATTTGACAAATTATTATTGTTTACGTACAAAGCTGAAAGTGAGCGCTCAAACTTTTAACGAGCCGTCCGAAATTTGATTAGGACTTAGGTCTACAGGTTTATCGGCCGTATTCAAATAATGAGTAAAACAAAATTTTGATATTTCAAACAACGATATAGAGTTGAAAATACAAAAATGTTAACGGGATGAGTTAATAAAAAAATTACATGACAAAAGAAAAAAAATTAAGTTATGGACATTTTATCTTAGAAAATGGTTATTTCATAAAAATATCTACATAATGTTCAATAAGTGTATCTCTAATGTTGAACAAAATTATTTCTAATTTGAAATTAGACGACGTTACACCAAAAGCACAAAGCAAACCAATTTGAAATATTTGCAGTGACGTATACTCAATCGCAACAAACAATCATACTTCATTAATATTGTATGTTTACTCAATATGGATGACTCGCCATCTGTCACGTTGGCACCTAATATACCTCTGGCGGAAAGTGGGTGTGTGGGTATTACCTATACACCTCTGCCTACCCCTTCGGGGACCCTTGTGGGAAGGCGTGAGGATATATTATTTATATTATTATATTATTACTCAATATATTTCCACCGCAATATTTCGAACGGAACAAAATGTTCAGAACCATTCAGTGGTTGGCAGAGTGGAGTTGACACAGGAAGTCTTGTATTGAATATCGGGTGATATTAAAAATTCCTTCCCGGGAAGATGCTATTGGATGTTTTCATAGATAGCAAACCTTTGGAGCGAGTAGCTATTTCGCAAGACAACTTGGTATAAATAAACTTTCCTGCTTTATTTACAGAGAACAATATTTATGAACCATTTGTTCATGAATGAGTTGGATACTTGAGACTTCTATGAAATTCTATTCTTACGTACATATTCTGGTTTTATAGAAATCTCCCACTGTTATGCTTGTATAATAATAGTAATATATGCTCAGGCCTTACGACAAGGGTCCCTGATGGGGTAGGCAGAGGTGTATATAGGTAGTACCCACAAACCCACATTCAGCTAGAGGTATATTACAGGTGCCAACGTGACAGATGCTGAGTCCATCGCTGTTGAATTTAATATCAAACGTATGCAGGTTTCCTCTCGATGCGCGATGTTTTCCTTCACCGAAAAGCTCGTGGTGTGACTAATCACATTACGTAAGTTCAGAATCTCATTTTAACAGTCGGGATTCGAACATACAATCTGTTGAGTTGCAGGCTCGAACCACTCGGCCACCACACGGCGTTATAATAATAATAATTCATTAATTTCAGATACCAAAATCCATACATCAAAATTTCCAAATCAAATAAACATTTAGATTAAGTTATGTTTGTAGTGTGACAAATCACTGTATTTATTTTCTGGATAAGTAATTGGTTCGAAGTATGACTTTGTAATATTGCTTTAGACGGTGAAACCCCGACCCTATTAACATTGCAATAATGTTATAATTAAATTGAAACTATATAATAAAACTAGCTGTGCAGCCCAGCTTCGCCCGGGGGAAATAGTTAAACTTTCTGAAACACGATCGCAGCGCCACCTATCGGGTCCAATAGCCGGATGTAAGCTACCCTATCTTTTAAGTTGAATCAAACTGCACACGGTGTGCAAATTTGATTGAAATCGGTTAAGTAGTTTAGGAGGCAAACGCGGACAAACAACGTGACACGTCTATACTAATATTATAAAGAGGAAAGATTTGTTTGTTTGTTTGTTTGTTTGTAATGAATAGGCTCCGAAACTACTGGACCGATTTCAAAAATTCTTTCACCTTTGGAAAGCTACATTATCCCCGAGTAACATAGGCTATATTCAATTGGACCCGATAGGTGGCGCTGCGATCGAGTTTTAGGAATTTTAACTTTTTCACCCGTGCGAAGCTATCCCTTTCTGTGTGTCTTAAGGTGGATTCGAGAATGGTTTAGATTTACAATTGGACCCGATAGGTGGCGCTGCGATCGTGTTACGGGCAATTTAACTTTTTCACCCGAGCAAAGCTGGGCGGGACAGCTAGTAAATTATATATATTAAGATAACTGTGATATATGAGCTATTTAAAGAAAATATCGTTAGAGTAATTTGCAACAATATGTCCAACTTGTGCATTGCATCTAGGCTTTGGAGATCAGTACAGAGAGAGAGAATAATAAAAATAATATTTAAGGTACTTGGATGGGATTACAGCGTATTTGAAAGTGGCTAGCTATATGTATAAAGAGGCTGACGATTGTGGATGAAGATAAGATGTTAATAAGTCTAGATCGTTCTCTGCTCTCCCTGCGTCTTTGGGGACTTTAGGAACTCTTCATGACTATTTGTATGCATAGAGCATAATTAATTGATTTTAAACAATGAATAAATGCGCAATGAATCAGTTATTAAAACTGCACCCTCGATAATGCATCCGAATGAATTTGCCACTGAAAATGCTTGTTAATGCGAAACAAAACGCCGAATTGACAAACGGTATAAATAAAATTGATGGTGGAAGCTTTAATAGCTCGCAAATTAATTTCAGTTATGTATTTGTACCGGTTCTATATAATTGTATTATTAACAAGTCAGTTTTCAATTGCAAATGTCATTTTAGCCACAAAATTTAATGCATGTTTACCCCACAGTTATTACAATGCTTTTATTTGTCGACCGTCTGCTCTAGTGGTTAGAGCTCCTGACTGCGAAACTTGAGGTCGCGGGTTCGAATCCCGCTGAGGGCAGATATTTGTGTGATGAACACGGATATTTGTACCTTAGTCTTGGATGTCCTATGTATTTAAGTATATATCTATCTATATAAGTAAATATATCGTTGTCTGGTTACCATTACACAAGCTTTGCTTAATTTGGGACTAGGTCAATTTGTGTGGAATTGTCCCAGGTATTTATTTAGTTATTATTTATGTATTTGTAAACAATTTCCTCACAGAAACACTTAAATTAGTCTTATTAGGACCTTGAATGTCAGGTTAAAGTTGATTAGATTAGTACATGCCATAGCCTAATAATAGTGCATTTTGTAGTAGTCATTGTGGAAGAGCGGCTCGAGTAGTCGCTTATATTTCAAAGATCGCAAATTCGAATTCAGAATTCCGACTGTACCAATCTATTTAAATAAATAAAATTGGAGTGTCTATTTGTAATATTAAAATAACCGCTTTTACTAAATGCATATGGATGTTTACACGGGTACATGTACAATTTTTGTCTGTCTGTCTGTTTGTTCTGGCTAATCTCTGAAACGGCTGGAACGATTTTGACGAGACATTCACTGGCAGATAGCTGATGTGATAAGGAGTAACTTAGGTTACTTTTATATTAGAAACTGAACAATAACTTTTGGTTAATACTAACTTAACTAGCTATTTAATTTGCTCACCTGATCCTGCGGTTCTATCGCAAACTTCTGCTCCGTAAAGCAATTGACAGTACTTAGCAATGTACACGCTATCCACAACTGCGTAAACACTTTCATTAAAATTGACGTCCTTAGCAAGAGGAACAATTGATTTGCATCTCTACTCGTCACTCTTGTTCTATGACTCCCTTTGTCATTCTTAAGACGAGATTTTAAGACCATCCCTTCGACCAATATATATGGTATAACGCTACCATTTAAAATATCTACATTATTGTCTTTAGATATTACTGTATCCTTTGTCTCCATTTTAGTCGTGTTATTTACTTGTATGTCGTCGTCATGATTGGTTTCATGATATCTTCTGGTTGTTTCGAATCTGAAACAAGGAAGGTCCAATATAATAATCATAAATATTATCAAGGCGAGTCGCTCACGGGGTAAGTAGATAAAGTAGACCCTCTGTTCTGTTTGTTGATGATGTAATGTTGAGGTGCCAATTTAATAGATGCGTGATGTTAGAAGCCGTGGTGGCCGAGTGGTTCGAGCAGTTGCCTGCGACGCAAAGGTCGCAAGTTCGAATCCCGACTGTACCAATGAGTTTTTTCTAAACTTAAGTACAGTGATTAGTCACACCACGAGCTTTACGGTGAAGGAAAACATCGAGAGGAAACCTGCATACGTCTGAGAAGCAATTCAAAGGCGTATGTATAGTCGTGCTTGAGTAACGGCGATGGACTCGCCATCTGTCACGTTGGCACCTAATATACCTCTGGCGGAAAGTGGGTGTGTGGGTATTACCTATACACCTCTGCCTACCCCTTCGGGGACCCTTGTGGGAAGGCGTGAGGATATATTATATTATTATATATGTTAGATGATAAGAAGTGTAGATGTAATAAAGAATAGACATCGGTTAGGCATCGAGTGGTGACCCCATCTGATGTGAAGCGGCTACCGTAGCCTATTGACGACGGTAGTATAACTTGCACGTTACCACTCTGAGTTCAGAGAGTTATACTGTGTTAACAACATAATGGTACTTTTCGCTATGCTGCCAACACAATATAACAATCCTCCCCCCACCTCAAGGAGTTCATTATTGGAAACATTATCCATCGCGCACGAGCGCAACACAAAAAAAAATATATTTGTCTACGAACTCCTATAAGATCCTGCCCCAGTCGGGCTGCTCCAAATTCTAACGGGAAACCTGTTATGCCCTACCTCTCTTATTATAAATATCTACTGACGTTCAACTAGACACAACCGTTTTTAGTCAGGATCTGTTGATACTCAACTAGCGACCATCTGTAGCTGATATACTTACGATACGCTTGACATGGAATGGTGGTTGCAAGCGGGATCGGGCCCGTGACCACTTACTTGCATAAAGACCAAGGCCACGTAAATACCAAAGTAAAAAAACTTCACTCAATTAAAGTTAATTTACAACAAGGCTGTACTTAAAATGTATACAAACATGAAATGCCATAACACTTAGCTTGACTTAATTTTAAAATCGAACTCCAAGAACTACCCAGTGCAACACAGCTAAATAATATACAGAGGAGTGGTTCAAACAGTCGCCTGCAACACAATGTTTGAATCCAGTTCGAATCCCGTCATTGGTAGCCAATGCGTTTTTCTAAAGTTAAGTCCAGTGATTATTCTTATTATATATTAATTCACGCCTTCCTACGGGGGAAACAGGTTTTGTTTTCGTTGTTTTCAACCGTAAAGCTAGTGGTGTGACGAATCACTGTACAAAACTCATTGGTGTAATCGAAGATTCGAACTAACAATAATTGTGTTGCAGTCAACTATTCGAACCGCTTGACCACCACGGCTCTTAAATCGTAAATATATAGTAATAAAAATATCGAACTCAACAAAATTTCTCCCACCGTACTATAATCAGCATTAAATATTCTGCACATCGCTGTTGCAGCACAATATAATACACAAATATATCAGATCGGCATGAACGGCATGAACATGGTAGTATGAATAAATCATTTTGGACCATTGCAAAAGACTGCTATTTCAACTGCACCCGTTTATAGTTCTCGGAAGGAAGCTAAATAGATATCTCTTTGGCCTTACTATGGAACCTTTTACAATCGAGTTCACAAACATATTATCGCACCGAGTATCTAATGGGACAGGCAGAGGATAGAGCGCAAGTTCCCTCTTCATCTCGCTTCGTCCGCAATCATTAGTCTCTTCATACATGCTTACCGGTTTCGAGTACTCTTGACGTTCCTTCTGTAACTAATCGATTGTATCTAGGTAGTTGGAGCGGGGTCATTCTCTGTCTGCGTTATGTTCGCAAAAAAATCCTACGTAAAATTTCCAAAATATTATATGCATGCAACACATTAAACCGTAGTTGGGGACAATGTAAGACCAGGATGCTTATTGCGACGAAATCACTATTCCCCTCCCTTTTCCTCCCATAGCTAGTACTTAATAATAAGAGGGATGGAGATACGTCCGCTGTTCCCCTTTGAAACTTCCTTCCCAGGAGAGTCTTAAAATATATCATGTTGTAGAAGATTTAACCATGGGGGAAATTTTTGTTGGTCTCAAATAAGCTGCGTTATTTTTAGTTGTTTAACCAACTTCGTAAAAGGAGGTTATACATTCTATATTCTGGTAATTTTATGGTTAATAATTTTTAATACTTTATAGAATGCTTTTTGCTTAATAGATAAAAACTAAGACGTTCCAAGAATTACTTTGAAAGTAATAATGGTAATTTCGTTTCGTTTTAATACTTAACCTAACTTTATTTTAAATGCACGTGGGGCTCTCTGGTGCCATAATAATAATAATAATTATTATTATTATATCCTCACGCCTTCCCACAAGGGTCCCCGAAGGAGTAGGCAGAGGTGTATAGGTAATACCCACACACCCACTTTCCGCCAGAGGTATATTAGGTGCCAACGTGACAGATGGCGAGTCCACCGCCGTTACTCAAGCACGACTATACATACGACTTTGAATTGCTTCTACGACGTATGCAGGTTTCCTCTCGATGTTTTCCTTCGCCGTAAAGCTCGTGGTGTGACTAAACACTTAATTTCACATTAAGTTCAGAAAAACTCATTGGTACAGTCGGGATTCGAACTTGCGACCTTTGCGTCGCAGGCAACTGCTCGAACCACTCGGCCACCACGGCTCTATTATCTCTATACAAATAAATAAAATTGAAGTGTCTGTTTGTAATATTAAAATAACCGCTTTTTACTAACTGCATATGGATGTTTACACGGTACATATACCAAAAATTATATATTTTAACAATTTTTGTCTGTCTGTCTATCTGTCTGTCTTTCTGTTTGTTCCGGCTAATCTCTGAAACGGCTTGACCGATTTTGACGGGACTTTCACCGACAGATAGCTGATATAACTTAGGCTACTTTTATTTTAGAAACTGAACAATATATTTTTTGTTTAATACCACGCGGACGAAGTCGCGGGCACAGGTAGTCAATAAATAAAACCCTTAAATTAAAAGTCTGTGACCTAAAATAGCTCCTGTAGGCACTCCTAGGTATAATCGCCTCATGTATCATTGTAAGCCTACGCAGGGCTATAAAAAGAGAACTATCATAAAATTCTATTGTGATACAAAGTATCGCAAAATTGGGAACAATAGTTTCAGACGTTCCAATAATGTTCGAATACATTTCATATTTATTCATTCTTGCATGAGGTGATGAGCGCGTGATTGTAAAGATGAAGAAAGGCATGCTACGTTGGTTTGGACATATAGAAAGGATAGGTGAAGAAAGATTGACGAAACAGATATACAAAGCAAAAGTGTGTGCAAGAAGAGGCAGAGGAAGATCACGTTCCAACTGCCTGGATCAAATCGATCGGACCCTCAAGGACGGGAACGTCAAGAGTACTCGAAACCGACGAGCATGTATGAAGAGACTGATGAATGTGGACGAAGCGAAAGAGGTATGTAAGTCTAGAGAGAACTGCCGCTCTATACTCTCTGCCTACCCCGTTAGGGACTCGGCGTGATGATATGCATGAGGTGGCCTGATGTTTTAAGTGGTCGTTTACGAAATCAATATTGCAAGTCCGAATCCTAGTATATATGTTTTTTCTCTTCTAATTTCAGTACAGTGATTTACGCTGCGAGCTCTAACTTTAAAGAAATCATCGTGACGTAAACTGCATACTTTTAATAAAATAAATTCAATTACGTATGTATAGTCTTGCTTGAAACACATCGACGTAATATACCTCGTCCAAAAAAGGTGATTGTTACACTGCTGCCTACCCCTTCGTAATCCTTGTGGGAAGGCGTGAAGATATACGTGTTATTGTTGAAAACTTATACCAGACTTATAAAACGTTTATTGCCATAATATTGGAGATTCTACTATCTTTTGTATTGATAAGTTATTCAGAAATTCGTAAAGTTTACAACTTGGAATGCCTTCTCAAACTTTTATAGTCCTCACAATATTTTCCTTCGAAAAATGAAATAAATATAGAGAACATTTATTTTTTCTTAGAATATTTTTACTGTCGCTAATGACTACGGTGATATGACAGTTGGCAACACTAAGGGTCTCGCTTGCTTAACATGTTAAAGGTTGTACCTACACGAACGCTCGAAGCTATTTATTTTAGTAATCATTGAATTTACTGAAATAGCAACTCCATGCTAACGTCAAACAGGGCATTTTAATAAGTGACTCAAGTCTGGAGTGAAGCTGTCAGTGTCAGTCTAAGTTGTGTGTGACAGTTCCGTGCATACTTATTGATAAATCAACAAAATGGTGGTCAACAAACACGTGAATTCTCATGCGTTTGAATGCGCAAAAATCTACTATGCTGTTAAAATGTCAAAAATGTGTGGAGAATTTTCTCCCTATAGCGGAGATGAAGGGAGGGAAGGCGTGAGAAAGTGGTATGTAAGTCTAGAGAGAACAGGCGCTCTATGATCTCTGCCTACCCCGTTAGGGATTCTGCGTGTTGATGTGTGTGTAGTTATGTACTCACATTTTACGATCATGAAGAGATAAATAATCATTTAATTACGCCGGGCTCCTCACTGGGTAGGCAGAGGAAGTAGAGCGCTATTTCTCTCTAGGCCTACCTGACCCCGTGAGGGGTCGCCTTCTCTACTATATTTACCGAACGTTTATATCGTGTAAAAATAATTATTAAGAGACATTTGTTATAAATTATGTCAAAGTTAGAATATCGACACGTTGGAAGATGGATGGCAAAATGTTGCCAGTAGTCACTTTGTATGATTACCTTGAGCATAAACTTTACCCGAAAATGTTGACTCCTGCAACTGAGCGTGAAGCTTGAGGTCGCGGTTTCGACTCCCGCTGAGGACAGGTGTTTGCGGGATGAACACAAATATAATTAAATGTAACAGATAATAAATCATTGTATGTATTAATCTATCTTTTTGTAATAGATAAACTACAGAACCCCTTTAAACAATACTTTTACTTATTAAAAGCTACATTATTCTAGAGTATTATAATAATAATATATCCTCACGCCTTCCCATAAGGGTCCCCGAAGGGGTAGGCATTTCTATTTAGGTAGGTAGGTATTCTAGAGTAACATGAGCTTAATGTATTTTTTTATCATCTATTTATTTTCTTCCTTCCTATACGCCTTCCCACAAGGGTCCCCGAAGGGGTAGGCAGGTAGGGGTATTTATATAGTTAGTTCAGTTGTTGACTACGTTAATGTATGTGGAATAATCCCAGGGAATTATTGTTACTAAAGACCTTTAATATATATAGATAGGACCTTTAATGAACAAACATGAAATTGAGTCCTACAATTTGCCATTATTAATCTTAGCTCAGAAATCCTCAGCTTAGAAACAAGAATCAAAGGACATACTTGTAGACCTTATATCGTAGATACAATTATACAATTTGTAGTACATAATGAACATACATACATATCATCACTTACTCCCTAACGGGGTAGGCAGTGAGTATAGAGCGCCAGTTCTGTCTAGACTTACATACCTCTTTCGCTTCGTCCACATTCATCAGTCTCTTCATACATGCTCGTCGGTTTCGAGTACTCTACATACATACTGTATATAATGTACTAGTAATATAAATTAATAGTACATAAGATACGACTTACGAACATCCGCGGATTCGTTCAGAAAGATAATGCACTGAAATACAAAGCTGTTCTGTCTTTTAGCTTTGCGTGGGACATACAGATGTGTGGTTTGTTCAATGCGGGTGCATTTTTTGTCATCATTTTGCTCAGTTCAAACGGAACGATTAGACAGGCAGTCATCAAATATTATTAGAACTATAGAAATCTTACAAGATCCGAGGTGGTTCGAGCCTGCAAAACAAAGGTTGTATGTTCCAATACGGACTATGCCAACGAGATTTCCTAAACTTTAGTACAGTGATAAATCACACCACGAACTTTACGGTGAAGGAAACATGCATACTTTTGAGAAGAAATTCAGATGCGTATGAATTGTCATGCTTGAGTAACTGCGATGGTCTCGCCATTTGAAACATTGGTAACTTAAATATATGAATGTCGGGTACTACCTATACACCTACCTATACGGGCTAGCCCGAAGGGGTAGGCAGAGGGGTCAGATTAGTACAAAAATGTATCTTCAGAGTGTCAATCGAGTTTGAATCGAGCGTGTCAGAATAAGACAAGGTAAGTTATACACATTTCTGGATGTACTTCATCCAGAAATGTGTATATTATAATAAATAATCTGACAATTTGAGCTTGAAATGAGGAAATAAGCGAGCCACAAAGGTGTAAAAAAAGGTCACCTCGAAATATTCGTGGGCGATTAATGTTTTTTTATAAATAATAATAATAATAATATCCTCACGCCTTCCCACAAGGGTCACAGAGGTGTATGGGTAATACCCACACACCCACTTTCCGCCGATTATTTTCCATTTTTGAAAATTCTTACACGCTCTCCTCCCACTTAAATGGAAAACTTGACATAGACTTTTTTAGAGGCTTATCTTCACAATCCAATATGACCCCATGACGCTTTAGTAACTGCAAAAATAGCATCCCGGACTCTCCTACTATCATAATAAGTCACCGGTTTCGAGTACTCGACGTACCTATCCTTGAGTATACCTACTACAATGTATTAGACAATTTACACGCCCGTATATCACAATCTTACCCAAATCCTTGGCTCGGCATAATCCCCAGACTATGTTCGCAGCGGCCACAGATTCTTTGAATAGTTTCAGCTAATTTAAGCGCTGTATCGTTGGAAGAACTCAATTACATTATACAGACTTCGCAATTTGTGCGGGTTATAACGTATCGCCTCGTTGGGACTATATTGAGTGCACTGCGGCTAAGTTAAAGCGTGGCTCGAATTCTTTAAATATGTCTGGAGTCTTCAACCCTATGTAAATATTCGCATTCGAGTAGTCGTCAGCAACGCACACATTGCAAGCTCAAATCCCGACTGTACCGATGAGTTTTTGTGCAGTGATTAATCGCACCATGATCTTTAAAGAAATAACTGACTTTCTACTCTTTCCGATCAGTGATCTATAAGTATGTATCACAAGCCATGCCTAGCATTAAACAATATTGTTATCCTATCATCATATCTATTGATGAAATAATCCAATAAATGTGTTATTTGGGTTTTAAATGGATGAAAAATATCAATAGACTATCAACTGAACATCACCATAGTATAGTACATATATGTATGTTACTCATAAGCGCACATTCCAGAAAAACTCAGACTATATTTTTTTAATGTGAAGGATGTTACGCCAGTTCGGCAGATCAGAATTGAAAGAAATTTGGCACAGATAGATTAGCAGATATATGATTATAAAAAAAAATACCGTTGTGGGGCATTACATACATTTAAATATCTTAAATTTATATTATAAAAGTAAAAAAAAATTGGTTATCTTTTATTCAATCATGCCAGTTAACGCCAGGAACTGTATTCAAAATCAAAATCAAAGTATGTTATTCAACTTAAGGGACAGGGAACACTTATTGTACTTACATACTTATTCAAAACTAGCTGTACCCTGCCAACTTCGCTGTGATAAGAACAATCCTTGATGCGGATTATATATCATGCTAAAATTTCAGCTCGATCGGTGCAGAACTTTTTGAAGCGTACACAAACCTGCCTACCCCTTCGGGGACCCTTGTGGGAAGGCGTGAGGATACTAACAAACCAACATAAAATTTTTATATACATAGATTTAAGTTACCACCGTTTCCAAGGAAAAAGACCTGTCAGGAGAAGAAACGGCGAAACAAACTCCCCGGTTTTTTATACCATTTGCTCCCTTTTACGCAGGGGTAGAATAAATGAATAGAATTAATTAATTAATTTGTTTATTTATTACAAATTATATATATAAGCTAACAGATATATAGCCAAAGCAGTTATATATGTACACTTATAGTAAAAAAGAAAAAAAACATATGCTGTATACAAATAATTAGGCAAATTATAAATGTAATTGCAATGCAATGGCCATCATTTAAATAATCTGACGTTGTTTTATATTATAAGTACACAATATGTATGTACCTACAAGTTTACAGTTAATATTACAGTGCAAATATGCCATTATACATTATACATGCCAATAAAGCTTTGTTCGAAATATGACTATTTATTCAGGTCTTTGTCAAGCAGCTATATTTCTTGGCATACGACTTTAAATTCAATTGTGTCGTAATAAGAACAAAATTTCAGTAAAGCGCCAGTATATATTGTGAGCTTTTGTACTTGTTTTCATAACATAAGGCGATTTTGTTGAGTAGATATTATGCTCGTGTAATAAATAGCTGTCATTGACGTCTATGGTCTGCCTGATGGTAAGCGGTTTTCGTTATCATCACCTAGGATTGGGAAGGTCTTGCTATAGGGCATACAAGATAAAGGTATAAATATAAGTGTTCATCGCACTAACATTTATTACACACACACACTTTTCGCCAGAGATATATTAGGTGCCAGCGTGACAGATGGCAGGTCAATCGCCGCCGTTACTCAAGCACGACTATACATACGCCTTTGAATTGCTCTTCAGACGTATGCAGGTTTCGACTCGGTGTTTTCCTTCACCGTAAAGCTCGTGGTGTCAATAATTACTGTCAAAAAAACTCATTGGTACAGTCGGGATTCGAACTTGCGATCTTTGTGTCGCAGGCAACTACTCGAACCACTCAACCACCATGGCTTTAATTATTATTGATGATGATATTAAAAATAGGACATAAATAAATATTTATTCAACCATGCAAATTGAAATTAAGGTTGCCTATAATAAGAACGAAAATGTGGTCTTTTTATAGGGAAACACCTTTTCCGATGTAATTGTAGATTTTTCTGTCTAACCGCTAGTAAAATGGGCTTATGCTGGAACTAGAAAAGTGTGGAACTAGCCAGCTCGCAGTCTCCATTCCCAGGCTGACTATCGTCTTTCTAACACGTCCGTTTATATATTAATTTCCTTGGAGACCTGGCAGACCTGTTTAGACTAAACGTAGGGCTTCCACTTTGATATTTTAGAAAATATTTTTTTATTTTAAATTAAACGTAAATGGAATTAAATTGTCTTTATTCCTTTATAATAAATGTTATAAAATTCTAATATAAGAAAAAAAACAGGTTTACTTCGAAGTCAAGTATGTATAGGCATATGTTTATAATTTAATGTGGACGAAGCGGAAGAGGTATGTAAGTCTAGAGAGAACTGGCGCTCTATACTCTCTGCCTACCCCGTTAGGGACTCGGCGTGATGATATGTATGTATGTATAATTTAATCCTTTTCTTGTTAACTATAATGTTTACTAATCTTATTTTATTTTCTTAAATGTTAATTAACATATGAATCGTCTCAAAAGGCTCAAAAACAAGGAGCATTCGTTGCAAAAAATCAATTTTAAAGTCTTCCAGTGCTACTTATGTTTTAAAAATCTACGCCGATTATAGAAAACATACCAATCTTACTTAAAACTTAATAAAAATTTAAGAAAATAAATTAGAAAGTGCCAACCCTAATGACATCAGGCTTAATAACGAGGTGGTTGTTATCGGAGTGGTCTCTAATTACGAAACTGCAACGGCAATTGCTTTACTTCAGTAGACAACTTGCGAATACTGCAATTTTACAACAACTTGCTCACTAGCATTAACATAACCGATAAGCTGTTTTTACTGTAATCATAGCTTCGAGCGATATTGTGCTGCAATATAATCAAATTAAAGATTACATTGGCATGCTAGTCAAAGAAATTATCCAACTTGGTTTATTGCATTCAGTAAGACATTTGAAATTGTTGGTTGGCGCCCAACTAGGGGCGGAACTTTGTTTCAGATAATAATAATAATGGTATTTATTAATTTATTTATCACCTGATGATATTCACATTTTTTACTTAATTTCACTTAAATGCTGCTTAGAACGTGCTTGATAACTTCTAATTGGAGATCAGGCGGTACTGAAAAGGTCATAGCATAATACCAATTTCATTCAATTATAAGTGGGTAGAAAGCTTCCATGAGGGACTATTTAGCGTCTCTGTTTTTCCCATTGAAAATTCACTGTGTATCTCGCTCCCTCTAAGCTGAAATGAATATTTAACATTCATTTTCATCTTCAGATTGAAGATTATTATGTAACCAATTAGATGCCGTGTTTCAATAGAGTGCCTCAGTATTAGAGTTTATGAAGCTTAAACTCGTGGTTTCAATCCCGTTGGGGGTAGTTATCTTTATATATGTACATAATCACGTATATCGTTACCTACGGTATAAGCTTCGCTATTGTGTATACGTTTCGCTTTTCAATATGTACACACATAGATATTATAGATATCAAATATAAAATGATCTTTCTACAGGTAGTAAAAAGTTTTTTTTCACACCACACAAACAATCATCATCATTTGACGACGATCTAGTGGTTAGAGCTCCTGACTGCGAAACTTGAGGTTGCGGGTTCGAATTCCGCTGAGTGGGTGGGTATTTGGGTGATGAACACGAGTATTGTACCCTAGTCTTGGATGTCCTCTGTATTTATCTATATATCTATCTATATAAGTAAATAATCTATCTATATAAAGCCGTGGTGGCCGAGTGGTTCGAGCGTTGCCTGCGACGCAAAGGTCGCAAGTTCGAATCCCGACTGTACCAATGAGTTTTTCTGAACTTAAGTACAGTGATTAGTCACACCACGAGCTGAACGGTGAAGGAAAACATCGAGAGGAAACCTGCATACATCTGAGAAGAAATTCAAAGGCGTATGTATAGTCGTGCTGGAGTAACGGCGATGGACTCGCCATCTGTCACGTTGGCACCTAATATACCTCTGGCGGAAAGTGGGTGTGTGGGTATTACCTATACACCTCTGCCTACCCCTTCGGGGACCCTTGTGGGAAGGCGTGAGGATATATTATTATATTATATAAGTAAATATATCATTGTCTTGTTACCATAGCACAAGCTTTGCTTAATTTGGGACTGGGTCAATTTGTGTGGAATTGTCCCAAGGTATTTATTATATATATATATATATCCTCACACCTTCCCACAAGGGTCCCTGAAGGGGTAGGCAGAGGTGTATAGGTAATACCCACACACCCACTTTCCGCCAGAGGTATATTAGGTGCCAACGTGACAGATGGCGGAGTCCATCGCCGTTACTCCAGTACGACTATACATACGCCTTTGAATTTCTTCTCCGACGTATGCAGGTTTCCTCTCGATTTATGAGAATAAAGTCTTTAAACACATGTTTTCCTTCACCGTAAACCTCGTGGTGTGACTAATCACTGTACTTAAGTTCAGAAAAACTTGTACAAAATTGGTACAGTCGGGACTCGAACTAGCAAGGTATTTATTTATTATGTATTTATTTATTATCTAAATTATGGAAACCATGCAGGCTATAGATTCTTCATCTCAGCTACACTAGCACCTACATATTTTTATGATATCTACATACTTTCATAAGAAATTCAAAGTCCTATGTACAGTCGTGTTGACAGACAACGACTGACTTCGCTATATGTAACTTAGGCACTACATCTCTCCAGCGAAAAGTGGGCGCTGTTATGACTCTGGTTACCTTAGTAGTCTTGTTTGTGAAGCCTATAACATCATATAATTACACAAATGTATAGTTAATTTACTCTCTACATACAAACAAACATATACGCCGAGTCCATCTCGCTTTAGACAGAGAGAGTGGAGCACCGGTTCTCTCTGGACTTACAGACTTTCGCATGGTCGCGTCTTCTTACATGCTCTCCGAATTCGAGTACTCTTGAGGTTTTAATCATTAAGTATCCGATCGATTTGATTAAAGTAGTATAGATGTGGTTTTCCTATCTCTAAATGAACTCTAATAATACTTAACAATCCTTTTGAACAGACCTCGTCAAAGGAAGTTAATATTTTCAACGCTTTAAGGCAGGAAATTTCTCATCTCGGTTCTATCTTGGTATCAACAGAGTCAAGTTAATCATCGTAAAATTCTTTAAATAACCGCCCCCAGACGATCCTGTCATCGTAACATTTGATTTGTTAGTAAGTCCTTTATTATTAGGGATCGTTGGCACTGAATAAACGTTTGCCTGATGTACTTAAAAATAACTGTAGTGGGATCCTTATCGTCAGACGTGGTAATTATGTACAAATAATTTTATGGATAGTTTCACTTCTGTTAATGAAGGGATGAGTCAAACGCCGTCTTAATGCCGTAATACACTTTTTTTTTCATAGAGCTTTTACAGATATAACTTTTTAAGGGTCCGATGAATATGAGTGAAGCGAAATTTATTTGTAAATCTACATTTAGCTAGCGCTCTACTCTCTCTGCTCTCTTCAAGAGAGACGGCGTCATCATATTTAAGTACATAAGTCACTTAAATACTCGCGTATGACAATTACATTAACAGGTCTTGAAAATGCCATATAGCAGGTTGGCTCACTCGGCGACCTATGTACATAGGTGCCTTTACAGACTGAGAATAATATAACGTACATACATACATAAATATCATCACGTCGAGTCCCTAACGGGGTCGGCAGAGAGAGTAGAACGCCAGTTCTCTCTAGACTTACCTCTTTCGCTTCGTCCACATTCATCAGTCTCTTCATACATCCTCGTCGATTTCGAGAATAATATTAATTAATAACATCTCATTTCAAACCAGTCCTAGAGCCGATTTCCCTCATCCCTTTGAGACTAATCGAGTACGTACAAGCTACACAAACATCAACATCAAAAATATGTTTAAAAATCGTTCTGCTTGAAATCAATTTAACTGATGATTAACATTTAGTCTTGACTATTGCTTTAACCAACTATCTGAAACAACAGGCCTTAAATCAAGAGCTGTGTTTAGCTAGCCGCAAACCACTGTAACTATTTAATTGGTCCCGGCCTGAATACCTAAAGTATACATGTTAATAATATCTTCTGATAACTTTTGGGTAATCTATCCATGGTTTTGAATGGTATTTGGAGTGGATACATCCTTGTGGGTAGCTCGACCGCTGCCATGGCTTAATTAAATGAAATCTAAATATAAAGCTTTTATATGGTGTTTCTGAGAGCCATGGTGGGTGAGTGTTTCAAGTAGTCTTCCTGCCTGCAAAATTTAAGTTGCAGGTTCGAATTCTGATTTCTACGTTTGTAACACAGTATAGAAACATAGAAGAAAATGGTGAAAACTTAAGAGAAGACATTAACCTTAAAGAAGTCATCATGCCGGCCGTTTGGTCTAGTGGTTAAACCTCCGGACTGCGAAACTAGAGGTCACGGGTTCGAATCCCACTGAGGGCAGATATTTGGGTGATGAACACGAGTATATTTACCTTAGTCTTGGATGTCCTATGTATTTATGTATATATATATATATATATATATATATATATATATATATCTATATAAGTAAATATATCGTTGTCTAGTTACCATAACATAAGCTTTGTTTAATTTGGGGCTAGGTCAATTTGTGTATAATAGTCCCAAGGTATTAATTTATTATTTATTAAGAGAAGTATATATAGTTATTTAGAAATCACCGTATATTATGTCGAGTCTGACTCCTTTGGGGATTCTTGAGAAAAAACATTAAAATAGTTCTGTTTTCACTGCCAATGTATTAGATATGTTTGATTTGATATTTATAATGCTACAACGTGAGAAATCTGCGAGCGGCGAGTCTATCGTCGTTCCTCAATTACGTCATAATAATTATAGTTTTGGGTTTTCTCAAAATCTCTCTTCAAAGTGACAGAAAATAGGATACTAGTTCACCCTAGTCTTATCTATAGACGATTTTTGCTTCAGCTACATTCGCATATGTAGATCACGTCGAGTCCCTCTCAGAGTAGGCAAAGAGGGATCAGCATTAGTTATCTCAAGACTAAAATACCTTTTTACACCTCGTCTATATTCATTAGTGTTCATACAATTACGCCGGTTTTGAATACTCTTAAAGCTCCAATTGTTTGAAAGTCCCCTCCGTCTTTTCTTCCAGATAATTTCGAATTGACTTGACTTCCTTAAAAATTCTTTATTTTCAGTCATACATCCTTCATGCACCCGTAAAATAAACCCAGTATAATATTTGCTGAATCGAACTCAAATAAATTGCATTAACCCTTACCAACCCTCCTATTTCTATACACCCAAAACTTTCCACTGCTTTTTTATTCGTAATTGCATTGAACATTTTCTTTCAGCATTAAACCTTAAGTTTCGAAGCGTTGAGTTTAAATTTACTTACCATTCAAAAGGATTTACTTTCAATTGAATTTGGCCTTTACCGAATAGGCTTAGAATTCAATTTCCATCGGAGCTCCAAGTTGGACACAAGCCAAGCTATTCATTGGAGTGCAATAATTCTATCAGAAGCTGAATTAGAGATTATCTTTTAAAATTATTGTACATTTTCAAGTGCTTTGCACTTCCTGCATTGAAATATAGTGCTACGTTAATGATTTAAGACTGATACCCATTGCCTTAAAATAGCTGTTTTGAAATATTTTCCTCACTTTTATTTTTAAAAATACACTCGCTCGTACTATTTCTGAAATTGGGATTCTACATAGACTATAGATAAATGTGAAATATATAAAATCAAATATTACGTGGATGAAACTGCACGACACAGCCAGTACCTAATATGATACGAAAGTACAAGTCAAAAACGAATTTGCTTAAGTGGCTGAGGAACAAAAACTATTATAGTGGACATGAATTTTTAGAAGATAGCTCTTAAAAAAGAAACACTATATTTGCACGCTGGAATATATCCAGCAAAACACAATTTTCAAATAGACACACCTGTGTATACCATGTTTTTGCAAATAAAAAAAATATTATTATTATAATACTGGAAAGCTTTTAATAATTGAAAATAAATTAAACGGAGAACATTAACTATTGTTAAAGAAAGCCAACATTAATTTGTATATTATTATACATACATACATATCATCACGCTGAATCCCTAACGGGTTAGGTAGGCAGTTTAAAGCGCCAGTTCTCTCTAGACTTACATACCTCTTTCGCTTCGTCCACATTGATCAGTCTCTTCACACATGCTGGTCGGTTTTGAGTACTCTTTACGTTACTCTCCTTGACAGTATGATCGATTTGATCTAGGTAGTTGGTGCTAGGTCTTCCTTATTTATATATTAACAATAAATTTGTCAATTAACAAAAATATTACACAAAAAATCTCAAGTAGGTACTCAAGTGGATGATAACGTTCCAAAATCAAGAAGTTTTTTTACATGTCTGCAATTACATCAGTGCAAATTCGCATTACAAAAGATTTTTCAATTACAATCGCTGTCGACTTTCAGTACGTGTGAACGTATCGTATTGTTTTTAATCTGCATGTTGTATGAAAAATGAATATTTATGGTTGAATCATATTTTCCCGAAGTTTAATTGGTATTTCATAATATGTTAAGGTTGAATGGAGTAACATACTTCAGTAAAAAAATGGTAGAATAATAAATTATATTTTAAAGATAGACATACCGTATAATTTACCGTCGGTACGTAAGGTATATTTAACTATCGAACATTTATTTATTTAATATACAACAAAAGCCATAGATAGTATCAAGTTGTAATTAAATTATTTGGCCTTTCATTGGCTGAATGGCCGATAAAAAACCAAAATCAGATCCTAAATTAAGCACATTAATGCTAGCTATTATACAAATGTAATTATTTTAAATGTAAATAGATAGTATTATGCCTACCCCTTCGGGGACCCTTGTGGGAAGGCGTGAGGATATATTATTATTATTATTATACAAATAAGGAAGACCACGTTCCAACTACCTAGATCAAATAGATCATACGCTCAAGAAGGGGAATGTCAAGAGTACTCAAAACCGACGATCATGTGTGAAGAGACTGATGAATGTGGACAAACCGAAAGAGGTATGTAAGTCTAGAGAGAACTGGCGCTATATACCCTCTGCCTACCCCGTTAGGGACTCGGCGTGATGATATGTATGTATGTTTATAATATACAAATAGTTTTGGCTTTTTTTTGTTCTCCGTTTAATTTATTTTCAATAATTAAAAGCTTTTCAGTATTGACTTGTCCTTTCGTATCATATTAGGTTATGTCCTGCGGTTTCATCCGCGTAATATTTGATTTTGTAACATTCACAGTCTTTATAGAATCCCAAACCTTTTTTAATCTTGGCAGGTAACTAAAATTATTTTCTGCATTAAAAAAAATACAATGACTTGAAAAACGGAACTCTTAATTTGAAATTAAAGGAGTTTAAATAATTATACTCAACTGTAGCGCATCGCTATCCAGCGTGGCAATGCTGCCAGTCTGCTTAGCATGTAGCCGCGGGCTGCATACAGATCTGGGTCAAATATTTTATCTTTAGATTTAGGTTCTAATTTTAGTTTTAGTTTCTAAATATTGTTAATTGTTGTTATTGTTAATAATTTCTCGACATTTTAAAAATACTCTACACTTAATAATTATAGCTTTGAATTTGTATGTCGAATCCATTTGTTTTAATAACATAGACAATGTTTTCATTCTATACATTTATATGTATGTAATTTTTCAAAAAATAAAATAAATTGTAAGTCTCTTTTTCGTTCCTCACAGCTGTAATTAAGTAACTGTATATATCCTCACGCCTTAACACAAGGGTCCCCGAAGGGGTAGGCAGAGGTGTAAAGGTAGTACAGAAATATATTTTAGATGCCAACGTGACAGATGGCGAATCCATCGCCGTTACTCAAACACGACTATACAGACGCCTTTGAATTTCTTCGCTTCGCAGACGTTTGCAGGTTTCCTTTCGACGTTTTCCTTCCCCGTTAAGCTCATGGTGTGTCTAATCCCTAAAACTCAGTGGTACCTACAGTCGGGATTCGAACTTGCGATCTTTATGTTGCAATCCAATTCCAATTTCAAAAGGTCCAAGGTCCAATTCGAATTCGGAGCTACCCGACTGGGGCAGGAACTCCAACTTATAGAAATCCGTTGTGTTCCTGAAACGCGCAAGTGATGCTTCGGTATTGTGAGCGGAAATAGGGTACGGTAACCGCTTCCCATCAGGTGAGCCATATGCTTGTTAGCACTCTTGTGGTAGTAAAAAAACAATGCGAAAGTATGAGGAAAAAGAGGCTGAGGAAGACCGCGTTTTAAATACCACATTAAATGGAACGAACAAGGATGGAAACTTGTGGGCGTGAAGAAAAACATACGTGTATAAGCTCCAATTATTTTTTCCTTCAATATCTGCGTGATATATATACATAAATACAGTATATATGCGTCATAATATACGCTGGTTACAAAATCCTCATATAATTATACCGATGCTGAATAAAACCTACTCTTTGCACGACAATAGGGCGTGTTCGTAATAACGACGTGGTTTGAAAATATATTTTTGTACTTTCCACGTAACATGTAACATGTTATATTGAGCTAATAATTTGATATTTACATAGGTTTAGGTTTTTACTGTGACTTTGTACGCGTGAAATAAGAATTTGTATTTAAAAGATGCAGATATGGTTAAAAATATATATCCTCACGCCTTCCCACATGGGTCCCGTAGGTGTAGGCAGAGATAGAGCAAAATGTTTAAAAAATTAATGTCCATCCGTTCGAAGCCGGGACGTGCCGCTAGTATGAGATAAAGTTTTCAAAGTGACATTCCTGAAGTCAGGTGCAACGGAGGGTTTGTATACAGTCTCACACACCAGTACGGGATACCTTGTGGCAGTGTTTTGTTTTTAGTGTAACAAAGAAGCATTCATGTTCGCCAAATTCATTATTTGTATAAGTAAGGAGTGTATATTATTAATTGTTTCCAGACACTTCTAAGGGATACGCAATGCAACTGACGCGAGTGAGGGAGTGATTAGAAAGATGAAGAAAGGCATGATACGTTGGTTTCAAAATAATATAGAAAGGATGAGTGAAAAAATATTGATGATACAGATATACAATGCGCATATATCCTTTATAAAAACTAATTGTTGTGATTAATTAAATAAATTTAATGATTATTATATAATAAGGTAGGTACTTTAATAGATATTGGATTTTTATTTAATTTCTTACTCGAAAGTGAAAGAAAGTTTTGTTAGACGTAATAACGACACATCTATTAATGGCATATGATACTACCGATACTAGTGTTGCAATACATAGGCATCGGTAACCGCTTACCATCAGATGGGCCGAGTGCTTGTTTGCCAACTTAATTACGATATAGCATTGTAAAACTGTTAATATAAAGTTCACTACCACCATTCTAAATTCAAAACTATTTTCGAAAATGTAAACCAATCGCATTCAATTCGAATTTGAAATATATTTAAAAAGAGAGAATGAAATAAACACTAGAACCTGATTGGCCGCGGCAGGTGTAAGCGCGGATATGGACCGTTTCACATCTCCCAACGTACATGCACAGGGTGTTGTGACCACAAAATTATTGCGTAATACATTTTGTTAATGGGTGAAAATCATTCAACTGAGAATTTTGTACAACAATAACTAATAATATATCCTCACGCCTTCCCACAAATGTCCCCGAAGGGGTAGGCAGAGGTGTATAGGTAATACCCACACACCCACTTTCCGCCAGAGGTATGTTAGGTGCCAACGTGACAGATGGCGAGTCCATCGCCGTTACTCAAGCACGACTATACATACGCCTTTGAATTTCTTCTCAGACGTATGCAGGTTTCCTCTCGATGTTTTCCTTCACCGTAAAGCTCGTGGTGTGACTAATCACTGTACTTAAGTTCAGAAAAAACTCATTGGTACAGTCGGGATTCGAACTTGCGACCTTTGCGTCGCAGGCAACTGCTCGAACCACTCGGCCACCACGGCTCTAAAGTGAAAAATTAATATAAGTACATATAATTATTTAATTGTACGTATGTACAAATATATGTATGACATGTATTACTATCGATAACGTTAAATAGAATTTGAATGACGTAAAAAATTATAATTAATATTACATACATAAAGTCATGGTGGCTCGGGTAGTTACCTGCGACACATAGATCGCAAGTTCGAATCCCGACTGTACCAATGAATTTTTAAGTGTTTACGGTAAAGGAAAACATCGAGAGGAAACCTGCATACGTCAAAGTAACCTTTCACGTCACAGTAACATACGGTATAGTCGTGTTTGGGTAACGGCGATGGACTCGCCATCTGTCACGTTGGAACCTAATATATCTCTGGCGGAAAGTGGGTGTGTGGGTACTACCTATACACCTCTTCCTACCCCTTCGGGTCCCTTGTGGAAACGCGTGAGGATACATCACATTATTATTATTTTATAAAAAAAAACAGGCTGTATCGCAGCCTGTAGCGCCATCGATAATTGATAAGGTCGTCTCACTCACTCCAGTTTATTGACCCTGTGAAAAAATCACTCACACGCAATCGACTACCGTATAAGACCCTTAGAGTCAACCATACTATTCTAACACATAGCTCAACAAACACTAGACTGGTCCTCTGTCACTTCCATCTGTCAAGATCTCTTAAAGTAAATAATTCCTAAAACCATAGAGCTCATGTTACATCAGTCATTGAAATAGTACGACTAGTTTAAATTGAGCTCTAGTTGCGAACCTTTGAAGCTGTGGTAAAGACTATTTTTATATGGGATGGCAGGACAAGTTCTTGTAAGACTGCATAGTCGAACGTATATTAAAAAAACGTCATTACGAAGAAGCCTGTTGGTAATGCTGAGCTAGGATAATATTCTAGTACGTAATAATGAACTATTAACCATATTATATTATTTACTAGTCTTAATAGATAGTGCTATCCACGAAGAAGCGCGCCACTATTCTTCCTTATAGTTAACTAGCTGACCTGGCCACGCGTTGCTGTGGTTGCTCAGGTTTTTGTTATATTACTTTGTAAATAAATACTTACTCAATCCAGTCAACAGATATCGCCATCTGCTAGAATCGTTTGGAGCCAACGGATAATTGTGACTGTCAAATATTAGACAAATAATTTGCAATAAAATAATGTTGCCACTATAAATTTTCATGTAAGCTATCCTATCTTTCAAGTTGGATCAAACTGCACACGGTGTGCAAATTTGATTAAGTTCGGTAAAGTTGTTTAGGAGTCCATCGCGGACGAACAACGTGACGCGTAATTTATATATATTAAGATAGTGTAAGTGTGCAATCCTCGATTAATGTTTGAGTATTATCGTATCGTATAAGTACACACTGATTGCCTATGAGTGCGCACGCACACTACAATAAATAAACCTGGGTCATAATCCCCGCATCCCGCGACCCCCTCGACTAGAAATTGGCGGGGCGCGTCTTCATGGCACTATCTATATCTATATGAAAAGAAACTTTTACGTGGACGAAACACGCAGGGCACAGCTTAAAATATAATGAAATCAATTGACCATGCGCACAAAATTAATAAGCAATTTGCGATTGATTCCAAACTCTGTTGTAATGTAAAAGCCACGTGAAGTTACATACCGTATTAAATAAATATCCGCTGAGAATAGACAAAGTCTAATGGAGATTTTAATAAAACTAACTATTCGTCTCAGTAATCAAGAACACGAATTATATTAATTGCAAGACACGCAAACATAATCTTATTAGTCACACAGCATTCCACGAAGCTTAATAGTATTCGTGTGAATTTTCTGAGCGAGTCAGAAAGGTGAAGGAAATTGTGAGGAAACGTATACGCGATGGAATAGAAGCACCATCTGTCATCTCTATAATCTCTATAAAAATAAATAAAATTGGAGTGTCTGTCTGTAATATTAAAATAACCGCTTTTTACTAAATGCATATGGATGTTCACACGGTAAGTATATAAATAAATTAACATACATATCATCACGCCAAGTCCCTAGCGGGGTAGGCAGAGAGTATAGAGCGCCAGTTCTCTCTAGACTTACATACCTCTTTCGCTTCGTCGACATTCATCAGTCTCTTCATACATGCTCGTCGGTTTCGAGTACTCTTGACGTTCCCGTCCTTGAGCGTCCGATCGATTTGATCCAGGTAGTTGGAACGTGGTCTTCCTCTGCCTCTTCTTGCACACACTTTTGCTTTGTATATCTGTTTCGTCAATCTTTCTTCACCTATCCTTTCTTTATGTCCAAGCCAACGTAGCATGCCTTTCTTCATCTTTACAATCACGCCCTCATCACCTCATGCAAGAATGAATAAATATGAAATGTATTCGAACATTATTGGAACGTCTGAAACTATTGTTCCAAATTTTGCTATACTTTGTATCACAATAGAATTTTATGATAGTTCTCTTTTTATAGCCCTGCGTAGGCTTACAATGATACATGAGGCGATTATACCTAGGAGTGCCTACAGGAGCTATTTTAGGTCACAGACTTTTAATTTAAGGGTTTTATTTATTGACTACCTGTGCCCGCGACTTCGTCCGCGTGGTATTTAACAAAAAAAAATTTGTTCAGTTTCTAAAATAAAAGTAGCCTAAGTTATATCAGCTATCTGTTAGTGAAAGTCCCGTCAAAATCGGTCAAGCCGTTTCAGAGATTAGCCGGAACAAACAGGCAAAATCGATTTTTACGGAACTTTCACTGGCATATAGCTGATGTAAAAAGGAATAACTTAGACTACTTTTATTTGAGAAACTGAAATCCGTTTCAGAAGTCGGTCAGAAATAAATGCAATCTTTGTTAAAAATCGTCGACCGTCTGGCCTAGTGGTTAGAGCTCCTGACTGCGAACTTGAGGTCGCGGGTTCGAATCCGGTGAGGGCTTGGATGTCCTATGAATTTAAGTCTATATCTATTTATATAAGTAAATATATCGTTGTCTAGTTACCATAACACAAGCTTTGCTTAATTTGGGACTAGGTCAATTTGTGTGGAATTGTCCCAGGAATAAAAAAAATCATTTTCAAGTGCGGCAACGATTCCTTTCCAACTTCATATCTGTCATTGCAAATGTCAACCCGAGGACATACATATGTACATTCAACTTATTTCACCGCTTATAGTCATTAAGATAATTTTTACCATCATTTATGTATATTTAAATGCAGTAACAACAGTTATTGGTCTGTTATTAACACGTATACTTATAAGAATTTATTCTTAAACTGGTTACAACTGGTTCCGTGTAGCCTGTGTACTCCAATACTTATTACCGATAAGTAAAACCGACTATAACCCGACTACGGGAATAAAGAGAGGGTGTTAGTTTGCTTAAGAAAAAGTGTCAAAAATTATTTGTATAATATATCCACACCCCAAGGGGTAGGCAACTGTGTATATATATATATATACGGTGTATTATATTATATATAGTACCCACATACCCACTTTCCGCCAAGATATATTTTAGGTGCCAACGTGACAGATGGCTAGTCCGTCGCCGTTTCTCAAGCACGACTATACACACGCCTTTGAATTTGTTCTCAAACGTATGTAGGTTTCCTTTCGATGTTTTCCTTCACCGTAAAGCTCGTGGTGCGACTTATCACTTTACTCAAGTTCAGAGGAACTCATTGGTACAGTCGGGATTAGAACTTGCGATGTTTGTGTCGCAGGCAAATACTCGAACCACTCGGCCACCACGGCTCTTCAAAATGTGGTTAACGACGATTTACGACTCCGCACCAGAATCGCAATACATCTTTGACGATACCTGCATATGTAGGTACCTCTGTATACAAAATTATTGTATATTATTTTAGACTAATTACGTATCATTAATTCCGATTTCCGATAACCCAAGCTACGGCTGTGGTAACCGCAAGCGGTTGACAACCGGTATGCGCTGGATAAGTGCGGTTCGGACCAGTTCAGCGCGGAAATGCTTAGTTTTCGAACAGTTAGATCTGCGGTCACTTGCTTCGTATATGATATTACGCCATTGTATCAATGTTAAATTGAGCAGTAATAAATCCTCGCCTTCCCATAAGGGTCCCCGAAGGGGTAGGCAGAGCTGAGTATATTTTAGTGGCCAACTATACATACGCCTTTTGAATTGCAACTCCGACGTATGCAGGTTCTTTTCCTTCACCGTAAAGCTCGTGTGACTAACCACTATACTTTAATTCAGAAAAACTCATTGGTACAGTCGGGATTCGAACTTGCGATCTTTTTATCGCAGGCAACTACTCGAACCTCTCGGCCACCACGGATCTAGGATCAGGGATATTTTAAACTTCTAAGTACCTTACTTTTCTAAAAGATGCTAAGAAGATATGTTTAATAAATATTTTGTTACACAACTAATAAATATCTTGTAATTATTACTGAATGTAATCTATACTAATATTATAAAGAGGAAAGATTTGTTTGTTTGTTTGTTTGTTTGTTTGTAATGAATAGGCTCCGAAACTACTGGACCGATTTGAAAAATTCTTTCACCTTTGGAAAGCTACATTATCCCCGAGTAACATAGGCTATATTAAATTGGACCCGATAGGTGGCGCTGCGATCGAGTTTTAGGAATTTTAACTTTTTCACCCGTGCGAAGCTATCCCTTTCTGTGTGTCTTAAGGTGGATTCGAGAATGGTTTAGATTTACAATTGGACCCGATAGGTGGCGCTGCGATCGTGTTACGGGCAATTTAACTTTTTCACCCGAGCAAAGCTGGGCGGGACAGCTAGTCATTTATATATTCCTAGAATTGTTTAATCTTTTATGCCGACCGTTTCAAGGATGTATAAATATTACTTTTTATGGAGATTCCTGACATTCATAGATGCAACGATAGGAAGGAATCCAGTTCGTTTTGAATATTCATATCACGGGTCTTATCATTAACGATAGTGTTTTATTTAATTAAATACTTTCCTATTATTTATATTTATTTTCGTGACATCATCACATCGTGACAAAATCTACATACATTTGAGAAGAAATTCTGAGACGTATGTATGGTCGTACTCGAGAAACGGCGACGTGACATAAATTTGGTACACTTTTGCCCAGCCCTTTGGGGATCCTGATGAGTGAAGGATTGATGATAAATATCTAGCAAAATGTACTTGTCTAATATGTATATATATAAGGACATAAATAATCTACAACGAAAAATAACTTGTTGTATGGCAGCGAATCCTGGGTATGTCAGGGGAAGTATGAAAATAGCTTGAATGCAGTTGAGATGCGATCTCTTAGAAAAATGTGCGGAGTAACGATATTAGATCGAATCCGCAATGAAGAGATTCGCAAATCAACTGGCGTGAATGAGGGCGTGATTGTAAAGATTTATTATTATTATTAAAAAAAAAAAAGATGAAGAAAGGTATGTTACGTTGGTTTGGACACATAGAAAGGATGAGTGAAGAAAGGTTTACGAAACAGATATACAAAGCAAAAGTGTGTGCAAGAAGAGGCAGAGGAAGGCCACGTTCCAACTACCTGGATCAAATCGATCGGACGCTCAAAGACGGGAACGTTTTAAGAGTACTCGAAATCGACGAGCATGTATGAAGAGACTGATGAATGTGGACGAAGCGAAAGAGGTATGTAAGTCTAGAGAGAAATGGCGCTCTATACTCTCTGCTTACTCAGTTAGGGACTTAGCGTGATGATATGTATGTATGAAAAATAACTTTATAGACCGAAAGTATACAACCAATATGCTCAAATCGCTTTCATTCCAAAGGCAAAAATGCGAAAATTATTTAATACCACTAAAACAATAGATATGTATACCTAATCTATTCCTTTTTCCAAGTTGTTTCTAGACTGGGATACCCAGTACCCAGGATAGCTATTACATATATAAAAGGGTATATACAATTATCATAATCTACCAATACTCATATCATACCGGGAGAATATACTCCGTTAGCTTCGCCCCCTTTACACCCAACTCTCGAGCTTCAACTCTCTTTTAATCACGCTTTAAAAAAGGACAATAGTAGGGGATACCTTAGCCAACTATGAATTTAGGTACTAACTATCCATGGGGTCTCCCATCCCTAATGGATACAAACATTCCGTGTGGTAAGATAATGTTGACAGTGTTGTCTTTAAATTGTTGCACGGCGTATATACCTTTGCCGCCTGAGCACGTATATCTTCATAATGCCTCCCCTGCGACTAGGGAGTGGATGAAAATGCATCTTTGTATGTAATTCCAGGGCTCCAGTTTATGACTTCATTTATTATGGAGTATTGTATTGGGTGTGTTTGAGTTCATTTGTTTGCGCCGAAAAGTGATGTAAGCGAAAACCTATAGAGGTTATAAACCTAAAATCTCTACAATATATCTACATATGTAAGTATATGTAACACTTATAATATTCAATATAATTTTATTTCAGAAAAAAAATAAAAAACCAAGAAGAGAGCGGTAATGGCCGTGCGGTTTGAGTGGTTGCCTGCGACACAAATATCGCAAGTTCGAATCCCGACTGCACCAATGAGTTTATCTGAACTTAAGTACGGTGATTAGTCACACCACGAGCTTTACGGTGAAGAAAAACATCGAGAGGAAACCTGCATATGTCTGAGAAGCAATTCAAAAGCGTATAGTCGTGCTTGAGTATCGACGACGGACTCGCCATCTGTCACGATAGCATATACATATCTCTGACGAAAAGATGATATAGATACACTTCTGCCTACCCCATAAAGAATCTACACTGTAACAAAGACGGTGAAATTACATTTTCCCAATATAAAGAATATTATTGGCAAAATTCAAAAATATTAACTTCTGTTATGTGAGAAAGTACAATCAAATCTATTTTACTTTTTCTCTTGAAAGTCCTCAAGATGTGTCTTTTTCGACAAGCTTGCTTCAATTTACGATATAAATAGCGCTAAGGTGCGGGACTCCACACGTGTTCTTTATCAGTATTTGCAACGTAAGTACCAACTTGAATACCTTTGTAATGATAAAAGTGTTGTTAATACAGCTCAGACCATAGTTGGTAATTCAATAGCTCCGTGTTATGTTACAACCAGGTGTTTAAATTGCAAGTAAGTATAGCTAAGAGTACATGTTATCTAAAGACATACATGCCTCTTACATTTCATCCACATTCATCAGTCTCATCAAGCCCAAGGTTATGAGTACTCTTTCCGTTAATAAATGTTACTAATAAATTATTTAGTGATTGTCACACCCCGAGCTTTACGGTCAAGGAAAACATCGAGAGGAAACCTGCATACGTCTGAGAATCAATTTAAAGGCGTATGTATAGTCGTGCTGGAGTAACGGCGATGGACTCGCCATCTGTCACGTTGGCACCTAATATACCTCTGGCGGAAAGTGGGTGTGTGGGTATTACCTATACACCTCTGCCTACCCCTTCGGGTCCCTTGTGGGAAGGCGTGAGGATATATTATTTATATATTATTATATATATATAATAAATTATATTTATCTACACCTAAAATAAATTTCCATCGAAAAGCGGACTATCTAGTAGTTGCCTGCGACACAAAGATCGCAACTTCAAATCCGGACTGTACCAATGAGTTTTTCTGAACTTACGTACAGTGATTAGTCACACCACAAGCTTTACGGTGAAGGATAACGTCGATAAGAGGCCTGCATACGTCTGAGAAGCAATTCAAAGACGTATGTATAGACGTGCTTGAGTAACGGCGATGGACTCGCCATCTGTCACGTTGGCACCTAAAATATATCTCCAGAGATATATATAGATAGATATAGAGTACTACCTAAGACGTGAAGATATAAAAAATATTAAATCGATTAAAAAATACTTCACCAATGGATAACTACTTTATTCCGGAGTAGCTTGAGATTGAATCTATCAAAAAACGTGTGTATAATAAAATTCTATTTTAATCTATACGTTCTATTCTCTCTGCCTACCCTGTTAGGGACTCGACGTATAATAAAATATTTTTGGCTTTTCGGCACCGCTAAATGATTTATTCATCAATATCATCATCAAAATGTCTGATAATCGCGGAAGAACGTATTGCTGTGTGTTTGTTTGGGTGTCTTAATAATTCATCGATTCCAGACCTGTCTCTGTTCAGATTACCTGTTGAACAGGAAAGGTAAGTTAGTCACTTATTCTAGCATAATATAATTTTACTTGATGATGAGATACCTACGTACTTACATGTTTTTTGTTTGTATTAGTTTTCTATCACACAGGAAGTAGGTAGGTAGGCCTAATTTCCTACTAGAATGTATTAGGTACTTTTGATCTGGCAATTGGTTTGCCGCTATTTCTTTGTTTACGTTTAGTTATGCCGATTTCTCAGTATTGTAGGTATAGTAACTAAGTACCTACCTACTTACAGAAAATCGTAATTCAAAATAAGTATGTACGAGTACCTAATTGACTAATAGTAAATCAAATACATATAAAACAAAGTTCGAATCATAACAACAAATTCGATTATAGTCTAACAGATAGTCGTTAGTTTTTAATGTTGTTTTTATTTCTTTTAATGATAATATTTCATTCACTTTATTAATTTTTTTTTTTATTATAGATACCTAATTGCCGCTGTTCATACGGTTGCTAGCGAAGCGCGAACAGCCGCGCCTAATATTTAGCTAAAAGTGACAACCCTAAGACAGTAGGCAATTATATCGCGAATTGGGCCGGAGATAGCCTACTCCCTCTTCTTTATACTATGACCGTGGGTCACATCTAGTACCTACTACTCTAAATATATCTCGAAAATTACTGTGACTTATTCCTTTGTCTATCCTTTCGGTGACACTCAACTCAATAATTATTGTATTAAAAACTCCAAATAAAATCTTCTCACCAAAGATAATTTACAGGATCGAATCGAAACTAAATAATTCACCCTTTTTCGACACAAAAACCAATTCGGAGAAAAAATCAAACATAATGAGCGGTTTCAACAAAAAACCAGTAGCGAAGGAATCAAGGGTAAAAAGGTTCTGTCCGGGAATCGAATCGCCGACCCATTATTACCTGCGGTCGGCCGGATCTCATTATACTGTCGTCAATGAACGCCTTGATTCTAAAACACTACTGCGAACACGTAACATTTTTTGATAAAAAAACGAGATTATCTTTTATGAATACTGCTGCACGCCTGCCCACAAGGTCTTAGGAGGGGTTGGCAGAGGTGTTCAGGTAATGGGCGGGGGATGAGCTAGAACCCCTAGGAGTGACCCCCAGGGGTCCTCCTACAAGGGTGCTAGCCCATCACCTACTTTGTTCACTTTTTCCGAGTGAGCAATTTGGCGTTGGTCTTGGGAGTAGCGCAGGTCGCGTAGATCCCCAAGGCAAGTCCGGAGCACTATCCTGCTAGAGGTTGCCGCCTGCTATTGGTCTGGTTCCTTCAGAAACAGACGTAACTGAAAGCTTCGGGCGCTCTCCACTTTCCCACCTTCCCAATTCCAATTCCTTTCCTAATTCCGTGTGGGGGGTCACCTCGGGACCCCTCACGCACGAGGAGGGTGGCTGCGGGGATGCGGGCGGACTGTGTGGCCTCGCCCGGTCCGTGGAGGGTGGAGTTACATCGGTTGCGCTGCCCCCGTCCAGCGCCGTCTCTCTACTCGCCGCTTCCCGCGCCCTTGGTGGGTCGCTGCTGCTTCGGGGCTTTGGCCCAGGGTAGTACGCGACGGCCCGTCGCTCACAGGGGCGGCGGGCGTGGTGGGCTACGTTGAAGCGCGCTGGGTTTGACGCTCGCCCAGCGCGTGGTGGTGCAGATGGACCCTGAGCAATGGCCATGACCATTTGACCGCGCACTTGGTACACATGGCCGGCGCTATGGGTCTCTGCACACTCCGGCAGCCGAGGTGGGGTCGCGGTGGGGAGGTAGTGCGGTAGACGTGGAGCCGTTTCCTCCCTGTCCATCGCGACCTTGGCGAGGTCGCATCGCTGTTGCGGCGCGGTGGGGCCGCGGGGGAAGAGGAGATTCGGTATTACGGTCCGCCGTTCTCCCTGTCCTCCGCGGCCGGTACGTTTGGGGGTCGCCTCGGCGACGGCGACGCTGCTCGCGAGAGTGGCGGCGTGTGTGGAGGGTGGGCTGGGAGGAGGCGGGCGGAGATCGAGCGTTGCTCTCTCTTCTTGCCACTCTGCAGCCTACGACGTCACCGCCCGAGAAGGGGCGAGGTGGCGTGCAGGCGACCCGGGCACTTCGGTGCGGGTTGGTCAGCGGGGAGTCGCCTCGGCGATGGCGTCGTCGCTCGCGAGAGTGGCGGCGCGTGTGGTGGGGCTGCGGGGAGGAGGAGTATCGGCAGGAGTAGGCCATGCCGTCGCTCCGACTCTTTCGCGGTCGGCACGTTGGGGGTCGCTTCGGCGACGGCGCCGCTGCTGGCGAGAGTGGCGGCGTGTGGTTGGTGGGCCGGGAGGAGGCGGACGGAGATCGAGCTCGCTCTCTCTGCTTGCCACTCTGCAGCCCACGACGTCACAGTCCGTTAAGGGCTAGGTGACGTGCAGGCGGCCCGGGCACTTCGGTGCGGGCCGGTCTGCGGGGGTCGCTGTGGCGACAGCGCCGTCGCTCTCAGGAGTGGCGGGGCACTGGAGGGCTACGGGGTAGCGGGCTGGAGGCTTCGGCCCGGCCCGTGGTAGTGGGGTATGCTCCGCTCGCCTCACTCCTCACCCTGCGGCACATTTGGCGCGGCGGGGTATGAATAAGATCCTCGTCGCGCCGGTAGGCGCGCTGGTCAGGCGTCTGATCGGCTGCGCGGAGCCTCCAGGCGGCAAGCTCGGGGGGGCTTGTCGCCATTGCACGAACGGAGGCAAGAGTGGCCCTCGGGCCTGGGGCGGGCTCAGCGCTCGCTCCCGAGGAGAGGTCGCCTTCGATGGTGGCCTGCCGCCCGGTGTGTCGCGCACGTATGCGAAAGCGGTCCCGTGACACACCGACTAAGCGGTCTGGTGGTAGTTGGGCTGCGGCCCCGTGGAGTTTAGTCAGTAAGAGTCTGACATACCCTGCCGCCGCCCCCGCGGAGGTAGGGATCCATGAGGATTCTCCACGTTAAAAAAAAAAAAAAAAAAGGTGTTCAGGTAATACACACATATTTTCCGCCGAATATATATTTTAGGTGCCAACGTGAGAGATAGGAGCTTCGCAAGCACGGCTATAAGTTCAAAGACGTATGTATAGTTATTTTACTTACTTCGGAAGCGGCTATAGACTCGCCATCCATTACGTTGGCACCTAATTATGTCTCCGGCGGTAAAAAGTGTTACACCTCTGCCTACAAAAATAATATTATTATTATTTATATGCTCCCCATATCATTTTACTTAAGTATGAGATATTTGTAAAATACTTAACAGCTACAATTAATGTTGTATGTAATTGGTACTTGTAATTGTACTTGTAATTGGTAGTTAGAATGAGGTCTTATGAACGGGAGTACAACGATTAAACACACAACAAGCTTTACGGTGAAGGAAACATCTAGACGAAACATCTAGAGGAAACTTGAATAAGTCTGAGAAGAAATATCTTCCACAGGGTCCATTAAGTAATACATAAACAATATATTAATGTATGTAACTAGATCATGTATGAAGAGACTGATGAATGTGCACGAAGCGAAAGAGGTATGTAAGTCTAGAGACAACAGGCGCTCTATTCTCCCAGCCTACCCTGTTAGGGCCTCGACGGGTTGTTATATATGTAGATCATATCAACCAACCTTATATGTTTGACGGGGATTTTGACAAATCATGGCGGTTGCGTTTGACACAATATAGGGTTGACAGCTATTTTTAACCAGCCTTCAAGTCAAGCTGACTTCAACAGAATTTCAAGACTCGTAAATTGTATCGACTGGCGTTGATATTTCCGAGAAATACATTTCAAAGCGACTTCTGTTCCAATTTGAAATCTGTTTTGTTACTTTTACTTAAATCTTGGAATTTGTTTTTTTTTATTTCTTTCCTTGTACGTGGTAAACAAGGTTTTTATTTGTTTAGCCGTTTTGTTTACCAAATAGAAATGTCAGTAATAAAGCTGTGCGACACGCATAGATAAATGTTTATGATCTAATGATCACAGGTAACTCATTTGATAAATATTTTGTATCTCCACACACACAGACGGACGCCTGGTCTAGTGATAGGTCTAGTAGAGGTCCTGGCTGCGATGCTCGAGGTAGCAGATTCGATTCCCGCTGAGGGCCAATATTTGTGCGATGAACAAGAGTATTTGTAGCTTCGTCTTGGATGTTAGATATATTTCTACATATATCTATTTATACAAGTATGTATATCGTTGTCTAGTTTCCATAGTGAAAAAATTGCTTAGTTGCGGACTAGGTAAATTTGAGTGGAATTGTCCTATGGTATTTATTATTTATTCACACTGAAAGGCAAGAGGTGCTATACCAAATTATCTCTCCAACGCATTTTCATGATTGCGGGCGTAAAAAATCCACACGTCTTCCACAACAGTCCCAAAAGGAGTAGGCAGAGGTATATAGGTAGTAACCCCACACCCACTTTCCGCCAGAGTGGTGTCAAAGTGACAGATGGCGAGTCCATCGCCGTTACTCAAGCACGACTATACATACGCCTTTGAATTGCTTCCCAGATGTATGCAGGTTTCCTCTCGATGTTTTCCTTCACCGTAAAGCTCGAGGTGTGATTAATCACTGTACTTAAGTTCAGAAAAAAAATTACTGTCGCTTTTGGGTGTAATATTAGTTAGAATACAACCACATTGTCCAACGCACACGATCAATTACCACACCTAGTGTGTCAAATTATCACATGTAATATTACACATAATTACTTACGATAATTATCGAAAGCCGAATATTATCAGTTAATTATGCGTACAGGCTATGATTACCTCGTAATGTATTTATGACATCACTAGCGACAGACCCTGACTTCGCACGAACTAATTAGCTAGGGGAACTTCACGCCTTCCCGTTCTCCAAAGGAGAAGGCAGAAGTTTATTAAGTATACATACATATCATCATGTCGAGTCTCCAACGGGATAGGCAGAGAGAGTAGTCATAGAAAACTTTCAGTGTAATTAATTACTGTACGTCGAGATTCGCACTTTTCTACACAAGTTCAAAATTAAAATCAAATTATTCTATTCAACGTAAAGGACTCAGGGAACACTTATTGAACATCACATAATTAATAAACACTAAAGTGCTTTTTAAAAAAAAGTCTGAAAAGAGAAGAAACGGCGGAACAAACGCCCGGTTTTCTCTTTTAACATTTGTTCCCTTTTACGTAGGGGTAGAAAAAGATTAAATTACATATAAACTCTGTACAAGAGGAGCATTTCATTGCCATTTCGAATCACATCGCCACTACGGCTATTAAATATATGAGTACCTAATTGTATTTATGTTCAGAATAACTCACTGTGGTTCGAACCTGTAACGCTGACTTTCGAAACCGACACCATGTCTTTTAGATCTATTAAAAGTTTGCCTTTAATGTAATGCGTTTATGTTTTAAGTAAGTGTAGGGCATAACGGGATTCCCGTTCGAATTTGGAGCTGCCCGACTGGGGCAGGACCTCCACCTTATAGAAGTTCGTAGCCAAATTAAACAGTGATTTGTGTTGTGTTCCTACGCGGTGAATAAGGTTTCCAGTAATGAGCTCCTTGGGGAGGGGGGAGGATTGTTACATTGTGTTGGAAGCAGAGGGATTAAACCTTATGCTGCCAACACACTATAACTCTCCGAACACAGAGTAGCAACGCGCAAGTGATACTTCGGTATCTTGAGCGTAAATAGGCTACGGTAACCGTTTTCCATCGAGTGGGCCGTATGCTTGTTTGCCCCTCTTGTAGTATAAAAAAGTTAAAAGTTTTAAGTAAATTGTACTTAAGATCTTAAAGTTAAGTTAAAACTCAGTCACCTCTTTTAGAACTATTAAAAAGTGTTTCCACCAGCTAATACAATCCTTGTTCCCAACCCTTGCCCGCTCCGAAGCAATAGCATTAAATCAGTCCCTACATTATTTGAGCGATAAACCAGTCCAGCTCAACTCCTTCGCGATCCAGCAAGAAAAAACCTTACAGCGTATTCCAATTGCAGTTAACACACTCATATTTTTCCACCTTTTAAACCTAACACTTCTTAAATACGTCTGAGCGTGAGAATAGGCGACGAACATGCCATCTGCTGCGATGGTTGGGATCTAAATGTATCGCCGGCGACAAAAGTGTGTTCGGGGACCCTAGAGTGAAGGCATGAGTGTTATACAAGAGACGTGATGACCGAGTGGTTCGAGTAAGTTGCCTGCAACTCAAAGATTGCATGTTCGAATCACGACTATACCAATGAGTGTCTGAACTTATGAACAGTGATTAATCACACCACGAGCTTTATAGTGAAGGAATTTACAGAGAGCAAACCTGCCTACGTTTGAGAAAAAATCTATGCTAATCTATACTAATATTATAAAGCTGAAGAGTTTGTTTGTTTGTTTGTTTGTTTGTTTGTTTGTTTGAACGCGCTAATCTCAGGAGCTACTGGTTGGAATTGAAAAATTATTTTTGTGTTGGATAGTCCATTTTTCTAGGAAGGCTTTAGGCTATATAACGTCACGCTACGACCAATAGGAGCGAAGCATACATGAAATGTTACAAGATAGGGAAACATTAATATTTAATATATATAATAATAAAATATTATTAATTTCTAAATACACTAGCGGTACTGCTTTTATTTTATTTATTTATTGTCTTCGGGAATGGTTAGATTCACAATTGAACCTGATAGGAGGCGCTACGATCGGGTTTCAGGAAATTTTACTTCTTCACCCGGGCGAAGCTGGGCGGGACAGCTAGGTCAAAGTATAACCGTGCTTGATAAACGGCGGTGGACTCGCCATCTGTTACGTTGGCACCTAAGATAATTCCCGGCGAAAAGTGAGTGAGCGGGTTTAACATCTCTGCCTACCCCATCGGGGTCTTTGCAAGGTATGAAGACAATATAGGGGAGCATACGGTCCAGCTTATGGTAAGCGGTTACCTTTGCCGCTAAGCCGGCGGTGATACACGCGCATTGCACATCGCAGCTAGACTAGAAGCTTAGGAACTAATTTATGACCTTCCTCCTTTTACTACTATAGACTAAAAATATTTTTCCGTAGATAAAAAAACAACATGGCGTGCGTATTAAATTTCAAGTTAAACCCACGTGTTATCAATAAAATGAAAAACAAAACAAAATCCACCTGATCTCTCGAGAGGCTGTGGATTTTTTACAAGAAACAGGTTTTTATTATAGACGATCGGAGTATGGGAACCGGGACGACAGGTGCTACTGAGTCGCAACGCACCCGAACTAAAAAATATAAACTTTTTGTAGTTTGCGTTAGCTTAGAACCAAATCTGTTCTAATGTATGATTTGTTTTATCCTCACGCCTTCCCATAAGGGCGCCCGAAGGGGTAGGCCTATGCCTACCCCGTGTATAGGTAAAACCCACACACCCACTTTCCGCCAGAGGTATATCAGGTGCCAACGTGGCAGATGGCGAGTCCATCGCCGTTACTCAAGCAAACTCAAAGCTCGTGGTTGTGTCATATGTGTTAATTAAAAAAAAGAGGGGACAAGACAGGGAGAATTTTTCACGGCCAACCTCCAATAATGGAGTGGCACTTTCAGAAGAGAATCCAGTAAATCTGTGCCAAATTTTATTCAATCCATTTAGACATTCTGGTGCGATTGAGGGATAAACATATATATATATATTATATCCTCACAAACTTTTGCATGTATAATATTAGTAAGAAGGAGAGCAGAATGATGTATCAGCAAAGACCGCTTGACGCAAGACTCCTGTCTTATGAACAGATGAGAAGCTTCCACTTAGCGATACCGTTAATTTATGCTTAACTAGCTGCGTCATCCGGCGTTAGCTATAATTCAGCTGCAATAACTAGGGTCCCATGGGAGCAGAGATATTTCGTAGTCACAGATGGTAGAAGATGGCGGGATGAGCTCGATATGTACCTGAACAATTGGTCGGGAGTAGCGCTCTATTAGCGGGGGAGGGGGGAAGAGGAGTCAAACCTTTGCCCAGGAGTATGATACATACATATCATCACGCCGTGTCTCTAACGGGGTAGGCAGATAGTATAGAGCGCCAGTTCTCTCTAGACTTACATACTCTTTCGCTTCGTCCATTCATCAGTCACTTCATACATGCTCGTCGGTTTCGAGTACACTTGACGTTCCGGTCTTTGAGCGTTGATCAATTAGGAGTATGATAAATGATAATAATAGCATATATAATATTATGGAGATTATGGTATCTGGATCTGGACCCAAAGTACTGTGGTCCCAAAGAAACCTTCTCAGAATTATTATTATTATATGACGAACAATAAGTGTTCCCTGTGTCCTTTACTCTTATTTAAATTATTTGTACCTTGCGTTAAAATTTCAATGCTAATACAAAAAAAATTTAAAAGTAATTATTATATATATATACTTTTACTTTAAGTACAATATATATATTTATCTATTACATATCTATTATTATCAATATAAAAAAAAAATAAATAAATATCCTCACGCCTTCCCACAAGGGTCCCCGAAGGGGTAGGCAGAGGTGTATGGGTAATACCCACACACCCACTTTCCGCCAGAGGTATATTAGGTGCCAACGTGACAGATGGCGAGTCCATCGCCGTTACTCAAGCACGACTATACATACGCCTTTGAATTTCTTCTCAGACGTATGCAGGTTTCCTCACGATGTTTTCCTTCACCGTAAAGCTCGTGGTGTGACTAATCACTGTACTTAAGTTCAGAAAAACTCATTGGTACAGTCGGGATTCGAACTTGCGACCTTTGCGTCGCAGGCAACTGCTCGAACCACTCGGCCACCACGGCTCTCTTATTATCAATATATCTATTTATATATATTTACCATCACCCCAGTTCCCTCACGAGGTAGACGGACTGACAGTAGAGCACCAGGGCTCTTGTCTATAGACAAATACATATACAAAATAACAAAATTACTCACATTTCAATAATTAGTAGGCAAATCCAAGCACAGCTATGTCCACATACGCCGTAAAACCACTTCACTAATTAATGTTAATCCACATATAATAATTATTTCCAACACGTAATATTTCGTAATGAATTTTGAGATGTCAAAGCACACACGTTTAATCGACCGTCTGCTACGCGCGAAAGCTAGCAGCGTACTGCCACATTGTGAATGTTTTGCCGTAGAGTATAAATATTTTTTTAGAAGCATTATTTCGTTCTTTATAATAATTGTATTGCTTATTCTGTATCTATGTGTTAATAGAAATTATCTATATTATGTATATAAATAATAATATAAATGATGTTGAGTGAGATTGTTGAGATGTGCTGGCCGAGTGGTTCGAGTAGTTGCCTGCTACACAAAGATTGCACGTTTGAATCCTGACTGTACTGATGAGGTTTATAAACTTAAATACAGTGAATAGTCACACTACGAGCATGACAGTGTTGGAAAAACATCGAGAAGAAACCTGCATACGCGAAGGGTCCCCGAAAAGGTAGGCAGAGGTGTACAGGTAGTGCCCACACACCCTCTTAAGTGAATAAGTTAAGTGAATTGTATTCTGTTGAGAAATAAACATCATAAACCATATTTAGATAGTATACATATATAGAGTTTCGTTCGGAAAGCCATCACCAGATCTTCACGAAATGTTGATAAGGCCATTTCGAAATGAAAGAAAGAAAAAAAGAAAATAAAAAATCGCGTCCCTGTATTTATGACGGAGGTATGCCCAAACAGACAGTAACAATAAACTACTCGAACGTAAAATCTCCTCCTTTCTTGAAGTCAGTAAAAAAATTATGAAGGGCTAAGCTATATCAACCGAATCGTGGCACAAACCACACAAATTACAATCTATATCGAGAAAACAAATAAAACAAGTGACTTTGCAATAAAAACAAGACTGAGTCGATCCTGAGAAGCTGTCGGCCGTAACGGCAGTGGGATCGAGTCCCAGGCGTGACAAAAAGTGATCCTTCGCGGTTACAAGGGACGGGTATGTAGAATACCCGTGGACTTAGGATAAATCATATAAACGTAAAAGCATTATTAATTTATAACATTTTACTATTATAGCTGTTTCGTAAATATTGGTATTGATATACTCATTATCAATATTATTCTAATATCGATATTAGATCGAATTCGCAATGAAGAGATTCGAAATTCAACTGGCGTGAATGAGAGCGTGAATGTAAAGATGAAGAAAGGCATGTTACGTTGGTTTGGACACATAGAAAGGATGAGTGAAGAAAGATTGACGAAACAGATATACAAAGCAAAAGTGTGTGCAAGAAGAGGCAGAGGAAGGCCACGTTCCAACTACCTGGATCAAATCGATCGGATGCTCAAGGACGGGAACGTTAAGAGTACTCGAAACCGACGAGCATGTATGAAGAGACTGATGAATGTGGACGAAGCGAAAGAGGTATGTAAGTCTAGAACTGGCGCTCTATACTCTCGGCCTACCCTTAGCGTGATGATGATGATATATAATTATAATTATTCGTTTCTTTTTTCTCAAATCTAGTCAACTTCTTATATTTAAGAGCTTGGTTCTTGTCGGCATCTCTGTTGCAATTTCTTCCATTTGTCTATCCAGCGCAATCTCTTTGACCTCCCTATGCGTCTTGAGAGACACTTTTCCTTGATTTGAATCATATGCATATGTTAATTTAGATCTTCCTCGAAGGATCACTAGTAGGAAGTCAAATTAATCCTAAAGCAAGCTACGGTTCTCGCTTAAAGTATACCGAGGTATTATCTCACAAAACATCTTACACTAAGCAAACTGTTTTTGAATGAGGCGCCGGTGGCAGGTGTACGATGGAGAAAATGATACTCTTTGGAAAGAAGCCTGACAGTGCCTTCAAGAAAAACAAATTGGAAGAATGGCATTGCCAATCGCCGTACGATCACAAGAACGAACACTATATATTTTGCCTTTGTCTTTACGTTAACATCAAAAGAATTGTTTTTTTTTAAGTGAAAACTTCTTTAGGCGAGTTGAAAACTTTTTGAGTGAACAAAAACCATGGAAATCGCATCATCGTTACCAGACGCTTTCCATAAGCTGTATGTACATACATACACCTCTGCTTCCCCCTTCGGGGACCCTTCTGGGAAGGCGTGAGGATATAATATTATTATCTATTGCATATCATCCCGCCGAGTCCCTAACGGCAGAGAGTATAGAGCGCTAGTTCTCTCTAGACTTACATACCTCTTTCGCTTTGTCCACATTCATCAGTCTCTTCATACATGCTCATTTGTTTCGAGTACTCTTGACGTTCCCGTCCTTGAGCGTCCGATCGATTTGATCTAGAGCTGAGTAGTTCAGATTTTTTTGATGTGGTGGCAGAATGGTTGGAGTAGTCGCTGTCAACGTAAAGATTACAACTTCGAAGCCTGATTATACTAATGAGTTTTTCGGAATTTTACAACAGTGATTGACCCCACGAGCTTTGCGGTGAAGGAAAACATCGAATGGAACCTGCGTTTGAGAAGAAATTCAAGGACGCACTGTTGGAATTGCTTGAAAAAGCACTTCTTACAGTGGCCGTCTTCGTGAATGGCACTATCTATACAATGGCTATACACCCTTCAGCTCGTATTGGGACCAGTCATTAAGCTCACAAATTTAAAGAAGTTTACAAACCAACTGATTAAACTCCAAAAGTGAAACTCTCCAAACTCAAATACATACATACATACATACATATAATCACGCCTCTTTCCCGTAGGGGTAGGCAGAGACCACTTCTTTCCACTTGCTACGATCCTTACATACTTCTTTCGCTTCGTCCACTTTCATTATTCTCTTCATACATGCTCTTCGGTTTAGTTAGGGTACTCAATCTCAAAATCAAAATCTTTTTATTTCACATAGGCCTAGGTGGGCACTTATAAAACGTCGAAAAATAAGTACATATATGGCAGGTTGATTTCGTGGTGAGAATGTCAATGTCAGTGTGGGCGAACATATAGTTAACTGCGAAGAACCAAACGATAGCTAGTTATAATTTTTATAAGCGACATCTTGTGTCAAAGAGTTAAAAGAACAGTCCTAAGCAGCAGCGTTTGAACTTATAATTTGAACTGACTTAAGCGAGACTTAATGCCGCGGCCACGGTTCCACAATTTACAATTATTCGAACAAAAACAATCTTACAACAAGCTTATCCTCACCCTCCGCAGTTGTTAGTTAACCCGCTATAAATTGGGATTCCTAGTAGAAAGGGCTAAATGTTGCGGTAAAAGTTTGCATCCGCTATGTTTGCAATAAAACTGGGAACCGGAATCTCAACAACTATTACACAAAGCATTATTTACATCGGCTGTAGATTATTTTTTTCTGTATTTATATTCACGATATCACATGCGATATTATTACATAATGTCTATTTGGATAATTTCCTCAAGCGCGCCTAATCTATGTTATATAAAAATGAATGTTTGTCAATATTTATCGTAAACGGCTGGACCGATTATAATGAAATTTTCTGTTTCTTTAGGTGGCTTTTATTGTTTCACCCAAGCGAAGCTGGGCAGGACAACCAGTTATTTAATAAAGTTAAATCTTAATGAAACGAACTATCAACATTATTTACTCACGCCATCATTACGCCGATACCTTCAAGCGGATATTTGGTATTGCTAACGGCCATAAGGAACTGCTGAGGCGGACTGTATGTTTATTTGTCATCTTAATTTTAGGAGATCTCTTCCGCTTCATCCACATTCATCGACCTCATCATTCATGCTCACCGGTTTCAATTACTCTAGAGTATCCGGTCAGGGATATTTCCATCCTTGAGTGTCCGAAAGATTTGTCCTAGGTAATCTATACCTAGTAGAGGTCTTCCTCTGCCTATCCTTCACACTCGCATTGCATATCAGTTCCATCAACTTTTCTATCTTTCGTCTTATATAGTTGGAAGAAAACCTTTCTGCAATCAACTCCACTCGCCTTTCAGTATATCGCGTGGCATCCTGCTCGTTACCGCAACGATTAAACTAATTATGACTTTATAGCTGACTATAAAAGAGTTATATTCGCGTGCACAGCGCTAATTAGCTTATTTATAACTTTATGAATATGACTGCAACATGAAGGAACGCGTCAAGTCACGTCACCCTCTTTTTAAATGTCACTTGACACCCGCACGCCGACCTTTCGGCACATGTACGTTTTCACATACTTTGTGCAACAGACGAATGATTAAACACACAGGAGGTGCAAGGATTGAGTGAAAGGACATGGTTTGCCCAAACACCGCTTCAAGAAAGGTCATTAATATCACGGGATATTTATTAATGTCTAATTTTACTTCTTTAGCAGCTAAGATGGTCGACTGCAACGCGAAGGTGTATATCTGAACCGAACATCGAGAGAAAATCTGCATATGTTTGAGAAAAAATTCAAGGACGTATGTATAGCCATGTGGAAGAAACGATGAAAGACTCGCATTTCGTTAGCTATCTATAATTCCTTTCGGGGAAAAGAGAGTTTGGCCTCACCTCTGCCTACCCCTCCGGAGACCCCCGTGGGAAGGCATGAATACATTCATACAAATCATCACGCTGAGTCCCTCAAGCCTTAGGCAGAGAGAGGTAGAGCCCCAGTTATCTCTAGACTTACATACCTCTTTCGCTTCGTCCACATTCATCAGTCTCTATGAATACATATATATGTAGAAAAATAATAATTCAATATAACGTTGGCATCTAAATACGTGGACCCCACTAGTATTTCCAAATATGCCTAGGCAGAGGTGAAACGATAAGCGATTTTGTAGCTTCTTACGTGACATTTAGCGAGCCTGTCACCTTCTGTCACCAGGCAAATGTACGCCTTTGAATTTCTTGTCTGTAAGATGTATGCAACTTTTCTCAAAGGATGACCCTTCACCGTAAAGCTCGTAGTGAGCTGAAACACTTAAAACTCACAAGAAAGTAATTCATAAAATAAATTCGTTAAGTCAACATAAATAATTAATGTAGCTATATTATTTGTAACTACCCTATTTGTAACCAAAAGCTAATATTTGCATATGAAGAAGGGCAGTTCGGCTACCAATATTAAAATTGCAACAAGTGTTTGGATAACATTTTCCAATTTGCTCCATTAGCGAAATGGGAAACGGAAAATAGAAGCCACAGAATGAAATGACCAAAAGCATATTTTACAAATTGGAATATCCCACGCCTTTTTCGAAGTATTAACGAGACGATTTCGTAGGTCATTGTCCTGGTGGTAAGGATAACATGTTCACGGGAATGAACTGCACTTTTGACCTTTAAATTAGGTGTATCTTCACGCCTTCCCATTAGGTTTCCCGAATGGGTAGGCAGAGGTGTGTAGATAGTACCCACACACCCTCTTTTCGCTGGAGACATATTTTAGTAGGCAACGTGATAAATTTATTAATGGATTAAATTAACATTTAAATATTTTATTTTCGGTACAGTCTTCCCACAAGGGTCCCCGAAGGGGTAGTCAGAGGTGTATAGGTAGTACCTACACACCCACTTTCCGCCAGAGATTTATTTCAGGTGCCAACGTGACAAGCACGAATAGACACGTCTTTGAATTGCTTCTCAATCGTATGCAGGTTTCCTCTCGATGTTTTCCTTCACCGTAAAACTCGTGTAGTGACTAATCACTGTACTTAAGTTTACAGTCCGGATTCGAGCTTGCGATCTTGCACAGGCAAACTATAACCACTCGGCCACCACGGCTTTTTTACAACCTAAGACTAGGTGTGATTAAGCTGAAATAAAGATATGCATTAAAAGACTGTGTCTACTGAAAACTTCACGCCAAATTGTTCTATAGTATCACAATTTCGCTACACAAACCAACAAGGCGCAGAAATAATTATAACGAGTTGAATAAATTAAATTGCCCAAAACATTTGTTAACGACCTAAAGTTTTTCCAACCCTTCCAGTTGTACAACCTAATTATTCATTGTTCGGGCGTGATTTTAACATAGTTTGCGTGGAGTTATATTTAAATGATAGCCCTATGTTTTGGGTTGTTAGTCGATTCAAACTACTGTTACCCATGTGACCCTTAAACGCGTCTTTTCATAATGACAAATTGATCCGTACAGTATTGTTGTAGGTTTCCAAATTCACACCCAAATAATATTAACTTTTTATAGTTACTATCTTTCGAATATACTCGTATATATGTATATTTTTTTCTGTACGTACATAATTATGTATGTGGCGGAACTTCTCCTGAGTGGATGGATTGATTTTGATGCTTTTTAAATATTTTATTTATTTCTTCAGAAGCTGAAAACACAGTTATTATTTACCAATAAATATACGATAATGTCTGCTGTAGTATAAAACTGTGTCGCAGACATTAACACTCATCCCCAGAAAGAGGTGTTACGGAGCTGCTAGTTGACACAATTATAGTGAAAATTAGATTAATACGGATATGTATTGAATTAGGGCATAAGTGTGTGCGTATGTGTTTATGTTCGTGTGTGTGTTTGTATATATCGTGTGTGGAGTGAAGTGCTGAGATCACGTTTTTGGATCTTTTGTTATTATACTCGAGTGACACTGAGTGGGACAGCTAGCATATTAAAAACCTGTGGTTAGCTTAGAAACCAACATTTGAATGATTATCTCTTTTATCTAAAATTACCTCAAATTAATTGATTTAAAAAACAGCAACCATGAATTAAATAGCTGTCTAATATCTCCCGAAGACATAAATAAAAAAAATAAGAGACTGCTGAATGTGAGTGAAGCGAAAGTCTCGACTCGTCTGTTGCTCTTCCCTCTCACTGCCTATCCCGTGACAGGCCTAGCGTTGTGTTATGTATGTAGGCATCTTCAGAACACTTTTCAAACTTAAGCCTTTTAAACAACGCAAAAATCGTTGAACAATTTCACCTAAGACAGTGTACGGCCTGATCAAAACTTTTCTCCCGCAGAATATATTCAAACTGATTATGTAAAGAAGTGCGAGGAAAATTGGAAAGAAAACAAAGTTGGCTCTTTATAGAATATCCTCTTATCTGGGTGGGATATATTTTATACCTTTTTAGTGTCCTTGCGAGGTCAGGGTCGCAAATCAACTGAAAGGACAACGGTCTTTTTCACTCCTTTGTTCAACAACTGAAACAAAAGTGAGGTAAATGGCGAACTCGCGTTGATGTATTAAAAGATTGATGAGTTTCTTCGACTACCGTACACTCCGTGCTAACATTCGCGGGTTCGCCTCCCGTTGGCACTAAATATTTATTTTTATAATTATGTTTATGGCACGTGAGCCCGTTACTGTTATTGCGTCTCTGCCTCTTCGGCAGCTCTTATAAGAAAGCGTTACAGACAAGATATGTACCAAATCGTTTTATCACTCCCGGGGTAGGCAGAGAGGGAGAGCGGCAGTTCAAAATTGACTTACAAACTCTCTTATATCCACATCCACCAGTCTCTTCATACATGCACGCCAGTTTCGAGTACTCGATCGATTAGACTAAGATAAAAGTAATATATAAATAATATCCTCACGCCTTCCCACAAGGGTCCCCGTAGGGGTAGGCAGAGGTGTATAGGTAATACCCACATACCCACTTTCCGCCAGAGGTATATTAGGTGCTAACGTGACAGATGGCGAGTCCATCGCCGTTACTCAAGCACGACTATACATACGCCTTTGAATTTATTCTCAGACGTATGCAGGTTTCCTCGCCGTAAAGCTCGTGGTGTGACTAATCATTGTACTTAAGTTCAGTAAAAACTCATTGGTGCAGTCGGGATTCGAGCTTGCGATCTTTGTTTCGCAGGCAACTGCTCGAACCACTCGGCCACCACGGCTTCTAAAAGTAATATAAAGTTTTACATAACTAGAGACAACTGGTACTCTCTTTGCCTATCCCCGTGAGGGACTTGGCGTGATGATTTGTAGAACTATGCACCTATGTATTACTTTTAATGGCCATATCCGCCCGTAGGTGAAGATTAAAAGTTGATTAAAAACCATTACTTTTCATATTCTGGATTGAAATTCAGCCACTTCTACTCGATCCACAATCTATGATGTCGCGGGAGTCAAATCACGGCGGACCAAATTTGAGTTATGATAGTTTTTGCGATGGTTTCGGACGTTTATGAGCTGTTAGGGCGGCCTTTTCGGGGAATATTCAGCCCTTTTCCAGATCAACTGACGTAGTCAATGACCGTACGTTTTTACTGCCCTTTCGTGAGATACGGCGCTTTGTTTTCTGACATTATTTAATGTTATTGGTTTGACCATTTCACAGGGTTGAAGCTGCGTTGGCAACTTTTTATCATGCGTATGTAAATACATTAGTCAGACCACGAGTTTTATGGCGAAGGAAAATATCGAGAGGGAACCTGCATACGTCTGAGAAGCAGTTCAATGGCGTATGTATATCTGGCGAGATGGACCCGCGATCTGTCACGTTGGCACCTAAAATATATCCCTGGCGCAAAGTGGGTATCACCTATACACCTCTGCCTACCCCTTCGAGGACCCTTATGGGATGTTGTGAGGATGAATAGTCGTGCTTGAGTAACGGCGATGGACTCTGGACTGGATGTACCAATTTCGTGGTGTCAAATCACAGTTCCTAAAATTAAAAATAATTACACTCTAGGATTTGAACCTGTAATGTGTTTGGTCAGTATCTCTATTTAATTTATTACATTTCATTTGCAATACTTTCTCTAACTTCTGTCTACCCTCCATTTGCATTTGTATAAAGTAGACTACATGCCTAATAGCCTTGGTAGGTACGAACGAGTAATTTCCTGGAAAACGTTACCTTCCAATCGATACCAATCTGTTCAGACCTTCACATGCGGTGTGCATTTTGTAGTTGTTAAGGGGTTGGGGGTGGCAGGACATAGGGGATTATTTCATTATACATACCTACCTATTCAGATATCTGTGGCCTGGTTTGGATGGCAATTACGTTGGTTTGGACATGTAGAAATAATGAGTGAAGAAAGGTTGAAGAAACTGATGCCTTACGAAAGTGTCTAATGGAAAAGAGGCAGAGGAGGACCACGCATTAACTCGTCCTAGACCCTCTGTCCACGACACAATACTGAGCCGAATCCCATTTAAATTACAAAGCGCAGATTATTGTAATAACAGTATGTGAGCAGCTTAATAAAGCTCTGTAAGTCAGTTTGGTAGTTTTTAAGGGATTTTTTAAACTAAGCATTTAGCATTAAGCAAGTATCTATATCTACTGCTAATCTTGAAATATTTTTTTTACTATCCATCTAACTATCTAGCTTTGTAAGTGAAGGGAACTGGCGCTTTACTCTCTCTCTCTCTACGTACCCAGTTTGTACCCGGCTTGTACCCGTTTTGGCGTGTGATATAACGTAGGTACACTTCACTTTTAAGGGGTGACAAATTGTTATAACAATAACTTCGTAACACTAATTAATTACGGGAACTAGACAAAGGGCAAAATCAACCGTAAAGAATTGGGATTTCATAAAGAGAACACGCGAGCGAATGACTCAGACATTCATTCACTGAAACGAACGGAGTGCTTGCATTAATTAAATTAATTTGTTTTCATAATTTAATATTAAGTAATTAATTTCGTTCATTCGTCCGCAGTTTCGGTGAAACGCTGACGAAATATTCAGTATTAAACTGACGTTCGGAAAAGCGATTATATCATTATTAAAGTTGTTCGAATGAGTGACAGTTCATTTGAGTCTTTGTTCCTGGTGCTCAGGAACTGCTAGGCGATTTTGAGTCCAAAATTTTAATCAATATGGTATTTTATTGCACGAATCTAATGAACTGATTACGCAATCGTGAAATTCAAGGTTGTAAATGGGCACGCGTATCATTCAGCTAGCTAGCTTCGTTAAGATGAGTTATCAAAAAGCAAATTGTAAAACCCTTTAAGAGTATAAAAACTAATGATCTATAAAATCGGCGAGGAATGAATGAAGAGACCGATGAACGGGATTGATACACAAGAGAAAATTAGCGGTCTACTCTCTCTGCTTGCCCCGTGAGTGACGACGGGATGATATACCTGTAATATGTATTTAAGTAGAGATCAAAATGGCGTCTTCCCTTTCGATTTTTGAAGTTCTGTAATCATCACTCCATAAGTTGGCACCTCAATAATATATATCCCGCGAAAAGGTCTTGTTATACCTCTGCCTACCACCTTGTGCTATCACTAAAAACACTAATTGTAATGAGTTTAATGAAAGGAAAAGCATGAGGAAACGTGCGTATGTGTAGTATGTGAGCATTATTACATATCTGCCTACCCATATGGAGATTCTTGGAAAGCGTGAAAATATAACAATCAAGAGCATTGTTATATCATTCACGTATCTATGCATAGTTTGTTAAAAAAAATAGTCATATTGAATAATTAAAAATTAAGATTTTGAATAAAATTAACCCTTATTTAACCTAAGGCAAGGTTTCCAGTATCCGTATATTGTTACACTATTTGTTTAGATCTAAGAGACATTTCTAACAAGTTGGCCGGGCAAAATTGTATGCGGGTTTTATTGGGTTTAAATATACAGGGTCAACCATAAATGGTCGAAGGCCGATGTTACGAGCGCATAAAGTTCGGACTTTACCGTTCTACCAAAGATAAACGCCTACTGGAATTAAATAGCTAAGTTAATAATTTACATTTTACTGCTATTACAATTTAGTAGGCGTATTTAACTAAATTATAATGAGCTTCTGCTTAAACAGTACTTTAAACTATAACTAAAATAAATTCATTAAATAAATACAAAGCGGCATTCTCTCTAGACTTACAGACCTCTTTCCCTTCATATACATTGACAGTAAATTTTTACCCGATCACCAGTTTCGAGCACTCTTGAATTCGTCAACCTTATATCACTCAAGCTATTCTTTCCTTATGTCCAAAGTATAATATATATACATATATATATATTATACTTTTATACATATATACATATATTTATGATATCATAAATGATTATATATATATAATCATTTATAATATCATATTGATTAGTATATAGTTACATAGATTAAGTCATGTTAATATTTCCCGTGTTTATCTCTTCTAAAGCCTGCCTTACTTTTCTCTGCATCACCCAAAGGTTGACTGGTAGAGAATGCCTACGGCATTAAGTCCGCCTGTGCAATTGTTATTGCAGGAAGTTTTTAAATAAATATATAAGAGTAATATAATGAATATAGATACATAATAATATGCCTCTCTGAAAAGAGGTCTGTAAGTCTGGATAGAGCTGGCGCTCTACTGACGATAAATCACTCTCGAAAAAGTTGTCTAGGGCAGTATATATTGCATATACTAAGGACTGCAGCAAAATATAGATCGTATAGTGTTTTATTCCAGCTGTAGGGGTTTTCAGAACTGCACAGAGTGGTTATAGTGAGTGGCTATACTGCTTATTACAGCAATTCCTTTTAAGATAATGTAGATTAACTATATAAACTAGAGGTCGCGTGCTCAAATCCCGCTGAGGGCAGATATTTGTGTGACGAACACGAGTATTTGTACCTTAGTCTTGGATGTCCTATGTATTTATGTATATATATTTTTATATAAGTAAATATATCGATGTCTAGTTAAAATAGCAAAAGCTTTGCGTACTTTCGGACTAGGTCACTTTGTGTGGAGTTGTCCCAGGTATTTGCTATTTATTTATTTATTACTTAAGAAAGAAGCGCTGAAGATCAGATGGAGAGTATGATAATTAAATATGTACATAACTATCACCACACCGAATCCCTCACGGGGTAGGCAGAGCGCCAGTTCTCTCTACACTTACAGACCTCATCTTATTTTGTTTTTTTTTTTATATTATGTTGACGAAAAAAGTGTTGGACGGGACCTAGGCTGACGTTTCGAGACCAAATCAGGGACGTCTTGAAAAAAGGCCAGGTCAAGACTACCCTAAGCCGAGGAGCATGTATGAAGGGAATAATGAAAGTGGACGAAGCGAAACAAGTATGTAAAGATCGTAGCAAGTGGTCTCTGTATGTATGTATATAGATAATTTAATCTCCACTTTTCTCTCGAATAATAAGACAAAGAGCTAACTCGCTTACCTGGAAAAGGACTTAGGGAAGGAATTCAATAGTTACCGTGGCAGCTATACAACTATTCCAAGTTTAATGAATGCCAATTTGTAACTATTTGAACGCCTCTAAAGTAATTAACTTTGCAAGTCTTTCCCAAGTCTAAATCGAGTTCGCAAGTAGACTGGCACTTCCAGTATTTTATATCGACAATGTCGCCAAGTTAGTGTTGAATTATTAAAATGTCTCCGTTCATCTCGGGGTTGTATTGAATGCTTATAATTTTGCTATCTGTAAATTAAACTTCTATTGCTTTTGATATTTGGGGTCTGTTTACAATAGTATGTGTGTATCGCCGTGCCTGTCGTCTGTTGTATCCTAACAAATAGGAAATCAAATGAAAATAAAGCCGTGGTTGCCGAGTGGTTCGAGTAGTTGCCTGCGACACAAAGATAGCAAGGTCGAACCCCGACTGTACCAATGAGTTTTTCTGAACTTAAGTACAGTGATTAGTCACACCACGAGCTTTACGGTGAAGGAAAACATCGAGTGGAAACCTGCACACGTCTGAGAAGCAATTTAAAGGCGTATGTATAGTCGTAGTTGAATAACGGAAATGGACTCGCCACGTTGGCACCTTAAATATGTCTCTGGCGAAAAGTGGATGTACGGTTATATTACCTAATACACCTCTGCATCTGCCTTGTGTGGCGTGAGGATATATAAAAATGAGTTTTTTTCATTGTTTTCTCGACTTATTGTGCAATATGCAAATATTCCCATTAAATATACCCCCACACGTCTCTGAATCCTCCTGAAGTATCTCTAGATCAAATTGATCGGACACTTCAGGATGGGAACGTAAATATGACCCAAAACTGGCGGGCATGAAAGCAAAAACTGATGATTAAATATGATGGGAAGGACTTACTCAATCCTATTTGCCCACCTTGATAATTATTAGGCGTGATGTGTGTGCACCTTTATTATAATTTACCGCAGTACCTTTTGCAGTACCTAAGCGTGAGTTTAATCAAGAGCTTCATTGTACTTAAGAATCCAGACTGTGCTAAAACTTACATCTTCACCTATACAATACTTATATAATTATAACAATATATTCATTCCAAAGCTTTTCACATCCAACTCTGGCCGGCGCGGGATTAATGTAATTACCTACTATGAACCAACGTACGTTAGGGATGGGACACGCTTGTACATTTTCATCGATATATTTCCACACTTTCCACCGCAAGAGGTGTAATTCTATGTCGCCTATTCCAAATTAGTAAGTAAGCAGGTTGTACAGCACACCGAACAAACTTCAGTGGTTTTGGTGTGCTGTTTTTATCGTCAAATGGGTTAAATAAACAAAATACACTTTTTGGTCAATCGTTCTTCATTCATTCTCCCGACATTGCCAAACCATCTCAGCATACCTTTCTCAATTTTTGTCACTACATCTTCTTTCAGTTAAAAAAAAACACTTTTTGGTGAGTTATTTAGGATGCCTCAGATGGGACTAGGACTGGATCGGAATGGGTCAGTTGCTCAAATACTTGATTCGGCGCAATGAAAGGAATCAATAATTAAATGATTATATACTAACTTGACACATATTGACCTGTAATTCGCACAAGATATAATGATATAGTTATAGGTGGTTATATTTTAATTTGATTAATACATGGTTTGTGAAAAAATCCAATAAACCATGTCTCGGAATGAGTATTATTACTCCCTTTAATAATGTTGTCATTTTGTTATTTTTGGAGCAATTTGTTTTATAGTCATGAGGATATATTCATAACCCTACCACTTCTAGAAGGCTAACAACAACTGTTCTAACATTCAATTATCATCATATTTAGGTGTCAATGGAATTAATTAATAACGATAAAGAATAAGTTTTCGGAGTTGCTCTTTAAGGGTCCAGGCTTCACATCCGTATAGAATTATGGGCCATATATAGCATTGCAAGAGACGACAAAAGACCGAGAGAAATATGCGGAGTTGACTGCCAACCTTCACTAGTTGGAGAGGCACTATAAGAAAGAAAAAAGATAAAGAATAGATACTACTGCAATATGATCAGATCATGATAGTGATTTAAACACCCACGAAAAAAGTCAATATTGGAAGTTGCAATCCCGGCGGAACCAAAGAGTTTCTATTCTTACTTAAGTAAAAGTTGTATCACAACACACAACACATTAATAATAATAATAAAAGTTGGGAATGAAAGTACGGAAAATGTGTAAGGTTTGCATGAAAAGTTTATAGGAAATTACTTTAGCTAGATGCCTTGCCACCGGGGTCCCCACCATCCCCACCAAGGGTAGGTCTAGGTGCTTAGTGCCCACTAATCCCCTTTATTATTAGAACAGAAATGCGGTCAATCACGCTACGTAAATAAACCTCCATTGAAAATAGAATGTCAATAATAGTATGTAATACCAACGTCTTTTTGGAAGACCATCCAGATTCTTAAAACCATTGTTAAACAATAATTTTAAATAAAATGTTAAAACTTAAATATTATTCTAAGCGTGGCGGCCGAGTGGTTCGAGTAGTTGCCTGGAAAACAAAGATTGCAAGTTCGAATTCTACTGTAGCAAAGAATTTTTCTGAACTTAAGTACAGTGATTAATCACACCACGAGCTTTACGGTCGTAAAACATCGAGATGCAACCTGTATACGTTTGAGAAGAAATTCAAAGGCGTATCTATAGTCGTGCTTGAATAATGGCGATGGAGTCACCATCTGTGACGTTGGCTCATAAAATATATATCGGTCGGAAAGTGGGTGGGTCGTACTTGCAATTCGAATTCTATTAATTGTTAATTTAAACATTTGAATTGCAAAAAAAAAATTTCGAACATCGATATTACACGAAATTTGTATGTCACTTCCCTAGTTCTTATGTAGAGCGCACCTCGCCTTTATACGAACTCTGCTCTTAGCGTATAAAGCCTGTTAATTTTTTAATAGATGACCCTGCATATCGTTAAAACGTGAATATTAGACTAGAATTAAAATGTGATGACTCATGGCCTCGAGTCTTCGCCCTTAAAAAATTAGTCAGTCGTCGGAAACATTAGCTGTTTTATATACCCTTGATGTAATTTAACGCCTAAGCTATTTGCTGTAGCCTAGCTGTCGTTATACGTTAAAGCTATTTCCTGTAGTTTCCCACCCAAGCTATTTGATGTCGCCTAGCTGTCGTTTCACGTCAAAACTATTTGTTGTAAGCCTAACTGTCCTTTAACGCCTAAGCTGCATGCTGTAGCGTAAACTGTCGTTTAGCGTCCAAGCTATTTTCTGTAGCGTAGCCGTTTTCTGACATCCGAGCTATTTTGTGTAGACTAGCTGTCGTTTAGCTTCAACACAATTTGTTGTAAGCTTAACTATCGTATTACGCTCAAGCTATTTTCTGTAGCCCAGCTATCGTTTAACGCCCAAGCTATTTGCGATAGCCTTGTTTCAGGCTACTTTTAACGTGTTAACTTATTCTAAAGTACATATCTTATAAAAATTGCATTTACAAAGTAGAATCTATTAATAAAAACAATATTTATAAATAAAATAATTATCACAATTATTTTTAACTAATAGGTATTTTTAAGTCCCAACAAACAAAGTAAATAGTAGTCCCAAAAAATTAAATATTCCCAACAAACGCCGGGGCTACTTCTTGTTCAAGTGCTTAGTCCGATACACTTCCGGTGTCCAACATAAATTTAACTTAACCTGCCCTAACTTACCCCAGAACAAGTTTTACTAACTTAATTCTAACTTAGAGTAGGGACAGTGTACATATTATAATGTTTTTTTACTAAGAATAGCTCTTTGTGAACTTAAGTACGGTATAATAATATATCCTCACGCCTTTCCCACAAGGGTCCCCGAAGGGGTAGACAGAGGTGTATAGGTAATACCCACACACGCACTTTCCGCCAGTGATATATTTTAGGTGACGTGACAGATAGCGAGTGCTTCGCCGTTACTCAAGCACGACTATACATACGTCTTTGAATTACTTCTCAAACGTATGAAGGTATCCTCTCGATGTTTTCCTTCACTGTAAAAGTCGTGGTGTGACTAATCGTTGTACTTAAGTTCAGAATAATTCATTGAAACAGTCGGGATTCGAACCACTAAAGCATCTTGCAAACTGTAACTGATGCACTAGAGTCGACTCATGTTCCACGATTTCGAAGCCAAACAGTGAAATACACAATTTCGGTGTTGTTTACTTGGTACACGCTTCAAACACAAGCATTGATGCGGCGCAAGGGAGCAAATAGAATATCTTCTCTATATTATCTACCTATACGGTCTAAAATAAACAGCACACTATTTATGATTATATATTTTCTTTCTTTAAAGAGGTATGCAAGTCTAGATAGAATTGGCGCTCTATACTCTCTGCCCACCCCGTTAGAGACTTGGCGTGATGATATGTTGTATGTATGTAACTTTCCGCCTTCCGACTAGGGTCCCCGGAGGGGTAGGCGGAGTTGTGTAGGTTTATATTTTAGGTGCCAATATGGCAGATGGCGAGTCCATTGCCGTTACTCAAGCTCGACTATACATACGTGTTTTGAATTCCTTCTTAAACATATGCAGATTTCTTCTCGATGTTTTCCTTTACCGTAATTTTGTGACACTATGTGATCACTGTAGCTCAGAAAAAACTTATTAGTACCAGTCCGGATTCCAACTTGCAATCTTTATGTTGCAGGCAACAGCTCTAACCAATCGAACACCACGCCTTAGTTTATAATTGCAATAAACTAGATTACATAGTATTCTATAAATACAGTATTTATACAATACTATGTTGTGCGCGGTTTCTAACGCGTAATTTTTTTTTATATTGTTAGATTTAGACATAATAGTATTAAATCTGTTACCAGGTAATAATAATAATCTGTCTTAGCGCTTAATCGCCCAAAAGGTAACACAGATATGCTAATACGTATGTTCAGTATGAGTTAAGAAGGATTGACAAAACAGATGTGTTCCAATTACCAACGTACTACGTGGCCCATGTCGCCTTTAGCACTCGAAACTTAAATAATTATTCAATCTCGTGAGAAAGTCGCTCACATAGTCGGCATATATTTCAGTGAGTTCAAACGGTAAGGTCATGATGTTAATATCCATTCCGCGCAGAAAGGGTAAGGGCAGCGTGGGTCGCTACAAAATTTACGATTTCTCTAGATTTACAGCCGTCATAAAGTATTCAGTGGGCAGAGCATCTCGCTACCAGTAGTTATTGTATCTCGCTACATGGCAAGAAGTTTTGAAGGGGGCGGCATCGGGAGTTACTTCAGTAATTGAATTTGAGCTGTAAAAGTATCAAGATATATAGTAGTTGCCTGCGAAACCAAGATCGCAAGTTCGAAACCCGACTGTACCAATGAGTTTTTCTGAATTTAAGTACGGTTAGTCACACCACGAGCTTTACGGTGAAGGAAAACATCGACAGGAAACCTGCGTACGTCTGAGATGCGAGTCAAAGGCGTATGTGTAGTCGTGCTTGAGTAACGACGATGGACTCACCACCTCTCAGGTTGGCACTTGAAATATACCTCTGGCGGAATGTGGGTGTGTGGGTACTACTTATGCACCTCTGCCTACAATTTGAATTGCTTTTCAGACGTATGCAGGATTCCTCTCGGTGTTTTCACCGTAAAACTCGTGGTGTGACTAATCACTGTATTTAAGTTCATAAAAACAGTCGGAATTCGAACTTGCGATCTTTGTGTCGAAGGTAACTACTCGAACCACTCGGCCGCCACGGCTACTAAATGGTTAAGGTAAAATTCCAATTTTAGACTTTTGATTAGATAGCTTCGCGAACGTGAATTTCGTTTCATTTCGGCTTAGATGTGAAAGCGTCTAATCCAATTCATGTAATTTGGATATTTTTTTTCCAATATTATTAAGTACGGTAATTTGGAATCGAATCAGGAAAAATGAAGGAATCTCACCCAGTTTATGCATGAAATATATAAGTATATTCAATTCATGAATACGCCTCCAATATGAACGTGTACTAAAAATCTAAATAATATGGAATTGGGTGTTTAAATAATATAATCAAATATTCCAACATTAAATCAATGAAGAGCCGTGGTGGCTGAGTGGTTCGAGCAGTTGCCTGCGACACAAAGATCGCAAGTTCGAATCCCGACTGTACCAATGAGTTATTCTGAACTTAAGTACAGTGTTAGTCACACCACGAGCTTTACGGTGAAGGAAAATCGAGAGGAAGCCTGTATACGTCTGAGAAGAAATTCAAAGGCGTATGTATAGTCGTGCTTGATTAACGGCGATGGACTCGCCATCTGCCACGTTGGGACGGGTATTATCTATACACCTCTGGCTACCCCTTCGGGGACCCTTGTGGGAGGGCGTGAAGATATATTATATATAAATCAATGAATTATAACAAAATAATGTTTATTATAAATTTAACGTGTTCCCATAAGGGTACCGATGTTTTCCTTCAGGGTAGAGCTAGTTTCATCGTGTTAAAAAAATAAGGGTGGATCGAACTCGCATACTTGATTCCTGGATTTTGCAGCAAAATTATTTAACGGCTACATGTAGAGTCGATCGCAAGTTTAAGGATAGTGACGTCATAATACTCGAAATCGAGGAGACAAATAAATGTTTATGAAGCGAAAGAAGTGTATCAGGCGAAAACTTGGACTACTCTCTCTGCCTGCCATGTACAGGCATATCTACATTATGCACAGGCATATCTACGCTATCATGTACATGTACATGATAGCGTGATAATATGAATTGTGTGTATAAATTACTAGCGGTACGTCCCGGCTCCGCACGGGTAGACATAAGACTTTTTATAAAAGAAAATATAGCCTATGTCACTCAGGGTGAATGTATCTTTCCAAGGGTGAAATAATATTTCAAATCGGTCCACTAGTTTCGGAGCCTATTTAATACAAACATATTTACATACAAATCTTTCCTCTTTATAATATGTAATAATAATAATATAATATATCCTCACGCCTTCCCACAAGGGTCCCCGAAGGGGAAGGCAGAGGTGTATAGGTAATACCCACTCACCCACTTTCCGCCAGAGGTATATTAGGTGCCAACGTGACAGATGGCGAGTCCATCGCCGTTACTCAAGCACGACTATACATACGCCTTTGAATTTCTTCTCAGACGTATGCAGGTTTCCTCTCGATGTTTTCCTTCACCGTAAAGCTCGTGGTGTGACTAATCACTGTACTTAAGTTCAGAAAAAACTCATTGGTACAGTCGGGATTCGAACTTGCGACCTTTGCGTCGCAGGCAACTGCTCGAACCACTCGGCCACCACGGCTTCATAGATATCGTTATCCCTCTTTGGTTAATGATAATTATGTATAGGTACCTGTTGCTTTTAATCCCCAATCGCTGAATCAAACACTAGAACATCAGAGTTACCTGAAAATGCGAAACCAATTTAAAAGCTGACCCATTTCCTCATACATCACGATGGATAGATATGAGAATCTATATGAAACGGTATGTTCCACTTAGGTCTCTAGGATTTCCTTCTATGGTAAATTTAATATAAATTTAAAGAATTTGTTAGTTTGGTGCGCACAAAATATAACTGAAGAAGCTAGATTCATAGTGTCATAAAAAGTATCCCAGAAATATATTACTTATAACCGTGATACTAACTGTAACGCAATTCTGTATTCTCTATCATTTATACATATATACATAACATCACGCTGAGCCCCTAACGGGATAGGCAGGTAGAATAGAGCGCCAGCATTATTATATTTATTCCATTAAATAATACTTACGCACATATCGTCACGTGAAATCTCTCACAGACGATGATGCTAAAGTGGTATTTTAATCTAGAGAAGATTGTTGCTCTACTCAGAGTGAGTAGAGTACCAATCTTCTGTAAGTCTTCCCCGTGAAGTACAGACTGGTGATATGTGTGTATGCACTGTTGAAAACTTATGACTACAGAAATAACGGCTCCAAGTCATCAGCCAAGATAGATTAATACAAATCATCATGGCAAGTAGTAACGGCGATGGACTCGCCATCTGTCACGTTGGCACTTAATATACCTCTGGCGGAAAGTGGGTGTGTGGGTATTACCTATACACCTCTGCCTACCCCTTCGGGGACCCTTGTGGAAAGGCGTGAGGATATATTATTTATCATGGCAAGTAACGGGGTAGTCGCAGTGAGAGTAGCGTCTCTGCCTAGACTAGGCCATGATAAACTAAATAGAGGGTGAAATTTCACAGACACAAGTGGAACATGTCCTTTATTTACTGTTCACGCCGTGTTTGTTTTATTACGATTCTGTTTGCGATAGCCTAGTTGGAGCGTATCTATTCCACCGGTGTAGTGGTACGGCTACTGTAGTGCTGTGGTAGGAATGGGAATAACAGCTTTTATTCGATTGTCTAAATTTCATTGATACACTACTGACATTGAACTATTGACGTGATGGCTGATTTTGCGAACCCCGACTTTACCAACGATTTTTTTCACACTACCAGTTCCACGGTACCTAAAAGAAAACATCGAGAGAAAACCACCATTCAAATGGAGATCAATTCCAGATCGTGCTTGAGTTACAGCGAAGGTCTCGCCATCTGTCACGTTGGCACCTGAACACGAGAAAAACTACACAGGTACTTTAAGATTATAAAATAAATGGGTTACAGGCTAACAGGCCGGTCTGTAACGATACGTTTTTCAGATCTTACATCTTAGTTCATATCGGTAGACATAATATGATGACTTTAAAACGTATTTGTGATCGCGTTTTAGACATTAAACACTTCGGCACAAAAAAAATGCAAATAAAAAGTTTAATAGCTCCTCTGCCTGCCCATTCGGAGACGCTTTTGTTGAGGCTTGAAGTTGTATTATAGTTCAAGTAATAATTTACATAGACACATATCATTATGTCAACTCCCTCACATGTTAAGTTAATTGACTTAATGTATATGAACAGGAACGTCAAAATGTACTCGAAAACGGCGAGCATGAGTGAACATATTAACTAATGTAGATCGAAAGAGGCTTCATACCTATATAATTATAGTCTACAGATAATTGGCGGTCAAAACTCTGGTCAGATACAAATTTATAAACAAAATACTGTCCTAGCTTCGCTTGGCTGACAAAATTAAAGTTGCTATAACGATCACACCTATCGGATCCAATTGTGAATCAAAACCATTCTCGAATCCACCTGAAGAAACACTGATTACGATTCTATAAAGAGCATACAGACATACATCAAAGTGTTTGGACAAACACTGCGGCGACATAGCTATAAATATCGATATTTCGTCGGTCCAGCAATGTTTTTCCTGTTTCGTCGATAGTTCGTTAGCACAGTACCAAACTACGCATCTCGGTGAGAGCAAAATTCACTCGCGTATGAGGGAAACACTTGATTCACGATTCGATTATTTTGTTCGAGTCTATCTAACACATACATGTAGCCATACAGAGTTAGAATTGAAGAGGAGAGGTCAAGACCTCCTCCTGTTCAAAATCCTGGTTATGCGACTGGGGCAGTACCTCCACCAAACAGACAGATCGCAAAAAAACTGCAACAAATGGCATTGCTTTTTGCTCAATAGATGCGGTGAGTAAGGTTTTCAGAACTCCTCACGTACCAATCCTTGAGGACTTCTAGGGCATTCGTATGAACTGGTAGAAACGAGACCAGTTCGTCCGTTTGCTAGCATCATGTGGATGAAAAAAAGAAGGCTAGAAATCTAAAAATCACTGTCACTATCTTCTCTCTCCCACTCCGTGAGTGACTAAGCGTGATGACATTGTCTATAATGTAATGGTATAACTTTCCTGGTACTCCACTCTTCCTGCCTACCACGCAAGACTCGACATAATGATATTTATTTGTTTTATTCATATTAATAAAACGTGTTGATATGAATATGAATAAAAAATCGAATTAGTTGTAATCAACAAATGCGAATTCAAGAGAAGAAAGCAATAGATAATGAATAATTGATATATCCGCACGCCTTCCCACAAGGTAGGCAGAGGGGTACATATCCACACACCCACTTTCGCCAGGGATATATTTTAGGTGCCAACGTGACAGATGTCCATCGCCGTTACTCAAGCACGACTATACATACGCCTTTGAATCGTTTCTTAGAGGTATGCAGGTTTCCTTCTCCTTAAAGCTTGTGGTGTGTCTAATCACTGTACTTAAGTTTAGAAACTCATTGGTACAGTCGGGATTCTCGACTCATTCGAACCACTCGGCCACCACGGCAATAATGTATAAAATAAGAATAATATATATTACTTAGACACGTTAAAGCAGCCTCTGAAACCGAAATATCCAAGTTAAGCAACAAACTGCAAGATTTAAACCTCTGCTAGTTATTGAGTCATCTGCAAAACAAACTATGTCAGACCCTATTTACAAAGTTTGGTCGCACCCTTATTAAGGGTGGGGCCACAGTTTAAGCAAAGACATTTGTGCACTGCGCTAAAACATGGTACGTTAAACTGTGTGCGGTGCGCCAAAATAAGTTTGCACTTCTAAAAGTCCGCCATAGAATTTATTTATCTCTAAAAGACAACCCACGGTAAACATTTTTATATATATATATATCCTCACGCCTTCCCACAAGGGTCCCCGAAGGGGTAGGCAGAGGTGTATAGGTAATACCCACACACCCACTTTCCGCCAGAGGTATATTAGGTGCCAACGTGACAGATGGCGAGTCCATCGCCGTTACTCCAGCACGACTATACATACGCCTTAGAATTTCTTCTCAGACGTATGCAGGTTTCCTCTCGATGTTTTCCTTCACCGTTAAGCTCGTGGTGTGACTAATCACTGTACTTAAGTTCAGAAAAACTCATTGGTACAGTCGGGATTCGAACTTGCGACCTTTACGTCGCAGGCAACTGCTCAAACCACTCGGCCACCACGGCTCAACATTTTTATCTTTTACATATTATTAGTAACATCTACATTGCATGACGGATGTTTAATATGATGTAAGAATCGCTCCAACAGGCACCACATCCGCGATTCCCGCACACTAGTCAACTATAATTACAGTTTTAGTAATAACACAAGTATAGCTTCAAATTGTGTCGGAAGATGGGTAATACAAATTATGGTTTGCACAGGCGCGGCGTGGGTATGACGTCGCTCGTTATGTATTGAATAGACGGGTTCCTACTTGGGACATTGATTATTATGAACGAGCTATCTACAAGGCAGGCAGAGGTGTAATGATACCCACATTTTAGTCAAGATATTCAAGTGCCAAAGTTTCAAATGTCGAGTCCGTTGCAGGATTTCTATACGCACATATCCAAGTTGTTCATCTCGAAGTTTTCCTCCCCGTAAATGCTCAGGCTGTGGAATGAGCTCCCCGTTAAGGTACGGCATGGAATTCCTCAAGAAGCAACGCGCGACCGATACACCTGGTGTTGCAAAAGTCCAGCGGCGGTAACCGCTTACCATTTTTCGTTTGCCAACCGTGTGCTATTCACAAAAATCGTGGTGTGATGAATCACTGTAATAAAAATCTCATTGGCATAGGCCACTTTAGCTTAGAAGAAAACAAGAATAAATATAGAGTTGGCAGCTACAAGCGTTATTAGACAGTGGTAACCACTTACTATCAGTCGGACCACATGCTTGTTTGGTATTGGGTGATATTTTGATCTACAACCCCAGCTGTGCAGTTCAAGCAGAGTTTAACGTGAACTACATACGCTAACGCCGTCCTCCATTAAAATATCCATTAACACCACAATAATTGAAGCTGGAATCCAAATTTATGAAGCACATTCGAACAGCAGAGCGTCGCAATCGGCGCTATAATTCATGTATACTTCTCCTAAAATACGGAGTTGGCTGAAATATGAGTGTTATCTCCACGGCTGTAAACAAAGACAGTATGGAAATTGCACCTATAAAAGCACTCTTGAGAGAATAGCACGAACGTGGGAATGTTGGCAGACATGGTAGATGCTCCTTATTATTGCAAATACTAACAAATTATACCAAAAGGTTGGTACTTTGTCGGTGTGCTTTCAATCATATTTTTTTATACCACACGGGTGGCAACCAAGCATGCCCGCCTGATGGTAAGCGGTTACCGCTGCCTATGGACGCTTGCGACACCAGGGGTATTGCACTTGTGCGATGCCGACCCCGCAGGAATCTGCAAGAAACCTCAACGGGGAGTTCATTCTACAGCCTGAGCGTTCGCGGAAGGAAACTCCTTTGGAACCGCGCAGTACGATATGGTAACAGAAGCCGAATACCTCGTACGTAAGGTATTCGGAGTAGAGTGCTAGTTCTCTTTACGCTTCCAGACCTTTTGCGCATCATCCACATTCATTAGACCCTTATATAATGCATAGAAAACCCTTGATGTTCCCATCCTTGAGCCTTCGATGGATTTGATCTAGCTAGGCAGTTGGAACGTGGCCATCCTGTGTTTTTGCCTTTTTCGTCAATCTCATCAAAACTTCGCATTAATTTTTACCCTCATGTCAATTTCTTTGCAAATTATTTCATTGTAAATTTTATTTGTACATATAATCACGCCGAGTCCCTAACGGGGTAGGCAGAGAGTATAGAGCGCCAGTTCTCTTTAAACTTACTTACATTTCATTTGTATTTCAAATGGGTATATTACATACAGTATAAATTTTTCTTAAATCCAGTACCAATGACCGCGCCTCTAATGCTTGTGTACAGCTTTGATACAATGCCTTAATCCCGCTACTATAAGTTCATAATGGAACAAAGGTGTATTTTGTAATTATTTCGTTGTAGAATAACTTTCGATTTACAACACAATATAACTTGGGAACGGAATTTAAATACAACCATGATTATGTGAGAACCGGTGCTCTACTCTCTCTGCCTTACCTGTGGGGGCTCGGTGTGTTGATATGTATTTGTATATTTGATAGATTCATAGAATAAATTAAAATTCAAATATCGCGTAAAAAGGACGTTGCAAATTCAACTCTACCCGAGTGTCAATGCTTTCACTGAATGCCAAATGGCACTCCTTCTGGCGTTCTGTATAGTAAGGTAATCGCGATTTCAAATAAGTTATCCTTTGTGCCACCATTCAAAACACACTCAAACTTTAACAACATTAGAGTATAATATTGATTGGTAGTGGCGGTATAAAATGAAAAATTAATTGAAATAACTGGAGTGTAACGCATCGTATGTAGGTTGTTCCACAAACTAGTCAAGATGCTGTCAAAGTGGCGTGGGCTTGTTCATATAGTTCTGATATCAATTGAACTTGTAAGAGTTGTATTTATTATTGCCTTTACATGAGGAGAGATGTAATACCACCTACTTTACTCCTGAGGTGCATTTAAATGCTACAGATGTGGACAAGTGCGGATCTGAGATGCATATAAATGCGTGAAAAATTACTATGCGTGATTTCAAAGGGCTTTCCTTGTGCTTTAGGCCGGACTGTGTCTCTGCATCTCTCTTTAAGTTCTTTAAGCTCTTTAAGTTCGGTCTGATTTTTTTATTGCCTTTGTTTCAAAATCCTGTTGCTGTAGCTAATGATATTATTTTACAGAATGAACTAGTTACAACATTAAGACTGACGTCTCCATATAGTTTAGTAAATTTTGTGAAAGAAAAGAACCCCAATCCACCAGTGATAGTGGTAGTAGACGTTAATAAAGGATCAAACAGAAGCGACCTTAGCCAAGCTGCTAGACATGATCATTCCAATGATAACTACGACGGAAAGAAAGGAAAAATATACAATCTGGTATATTACAATAAAAAGAAAGATATTATAACAAAAGAAGAGGAAATCGACAGATCCAAAAAGAACAATGATCATTCCAATATTGGCCTCAATGGACACTACCATTCCGATGGAAATTATTATGACCACGGAAGGAATCGAAAGCTACGGACTTTAAAGTATGATAAAAATAAAATGGCTCCAGTGATGAATGATTACGAAAAGATATGGAAAAATGAGAACGCACACTTCTTGACTCATCTTTTGAGGGTAAGTATATTTTGGTGACTGTATCTCAAAATCAAAATCTAATCTTTTTATTTCACATAGGCCTAGGTGGGCACCTATAAAACGTCGAAAAAGGTGCACGGTTCGGAACCGGCAAGAAACTCCATGGTTACTCTTTTCTCTCTTATATCTCTTATATCTCTTGAGTTATACAGACCCATACATTGTAAGGGTTATCCGATTTATGTAGCAAAAGAGGTATAAACTTCCTTGCGAAGTCCAGTGAGTGCGAAGTTCTTTTTTTACGGTCATAATACCGAAGTATCACTTGCACGTTACCACTCTGTGTTCGGAGACTTAAACTGCATGTGCATAATAGAACTAATTCCTCCGCTGCCAACACAATATAACAATCCCCCTCCCCAAGGAGCTAATTATTGGAAACCTTATTGATCGCGTTGTGTTCCTACAACACAAAAAAAAATTGAATACGGACTTCTTTACGGTTCTAATGGCTCATGACTCATCATGGCTACAAATAAAATAAAACCAATGTAGAATTATATTATCTTCACCACATTCTTCTTTTAAAATAATAGGGTATTATATATACATTTACTTATTTTCCAGGGATTCGTGATGAAATTGAAGCATCCACAAAACCTATACAATGATTTATTAAAGAGAACTACCCCCAAAGTCACAGGAAACGTGTTGGTTAACAACGAAAAGAACTTGAAAAAATTCCATCTCTTGAAGCATATTTTGCAGGTGAAAATCAGATTTTATATATTTTATATCATCTCGCTATTTCCATAAAAGCATCTAATGTGGCAACAGCCTTATGCCGCCGAGAAATATATTCAGGTGCAAAGGGGAGAGATGGCGAGCCCGTCGCCGCCTATCCAAAGCGATTATACACATAGTCGGCCTTATTCGTAAACCTACTTAGTCCATTTCTGCATAGTCTACAGGAAAGAGAAAAACTGAATTATAACGTTTCAGTTTTACAAATCAAGGTTCTTAAAATCCCTATGGTGTCCATAATGTTTCTTGATATTTTGTGAGCTTTAATCGTGGAATATCTTAGGCACAGCTCAAAACATTAACAGTTATTTATTTATTTATTTAACACACAAACACAGACAAATACAACTTACGTTACTAGAAGGATAAATAACAACAATCATTTAATAACTATGTTATGTTAAGCACCTTATAGTGTGTGTATGGAACCAGCTCAGTGTACGCTATGTACACTTTGTTACTTAGCAACTTTTCAAGCTGATCCAATTTGGATGAGGGCATTGCAGTTTTTACATTTTAAATGAGTGTAAAAATATTATATAAATTAATTAAGGGTACTCTTATTATTAAATATGAGCACTCGAAGGCGAGCATGTATGAAGGGACTGATGAATTTGGACGAAGCGAAAGAGTTATGAAAGTCTAGGGAGAACTGGCGTTCTATACTCTCTCCTTATTAGGGACTCTGCGTGATGATATGTATGTATGTAATTAAGGGCTTGATCTAATTAATCGACTTGATAAACTAAATTTTCCCCCTTCTTGTCTTTTTATAATTTTCTTCGCCTTTATCTTTTTCTTCAGGCTCAAGGTATATTTTACTTTTGAATTTCTTTCTTTAGTCTGATATGTCTCAATATTTGCCTGGACCGTATATCTCATGGCGTGATTAATCACCGAACCAAATGCATAAAACCTCATTGGTACAGACAGGGGTCCGTACGTGCAATATTCGCAAACGTTTTTTTTACCCTGATTTTTTTACCCTGTACATAAGCAACGGCAACCCAAATCATATCTTGTCTGATGTAACATATATACTCACATTGAAACTCTTTATAGGCTGTCCCAGAACATTCACCGAAAGGAAAATTGACAATGCCTGCGCTTCGTGATGCTATCGCATCCTACAAGAAGTGTGTGAAGAGCAGTGCTCTGAGAGGCGGAAGCGCTTGCTGTTTAGATATCGTACCACATGAGGAAACCACCACAGACCGACAATGGGGTGATTGCAATTGGACCCCGGACCATGACTGTGACAGAAAGAAGGAGAAATCTAAGGGACCCAGAGGCAGAACAATGCCACCGGAGTCTAAAAAAAATATATATTCTGATTGCTATCGAGCCTTTATTTTTACCATTAAAACTAAAAAAATTAAGATTGTAGGTTCGAATCTCGACGGTCTGCACCAGTATGTTAAAATCTTTGTTAGTTTTATTTATACCCAAAATAAAAAGGCTTACAAGCATGGGGTCCGCCTGATGGTAAGGAGCAACCGGACGCTTGCATTACGGGGTATATATAGCCTGCGCGCTGCCAACCCTGCAGGAATCTTTTTTATTTCTGCTATTTTACAGGATGCTCCCAATGCAATAGCGAAAGATCTTTCAAGAAGATCTATTCTTGAAGAACTCCATACTCTCAGTAAGTAGACTGATCTATCACACCACGAGAGTTACGGTGGAGGAAAACACCGCGAGGAAATCTGCATACGTTTGAGAAAAAAATAGGTTCGAGATAGATAAGCCAATACTCAGGCACTTATAAACATATTTCCACTGAAGAGTCTTGAAATACCTTTTGCTATTGTATCAGGGTCTATTTTTCGTTTTCATGTAAATCTATCATCACGCCGTGTCCCAACGGGGTAGGCAGTAAGATTAGAGCGCCAGTTCTCTCCAGACTTACATACCTCTTCCGCTTCGTCCACATTCAGCAGTCTGTTCATACATGCTCCACTTGGACGAAGTTGCGGGCACAGCTAGTTAAATATAAAACTAAAGTTACCACCGTTTCCAAGACTAAGCAAAATGTCAGAAGATACGGCGCAACAAACTCTCCGGTTTTATTACTTAACATTGGTTCCCTTTTCGAGCGACGAGCGACGAGCACCCCCGAGCTCGCCGCCTGGAGGCAGTCGGCGACGGTCCAGTCACCTGGCCGCCACGTCCTCACGGCAACGACGGGAGTACTCCACCCCCGCCGCACCTACAGAGCCACAGGGTGTGGAGCGAGGCACTCAAACCTCACCACCACGGGCCGGGCCGAAGCCTTCAGCCTGCTACCTCGCAGCCCTCCGCTCCCCCGCAGACCAGCTTGCACCGAGTGCCCGAGCCGCTTGCACGCCGCCTCGCCTGTTTCCAGGTTGCGACGTCGTAAACCGTGGGGCCGCGGCAGAGGATTCGTTTCCGCCGCTACGAGCCGAGTGACCGAAGCCTCCAGCCCGTTACCCCACAGTCTACCGATAGGGCGCAGAGAGCGGCGAGCACTCCAGCCCGCCTCGGGCCAGACCGAAACCCAGCCCTTCTTTCCACTTGCTATGATCCTTACATACTTCTTTCGCTTGGTCCACTTTCATTATTCTCTTCATATATGCTCTTCGGTTTAGGGTACTCTTGACCTGGCCTTTTTTCAAGACGTCCCTAATTTGGTTTCGAAACGTCCGCCTAGGTCTAACCCTTCCAACACTTGCTCCACTATGGTCTATATAATTCTGGTCTATCCTCTGGTGTTGGAGGCAGTGACCCTTTATCATTAGGTACCACCTTACCTATCCGTAAAATGTATATTATAAATCTAGTGTTTGAGCAAAAAGTTTTCAATACTTATTTAACTTCATTAAATTAATTTGTCCAATGATTCGAATAATACAGTTTATTTATGGTAAATTAAAATCTATCTCAGGGTTACTAAAGTGTAATTCACAAGTGTAATAAAGTTAGCAATCACAACAATATTCAATCTCATTTTAATTGAAATCATTTGAAGCATAAAGTTTACCTCAATGGAAGGTATGAATCTGTAGGTATTAAAACGCGGCCATTTAATGTTTCCCTCAACTAATCTCAAAATGGATTATATTAGCTGGCGTGCAAAATTATTCTGTTTAACGTTAATTTTTGTAAGTGCTCGTCTGACTTATATATTGATAAGAGTTGTTAAATACATAAAACTATAGACATGCCTTCCCGCAAGGTACCCAGTTTTCGCCAGAGATACATTTAAGGTGCTTATGTGATAGATGGACAGTCCATCGCCGTTACTCAAGCACGACTATACATACGCCTCTTAATTCCTTCTCAAACGAGTGCAAATTTCCTCACGATGTTTTCCTTTATCGTAAAGCTCGTATTGTGACTAAACATTGTACCTACTTAAGTTCAGAAAAAATCATTAGTACAGTCTGGATTCGAATTTACAATATTTCTGTTGCAAGCAACAGCTCAACCCACTCGGCTTATCCCTTCTGGCACACAGGTGGGAAGGCGAGAGGATATTAATTTATTTATTAATATGTATATTTATTTATAAGTACTTAGTTTTCCACTGTTTCCGTAAATATTGTTGAGCAATGTGTGTAGATGTTGATTTAAGTACTTTTATTCTAGATTAAATACAGTGCCACTGCAAAACATCATTCCAGTCTGCTTTCAAGGATTTATAGAAAAGCGGCCGAGCAGGCGAAGCCTTTGGTCCTAGTACTCGATACTGCTAATTACGAAACGCTAACAGAAGCGGCGAGATCTAAAAAACAAACTAGAATAAAATCCCGTAACGTTAGCATCAAGCCGTTCCTTTATCTATATCAACTGGGGCAGGTAAAGGTTTACAATTCTTTATTATCTTTGTTAACCGATGAAAGTGGACGATGCGTCTCACTGCCTGAGTGAATCGGTGCAATAATATTTATAATTTTTTTTAATGATACAGTTTTTTGAGTAATCGCCTGCAATAAAAAAATTGCAACCTGTACCAATAAGTTTCTCTGAACTTAAAAGTACAGTGTTTAGTCACATCATGAGAGGAAACTTGCATACGTTTGAGAAGACATTCTATGACGTATGTATAGTCGTGCTTGAGAAACGGCGATGAATTCACCATCTGTCACGTTGACACCTGAACTCAATAAGTCAGTGTCTATCTAATCTCTGCCTACGCCTTCCAACGACTTACTTTTTACGTACTACTACATTTGACAATTCTGAAGTTTTCTTTTTCAGAAATCGTATCCAGTTTTAGACAAAAATACTTTCAACAAGGGTACTGCCGAAGATAAAGTGAGATATCATAGTTCAGAATCAAAGAATTGGATGCAAAACTGGGCTAAACAAGAGGTGTTAAAAAATAGATACATAAAAGATAGGAACCTTACGAAAGGAATCGTTTATAAAGGGCCTAAAACCCACCAAAAGGGAGATGATACGGGACCGACGGGCAGATATCTTAGACAAAACTTGGTAAAAATTGTCGACAATTCTCCAGCTTTGGGTCATCTGCTTGAAACTTATAATGCTGCCAGGCAACGAGACGAGGACTGTTCAGCATCAGAGAAAGAAGATGACAAGAGTAAACAGCTGTGTGAAGAATACGTCAAAAATGCATCCGAATGTACTGGAGTGGATTTCAATGATTTATTAAAGAAAAAGGATGAAGATACAAGCCATAAACTGCCAAGTACAATGGGTGGAATTTTGATACATGAAATTGATAGGAATTGAACCTGGAGATATGGAGGTGGAGACTTGTCTAAGATTACTATTCAATCGTCTTCTTCTGGTGAATTACTAACTTGTATTATTTAACCTTGTCCCTCACGATTAGTCACACCCGTATATCCGACCCAAAAGTATCTATTGTGATATTTGCAGTAATAAACTTATTATATAAATATATACATAGGACCTTATTTTATTTTCTTTACTATAAATTCTCACACAATCTTCGTAAACCTAAATGCATATAATATATAGGTGCAATTATGGCAGGTGGCGATATTGATCCGATTCCTCGGACACGACTAGTTAGTGTTAAATTCGTTTTTACGACATTACCACAACCCCGCAACGTTGGAGGTGTTAGTTAATATCCTTGGAGTAAAAAGACTATAATAGACTACATTACTTGAAAAAAAAACAACATATGGCTTGAAGATGACGAGACATTATTTAATAGGAGTACAGGCATCGCTATACAGAACGCCTTAACTACTGCGCTAATAGCTATTCCTCCTCAAAGTTTTTATTGTAAGTGTACAACCTTCCTCTAAAGTTTGAGTAATTGTCAGTACACACTGATTACCTATGAGTGCACACGCACACTTCAATTAATAGAGTCGGTCATGCTCCCCGATCCCGCGACCTCCTCGACTAGAAATTGTTGGGGCGCGTTTTCTAGGATGTCTTTTTATACAATGTTATGAGTTGTATCTTCTTGAAAGAATGGCTGACATAAGATCGAACTGAAGAAATCGTAAAGATGAATAAAGAGTGTTTGGACATATAGAAAGAATGAGTTTGATTAACTGTGAAAGTGTATGGAAGAAGCAGAAGACGACAACGTTCCTACTATTTATAAATCGATCGAGTATTCAAGGATGAAACGTCAGAAGTACTCGAAACTGGCGGGCATGAAGAGACTGATCGATAGAAAACTAGTGCCCTACTGTCTGACATAGTAGATACCTATGTAAGGAAATAATAAAAAAAGATTTTAATTACGTGACGTATTGAAATCCAATTAAAGCGTCTTGCACAACCGAACAAGGTTATGTTTAAACTTAGATTTTTAATCAAAACAAGATTTAATTAAATCCCTATGAATGAAGATAATTGGAGCGAAAAGTTTACGTTGTAAAGAGAAAACCTAAGAATTTTACTTGCTGTGTAGGCGTCGGTATCTTAACATGGAGTCTACAATGGTAAAGGTCAAATGCCTTGTTGGCATTCTCTGCTTAGTGTTTGTATCCGTAAGTAACTTAAGGTTTTTTTTAAATCTGCCCTAAATTCATTCTCCTTAATTTTGTATCCGAAATAATCTCTTAATATTTTCACAATTTTGACTGCTTGTAATTTTATCTTTTTTATTTTTCAACTAAATTAACATCATATCGTCGTATATTGACATCGTATTATCAGCAATGTTAAGTTGGTCATATTCATTTTTTTTAACCGACTTCAAAAAAAGCGGAGTTCTCAATTAGACCGTATATATTTTTTATATCATAAATCTGGTCTTAGAAAAGGTAGGCAGACGTAGAGCAGAAATTATTATTAAGTCTGCATGTATAAACAGAAATACTTTTTTTACTGGACCTAGATTTAAATGCATTAAGATCACAGACAGACATCCTACACCTGTGTTTTCGATCTTAAATGCAGGCTTAAAAAAGACACTTACTGGCCGTTAATATAGAGATCTTTATTGACAGAATCAAACCATAATATTCAATGCTGAGTAGCCAATCACAGCTGAGCACATTATTTTACAAACTTTCAGAACATCAACTTGGCATCTGCAACTGAATCTCACGGCCTGCTCTCCCGTCTTTACAAGTCTGCAGCGAAACGAAACCAGCCTTTAATTTTGGTTCTGGACAACTCAAACATTCCTGCAAGAGATTCGAATACTTACAAAACATACAGAGGACAGCACAGTAGCGAACTTGACACCAACGATAAGTTCATCTACTTAAATCATTACCTGCAGGTAATTATCATTTAGATGTGGATGAGATCAATATTATACAGTAGTTGGTTCAATGAAATTATGATAATGATCAGTATATATCCTCACGCCTTCCCATAAGCGTTCCTGAAGAGGTAGGCAGAGGTTTATAGGTAGTACCCACTTTCCGCCAGAGATATATTTTAGTAGCCAACGTGACAGATGGCGAGTCCATCGCCGTTACTCAAACACGACTATACATACGCCTTTGAATTGCTTCTCAGACATTCCGAGATGTACGTTGGTTATTTTTAGCATCAGGCCTCATGTTCATATCTGCTTTGACGGTTGTTAAAAAAGTTTTAATGCAATTATCCTTTGAATATAGCATGCCCAAAAGAAGACATCGCCCAAAAAGACGAAATATAACAGAAATGAGCCTGATTATTACAAAACGAAGACCAACGATATGATTTATCCACAGCACTCCCGAGATAAGTATTATCATCTCGATAGGAACGAACACGACAGGTTGGTGTATCTTATTAATAACCTACTGTACAGGCAACTCTCTTTTAGCATAATCGGAGAGATTGATAAATGTGGATGAGACGAATGAGCTCTCTCTCTCTCCCTCTATCTGTCTCGTGAAGGATGTCTATATGTTTTAGTTCCGGTAAAAGAAAACATCGTGAGGAAACCAGAATTCGCTTGGAAATAAATTCAAAGTCGTATCCATAGTCGTAATCTGTCACCTAAATATATCTCCAGCGAAAAGCTGTTATACGTCTGCCAGCAGGGAAGGGTCCGGAATCCTTGTGAAAAGGCGTGAAGATACATATAATAATGTATATCTTCCTAAAATAATTTAAGATTTTCACTGATACCCGAGGGTAGTGACAGGTCTTAGGATTATGCTACGGGAAAACCGTACTTGTGTGTAGAAAATGGCCACAAATGGGGTTTTAAATGTGCAAGCATAAATCTCAGGGTGTTTTGTAACTTTTATGTACAAACAACACGTCAAAGCACACACTTAAAAAGAACAAAGAATACGAATATAATAATATTCGTACACACAATATGCCCTAACTATATAAAAAAACTTTCCCATTTCCAGAAACGATCGATTAGATCGTTACAGCAGCCGAGACAGCTATGACTTTAGAGATAAACACGACAAAAAAGAAACATGGGATCGCGATCTAATGCGTTCTCCAATTCTTCAAAATTTACTCAAAATATCCGACCAGCTGCTAAGAAAAGGCGAGTGTGGTGATAATGAAGAGTGCAAAAATTTGGAAACGATTAATGACTGTGATGGCGACAAAGATGAATGTGCATCAATCGAGAAGAGTGACGAATGCAACAGCAACAGTAATTCTTGTGACGAAGATGTACAGAGGAGCACTAAAGGTGTATTAGTTGTTACTGAGAAAAATAAATGTCCAAGGTGTTGATTAAATAGTTCATGAAAACTTGCTGTTTTAATTGGATAAGTAGTCATAAATAAGATCGGAGATTTAAACCCCACCTTTCTGTACCAATGAATTAATCCAAACTTATGTTGGTAATGTATCACACCTCAAGCGTTTTGGTGAAGGAAAATCGTAAAAAAACCTTTGGGTATGTTCTTTGTAGAAGGAAGTGACGTTAGAATGAAGATCTAAAATCAGATTTGCCTTTAAATTTTGGCCCATTATTGCTATTCATTCGAACCCGGCCAGCATGTATAAAGATACAGATGAATGTGGACGAAGTGAAAGAGATATGCAAGTCTAGAGAGAACTAGCGCTCTATTCTCTGAGATTACCCCGTTGGGGATTTGGCGTGATGATAATATGTATGTATGTATCATTCTAGTCATTCATATTTAAAGTTGATCCAAAAACATCTGGGGTCGATAATATCTACATAGTTTTTAGGTTTCAGTATCTTCTCTATAGCCCTAACAAATTTTAATGGCCTTCACTAGATTTGTAGTTTGCATGTCGTAATGTGTAGCTTTATATCGAAATTGTACAAGTAATTGTATGGGCAATTCCCGTTGCATCATTGTCATCTTAATATGCTCATACGTGATTGTCGATTACATTTGCATACGATGGCACCCAGCTGATGCAAGCTACCTGGGATCTCTTGGATTCAATCCTTGAAATCTCAATTGGATCTCTCTCAACTTCCCTTAGCTTCCTTTTGAAACATGATAGCCTCTTCGATAGAGACCTTTTTAATAACCGGTTTTAGCTTCGGGCCCTGCCAGTCTATATGACGGAGCTAGCCCAATGAGTCTAAACTAGAGTAAAACCTTTATTATCAAACCACAGATACATTTTAAACATCTTTTACTTGACAGCTGCTGTCAGTTTGACAATATTGCATTATAGGCGGTATCGTTAAAAATATTTTATGCTCACTCAAACACAACTCTTATACTTTTATGTAACGTTGATTCTGCGCTCCAGGATGTCTACGATGCTTTTTTTCATTTAATATTTATCGTTGAAACACATTTTACTTAAAAATGTCTTCGCCTAACGAGGTAAGTATTTTGACGCCAAGCGTTTTCTATCGTCCTCTTGATACACGATATTCAATAGAGATTAGACAAATTGATGTCCTCTTTTAGATTAGCCTTGTCTAGTACAGGACATCTGTAAGTTTATGTTCCACTATTAGTACAAGTCATCACCGGTACAAGACTAATCTAGTTAGGACCTCAACCGAAAATTGTATAAAACTGCATATGGGTAGTATTGCGTTCCTACAAAGAGTTGGGTTTCTATAAATTCCCGTCAATAACTGTGCTGGCAGAAGCGCGGTCTTACTTCCCGTATATTGCTACACACTAATTCCAACCAACATTAGGCCCGCAACTCTAGTGATATTTTAGGTAAATAGCCTACTCGTGTAGGCATGTATGCTTGTTTACCTTCACGCCTGCCTAGAAGCCGTGGTGGCCGAGTGGTTCGAACAATTACCTGCAACGCATATATTGCAAGTTCGAAACCCGACTGAACTAATAAGTGTTTCAGAATTTAAGTACAGTGATTAGTCACACCACGAGCTTTACGGTGAAGGAAAACATCGAGAGGAAACCTGCATACATTTGAGTAATTCAAAAGACGTATGTATGTATACTCGCGCATGAATAAGGGTGATGGACCCACCATCTGTTATGTTGGTACCTAAAATATATCTCCGGCGGAAAATGAGCGTGAGGGTATTGACTACACACTTCTGCCTACCCCTTCGGGGACCCTTGTGGGAAGGCGTAAAGATATTTATATTACTTGGCAAATATTAGATTTTTTCGTGCCTTTGAATAATGATGGCTCTTAAATCCTTCTAGCCATTGTCTTCTCAAAAGAGCTATCAGTTTATATATATTTTTTTTATATTATTGTTATTTATAAATAGCCGTAATAAAATAGATAGCCGTGGTGGCCGAGTGGTTCGAGCAGTTGCCTGCGACGCAAAGTTCGCAAGTTCGAATCCTGACTGTACCAATGAGTTTTTTTTTTTTTTTTTTTTTTTTTTTTATACAACAAGAGTGGCAAACAAGCATACGGCCCACCCGATGGAAAACGGTTACCGCAGCCTATTTACGCTTACAATACCGAAGTATCACTTGCGCGTTGCCACTCTGTGTTCGGAGAGTTGTACTGTGTTGGCAGCATAATGGGACTAATCCCTCTGCTGCCAACACAATACAACAATCCTCCCCCACCCCAAGGAGCTCATTACTGGAAACCTTATTCACCGCGTAGGAACACAACACAATAAATTGTGTTATTTGGCTACGGACTTCTATAAGGTGGAGGTCCTGCCCCAGTCGGGCAGCTCCAAATTCGAACGGGAAACCCGTTATGCCCTACCTCTCTTACTTTTCTGAACTTAAGTACAGTGATTAGTCACACCACGAGTTTACGGTGAAGGAAAACATCGAGAGGAAACCAGCATACGTCTGAGAAGCAATTCAAAGGCGTATGTATAGTTGTTTGTATGTAGCGTATGTTTATGTATATTTTATTGTAAGTATATATATATAAAGTAGGTATTTGTTTCGTATTTATTTATTTATATTGTTTAGTATATGTATATTATAGTAATTGTGTATATTTCATCCGCTAAAGTATCACACCTATCTTTTTTCTTTTTTCTCTATTTCTTTTCTCTCTAACTTGCTTAACTTGGTTGCCTGGAAGAAATCGCTTTAGCGATAAGACCTATTGTGCGTACTACATGTTGTTCTCTGCTTTTTTTTTGTCATCCTATTTGTTTTTGTAGATGTGTGAGGATATTATTATTATTATTATAGTCGTGCTTGAGTAACGGCGATGGACTCGCCATCTGTCACGTTGGCACCTAACATACCTCTGGCGGAAAGTGGGTGTGTGGGTATATTACCTATACACCTCTGCCTACCCCTTCGGGGACCCTTGTGGGAAGGCGTGAGGATATATTATATTATTATTATAAATAAGCGATTGTATTGTTATATTCAGGACGATCGCAAAAAGGACGACCCACCAAAAGACGAGGTTTCGGTATGTACTTTCTTCTCTAATCTTTATATACGTATATCTACTGGGGCTGGGGCAGGACCTCCACCTTACAGAAGTCCGTAGCCAAATAACACAATTTTTTGTGGTGTGTTCCTACGCGGTGAAATAAGGTTTCCAGTAATGAGCTCCTTGGGGAGGGGGGGGGGGGGGGGGAATGTTACATTGTGTTGGAAGCAGAGGGATTAAAGCCACATGCTGCCAACACACTATAACTCTCCGAACACAGAGTGGCAACGCGCAAGTGTTACTTTAGTATCGTGAGCGTAAATAGGCTACGGTAACCGTTTCCCATCAGGTGGGCCGTATGCTTGTTTGCCACTCTTGTTGTATAAAAAAAAAAAAATCTACATATATATAAACATAGGGTATATAAACACCCTATATTACTTTTTTTCTATCTGTGTTTGTAAGAGATTTGTTGACTAACATGGTAACTCTTGGATTTTACAGCGCACGCCAAATAATCCGGGAGATAATCCAGTACCAGTTACCATTAAGACATACATCTAACACCAACCTAAACTTATACACACTAATACGAACAATACACAAAATTTCCTATATTTTTAACAATAAATTTGTATCGATAAAGTGATGAACGTGGACGAAGCTAAAGAGGTATGTGAGTCTCGGAGAGAACTGGCGATCTCGGCGTGATGATATGTATTTATATATACATTTGAAAGGTTATTCGAAATTGCCATAAATTTTTTTGGGAAAGATATCGTACAACAGCTTACACGGATTACTCAAAGGTTACTCATCTCACCTGTTGGTAAGCGCTTATCGCAGGCTATGGGTAAAAGACATTACGTATTTACAACTGATAGCAATGGCCACTACATTCTGTATCCTACTGCTGTTCGTAAATTATTCAGTTCGCCGTCCACTTGATAAATGCGTAAGACTGAAAGTGAATAAACGTAAAGTTTTCTGTTTTAGGGGGAGTCCAAGTATCCAGATGAAAAAGTAAATACCCTACACCATTATTCAGACTTATATTAAAAAGAGGCAAAGTTTGTTTGTATGTCAGATGTCAGAAGATTTCAGGAACTACTCGTATATACATATATTTATAATCAATGCCACGGACGAGGTTCAAACCCACAATCACGGTGTAGAGAAAAAAAAACCAACAAAGTGCGAGTCAGACTCGCGCACGAAGGGTTCCGTACCATTATCTATAAAAACGACAAAAAATAATGTCTGTTGCATGGGAGCACCACATAAATATTTATTTTATTTCAATTTAATCATTTATTTTTAAAGTGATCTCAATATTCTGTAAATATTTCAAGCAAACCTGTTGCCGTTATGAATATCGACCAAAAAATCTACCAAATTGTTTATTGTATGGGAGCCCCTTAAATATTAATTTTATTCTGGTTTGTAGTATTTGCTCTTTAATGCGGCAACAGAAATACATAATTCGTTTCGGTAATCACGGTTCGTGAGATACAGTCTGGTGACATCGTTTTAGTAGTCACGGCCGTCCATCATACAGCCTGGGTGACAGACGGACAGACAGCGGAGTCTAAGTCATAGGGTCCCTATTTAGCGTTTGAGTATGGAATGCGAAATCTCAATTTGTTTTAGAAATACGATACAGTGTCCCTGTATACACTACGCCCGGATATAGATCAGTACTTGGGTTCAAGCAGTCAGATGTTCGACATGTACCCAGGAGTTGAGAGCGTACAATACGATTACACTGGCGAGAGGCTGAATATAAATGGAACCACGTACGTACTGTTAAATAAGATACAGAAATGTCTTTTTTTTTAAAAGGTTTTAAATGGGCGCAACCACCTTGTTTGGATGTAGGATGACAACTGAGCGTGGAAAGGATGGATGACGAAATTAATATGGAGAATGATGACGGGGCGAGAATAGGAATGGGGTAGGCAGGATAGGGTGCAGAGCTGAACTGTAACAGCACGTTATACCGATACTTAAAGTTGGTAGTTGGTCCAGCCGTGGTGGCCTCTCTCTGGCGGCAAGTGGGTGTGTTGGTACCATCTATACACCTCTGCCTATCCCTTTGGGGACCCTTGTGGGAAGGCGTCAGGATACATTATGTATGATCAAGGCTACAGTGGTAGAGTTGGTGTAACTACCCGCTATACAAAGATTGCAGGTTCCAATCCCGACTATACCTTTAGGTTTTTCTGAGTCTAAATACCGTGATTAGTCACACTACTGTTACTGCTGTCACTGTACTGTTGTTAGCGGTAAGAAAAAATATCGTGAGGCTAGCTGGTCTAGCATATTATGTTTGAGAAGAAATTCAATCTTCTCTTGAATATGTTCTCATGTTTCAGAAACGGCAAGGGCGACTGACCATCTGCCACGTTGGAACTTTAAATATATCTCCGGTCAATAGGAGTGTTTTACACATCTGAGTTCCTGACATGGAGATAATCATGACAAATGTGTTATGTTTCAGAATATTTGAATCAATAGTTCATTTAATAAAGAACTGTCTCGGTGCTGGTGTCCTCAGCATACACGAAGGATTCATGGTCGGAGGTCTATGGACATCATTAGCGGGCACCTTAATTATTGGTACTTTGGAGATATATATCATGTTTGTGAGTATTAAGAGAATCAAGTTATCACGTCCAGTCACGGAGTAGGCAGAGCTCACTTCAGTGTCTTCATACACTCACCAGTATCGAGTATTCTTGTCGTTTCTAATCCTTAGTATTGTGAGCTGACATAATAGATATACAAAGTATCTAAAAAATTAAGACGAAATTAACGATCCCATTAGATGATATTTATAGAAGAATCGTGGATTGCAATGCTGATAAAGGAATGCATGAATATGGATAAAGCGAAATAGGTCTGGAAGTTGGATTAGTAATGGCGAACTGTTCTCTCTACCACTTTATTCGTCTAAGGAAGCAAACCTTAATGGTACCTGCGCCTGAAGAAGCTTTAAACACCAGACTTACACTCGCGCATTGCCAAGACTTTTGCAGTTATATTTGAGGGTATTATGCCTACCTGCTACGATTGTATGAACTCTAAGACTTGCTGATGACAGATGCTCGTGAAATCAGCACATAGGATGTATCAACGGATTAGAGTGCCACGTCTGACGTACTCCGACTTGGCTGAGGCGGCACTTGCGACAGGCCCATTGAAGTGTGGCCGGCGCTTCAGCAAATGCTTCAGGTATCTATTGAGCTGAACGTACCATGAAAAATAAAGATTATAAAGGGATATTGATGAAGTAAATCAGGGGTTCCCAACCAGTGATCTTTACGAGTTGAAATATAGTCCGTGAACGGTTTCAAATATCATGAGCAATGAGCGTGGATGGCCGCTCTGAATAATGCTATAGAGAATTTGTTTTTTTTTTATTCAGGATTTTATTCAGGTAGAATAGTGGGGCCTGTCTTCGTGGATGGCACTGACAATACAGTTCGAACTTGTGTTTATTTCTCAGGTTGTGGATAATTTGTTTATTCGATCTATGTATGTTTAATTCAATCGAATTTCTTAAGATATTTTTTATTATGACACAGGTGCTGTACAATAGAGATTCTAGACATTAAACAGTTTGGTTCTTTTATATAATTCGTTGGTTTAGGTAATATATCCTCACGCCTTCCCAAAAGGGTCCCCGAAGGGGTAGGCAGAGGTGTATAGGTAATAAATACCCACACACCCACTTTCAGCCAGAGGTATATTTGGTGCCAACGTGACAGATGGCGAGTCCATCGCCGTTACTCAAGCACGACTATACATACGCCTTTGAATTACTTCTCAAACTTATGCAGGTTTCCTCTCGATGTTTTCCTTCATCGTAAAGCTCGTGGTGTGACTAATCACTGTACTTAAGTTCAGAAAAACTCATTGGTACAGTCGGGATTCGAACTTGCGATCTTTGTGTCGCAGGCAACTGCTCGAACCACTCGGCCACCAAGGCTTTTTAGGCAAGGCAAGGCAAGGTAATAGTTATAGGTAATAAATATGTATTGAATATTTCAGGTATATTGTCGACATATGCCTGGTTATCAATCTATGCGCTACTTGTTGTGTCTACGAGATTATGATAGCAAACACTTTGAAACAGGTATTTGTCTTTATTATATCGCATCGCCGCCGATCACAGCGCCACCTATCGGGCCCAATGGTGAATCTAAGCCAATATCGACACCACTTAAACACGCACAAAATTGTCAATGGTAGTTCATTTACAAAGTGGATGTGTGGGTACTATCAATATACCTCTGCCTACCCCTTGTGAGAAAACGTAATGATACAAACATATATATGTTTCAGTTTTTTTTTTTAATTTTCATATGTTGACACTTAATATTAACATGCTTCTTTTTCAAACATTATTACCCTCTTCAAACATAACTATTCTCTTGCATGAAAAAAAATTATTTTTAACGACTTTTAGATAGTGTCTTCCATGAAGACGCACCCCACCAATTTCAAAACGAGGTGGTGGCGGGATGCTGAGAATATGACTCGACTGTATTTCTTGTAGTGTGCGTGTGCACTCATAGGCAATCAGTGCTTACCGACAATACTCAATTAGCGGTTAAGAGCGGTTTCAGACTAGCGTATTTTTTTGCGCGTATACGGTCATTTCAGCATACGCGCTTATACGCGCGCTACATTACGCGCTTCTAAAAACCATACTCGTGTAAACGGGCATATTTCGGCGTCATGTCAGTATCAACATGGATTCTGACGAAGAAACATTACTATTTGCGTTACTTATTCGTCGTCGACTGAGACGACGAAAAAAATGCTGGGTGCCACCGATAGTTGCATCAAGACTGATGACCGGTCACTTAAATTTCTCTCGCAGCTCGCACTTATACGAGCTTAGAAGCGCGTCAACGCTCCTACGAGTCGAGCGTGTGACAAAAGGCGCGCCTATACGCGCCTACATGCGCTTCCAAAAACGAGCTCATACGCGCGTATAAAACGCTAGTCTGAATTGGCTCTAACGCACTCGGCGATCTCATCCAGACAATCATTGGATGGAATAGATTGATATCTACATTAGTAATTTGGTAGTTGAAAGTGTATATATAACGCAACTAGCTGTGCCCGCGACTTCGTCCGCGTGGGATAGTGTCTTTGCGTAGTATTTTTTTATTTATTTTGGATATGTGTGTGTGTGTGTATACGGGATGCCTACATCATAGTAGCTTTATGCATGCAAAGTCTCAGCCCGATCGGTAAAAAATTGACAAAGTTTCATACAAACTTTCATCCCCTATTTTATCCCCTTGAGGGTAGAATTAATCAAAATTATTAGCGGATGCCTACGTCATAACATCTACCTGCATGCCAAATTTCAGCCCGATCCGTCCAGTGGTTTGGGCTGTGCGTTGATAGATCACTATGTCAGTCAGTCAGTCACCTTTTTATTTATTTATTTATTTATATACCTTTGAGTTATATATATTTAGATTTACGCAATTACGAATTGCATGTTGTATTCTAGGTCCTGGAAGGCATGTTTACCGACATATCAGACCTGGATCTCAGTCTGCGAACGTACATAATGATAATAATGCCCATCGTGTTGATACTGAGCATCATTAGAAATCTGAAGCTTCTGGCGCCGTTCTCATTGGTGGCTGATATATTTGTCGGTGCGATTTTTTTCTTTTTTAAACAACAAGAGTGGCAAACAAGCATACGGCTCATCCGATGGAAAACGGTAAACGCAGTCTATTTACCGAAGTATCACTTCGCTTCACTTTTTTCACTTCTTTTACGCGTTGCCGCTCTGTGTTCGGAAAGTTATGCTGTGTTATATTGGGACTAATCCCTCTATTGCCAACACATTAAAACAATCCTCCCCCCTCCCCAATGAACTCATTACTGGAAACCTTATTCACCGTGTAGGAACACAGCACAAAAAATGTGTTATTTGGCTACGGGCTTCTATAAAATGTAGGAGGAGGAGGATTTATTTGTCCTGCCCCAGTCGGGCAAATTCAAATTATTCTCTTAAATAAAAAAAAAATATATCTTACTAATAATACCTAAGTACAGCATGGAGTTATCCAAGAAGGGTGAGAAAATATTACTGCAGTATTACTACATCGAATCCCGCTCAGAGCAGATATTTGTGTGATGAACACGAGTATTTGTACCTTAGTTTTGGATGTCCTATTTATGTATATATCTATCTATATTAGTAAATATATTGTTGTCGAGAGCCGTGGCGGCCGAGTGGTTCGGTCAGTTGACTGTGACACAAAGATCGCAAGTTCGAATCCCGACTGTACCAATGAGTTTTGCTGAACTTAAGTACAGTGATTAGTCACGAGCTTAACGGTGAAGGAAAACATCGAGAGGAAACATGCATACCTCTGAGAAGATATTCAAAGGCGTATGTATATAATAGTCGTGCTTGAGTAACGGCGATGGACTCGCCATCTGTCACGTTGGCACCTTAACACGTACACTGTGCAGTTTTAATAAGAGAGAATATCTCTCCAGTGCAAACGCAAAGTCAATTTTGAACTGGTGTGCTGGCAACACTATTCAATAAGTTCGTCCGGTTTTTGCGTTGCAACTGCATTTTCGTAATTCATTGTTTACACGTGCGAACCGATAAAAGTGGCTAAACCGATACGTGTATGAGGTTATGCACCTTTAAATTTTAGAACAACTCATGCCCCACCCGTGGGTCATGCACGTGCGATAAACAACTGGATATGCCCCATCGGTGGGGCATGCACAGTGAACGTGTAAAAAAATAGAGAATACCGTAAAGAGCGCCAGTTATTATTATTATTATTGTTCTAGGGGCTGCGCTACTTGCCACTGTTTACTACGGCTTCTCAGCAGCGGCAAATGTGCCCATCGAGGAAAGGCCAGCGTGGAAGAGCTTCTCAGGTCTCTTACACTTCAGTGGCATTTGTCTATACAGCGTCGACGGAGTAGGTTTTATTCTACCCATAGAGAATCATATGAAGAACCCAATAGCTTATGCTATTGTTATATTTTATGGTGAGACCATATTTTTTTTCTTTACAAGGTTTAGTTCTTTGATGGGAGACGGTTACCGTAGCCTATTTACGCTCACGATACCTGAGTATCACTTGCGCGTTGCCACTCTGTGTTCAGAGAGTTATACTGTGTTGGCAACATAATATGTCTAATCCCTCGGTTGCCAACACAATATAACAATCCTCCCCCTCCCCAAGGAGCTCATTACTGGAAACCTTATTCACCAGTTCCTTGCCAATTTTAAAAAATATTAATTCATTGTTACCTTAAATGGCCTTAGGCTACGTATCATCTCGCTACTTTTCATGGGGAGCAGGAATCATGTATGTAACTAGCTGTACCCGCGACATCGTCTGCGTGGCAATTTAATCAAAAAATATTGTTCAGTTTCAAAACTAAAGGTAGCCTAAGTTAAAGGAGTAACTTACATAAGCTATCTGCCAGTGAAAGTCCTGTGAAAATCGGTACGTATTAGAGATTAGCCGGGACAAACAGACAGACAGACAAACATTTTTTTAAATGTTCCGTGTATCTATATCCATTTTGGAAAAAGCGGTTATTTTAATATTACAAATAGACACTCAAATTTTATTTATACCTAAGTATAGATGTGAGATATAATAATTATACATGTTGTTTCAGCAATGCCAACTGTGGTGATAGCTGTAGCAGTGACCGGATTTTCTGGCTATTATGGTTGGGGAGAGGAGTGCAAGAGTCCGTTGACCCTACATCTACCCTTAGACACGTATGACATACATCTTTATATGTAATTTCTTCTGTGCTTGTGTATGTCACTGAACTCCTCCAATACGACTAGACCGAATGAATGAAATTTTCAGTGTGAACGAGAATAGTTTAGATTCACAATTGGATATTCCCGCCCGATAGGTGGCGATGCGATCGTGTTTCAGGAAATTTAATCATTTCACCCGAGCGAAGCTGGGCGGGTCAGCTAGTATATAGTATATTGGTAATTAGACTGTAAGGATGTTAATAAGATTGTGGATAAATAAATAAATAAATGAACGAATGAATGGTTGAATGAGTGAATAAATTAATGAATGAATAAATAAATATATGCTGTGTTCCTATCGGTCGGTATATAATATATTCCCGTGGCAAATTGCATCCAATTCCATTCAGTAATTTTTGGTAAAACTACTTGTTAGAGTATAATATTAATAGGCTATTTGATAAATTAGAAAGTTCAAATTAGGACTGGCCATCTGCCTCGTTAGTAGCACCTAAAATATACCCGATGTCTACTGATACTAGACAAATTATGAATAATCAAGTATAGCGCCATCTTATGTAGATCCTATGAACTACTGCGATACACACTAGCTTGTATTTAAGGTTAAAATCGCTGCATTGGTAGATGGCGGAATAGGTGTTTAAACTAGGAATAATAAACTAACTAATATGGAAAGTTTTATGTTTCTGCATTCTCAAATGGACCCCTGAAAGGTATGCCAAGGTGTGACTTTTCACACTTTTCGTCAAAGATATGTTAATTTCGTAACGTGACGCTCGACGAATCTGACACCGTGATGTGATGAGTTTAAATTAATTCTCGTCGTCTGTCTGTCTGAACATATGCAATTACTTTTGCAGGTAGATTTTTTAATTCAAAATTTTTATCACGTTCTGTTTTATTCTAAACTAGCTTTTGCCCGCGGCTTTATCCGCGTGGAGTTTGAAAAAGTTGTATGTATTTCCCTGCTAGAATCGGTTCAGCCGCTATGCCGTGAAAGAGCAACATAATTTATAATATTAGAACTTTGATTTTTCGGGATTCAAATGTATTCTATATCCTAATCCTGGGTATAGGCCATCACCATTTTAACTTTCAGCTAAATCGGTTCAGCCGTTCTGCCTTGAAAGAGCAACAAACATCCAAACATCTAAATTTAGTAACTTTTATACTATAAATAAGTGGGACCCTTTATCTTTTATCCTAATCCTAGGTATAATAATAATAATAATACAAAATAGCGTCGAACGAATGGCTCAAACGTGGAGAGTTATTCCCAGAGACAGAAGGATTTATGCTTGCAATCCAGGATCAAGTAATAGAAACACGAAATTATCAAAAACATATAATGAAAATAGCCAACACCACAGATATCTGCCGTCGCTGTCAAGCACCTAATGAAACCATCCAACACATCACAGGATCCTGTAAAGCAATAGTTCAAACTGATTACAAGCACAGGCACGACCAGGTTGCAAACATAATACATCAAAAGATAGCTATTAAGCATAAACTGATCTCATTACCTTCTGTACCATACTATAAATATGCACCACAAACAGTCCTTGAAAACTCCACGCACAAACTTTATTTTGATAGAGCCATACTTACTGATAAAACTGTACACTATAATAGACCCGACATAACACTAATAGACAAGTAAACAAAACAGCTCAACTGATAGATATAGCAGTCCCTAACACCCATAACCTACAAATAACCATAGCCGAAAAACTAAGCAAATACATTGATTTAAAAGATGAAATAGCGCGCTTGTGGCATCTACAAAAAGTTACCATAATTCCAATAGTCATTTCCACCACCGGCGTCATCCCTAAACAGCTGCATCAATCCATAGCCACAATACAACTACATAAACTCACCTACCTCAATCTCCAAAAAGCAGTCATTCTTAATACTTGCCGTGTCACCCGAAAATTCCTTCAAATAGATCGACCTTTGACATCAACGAACAACAACTCTTAAATAATAGCCACTTGGCTTCGGCCCGTGGATATTATAAAAACGCCGGCAACAATGCCGAGAATATTTAAAAAATATACATAATAATAATAATTATTATAATAATTTATTTATTTAGGATCATACTATCCATAGTAGGTATGTTGTTAGTAAATACAGAATTTAACTTATAAAACTATGTTAGTAGGATCAATTTCAACAAAATAAAACTAAACTTAAAAACACACTGAAACCTAACGTAAGTATCTCCCACACGTTCCTTGGGCACCAGGCACATATACATGTGTGTGCACCCAGTGCCATCACCATAAAAAATTTCACTCAAATCGGTTCAGCCGTTTTGCCGTGATAGAGCAGCAAATATCCAAACTTATTTATTTAAACAAAATATTAGTAAGATTGCAACCAAGTGAAGCCGGAGCGTGTCACTTGTATCATATGACATAATTATATTTATCTTGCAGAGGATCAATAATACTGCAGATTCTTCTAGTTGCGACACTGACTGTCACTTTTTCCCTGAGCTTTTGGGTCGCCTTCAGGACTATCTGGCACTATATGGGGAAGCCGTATATAAAGTGAGAATATTTTATAAAATAAATGACCTTTTTAGTCGTATGAACAAAGTCGATTATTGAATGAGGTACATGAGATCTCACGTTTACTCGTATCATTAAGTTGCTCGATAAGAGCAAAACACTTTACTAATATGTTAGGTACTTGTGATACGATTAATCACTGTACTTAAGTAAAGAAAAGCGAGATTTGCAATCAAGAAGAGGCAGCGGAAGACCATATCAGATCAAATCGATCGAACGCTCAAGGACGGGAACGTCAAGAGTACTCGAAACCGACAAGCATGTATGAAGAGACTGATGAAATGTATGTTCTATACTCTCTGCCTACCCCGCTAGGTACTCGGCGTGATGATATGAATGAATGAAAGTAAAAATATCTGATTGGTGCAGGCGGTACTCAAACTTGCAATCTTAGCGTAAAACCATTCTACCACCACGGTTCTATTATGAAGTGTCTATGAACAGTTTTCTAGTTGCCTCTTATAAGGAGAAGAGACCTTTCTTTACGAATAGCACAAATAACTTGACTACATACTTCCGACCTATGCTAGGCGTAGCATTGAATGACATGCTCGCTCAGTCCCCACAGTTGGACTTGTTCAGCGTTATTGTCGGCACATACATTTGTATCTCCGAATGTAGTCATGTATGAACTTGATTAGTGAAGTATAGTGTACTATACACTACGCAAATTCTAAGGACTTTGTACTTTTCAGTACGTGTCTTTTCATTACGAGCGTACGAGCGAGAGTCATTTTGTATAATTTATTACATTCTTTATTTTTGTAGTATAATATGATATAGTGTTGCATATTTTTTATCGTAATTAATGTAATTGGTATGTTCATGCCGTTTTAATGATGTAAATAAATAAATAAATGTCTATTTTCTTGCCATTCCAGGCGTCGCGGCATCTGGGAGAGACTGCACAGGGTAGTCCTCGTGTTCGTAGTCACATCTATAGCGCTAGCTCTGCCGAAATCAATAGAAATCATCACATTTGTAAGTATAACGCTACTATTATATTAAAGTATATTCATTATATACCTACCCTAGGGGATAGGGGAGGACGTCTTGGCACAGTTACATACAGATTGACCAGTCCCAAACTAAGCAAAGCTTGTGCGATAGGAACTAAACAACGATATACATACTGATTCAGAAAGGTACATCCAAAACTAAAGAACAAATATTCGTGTTCATCACACAAATATCTGCCCTCAGAGGGAATCGAACGACATGGATCGCTCACTACCTGACCGGACTGCTGTCATAGACTTCAAAAAGGTCTCATTTTATCTTCTTGAGAACCTTTATGTTTATAGGGATTGAAGCTCAGATTTTATCGATGTCCAAAGGTGTAGTGAACCTCTACTCGTTTGTCAATTTATCCTATGGCTCAATGTTGCGAGTCACACCGGCTCATAGAGTTGAGCTGTGTTCGATACACCGCTCCCATCCGCCACAATAACACCCAAATGTATCCCCTATAAGGGTCCCCCATGGGGTAGGCAGAGTTGTGTAGGTAGTACCTACACACCCACTTTCCGCCAGAGATATATTTTATACGTTACTCAAGCACGACCATACACACGCCTTTGAATTTCTTCTCAAACGGTTTCCTCTCGATGTTTTCCTGCACCGTATAGCTCGTGATGTGACTAATCGGGACTCGAACTTGAATCTTTATGTTGCGGGCAACTACTCGAACACTCGGCCGACAACGGCTGCTTATGATCTCTAATGTAGTATTTCTTCTTTTCTTTCTTTCTTTTCAGGTGGGCACGATGATTCTGTCACTTTTAGTATTCATTTTCCCACCTATTATTGAAACTCTTGTTACCTGGTTCGAGCATCATAAGTATGGACGGTTGGTTTTGTTTATTTACTAGCTTTTACCCGCGGATTTACTTGTGTAAAATTATTCCGGTTGTATTTTTTTCTGAAATATGACATATTACGTGTTAATCCAGCTAATGAAAACCAAAATCAAAATATTTTATTCAACGTAAGGGACACAGGGAACACTTATTGAACGTCACATACCTACTAATATTATAAATGCGAAAGTAACTCTGTCTGTCTGTTACCTTTTCACGCCTAAACTACTGAACCGATTTAAATGAAATTTGGTACAAAGATAGCCAAGAGGGGCCGAAAAAGGGTTGTAAGTGGTTGAAAGTTTGTATAGAAGTTTCGTCATTTTTGAAGCTAGAAGCCTGAAACTTATTTTTTAGGCTCTTGATTACATATAAATTACATATATGTTTGTAAAAATTTTACCATTAAGGGGGTAAAATAAATATAAAATTAAATGCTGCTTTATATCACTATTCCGCGCGGATGAAGTCGCGGGCACAGCTAGTATCAAATATAAACTAAAGTTACCACCGTTTCCCAGAAAAATACCTGCTAGCAGAAGAAATGGTGTCACAAACTACCCGGTTTTCTTTTTTACAATTTGTTCCCTTTTACGTAGGGGTAGAAAAGATTTAACTTACATATAAACTCTGTACAAGAGGAGCAATTCATTGCCATGCATGGCCATCATTCAAATAATCTGGTGTTTTATAATAAGCTTTTTGAATACTCGATATCACCCTCTGTGTGTAGTTTTTACGTAAAAGAATGTATTTATATACTAGTAGGTTTTCTATTGTTCTAAACCGGTTCAACACAGAGACAATTTAAAATCTGTTTTCGAACGCGCGGCCCTTGTCACTTTTTCTTACCTTTAGTAAATTCCACCCAAATTGACACAGCCCCAAATTAAGCAAATTTTCTGTTATGGTAGCTAGAAACGGTCTCAGCGGGTATCGAACCCGCGACCTCAACTTTCGCAGTCAGGAGGTCTAAGCACTAGACCAGACGGCCGACAACAGTGATAGTGCCACTGATCAATTGCTTGACCTTGAAATTAACTAACCATGACGTTATAGCGCCATGAATCTGTACCAATATTGCATTTAAAGAGGCAGTTTGTTCATCTAATTTGCTATCATAATTATGTTATTTATTACACTAATATCCTCAACCCTCACGCCTTCCCACAAGGGTCCCCGAAGGGGTAGGCAGAGGTGTATAGGTAATACCCACACACCCACTTTCCGCCAGAGGTATATTAGGTGCCAACGTGACAGATCGCGAGTCCATCGCCGTTACTCAAGCACGACTATACATACGCCTTTGAATTTCTTCTCAGACGTATGCAGGTTTCCTCTCGATGTTTTCCTTCACCGTAAAGCTCGTAGTGTGACTAATGACGGTACTTAAGTTCAGAAAAAACTCATTGGTACAGTCCGGAACTTGCAACCTTTGCGTCGCAGCCAACTGCTCGAACCACTCGGCCACCACGGCTTCTATCTACACTAATATCATCATTTATTATATAATAAACTAGTTGTCCCGCCCTTCGCTTGGGTGAGAAAGTAAAATTTCCTGAAATACGATCGCAGTGCCACCTAAGAACTTCGAATCCACCTGAAGACATACAGAAAATTTCATTAAAATCAGTCTGGCCGCTTAGGAGGACTTCAGCGACGTACACACACACAATAGAAAATTTATATTTTTTTTTTCATACAAACCTCCTGACAATAACATGTGCGGAGTAACGATCTTAGATTGAATCCGGAATTAAGAGATTCGAAAGGCGAGATTGAAAAGATGAAGAAAGGCATGTTACGCTGGTTTGGACGTATAGAAAGGATGAGTGAAGAAAGATTCACGGAACAGATATACAAGGAAAAGTGTGTGCAAGAAGAGGCAGAGGAAGGACACATAAAAGATTTATCTAATTTGGTGTAGTCATTTGGAAGTTATGCGCGTACAAACATTTCGGTGATTCATTTTTATATATATAGATAAACTAGTTGTCCCGCCCAGCTTCGCTTGTGAATTGTGAGTCTAAACCATTCTCGAATCCACCTGAAGAAACAGAAAATTTCATTAAAATCGGTCCAGCCAAATACGATTCTATAAAGGACATACAGAACATTAATTAATTAGGAATCCTACAACATAAACTTTCAAGTTGTTTTGATTATTCTGATGAGAAGTATATATAGATAAATAGATAATAAATAAATTAAACTCATAGTGATTTGAGATTATTTATTTATTTATATATTATTCATCCCCCTTAACTGCTCCCAATACAATAGCAAAGCCATAACAATTAAATTCAATTAATTTATCTTATAACTAATTATAAATAATGAGCATACTGTGAATTCACTGAGATAGATTCAGAGATATTCCTTTACAGTGTAAAGATATGAATTATATTTGTTTTTACAGTTGCAAGCTGGTTAAAAACACATTGCTAATGTCATTTGGTGCAGCCATTTGGATCGGAGGTGCATACAAGCTGTAAAAGTAAGAGGCTTGTTAATGGAAAATAGACTTTATATAATCAGGCGAGGGTAATATATTTGGAAGTACAATAAAAGATGAGGATTATGGGAAGAAAATGAGTGGAGAAGGAGCCCGGGAAGTGGACACGTCATGCTTAACTCTTCGTGCAAGTCAAAAATGGATCGGATTGAAAATGGATCTGCCAATTGGGTAGATATATTGAGCCAAATGAATATGCGTGTGTTCGTTCTACGGGAGAGATTTTAGTTAGCTACATATCATCTCGTCGAAGTATGTACATATCGTCACACCAAATCCCTCACGGGGTAGGCAGAGAGAGTAGAGCCAGTTCGCTCTAGGCTATTTCGCTTCTTATCTCAAAATAGGTATACTTGTCTCTTGGTACTCTCAATATTGGCATCCTTGAGTGCTTATAACGTAGATAATTGCAGCTCTAAATATGAGTATCTTTCCGCGGATGAGTGTTACTGTTAGCGTCACAGTTCATCTACTTCAGGTTATTTATACAACACTAGCTGTCCCTGTTAAGAATTGTAAGGTCCTGAACCTACCACCTATCGGGTCTGATTGTGAATCTAAACTATTCTCAAGACACATAGAAAATTTCATTAAAATTCAGTCCAGCCGTTTACGATTCTATAAAGGACTTACAGAAAAACATTCATTTTTATATTGCGCTTACCAAAGCCTATTTACGCTCTTCGTGAGCGTATAACGATCATCGATCAAGACATCGATGATAACGATTAAGAGAAACAGATTTCCCACACCATTGAATCGAACCTATGGATACCGTTCAATTTTAATACTGACCGAGGAGCAATGTGTTTATTTGAAAAGTAATGGAATTTTCTGGAACGTTCTCATACAAACGATCGACACATCAATACAGTCAATTTGCTCGCTAATATAAGTTCATTGATATAACGAGAACACTTGCGGGAATTGAGATGCTGTAAATACGTAAATGAGTCCGGTACATTTTCATTCTGGTTCATAAATCAGCATTTCTAAATATAATATACATTTTTAAAGAATAAAAAAAAAAAATATATTTTTTTTTATTCTTTCAAAATGTATATATATTTTGAAAGAATGTAGGTATATATTTTTTGTATACCACAAGAGTGGCAAACAAGCGTACAGCCCTCTTGTTGGGAAGCGGTATCACTTGCGCGGTAACACTGTGTTGGCAGTATAGTTGGACTAGAAGTTTCCTCTGCAGCTGTGATACTTCGGTATCGTGAGCGTAAATAGGCTACGGTAACCGTTTCCCATCACGTGGGCCGTATGCTTGTTTGCCACTCTTGTTGTATAAAAAAATACAACACAATATATAGTGTTATTTGGCTACGGATTTCTATAAGTTGGAGGGAACGGGCGAACGGGAAATACATTATGCCCTGCCTCTCACAAAATATATTCCAATATGAATGAAGAGAAGGGACTGATGTAGCGAAATAGGTCCAAAAGTCTATAAAAAACAACTCGTAGAGCGTTCTACTCTTTCCTTGCTCACTTGGCGAGAAAATCTATGTAATATTATAATAATATATCCACACGCCTTCCCACAAGGGTCCCCGAAGGGGTAGGCAGAATAATAATAATAATATGTAATATTGTTTCCTTATATTTAATAAATATTATCCGATAATAGATTTGTATATATTTTTTTATATGTTTAATTAAATAATAATATATCCTCACGCCTTCCCACAAGAAGCCTCCAAGGCAGAGGTACGTAGGAGGCACGACTTTCCGCCAGAGATATATTTTAGGTGCCATAATGACAGATGGCGAGTGTATCGCCGTCCTCTCGATGTTTTCCTTTGCCTTAAAGCTCGTGGTGTGACTAATCGCTGTACTTAGGTTCAGAAAAAGTCATTGCTAGAGTCGGAATTCCAACTTGCAATCTTTGTGCTGTAGTATCTTTGTACCCGAACCACTCGGCCACCTCGACTCTTTTTTTAAATATATTACAATAATAAAGGGGTTTCTAGTTACTGAATATGAGAAATTCTGCATTCTTCTTTCTTTTCTTTTGAGTTTTCGAAATGGAGAGAACGAAATAATAAAAAGGTATTACATACCATGGCCGGTAAATTTTCATTAATGAAGACAAATTAAAACTGTGATAAGAATGTGTTTCAGAAGAGATAATGAAACGAACATCTATTTACTGTAACAAGTTTTTTATATACACTTCAGTGCAATGAAAAGGACTGCATGGTTTGCAGACGAAATTCTCTTTCACAACATTTGTTTATCAAAAAAAGAAGATTTAATATTTTTTATGCTAACCATATTGTCTGAAAAAACTGATAAAACCATGTTATTAGTAAGATATCTATTCGGTTGCCCACGTGGGTGATTGCACAATAAACCTAACTGTTTTTCAAATATGAGTTCACAGTCACACACGGGTTTGTTCCCGGATCCCGGATGTATACAGAATGTAAAAGTAGGTCTTTTTATATTATTTATTCATGGAAACGAATTATTTATTTATTTATTTCATTACAATAACATTCGGTTTACAGAGAGTTCTCCAATACACCAACACGCTTTAATCTATATGTAGGTAGGTATTTGGAAGCTTCGGTTAGTAAGATTTCCATGCAGTCAGCAAAAAGATCTATATGTTCACACTGAGTGAGCATATCCCCGATCAGGTGCAACGCAAGCACTGTGGCCGCATTGGTGGCATGCTTTGTGCGCGTGCGCGTGCTATTACTTTAACACATCCCATTACCTAACCATTACAACCTTGGAGTTCTGGAAACTACTCTTTGCTGCTTTGCTTTAACTAATATAATAAATAATAAATTGATATCCTCACGCCTTCCCACAAGGGTCCCCGAAGGGGTAGGCAAAGGTGTATAGGTAATACCCACACACCCACTTTCCGCCAGAGGTATATTAGGTGCCAACGTGACAGATGGCGAGCCCATCGCCGTTACTCCAGCACGACTATACATACGCCTTTGAATTTCTTCTCAGACGTTGCCTCTCGATGTTTTCCTTCACCGTTCAGATCGTGGTGTGACTAATCACTGTACTTAAGTTCAGAAAAACTCATTGGTACAGTCGGGATTCGAATTTGCGACCTTTGCGTCGCAGGCAACTGCTCGAACCACTCGGCCACCACGGCTCTAATAAATTGATGTGCCTATATATTTGTCATGCACTGCACTGCAAGGTCGTAATGCCTTAAGAAAATATAAAGTAATTGATACCAGCGACAGCGGTGGAGTGAAGAGGTTGTGTTTGTGTTGAGGTGATATTGTTAAGTACTTTGATACGATGGAAATGAGCAGTCACGTGAGTAGACATACTTGTGTAGATTTCACTTCGATGTCATGCCAGCGTTGGGCTCATCTGTACATACATATAAATAAAATTGGAGTGTCTTTTTGTAATATTGAAATAACCACTTTTTTACTACAAGCATATGAATATATATATACGGTACATACACCAAAATAGCTTTTTTTTTGTTTTGTCTGTCTGTCTGTATGTTTGTTCCGGCTAATCTCTGAAACGGCTGGACCGATTTTAACGGGACTTCCACTCGCAGATAGCTGATGTAAAAAGGAGATGATGTAGTTTAGGCTACTTTTATTTTAGAAACTAAACTTTTATAATGTTATAAAGAGGAAAGATATACAAATCTTACTATAACTTACTATAATCTACGTAAGTATGCTTGTAAAGAATAGGCCAAAAAAGTATGGGACCGATTTTAAAAATACTGTCACCATTTGAATGCTACATTATCACTGATTAATATAGGCTAATTAAAAAAGGCTTAACTGCAAGAAAAAAACTAATTGTATGCCAAAATGTTTAAAAAGTAAATGTCCACCCGTGCGAAGCCGGGACGGGCCGCTAGTCATAAAATAAATAAATAAATACCTTGGGACAATTCCACGCAAATTGGCTTAGTCCCAAATTTAGAAAAGCTTGTGTTATGATAACTAGAGACGCTCTACTCTCTCTTCCTACTCCATTGAAGGCTCAGCGTGATACTGTGTAAGTTCTTAAAGCGTAATTCATTAAAATTATTATTGCATAATCGACGAAAGTCAACGATAGCGCATTATTACTGGGATGTAGGTATAGAGAAGACAGACATCGAAGGTTTAATTTTCTACCTACGGAAACCTTAAACAACTACTGAGTCAATATGGTCATGAAGTAACGCTGTCATTGAAATCTAAACGCTAAGGTATTTTCCTTATATCTTATAAGGATATCTATATTTTTTTTATTATATATTTATCCTTAAGATTTATCTGCACAAGACATATAATGATTGCATTCTTTTGAAAGAGCATTAGTCTTTGGACACTGATTGTTTATAGGTACTGTGGTAGTTGATGCCAAAGTGCAAAGTTTGTGAAAGTTTCCTGCCAATGTATTCTTGAACCGTAAAGCTTGTGGTAATAATAATAAATAAAGAGGCTCTGGTTAGACGGTTGGATCAAGTGCCTGATGCAGAAAGCAGTACTGCTCGAAACGGCACGTATTGTGAGAATTCTTTCTCTGGGACCCTAACCACCGGTACCTTGGATCCCGATGCCGATCCCGGTGGGCCCTATATTTTATATTTTTAAATATGTTTCTATATCGACAATATTCTATTGTCGACCGTCTGGTCTAGTGGTTAGAGCTCCTGACTGCGAAACTCGAGGTCGCGGGTTCGAATCCCGCTGAGGGCAAATATTTGTGTGATGAACACGAGTATTTGTACCTTAGTCTTGGATGTCCTATGTATTTGTGTATATATCTATCTATATAAGTAAATATAGCGTTGTCTAGTTACCATAACACAAGCTTTGCTTAATTTGGGACTAGGTCAATTTGTGTGGAATTGTCCCAGGTATTTATTATTATTATTATTATTATTATTATTATTATATACATATAATATATATTTAAAAATATAATTTATAAGTTTTTTTTTTTTTATATACAACAAGAGTGGCAAACAAGCATACGGCCCACCTGATGGGAAACGGTTACCGTAGCCTATTTACGCCCACGATACCGAAGTATCACTTGCGTGTTGCCACTCTGTGTTCGGAGTGTTATAGTGTGTTGGCAGCATAAGGTTTAATCCCTCTGCTTCCAACACATTGTAACAATCCTCCCCCTCCCCAAGGAGCTCATTACTGGAAACCTTATTCACCACGTAGGAACACAACACAATAAATTGTGTTATTTGGCTACGGACTTCTATAAGGTGGAGGTCCTGCCCCAGTCGGGCAGCTCCAAATTCGAACGGGAACCCGTTATGCCCTACCTCTCTTTATATTTTTTTTATTTGATTTTCTTTTAGTATTAAGGATTAGTAATTTTAATTAGTAATTTTTAGTATTAGTATTAGTATTTTTACTATTGAATATTAAGTATTTTTATTTATTTGAAATAAAGAATAATGGACAATTCCACACAAATTGTCATAGTCCCAAATTAAGCAAAGCTTGTGTAATGCTAACTAGACAACGATAAATTTATTTATATAGATAGATACATACAAAGGAAATCCAAGACTACGGGACAATTACTCTTGTTAATCACATAAATATCTGACCTCAGGTACAGAAGTATGTAAGTCTAGAGAGAACTGGCGCTCTATACTCTCTGCCGGCCCCGTTAGGGACTCGGCGTGATGATATGTATGTATGTATATCTGACCTCAGCAGTAATCGAACCCGCGACCTCAAGTTTCGCAGTCAGGAGCTCTTATCACTAGACCAGACGGTCGTCAAATCAGCAGTATGCGTAATTCCTATACTTACAATGAACAAAAAATACTCCTTCGTGCAGTCGGGGTTCGTCTTGCAGTTGAATTACTTACCGTGAATACCACATGCGTTAACAAACATACTTATAATTCGCAGAAACTTGTTAAGTCAAAAATGCTTGTGTAAAAACAGGATCGTCGATTGAATCTTGTTTTAAAAAACGAATGCAGACTGGTTTTTGGTTATCAGTTTAGTATTCATATTTAGGGTAGGTATGGCTACCAATGGTGGAGAACAACAATATTTAACAAATGCAATTAAAAGCTCCGTTGCCAAATCATTACTTTTATATTTTTAATGAAATGTATGGAGTGACTGATGAATGTGGTCGAAGCGAAAGACGTATGTAAGCCTAGCTATCTGTAAATTAAATAATTACGCTCGTCGATTTCGAGTACTCTTAACGTTCTCGTCCTTGTATCCTATCAATTTGATCTAGGTAGTTGGAACGTGGTTTGAAACATGTATGAAAATGAAGAGACTGATGAATGTGAACGAAGCGAAAGAGGTATGTAAGTCTAGAGAGGACTGGCGCTCTATACTCTCTGCCTACCCCGTTAGGGACTTGGCGTGATGATATTTAGGTATGTATGTATCATAACGCCGAGTCCCTATATGTTTGAATTTGTATTAATTCGCCCAAGCGAAACTGGGCGGGACATTAAGTTTTACATATGCGTATACGATTCTAATATTGTCGTTTAATTATTTAAAGGGGCCGTGGAGGCCAAGATCTTTATTTATTTATTTATTTATTTGGTTCATCAGTAGTTACTACATAAGTTTCAAATTGTTGTCATTTTTTAACAATATGGTTCTTAATCTTAATGTGTAACAGTTTAAGACGAACACAGCATGCATGTTAGTAAATACTTGTTAACTGCTTAAACTAAAGTGAGACAATTTATTAGAAAAATAAGTGAATGTGAATCTAAACTATTTGTGTAAATTATTAATAATAATTATTAATATCTTTGAGAATGCTACTTATGAATACCACGTGTTTTATGCCTTTATGTGATATTTTATCTGAGTACATACGTCTATATAACTATGTTTATTAGCCGCTGATACTTAAAATATGTCTGTCTATGTCTAATACGCAATTTGTGTGAGCTGTTAAGAATATACATACGATACATACATTTATACATTAGTCTTCGATGTTCTATGTTTAAATTTATCTATATAAGTATGTATATCGTCTAGTTTGGGACTAGGTCAATTTGATTGGAATTGTCCCAAAGGTTTTTTTTAACGTCATCACGCTGAGTCCTGTAAGCAGAGAGCGTAGAGCGCCAGCTCTCTAGACATCGATTTTTAATTATTATTATTATTAGCATCAGTGACCGTTGTAGTGCTAATTAAATGAAGTAAATTAATCCTTTGAGTGCTCGTTCGAATCCCAACAATACCATGCGTTTATCTGAACTTAAGTACAGTGATTAGTGAGTAATTCAAAGACGTATGTGTATAGTCTTATACTTGAGTTACGGCGATGGACTTGCCATCTATCACGTTGTCACCTAAAATATATCTCTGGCGGAAAGTGTGTGTTCGCGTACTACTTATACACATCTGCCTACCCCTTCGGGGAACCTTGTGGGATAAATTATATACGGGTGCTGGTCGCCGAAGACACCTACAGTCCAGAAACAGTTCCACTGCTCGCGGGCCAAGTTTTGTCAACGATTTTACCACGATCCAAGATGCTGCCGTATTCGTAGACTCTCCGCAGTCTCTTGTTATTTATTGTTTGAGAGTATAATTTGTCCTTCTTGTAGGTTTTCTTTTCTTTTTGTATTATCTTGTGTTAATAAATATATTTATGCGTCTATAAAAATAAATAAATGGTGTTTCTCTGTTATATAAATAAGATAATTATGTCGATGATTAAACACGATTTTTGTAATAGCACGTGTCATTGATTTTGTGCAGTTAAATTGTTGACTCTGAAGATAAAATGGCAGATATTCCGTGGATGCGAAGTATACGGTTAACAGTGTTTTTGTACGGTTATTAAATCATACCACGAGCCTTACTGTGAGGGAAAACGACGAGTGGGAATCTACATAGGTTAGAGGTGAAATTAAAAAAACAAAACAATGTAGGTACTTTATTTAATTAATTTTTATCTGAAATAAATGAATTATTATTATTATATAATAGTGTTTTAGGAAAGACGATAGACTTGAAGGAAGGAAAGGAAAGACGAAAGACGATAAGCTTGAAGAGGTTCTAACCAGTTTTACAGACGAGTATTTAAACCACGGCTACTACGGCTTTGTTTGAGCACACTGTTGAATAAATATAATAATAATAATATATCCTCACGCCTTCCCATAAGGGTCCCGGAAAGGGTAGGCAGAAGTGTTTATGTAGTGTATACCTACACGCCCACTTTCCGGCAGAGATATATGCCAACGTGGCGAGTCAATCGCCGTTACTCAAGCACGACGATACATACGCCTTTGAATTGCTTCTCAAAAGTATGCAGGTTTCCTCTCGATGTTTTCCTGCACCTTAAAGCTCGTGGTGTGACAAATCACTGTACTTAAGTTCAGAAAACTCATTGGTACAGTCAGGATTCGAACTATGTGTCGCAGGCAACAACTCGAACCACTCGGCCACCACGGCTCTTCTCTGTTTAATAAATCGTTTAAATAATTGATTGTCAGATGTCAAACACCCACGCCAATGACAGCCAAGATGTTACAACAAAGCCACCGCCACAGCCTCCAGATCAAAGGAGATTCGTGCTCCATCCGAAAGGGAACTATGACTTTGTCGCTCACAGGGGCACGAGGAAACCGACCAAGTAAGTTATTTATTATACACTCGACTATAAAATAAATACATATAATAATAAACAGCCGTGGTGGCCGAGTGGTTTGAGCAGTTGCCTGCGACGCAAAGGTCGCAAGTTCGAATCCCGACTGTACCAATGAGTTTTTCTGAACTTAAGTACAGTGATTAGTCACACCACGAGCTTAACGGTGAAGGAAAACATCGAGAGGAAACCTGCATACGTCTGAGAAGAAATTCAAAGGCGTATGTATAGTCGTGCTGGAGTAACGGCGATGGACTCGCCATCTGTCACGTTGGCACCTAATATATATCTGGCGGAAAGTGGGTGTGTGGGTATTACCTATACACCTCTGCCTACCCCTTCGGGGGCGTGAGGATATATTATTATTTATATATATAATAATAATTAATTGGAAATTAATGTGGTTAATTACGAACTGAATGAGATGAGAACTAGCGCCCAATTCTCTCTGCTTGTAACCTTGGACTCGGCGTGATGATATGTAATAAGTAGTATATTTACGCCTTTGAGTGTAACATATCCGCTTTTCACCGGCGATTGATAACGGTTTCATCGCCGATTCTTAATCACGACAAGTCTTTTGAATTTTCTCCCAAACGCAGTACGATTGTACCTCGGTATTTGAATTAATTCAGTTCGTTTAATTTCCTATGTGACGTCCTCATCAATTCGGTCCTATTAATGTCACATTTATCACAATAGTTTCGACATTCAACTGAAACGGCCTTCAAGAAGAATAACACGTTACAACTTTGTTAAAATAATTAAATGGTGTTATGATTCAATTATTTTAACGCTTTAGAGTAGTGGCCGAGGGGTTCGAGTAGTTGCCTACAACACGAAGATTGCAAGTTCGAATCCCGACTGTTCCAATGACATTAGCGACTACATACGCCTTCCTCTCGATATTTTCCTTACCGTAAAGCTCGTTGTGTGACTAATCATATATACTAAACTAATAAACTAATAACTAAACTATAATAAACATAAGTTCGGAAAAACTCATTGGTAAAGTCGATATTCAAACTTTGCGCGTTGCAGGCAAATACACGTACCTACCACTCAGCTCATGGCTCAAGGTATATTATTTACGCCTCTTTAATTATATTTCCAGTAACCTAGAATCGACAGGGCACTTGATAAAAGGCTGCTTAGGTGGTGGTATCCTGGGCATTCACGAAGCTTACATGAAAAGCGGACTCTGGACGTCCTTGGTAGTGACTATCGTGTTTGGCTTCTATATTACCTACTGTGTCCATGTGAGTATTAATTTTATTTAAAGGGGTAGGCAGAGGTGTATAGGTAGTACCCACACACCAACTTTCTGCCAGAGATATATTTTAGGTGCCAACGTGACAGATGGCAAGTTCATCGCCGTTTCTCAAGCACGACTATGCATACGCCTTTAAATTGCTTCTTAGACGTAAGCAGGTTTCCTCTCGATGTTTCTCTTCACCGTGAAGCTCGTGGTATGATTAATCACTGACCTTAAATAATAATAATAATATATACTCACGCCTTCCCACAAGGGCCCCCGAAGGGGTAGGCAGAGGTGCATAGGTAGTACCCACACACCCATTTCTGCCAAAGATATATTTTAGGTGCCAACTTGACAGATGGCAAGATCATCGCCGTTATTATTATACTACACCTACGTATTATACATACGCCTTTGAATTACGTATCAAGCCAATGCAGGTTTCCTCTCGATGTTTTCCTTCATTGAAAGCTCGTGGTGTGATCACTGAACTTAAGCTGTTACTGTTAAACTCATTGGTACTGTCGGGATTCGAACTCGTAATAATAATAAATTGATTTACAATTTCAGATACTAGTAAAGTCGGCACAAGTGCTGTACAAGAGGCTCCATCTACCAGAACTATCGTATCCGGATGTGGCTGAAGCATCTTTGGAAATTGGACCGTTCCCGAGTTTGAGGAAATATAGCAAATGGTTTAGGTAAACATTTTTAATCATTCAGTTAAAATGGTCATTATTTTCACCAGTGGCCTTACCTAGTTACAGGTAACCAAAGGTCCAGGGCAAAAAATAAACTAGGGTCCCAACTAAAGTATTTAAAATCGTTTGTTCCCTATTCGTCGTTCTCCAAATTAGACGTACTCCAGATAATGCGTAATACAGTAGACTCCATAATAAAATTGAAAACCAAATACAAATTGCAACTTATTTTAATGAACAAATTAAAACTAAGTTGACATTATTAAAGTTGCATGAAATCTGGTTAAATTATATTCCGAATGTGGGAAAAATGTTTAATAGTTCAATTTATAGTTTGTAAGTCAGAAAATCCGAGGGACCCTGGGACACTGCCCAGTCTAGTCCTCCGGTATCTACGCCACTGATTTTCTTGATATACAACACTTGAAATATGCCGCTCTCAACTATGCCTGTATAACCGAATCCTGATTACAAACATATCATCATGTAGAGTCCCAACGGGGAGTAAGAGAGAGTAAAACGCCAGTTCTTTGTAGATTAACAAACATATTTTGCTTAATTCGCTGCTCTTACTGTGCCTTACCGAACTCATAACAAAATCCTATATAATATACATCATCATCTCGCCGAGACTCTTTCAAGTTAGGTAGTACGAAACCTGCGTACGTCTGAGAAGCAATTTAAAGTCGTATGTATAGTTGTGTAACGGCAACAGTCTCGCCATCATAAACACGCTACAACAAAATTACTCAACCGGTCATCATACAATTTTGCATACACGTTTTCAGGTACAGAAAATGACATTGGAAAACCAAGACCAACCAACCAATCATTCATGTTTTACAGGTACGCAGTAGACTTAACAATATGCATCGACCTATTCGGTGCCTGCTGCGTCTACCAAGTAATAATAGCGAAGACCATCCAGCAGTTATTGGACGGAACCGATGACATAACATCGGAAGCCTTGCCTCACCTGCGGCTATATATCCTGGCACTGTTGGTGCCAATTCTACTGCTATGCATGATCACTACACTCAAATATCTAGCCCCATTCACGTTGCTAGCCGATGTATTTATTGGTGAGATTTTAAAGTGTCTTAAATTACGGTACGGCGAAATTTTGTGACGATGTTTGTTTCTTGTTCACGCAACAACTACTGACAAGTTTTACGCTGGTGAAACCGGTGGGCACTAGAGCTGAAGTTATTATATTAAAAATGCATTGGGATGGCCACCCAAAAATACACATATATACAAAGTATACATATAGCTCATAGAAAGCGTTCGGTGACGAAGAGGTCCATGATTTTCGTTCACCCAAAAGGTGTCAACGCGCCTATAGAAGTTTCATTTAAAAAATACTCATAAAATGACCTTATTTGTAACCTAGTGCATTAGCATTTGATGGCTCGGCAGTTTGATGCTACATGTATTTTGGTCCAATGCTGCAAAATAAGGGTCTCGGCCCTTTCTGCCACAGTACGCAGAATACTGTTGTGGCTGTCGCGGAAACGCCTCCATAGGTTCCAATCACTTGCGTTTAATAGCATAAAAAGCTGCCTAAAAACTTTTAAGGTATATTACTTAAGGGGTAAACTCGAACAGTGCGTCGAGGCTGACTCATATTTCTTCAATTGCAGTGGCTTGTGTCATAGCAACGGTGGTATACAGCATGCAATCAGCGCCAGCTATATCCAAGGTGCCTGCATGGAAGGATGTCACGGGATTCTTCGAGTTTTGTGGGATTGTAGTGTTTAGCATGGAAGGTGTCGGCGTATCCTTGCCCATTGAGAATAATATGAAAGATCCGACGCAGTTCCCGAAGGTTTTATGCGCTGGTAAGGGCTAAGTGCTGAGTCTAATGTATTATCGTTTAAGCACATATTGATAGAGATTTGATACCTAACCATGATGTGCTTCTGAAATTATACTACGAGAATTACGTATATATGAAAGGTCAACCTCAAGTAGAAATGGGAAGAGGCCTAAAGAAGAAGAAGATGTATGTACAACCGCTATAAAATAGTCAATTTCAGATTTCGAACAAGGGTAACAGGGTTCGAAAGGATAGGAATAATTATCATAAGACAGCATTATACGCATCGTACCCGTGGAGGCAGATCTGCTTTGCATCAGAAGATCCAGACCCCTGTGCAGCAGCCGTCGCTGAGACGATACTGGCGGGAATGGAATGCTACATCCCAAACTCGCTAGTAGCTACAGGGGTAAAGAAACAGCCGTGGTTTAATAAGCCCTGCAAGGAAGCTAAATTATCCAAGCAAGCCTTGTATGAGGCGTGGACCACGGCTCGATCCAATCTGGACCCCAACATATCTGATGCAAAGCGGAAACTTAATGCTGCCTCGAGGCACTGTAAGCGAGCGATTGCCAGGGCGAAATTCGATTTCGTCAGCAGAATTGGTAAGAGACTCGCTAGCTACCCTTCTGGCAGCCGTGCTTTTTGGTCCCTTGCCAAGGCTGCTGAGGGAAACTTTTGCCAGTCGTCCCTACCACCACTCCGTAAGCCGGATGGTAACTTGGCCCACAGTGCCAAAGAGAAAGCGGATCTATTGGGCTCTCTCTTTGCCTCGAACTCGACTATGGATGACGGAGGCGCCACACCGCCAACTATCCTGCGGTGTGAGAACTCTATGCCGGAGATAAGCATAACCCAACGGGAGGTCCGGCGGGAGATGCTGTCTCTGGACGTCCATAAGTCGAGCGGGCCAGACGGTATTCCGGCAGTGGTGCTTAAGCAGTGTGCTCCTGAACTGTGTCCTGTTTTGACGCGCCTATTCGCGCTTTCCTACTCCACCCAAAAAGTCCCAACTTCGTGGAAGACCGTCCACGTGCACCCAGTGCCCAAAAAGGGCGATAGATCAGACCCATCGAATTACAGGCCGATCGCCATCACCTCCCTCCTCTCCAAAATTATGGAGCGAGTGATTAACACGCAACTCCTGCGATATCTAGAGGGTCACGGTTTGTTGAGTGACCAACAGTATGGCTTCCGCCACAGTCGCTCAACGGGTGACCTTCTAGTATATCTCACGCACCGTTGGTCACTCGCCATTGAGAGTCAAGGTGAGGCATTAGCTGTTAGCTTGGATGTGGCGAAAGCGTTCGATCGGGTCTGGCATCGCGGTCTTCTATCGAAGCTTCCATCCTACGGACTGCCAGAGGGATTATGCAAATGGGTCGCCAGCTTTCTGTCCAGCAGATGCATAAGAGCCGTCGTTGACGGTAGCTGCTCCGAAAGCATGGAAATTAATGCTGGCGTCCCGCAAGGCTCTGTGTTGTCCCCGACTCTGTTTCTTCTGCATATTAATGACATGCTTTCTATTGAAGGCATTCATTGCTATGCAGACGACAGCACTGGGGACACTTACTACACGGGCCGTGCTAATCTCCCTCGTTCCACTGTGGAGGAAAGTCGCGAACGACTTGTGTCTGAAATCGAGAGTACACTTCGCAGTGTCTCCGATTGGGGTCGACTAAACCTAGTCCACTTCAACCCCACTAAGACACAAGTTTGCGCGTTCACCGCAAAAAAAACTCCATTCGCTGTGGCTCCACAATTCCAGAACACTCCCCTGAACATCTCGGAGAGCATTAGGATCCTTGGGGTCGATATTTCTAGCGACGTTCAGTTCCGTGGTCATTTAGAGGACAAGGCTAAGCTGGCGTCGAGGAAGCTCGGTGTGCTCAACAGAGCTAAGCAGTACTTCACACCGCAACAAAGGCTGCAACTTTATAAGTCGCAAGTTCGGCCTCATATGGAGTACTGCTGCCACCTGTGGGCTGGAGCCCCTGGATACCAGCTTGGGCCTTTTGACGCGGTTCAGAAACGCGCCGCTAGAATTATCGACGATCCCATGCTCACAAGCGGCTTGGAATCACTAAGTCTGAGGAGAGACTTTGCCTCCCTGTGTGTGTTCTACCGCTTGTATAACGGGGAGTGTTCTGCAGAATTGTTCGATATGATGCCCACTTCCACCTTCTACCACCGCACCTCTCGCCATCGACGGGGAATTCATCCCCATACCTTGGAATCACAAAGGTCTCGCACTGTGCGCTTCCAAAGAAGTTTTCTTCCGCGAACGCTCAGGCTGTGGAATGAGCTCCCCGTTGAGGTTTTCCCTGGAGAGTACAGCATGGAGTTCTTCAAGAGGGGTGTGAAAAGATTCCTGCAGGGTCGGCAACGCGCGAGTGATACCCCTGGTGTTGCAAGCGTCCATAGGCGGCGGTAACCGCTTACCATCAGGCGGACCGCATGCTTGTTTGCCACCCAAGTGGTATAAAAAAAAAAAAAAAAAAAAAAATTATTTCAACAAAAATGTCAGCATCATTTGAAGAAGACATCATGAGAAAACCAGCATACTCTTACATCTTCAAAAAAAACCTAAATAGCTTGTGTGCTTAAGAAAAACGGACTCGCCATCTGGCGTCTTTATTTACAGTGAAAAAGGGTTCTGTAGCTCGTTTGCTTTCATCTTTTGGGACCTTTGTGGTATTGGTCTCAAGATTAAGATATTGCGAAAGCAACATATGCAAAGACTACTATTGACATATGTATTGACGTCGTATTCATCTTCTTTCCTTTAAAACTCTTGAATTTTAATTGCAATGGTACATGATAACAAGGTAAGAACTTGTATCATGTGTAAATCTCGTACACTGAACAGTGTAGAATTGTCTATAAATGGTTAATCTCAAATTCAAACTTACAGGCATGACAGTAGTAGTGTCCTTTTTAATTTGTGTTGGATTCTTCGGATATTGGGGATTTGGCGAGGATTCAAAATCACCAGTCACTTTGAATTTTCCATCAGAAACGTAAGTTTTGACTATATGTCTCAAATTACCATATGACAAGCAACATAGCGAAATAATATTATTATTTATACAACAAACGTCTGATAGCACGCGGTTCCAATAGCTAAGATATCATTCGCCCTAGAAATGGCTGTGCCAGTGGCACAATAAAGCATTTCCTACTTCTGCCAGCACAGCCAGTCTTGGTGAAGTTCTGGAAACTACATTTACCGCAGTAGCACACCGCTACCCGACAGCAGCTTGTCTGTGATCTTCTGTAACGTACTACCTTAAGGCTTCACTGCAAGATTTTACCAGCATTCTCAGCAGGTTGACTATGATCTTCTATAAGGTCAAGGTATTGCCCTAGCCAGGAAACCTTGTTTATTAAATAGATGGCGAATAATTCCCTTCAGCGAATAATAAAACAGTTTTTAATTTAAACAGGTTTCAATCAAGAGAAAATAATGGTATGTTTTGATTCAGAGCACAAGAAATAGTGGCTGTCAGCTAAACGTGGAGGAGGCCCAATTGATTAATATAGTTTTTCTATTTTATAAGGTTTCTAACTCTAGAACCAGTACCTTAACTTTAGAACGGATGCATCGGTGGATTATAAATCCTTGATTCCCTTCCAGGTTTCCAACGATCTTGAAATGTTTGATGGCTATAATGATATTCGTGACATTCGCTCTAATATTCTGGGCACCGTTCAACCTAGTCTGGCACTACGTTTCCAAGATACACGATCAGAAAAAGCACTGGATATGGGAGAGAGTGTACCGGGCTACCTTCATCATTGTGATAACAGCCATCGCCATAGCTTTCCCTAATATTGGAAACTTAATGGGTTTAGTAAGTATATTTTGAAGAAATAGGTAATAGAATCGTAGGTGGTTTTCTCTACCTTGTTTGATTAAAAAATAAAGTATAGTAATAGTATTCTAATTAATTTTCAGCTTGGGGCTTTCTGTTTATCCAACATGGGATTCATATTCCCGGCCATTATCGAGCTCCTTGTAGTGTGGGAGGACCCTGGACTGGGGCGATACAAGTGGAGGCTTTGGAAGAATATTGTAATATTATTTGTAGGAGTATTATTATTCATAGCTGGTACTTATGCTAATGCCAAAGGACTCATTAGTAATATTTAAATATATATTTCTATAGCTGACATCGTTTTATTTTTTTACTAACACTATGGTGACTAACAAGCATGTGGCCTGCCTGATGGTAAGCGGTTACCGCCGCCTGCAGCATCAGAGGTATCGCACTAATGTTGCTTAATCTGAATACACAAGCCGACCCGACTGTAAATTGTCAATAAGTTTTCATACAATAAAAAACAAACATACAACTAATGATAAAGGTCAATTTCAAGCTTATTTCAGTCTCAAAATATAGAAAAATATAAAGTTTCGTAAAGTTAATTTATTCGGTTATTAATATACAATTTAAAATTAACATTGTGTTTACGATGAAAATTATAAACATTCACATTTTTCATTTCACCCTGCCAATAATTACCAGACAGGCTCTTATGATTAGGAAGCGGTTATGAAGATCAAACACGACATAGCTATATCGGTTTTGCATATCCTGGGCCCTTACCCTACCTTATGGAATATGCAGATATTTCAATAGTACGAAAGAGATAGAGGCATCACAACGTCTATAAATATTTAGCACGTTTGATAAATTATTGCAGCAGAATGATGACATTTTGCTGCAATGTCCCGCAATGACCAACATCATGTGGACCTTCAAACCATTAGGAGTTTGGGTATACTATTATAAGTCATCCATGTTGGTTCTTATATTCTGCCTTCCCCGTTCCGGACATGGCGTGATGATATATACTTTAATTAAACCAGTTTAAACAACGTGACTATAAGCATTGGTTTCCAAGGTTCTCGGTGTTGTCCATCAAAGTATTGAACATCTGTCAAGAAGCTTAAGTTTTCAGATTGATCAATATGTCTGCATCTGGGTCAAGGATCATACATAGTCTTATGTCATGTCACCAAATGTCAATGGGCCAATCAATTCAGAACCTGAAGAAATTTTGGTATTACTTATGGTCATTAACGGGCTTGATATCAATCAACCATCAGGATAAATTAGGTATTATGTTTCCTAAATACTTCGACCATATCATAGATGGTGACCATAGAGCCACAAACCCATACGAAGACACCGATGGCGATAAAGAGCAATGATCTCCAGAGCCTCCATCTGTATTTGCCTAGTCCTGGCCTATTCCATACAACGAGAAGATAGATCATGTTGGGCCAGATAAAAGCCATATTTGTCAAGCAGAATGTTCCAAGCTGAAAAGAAGAATGATGCCATAATAAATAATACCTGGGACAATTCCACACAAATTGACTTAGATCTAAATTAAGCAAAGCTTGTGTTATGGTAACCACGATATATGTACTTATTTAGATAGATATATACATAAATACACAGGACATCCAAGACTAAGGCACAAATACTCGTGTTCATCACACAAATATCTGCCCTCAACGGGATTCGAACCCGCGACCTCAAGTTTCGCAGACAGTAGCTCTAACCACTAGACCAGACGGTCGTCTCAATTATGATCAGCACAAAAATAATTACTTCTGCTATCTGGTAGTGCTCCATTTTGATAAAATACAAGGCCGCAGCTTTCTGGTATCTCGAAAACATACTCACAAATCCCATAATAGCATTTATATCTGGAAATACGATGGCTAGAAGTCCAATAACGAAGACAATGAGAGCTCTGTATATAAGCTCGAACCTCAGCTCATGTTCAGGTTTGTGCAACCTCTTCAGGTAACAGAAGACTAAGTTGAACGGGACCCAAAAGTTCAGGGCATGTGTTATGTAAATCATGATTGCAATCAATCCTTTTAAAATCTTAGGAAATCTGAAATTAAAACAAGTTACATATGGTAGCACAGCAAACGGCTAGGCATGTTTCTGAAATCCTACGGAACATTTGGATTTTTACGTAAATTCATGACTGAGATAGTTTTATAATGAGATAGATAAAGGACTAGCCAACTATCAAAATAATAAATTTGAGTAAAGCTTAAACCAAGACCTAGGTTGGACTACATTTACCAAACATCTTACTTTCTAAAGTAAACCCACATTCCGCCAAAGATATATTTTAGGTGCCAACGTGACAGATGGCGAGGCGATCGATACTCAAGCACGACTATACATACGCCTTTGAATTGCTTCTCAGACGTCTGCAGGTTACCTCTCGATGTTTACCTTCACCGTAAAGCTCGTGGTGTGACTAATCACTGTACTTAAGTCTGCATTTGGTTTAAGAAATTCATACACACCTACTGTAAATTTTAAGCACAAGCTACTGTACATTTTAAGAGAGGTAGGGCATAACGGGTTTCCCAATCGAATTCGGAGCTGCCCGACTGGGGCAGTACCTCCACCATATAGAAGTCCGTAGCCAAATAACACAATTTATTGTGTTATGTTCCTACGCGGTAAATAAGGTTTCCAGTAATGAGCTCCTTGGGGTGGGGGGAGGATTGTTGTATTGTGTTGGCAGCATAGGGATTAGTCTCATTATGCTGCCAACACAGTACAACTCTCCGAACACAGAGTGGCAACGCGCAAGTGATACTTCGGTATTGTAAGCGTAAATAGGCTGCGCTAACCGTTTTCCATCGGGTGGGCCGTATGCTTGTTTGCCACTCTTGTCGTATAAAAATAAAAACAAGCAGTGCCCCTTGGTTACACCCACGAAAAATTACACTTCATTGGTAATATTTATGAGATTTTTCTCGCATGTAAAACGATGATCCTATGATTTAATCCAGTTAATAAATCGATATCTGTGCAAAAACGTGACCTGACGTTTTGCGTGAATGATGTAAATATAGCCTGATCAACTTTACATTTATTATATTAGTATGATTGGCATTTAGGAATTGACAAAATTAATAACATACTCACAGAACCATAGGGAAATTGACCGTAATGGGAGGCTCGCATTTATCAAGAAATGCAACATATCCAAAGAAAGATACCAAAAATGTAGACATGATCACAAGTGTCATACCTGAAAGTAACCTAATATAGCAGAATATATTACTTATATTATGCAGTAGATACCTAATGACGAAGTATATGAGAGAAACGGCGCGACAGATTTTAGACCAGCAAATGGAAGGGACTGCATCAGAGACGCCGACAAGAGCCCAGCTCTTAAATTTGTGATGAAGAATATATACACACGTAATAATAGAAACGTGAATTTAGAAATTACTCATCGATATTTGCACCTGTTTTTATATCATAGTGTCAAGTTTCTCGAATAAATTTAAACAGGTGAACATTTCAAATTTGGTTTTACTTCTCCTTACGACCACAAAGCACTTAAGAATTTAAATTCGTTCATTGTGTAAAGGTAAAATGCATTACTAAACTAGACCAAGCCGTGGGTATAAGGTATCTCCTTCATACATATTAACGGCTTTCCACAAGGGACGGACCCTTGTGGAAAGGGCAGGCAGAGGTGTACCTCCCGGTTTTCCCCGGAAATATATTTATGTGCCTGACCGCCGTTTCACAAGTACAACTATAGCTTTTCTTGAATTTCTTGCAAAAGTATGCAGGCTTCCGCTCGATAAATTTCCTTCACCGTAAAGCACTAATGCTCTTAAAAACTGTACAGTCGGTATTCGTATTTGCAATCTTTGCATTTCAAGCGGCTACTTGAACTATTCGGTCACCACGGCTCACTCCGATGACGGTGACTTACCTATAGCACAAGCCATTGGGAACTTAGATGGTGCTTTCATAGTGTTCTCAATGGGGATGACTACCCCCGCCGATGACATACTGAATACTGCAACTCCTACGAATCTTAAATATTGATAAAACTCCGTAAACTCCACCATCCCACGAAAACCAGGATTAATCTTGACAGCGTAGTAAATTGCTGTTATGATGCTGGCAACTGAAAATATTAATTAATATATTACATATTAATATTCTAGAAACACGTGGCGCCTTCACCACCTTCGCCTTCGCCTGACAAGGAACCTCCATATGCATACGGAGGTACCTTGTTAGGCGATCTTAAGACTAATCCAATAAATAGGCTTCTTCTTTAGCGATTGCAGGACTTATCGAACTGTATGTAATGAATAAATAAATAAATAAACTGGAACTCCGTAAAAGGCACTAAGACCTAATTTCGTGTAACTTTGACTTTGAACTATTCTGAGCATCGTTTCAATACTTCAAAAGCCGTGGTGGCCGAGTGGTTCGAGCAGTTGCCTGCGACACAAAGATCGCAAGTTCGAATTCCGACTGTACCAATGAGTTTTTCTGAACTTAAGTACAGTGATTAGTCACACCACGAGCTTTACGGTGAAGGAAAATATCGAGAGGAAACCTGCATACGTTTGAGAAGAAATTCAAAGGCGTGTATGTATAATCGTGCTTGAGTAACGGCGATGGACTCGCCATCTGTCACGTTGGCACCAAATATACCTCTGGCGGAAAGTGGGTGTGTGGGTATTTATTACCTATACACCTCTGCCTACCCCTTCGGGGACCCTTGTGGGAAGGCGTGAGGATATATATACTTCAAATGAGTACACATTTTTTTAGCTATTCTGTTTGAAATCATTATTGTGATCAGCTAATGTTTTATCAAGGAAGCTCTAGCCTTACCATCAATAGCTATCCTGTCGAATCTTTCCGGATAAGCAAATTTTTTAACTACACCTATTTCGTTTCCTCCCCACACATCAATAAAGACATAGCAAGTGGGTGTGTGGGTATTACCTATACATCTCTGCCTACCCCTTCGGGGACCCTTGTGGGAAGGCGTGAGGATATATATACTTCAAATGAGTACACATTTTTTTAGCTATTCTGTTTGAAATCATTATTGTGATCAGCTAATGTTTTATCAAGGAAGCTCTAGCCTTACCATCAATAGCTATCCTGTCGAATCTTTCCGGATAAGCAAATTTTTTAACTACACCTATTTCGTTTCCTCCCCACACATCAATAAAGACATAGTAATTTATCAATACTAATTTCACTAACTCATAATTAACTTAAGTGTCTATCAAGATATGCAAAAGTGTTTAATACCTCTTATATTTCGCTTCCTTAACATCCGAAAATCTACAGGAGAACCGTTGGGGGTTCCTCTCAAAAACTCATTTACTTACCTACAACCAAATTGGCTGCAAATGAAAAGGGGGCCAGCCATTTGAGGTGAGTAATCAGGCAGATCAGTACTACAGGTATGATCATTATAGCCAGGTAGACCCTCAAATCAGGATATCCTTAAACAAAAACGCTTAATTGTAGCCATAAAAAGTTGAGTTGCTGCAATTAATTCTATGCTTCATCGGGCAAAGCTGGTGTGAATGAAGGATACACTTTAAGTTAATGGTGGATGATTCGACGGCCGTCTGGTCTAGTGGTTAGAGCTCCTGACTGCGGAACCTACAGGTCGCGGGTTCGATTACCACTAAGGGCGGATATTTTTGTCATGTACTCGAGGCGAGTATTTGTACCTTAGTATTGGATGTCATATGTATATATATATATATATATATATCTATATAAGTAAATATATCGTTGTCTAGTTACTATAAGACAAGCTTTTATGTTAATTGTTTTTATAGCACAAAAAAAGTGTCTGCGACCAATATGCAGACTAAAACGGACCGAATCATGTAAACCTCATTTTAAAAATTTAAAGATATTGACATTTCCTTCGATATTATATATTTATGAGGTTTTTTTTTTTTTAAACTAACATGAATCAATTTAAATTAGTCGTAAGTCAACGCCGCTGTGATAAACTCCACCTACCCCCTTCCAAAACTCAATTTTTATACAAGAGTGTGTTCGCAATGGCACCAAGACTATATTAAATTAATAATAAACAAATTACCTAAACAAATAAGAGAATGTCGCGATATAAATAATTTCAAACGTAAACTTTTTGAATTATTAATTGTTAAGACATATTATTCCATTAATTAGTATTTATGTGACAAATTTCAATTATTTCTTATTTTAATATGATTGTAATGCTATAATAGATTTGTGCCTCCTCTCGATGTAAGATCTTTTAAAATATTTTGTATGCCTACAGGCGGGACATAGTGGCCACGTTGTGTTTTTTTTAATACCTATCTGTAATGCCTATGTTTCACAAAATAAAGATCATTTGATTTGATTTTGACTTGATTTTTAATTTGAGCCGTGGTGTACGAGTGGATCGTTTAGCTAGTAAATGAGAGCTCACCAGGTGGTGCTTTGAGGGAAGTCACCTGCACGTTTTCAACCAGCTGTTTTATACTTTTCGAAATAATCAGCTGGTATGCAATACACGAGCCAAAGAGATCCAGACAGATTAGCGTGTCTATAATATATCTGTAAGAATGGAATGATTATATTCCAGTTAAGGTCTCGCATTGCGTTATTTTAAAGGAGTTTCCTTCTGCTATGACCGTGGAATGAACTCCCAACGGTTTTCTCATAACAGTTCTTCAGGAAGAGTAAGAAAAAATTCAGGGTCGGGAACATGGTGTTACAGGCGTCCATGTATAGCGCATTCAGGTTACAATCAGGCAAGCCGCATGCTTGTTTTTTACCTTAGTGGTAAAAAAATCCGAATGTGGAGGAAGCCAAATTGGTTGGCAAGAGAATGTCACTCTCTCGCAGAGGAACTCGGCTTGATGAATTGTATGTAGTTTAAATCAGCAAGCAAAATGTTTCTTACTAAGGCAAACTACATTGATTACCAGACCTGATGAAAACCTAGGAAGATCTCGTAGCTTCATAATACCATAAGAAACAACTGCTCTTACGGTGATTTGGGATTCCTTGAGGAGGTCTACATCTGGGACAAAATTAGGTTTGAAGATTGGTTACTCACCGGAAGGTTCTTGCATACTTTACAAGCTTTCCGGTGTAAAAACACGCAAAAGCCGCTTCACCTACATCCGCGTACGACATCGATGGTATTCTAGTCCTTTTGTAAAGTATTTGAGTAGATTTCACCAGGAGCTGAGGTAAACATATTATGTTTAACGCAAAAGGAATCTGCCTCATGTATTTTAACTTGGTCTTCTCTCTCTCGTATCGTTATACGAGGCAAAACCACAATACTTAATCATCAAATCACATTTTAGAAATCTAATAATTTTACGAATACATTTTCTCGTACTAATAGACACAGGGACGAGCCATTGTTTTTGGGCCTATATTTAACAGCACAGAGAGTTGTTGCTAACTTAGATAGGCACATAATGAAAATCTTAATACCTGAAAAATAAGACAGATTTGCCTACTTACATGCAGGCAAACTCCCATATAAAGTCCGAAAAAGACATTCAAAGGTATCGCTACCAGATATCCAGCTTGCATATATGCTACATGTCCGCCAAGGATGCCGGCACCTAAGGCTCCCTTAACCATGTGAGCCACAGCACCAGTCACTCTAGATTTAAAATATAATTGTCATAGCTAAAGGTATATGGCGAGTTCGAGTCCCGACTATATCAATGAGTTTTTCTGAACAGTGATCAATAAAGGTAAAGTTAATACTATATCTTCATGCCGAAGACATAATCGAAATGTTATCCCATTTCGCACTCTAAAATAAGCAGCCCTGCCCAGCTACCTAGCACACGAATTGGCTACGATTTTAAACCAAGATCATGTTTAGTTGATTGAATACGAGTTGTATTTGCTTATCACTTAAGAAGTGCCTGGCAGGCAGTCTTTTGAACCAAAGCCAGAACTAGAGCTACTGGAAGAAAAAGAAAAGACTGCATAATATCTCGATTCACAATGCGAGTAGCAGCAGCAAGAGATACCTAAGGTCTTAAGGATGTTATTTATACATCTGTCGCTTCTTGAATTATAATAATGATAGCAATAGCATAGTGCGGCCCTAAATTGGAGATAGAAATCTAACACTATCTGGGATAAGGCATAAAGAAGTTACCCTATTTTTTTTACACTTTGTCTCTCTGCCAAGTAGTCGTACGCGTCTTCCTCTTGTTGTGTATTATTGACCACTCTAAATACAGGCCGAGGTGGGTGAAGAGACTCTGCCTTTGATGTCTAATAAACAAGAAATTAAAAAATAATTAAGTTCAATAGTTTTTGCTGACATCATCTAAAATAGTGGGAAGGCGCTTAATTTTTACACATCTAAGAAGAATTCGCCAAATGAAAAAGTGAGTGTGGTTTCCTATGTATTACGCCGTCTTGTGTAATAAATACATACATATCACGCCGTGTCCCTAACTGGGAAGGCAGAGAGTGTAGAGCGCCAGTTCTCTCTAGACTTACATACATCTTTCGTAAGGTATTTTCTTATTGTGTAATATAAAGTATGGAAAAACCTAAACTGCTTACCATCTTGTTCTAATATTTCGTTAAGAAAATATCATAATTATTTTTAATAATAAACAAAATTTCCAAAAGATATAACCCAAAATAATGTAGTCTTAGTGCTATTTCAGACACGTAAAATTATTCTGTCAACATAGAGAGTAGATTGGTTCAATCCATTGTCAATCTGTACTTTTTTTACATCTTCTGCACATTAGCAAAATTCTTTTCTGGCAGAAAAAGTTTTAAATAAATACTTTTTAGATTCCACTTCAAAACGTCACGTAAAACGTCTAGACGTCTTCAAAGTTAATATAAATCTGATTCGAAAAGCAAACCTTTCCATTCCCGTTCAGGAAACCTTCTCCATCCCAAAAGTTCAACTTTAGCTAAGAACAAAGCCAATTTTGTTTACGTTCGTCTGGATGGTAGAGGTACTGTCCCTGGCAAGTCCAAGTTTGATCAGGAATTTGATCACTTCCCTTAGGTACCTTCCTGTAGGTAGGAACTAGGTGTTTTTTTATCAATATGTAAGCTCCAATACCCAGAAAATCCTTACCAAGATAATTTGGCCTACATTATCTTCTATTTATTGTTATCCTAAACTATTGCTACTTAACCGAATAATGGCGAGACTGAAAGGCCCCAAGGCCAGGCCTAGCTAAGCAAACGCAGCTCTCCCTGTGTGGTTTGGACCTCGACTTAGGTCTTAGAGCTGCAATGGACTGCTTGGTCATTGTTTAGATAATTTTAGGGCTGGCTTAGTACGGGCCGGCGCATGCATGAGGCGAGGACGATAGATGGGTCGTCATCATTGTCCAAGAGCCTCAAAGGAATTTATGGATCCCATATAAGTCCTTTCCGCACTGAATTATTGCTAATGGCGGGCGTGGCAAAGCCCCGCTCGGAACCACGTGTAAATCAGTTGCAAGCAAAATTAAACAAGTTAGCGTCCTATAAGAGAGAGAGATGAATGTTTCAAGTGTTCAATAGTAGTCTTTGGATGAATGGTAACGAATGTTAACATCATATTTTTTTCTTAATTTTTTTTTGAAAATGAATTTATTAGCCAGTTTTACTTATTATTATTGTCTATTGGTATCCATAACAAGGCTATACAATTCAGTCTAAAGACCGTGAAAATTAATCAGCATAAAAAATAGATGAAATAAACTGTACGTTGTGAACGCTTGTCATAGTTTCCCGAATTGATTTCACAGCTCCACCAGAATACCTACATTAATTTGTGTAAGTGTTACAAAATTTAGTTCTTAATTCAAATTCCTACACTCAGCACCATGATTGCGAATATTTTTTTTATATTTTTTTTAACATATTTTATTATCTGCAATTTGTTTGTGGTAGTAACAACGCATGCTGTAAGTGTGTTTGGAGTGGTGCGAAAATAAAAATAAATGACAATATTATCTCTGTAATGGTCGCAGATTCAAATCTGACTCGTAGTAATTTGAAATTAACATATTCGCTTTGTTTGCATCTGAATAAGCTCATGCATAATAGTGTGATCCCGTAATTTCAATTGAAATAAGATCGACGAAGCACTGATATTACTAATATTGTTGTTCTTTTTTTCATTGTTCGTTCCGGGAACACTTGCTATTTGGTCAGAAGTCCTCCAGTAAGGCACTTCTTAAGTGCTAAGCAAACACACCTTAAGGCTTGTAGAGTTCAGACCTCGGTTATGGGCGATGCTGGTTCGCGAGTAATAGAGCTGGGTTGGACTCGTGCAGTGTTGCTCGCTATCAAGTTAATACATCAGCGGCTGATACATGATATATTATATCATTACGCTGGGTACCCCATGCAGTAGGCAGGGACTTTATTACACTCGCGTCAGTTAGTGATATCTATACATCGACCTAAATTATCATTGTCAAGTGGGCTTGTATAAATCTAAGTCTAGAGAGAACGGGCACTCTACTCTCTCTTACTATGTGTTTCCGCCATTTAACACACACGGCGCCCACACGGCCCCTTCACTATGTATGTATATCTATTATTTATATTACGTAATATTTCAGTTGACTGATCCGGTAGAATTGATTGACACCGTCGTAAAATCAGGTATATCTGATGTCTTACAAACAAAAGATGGAACATCACTAAATCCACAACCAGAAAGTATGAATGGTATTAGCAAAGCCGATATCCACGACGATGAGGCGTCTACTGAGATCGCTATGAATAAACGATCAACAATCGATGAGCAATTCGAAAATAGTGATGAAAGCAAATCTGATCACGATGCAGAGAATACTGAAGTTCATGAATTAACAGAAATTAAACAAGGAGGAACTGACAATTTGGAAGAAAAATCTGGCGATGATACAACCGAATTGAAAAGTGATACAGGTGCAAGCATCGAACAAAATGTCCACGAAACCCTTGATGATGAACTGAAGTCCAACGTCTCAACTGATGAGGAACCTACTTTAGACAAAATAGGGACTGAAACATCAGGCTATAAATCAGCAACGATTGACGCTCTTGAAGAGCGAACGAATGTGGAAGAAATCGAGTTAATTTCCCCTGATAATATAGTTCCAGGTGCTAGAAGAATGTTAACTAATGTTGATACCAATAGTAGATCAGATGCTTTCATGGAGATAACAAAAACTGACGTACCAGATAGCAACAATCTTAATTCAGTTGGTGGTAAAAGCAAATAATTAATTTAAGCCAATCTTTTGCGCTTTACTAAATGTCCTTATGTTGTGTTCAATTTTATGATAAAGTTCTATGATTTCAGGAAGCCGAAGAAGTTTTACAAATTATTTACCACAACAGATCTACGAGAATCCGCCCATAAGTGTCTTAGGTGAACCATTCATAGATAGAATAACCTCGGTTCATGGCAATCTTTTTCCGGTCACAACTGCCCCATTATCTACAGGTCTCATTATAAGTAAATCAGCCAGTTCGAATTCAGGCCCATTGGGAAGATCAATAACCTCTCAAACCCGAGTAGTACACGATGGAGTGGAAGTGTTGAACAATGTAGAAAGGAATGGGGCGCCTTGGAATAACGCGAAATTCGATACTAATTCATATCCTTACAGCCCAGGGTCTTTCAGTCTTAATTATAGTACGGAAAGGCAGAAAATAAATTCTCAAAATAATATAGATTTCTTTAAAAAGATGACAGGTAGCCCCAAACTATCTATACACAATGTTTACAGCGCAGAAAACCTAATGAGGCCATTTCCAAACATGTTTACTCGTGTCAATCATGTATTTCCCAATAATTTTAACCACTACATTTCAAGGCCTCTACGCTCTGCCAACAATATCAATCATTTGAATCCTGTCTCAGTATCATAAATAATTTTAATTACTCACTTATACATTTATAATTATAAAATAAATATTTAATTTCGATACGTGTTGAGTATATATTTTTATTATTCTCCATTTTGTCCCTAACGGGGTAGGCAGAGAGTATAGAGCGCCAGTTCTCTCTAGACTTACATACCTCTTTCGCTTCGTCCACATTCATTTTGTGGGTATATATACCTATATACCTTATATACATTTAAAATAAAGATACATACATATCATCACGCTGAGTCGCTAACGTGGTACGCAGAGAGAATAGAGCGCCAATACTCTCTTTCTAAGTAAGTTTGTGTCTAAAAATACTAGTATCCAAGTCATGAATGACTATACTAAAAAGGCATCAATTTTTGCTGACAGACAGCTGTCATTACTGCCAAAAACAAAATAAACCAAACCACTTGGAGATGAAATTTAAAACTTTAAAAATTGTTCGCCGATGATATATTTTTTTTTATTGTCTGAGAGTCAGAGATCAGTCACTTATGACTGACTAGTTAGGTTGGGTTCTGCTTGTACTGCTTTGTTTTGTTCATTGGGCATATCTTACAACATGGGCAAAAGATATCGTTGCGAATATTGTGACAAAACCATGGTCGCTACTCCAGCTATTGTAAAAACACACAACAAGGGTATTTCCCACCAAAAGCTCGTCCAAGAACACTATCAACAGTTTAAAGGTATGTATTTTATGTAAACAAGGCTTGTCGCTGGTAAAGCGCCAATGAAGAATTACAGACCTATTTTCGAATGTGAGGCTAAAAAAGTTTATTAATATCTTTACTAATACTATCGCTCTTCTCCCTTAGCCTAACCCGTGAAGGACACGGCACACGGCATGTTAATTATGTTGTGTATTGCACTTTTATATCACAAACTTTGAAAACATCATAGGTTTAGAAAATAACATAACATGTTACTTCCTTATCTGATTTGAGGTTGAAAAAATACTATGGCCCATGTCATCACTTTTCATTCATATCTGGAGTACAGAGTAAAGATGAAGGTGCTATTGTATGCTTAAAGTGGCCAGTCTTACTGCCCTAGCTTGCCAAGGTACATATCCCACATGGGGTGTGTTTAGCTGTATTTTCTTGGTACCTAAAAAGTATCTGGATGGAGGCCTTTGGTCTTGCCATTATTCCATTCAATAGCAGAGTTTAGTGGAACTCCTAGAAGAGATACAATTCACAAAAATCCTAGAGCAAAATCAAATACTTATGTTCAAAAAAATTCATTACAGTACAGCAATAAATGTTCTTTTGTTATTTCCAGATCCAGAAGCAATATTAGCCGAGGAGAGTAATAAAAAACCATGCACAAGATTTGCTCAGGGCAATTGTAATTTTGGGGGTATTTGTAGATATTCGCACTATACTGTTGAACAGCTGAATGCTTTTAAAGAATATGGTAAGTCCTTGTTACTTCAAATACATAATATTGTAAGTCATTCATAACAACATGTGAAAGGCTATTTTTTTTAAGCAACACTTTGGACAATATTGAGTATTATACATTTTTCAGCATTTTTTTGTTTCGTTTTTCGTACAACTTTTTGGCTTTTGGTGCTTTTGACAACACAATTTTAGTACATAATTCTCAAACATGATGTATGATCCAACATTTGCCATATTCTTTTTAAAGCTTTAAAAAAAATTAAGCTGTACACAAAAACAAAAATTTTTTTTTTGTATTGTCTCTCGTAGCGTGAGTTCCGGAAACTTTTGCTACTTAACTGGGCAATGTAAAAACAAACAATCGAGCTTAAGCCCCTTATTCTCATCCTAAAATTTCAGTTGAATCGCAGATAAAGCATTTTTCGATACAGCTAAGTTTAGATAAAAAGTCCCTTCATACATTTTGCTTTCCACTTCTAGCACTATGCAATGTTGCTCCAATCTATTTTTTATTTATTCCTGACAAGAGCTATTTTAAAATTATTTACCCACTAGCTGTCCCGCCCAGCTTCGCCTGGATGAAAAAGTAAAAATTCCTGAAACACGACCGCAACGCCACCTATCGGGTCCAATTGTGATGTAAGCTATCCTATCTTTTAAGTTGGATCAAACTGCACACGGTGTGCAAATTTGATTGAAATCGGTTAAGTTGTTTAGGGGCCCATTGCGGACTTAATTGCCATAAAAAAGGTTATAGTGAGTCAATCTTAAAAGATAGACATATGCTGTCGCGAACTTTTTTTTAGAACTTTTAAAGAGGAACAATTCCCTCATACGTGATGTTTTCGTAACTTAAACCGTTAGCGCAGCGCACGCAACGGAAACTCAAAAAGGAAGAATTTTTCCCGTTCTTGCAACATTATTCATTTATGCTTCGCTCCTATTGGTCGTAGCGTGATGTTATATAGCCTAAAGCCTTCCTACAGGAATGAACTATCCAACACAAAAAGTATTTTTCAATTCCAACCAGTAGTTCCTGAGATTTGCGCGTTCAAACAAACAAACAAACTCTTCAGCTTTATAATATTAGTATAGATTTCAACACTAGAACTTCTTAACTTACTATAAATCCATCCATTATTATCTTGTAACAACGACCATGTTTTATAAAATCTTTTCTAAACATGAGACATCAAAGGACTCTAAGTATGTTAATCTATGCTTATGTCAACTTGTCTGTATCCTAAACAAAAACTCAATTGGTAGTTAAACAATGAGTCCTATTATCATTGAGTAACGCAAATTCAATCAAGGTTTCTATTGCGTTTTGCCAGTTGGTGATAATGTTAATGGTGTAGTGGTATAGTTACATATGAGACAGGTACCATCAACAAATAATTAATTTGTACAAACATTTAAACCCACACATCCACTTTTAAACAATTAATTTAAACAAATGTGTCCTTTTATAGTGGCTGCGAAAAACAATCCAAAGTTAATTGCTTGTCCACCATCACTGCAAGAACTATACCAACTAATTCAAAATGAGAAGAGCATGAAACCGCAAGTCGTTGGTACAACAATACTATGTGATGATACTGGAATTACACATGTATTGCCTTGGAATTACAACAAAGCTTTAGACAGTTTCGGTGACCGTTTGCCACCGAGTATTAGGCGATTGAAAATTGATGACTTTAAAGATGTACAGATCACTGATTGGGGATGGTGAGTTGTTGAAGAAACTCCTAAATGAAAGGTGTGTATAGTTGTCATAGCAATATAATTGAAATAATATTCTTAATTTTAATAAAGATGTGATATTTTTATTTACTTAGATTTTTATGATTGTAAGTTATCAGTTCACACCATCTCCCGCCATCGATGGGGAGTTTATCAGACCATGGAACGAGACCGTTCGACAATTAAGATTCGCAGCATACGCACCTTTGTGCTTGCTAGCGCTTATAGTCTATGGTAACTACCATAGGCTATGGTTACCATCACGTGGGATATGCTTGTCTGCCGCCTTTGGTGTTTAATGATGATTAGGATCTTAAAATGAAGTACAAATGCTAAATGAGTTTCAGATTGTTTTAATTATAATTTCCTTAGCCATTGTTCACGCGTTACTCCTGTCGTTCTTGCAGTCGCTCTTCGCAAATGTATTGTATAAGATGGGTAATTGATAAACCTGAATTGGGGCGAGACTTCATACTTTTGTAATTTCACCTTGAAACCAATATAGGTTATAGTATAATATAGGTAATAGGTTAAACAGACGTTAAACTTAAGCCTTATAAACGAGTTCCCTTTACACACTTATAATTTCTCACTACATACATATGTATGTACCTATAGTGTAGTGGTTGATTAGCCATGTATCAAGAGTAGATGTTACTATCGAACCAAAAAGAAGTATATATTTACGTATATTAAAGATTCGGTTTTATTTAATGCCGTAAACATGATAACTCAAAGCAAACCAAGGGCACCTTGACAGAATTTGCCACTGGCTCCGCGCTAACTTAATCAGGCACTGCATATACAAATTCCTGTCGGGGTAGGCAGACAGCAGTAGAGCGCTAGATTTACAGACTCGTTTCATCCATATAAAAGCACTGATTGGCACACTCGATAACTCGCTGCTATGAGGTAGCCAAATATTACTCTGATTGCTTTAGGGGTCTACGTCCCAGCTTATTAATAATCTAGGAAAGAACGAGTGATAGAACTGATATATAATGTGAATTTGCTGGAAGAAAAGGAGGAAGACCTTGTTCCAACCAACGTCAAATCGATCAGTCACTAGGATGGGAACGTCAAGAGTGAAGATATGAAGAGATCACGGAATGTGCATGAAGCAAAAAACGGCCGAGTCTAGATAGGACTGACGCTGTACTTTATCTCCCTAGCCTATAAGGGAGGGCGTGATATATCAGGACTGCTGCGATTATGTGTGTACTGTGTACATACCGGCGTAACTACCGAAGGGTTAGATGGGGCAGTGCCCCGGGTCCTCCCAGCTCAGGCCACTCGGACTCTGACATACAAACTATAAATTGAACCAGTGAAAATTTCTCCCACTTTCGGAATATAAAGAAACCAGATACCATGCGGCTTTAATAATGGCAACTTAGTTTTAATTTGTTAATTCAAATAAGTTACTATTTGTAAGTTTGGTTTCTAATTACACGCTTTATATTAGCTTCACCTGTATGTATGTATGTATGTATGTATGTATGTATGTATGTAACCGACTTCTTTGAGCTTGATTTTGACCCACTTTAAACGGCCAGATTTCGTTCAAACTTTGTAAACTTATCTAGGACCGATGACAATACACTAATAACTAAAAAGTAGAAAATAAATAATAGTTAAAAAAAAACTAAAAAACACGCTTTTTATAGAAAACCGAACTAAAAAATAGAAAATAAATTTCGATAATATCTTAAAAAGCGTGGGGTGCTTTTTAAGATATTACCGAAATGATAATCACTCTGCTAATATCTGTCAATAAAATATTTATAACTATTGACACCATGCACCCCACGCTTTTTAAGATATAATCGAAATTTATTTTCTATTTTTTAGTTCGGTTTTCTATAAAAAGCGTGTTTTTTAGTTTTTTTTAACTACTATTTTTTATTATGGAGTCGACTGTATTACGACAAATCTGGATTACGTCGAATTTTGAAAACAACGAATACGGAACAAACGATTTGAAATAGTTTAGTTGGGATCTAGTTAATTTTTTGCCCTGGGCCCTTGGTTACCTAGCTAAGCCACTGGTACATACATACGTACAGTATTTAAATTGCTCGTACCTATAGTCAAATACTGCTATTGAACACCTATAGACTACCGGCATAGTGCAGACTGCCGGCTTGAGTATCTAGAAAAAAAGCTAGATTTTTTTCTAGATACTCAAGCCGGCAGTCTGCACTATGCCGGTAGTCTATAGGTCTAGAAATAAAGCTAGATTTTTTTTATGTTCAAAAAATACCTGTTTGGTAATAATGTCCAGTATTACACATAATATAACTAAATATCTGCGCATTTTTATTTGTTTCCGCGTTAATAAAAATCAATTTATGCGAATCCTTCAATATTATAATAATGCCTGTATTATCAGCACTGTATTTCAATCAGTTTTACGATTTGAGGTTGGCTCGGTAAGTACCTACCTACAGTACCTACGCTGTGAAATATATGATTGAATTGTAGTTTCATGGCATTTTTAACTTTTTTATTTATGGTTTATTATTATAGGAGTCGTGGTGGCCGAGTGGTTCACGTGGAAAATGTGAGGGGCAGGGATACATTTCAGGAGCAGTTTTTTAATTAAATCTTCGAACTACATCATTCAAACTAAAGCATTTACATGAGATACTTACACGCCAACTGTGTGTGATGAAAAAAAACTTACATACACACATATCATCACGCCAAGTCCCCAACGGGGTAGGCAGAGTAAAGAGCGCCAGTTCTCAAAAAAACTTAAGTTGAGAAAAACTTATTTTTACAGTTGGGATTAGTACTTGCAAATTCTTGTGTTGCAGGCAACTGCTCGAGCCACTCGGCCACCACTTAATAATAATAATAATAATAATATATCCTCACACCTCCCCACAAAGGTCCCCGAAGGGGTAGGCTGAGGTGTGTAGATAGTCCCCACTCCCCCGCTTTCCGCGAGAGATATATTATAGGTGCCAACATGACAGATAGCGACCCCCCAAATAATATTTAAATAAAATTACCAGTCCAGCCCAGCTCCCTTCCTCGCGATCCAGCAACGCCCTAAGCCGAGGTTCGTACCCCACAGGGGGTGCCCTTAGCTGTGTTGCTTAGAAATAAAGTGCCTGGCTGGAGGCCTAGGTCTCGCCATTGACCGGTTAAGTAGCAAAAGTTCCCGGAACTCACGCTACGAGAGACAATAAAAAAAAAAAAAAACAGATAGCGAGTCCATCGCCGTTACTTAAGCACGACTATACATACGCTTTTTAATCTCTTCTCAAGCGTATGCAGGTATGGTAAGGCATGGATACCTCTCGATGTTTTCCTTCACATTAAAGCTCGTCGTGTGACTAATCACTGTACTTAAGTTCAGAAATACTCATTGGTACAGTCGGGATTCGAACTTGTCATTGCTTTGTGTTGCAGGCAACTACTCGAACCACTCGCCATCACGAATCTTGGCATCACATCTCTCAATGCTATCAATAATTTAAATAAGGTAATCAAGTGAAATGGAAGGAGTTTTATTAAAGACGCCGATAAGAAACCAACTCCTAACTCAACTCAGCTTTGGAATAAAAATTCATTTGCGTAAACAACATAACGTTTAATTATGTACATACTTATTTATGTTTTTTATTGATTATGTAAAGAAGTTGTGGAGATATTTGCTTCAGTTGTACGATCAGCTCGTAAAGCCTGGTTCCGGGCATAATCTTCGTTTTTATAGTATTCTGTAATTAAGTCAATTTCTAACTATAAGACATAATTAAGGATCATGAAATACGTTTTTTAAGATCCTATTCACAGTATACATTGTAATCTTTGGGTCCTATCTACTTATCTGTGCATAAAGTATGTTACTGTGTGTCAGGTGTCATATCAATCCAAGCTGTTATGGTTCTTATTGGGGAAAGTTCTTCCTCGTATACGATCAGCTGTTTTTCGACAGCTGTCAAACAAGTTATGTCAAAAGAAACTGTCATGTCAAAGAAGACTTAGGAGTGCTCAGAGGCGATTGCGAAGTTGGTTTGATTCCTCCTAAGAGATATTATTAGTGTGATGTATAGGGTCTATTATACCTAAGTCGCGGATATTAGATGAATGAGTAATATCTATATTTGTCAGTATAGATAGTGCCATCCACAAAGACGCGCCCCACTATTCTGAGTGCACACACACAGTACACACTGATTACCTATAAGTGCACACACACTACAATTAATAGACTCGGCTCATGCTTCCCGCATCCCGCGACCCCCTTGACTAGATATTGGTGGGGCGCGTCTTCGTGGATGGAACTATCTGTGCATATCGTTGTCTAGGTTCCATAGTACAAACCAGTGCAATTTATATTAAATAAAGGGGTTATTATTTGTCCAATATAATGAAGCGAAAGAGGTTTTTTTTTTCACAATGATATTATAGTTGGCCAGACTTTAAGTCCTCGCGATGGATACCGGCTGCTTCAGTCCGTTTTTCACTTATCCTTGGTTCAAACTTGGTACCGTATCCGGTAAGCGAAAGAGCCAATGTACCTAAGTCTAGAGAGAACTTTCTCTACCCATCCTACGTGGGATTCGTGTTCGGTATTAGGACCTATTGTAGTACCTGATAGAACCTATTGTAGTATATGATAGTACCTATTGTAGTATACGATAGTACTTATTGTAGTATACGAGTTATATCTTACCAGATTACGTTTCGACCTCTTGTTACGATCTCTAAGCATATCTTTTGGCTTGATATCTTCTTGCCATATTGCGTTCCAATAATCCTAGGGAGAATGTGTAAAGTAAGAAGTTAGTATGAGAATGAGTAGTATCTTGAATTTATTGGATATTTTTTGTGTGTCTTATATATCTCTCTCTTTGTCTCTCGTGTGAATATATGAACATAAAACAGTATTGATAAGCAACTGGGTGTAGAATCGTTGTACCTATATTTAGGGGTTCGGGGCCTGCAACAAAAGATTGCAAGTTCAAATCCCGACTGTACCAATGAGTTTTTCTGAACTTAAGTAAGTACAGTGATTAGTCACACCACGAGCTTTACGGTGAAGGAAAACAATGAGATAAAACCCACATACGTGAGGGAAGAAAAAAAATAGGAAAAAACACTCAAGTGGTATAAAAACAAAAAAAGGTGGTCCGTATGCGTGTATGGCACTCTTGTTGCATACTACGGTTACGGTGCGCGGATCTTTGCTGTTGCTAGTTAAAGACTGAAAAGCGTTATGCTTATAATATAATAACTTACCCCGGTCCTCAATATTTCTTTCTCTTCAAACTGCCTCACGGGACGCTGGTTCCCCTTTTTCAAGGATTCCTTCGCTAATGCCAACACTAATTCTGGAGGAGCCTGCATGTAATAATTATTTATTTATTTAAAATGCGAACTTAAAATCTTGAGAGAACTGGCGCCCCACTCTCTCTACATACCTTGAGAAGGACACGGTGCGATGATAATATGAAAAAAAGTGAATATATACTTCCCAAGAGGGTCCCCGAAGGGGTAGGTAGAAGTGTATAGGTAATTCCTTCGCCATCTGTCACGTTGCCATCTAAAATATATCTCTAGCAGAAAGTGGGTGTGTGGGATGCAATAAATATGTTTCAACAGTTTTTCTATTAAGGACTTACCTACCTACATGACCAATGTAACAACAGACAATAAAACAGTCAAACTGCAAATAGATGCGATAATGCCTTTTAGTACAATTGACTTCAAAGAGATGTACAACGCTACAATTGTAACTGGTGGTCGGAGAAAGGGTTGTGTGTGTGTGTATTATTATTCAGTACAACAGTACAACAGTACGTAACTAAGTAGTAAGTAATATACACATAACATGCGCACACGCAGAAGTAGACTTGACTCAAATTAAATTGACTTTATGATAAGTTACTAGTAACCTGGGGGATGAATGTTAGGATAGTAATGTAAGGATATAAGCATCCTATTTATGAATATACAGGTCGAATTAGACTTCGTGACGTTCTGATTAGTTCTCCATATATAAACATAGTTTTTTGTTTTTATCCTGATTCATTCATACATTTTAAGAGCTGGTTCCTTATCTTTGATGTAACTCCTTCCATTTCTCGTGATTACGTTATTTAAATTTTAGGGTAGGTGTACATTTTTACATTTATCTCGATCGTTTTATTAGTATGTAAGTCTACAGGGAACTAGCGCTCTATACTCTCCGCCTACCCCATTAGAGACTCGGCGTGATGTTATGATGATGATGTATCATTAGTGGAAAGGGGAATAATATCTTACCTTTACAGGGATTATTTCCTCATCTTTAGCTTTTTTGTGTCCAGAAACTATCTGAAATTTTTCTTAAGATATAAAAAAACAATGAGATATGACCTAAGCTTTATCTACCTACATATCATTCAGTATTATATATTTGTAAAGTCGGTACTTGTAAATGTTATTCAAAATTACCAATATAATAGCCCACAGAATCTTATTAAGGGTAAGTAGCCCTTAGTATAGCAAATTACAAACCATAGACAAGTACAGGGCAATTTTTTTTTATGGCGACGAGTTTGATCTTTGATCAGTGCTAGGACAAGGACTGCCAGTCATGTATTTTGTACGATGTACCTACATTGTATGATAGTTTTAAGTAGGTAAGAGTGAAATAAATAAATATATGTTTAAACTAATAGGTATATCACCACAATGAGTATAGTGATATCCATTCCATTTTTAATAGGTAATGTTACCTCTTTGTATGGATACTGCAAGACAAACCGCCGACTTAAGTCTGTGTAATCGGCAGGAACATATCGATGCTTATTTGGTCCAAGCATGTCTGCGTTGTCACCAGCATCCATTTCTTTTTCGTATATCTTCATCATTAACTATGGCAATAAATTTTTAGTAATTTAAGCTCGATTTTCTTACTGCATCATTTTCCCGAGCAAATAAGCAGAGGTGTGTAGTAACATACCCACTTTTCGCCTGTTATATTTAAGGTGCCAACGTGACTGATGGCTAGTCCATCGTCTTACATTCTTCCCAAACGTATGCAGATTTTCTCTCGATGTTTTCTTTTACCGTAAAGCTCTTGGTGTGATATAGCACTATTCAGAACAAATTCATAGCTACAGTCGGAATTCGAATTGTAATCTTTGCGTTGCAGGCGATTGCTAGAATCAGCCAGCACAACTCTTGCGATTAATTTTATTTTATTTATTATTATCACAGCTTGGCAACATAAATGACACTAAAATACAAGTCAAAGCTTATTTAGCTTTGACATGTATTTTAGTGCCCTGAAAGTTGTGTAGGTGGTATGATAGCCTGCGGAAAATGGCCTACAATACCGATATAATAAAGTGTGCCGGAAAGACCTGGATTAGACTCGCATGGGATTGCTACGGCCCTAAATTAGGAGGTATACATCCGGCAGTGGGTTAAAGAAGGCTCATATAATGATGATGAAACTGTCGGTTGCCAGCAAGTAGAGCTTGGACTTTATTGATTTTCTTTCTTATCATAGTGTAACCATTTGATAGTGATTCATTTGACGTAAATCCAGATTACAGTAATATAAAACTTACAATGAATCATCTTGGTTGATTGGTTACTACCTAATTAAAACTAAAATCTTATTTATGCTATTATTTATTCTGACAACACCGTGTACGACTTATTTTGTAAAGATCCTCTTGACAGTAAAAAGGTTAAAAATGGTTAGGTTTTTTTGTTTCTCCAACATTCCGGTTTCTTGGTGCCTTCTAAGACTGCACTGCGGTATTTGGTGGTTTTTTTAAAACCGTTAAACATCATAGCTACCTGTTTGTTGTTCTTGGGACTACAAATTTAACTCATTAATTACCTGAGCTATGTGCTTCAGATCTGATTCATCTAGGAAGATCTCCTTCTTCTTAGCTTGCGAAAAGTCATTCTTATTGTTTAACATTTCAACAGGATTTTCTTCGAAGTCTTCTATATCCAGGCTCACCTATAGCCAATAGTCGAATTGATCATAGACATATGCAAACAGGACCACAGATTAAATAGATCGTGGAATAGGCACTAATACAAAAGCCACTTTAGTTAACAGTGCAAAGTGAACTACTGCACTGGGCATGTGATTCTTTGAGACAATGTATAAACATGTATATATATATATATATATATATATCCTCACGCCTTCCCACAAGGGTCCCCGAAGGGGTAGGCAGAGGTGTATGGGTAATACCCACACATCCGCTTTCCGCCAGAGATATATTAGGTGCTAACGTGACAGATGGCGAGTCCATCGCTGTTACTCAAGCACGACTATACATACGCCTTTGAATTTCTTCTCAGACGTATGCAGGTTTCCTCACGATATTTTCCTTCACCGTAGAGCTCGTGGTGTGACTAATCACTGTACTTAAGTCGGGATTCGAACTTGCGATCTTTGTGTCGCAGGCAACTGCTCGAACCACTCGACCACCACGGCTTTAACATTTTTATGGATAATTGCAAATTCAATATTTTTTATCTAAGCTATTTCTAAATGCAAAAAACCGTATTGGATCTCCAGGGACTTTTCCCATTTCAAGCCTAGATACCAATTTGTAGCTAGTAGGTAAAGAAACTTGCCCATATTATTGAGCCAACTTGACCGGACTTGAAGGCTTAGGTATTTGGCAGGTATTTTCAATTCTAGCAATTTTATTTATCCAAGCTTTTGTAACATAAAAGCCAATCCCGGCAATATTCTTGGCACCCTTCCGCATGACACGGATTTAGTTCATAAACTGTACATAGTCAAATTGATCGTTTAGTTTTTTATTATAGTCATGTATTGTTTGTTGTAGGTACGCGATCTTAATTAGGTACCTTGTTAGACATATCCATACCTACACACTCAAATGTCACATTTTAATGTACCTAATGGATGTAATGTACCTAAGAGAGGTAGGGCATAACGGGTTTCCCGTTCGAATTTGGAGCTGCCCGACTGGGGCAGGACCTCCACCTTATAGAAGTCCGTAGCCAAATAACACAATTTATTGTGTTGTGTTCCTACGCGGTGAATAAGGTTTCCAGTAATGAGCTCCTTGGGGAGAGGGGAGGATTGTTACATTGTTTTGGAAGCAGAGGGATTAAGCCCATTATGCTGCCAACACACTATAACTCTCCGAACACAGAGTGGCAACGCGCAAGTGATACTTCGGTATCGTGAGCGTAAATAGGCTACGGTAACCGTTTCCCATCAGGTGGGCCGTAAGCTTGTTTGCCACTATTGTTGTATAAAAAAAAAAGTAATGGATATAGGTACGATTGTTGATAACTGGTCCTTACCCCATGTTTTATCAATGCATAAATTGAGACCAGCAATAAAGTCCACTTCATGTCCAGTAACGAGAACTGTAGAGACGCCTACACAATCATAAATTATATTTTTAATTATGAAAGCCAATGTTAATAAGATTTAGATTTTTATAGTTTTGAGCATATACGTAACACTCTTATCACAATTTCCGGAGAAATGCTATTTTGATTTATCATTTTGCATTCGCAGAGTTGCGCTGTTGCAGAATTCTTAAAAGCTCGAGAATATTTTTTTTACTTAAATACAAAGCTAAATAACCTGATATAATAAATACAACACTCCTTAGACTACGTCATAACATCCATCATGCAAAGGTTATTTCTTATCTATATGGAGAGAAACAAGTGTGCCGCTCGACTATGGCTGCTAGTAACAAAAAATTTAACATGGACTGCTACAGAAAAATAATTTAACATGGACTGCTAATTCTGGAAAAAACACGTCATGACATATTCCATGCTGTAGGAAAATACTTCAATGGATACTTATGTTACTTAGATCCTTTCTTTGGCCAATGATCTGGGCTTAGATCAATAAAGGCACATCCATTGCATGTAGAGTTGCCCATGTTGAATATGAATACTAAAAAGTAATAAATGGCAACGACTGACATACTAGTATCCATGTCAAGTATATAATTTTTTTACCGAATGATTGCTCGAGCGTGCAGTCAGTCAGTAGTCAGTCAGGCAGGACTGACATTACTGACGTTTGGAAGTCAGCTGAACAATGCATTTTTAAATTAACAAATTAATTAATCAACGACATATTATTGTGTTCAATAATACTTCTAGTTGTACGATCAGATACATTGCAATGCTTACGCTACGATTCGATTCACTGGGATGGACAGTGTAACCCATTGTTTTTGTTAGTACTTCTGTACCTACCTTGAGTTTATTGTTGAAGAGTGCATAAATGATGTTTGGAAGACCGAGATGCAGAGAATGGACTCCGCTTGTAACACAGCAGCTTCGTCTAAGGAGTTTGATTCAAGTAGGTTCGCTTCTAAAAACTTAAATAAAACTATGAAGTATGCAAAGCTATTTTCATAGTTCTAAGGTTTAATAACAAACGCCTACTCACGTCCCGTTGGTGTAGGCGTTACTTGACAAAAAATAAGTAAAACAAGACATGACTTAACCTTCATACTATCCTGTCAATCTCCAAATGTGATAACTGCAGTCTATCATTATACTTAATATTATTAATGATAAGCACTTTGAGACAATACATACAAGCTTGTTAAAGTAATAGTTGATCACTCCTGAATCATGATAGGTAGTTAACAATGTAATTTATTGTTGAAAATAGCCTAAAAGTATTGATCCAGAAAAACCTACAAATGGAATCAAAAACGCAGGTTTCATGAACATAAAATGTATGCACCACTGGCTTCGTCATACAAAAAGTAGTAGAGGTTTTGTGGTTGTTTGTTAACGTAAATCTATAATATTGTTCTTTTAAAAAATTTACTGTGGTAAAGGGCATTCTAATCATTACTACATACATACATACATATAATGCCGCCTCTTTCCTGTAGGGGTAGGCAGAGACCCCTTCTTTCCACTTGCTACAATCTTTATTTACTTCTTTCGCTTCGTCCACTTTCATTATTCTCTTCATACATGCTCGGTTTAAGGTCCTCTTGACCTGACCTTTTTTCATAATAATAAATAATATATTTTTTTTTTTTTTTTTTTTTTTTTATACCACTTGGGTGGCAAACAAGCATGCGGTCCGCCTGATGGTAAGCGGTTACCGCCGCCTATGGACGCTTGCAACACCAGGGGTATCACTCGCGCGTTGCCGACCCTGCAGGAATCTTTTCACACCCTTCTTGAAGAACTCCATGCTGTACTCTCCAGGGAAAACCTCAACGGGGAGCTCATTCCACAGCCTGAGCGTTCGCGGAAGAAAACTTCTTTGGAAGCGCACAGTGCGAGACCTTTGTGGTTCCAAGGTATGGGGATGAATTCCCCGTCGATGGCGAGAGGTGCGGTGGTAGAAGGTGGAAGTGGGCATCATATCGAACAATTCTGCAGAACACTCCCCGTTATACAAGCGGTAGAACACACACAGGGAGGCAAAGTCTCTCCTCAGACTTAGTGATTCCAAGCCGCTTGTGAGCATGGGATCGTCGACAATTCTAGCGGCGCGTTTCTGAACCGCGTCAAAAGGCCCAAGCTGGTATCCAGGGGCTCCAGCCCACAGGTGGCAGCAGTACTCCATATGTGGCCGAACTTGCGACTTATAAAGTTGCAGCCTTTGTTGCGGTGTGAAGTACTGCTTAGCTCTGTTGAGCACACCGAGCTTCCTCGACGCCAGCTTAGCCTTGTCCTCTAAATGACCACGGAACTGAACGTCGCTAGAAATATCGACCCCAAGGATCCTAATGCTCTCCGAGATGTTCAGGGGAGTGTTCTGGAATTGTGGAGCCACAGCGAATGGAGTTTTTTTTGCGGTGAACGCGCAAACTTGTGTCTTAGTGGGGTTGAAGTGAACTAGGTTTAGTCGACCCCAATCGGAGACACTGCGAAGTGTACTCTCGATTTCAGACACAAGTCGTTCGCGACTTTCCTCCACAGTGGAACGAGGGAGATTAGCACGGCCCGTGTAGTAAGTGTCCCCAGTGCTGTCGTCTGCATAGCAATGAATGCCTTCAATAGAAAGCATGTCATTAATATGCAGAAGAAACAGAGTCGGGGACAACACAGAGCCTTGCGGGACGCCAGCATTAATTTCCATGCTTTCGGAGCAGCTACCGTCAACGACGGCTCTTATGCATCTGCTGGACAGAAAGCTGGCGACCCATTTGCATAATCCCTCTGGCAGTCCGTAGGATGGAAGCTTCGATAGAAGACCGCGATGCCAGACCCGATCGAACGCTTTCGCCACATCCAAGCTAACAGCTAATGCCTCACCTTGACTCTCAATGGCGAGTGACCAACGGTGCGTGAGATATACTAGAAGGTCACCCGTTGAGCGACTGTGGCGGAAGCCATACTGTTGGTCACTCAACAAACCGTGACCCTCTATCCTCTATCCTCACGCCATCCCACAAGGGTCCCCGAAGGGGTAGGCAGAGGTGTATAGGTAATACCCACACACCCACTTTCCGCCAGAGGTATATTAGGTGCCAACGTGACAGATGGCGAGTCCATCGCCGTTACTCCAGCACGACTATACATATGTCTTTGAATTTCTTCTCAGACGTATGCAGGTTTCCTCTCGATGTTTTCCTTCACCGTAAAGCTCGTGGTGTGTCTAATCACTGTACTTAAGTTCAGAAAAACTCATTGGTACAGTCGGGATTCGAACTTGCGACCTTTGCGTCGCAGGCAACTGCTCGAACCACTCGGCCACCACGGCACACCTTTTTTCAAGATGTCCCTAATTTGGTCTAGAAACGACCACCTTGGTCTACCCCTTTCAACACTCATTCACACTCGCCTTATACACTTTTTTCGTCAATCGTTCTTCATTCATTCTCTCGACATGGCCTCTAATCATTACAACAGTATAGTACATATAGTGATGAAGCAATTGTATAAAAACTACTGCTATTATAATGATCTCTTATTTCATCATTGAGCTACATATAGAAAAATAAGGTTTATGTATGGAACAGTACACAATCACAATAAAAACTACAAAACAATCATAGTTTTTTGTTTGTATTTCAAGGTACAAGAACAAATTGGGTATATCTTCTTTATATCTCAGGTATAATTGTGTCTATAGAGGAAATATTTGCCTTGAACTGATTATAAGATGATATTCATAGTTTTAAAGAATATGACATAAATAATAGTATCATTAGCACAATGCAAACTTTTCTTTCAAAACATCTCAGAGATAAACTTTATCAAATCATTATGCATGTTGGTAAATGCTTTGATAAAAATTGTGCAATATTTATTAAACACCATCGTCATTTGATAACCTCCAAAGCTAAGTAGGAATCTACTAGGTAATATTGCAATCTAGAGACAAAGCTGGACTTTATCTTGTCGCAGTTGGCAACATCTTTATGTGCTTGCAACGCTAGTGTTGGCAAGGTGCAAGCGATACCCCTGGTGTTGCAAGCATCCAGAGGCAGTGGTAAATGCTTACCATCAGGCGGACCATATCCTTGTTTGCCATGTTAGTGGAATATAAACGAAAACCTTTCTAAAATCCTGTATCCTGCAGATTAATCTTCATTACATTTGATTATCTGCTCCCTTGGGTGCATGACAATAGCATACCATTAGCCTTCCTGAATAAACAATATGTTGTTCAAATGTTCAAATAAAAAATATTATTTCAAACCAGATCAGTAATTCCCAATGTTTGTTACAACAAAACAAAAAATCCCGCGTATAATATTAGTATTAAATAGTCAGTGGTTAGTTAGGTATTTTATACTTATCCATTATAAGGACCCTTCAGTGTGGTCTGAAAAAAGTTTTAGCACCTAAATATAACTCCAAGAGATAGTGTCTGATGTGATCTCTATGTATATGTAGTTCGAAGCATTAAGTACAGATATTTTTCAATCTGATTAGATTTTTTTTGCTTACTATAGTGTTATTAATATACTTAATGCAAAACTTGTTTCCTTGACCTTTGCAAATAATCATACGTAGGATTTTAAAATTACCTCAAAATTTTCCTGGGAAGTTCCCATTAAGCAAATGTGTTAATAATATTAATCTCTAAAGATTCCTACATACAAGATGATCACGCCGAGTCCCTCACGGGGTAGACAAAGAGAGGTGACTCTAGACCTCTCGCGCTGCATCCACAGGCACCAGTCTCTTCATCCATTTGATCTAGGTAGTTGAAACGTTGTCTTCCTCATCCGTACAGTTTCTCGTTTATATAATATCGGTTTTGTGAATCTTTCTTCACTCATCCTTTGACCTATGACCAAACCAATGTAACATGTCTGTCTTCATATTTACAATCTCGCATTTGTTCACGCCACTTGCTTTGCGAATCTCTTTATCACAAGTTTGCAAGAAAGCGCATCTCAACTGGATCTATGCATCATGCTTCTTCTGACAAACCCAGGTTTCGCTGCCGTACAGTAAAATGCGACTTCTTTTATTAAAAATAATATATCCTCACGCCTTCCCACAAGGGTTCCCGAAGGATTAGGCAAAAGTGTATAGGTAGCTACTTTCCGCCAGATGTTTTAGGTGCCAACGTGACAGATGGCGAGTCCGTCGCCATTACTCAAGAAGAGCGACTATACATACGCCTTTTAATTTCTTCCTAAGCGTATGCAGTTTTACTCTCGATGTTTTCCTTCACCGTATAGCTCGTGGTGTGACTAATCACTGTACTTAAGTTCAGATAAATTCATTGGTACAATCGGGATTCGAACTAGCAATCTTTGTGTTGCAGGCAACTACTCGAACCACTCGGCCACCACAGCTTCTCTTTTTATTTTCAGATTGTCGGCTATAACATCAGGCCACCTGAGTGGTGTTCAACACAGTGCAGTTTCTACCTGACTCTGCACCACACGACAATGTCAGCACCGTTCTACACAAGCGAAAAGATATTCTCCCCACATCCCAAGTGGAAGGAAATAGACTCAGGTACGGTCAGCGATCACTTATTCATCATCATCATATAATCACGCCGAGTCCCTAACGGGGTAGGCAGAGAGTATACAGCGCCAGTTCTCTCTAGACTTACATACCTCTTTCGCTTCGTCCACATTCATCAGTCTCTTCATACATGCTCGTCGGTTTCGAGTACTCTTGACGTTCGCGTCCTTGAGCGTCCGATCGATTTGATCCAGGTAGTTGGAACGTAGCCTTCCTCTGCCTCTTCTTGCACACAGTTTTGCTTTGTATATCTGTTTCGTCAATCTTTCTTCACTAATCCTTTCTGTCATGTCTAAACCAACGTAACATGCCTTTCTTCATCTTACAGTCACTTATTCACGGCTTTATAACAAGCTCCCCTAGACGAAATCCCTTTCTGTTCACGGTTACGCTATCAATTAAGCAATGACATTAAGTGTGGAAAGGTGTCATACAATAGATAGTTGTGTGGTGTGAGCGAGAAGGGAATGGGATTTGGTCTATGGGATTTTTGGTGACGCTGAATCTAGAAGCTCTAGCTTGAGTAGAAGTCTTAACTTGTCTCCGGTGAAAATAAGGCTTTGTTACGATTTTGTTGAGAAGTGTGATTATACTAAGACGTGACCCGTGGTTTCGCCCCCGCAAAATATATATAATATATCTCTGTGTCTATCTAAATCCGTTCAGTAGTTGAAGAGTGAGAGGAAATAAAATCATGTGCTTCAAACTGTCGCTTTATAATTTAGTTTCAAATTTATTAGTCAAACATAAAGATAGGTACCTCGAGGTTCCAGTGAGTCACATATGACTAGTTCCAACGGAATATGTGTTAAAATGTTATCAGTTATTACGTATGAATCGCTTGTACTGTTTCTGTCGTTATGTCAGGTCAGATGGTTGGACTGCTGACCTGAATGGTGTGGCCGGATCTAGTGTTAGGTTTATATATTCGGCCAGTCGTTAATGATAAAGCCAGTGACGTAGTTCTCTTACGTATCTAAGTTAATTTGAATTATACTTTAATGACAATTGAGATGATAATTATAACTTAGGTCTAAATGCTAAAATGTAATACGATTTCACACTAAGTCATCTGTCAGTCCGAAAGTATGGAAAGATTTGATTGAGCGAACTGGGCAACGATATACTTGCTTCATTGTTACACCGCTCACACTTGTTCATCTCTTTCACTGTACGTAAATTAGAATATTGATGAAAGAGGGAGATTTAGGTGCCAAAGTTACGACACGACTATACGCCTTCGATTTTCTAACCAAACGTATGCAGGCTTCCTCTCGATGGTTTTCCTTCACCGTAAAGCTCACGGTGTGACTAATCACTTAAGCTCAGAAAAACTGTTTGGTGCAGTCGGGATTAAAATGTGCAATCTTTGTGTTGCAGGCAACTACTCGAACCACTCGGCCACCACGGCTTTTTTAAATAATATAAATTTATTTCAGATATAACACAGCGAATGTCTTCAGCAAACGTTGTGATACGAGTGTGGTGTCATTTCCTTCCAACGAACAGGGTCGATGATAAAGCAGCTCGGGACACAGTCATACAGACTTGGGGGATTTACTTTACAGGTCTTAGGTATATTGGGGCCAATCTTGCATCGAATTTCACCTCAGATTGCTTCAAAAGCAATACGCTAGTATTTCAAATGCACGGAGGGTATTTCTGCTCATATAAAAGTTTGAAATTGGACGTTATGCCACCGGAAAACGAGATGGAGCACGGCTCTTTGTCGTCCGACTCCTCGGGCCGGACGAACCTGTCGAAAATTATCTTAGAACCAAAATTTATACAGAACTATAAATTAAACAAGGAGTCTAGATCTATATCACCCAGTAAGTACTCGAAGAAAGTTGATAAAGAGTACTCAAAAAGCCACAGTCCCGTCGATAAGGTTTTCCAGCAGAATTTTCCAACTTTAAAAACTTCGGCCAGTCTCAACATAAGTCAGAGTGAAAGGGACTACCCGAGACGGAGGGACGGGAGTAACGATCGGTCCAAACCGGACCCTACCCAAATATACGAACACTCGCCGGATAAATATGACGTCAAAGAATTTACCACTAGCGACGTCGACTGCGAGAGTTTCTACAAAAACGCTTCCATTGAAGAGTTATCAGGTACCAAAGTGGACCTTAGTGAGACGGCAGAGAGCTACGATTTGCGCAGCGAGTCAGATGGCGTGCCTAAATTTAGATACTTCACCTTAAATTTCCTCAAATCGGAAATAAGGCCCAGTTACAATGCTAGTAAATTGCAAAAGCTCCATTTGTTACAATATTCTATTAAGAAGCGCCAGGAAGCGGTGCAAGAGGTTAAAGAGAGGATTTATAAGAAGTCCGCATTGGCTCAAGATAAGTTAGATGAATTCGATCAAGTTAGGCTAAAAAATAGATCTCAGAAGAGTTTGTTCGCACTTGATGATGACGAGTGCGTTGTTAGGGAGAAGTCGACGTCACAAAACGATTTGACTGTGAAGAATGGAAGGGTTCAAGAGGCCAGGTCTTCGGTGGTCAACGGGCCGAGACTGACGTTGAAGCTAAATGATCTCCTCTCCTATAAGGTTTGTTTTCGTATAAAATTTCGAGTAATAAGGACCCACAGAAAATCGATAAATGTTGAAGGGACTATGCGTTTAAGTCGGTAGGTTTTTAATATTGAAAGTACTTAGGTACCAACTAGAAGAAAAAAGTAAGAAATAATTAGTGAATTACTTCAAATGACATTCAACGAAATGATTGACAGTCATAAGATTTATACAATTTATAATCGGTTATCGTGCGGATCTTAGCCAATATATGACTACTTTATTACAATTTAAGGCATTATCACTTTTATGTCGATGATATTAGGACTCAAGTTTGTAAGTACTGCTAATGATGTAGAGTGTTTATGTTTTTCAGGCAAAGCCGTCGCCCTTCCAACGAGCGGAGCACGTGAGACTGACCAAACAGCTCGAAATATTGCGCTTCAAAAGGATAATACTATCAGACGAAAGAGACAACAAACTGGCAAATATAAGAAGACTGAAAGAGAGGTACACAAAGTTGTTTGAGGAGAATCAAGATGCCGGTAAGTTGTGTAAGTTTATCTGATACTAGCTGCTTCGTTGGCAGAGTCGCCTACGTGTGCTGCCATCTGTCGAATTTTGGAGTTTATTTTGGTCTTTATAGGTACAGAGTTGATGCAAAACTATCACACACTGTCTAAGCGAGTGGAGACAGTACGTGAGACGCGGCAATCGTGCGCAGCGCTGAGGGAATTAGCTGCGCGAGCGCACGCTACGCTCGCAGCCACCCGTGCAGATCTGCTGCAACAGTTGCACCAGATATTCCATATCGAACAGGTACTGGCAATAATAGCAGCATCGGCAGCAATAGCAAACGTATGCAGGTTTCCTCTCGATGTTTTCCTTCACCGGAAGGCGAGATATATTTACATTTTCAAGGTTGTATGTTAATCCTTCGTTACTCAGTCACCTAGCCAGAAGTTCTGAACGGAATTAGACACAAAGATAGATATTAAATGGATTTTTTCAAGGAGATTTTTTCAAATCAAACAGTTCCTATGTGTCACATAGGAACTGTTTGATTTGAAAAAATCTTCTAAACGAAATCAAACTCCGTACGGCACGATTAGTGAATATGTTGTTATGTCATTAGGGCGAGGGCACGCTGTGGACCATTTGCGGGGTGGGGTTGCCAGTGTGCGGGGACGAAGGTGGTGGCAGTGCTTTGTCCGAGGCCGCCGCGGCTGGGCTCGGCGCTCAGGCCGTCAGCCTCGCGGCGGCGCTACTGCAGCGCCCTCTACGATACCGGCTGGCCTTACTGGGCTCGGCTTCTAAGATACTAGACGTCACGCCCGACCTCCCTGATCCCAAGTGAGTGTCCTGTATCCTCTTAGCTGCGCAAGACTTAGAGAGGTATATATAGTGCCATCTACGAAGACGCGCTCCACTATTCTTTCTCACAGTTCATAGTGTAAGTGTGCAACCTTCCACTAATGTTTGTGGAAGGTTGCACACTTGACTTGGCCCCACTTAATGTACCTATATATATTTTTTTTTTCCTGTGCAGTATCCCTCTGTTTCCCCGCGGTGGTGACGTCACCCTATTCCGCTACGCCCTGTTCCTGTTGAACAAGTGCATCGCCCAGCTGATGGTGGGCCGAGGCCTACATGTCACTGACATTAGGCCCACCCTTGCCAACTTGCAGAGACTGCTGACCGCTCCTACCAATCTGTGAGTTCTTAGAAAATACAGCATTCGACAGCTTCAAGAAGAACTCTTCTGGAACCTGAAGAGTGCTGTACTGTAAGACAAGTGATACTCTTGCGTACACAGGAGTGTCCGCAACCGATTACCACCAGGAAGTTATTAATTTATAAAAATAACATATGGGTGCTTAGAAGAATAGGCAGAGGAAGACCACGTTCCAGCTACCTAGATCGAACCGATCGTACACTCTCAATGGGTGCGTAAAGAGTGAGCTTGTATGAAGAGACTGATGAATGAAGATGAAGGAGGTTTGTAAGTCTAGAGGTCTAGAGATAGCTGGTGATCTACTCTGCCTACACCATGAGGGGCTTGGTGTACATATATAATAATTGTTAAAATAGAGAGTGAAGAGAGAGAGCCGTGGTGCCGAGATGAGCCGTGATGGCCGGGTAGTCACTGGCAACACAATGATTGCTTGTGGGAATCCAAACTGTACCAATCAGTTTTTCTAAATTTAAGTACGGTGTAAATTCTAGAGCAAGTGAATGAATTTGTATATCTTGGAAGCATGTTCACACGAGATGGAAAGTATGAAAAAGATATTGAAAGAAGGATAACTGCCGGAAATAAGGTGAATGGAGCCATGTCGGCGTTGATGGGCAGTAAAAGTCTAAGCAAGAATGCTCGAGTTGCTGTCTACAACGCGATATTGGTACCTACCTTATTGTATGGCAGCGAATCCTGGGTATGTCAGAGGAAGTATGAAAATAGCTTGAATGCAGTTGAGATGCGATCTCTTCGAAAAATGTGCGGAGTAACGATATTAGATCGAATCCGCAATGAAGAGATTCGCAAATCAACTGGCGTGAATGAGGGTGTGATTGTAAAGATGAAGAAAGGCATGTTACGTTGGTTTGGACACATAGAAAGGATGAGTGAAGAAAGATTGACGAAACAGATATACAAAGCAAAAGTGTGTGCAAGAAGAGGCAGAGGAAGGCCACGTTCCAACTACCTGGATCAAATAGATCGGATTCTCAAGGACGGGAACGTTAAGAGTACTCGAAACCGACGAGCATGTATGAAGAGACTGATGAATGTGGATGAAGCGAAAGAGGTGTGTAAGTCTAGAGAGAACTCGCGCTCTATACTCTCTGCCTACCCCACTAGGGACTTGGCGTGATGATATGTATGTATGTATGTAAGTACAGTGATTAGTGGCACCACAAGCTTTACGGTGCAGGACAACATCGAGAGGAAACCTGCTTACGTTAGAGAAGACATTCTAAGTCCTATATATAGTCGTGCTTTAGTACCGGTGATGGACTCACCATCTGTCATGTTGGCACTTAAAATATATCTCTGGTGGAAAGTGGGTGTGCTGGAACTACCTATACACCTCTGCCTACCCCTTCGGAGACCCTTGTGGGGAGGCGTGAGGATGCATTTATAAAAGCAGTGAATAATTTCGATCATACCACTAGTTTTGATTTTTAAGCTTGCTCGCGGGATACTGCAATTGTCCATGAGCGGCGGTAACCGCTTTCCATCTAGCGAGAAGTATATTGTATTATATATATATATATAGCAATATGTACATGTATCCTCAAATGAAGTCATTCAAATAAGAACCTTCGCCCCCAGATCCGACACGTCAAAGTTGTTTGGCACCTACAAGTGTATGGACGGGTGTCCGCGCACGCAGTCTCTTCGCAGCCTGGTCGCTTCAGAACGGGGCAAGTACAGACAGTTCAACAGGTTTAAGGTACGCTTGTTTCGTTATGTCATTGTCGAAGTTAGGAAAAAACCTTGAAAAGAAAAATCTAACAAAAACCAACAAAATTTAAAGTATAATATCTCTAGTGTAAAGTGGGTGTGTGGGTACTACCTATACGCCTCTGCCGACCCCTTCGGGGACCGTTGTGCTAAGGATATATTGTAAAATAAAAACCAAGTTTTGTTAAATGATATGAAAAACAAGAATGATTGACAAAAAGAGAAATAAAAATCCCTAGGGATTCTTACATACATATCCTGACGCCGAGTCCCTAGCGGGGTAGGCAGAGTGGAAAGAGCGCCAGTTTTCTCTAGACTTACATACCTCTTTCGCTTCATCCATATTCATGGACTCTTCATTCAGGATCGCCGGTTTCGAGTTTGCTAATGCCAATTATATGTTTTGTCTCTCTCTATTGTGTAAGCACATGTTTCAGATGTTCATGAAGTCAATGAGCTATTCATTTGTGTGTTCGTGTTTTATGTATATATGTTTAAATGATGTATGTCTTAAGTAACATTGCGGAGGTATGCTGTATAATTATAATATATCCTCACGCCTTCTCATAAGGGTCCCTGATGGGGTAGGCAGAGGTGTATAGGTAGTACCCATACACCCACTTGTATGCATACACATAAGTATGATGTATCTTCAATGAGAATTTAAGCACTATAAAGGTGGTAAATTTTCTTCAGCAGACAACAGTTGTCTTCTAGATATAATAAATAAATACTTAGGTCCAATGATAAAAAAATTAAGACATTATTGGGAGTAATGCTCACCCCGAAACATGGCTTTTAGGGGGGTTTTCAGGCAAAATATGAATTGCATAAAAAACATACATTTTTCATGGGAAACTTTATCGTTACAGTAGACATTTTTGAAAATGAAATTTCAGAAACATTACAATATTAGTTTTTATTTATATTTGCCTCCATTCATTATGCCTTTCACATTGTGTAACTGTGCCATTTTCTAAACCAACATGTAAATCTATGGGCTCAAAAATTTCATAAACAGATCTGCCACTCTGATGGAGTGTCTCTGACTATGAAGTATGTGGTTCTGTCATATTCTTGTACAGTATTTGTGTTTCACTACTTTATGAGCACATGGGTTTTGGTAGCATCATAATTTTGGTCATCTAATTAATCTCTTATTTCTAGAGAAGCCGTGGTGGCCGAGTGGTTCGAGCAGTTGCCTGCGACGCAAAGGTCGCAAGTTCGAATCCCGACTGTACCAATGAGTTTTTCTGAACTTAAGTACAGTGATTAATCACACCACGAGCTTTACGGTGAAGGAAAACATCGAGAGGAAACCTGCATACGTCGTCTGAGAAGAAATTCAAAGGCGTATGTATAGTCGTGCTGGAGTAAGGGCGATGGACTCGCCATCTGTCACGTTGGCACCTAATATACCTCTGGCGGAAAGTGGGTGTGTGGGTATTACCTATACACCTCTGCCTACCCCTTCGGGGACCCTTGTGGGAAGGCGTGAGGATATATTATATACCTCTTTCTACTCCTTCGGTCCCCGAAAGACCTTAATTTCACTTTTGATCCCCAGGATGCGGTGGACGGGCATTCACCTCAGTCAGCGATGAATTTGCGACGCCACAGACATTCTAGAAGCGTGGGCAGCTACCACGATGATCATGTAAGTTGGAAGCAGAGCATAATTTTTTTTTTTATGTATTTATTTATTAATAGCTGTGCGACTTCGTCGGCGTGGACGGCTTTTTATCTTTCGATATTTTTTTTTCAATAATAAGTAGGTATTCTATGTTACTTCTAATACCTCCAACAATATGTGTACAAAGTTTTATGATGATTGGTTAAGTAGTTTTTACGTGAAAGCGTAACAAACAAACTTACATTTACATTTATAATATTAGTAAGGATTTCAATATAGGAACGGCACATTGACACTTATAACAATAGGTACACACTTTCATTCTGATGACAAACTGAAAAGGTGTCATTCCAGTCATCTGCAAACAAATCACATTCAGGATATTCATACTGAAGAGTGTTATTGTGACTTAAGCAATGGGTCATAAAGTTGAAATTTGAATAATTCGCACGGCTTTAGGGGGTCTTCCCTTAATAACCTGACATGCTTTAATTCGAACTTCACATTCAATTAATGGACGCGGTATGAATAAGGCATGTGTATCTAGAGTGCAATGTGGATTTAATTACACCATTATAGATAATGCCATCCACGAAGACGCGCCCCACCAATTTCTAATCGAGGTGGTCGCGGGATGCCGTCAGTATGACCCGACTCTATTAATTGTAGTGTGCGTGTCATAGGTAATCAGTGGGTACCGACAATACTCAAACGTTAATGGAAGGTTGCACGCTTACACAATAAACTATGAGGAAGAATAGTGGGGCGCGTCTTCGTGGATGGCACTATCTACCCGCTCGTATTTTTTAAAGAGCTATGTTTTGTATCGCAGGAACTCTCAACCCTCAACGCCTCAACGACATCGATAATGGGCAGTGAGTCCAATATTTACAACATGAAGTTGACTCAAGCCAACTCGACCGACATGCCGCCGGGTCAATCGCTCAATTCCCACAGTTCAGATACGGGGATACACCGACTTGTAGACCAAGCGTGTGATGGCAGCGAAGACAAAGTGATTTTCACATTAGGAGCTAACGACACACTACATAACCTCCAAACAGAGAAGCTAGTAAAAATATCTACTAACAACGATGACGAATTGTCATGTTCTACGTGCTTGGGCGCAAACGTCAAACAGATCTGTTCGGAAATAGAGGACTTTTGTTCAAGTGTCAATGAAACGTCAAATTTGACAGTTCACGAGGGATTTGACGTAGCGACGCACATGGAAACGATGGACATAGCGAAATACATGGAGAAGAAGGCCAGCGATGCGGTCGAGTGTGATAGTGAATGTGCCAAGAGTGTGATGGAGGTGATTGTCATACCAAGTGCTGAAGCCATCTTGGATACGGGGCAAGGTGACGGACTAACTGACAGGTTGAGTCAGTAGCTAAAGGTGTTGCCATTAGTTAAATATGTTATTTATTACTTTAGTTTTATCTTGTGATCATCATGAGCCGTGGTGGCTGAGTGGTTAGAGTAGTCATCTGTAACGCAGAGATTGCAGGCTCAAGAACCGATTGTATCAATGAGTTTTTATAAACTACTGATTAGTAACGCCGCGAATTTTACGGTGAAGGAAACAACGAGAAGAAATCTGTATACGTCTGAGAAGAAATTCGAAGACGCGTGTATAGTCGTGCTTGAGAAACGGCGAAAGCGGATATCATGTCTTATAGAAAAGGTGATTAAAAAAATATACAAAAGTCCTGGAGGTATTATCAAAAGGAGAGCTAGGAGTGGTGCCATACCCTAGTCTTCCTCTGACATGGCGCTTTCGATGTTTTCGCTAGTACGTTATACGTAAATAGTTGTATAGTACATGTATACAAACCAAGACAAAACTATAAAAAAAATATTTGTATAATTTATTCTTATAGAAAAGTCTGTAAGTCTAGATAGAACTGTCACTCTACTCTAGCCCGTGAGGGACTTTGCGTGAAGTTTTTGTATGTATTTTTTCTAAGTATGGTGGGTAATTGGAAAAGTCTTAGGTTTGAGATATGTTTAGTGAAATGATTCAGAAGAAGAAGTTCCTAACTTATACATACACTAGTTATCCCGCTCAGCTTCACAAAGATGAAAAAATAAATATATCCCGTCGAGTTGAGAAACCTCCTCCTTTTTTGAAGTCGTTCAAATATAAATTAGCATTATCAAGCACCTCCAGGTCCGATTGTGTGTCTAAACTATTCGTTTAATCTAATCTGAAAAAAATAATCATCAAAATCGGCCTAAACGTTTAGGAGGCGTTCGTACTAAGTGGCTAAACCTTACGAGATAGATCAAATTAATGTTCTACGGAATTGTATATCTTAAATAGATCGATAAAAAGTCCGCCATGGTACATATTTATCTCTAAAGGATAACCCACAGTAACCATTTTTATCTTTGCGAAAGCCGAGCAAAGCCGGGCGGGTCGCTGGTTTAATATATATCCAATATATAGGTATTTTAAAATACTAATTTGTTTCATTACCTTACACTTTACATCATCATCGTACACAGGGAGTATAGAGCGCCAGTTCTCACTAGGCTTGACTTTGACAGACTTTTAGAGACTTGTTTCTCTTCGTACACGCTTAATCAGTATCTTCATACACGTCCGTATAGAGTACTTTTGACGATTCCATCCTTGAATGTTCTAACATTTGATACAATTAAGTATTGAAATGATGTTCATGCTGATCTTATGATGACCTTAGTAAAAAAGGTTAGTTGGAGAAAATAATATTTGTACTACAATTATTGATTTGATTTATTTAAATTGTCACAAATTATACATTGTTTTTCAATAAATCATATGTTTAATGTATCACGGGATAGTATGCGTAGAGATGTAGTGATTTGATTATAGCTCGACATTAATATATCATCCCAATATAAAATTCTTTACTCGGAGCGGAACTTATTGCAGGCAGAATCGTGCATTCGGGAATTTTATGATTTATTATAATATTTATTTTAAAATTATCAAAGGACCTCTTGTTTTCGGGTATACATAAATCAAGCCTTGATAAAGGTCTGGACCTCTTACAAGACTGGGCCTGTAACAGGACTAGGCCTCTTACAGGACTAGGCCTCTTACAGGACTAGGCCTCATACAGGACCCGAGAATTCAAAGACAATATTAATACAAACCGCTTTATAAATGTATTTTTACCCGCTGTAAATGTCACCAAAAAGAAGCTAACAATAGTTTTATAGCAACATCGGCAATTCATCTAATAAAAAAGAGAAAAATGGATGCTAGACGCAAGGCCTGGCTTTTCTATAATAGTGGTCGTGTGATAAAAACAGAATTTGGACTAATATTTGAGCGTGCGAGTGCATATCCTTGGTGTTGCCAGCGTCCATAAGCGACAGTAAGCGCTTACCCACCAGGCGGACCTGCTTGCGACTTTCGTCAAATACAAAAATTGTTTTTTGTTGTGTCAAGTGATTTGAATATAACGGGTTGGGATATAAAGATTAAGAGAAAATACGAAATTTTTATTTAAAATGTGATACCTACGGTATGTACTAATACTATTTCCAAATATAATATTTATAAAATTTTTTTTTGTCGTGGTGGCCGAGTGGTCCGAGCAGTCGCATGCCATACAAAGATTACATGTTCAAATGACTTGGGCAATTAACTTTTCTGAACTTGAGTACAGTGTTCAGTCACACCACGAGCTTTACGGTGCAGGAAAACATCGAGAGGAAAGCTATGCAGATTTCCACTCGATGTGGCCTCTTGTCTGAGACCAAATTTAAATGCATAGTTGCGCTTGATGCCACGAAGGATTTTACAAATAAATAAAGTGTGTGGGTACTACCTGAACACCTGTGTACCCTTTCGGGTACCTTGTGGGAAGGCGTGAAGATATACAACAATTAAATAACTTATCTGAGATAACATTCGATGATACATCCCTGGTACAACATACGTGCCTGTATTTATGTTAATTAGTTAAAGAAAATACGTATTGTAAATTGTAAATATTTGTAATGAATTTGTCTACTTATATTGTAACTATTGTTTGTGTAATTAACGATTTAAATTAATAACAGTTTATTGAATGCAATAATATATTTATTTTAAATCCTGAATTGTGGTTTTATTACAAAACTAGCCGAGAGACCGTAATAAAGCCATGGTGGCCGAGTGGTTCGAGTAGTTGCTAGCAACACAAAGATTGCATGTTCGAATCCCGACTGTACCTATGAGTTTAACTGAACTTAAGTACAGTGAAGTAGTCACACAACGAGCTTTACGGTGAAGGAAAACATTGAGAGGAAACCTGCATATGTTTGAGAAGAAATTCAAAGGCGTATGTATAGTCGTGCTTGGGTAACCGCGTGGGGTCGTAGTCTGTCACGTTAGCACCTTAATATAATGATCCAACTTTAAACAAACGACAAAAGTTCAATTTCCAGGCCTCAAACCCAGAATCTTTATTTTGCAGGTGACTAGGCAAGCCACACAGGAAGTAGGTATTTTAACAAAATAAATCCTAAATTCAGTACTAATAATAATTATTAATACAAAAGTTTGTAAGGTTGTTGGTTCCTCTTTCGAAAACTACTGAACGGAATTATTTTTTTGGATTATTTCCCTCTTTTACACCACACGGGTGACAAGCCTCTGCCTGATGGCAAGCGGTTATCGCCGCCTATGAACGTTTGCAACACCAGGGGTATCTCTAGCGCGCTGCCGACCCTACAGGAATCTTTTCACACCCTTGAAGAACTCCATGCTGTATTCTCCAGGGAAAACCTCAACAGGTTGCTCATTCCACAGCCTGAGCGTTCGCGGAAGGAAACTCCTTTGGAAGCGCACAGTACGAGACAATTGTGGTTCCAAGGTATGGGGATGAATTCCCCGTCGATGGCGAGCTGTATTAATAAGGCGATAGCTGGATTTGGACACGTAGAGTTGTTTTACTCCCGAAAGAATCTATCAATGAAATTAAATAAACACGAGTACAAACGCGTGGCACTATAAGGTCTAGAAGTAGTAGTGGCTAGGTCAATATAATTTCGGCATTAACAGCGGTAAGTTTTTCGCCCCGGGTTCGGTCATTTATTTTCCCGTCAGTGTAGGAATGGCCAGTTACGTCTGAGCTAAAGCTAGGCAAAGGTTAACTATACTTTATAGAACAGCAGGTGAGAAATAGCAGCTCTGTGTTAGATGGTGAGTATACCAACCGGCAGACGTGTATAAATAGCTCACATGCGTGCGCATGCGCATACCCGTGTTCTATATCCAATTTGTCCGGCGCTCGCGCAGCCCGGACGGTTGTGAAGCGAATATAGCAGTTTTGGATGTAGAATTCCAAATTTGATTGCTCTCGACTGGAAAGGTCACCGAGTTAATCCAATCGAAAATTGTGTTTTTACCCCTAAGTTCGTCTAAAAGTGCGTATAACCTAATTGTGCCCGAAAATGTGTGAACAGTGTGTCCAACGTTGATATCGAAAAGGGATTTTTGCGTTATATTTAACGCGGCTGGTAAGTTTCCATTTCACTAATTTAGATCAAAAATACTTTTCGATAATATAACACCACTTCTAATCGCTCTCGAGGTGAGCAAAATGAGTAAGAGCGCCACTTGTCCTCTACAGATTTAGACCTCGAAAGAGGTTCATCAACATTCGTCAGCTCTCTTCTCACTAGATTTAGACCTCTTTTGAGTTATCGAACATTCGTCAGTCCTTCATACAGGCACGCCGGTTTCGAGTACTCTCGACGCTTCGATACTTGTCTCCGATTTGGTCTAGGTAGTTAAAACGTGGACTTACTTGCAACTTCCTCCACCCACTTTCCAACCGTATATCTGTTTCGTCAATATTTCTTCATCCATCCACAATATATGTCCAAAACAACGTGACATGCCTTCGCATCTTCTGCTAGATCAAAAATGAATGAATTCTAACATCGTCAGTATTTTGTGGACGTTGCATGTGAAATAAGGATTTTCAGTGACTGTATGTATTTCGATTACACGAAACATATATATACAAAGCGAAATTGTGTGCAAGAAGAGGCAGAGGAAGACCACGTACCAACTACCTAGATCAAATCGATCAGACACTCAAGGACGGGACGTCAAGAGTACTCGGAACCGACGAGCATGTATGAAGAAAATTATGAATGTGGACGAAGCGAAAGAGGTATGTAAGTCTAGAGAGGACTCTCTATACCCTCTGCACCATGTATGTACACTTTTTCGATTGTAGAGTTCGAGTTCGTTCGCAGGCGCTTATCTCAGTAGCCGGTAGCCCGTTTATTAAAGGCTATTTAACATCATGCTAGTACTACTTAAGAAAGCGGAGCAGTAATACTATAGATAGTGTCATCCACGAAGACGCGCCCCTCCAATTTCTAATCGTGGTTTCGCCGGACGCTGGGAGTACGACCCGTCTATTAAATCATAGGTAATCAGTGTGTACCGTTAATACTCAAACATTAGCAAAAGGTTGCACACTTACACTATAAACTATAGGGAAGAATACTGGGGCGCACCTTCGTGGATGGTGCTATCTATGTATAAATATGTGTATTGTCAAATTTAACACGAATGCAACCTTGTATCCCACAAGTCAATCTTTACATAGTAAAAAATGAAGTCGCTTCTGCCTATCTGTTCGCTTAGATCTCTTAAAGTATTTAACGGATTTTACGGATTCAGCAATAGATATTGATTCAAGGGGAAGGTTTATAAGTAGGTATATTACATACATTATATAGTACAGAAGAAATATATATCGCTTTGCATGTTTAATAAATATAAATATACTAGCTTATGCCCGCCGCTTCGCCCGCGTGGAATTCGAAATAGTAGCTTAGGTATTTTCCTGCTAGAATCGGTTCAGCCGCTATGCCGTGAAAGAGCATCATACTTTAAAATTTTCCAGATTAAAAAAAAAGTTACCTATGTACTATTCCTAGGTATAAGCCATCACGATTTCAACTTCCAGCCAAATCGGTTCAGCCGTTTTTCCGTGAAAGAACCGCAAACATCCAAACTTACAAACTTTCACATTTATAATATTAGTAAAGTAAGATATATAAAGTAAGAAGTAAGATATATATATATATATATATATATATATATATATATATATTCACAATAGTCGACAACTTCTAGAAGACAACTGTTCTATTTTCTGTGGCACCCATTTTATTCACAAAGATATTATGTTGACATTTTTACAACTACTGGAAAATTCAAAGATAAATTGAATATACTAAAGATAAATAATAGCTAGTGTTTTCCACTGAAGACACGATATATTATTTATCACGACCGACAACGAACCTACAATGTTGACATATGGGTGAACACTTAGACTACTGAGCCTCGGCTCAAATGACGTTAATAGGTTCGAAGAAGCAGATTATGGCTTTCGAGGTAGGCTGATATTTTCAATTTGGCTGATCGCCGATTTATTTATTAACAATGTCCTCTGTTCATCGCCTTGTGCTAGTTCTAATGTGTTATTGATATAAATCGACCTCTATGTGTCTGTCTATCACACGCATTCTGGTCCAAATATCTTATTATATAAATAATTCAACTCCTAGTATGAACTAGAAGTACCCACATACCCACCTTCCGCCAGTGATATAGATCAGGTGTCAACGTGACTGACACAAGCACGACTATACATACGCCTTCTGAATTTCTTCTAAAACGTATGAACGTTTCCTCTCGATGTTTTCCCTCACCGTAAAGCCCATGGTGTGACTAATCACTGTACTTAAGTTCAGAAAACTCATTGATACAGTCGGGGCAATCTTTGTGTGCAGGCTTGTATCCCGACGAGGTATTCGAACCACTCGGCCACCACGGCTTTACCGTGTAACCTACTACTTAAATGTATGTAAAAGGTAGATAATATTATATAAATAAAAAAATGTGTAACTAAATAGTAATAAAAAAGTTACTTTTTTTTATACTACTAGAGTGGCAATAAAGCATACAGCCCACCCGATGGAAAACGGTTACCGCAGCCTATTTACGCTTACAATACCGAAGTATCACGTGCGCGTTGCCACAAGCCACTCCACTTCAGAATCAAATTGACTCAAGGTATTAAACATATAATATCTCTATTTACACACGAAATCAACCACCAAAGAAACTTAACCTTATTCTTATATTACAAAGACGAAGAGTTTGTTTGAACGCGCTAATCTTAGGAGTTCAAATTGAAAGAATATTGTTGATAGCTCGAAGGTTCCACGTAAAATTTTATTGAATTCCAATAATTAATCTACCATTTGCATCACATTTCTCGCGGGTCAAACCGCGGGGCCCATAGTCATACTTCTTTTATACCACCAAGGTGGCAAACAAGCACGCAGCCCGCTTGAAGGTATCGGTTACCCATTTTGAGATAATTCCATCGGCATTTTGAGATTGTTACTTTTATATTGTGGCTTGAAAATGCCACAGAATTACCTTCTAATTTCAGCAGAGTCTGAGAATTTGCGGATTAACGTGAATCCTTATAAATTTCACGATTTAATTAAAACAATGTCACTAATAAATATCGCGAATCGGGCGAAAATTCGCGAATTCCGACACGTTACGGTATCGTTCGCAACATTCTCCTTGCAAGCATTTTATTGTTTTGCAGCTTAAATGAGCTTTAGCGCTTTAGTTGCCTGCGGCATTCGTAGCGCATGGACGTGTGACGTACGAAAAATTCAAACTAAAAAAGTGCCAATTTTGATGTTCAAATTTAGTTTTTCGACTCGTTCCTCGACCTAGTTGTATTTGTGTTCGTTAAAGTGATTTCTGTGTGCATTAAAAGTGTGTTTTGATGTGATCAAAATATTGTTATGACTTTGTTGGTCCAAGGTTCGTATACCTATCAACTAATTACTAGATTACTAGATAGGTTAGAACAAGTAACGACTACCTGTTAGGGTATTTTCAGCGTCTTACCCTATGCGATTGATGGAGGGTAGATTTTACTTACGTTAAGGTCGCTTGTGAAGTGAATGTGTACAAAATGGCCAGCAATTATTGGAAACAAGTTTTTTTTTTCTTTTAACAATAAGGAGCATTATTAGGGGGCACAGAGGCATTTCCAATCAGACCGCAGTCAAATGGCATTACCCTCTCGGGTGGTGTTGTGTTCCTGTGGTGAGTAAGGTCGCCAGGCTTCAGGAGAAAGCGGTGTGCAATTCCCCCGTAGTGAAGACTAGACGCGGCATATTTGTGCGGTTGTTAGTCGTTAACCATCTGTTACATTTGAAAGTAAAAATATATCTCCTGTGGGTACTACCTACACACCTCTGGCTACCCCTTCGGGGACCCTTGTGCGAACGCGTGAAGATCCTTATATAATTTCTTTTTCCGTGCCTTCATGGTTTATATGCAATTTTAACATGCAACTATTTATGTCTGTTGATATTTAGAAATTTTCCATAGATACTTTTTTTATTTGTCAAAATACAACCCTGTGGTATTGTGGGGTACCTACTCGTAACCTGTATACGAATGTTAAAAGTTTCGATTTTCTAGTACGAATAGTGGAATTATCTTTAAATGAATCCGTACAGTAAGTAACAACATGAAACATAGTACGACGTGCTGTTTTACAGGGACAATATCATCCCTAATTAGGGTTGGGCCGCCCTTCATCAAAACATTTGTTGAGTTTAAGCCCGCCAACGCCGGGCGATCAAATAAGCCAACATCTACACTTACCTACGCAATTATTTGGGAAGCATTCTGTTAGGTTATTTTAGGACCCGACCGCGTAACAGAGGTCCATTCCTACTAGCACAGAACGCTAAGAATTTTTAATTTGAATAACGGTCCGACTTGGATCTGTCATGAATTTCTGGTCACATACATCAAACGACAAGAGTAACTACTCCTTTTACCTACTCGAAAGCGGCGAGCTCCTATGTAGAGACCGATGGATGTTGATGAAGCGAAAGAGGTATGTAAGTCTAGAGAGAACTGGCGCTCTACTAACTAGTGTATACTCCGTGATGGATTCGGTGTAATGGTAGGAATATGTACATATATACTTTAAATATTAATAATTACTCTGGGATAATTCCACACAAATTGACCTAATCCCAAATTAAGCAAAGCTTGTGTTAATGTAACTATAATAATTATATATTTACCTATTTTTTTTTATACCACTTGGGTGGCAAACAAGCATGCGGTCCGCCTGATGGTAAGCGGTTACCGCCGCCTATGGACGCTTGCAACACCAGGGGTATCACTTGCGCGTTGCCGACCCTGCAGGAAACTTTTCACACCCTTCTTGAAGAACTCCATGCTGTACTCTCCAGGGAAAACCTCAACGGGGAGCTCATTCCACAGCCTGAGCGTTCGCGGAAGAAAACTCCTTTGGAAGCGCACAGTGCGAGACCATTGTGGTTCCAAGGTATGGGGATGAATTCCCCGTCGATGGCGAGAGGTGCGGTGGTAGAAGGTGGAAGTGGGCATCATGTCGAACACTCCCCGTTATACAGCGGTAGAACACACACAGGGAGGCAAAGTCTCTCCTCAGACTTAGTGATTCCAAGCCGCTTGTGAGCATGGGATCGTCGACAATTCTAGCGGCGCGTTTACATGGGACATCCAAGACTAAGGTACAAATACTCGTGTTCATCACACAAATATCTGACCGCGACCCGCGACCTTGAGTTTCGCAGTCAGGAGCTGTAACCACTAGAGCAGACGGTCGTCAAGACAGGTACTATAATATCGAACTTTAAAACCGTTCAACAGATTTGCAAAATTATCTGGAAGTAGAGGCAGAAGAACCACGTTCCAAGTAGGTACTTATATCATATCAATGCCTTTCGACTGAAAATCGGTGGTTAATAGTGCTTTTCACTTCAAATTTGCGGTTAGAAGTTTCTGATCTGACATGACCGAGTCGGAAAAACATTTTAACCGACCACGCTAGGCAACATAGGCACTAGGTATATTCTATGATTAGCTGTGCCCGCGACTTCGTCCGCGTGGAATAGTGACTTTAGCCAGCATCTTTTGGATACCTATATCTTTGGATTTTGGATGTGTTAAGTGAAGCTTACCACAATATATTAGTGAAAACCACATCTAAATCGGATAAGCCGTTAATGAGATTAGCAAACGCACAGTGAAACAGACATAAAATCTATATATATAATCAAATACTCATTGTTTTGGGTGCTATTTACGATGCTAAAGGTCCCAATAATATTTTTCTCATTTAACTTCCATGAACAGACAGCGATCCGTAACATTTTTATTATATGTATTGTATGATGATAAGACTGGACCATGACCAGTAATACAATCACACATCACTTAGTCTCAGTAATTACGTGAGTTCTCGTATTCCCTTGATTATTCACGACAAGGCTACTGGCAACAGTAGGACCCATTTAACACAGGCTTGTCAGGAAGCGTGGGAACCTTGGTACAAATTCCCGCGAGTAAATGCCGTGGCTCCGTTGATTTATTGAGGCACGTGCTATCGGCGTACCGGGCCTGAAACCATGCGCATAGGTTTAAATTATTTCTCCAAATACCTTACTTATGGGGAAATAACTGATCGCACTGGATTCTATTAAGTAAAAGTTCGTATTTCAAAAACGCTACCTAAGCTTCGTGTCGTGTTGATATTGCCACGAAGACGCGCCTCACTATTCTTCCCTATAGTTTATAGTGTAAACCTTCCACAAATTTTGTGTATTGTCGGTACACACTGATTACCTATGAGGGCACACACACACTGCAGTTAATAGAGTCGGGTCATACTCGTCGTTCAGCGGTTACCGCCGCCAATGTACGCTTGCAGCACTAAGGTAATGACACTGAATTGAAAATAGCACTATCCCATTTTGGAGGGGTTATTTAGGTCACAGGTGTATGAACGGAAATTCTGCGTGACATGATAAACTGGACACATATATATGATTAATTCAACAACGCTATGCGTATGTATATATATTTTCACAACTTCGAACAAGATACTCCGAAGGATAGGCAGGAGTTTTCTTCCGCGAACGCTCAGACTGTGGAATGAGCTCCCCGTTGAGGATTTCCCTGGAGAGTACAGCATGGAGTTCTTCAAGAAGGGTGTGAAAAGATTCCTGCAGGGTCGGCAACGCGCGAGTGATACCCTTGGTGTTGCAAGCGTCCATAGGCGGCGGTAACCGCTTACCATCAGGCGGACCGCATGCTTGTATGCCACCGAAATGGTATAAAAAAAAAAAAGATGTGTGACTTGTCAAAGATATTTTTGGTGCCAACGTGATAGATTGCAAGTCCATCGCCGTTTCTCAAGCACGACTATACATAGTATTTCTTCTCAAACGTATGCAGGTTTCCTGTCGATGTTTGCTTTCACCGTAAAGCTCGTGGTGAGACTAATCACTGTACTTAAGTTCAGTAAACTATATGGTACAGCTTGAAATCATTGTGTTGTAGGCAAGTACTCGAACCACGCGGCCACCACGCCTCTCTTGATTTTCTTGTGAGGGATATAAATGTATATATATATATATATATATATATATATATATACTAGTGGTCCCGCCCAGCTTCACTCAAATGAATAAAATAAATTTCCTGAAACACGATCGCAGCGCCACCTATTGGGTCCAATTATGAATCTAAGCCCGAATCCACCTGAAGACTCACTGAAAATTTCGTTAAAGTCGGTCCTGCCGTTTACGATCCTATAATGGACATACAGACAAACATAATTTTTTATATATATATATATTTTTTTATACAACAAGAGTGGCAAACAAGCATACGGCCCACCCGATGGAAAACGGTTACCGCAGCCTATTTACGCTTACAATACCGAAGTATCACTTGCGCGTTGCCACTCTGTGTTCGGAGAGTTGTACTGTGTTGGCAGCATAACGAGACTAATCCCTCTGCTGCCAACACAATACAACAATCCTCCCCCCACCCCAAGGAGCTCATTACTGGAAACCTTATTCACCGCGTAGGAACACAGCACAATAAATTGTGTTTGGCTACGGACTTCTATAAGGTGGAGGTCCTGCCCCAGTCGGGCAGCTCCAAATTCGAACGGAAACCCGTTATGCCCTACCTCTCTTATATATAGAAGAAATATCTACTTTCTCAGTTACTTAACATTATCCTAATATCTAAAGCATTATCCTATCTTAGTCTCCACTCCCCGGCTGGCAGACGGAAAGATTTATTTTTAACCTACTAGGAAGTGGGTCACAGACAAAACTGAGATTATTCGGGAATACGGGCGCAACCCTGTGGAGTTGTAAAGCAAATTATAGTTAGCAGTGTTTGTAATTGGTTATTTCTGGTTTTCAAGGTTCAGTTTAAAAACAGAAGGAATTAATTAATAAGAACCGCGATGGCCGAGTGGTTAGAGTAATAAAAATAAACTCGGATCCAGATTATACAATACACTTTTTTGTATAGACAAATATATGTGTCACTTGTTTAATTTGTGAATGTGTGAACTTTTGGAACGAAGTTCCTTATCGCGCGTTGCGAAAGGGGGCTAGACGGAAAAAATCTTACGAAAAGTTGTCACGCACTTTTTGTCACGACACTTTTTTTTTCACGCGTTGTGAAAGGGGGCTAGACGGAAAAAAATCTTACGAAAAGTTGTCACGACACTTTTTGTCACGACACACCTCTCAAGTTTTTTGTTGGCTTTGTAGATACCCACATCTTGCTAACTTTGTTGTACTTATCTAATTGTATTAATAGTACCTGGATGACCGAGCTTAGCTCGGTAAATATAATATAAAACATTATTTCGTACGAATTACGGACTTATGAAATATGAATAATATTTTTTGAATATTGAATCAGGTGTGAAGCGAAAAAAAAGCCGTGGTGGCCGAGTGGTTCGAGCAGTTGCCTGCGACGCAAAGGTCGCAAGTTCGAATCCCGACTGTACCAATGAGTTTTTCTGAACTTAAGTACAGTGATTAGTCACACCACGAGCTTTACGGTGAAGGAAAACATCGAGAGGAAACCTGCATACGTCTGAGAAGAAATTCAAAGGCGTATGTATAGTCGTGCTTGAGTAACGGCGATGGACTCACCATCTGTCACGTTGGCACCTAATATACCTCTGGCGGAAAGTGGGTGTGTAGATATTACCTATACACCTCTGCCTACTCTGCCTCTGCACACTCTGCCCGAAGGGGACCCTTGTGGGAAGGCGTGAGAATATATATATATAAATATATATATTTATATATATTTATATTATATATACTTATATCTATATTATATTATTTTAATAAGGTTTGTAAAACTGTAACGGATCACTGTCTGTACATGGTAGATGTATGAGAAAAAATATGATTGGACCTTTATCAACGCAAACACACGTTGTGCGATACTCTGTCACAAATCTTGTCGTCGATTCCGTTGTTCAAGTAGCTACACGTTGTGCCGCACGCTGCCGCAAATCTTGTGGACATCGCTCCTGTTGTTCAACATTTTCAGTAGCTACACGTTGTGTTATACGCTGCCGGAAATCTTACAGACGTCCCTCTCGTTGTTCGTTATTTTCAGTGGCTACACGTTCTGCCGCACGTTGCCGCAAATCTTGTAGACAACGCTCCTATTGTTCGTCATTTTCAATAGCTATACGTTGTGCTGCTCGCTGCCGCAAATTTTATAGACGTCTTTTCCGTTGTTTGTAATGTTCATTAGCTATACGTTGTGCTGCTCGCTGCCGCAAATCTTGCAGACATCGCTCCCGTTGTTCGTAATGTTCAGTAGCTATACGTTGTGCTGCTCGCTGCCGCAAATCTTGCAGTCATCGTTCCCGTTGTTCGTAATGTTCAGTAGCTATACGTTGTGCTGCTCGCTGCCGCAAATCTTGCAGTCATCGTTCCCGTTGTTCGTAATGTTCAGTAGCTATACGTTGTGCTGCTCGCTGCCGCAAATCTTGCAGTCATCGTTCCCGTTGTTCGTAATGTTCAGTAGCTATACGTTGTGCTGCTCGCTGCCGCAAATCTTGCAGTCATCGTTCCCGTTGTTCGTAATGTTCAGTAGCTATACGTTGTGCTGCTCGCTGCCGCAAATCTTGCAGTCATCGTTCCCGTTGTTCGTAATGTTCAGTAGCTATACGTTGTGCTGCTCGCTGCCGCAAATCTTGCAGTCATCGTTCCCGTTGTTCGTAATGTTCAGTAGCTATACGTTGTGCTGCTCGCTGCCGCAAATCTTGCAGTCATCGTTCCCGTTGTTCGTAATGTTCAGTAGCTATACGTTGTGCTGCTCGCTGCCGCAAATCTTGCAGTCATCGTTCCCGTTGTTCGTAATGTTCAGTAGCTATACGTTGTGCTGCTCGCTGCCGCAAATCTTGCAGTCATCGTTCCCGTTGTTCGTAATGTTCAGTAGCTATACGTTGTGCTGCTCGCTGCCGCAAATCTTGCAGACATCGCTCCCGTTGTTCGTAATGTTCAGTAGCTATACGTTGTGCTGCTCGCTGCCGCAAATCTTGCAGTCATCGTTCCCGTTGTTCGTAATGTTCAGTAGCTACATGTTGTGCTGCTCGCTGCCGCAAATTTTGTAGGCGTTGTTCCCGTTGTTCGTAATGTTCAGTAGCTAAACGTTGTGCTGGTCGCTGCCGCAAATCTTGTAAACGTTGTTCCTGTTGTTCGTAATGTTCAGTAGCTACACCTTGTGCTGCTCGCTGCCGGAAATCTTATAGACGTCGTTCCTGTTGTTCGTCATTTTCAGTAGCTATACGTTGTGCTGCTCGCTGCCGCAAATCTTATAGACATCGTTCCCGTTGTTCGTAATGTTTAGTAGCTACACATTGTGCTGCTCGCTGCCGCAAACCTTGCAGACATAGCTCCCGTTGTTCGTAATGTTCATTAGCTATACGTTGTGCTGCTCGCTGCCGCAAATGTTGTAGACGTTGTTGCCGTTGTTTCTAATGTTCAGTAGCTACACGTTGTGCTGCTCGCTGCCGCAAATCTTGTAAACGTCGTTCCCGTTGCTCGTAATGTTTAGTAGCTATACGTTGTGCTGCTCGCTGCCGGAAATCTTGCAGTCATCGTTCCCGTTGTTCGTAATGTTCAGTAGCTACACGTTGTGCTGCTCGCTGCCGCAAATCTTGTAGACGTCGTTCCCGTTGTTCGGAATGTTCAGTAGCTATACGTTGTGCTGTTCGCTGCTGCAAATCCTGTAGACATCGCTCCCGTTGTTGGTTATTTTCAGTAGCTACACGTAGTGATGCACGCTGCCGGAAATCTTACAGGCGTCACTCTCGTTGTTCCTAATGTTCAGTAGCTACACGTTGTGCTGTTCGCTGCCGCAAATCTTATAGACGTCGTTCCCGTTGTTCGTAATGTTCAGTAGCTACACGTTGTGCTGCTCGCTGCCGCAAATCTTGTAAACGTCGTTCCTGTTATTCGTAATGTTCAGTAGCTACACGTTGTGCTGCTCGCTGCCGCAAATCTTGTAGACGTCCTTACCTATGTCCTTACCGTTGTTCGTAATGTTCAGTAGCTACACGTTATGCTGCTCGCTGCCGCAAATCTTGTGGACGTTGTTCCCGCTGTTGGTCATTTTCAGCGGCTACAAAGAAGCCCTCGTGAAACATCTAAATCATAAGACCTTTCTGCTCGTATAATGTTAGTCAAGTTTTGCAAGACTTTAGCACTACGTGTGGGACGAGCGGAAAGCTGATTATTTTCATTGATTTGTTGAAATGAGTCTTGTTTGTCGATCACTTTTTTCTTGAAGATGTTCTTGAGATGAGTCTTCTTCTTCTTTTAGGCATTTTGTCATGTAAGTAAACAATTGATTTTATATATAATTCGTCTACGAAAACGTCAAACCAAAAACTCATTGGCTTAAAGTTTGTTGCTTAGCAACGCTTTATTGTTGCTGCGAAATTCAAATTCTAATGAAATTGTAGGAGATTTTCATTGCCTAAAAACACGGATAAAACAACATTTTTTTTAAATGAAACCTATCTAGATCAATTTATTGCCCCCGAAATCCCCCCCGTACCAAATTTCATGAAAATCGTTGGAGCCGTTTCCGAGATTCAGATTATATATATATATATATATATATATATACAAGAATTGCTCGTTTAAAGGTATTAGATAGATAGATTAAGCATCGACCTATTGTCGGGCCTACGCTGTTTCCCCATACTTAAGTACTAATAGCTGTAACATAATAATATTGTTATCGTTTACCTAATTTGAATAGATTTGAAAATAGTTACCATGGAGTTTATTGCCAGTTCTTCTCCATTGAAACGACCAACCCGAACCGTATACCTCGACGTTTTATAAGTACCCATCTAGGCCTTAGTGAAATAAAATATTTTGATTTTGAGTTTTTCTGAGGTTGAGTACAGTGATTAGTCACACTACGAGCATTACATATTTTTATAAGTTAATTCCTGTATTTACTAACAACATACTATGGATAATATGATCCGAAATAAATAAAATATTATTATTACGGTGAAGGAAAACTTCGTGTTAATCCAGCTAGTATCTATCTCATTAAATCCATACATACATACAGCCATCCATACTTTCTCATTTATAATATTAGTAGGATTCCAGCATGTAAACCAACTCTTGAAATAAACATTTATACAAACTGGACACAGCTAGTAACAGCTTTCATTTATCGTTTATCAACATTAATTAGCTTGCGTCATGAAAGATCTAGTCCGTAAAGATGCAAAATTAGAATTTTCTTCTCCACCAACTTTCCTTTCCATCCACTAACGATCCTTTTCCTTGGCGTACGAGGGGTCCAAAATATCCAGCGCCTATTTCTTGGGCCCATGATTATTAAATGGATTCGCCGCAGCGCCCATCTTATATTGATTTATCTGACCTCTAAGCCTCAAGGGTGTGAGGATATTAAGTAGAAACGGATAGAGATTACTTACACATAACTTGGGTTATTTATATATGATATACATAAATGCATATCACGCCGAGTCCCTAATGGGGTAGGCTGAGAGAATAGAGCGTCAATTCTCTCTAGACTTGCATACCTCTTCAGCTTCGTCCACAATCTTCAATATGTATGGTATGTATGAAGAGACTGATGAATGTGGACAAAGCGAAAGAGGTATGTAAGTCTAGAAAGAACTGGCGGTCTATACTCGCTGCCTACTCCGTTAGGGACTCGGCGTGATGATTTGTATGTGTACATAACATTAATCAGTCGCTGGTTTCGAGTACTCTTGACGTTCTCGTCCTTGAGTGTCCGATCGATTTGATCCAGGTAGTTGAAACGTGGTCTTCCTCTGCCTCTTCTTGCACATACTTTCGTTTTTTGTATCTGCTTCGTCTATCTTTCTTCACTCATCCTTTATGATCCTCAAGGTTCATTTAAATCAACCAACAATAGACCATGATGCGACATATTAATAATTAAAAAATACACTATGATTTGTACAAATTATGCTATCAAGTCACATTTCAATTAAATCTAGATTTATGTTCAGTGGACCTAGGTGGGCATATACATAATTGCTTTTACGTCCCTATTAAATTGTTGTTATAACCTCTGCCTACGCCACTTGTGGAGCATAGTCTATGGCGATACTCTAGAGCTACCAACTGAATTATGCATGGCTATTTCTAGCAGTGTTGGATGTATATGCTAGCGCAGTCATTCGTTCCGGTTTGGAGAACATGCCGTTCTAGAAAACTCACTTAAAGTAAGAACACGTAATTCTAGTAAGATACCTACTGAGCAACTCCAATTCTGAATTTGAAATCATTATACCTCGCTTCTGCCGTTGTGTCAACAGCTCGAATCGAAGGTCATCTACGGATGCAAGCAGTATCAATTGCTCTCAAGTCCCTGTTCAAGGACTCGAGCTTTCCCTCAAGGACACAAATCTTCGAGTCACGACCCAACATTATTCACACACAAAATGTGACTTACCTAGCTGGCTCGGAAATATAAACTCTAGCTGCAGGAAAATTAGATTCCGAACTTTTTGCCTATTATGCATTGCGGTATATGCGTTGTTCTAGTAGCGTTGCAGTGCCGAAATAAACTTTCTGTTTCGTTACGTATGACTACAGTAAAATTCTACTCAATTGTAGACTCATATCCTATAATAATGAAAACAAATGACGAGCGCGATATTGTTAAGTCTGTTTAGATGTTTTTATTAATATAATTTTACGAGCCGTGGTGGCATACCACTCAGAGTAGCCTGCATAATCGGGATTACAGATTCGAACCCTGACAAAGTGCCAATGAGGTTTTTCTAAACTTAAGAACAGCAATTAATATCAGACCTCGAGCGTAACTGTGAAGGAAAACATCGAGATGAAATTCTCCTTAGTGCATACTTACATTTAAAAATATATTCAAAGAGTATTTCTTTTCTTCTCCCACAAGGGTCCCCGAAGGAGTATTGTCTCAATTAGGTATTTTGATCAGATCTATCGGACACTCAAAGATGGGAACGTCAAGAGTACTCGAAACCTGCTAGTATGTATGAAGAGACTGATGAATGTGGACGAAGCGAAAGAGGTATGCAAGTCGTGATGATATGTATGTATATTTTTGAAACTCCAAGTATACACTAAGAGTGTTGGGTGCCAACGAGCGATTTATATCCTAAGTGGTAGTATTTAGACTACGTAATGATATATGCATAATGCAAAACCTTCCGTGACTCTCACATACATACTTGTCACGAATAGGTTTTGATTAAACGTTAGCAAGTCACGAACTAGGCAAAGTATGACGGCTTGACAATCCGTGTTGTGTATCTTTATTTATTTTATCACAGGATATTCCCTCATTTCCCGTATCTGTCTCTATACTCTTGAGAGTCTGAGCATTTAAAAAAGAATACATTTCTACACGCTAAGTCACACCACGACCTGGCCTTTACGGTGAATGAGAGGAAACCTGCATACGCTTGAGAAGCAATTCAAAGGCGTATGTATAGTCGTGCTTGAGTAACGGCGACGGACTCGCCATCTGTTACGTTGGCGCCTAAAATATATCTCTGGCGGAAATTGGGTATGTGGGTACTACGTATACACTTCTGCCTACTCCTTTGGGGACCCTTATGGAGCTGCGTAATAGTCGCAGTCTTCTCTTTACACAGGAGTCTAAAGGGTAGGCAAAAGATTCCTGTAAAGGTCGGCAGCGGTACTTAGGAACCTTCGAACTTCAATATACGCCCTAAGGTTTCCTATTACAAAAACAACAATGACGTAACAAGTGATACTAATATTCAAAAATATACTATAACTAGTTCCAACAAGGTCTATAATCAAACGAATGTTATGTTTTGTTTTTGTTTACCACATTTTCGTAAACACAAGAGTTGTGAGGTACATGGGAAGTATTCATTTGAGTTTACAGAATGTTCTTTAAGCTATTTGTACTGCTAGTACCGTTATTCCTCTCAACAAAATCAAAGTTTTAACTTGATCGTATTATTCGTAACGAAATACAATCGTTTTGACTTTCATAATGAGATCCTAATGAAATATATACAAAGCTTATCAATATCTTCAAGACTACCAAACGTCCCAATCGGGTAGGCAGAGATTACAATTCTCATATTTCGACACTTTAGATGCCAATGTGCTAGATGGATGGTATATCCGGGTTCTTCAGACAAGAATTCAGTGCAAGAACAAAGTGCCTTGGAAAATCTTCTCAGAAGAATACAGGTTTTCTCGCAAGGTTTTTTTCTTTCATCGTAACGCTCGTGGTGTGGTACCACCAAATTTACACCCAAAAACCCGTTGTTAAGAATAGTATAAAATATAGCATTCTACCACTAGGTTCACCAAAAATATCCCATTAATAATCAACACAAGTATAATATGAATATTCAAGCCGTTGTAATACGCAAGTCACATTTATATACGCGACACGTTCTCGCCTTTGGACAAATAAGAAGAGAATACCCAGGAAAATAGGATATTTTCGTACTTATTAATATGTTTTGACGCCTTTCCACAAGGCTCCCCGAAGGGGTACGGAGAGGCGTGTAGGTGGTACCCACACTTTCCGCCAGAGATATATAAGTGCCAACGTGACAGATGGTGGGTCCATCGCCGTTACTCAAGCACGATTATCACATACGCCTTTGAATTTCTTCTTCGTTAAGTTTCCTTCATCGTAAAGCTCGTGTTGTGACTAATCCCTGTACTTAAGTTAAAAAAAATCTCATTGGTATAGTCGGGATTCGAACTTGCGATCTTTGTGTCGCAGGCAACTAATCGAACCACTCGACCACCACGGCTTTTTAAAATAAATAGCCTAGAATATAAAAGCAAGTTATATATCCTGGCTTCCGGCAAAGTTCGCGACCTCTCCTACATGCTATTCTACCCATCCTTAATAATTTCCTTAGCCCACACACCACAAACATACTATTGCGGTCCGAATTAAAGCAATCATTTGTTTCAACCAACAAAAGACGCTTTGCCAACAGCAAATGTAATGTTGCTGGCCTCACTCGAGCTGAATTAAAGGTAACAATTTTCGTACTCATTTTTTCTCTAATAAATAATAATAATAATAATATCCTCACGCCTTCCCACAAGGGTCCCCGAAGGGGTAGGCAGAGGTGTATAGGTAATACCCACGCACCCACTTTCCGCCAGAGGTATATTAGGTGCCAACGTGACAGATGGCGAGTCCATCGCCGTTTGGGATATATGGATATATTGGGATAAATGTCAATGACCTAACCACTCGTATAGTCTAGACCCAAGACAGTATGTGTCTGCAACTTTTCTTAACAGATGATATGGATAAAACTCCAAAAATATTAACTCTTGAAATAAATTTGCAACAAATTGCGAAATCTTTTGTAGTTAAAATAAATAATACGAAAAGTTTGAAATAATATCATGTGACTTGGCGAAATATTAGAATCGATTTGTATAGCACCTGCCTATTGTATATACATATCATCACGCCGAGTCACTTACGGGGTAGGCAGAGAGTATAGAGCGCCAGTTCTCTCTTGACTTACATACCCCCGTTCGTTCTATATCTCTTCATCGTCGGTTTCGACGTCTTGACGTTCCCGTCCTATTGTATATTATCATAGATTTGAACCTACAACCACTACGTCTCTGAGTTATCTTTCCTATACAAAATACCCATACAACTGTTAATGCCTACTAAAACCATCCCTTACTTCCATTCCTTTTCACATTGACCTAATTTCAAAAGTAAACTAATTTACCCTGCGCATGCTACTGTAAAAGCGCCACTATTCATAACGGAATAAGGTGCACCTTAATTTCGGCTCGAGTGTGGCTAGCAACATTACATTTGCTGTTGGCAAAGCGTCTTTTGTTGGTTGAAACAAGTGATTGCTTTAATTCGGACCGCAATAGTATGTTTGTGGTGTGTGGGCTAAGGAAATTATTAAGGATGGGTAGAATAGCATGTAGGAGAGGTCGCGAACTTTGCCGGAAGCCAGGATATATAACTTGCTTTTATATTCTAGGCTATTTATTAAAAAAAAGCCGTGGTGGTCGAGTGGTTCGAGTAGTTGCCTGCGACACAAAGATCGCAAGTTCAAATCCCGACTGTACCAATGAGTTTTTCTGTACTTAAGTACGGTGATTAGTCACACCACGAGCTTTACGGTGAAGGAAAACATTGAGAGGAAATATGCAAACGTCTGAGAAGCAATTCAAAGGCGTATGTGTAGTCGTGCTTGAGTAACGGCGACGGACTCGCCATCTGTTACGTTGGCACCTTATATACCTCTGGCGGAAAGTGGGTGTGTGGGTATTACCTATACGCCTCTGCCTACCCCTTCGAAGACCCTAGTGGGAAGGCGTGAGGATTATAATATTATTTATTACTTATAACGTTGTTTTGCATATATATAGTAACGTTGAGTGATGGCAGTTCAAAACATATTCATACAGTATTTGTATGAAGAAGAAAAAGATCACGTTTCATACATACATACATTGATATGTTCGCACGCTAAACCCCTTAAGGGGTATGCAGAGAGAGCAGAGCGCCACTTTTCTCTAGACTTACATACCACTATCGCTTCCTCGATCAGTCTCTTCATACATGCTCGTCGGTTACGAGTACTCTTGACTGTCCGATCGAACTTTCTTTACTCATCGTTTCAAACAACACTTTTTAACAGTCTTAATTTTATCGATCGGATAATCAAGATTTACGGGTATGTATGGAGAATTTTTATGAAGCGAAAGAGGTCTATAAGTCTTAAGAGGACTGGTGCGCTCTATTTGTCCGCTGAAGGCTTTGCGTGTAAACAATCGTTCAGAAATTAATGGACTACATTGATTTTGATTCAAATACCTTTTTTATTCAGAATTAATACGTCTACAAAAATACGTGTAATACGCGTAATACGTGTTACTGTACTGTTCAATATTTCTTCCGTACAGGTTGTAGTACGAACTCTCTATACTTAAGTTCGGAAACACTAATTCCGTTGTAGTTGATCATTCCACTTGACCTTCGCGGCATACTACGGGAAATAGAATTTCATTGCATACATTTCGTAGCACCTACACGTAGCTCATGCTACGTAGCCCCTACGAGACTTCGTAGCTTGCAGTTTCGTAGCGTATTCTAAGTATTTCTTGCCCTTGACTTGAAAATACCGATTTTCGCTATAACAAACACTGTTGCTATTTATTATTGTTATTCGTAAACTTCTTATGGCTTTATGAGGTTGAAGAACTTGTGTGATCCCAAGTTCCCAACAAAATACACGATGTCTCGCAAAATAGATTAGTTGGCTTCTAGAAGTATAACTCTTAATATATGAGTATAGGCCCGAGACGAAATAAATAGCTAAAGAAATAATAAAATGACAACGGTATTCAATTTCTATAATCATAATAAATTTGAAGCATGATACAATGGGCCAATTCAGGAAATATGAAAAAGATATAAAAAAAGTTGACATAGATTTGTATAACTTTACGTTTCAGTAGATTTTTATGTGAAGAGGAGGTCATAAAGAGGTCACGAAATAAAAAAAAATATTTTCATTTTCTCCCCATCATTATACCCGCCCTATCATATATTTGACAAATTTTTCCCATTTTTCTTATATAATAATATATCCTCACGCCTTCCCACACGGGTCCCTGAAGGGGTAGGCAAAGGTGACGGCGACGAACTCGCCATCTGTCACGTTGGCACTTAAAATATATCTCTGGCGGAAAGCGGGTGTCTGGAAACTACCTTTATTTTATTTTTTTATACAACAAGAGTGGCAAACAAGCATACGGCCCACCTGATGGGAAACGGTTACCGTAGCCTATTTACGCTCACGATACCGAAGTATCACTTGCGTGTTGCCACTCTGTGTTCGGAGAGTTATAGTGTGTTGGCAGCATAAGGTTTAATCCCTCTGCTTCCAACACAATGTAACAATCCTCCCCCTCTCCAAGGAGCTCATTACTGGAAACCTTATTCACCTCGTAGGAACATAACACAATAAATTGTTTTATTTGGCTACGGACTTCTATAAGGTGGAGGTCCTGCCCCAGTCGGGCAGCTCCAAATTCGAACGGGAATCCCGTTATGCCCTACCTCTCTTGTACTACCTACACACCTCTGCCCCCTTCGGGGACCCTTCTAAGTAGGCGTGAGGATATATTAGTATAAATATATAGCGTACTTTCGTTTGCTGTATTTAAGCATTGTTTGTTTGTTCCAGTTATGAATTACACGGGATATGGCAGCGTGTTAGAATTTGACAGTTAATTTTAATAATCCAACATGGCGGAAGCTGAAGGGGGAGCGAGCGAGCAAGATGATGTCTCATTCTTGCGTACGGTGAGTACTATCATTGTTTAAGTACTGTAAGAGTATAGTCCAGATCACTAAATAACGTTAATTTGATTATTTACTTATCTGCCTACCCCTTCGGGGCCCTTGTGGGAAGGCGTGAGGATATACATATTATTATTATAATTAATAGTAGACATAAATGGTGAGATGTCCTAAGTATATATATATCTTCACATCTTCCCAATAATGTCCCCGAATGAGTATGTAAACTCTTGAAATGTTCAGATTGTTTATTGATTCTTTGAAATTTTTTATATGGATTATTGAATCTCCGTCCATTTTCTCTGCCCAGAGCCGTCTCTTTGATCTCTTTGTACGACGGCAACCTTACTTTTTAGTTCGAGAAAGTTATGTATTTATAGGAATTCAAATGTAGCCTATGTGTTTGCCTAAGCCATTGCCATTTCAACTTTCAGTCAAATCGGTTCAGTCATTTTGCCGTGATAGAGCAAGAAATATCGAAACATCCAAACTTACAAACTGTCGCCTTTATAATATTTATTTATTTATTGAATTAAAAGAATTAAAAGAATTTATTACTGTTTTGACAAGTTGTAACAAAAACATTGTTGAGGCCTTCTTGTAAGTATTTAGATACCTGTGATAGAAGACCCCACTCTTCCATATCAAAATGTATTATCATAACAGAAATATATATATAAAAATGAGTGTGTGTGCGTGTGTATGAGTATGAGTGAGTGTGCATGAGTGCGCGTGTGTGTGTGTGTCTGCGCGCGCGTGTATGTGTATATATGTGAATTTGATGGAGTGCAAACGTTTAGTCATAGTTATGATTATTTTCAAGGTCGTAGGAGTTTTTCAGTCTCATCATAAGAGAGAGTTTTTAGCCATTTAACAAGAATTTTTTTACATTCAAATTTAGATTTCCCATAGATATATGATATTTTATTTATTTTATTGTAAAGGTTAGAGATTTGTTCAACATATTGATGTTTAGCAAATGATGTTTTTACATGACTATTTTTAGTTATGATAATATCTTTTCTTCTCTTATTTAATATCTTCGAGTCGTATATTAGCGTTTTGTGTATTTTAATAGTAGAGGTTAAAATATATAACTTTCTAACACTCAAGAGGTCACACAGTTGAAATAGACTATCAGTTGAAAATCGAAAAGGCTTAAAATACATTGTTTTTAACATAGCACGCTGCGCCCTCTCTATCTCTATAAACTTGGTTTTAGTAGCACCACCCCATATAGGGATACAATAAACAATAATTGATTGAACCAGAGCAATATATATTTGTTTCAGTAGAAAACCAGATGCGACGTGTCGCAGTTGTTTAAAGATCCATATTAATTTCTTTATACGAGTACTAACTAACTCTATTTGATCATACCATGATAGACGTTGATCAATGATTATACCCAGGTACTTAACTTTTTGCATCTTCTCGATGACCGTACATACACAATTATTATTTCCTACATTGCCACATTGGTGAATTTTTATACAGAAGCTGGGATCAGGTTGAAACTTATTACTTATAGTAAAGCAAACGTAGTTTGTCTTTTGAGTGTTAATAGTTAATAAATTTGTTTTTAGCCAAGTGGCCACCTCTGACATCCCAATTTCGGTTTGTCTACGAACGTTATCCCAATCGTTACCAGCAAAAACCAATGCAGTATCATCAGCATATGAAACGACATGCGCCCCTCCTGCATCCAATTTACATATATCATTTATGTAGATTAAAAATAAGGTGGGCCCAAGCACACTCCCCTGCGGTACACCGTAATTTATTTTTGCTTCGTTACTACAAAGATGCCCAATTTTAACTTTTTGCGTACGATTCAATAAATAACTAGTAAACAAGTTCAAAGGTGAACCTCTTATTCCAAATTTTTCAAGTTTATGTGTAAGAATGGGGATGGATACGGTGTCAAAAGCTTTTTTGAGATCTAGGAAGACAGCGAGGCACTTTTTCCTGTTATCGAGGTTATCGGTAATTAGAGTAGTTAGCTCTGTAACAGCTTCTTCAGTGCTTTTTCCTTGTCTAAATCCAAATTGTGTTGATGATAATAGTTTATATTTGTCTAAGTAATTGATTAACCTTTTATTTAACAGTTTTTCTAGTATTTTTGAAATAGAGGGCAGCACTGAAATTGGTCTATAATTGTTTACCTCGTTTTTAGCCCCATTCTTATATACAGGAGTAATAATGGATTTTTTTAATAATTCCGGAAATATGCCTACAGAGAAACACAAATTGGCTAGATGAACAATAATTGGGATTATTTCTTGTTTGGCTGTCTTCAAAAAACTGGTTGGGATATCATCCCACCCAGAGGCACTGTTAGAATTAAGGCTCATAAGAATTTCGTGTACCTCATGTTCATCAGTATCGAATAGTACAAATGAAGTTACCTGAGAATCAACAATTTTGGGTGTGTTCTTACCATTATTATGGGCTAAAATGTCTTCTGCAAGTTGTTTGCCCATGTTAACAAAATAATTGTTAACATGATTAATAGCTTCATATTCATCTGGTTTCACTTTTAAAAGTTTTGTGTTGTCTAGTTTAATCTGTTTAATGTGAGTGATATTTTTGATGTTGTGCCATAGCATCTTATTATTTTTCATAGAGTTTGCCAAAAGTTGTCTTTCATACTGTCGTTTTAGTTTTTTAATTAAGTTATTACAATGATTCCGATATCTAATGTAAGTAGTTTTAAGAATACTATTTAGGGGATCCTTCTTCAAGTCTTTCTGCATTTTATTTCTATTTCTGATACATTTTACTATACCGGGGGTTATCCACGGTTTAATTATTAGATTTCTTTTACTTATTTGTTTGATGATAGTATTTTCTTTTAAAGATTCTGATATTATACGTATTAAATGTTCAACTATCATATTAGGGTCGTTAAAAAGCAGTAATTTACTTATTTTTTTTTCCGTCAAACACTTTAATGCTTTATTATAGTCTGTTACAGTTGACGTTTTTATTTTACCACTTGTGAGTTTGACTTTTGATACATTTATGAATAATAAAGAATGGTCTGTCACAGATGTGTTGAGAACAGCTGTATGTGCGAGATGGTTTTTTTTGTCGAGTTTTATCATGAAGTGATCCAGACAGTTATTCAGTCTAGTAGGAAAAGTATGTCCTGGTAACATTCCATGCATAGCTAGCATACCCAAGTAATTTTGTCTATTGTTACGGTCATAAGTGGGTTCATTACTAGTAGGGCTAATATTTATATTGATATCCCCGGTTAATATAATACATTTGCTAGATTTAATGTTTTGTAAGTGAGAATTAAGAGAGTCAATAAATATATCCGCATTCAAATTTGATGGAGAGCGATAGATACCTAAAAGAATAGTATTATTAACTGAAATTTCTAAACAAGAAGCATGATTTAATTTTATTTCTTTAACATTAGCTTTAATTTTATTAGTGATAAAAACGATTACTCCGTCATTTTTATTTATATGATTGCGGGTATGAAAAACTAAGTAGTTTGGAATTATAGGTATAGGTTTATCAGGGTTTAAATGGCATTCAGTTAGTATAAGGATATCTGGCTCAAATTTTAGGCAACTTAAAGTAACTAATAGGTCATCTAAGTTACTATATACACTTCTTATGTTTTGACAAAAAATCTTTAGATCGTTATTTTGAACTTTAATATGTTTAGATAGATCGTCGATATCGCATTGATAAGATTCAGCAATATTGGATTCGTCTATCTCTTTCAAAGTGTGTATGGAACTAGCCATTTAATTTGTAGAGAAAACAAGTATAGATAATCATCAGGGTCATGTTTATATGAAGATGAAATTTTTTATGTTTATTGAATAATATGTAGTACTTTATACGGAAATGTTTATTTACTAACAGATAATATGGAAGAAAAGGATTGCGCGAGACTGTATATTTTTGTAATGTAGTGTGGTATGTGGTGTGGATGTGTTTGTGGAGAGTTTTACTTAAGAGTAGTTCAACATGAAACATTGCTATTAAAGTATATATAATAATTAAGGGAGAGATATTGATACCATTGAGGTCATTATATTTTCCTCTTTCTGCTTGATCTAGTCATATTCCTTGCATTAGCTGCTGAATCTGAGCTTCGGATTTTATAGGAATGATAGGCGAATTTTCATTTCTTCTTACATAAATCTTGCCATAAGCTGTCCAGCAAAATTTATATTTCTTGATCTTTACCAAATCGCGGGCTAAGAAGTGAAGACGGGAGCCTTTGGCTGTAAGTTGTTCCGATACAAAAATTGGAGTGTCCTCCCTTGTGCGACAACCTAGGTGCTTGGCAGATAATTTCGCTTTGTGTTTTGTGTTAAAAACTTTGCACATCTTTAGAAAATTTATTAAAACTTCCTGCAAAACATTTTCATTCTCATTCGGCATTCTCTACCAGTTAGCCTTTGGGTGATGCAGAGATAGGCATGGCAGGCTATAAAAGAAATAAATAGTTGGGAAATATAAACATAAATTAATATTAGTAAGAAAATGTTAGGGCATTCTTATGTATGGCACAGTTCGCTAACCTTCTATTTATGTCCACATGTCCCGGGATTTGGCAGCCACACAGACGGATGTCTACCAATATTTATAGCTAGTCGATGTCGCCATGACAACTTTTATTGTTATTGAGGAGTGCTTGATGTTTTAGCTAGAACTACGATTGGTAGAGCTCTCATCGCCATTTTGTTATCTATTACATCCCTCAATGACTGTTAATTGCTTTCTTTCCTTTAAGACGTGTAGTTTTATGTCTTAGTAATAATAATAATAATAATAATATATCCTTTATTGTACAAACACACACATTTACAAAAACAAACAGAAAAGACAAAGAAAAACATATAGTAGGCACAATAGGCGGCCTTATCGCAAAAGCGATTTCTACCAGGCAACCCAAGTGTAGAGAGAGATAAGAAACAGAGAAAGAAAAGGTAGGTGTGACAGTTGAGAGGATGAAATAGAAACAATTATTATAATATATAAATAATAGGCATTCTACATAAATAAATACGAAACATATACTTATATAAAATACATACAATAATATATACATGTATACATATATATAAACAAGTTAAAAAGAGAAATAGTGTTCAAATAAAAGCTTTTTGAAGGAGATTAATGTCTGTGCAAGCCTGATGTTCTGGGGCAACGAGTTCCCAAGACGGACAGCTTGCGCAGTGAAAGACTAGGAATTTTTCTTATATCTGCACAGCTTCCCAAAAGAGTTCCCGAGGGGGTAGGCAGATGTGTGTAGTACATACACACTCACTTTCACCAGAGACTTAGGTCCAACGAGACAGATGGCGAGTCCATGGCCGTTACTCAAACACGACTATACAAACGCCTTTGAATTGCTTCTCAGACGTATGCAGGATGTTTTCCTTCACCGTAAAGCTGTAGTGTATCTAATCACTGGTCCTGAGTTTATAAAAACTCATTGGTACAATCGGGATTAAAATTGCAATCTATGAGATGCATACTCGAACTTTTTTTAATTTTTTCAGCAAATTTTATCCTATTCCGTTCAGCCGTTCTGGCGTGATTGAGTTACCATCCTTACAAACGTTCGCACTTGTAATAATGCCGTCCTTGCAAACAAAGGTGTAACATTTAGGTAATCCAAAGATACATACCACGTTGAGGTTTTCCCTGGAGAGTACAGCATGGAGTTCTTCAAGAAGGGTGTGAAAAGATTCTAGCAGGGTCGGCAGCGCGCGAGTGATACCCCTGGTGTTGCAAGCGGCCATAGACGGCGGTAATCGCTTACCATCAGGCGGACCGCAGGCTTGTATGCCACATATGTGGTATAAAAAAAATTCCATTCCTAAATCTATGCAGGCTTGTATAATCCTCAGTACAATGATTATAAACTTTTGATGACGAACTGGATTGAACTCGCAAGCTGCCTAGGCTAGCGCACTGATAGGGCATTTCAGAATTAAACCACCCTGCCTGGGTGGTTTAATTCTGAAATTTCAAAGTAATGTAAGCTGGGTAGCTTATATTACTTTGAAAGTCCGAAAAGAGAACGTTATTATGTAGATTAACTTTGACGAGTTTATAGAAAAACGGGGTAATGGAAACTAAATTTCCACGTCGGTGAAGCCGGTAATTGGTCGCACCATTGTGTGCTAGGGCTGCTACACTTATATTTATAATTACACTAGCGGTGTGTTTATAAATGTATTATAATGTATTTACAAAACAAATATAGCCTATGTCACTCACGGTGAATGTAACTTTCCAATGGTGAAATAATTTTTCAAATCGGTCCAGTAGTTTCGGAGCCTATTCAATACAAAAAACCAAAACAAACAAACAATCAAATCTTTCCCTTTATAATATTACTAAGTATAGATAAATACTTATCAACACGTCGGGTCTTCCACGGGTAATCAGATAGCAGAGCGCCAGCTTAAAATGTATATTAATATTGAATTTAATAAAATCAAATTTTAATTCCCGTTTTTTGGAGCCAGATCTTTGCATCATATTGTTATACGTGCAGCAATTAAAAACGTTCCGTCTATCTATCTCAAAGCCAAACGTGGCAGCCCTAACAATAAAACGGAAGTATGTCCATCGAAGGGAAGCCTAGCGAGAGCTACGGAAGTCCATTGTAGGTTGACTGAGCGCCGAATTGAAAGCTTTTCTTTATTCAACGCTTCATACCCCGAGGCTTTAATATCAACGACCGTTTAGTTAGAACATAGTAGAAATAGAAATGGATAAGATAATTTATTTATTAAAGGAGACCATGATTATTATGTGAATTATAAATACGAATGTTTACAAGGATGTTTGTTCCTTATTCTAACCTTAACAATACTGATACTGCCATGGCGGCCGTGTGGTTCGAGTAGCTGTCTGCGACACAAAGAACGCAAGTTCGAATCCCGAATGTACCAATGAGTTTTTCTGAAGTTAAGTACAGTGATTAGTCACCTCACGAACTTTAAGGTGAAGGAAAACATCGAGAGGAAACCTACATACGTCAGAGAAGAAATTCAATGGCGTATGTATAGTCGTGCTTGTGTAACGGCGATGGACTCCCCATCTGCCACGTTGGCACCTAAAATATAGGAGATGAAATATAGGAGATGGGTGTGTGGGTACTACCTATACATCTCTGCATACCCCTTCGGGGCCCCTTATGGCCTTCCCATAGCCGTGAGGCCGTGAGGATATATAAAATACTGACTGTAATTAGATGAGCTGTGGTGGCCGAGATATTAACTTGCGTTATAGGTCTGTGTTTTTTAAATTGTGTATAAGGATTGCTTTAGCTCGTACGAGGTCTGAAATTCGTTAAGATTTTTCAAAGGATACCAGGAGCGATGTTAGTCAATAATGATCCTTAATTGTTTCCAGGAAGACATGGTGTGTCTTTCCTGTACGGCAACTGGGGAGCGTGTGTGCCTGGCTGCGGAAGGCTTCGGCAACCGGCATTGCTTCCTTGAAAATATTGCCGACAAGAACATACCACCAGACCTTTCACAATGCGTGTTTGTTATTGAACAGGTGGGTTTTTCTTCTAAAATTTTTTTTGTTTTATAAAATGCATTTATTAACTACATCGAGTTAGAAAAATTGACAAATAGTATTCTAGTCGTGCGGCTCATTGGTGTTACTGATTTTTGTTTTTTTATTTTACTTTTTAAATTATTTCATGGTATTGACCCAATACCTTTGGTCGCTTTTTTGTTGTTTTTTCCAACGTTCTATTATTCCAAATGTTAATCAAATTACGATATAAAACAAGTAAGAATAATACGTCTGATAATCAAGTGAAAATATAAAAATCTCGTAAAAAAAAACGTTGATAATGAACAAAAAAATTTTACTCCAATAAATGTTTACTTACATCCCATTACTACACCCCTTGGGGTAGCGCGCCACAGAGGTTGTAAAAGTCCTGCTTAATTGGGTACACAGACAGATATAGGCTATTAATTATTGGGTCGATGGCGACGGGTTTGATTATAGCTTACCCGAAAATGTCACGTAGAGATTGAAGATTAACAATGGAGATCGGTTTTCAGTCCACGAGTTCCATAATCAAATTTAGCTAAACAGAGACAAAAATATTTTTTGTTTCGTTATTTTGTGTTATTGTTTAACAAATAATTCAGATTTTTATTTATATTTAAAAAAAGAATTTCAAAATTCAAATTCAAATTCTTTATTTTGTCAATATAGGTAAGTTACATCCAGGTTTTATGTGGAACATTTAAGTTAATTACGTTACACCGCTAGGCATACAAAATTATATATGTGGTTTATTTTAAAATGATTCATACTGACATTGTAAATCTTTTGCTCCGTAATGGTGTTTTTAAAGAGGCAATAAAAGATTGTTATATTAGTCTCATCTTACTCTTTATTTAACCCCCCCTGCCAATCCCATAACGGGTTTCCCGTTCGATTTGGAGCTGCCCGACTGGGGCAGGACCTCCACATTATAGAAGTCCGCAGCCAAATAACACAATTTATTGTATTGTGTTCCTACGCGGTGAATAAGGTTTCATTGTGTTGGAAGCAGAGGGATTAAACCTTTTGCTGCCAACACACTATAACTCTCCGAACACAGAGTAGCAACGCGCAAGTGATACTTCGGTATCTTGAGCGTAAATAGGCTACGGTAACCGTTTCCCATCAGGTGGGCCGTATGCTGGTTTGTCAATCTTGTAGTATAAAAAAAAAAAATTTGTAAACTAGCTGTCCCGCCCAGCTTCGCATGGGTGAGAAAGTAAAAAACTTTGAAACACGATCGCAGCGCCACCTATCGGGTCTAACTGTGATCCTAAACCATTCTCGAATCCACCTGAAGTCATACAGAAAATTTCATTAAAAAAAATAACCTTCTCCTGACAATAAAGGATACATAAAAGAAAGATTTATCCAATTTGGTGCAGTCGTTTGGAAGCTATGTGCGTACAAACATTTCAGTGATTCATTTTTATATATATAGATAATAAACCAAAAACATCTTCAAACATAAAATGTGCTAGAAAATTTAAATCTATGTTTTTTTCAGGCCCTATCAGTTCGAGCTCTGCAAGAACTGGTTACAGCAGCTGGCTCTGAAACAGTAAGTATTTATAATTATTAATGTATGTCTAAAGTTATTCGTATTTATATTTATATTTGAAAGCCTAAGAGAATAACAGATCTAGAAGAACTCTGTCACCCACCTTGAAATAATTTTCAATATTGTAATTACGTACTAAACTTTATGAAGTATGATTATAGTCCTAATGTGGATGTTCTAAAGGTTTCAAATGGCAAATCCATTGAATGTTTTGTATACACCAAATATATAATATTTATGTTGTTTTTAACAATTTAGCATGGATACGTCTCAAAATGACAAAGTAATGAATTAATTTTATTACAGTACAAAAAAGTATTTTAACACAATTCATTAAAATAAATCAGTTTTGTACATAAAGTATTTGATGATGATGACGAGGAGTTGGAAGAACATGAAGAACATTGGACGAATCGCACTAATATTACAATTGTGAAAATTTGTTCCTCAGTATACAAAAACTACCGAGCAGAATTGCATAAAATTTGGCGCAGAGATAGTTTATTAGCTGTATGAAGATCAAAAGAAAATGTCTACCTAATATAAAATCAAATTTTACGCGCTAATAGTGGTTAAATACGTGCAAATACTGGCCGTTAGTGATTGGCTGGCCGAAAAGATTTCGACTGTCACAATTTCAAAATAAGAATTAGTTTTATATTTAATTTGAAGTGCGCACCAATTTTTTTTACTACTTGTAAGTCTTAATGGCCAGTGCGAGGCTTTTATTACTTATTGTCATTCTGATGTATTCATGCTAAACCATTATCTTTTGGCCGTGGTCCCCACAGCCTAACCCAATGTTCTAATGTAAATAATTACCGTTTTACGTATTGCGACCCTCTTAAATTTTCCAGGGCAAAGAAAATTTAGTGAGTATAACCGTTATTTGGTAAAATGCATGCAAAATCGTTTTGACGATAGCAATTGGTGAATTGAATGATTGGCTCCGTTAAAAAAAAGTAAAACTCAACTTTATTAACATAAAAATTTTTTTTCGAGTAAAAAGTATTTTAGTTTTTTTTTTTCACTAATTTATCATGTATTCATTAAGGTTTTATATCGATAAGTAAGAGCAAGTCCACACTTTACGATATTTTTAAAGTAAAATGCCAATTCTATTATTTTACTTGTATATACATATAAATATATGATTTTTGCTCAGGATAAGACTTAAAATACTTTCCAATCCAATACACTATTAAGACACCGATACCGTACCTATTAATAATCTTACATTTATAGATAAGGACATTATACATTTTGGGGAGTTTGTTTCGCCGTTTCTTCTCCTGACTTTTTTTCTCAAAAACGGTGATAACGGTAATGCGTTCTTTTTATTCATTACATTGAATTGAATTTAAAATTTTAAGGCCTCAGCCGTCAGTGGGAACATGACAACAACAAACAAAAAATACTATGTCGTGTAGTGTGAATTTGCCTTAATTATATTTAAAAAAAAATCATTGGTTGTACTTATATCATACAAAAAATCTGTATGCTCTTCCTTCACCAACTCACACAAAAACCACACTTAGTTGAACAAACATTTTATGATATCTCTAACGCATGTTTTTTTTTATTTTTTTCATCACCGTCAATATTTTTGCTAACAAAATTAACAGGGTTTAGTGAAAATTATATTATAATCGTGCTATTTATTCAATTTTACCTTTACTATAAATCTCTTATTAATTATAATTTTCGGCTTAATTTCAATTACAATAATATAAAAATACGGTAAATAATATGGATATGAGTTTAATGATTTGTGATGTTTCACTAGAAGCCTATATCGCATACTCCATCTCAAGCCGCACAAATAAGTTTTTCTGAGTTTAACTACAGTGATTATCCCATAACGAGATTTAAGTTGAAGAAAAACATCGTGCGAAAACCTGCATACGTTCAAGAAATGAAATTAAAAAATATATTTAAGAGAGGTAGGGCATAACGGGTTTCCCGTTCGAATTGGGAGCTGCCCGACTGGGGCAGGACCTCCACCTTATAGAAGTCCGTAGCCAAATAAAACAAATTATTGTGTTGTGTTCCTACGTGGTGAATAAGGTTTCCAGTAATGAGCTCCTTGGGGAGGGGGGAGGATTGTTACATTGTGTTGGAAGCAGAGGGATTAAACCTTATGCTGCCAACACACTATAACTCTCCGAACACAGAGTGGCAACGCGCAAGTGATACTTTGGTATCGTGAGCGTAAATAGGCTACGGTAACCGTTTCCCATCAGGTGGGCCGTATGCTTGTTTGCCACTCTTGTTGTATAAAAAAAAAATATATATATGTTTAGTCGTTCTTAAATAGCTGCTGAAACTGCAAAATCGACGCCATTTCTCACATGCGCCTTTCACTTCCGGGGAAAAGAGAGTTACTACCACCCTTACTCACACCTCTGCATACCCCTTCGGGGAGCATTGTGGAAAGCGTGAAGATAATATTACGATACATTACATTATAATAAGGATGAAGAAATGCATGTTACGTTCGTTCAAACGTAGAAAAGATGACTGCAGAAAGATTGACGAAACATACATAAACAATGAGAAAGAGTGTAGAAGAAGAGGCAGAGGAAGACCACGTTCCGATTACCGGTTGCTTTACTCTCTAGTTTTCCCCGAAAAGTACATCATGGAGTTCTTCAAGAAGGGTGTGAAAAGATTCCTGCAGTGTCGATAGCGCGCGAGCGATACCCCTGGTGTTGCAAGCGTTGATAGGCGGCGGTAACAGCTTACCATCTGGCGGACCGCATGCTTGTGTGCCACACGTGTAGCATAAAAAAACTAGGACAAAACGATCAAATCGATCTAGAGTCGTCGACGAGAACGTCAAGAGTACTCAAAACCGGCAAAAACGTATGAAGAGAGGTTATTTAGTCATAGAGAGAACTGGCGATCTTTTCTCTTCATTCTTTGAGGGACTCGGCGTCATGAAGTATGTATGTATTTAGGTAGCTACTAAAATATTAAGCCCACACACAATCAAATAGCAATTTACTAGACGAAATAATTTTAAATGGGAATTCGTTGCTTACTTATCCAAGGAATACGAAGTATTTTTAGAAGATTTCGGCTACTGAAAAGCTAAATTAACTAACTGAAAAGGTTACTGTAAGAAGAATATTCTATTTATAAATATTAACATAAATATAAATTATCTTGATTACAGGGTAAAGGCACTGGTTCCGGTCACCGAACGTTGCTTTACGGCAATGCTATTTTACTGCGACATCTCAACAGTGATATGGTGAGATTTATTAGTAAGATAATAAGGAGCTTAGGTTATTCACATCATGAGTTCTACGGCGAAGGACCACATCGAGAGGTAACCTGCATACGGTTGAGAAAAAGTTGTAACCTAAAATGTATCTCCGGCAAAACGTGTGTGTATGTGTACTACACTATTCTGCCTACCCCGTTGGTGCTCATCGAGAATAGACGCAGCGGGGTACTTTGTTTTGTAATATGTAATGATTAGTCTTACAACTGTTTCTCGTTTTCATTTTATACCACTGAAGTGGCAATGAAGCATGCTTCCCGGCTGATGGTAAACGGTAACCGTGGTAATTGATGCCTCTGCGCTGAAGGAGGCCGGAAAAAATCAGCATTGCCATATAGCCTGGCAATGCTGCCAGCCTTCTTGGCACCCTCCTGCGGCACAGCAAAAAAAGGAAATGTGTTTTAGTTAAGAAACGTAGTTTTATTTTAAAACTTACATACATACATACATATCATCACGCCGAGTCCCTAATGGGGTAGGCAGAGAGTATAGAGCGCCAGTTCTCTCTAGACTTACATACCTCTTTCGCTTCGTCCACATTCATCAGTCTCTTCATACATGCTCGTCGGTTTCGAGTACTCTTAACGTTCCCGTCCTTGAGAGTCCGATCTATTTGGTCCAGGTAGTTGGAACGTGGCCTTCCTCTGCCTCTTCTTGCACACACTTTTGCTTTGTATATCTGTTTCGTCAATCTTTCTTCACTCATCCTTTCTATGTGTCCAAACCAACGTAACATGCCTTTCTTCATCTTTACAATCACGCCCTCATTCACGCCAGTTGATTTGCGAATCTCTTCATTGCGGATTCGATCTAATATCGTTACGCCGCACATTTTTCGAAGAGATCGCATCTCGACTGCATTCAAGCTATTTTCATACTTCCTCTGACATACCCAGGATTCGCTGCCATACAATAAGGTAGGTACCAATATCGCGTTGTGGACAGCAACTCGAGCATTCTTGCTCAGACTTTTACTGCCCATCAACGCCGACATGGCCCCATTCACCTTATTTCCGGCAGTTATCCTTCTTTCAATATCTTTTTCATACTTTCCATCTCGTGTGAACATGCTTCCAAGATATACAAATTCATTCACTTGCTCTAGAATTTGCCCATTTACCGATATTGCACACTCGGTCACTTGTTCATCTCTTTCGAATACCAGAACCTTAGTCTTGCCAGCGTTTAGGCGCAGCCCCTTCTTTTCACATTCTTCTTTCATTATGGTAACTAGTGACTGCAGTTCGCCCTCTGATGACGCCAGTAAAACCGCGTCATCGGCGTATAGTAGGCAGTTGACCACTAAGTTTCCCATTTTCACTCCACATCCGTTCGTTCTTAGTGCTCTCAGACAGTTATCTAGATATATAATGAACAGCCAGGCAGACATGATACACCCTTGTTTGACCCCCGACTTCACATCAAACCAGGGTGACATCTCACCGTTAACCCTAACGCACGCCTCGCTATCACTATAGAGTGATTTCACGGCATGCAGTAGGGAACTGCTCACTCCATATCCAGGCAACACGTCCCAGAGTTCCTTTCGTACGACTCTATCAAATGCCTTCTCTAAGTCGACGAAAGCGCAGAAAACCCTTTGGTTAATATCCAAAAACTTTTCCGCGATTCCGAAATTTTAAAACTTTTGTTTTCTATAGGAGAAAATAAAGAATAAGTATTTTTATTTACAACTTTTTTATGCCCAACCTCTTTTATTTACAGTACTTGGCATGTTTATCGACCTCGTCATCTCAAGACAAACTGGCCTTTGATGTCGGTCTTCAGGAGCACTCCCAGGGTGAAGCCTGTTGGTGGACCTTGCATCCAGCTAGTAAACAGAGGTGTGTGTTCCAGCGTGGACATAAGTTGAAACGGCAAATTGTTTATTTAAGCAATTATCAGCCTTTAGTGAACGACATAAGACGTTCGTAGGCGCCATTTTAGTTCAAGTTATGTGCGTAATGTCGTATGTCAAAATAACTTAGTTAAATAAGTTGAATAGTTAATAATACACTAATGTTAAATACAATATGCTATTTATAAATTTTTAAAACCTTGCTAATTTAGCCGTGAAAAAAGCCGTAGTGGCTGATTGGTTCCAGTAGTTGCCTGCGATACAAATATCGCAAGTTTGAATCCCGACTGTACCAATGATTTTCTGAACTTAAATACAGTGATTAATCACACCACGAGAAATCGAGGGGAACCTACGATAACCTTAGTGGTGACTAGTTTTTTTGTATTTTTTCCTTAGTAAGTATTTTATCAATTATCTTTACAGGTCTGAGGGTGAGAAAGTGAGGGTAGGAGATGACCTCATCCTTGTCTCCGTCGCTACTGAAAGATACTTGGTAAGCTTGGGAACATTTAAAAACATTAGTTATAGCAACAACAAAGTGCTTACGTAACGGCCATGGACTCGCCATCTTTTTTTTAATTTTTTTTTATACAACAAGAGTGGCAAACAAGCATACGGCCCATCTGATGGGAAACGGTTACCGCAGCCTATTTACGCTCACGATACCGAAGTATCACTTGCGTGTTGCCACTCTGTGTTCGGAGAGTTATAGTGTGTTGGCAGCATAATGGGTTTGATCCCTCTGCTTCCAACACAATGTAACAATCCTCCCCCCTCCCCAAGGAGCTCATTACTGGAAACCTTATTCACCGCGTAGGAACACAACACAAAAAATTGTGTTATTTGGCTACGGACTTCTATAAGGTGCAGGTCCTGCCCCAGTCGGGCAGCTCCGAATTCGAACGGGAAACCCGTTATGCCCTACCTCTCTTAAATCATCTGTGGGCTATACACCTCTGCCTTCCCCTTCGGGGACCCTTATGGGAAGGCGTGAGGATATATTATATTATATATACTATCTTACTTATATTATGAAGGCGAAAGTTTGTTTGTTGCTCTTTCGCGGTAAAACGGCTGAACCGATTTGGCTGAAAGTAGAACTGGCTTCTAATATAATGGATCTAATATTGTAAAGTATGCTCTAGTATTGCTCTTTCACGGCATAGCGGCAGAACCGATTCTAGCAGGGAAATATTTTACTACTTTTTCGAACTCCTCAAAACTTAAAAGATATTTATATATATATATATATATATATATATATATCACATACTCTTATATTACACAGCACACGACGAAAGAAAACGAGGTGTCCATCGTGAACGCTTCATTCCACGTGACCCACTGGTCGGTCCAGCCTTACGGCACGGGTATTTCCCGGATGAAGTACGTCGGCTACGTCTTCGGCGGCGACGTGTTGCGGTTCTTCCACGGAGGCGACGAGTGTCTCACCATTCCTAGCACTTGGACAAAGGAGGGGGGACTCAAGTAAGTAGCTTAGGTCTAGCTGTACCGCAATGCTTCGCAAAGTTCATTACATCGGGAATGTTATGACACGCTGCAGAGCCAACTAGCGAGTTTTCCTTTAGGCCAGATATTCGCATGCGTTCACAGAACTCTTCATGTTTAATCATAATCGGATGAATTCTTTATGAGTATATAGAGGACAAAAGATAGCAAGCAAAGAAATACATAGACTGCCTTTAATTCTATACTGAGACGTTCACTTACTGTACACTCAAGGATGAGAACGTCAAGAGTGGTCTCGTCTATGGGAGACTGATGAATATTAATAAGCGAAAGAGGTTAGTCTAGAGGGAACTTGGCGCTCTTTCGCTGACCTACGTGTGGTATTTGACGTGGTGATAACGATGAATATATTTGAGATTTTGTGACCTTGGGTTCCAAGGCTCGCCCTCATTTTGAAGAGGTCTCGCGCCTTCTAATCGAGAAATCTCGTGGCGATGGCTGTGTGGCGTGGCTGGAACATATCTCGCTCAAAGAATCAGCATTGCTATCCAGCGTGGAAATGCTGCTAATCTTCTTGGCACGTTGCCTCGGAATACTAATTTGGGTCAAATATACGTAGTTACGTAGTTAGTTGTACAACAGCCTTTTGTAAATATTGTAACTTGTTGTTATTATAAATAAAAATTTATTAACTTTTTTTTTTATATTTTAATGTCTGTGTAGCTTTTCGCGCGTTAAATGAACAAAATGTTTATTCTTCTTTTACTTAGATTTTATAAAATTTCGTGCTTGCGTTATTTCAGTATCGTGGTTTACGAAGGCGGGTCCGTGATGTCTCAGGCCCGTTCTTTATGGCGCTTGGAGCTGGCCCGGACTAAGTGGGCGGGCGGGTTCATTAACTGGTATCATCCCATGAGGATTCGCCATATTACTACTGGAAGGTGGGTTCATTTTGGATCCTTGTATATTTAATAACTACTTAAGCTTCATTCATTCAATCATTAATCTCAAAAAAGACCCAATGTTTTCTGACAAGAAGACTGAAACATGTGCTTTTGTAAATTTCCTATCAACGTACCATTCTTAATTTAAAATAAAAATATTTTGAAAACCGACCAATGACGTCACGTATCCATATATACGAAAAAGTTTCTAATATCTTTTGTTGTGCTGGATACGTTAAAAATAATGTTAAAAATAAACAAATAAAAAAATTGACAACCCTTTGAATAAACCTGCTATATGTTAGTACAATCTGTATAATAATATAATATATCCTCACGCCTTCCCACAAGGGTCCCCGAAGGGGTAGGCAGAGGTGTATGGGTATTACCCACACACCCACTTTCCGCCAGAGGTATATTAGGTGCCAACGTGACAGATGGCGAGTCCATCGCCGTTTCTCCAGCACGACTATACATACGCCTTTGAATTTCTTCTCAGTCGTATGCAGGTTTCCTCTCGATGTTTTCCTTCACCGTTAAGCTCGTGGTGTGACTAATCACTGTACTTAAGTTCAGAAAAACTCATTGGTACAGTCGGGATTCGAACTTGCGACCTTTGCGTCGCAGGCAACTGCTCGAACCACTCGGCCACCACGGCTTAATATTCTGGATAACCAAAATACTTTATTCATCACAGATACTTAGGAGTGAACGAACAGAACGAACTGTACCTGGTGAGCCGCGAGGAGGCTACGACTGCCTCTTGCGCCTTCTGCCTTCGCCAGGAGAAGGATGACCAGAAGGTGGTCCTGGAGGATAAAGACCTGGAAGTCATTGGGGCGCCGATAATCAAATATGGAGACTCCACCGTCATTGTACAGCATTCGGAGACTGGCTTATGGCTGTCTTATAAAGTGAGGATTTTGAAGTCTGCCTACCTTCATGGACCTGTTAACCAAGTGGTTCAAACAATAAACTATGTATAGTTGGGCTTGAGACTCGGCGTCGGATTTGCTATCACGTTTGCGTATATATAACTTGTTGTTGAAACTCTGCCTATCCCTTCGGGGACGCTTGTGGGAAGGTCTTTGGGGAAAAATATGCAAGCCGTCTGGTTTGCTCACATTTTTCTAAATAATTCTTAATCCTATCGACAACTGGTAAGTTTAGATATGGTCCTCTACTCTCGCTGGCTACCCAGTTAGGGATTCGGCGTAGTGATTTATATGTATGATAATATCCATACCGGTCGCCGGAACCCTGATTGTGTGAGTCTGATTCTCACTTTTCATCGCTTTTTTATGTATTTTATACACTCATACATGTTCTCTCTCACCAGTCGTACGAAACGAAGAAGAAGGGTGTGGGTAAGGTAGAAGAGAAGCAGGCGATACTCCATGAAGAAGGAAAGATGGATGACGGGCTGGACTTCTCCAGGTCGCAGGAAGAAGAGTCTAGAACTGCCAGAGTTATTAGGAAATGTTCCTCGCTCTTCACCAAGTTCATTAAGTACGTAAAGGTTTCACAAATAATACCAACAGCTTAACTCATGTTATTATTGATGTGGCACTTTGGTAGTATGCCGTGTTTTCTATGGTAGCAATCGTAAGTTGGATACTTGCCCGCACTAACCGGGAGACCGAGTTATGTACCCAGTATAAAATACTTTATATCCTTAATATCAAACCTGTACATCTTTGGGAAGATACTTCTAAGCCATATGTATAAGCGTTTGAGAAACGGCGACGGGTTCGCAATCTGTCACATTGACACCTAATATGTCGGTACCGAAAAGAGCGTCTGAATACATCACTACGTACCGTAAGCGCTAATTGTAATAACTCATAATATCTTTATTTCTTTGCGTTTTTTACAGTGGTCTAGAAACCCTCCAAGAAAACCGCCGCCATTCGATGTTCTTCGCGTCTGTGAACCTTGGCGAGATGGTCATGTGTCTGGAGGACCTGATTAACTACTTCGCGCAGCCCGATGAAGACATGGGTATGACACACAATGTCACTGACCTAGCTTAACATTTAGGCTATCAAACACAAAAGAAATCGACATCCGACTGGTACTCCAGAAATTAGTTTGATTCAGATTATCTTCCTTGTTTTACTGTACTCGCATTTAATTAGTTAGCCTCACCGCACCCTTGTATAGCACCATGATGATATAGAACCTTCCTCGGCACTGCCGTGGTGATCAAGTGGTTCGAGTAGCTGCCTGCAACACACATATTAGTCGGACTACAAGCTTTAAGTTGTAGGAAAACATCGAGACGAAACATACATACGTCTGAAAAGCAATACAAAGGCGTATGTATAGTCGTGCTTGAGTAACGGCGATGGACTCACCATCTGTCACGTTGGCACCTAATATATATCTCTAGCGGAAAGTGGGTGTGTGGGTACTACCTATACACCTCTGCCTAACCATTCGGAACCCTAATGGGAAGCTCATGTGATTAGCGCGTTCAAATAAGTAAATGCTGTTTTATTATATGTGGGTATACAATAGTAAATAGTAATCTATATATTTCTGGGTATGTCAGAGGAAGTATGAAAATAGCTTGAATGCAGTCGAGATGAGATCTCTTCGAAAAATGTGCGGCGTAACGATATTAGATCGAATCCGCAATGAAGAGATTCGCAAATCAACTGGCGTGAATGAGGGCGTGATTGTAAAGATGAAGAAAGGCATGTTACGTTGGTTTGGACAAATAGAAAGGATGAGTGAAGAAAGATTGACGAAACAGATATACAAAGCAAAAGTGTGTGCAAGAAGAGGCAGAGGAAGGCCACGTTCCAACTACCTGGACCAAATAGATCGGACTCTCAAGGACGGGAACGTTAAGAGTACTCGAAACCGACGAGCATGTATGAAGAGACTGATGAATGTGGACGAAGCGAAAGAGGTATGTAAGTCTAGAGAGAACTGGCGCTCTATACTCTCTGCCTACCCCGTTAGGGACTCGGCGTGATGATATGTATGTATGTATGTATGTATATATTTCTAAATCTGTCAGTTTAGACAAAAACAAGCTTACTGTCTGTACTGTAAATTTCTCTGCATATTTGATCTTACGGAGATACAAAAACTCATTTTAATAAATCGTCCACAGAACACGAAGAGAAACAAAACAAGATACGCGCGCTTCGCAACCGTCAAGACCTGTTCCAAGAGGAAGGCATTTTGAATCTTATTCTTGAAGCCATAGACAAGATCAACGTGATCACCTCTCAGGGATTCCTGGCGGGTTTCCTCGCTGGAGATGAGTCGGGGCAGAGCTGGGAGATGATCTCTGGATATCTGTATCAGCTGCTCGGTAAGTGGCATTTGTCATGTGACTATACTGCTAAATGCTAAGGCTCCTGAGGTGACAATGTGATCATCATTCGTTAATATATGTAAGGGATAGATGTATGAAATGTAGTTTCAAGTACTCTTGACGATCCCATTCTTGAGTCCAATCCAATCCAGTCGACTCGATCTTGGTAGTGGAATCGTGGTCCACTGCCTCGTCTTCCACATACTGCCGAGATGTAGGTATATCTATTTTGTCATAGAATGGATCATAGTCGAAAAATTTCTTCACTCATCCTTTCTGAAAATTCCAAACTATCGTAACATACCTTTCTTCATCTTTATAACGACACCATCATTCGCTACTTGCTTTGCGTATCTCTTTCATTTGCATCTCTCATTACGCCTTGTTAAAACTAAGCCTATTTCTTCTTACAGCTGCTATTATCAAAGGCAACCACACCAACTGCGCACAATTCGCCAATTCCAACCGCCTCAATTGGCTGTTCTCTCGACTCGGGTCACAGGCTTCGGGCGAAGGCACTGGCATGTTGGATGTATTACATTGCGTGCTCATTGACTCACCTGAGGCGCTTAACATGATGCGGGTGGGTAATGGTTTATTACATACTCATAGATACCGCTCTACCACTGATGGAATGGTTATTAATCTCTATTTTTTATGCAAGTAAACTTTGTATTATGATCTTCTCACGAGGACTCCCTGAAATGGAAGTGTAAATTAAATTAATAATATTATGACTAGCTACTCACACACAACATTTTTGCCGGAGATATATTTTGTCTCAAACACGACTATACATACGTGTTTGAATTCTATTTCCTCTCAAAACGTGAACATTCCTGTCTTAGGAGTATTGACTAGTACATGGCTATTTTATGTAAGCTTTAATAAATATGAATGTATACATACATATTTCAAAATTACCTAATAGCAAAATGTATGTGTATATGCGTATGTGTATACTAGTCTTACTTTTGTAATGAGCATCATGGGTCTGCCCTAAAGGTTTCAAATTCAATCCGTAAACTGCACACGATTTCTCCATATATGTTCACCATAATGACAGCAGTTTTGATCCTCAGGACGAGCACATTAAAGTGATCATCTCCCTGCTGGAGAAGCACGGGCGTGACCCCAAAGTCCTGGACGTGTTATGTTCCCTCTGCGTTGGTAACGGCGTGGCGGTGCGTTCGTCCCAAAACAACATTTGCGATTACCTGCTTCCCGGCAAGAATTTGTTGCTGCAGACACAGCTTGTGGATCATGTATCCAGGTATGCTGTCACTTCACTTTCAATACACACACACACATCCTCTCTAACGGGATATCACGCCAAGTCCCTAACGGGATAGGCAAGGAGAGTAGAGCGTCAGTTCTCTCCAGACTTTCATACCTCTTTCGTTTCGTCCACATTCATCAGTGTCTTCATACATGCTCGCTGGTTTCGAGTACTCTTGACGTTCCCGACCTTGAGTGTCCGATCGATTTGATCCAGGTAGTTGGAACGTGGTCTTCCTCTACCTCTCCTTGCACACACTTTTGCTTTGTATATCTGTTTCGTGAATCTTTCTTCACTCATCCGTCATCAACGTAACATAGCCAAAACAAATCTGATACGCTTATAAAGAACATGCCTTCTCGTTTAGAAAAAAAGCAAAGTTTGTTGTAATAATAATAATAATCTTATAGTGTCCGGCCCAATATATTCGTGGGCCGAGTGGAAGGCTCGGCGGTGTACCAGAAATGGTACTTCGAGGTGACTATGGATCACATTGAGAAGACCACACACATGATGCCTCATCTTAGGATTGGATGGGCCAACACCTCGGGGTAAGGATGTCATAAATATTTTTTATTAAAATAAAACCGTGGTGGTCGAATGGTACGAGTAGTTGTCTGCAACACAAAGATTGCAAATTTGAATACCGACTGTACAGAGTTAATCTGAACTTAACTACAGTGATTAGTCCAACCTGGAGCTTTGCGGTAAAGGAAAACATCGAGAGGAAATCTGCATACGCTTGAGAACAAATTCAAAGGCGTATGTATAGTCGTGCTTATGCAACGGGGATGGACTCGCCATCTGTCACATTAGCACTTAAAATATATCTCTGGCGGAAAGTGGCTGTGTTTACTACGTAAATACACCTCTGCATACCCCTTCGGGGACCCTTGTGGGAAGGCGTAAGGAAATTGTTCTGCTTCATAACTTTTTCGTGAACGTTATTTCGCTTTGATATACTTAAACATATTGTACAGGTATGTCCCGTATCCTGGAGGCGGTGAGAAGTGGGGTGGGAACGGGGTGGGGGATGACTTGTATTCCTTCGGTTTCGACGGAGCCTACCTCTGGTCTGGGGGCAGGAAGACTCCTGTCAACAGAACTCACGCAGAAGAACCTTATATTAGAAAAGGTATTTATGATAATCAAGGAACTTAGAAAGCCATTTTGTTGGCTGAGATCGTAAAGTTATCTATTTTTATCCTAAAATAAGTTGTCGTCTGGAACGTAAAAATTGCAAGCTTGACTCCGATTGTATCAATGAGATTTTTATAAGATTTCCTTCACCATAATATTTACCATAATATCTATGTAATCACATATACAGTAATTACTAACACAATGAGCTTTTGGCTCGATCAGTTATATTGGCACCTAAATCCCTAATAAAAATGTGTCGTTGTAGGAAAGCGTAATGATTTAGATATTTATTTACAAGTATCAGATGAAAAATACGTTATTTGTACTTCTAGGTGATGTTATCGGCTGCGCCCTCGACTTGACAGTTCCAATAATAAACTTCATGTTCAATGGAATGAGGGTGACCGGATCCTTCACCAACTTCAACTTGGAAGGCATGTTCTTCCCTGTTATGAGCTGTTCGAGCAAATTGAGGTGGGTACCCAATTATATTCGATCAAATATCAAATCAGAGTACTTGAAACCGACGAGAATTTACGAAAACGCTATGAATGCGTATGCTGCTGAGTGAGCTGGCTCTCTATCCTCTTTGCCTACCCGTGAGGGACTCGGCGTGATGATATGTATGCAATTTTTATAGGTTCTTCAAAAATTTAGAGACTCATTATGATCTTTATCAATAGCAATCTAGTTTTTTTTCTAGATATTATTCTGCAAATTAAAAAATTCGGGTTCGATTAGTAGAACTTAAGTGAAAAATTACACCACCAGCTAAAAACAATATAACATAGCGATAACCTACAAAATATGTTCAAAAGGAAATTCAAATAAGAATGCATGGTGATCAAAACCTGCTATTCTCCTGAGGCTACCCCTTTAATGAACTTGGTGAGAATAATACATATATGGAAACGCATTTCCTATATATTTTCACACCCATTCCGACGAGATTTCTAAACACGGTAGACATTTCCGTTATAAGTTTAAATATGTTTTGTAATTTAGTTGCCGCTTCCTACTCGGCGGAGAACATGGAAGGTTGCGGTATGCCGCGCCAGAAGGTTATTCACCTCTGGTGGAGTCTCTCCTGCCCCAACAGATCCTGAGCCTCGAGCCCTGCTTTTACTTCGGCAACCTGTCGAAGCGGGCGCTGGCTGGCCCACCTCTAGTACAAGACGATACAGCCTTCGTTCCTACGCCAGTTGATACTATGCTGGTAAGCACTGGATATGATCTGGTCACTATCAGAAAAAAACATTGAAACTTTTCGGCATTGCTAAAACTTTTGATGAATACCACATAGTGCCTACAGAACCATTGAGACCAATGAAGTGCACTGGGTTGTATCAAATAGCTAAATATAATGTGCGAGAAGCCGTAGCAAGTTAAATAAGTAGTTTACTAAATGTAACAAATCTGAAAATTATATGATATGTACTAGGAGTACCAAAAGGGTGTATTTTAGTTCCGATGACTTACATAGTGGCTTTTTTTCCAATTTTAGATCACCCTGTCATCGTACATCGAACAAATCAGGGACAAGCTCGCTGAAAACATACACGAAATGTGGGCAATGAATAAGGTAAAGTTTGGAACATATTTATTCGGCTATTTATGTTCTACATCATCGTCGCACATTTAAGACTTGTTGTCGGCGTCTTTGAAACAACTTTTCTTCCATTTGACTCCTTAAGGCCATGACTAATATTTGATCTGATTCATTTAAATGAATCTTGGCCTTCTTCTATTTTTACCCTCTACGTCTTTTACTAGAACTGTTCTATCTTTCTTCTTTGTATTCTTAGAACATACTCATGTATGCCAACCTTGACCTTCAACTTTCCTTCTAATATATTTTGTAAGAAGCTGTGGTACGGTGTCTTCATGCAAATTATAATTTCAGATCGAGGCTGGATGGATGTATGGTGACCAGCGTGATGATTTGCATAAGATACACCCATGCCTCGTGCCCTTCGAGCGTCTGCCACCTGCTGAGAAGAGATACGACATCCAGTTAGCTGTTCAGACCCTGAAGTAAATAAATACAAAATATTTTGTTCGAGAGAGCTGGCGCTCTACCCTCTCTGCGTACCCCATAAGGGTAGGGTGATGCGATCCTAAATGTGTGATAACTTACTCTTGGATCTGAAAGTATCTTGTACACCGATAAGTTCAATTATACTTACATAGTGAGTCTAGATGATTGATAGTGTTTACTTTGTTCAGGACAATATTGGCTCTTGGATACTACATCAGCTTGGACAAGCCTCCAGCTCGTATTCGTAATGTACGACTTCCCAACGAGCCCTTCATGCAGGTAAGTAATTTATTTATATACTAGCTGAGCCCTGGGATTTCGCCTGCATAAAATATTATTTTCTAGTAGTAGTAGAGTAGTTGCCTGCGCCACAAAGATCGCAAGTTCGAATCCCGACTATAACAATGAGTTTTTCTGAACTTAAGTACAGTGATTAGTCACACCACGAGCTTTACGGTGAAGGAAAATATCAAGAGGAAACCTGCATACGTCTGAGAAGCAATCAAAGGCGTATGTATAGTCGTGCTTGAGTAACGGCGATGGACTCGCCATCTGTCACGTTGGCACCTAATATATCTATGGCGGAAAGTGGGTGCGTGGGTATTACCTATACACCTCTGCCTACCCCTTCAGGGACCCTTATTGGAAGGCGTGAGGATATATTAAATGCACAAAGCCTATTACTCGTGCTTTAAAAAAAAAAGCTAAATTAACAAACCAATATTACCAACAGAATGATTACGTAATACATTTCTCTTTTACAGTCAAATGGTTACAAGCCAGCACCTTTAGACTTGAGTGCTGTCACCCTAACACCAAAGATGGACGAATTGGTAGACCAGCTGGCCGAAAACACGCACAATTTGTGGGCGCGGGAGAGGATCCAACAGGGGTGGACGTACGGACTTAATGAGGTATGGAATTTAAGTCGAAGTTGTACACGTTACTATCTACCGGACAATGACCGCGGTGGTACGGTGCGCGCCAAATAAGTTGAGCTCCGCAGTAATGATTTCAAATCTGCCTATTTTTATAAAACTATGGAAATGCACGATCTGTTAATATGTTCGTTTGCCCTAAAAGAAGTAAACTGAGGGCCATAATATTGGCCAGACAAACATTCTGCTTTTAAATATTTCACAAACAGAACTTTCTTATCTAATGCAGAAAGAATTCATGAACGTGCGTATAATTACTTCGTAGCATAGATCTACGAAGTCCATTTTTTTTCATTATTCCTTAATAATAATAATAATAATAATATCCTTTATTGTACACACACATCTACAAAAACAAATAGGATGACAAAAAAAAACAGAGAACAACATGTAGTACGCACAAATAGGCTTAACGTTAATGCTTGTTTTTATCAACGATTCGTTGTATGCTTTTTGTAAAACTAAATGTTGCTTTTGAATCTACCTGCGTCATTGATTTCGCATAAAAATACTCACCCTCTTCGAAATATATTTACGCAACAACAAGCAAGTCATATTCTTCAAAATTGACGAAAAATTACTCAAGTCGTGAAAAACTAGCAAACAGACAAAGATGATTATTTTCCATTTACAACATTATATATAAGAAAAGGCTACTCATTATACACTTATTAATATATATTTTGCTGACATTCAGGCATCTCGATATGATAGTAACCTTTCGATGGCGAATCAAAAGGCTGGTTGTGGATTGGTGGACTGCTATTATGAACCAGTACTTATTTATTTTATTACAATAAGTTTTCAGTGTTAATTCCACCGCATTAGGGTTCATTGTTGTCTAAACTATACCATAATGTTTAGTCTTTAAGTTTCAGTGCTCATCAAATATACTTACATGAAATATCTAACTAATTAGACCAGACTTCAGTCATGCCTTACACGTGATCCCCTTCTGTTTGTATCAGGGTTTGAATATCTAAAATGCTATTTCATACTACTTGAAATAGTCAGTTAATACTCCCGGTTTCCATACATATCATCATGCCGTTCTGAACGGAGTAGACAGAACGCTAGTCCTTACTGACTAACCCTAACTTACTGACCTCTTTGGCCTGTATGAAGGGACTGGTAAATGTGGATGAAGCGATAGACATCTGTAAGTCTAGAGAAATTCACTGGCGCTATATACGCTGCACTATGATATATGACATGTTTGTATGTTTGCAATGGAGCAATGCTTTTCATTGCTTGGCTTTTGTTATTCTACTGTTCTATTTATTGTACTTTATGTATAATAGTAGCTCATGATAGCTCGATGATAGCTAATGATAGCTCTCACTTATGAACAAGAGTGGCAAACAAGCATCATACGGCTCATCTGATGGCACTCATCTGATGAAGCCGTTACCGCAGCCTATTTACGCTCACTATACCGAAGTATCACTTGCGCGTTGCCACTCTGTGTTCAGAGAGTTATACTGTGTTGGCAACATAATAGGTCTAATCCCTCGGTTGCCAACACAATATAACAATCCTCCCCCCTTCTCAAGGACCTCAGTATTGGAAACCATATCGCGCAAGAATACAACACAAAACATTGTGTTATTTGGGCTACTGACTTTAATAAGGTGGAGGTCCTGCCCCAGTCGGGCAGCTCCAAATTCGAACGGGAAGCCCTTTATGCCCTACCTCTTCCATTATTCCTTCCATTTTATATCAGGTACTTGATCGTTTTTTTTTCGTCTAGATTAGAAGTCATTTCATGTCGAATTCGAGAGCTGTGACTCTCACACTTAGTATTGTCTCAGATTATTAGGTGTGAGGGTCACAGCTTGTCGAGTCCGAACGCGACTACGAGGGAGAATGAAGACTTTACTACATGTAGCATATTTTATTTATGTATTGTGTGTAATTAATTATTTTGTTGTATTTGTTCGTTCGTTGTTTGTGTTTTTATTGTTTTTGATCATGTTCTTCATACGTTTGTAATAAGAACTTAGAAATATTTGGTGTATAAAAATAGTTTCATCCCGTATTTCAACTCCATAAAGATTGATTTTTGGGACGAAAAGTAACCGATGTCCTTTCTCAATACCTTTATACCAAAATAAGCTACTTAGGCGGGCATGTAGCAGACGAACAAACAGACAGAGATATAGATCGACAGACGGATAGATAGACCGACAGGCGGTTGAGAGCCAGACCGACAGATATACAGGCTGGCAGCCAGACAGACAGATAGACATACACACAGACAAATAGATAGAGGTACTTTCAGATTCCAAATATAAGTACCTATGTGTTAAATTTGGAAATAATTCAAAGGCGTATGTATAGTCGTGCTTGAGTAACGGCGACGAACTCGCCATCTGTCACGTTGGCACCTAAAATTTATCTCAGGCGGAAAGGGAACTAACTAAAAATATTTGTACGAATTGCCATAACCAATAATCTAAGCATTGTTAAATATTATTATTCTCAATAAGTGAATTATTGTTATTCTTTTGAGAAATAAAGGTTCTTTAAACAAATCCAACCCATATATTTAATGACCTTTAAGCACGTCGGCGGTAGCCCTGCTTTGTCATGTTGGGTCATGGGTTGGACCCCCGATAGATTAATTGATATAAATGTCTAATGCAGGATCCCGATATGCACCGGTCACCGCATCTCGTTCCATACCCGAAGGTAGATGATGCGATCAAGAAGGCCAATAGGGATACTGCATCTGAAACAGTGAGAACTCTTCTTGTCTACGGGTACAATCTTGATCCACCTACGGGAGAACAACATGAAGGTAAACCTCATATATATTAAAAGTATGTAAGTCTAGAGAGAACTGGCGCTCTATACTCTCTGCCTACCCCGCTAGGGACTTGGCCTGATGATATGTATGTATGTATGTATTAAATTAATATTTGGTCCGTGTCGGGTGTATCTGAAAAAAGAGCAGCTGGCTTCTATAGATAGTGCGGATGGCACTACCCCACCTATTGGGTCCAATTGTGATGTAAGCTATCCCATCTTTTAAGTTGGATTAAACTGCACACGATGCGCAAAATGATTGAAATCCGTTAAGTAGTTTAGAGCCCATCGCGGACAAACAACGTCTTTTCTTTTTTCTTTTCTTCTCAGCATATATGCGTCCACTGCTGGACATATGCCTCTTGCATGGATTTCCAAGCTGATCTTGATGCGGCGATCCTACTCCAGGTCGGCCCTGCCGTCTTTTTGTTTGCCTCTTTCCTTTCACAAACAACGTGACACGTAATAATTATATATATTTTAGGATATTATTAAATATATGTAAAATAAAAATTGCTTCGTGTGAATGTGTTTATCTTTGACGTAGCTCTACTAGCTGAAGCTTCGAAGCAGAAGCAAGCAGATTTCAGAACGTACAGAGCGGAGAAGAACTACGCAGTCAGCTCTGGGAAGTGGTACTTCGAGTTTGAGATCCTAACTGCCGGGCCAATGAGAGTGAGTTAACAATACCATTACCATTTTAAAGTAAACGGATAGATTACATCACTCCGAGACACTTCTTTAATGGACCATTGAGGTGACACGCTGGTCGCCAGATGTTAAGCGATTACCTTCGCCTATGGAAGCTCCAACAGCGAGGTATTGCTCGTGTGTTGCAGCTGCAAGAATTTTATTACTTACACTAACAGCTAGGATAGAGGATGTGAAGAGTCAATAGGATTACGAACAAACATATTATCTTAGAATATTTAATTATCATTTCAGTAAATCTCGCTTAAGATTACATATTATATTAAGATTATAAATCTAGTCGTACCACGAGGTTCACTGAGGAGGAAAACATCGACAGGCAACCTGCATACGTTTGAGAAGTAATTCAAAGGCGTATGTATAGTCGTGCTTGAGTAACGACGATGGACTCGCCATCTGTCACGTTGGCACCTAAAATATATCTCTGGCGGAAAGTGGGTGTGTGGGTATTGCCTATACACCTCTGCCTACCTTCTGCTTCTTTTTCGACGTTTTATAAGTGCCCATCTGGGCCTATGTGAAATAAAAAGATTTTGATTTGATTTGATTTGACCCCTTCGGGGACCCTTGTGGGAAGGCGTGAGGATATATATATGTACTTACATAGATGTACGAAAAACACGTACTAACAAAATGAACACTGTCTGAATAAATACATTTATTATTATTTTTATTATATAGATATTAAATGTCTCACAGGGACTGGATATTGCTTTAGCGTCATCTAAACATTTAAGGCTTTGTAGTAATTAGAAATCCTGCCCTAACTTGGATCTAAGATCGTTTATTTTTCAGGTGGGGTGGGCGCACGCAGACATGGCTCCAGGCATGATGCTGGGGCAAGATGAAAACTCGTGGGCTTTTGATGGATACAATGTAAGTGTTATTACTCTTTATAAAAGCAATGCAAATCCAGAAAGTTGCAGGTTTTAAATTTGAAACCTAACTGCCAGTTCCAAATATTGTATTTGAAAATTATCTTTCAGTTTCGGATCTTAAATTAAGAGCTTATCTTCCAGTTCCAGAGTTTAGTCCAAATTTGGATCTGAGGACTTAATTTCCTGTTTTAGAATTTAGTACCAAGTTTTTAATTAATAACTTAACTTCCAGTTCTAGAAATGAGTTCTGGATTTTGAATTAGGAATTAACCGATCAGTTTCAGAACTACATACAAGCTCTGGAATATCATAGATACATACATTAAAACGTATGTCTCTATGGTATTCCAAAATCAAAAAATCAAAATCTTTTTATTTCACATAGGCCCAGATGGGCACTTATAAAACGTCGAAAAAGACTATTATTCCAGAGCTAAGTATGTTAAGTACAGCTTAGTAATAGTTAAGCAGTATGTAAAAAAAACTCATAGCCAATATTGTGTTAGTCGATAAAAGTTCACGGCGGTTCGAGCGACGCATTTGGCCTGCAACTGCGGGTGGGAGATACCGTTGGCTGTTTCCTCGACGTCATAGACCAGACCATCAGTCAGTTCCAACACATATGAGTGGTACCCTTAAATATCGACACGAAATATCTAAATCGGCCTTATGTCAACGGTTGTAAGGTGCTAATTAGCCATCTGTTTAATTGCATTTAAGCCTCTCTAGGTCTGGGGTCTGTGTTACGTGCTATTGCCACATATAACCTAGTTTGATTTAAATTGAAGTTCTGTTTTTTTTCATATCTTCATTTTCAGGCCTTCTAAAAGGCTCATCAGGTTTCATGGTGACAGAAGGAGAGTGCTTTGCAGTTTGTCAAGCATGACAAACATACTTATGTCTTTGAATTTTCCTTAGATATTTCTTTATTGAATGTAATCAAATCGTATGCGACAGTTCAATATGATCTTTGGACCTATGAGTGTTACCGAAGTCCTGATAAGGGTTACCAGGATTTGGGTTCATGTTCATGTGCCGTGGTGGCCGAGTAGTTCGCGCAGTCGCCTGCGACGCAAAGGTCGCAAGTTCGAATCCCGACTGTACCAATGAGTTTTTCTGAACTTAAGTACATTGATTAGTCACACCACGAGCTTTACGGTGAAGGAAAACATCGAGAGGAAACCTGCATACGTCTGAGAAGAAATTCAAAGTCGTATGTATAGTCGTGCTTGAGTAACGGCGATGGACTCGCCATCTGTCACGTTGGCACCTAATATACCTCTGGCGGAAAGTGGGTGTGTGGGTATTACCTATACACCTCTGCCTACCCCTTCGGGGACCTTTGTGGGAAGGCGTGAGGATATTATTATATTATTATTATTATATAGTATTGGTGTTCTTTCTATTAAATAAATAAATTATACCCAAGACTTGGTGGCCGAGTGGTTCGAGTAGTTGCCTGCAACACAGAGACTGCAAGTTCGCTCGCTTATTCTATAATGTTGGTAGGATTGTTAGTACGATCGAATATACACCTAATGCTCATGACTTGTGTTTATTCAAATGAGTCTTTATAATTTTGACATGTAATGATTTCGTGTCGATGTTCGATGGCCCTGAAATACGTGACGATAACAAAATATTTATGTATCTACATGTCTGTTCCTTTGTCTGTATGTCTCTATCCTTCCTTTTGAATAAAATATGTTGTGATCTATGTATGTATTATAACAAAAAATATAATTGTTAGCTGCTATGTTATAGATAGTGCCATCCACGAAGATGCGCCCCATCAATTTCTAGTCGGGAAGGTCGCGGGATGTTGGGAGTATGACTCGAGTCTATTAATTGTAGTGTGCGTGTGCACTCATAGGTAATCAGTGTGTATCGATAATACTCAAACATTAGTGGCAGGTAGCATACTTACTCTATAAACTATAAGGAAGAATAGTGGGGCGCGTCTTCGTGGATGGCACTGTTTAAACATTTCGAAGCAAATAATTGATACTTACCGAGGGTAGAACCTTGAACATAACGAAATAAGGTCTAAAATAGCTATCATTTCAAAGCAAATAATTGATCCTGAAGTATTGTACCGATGATACTTTATTAATACCATCGCTACGCTCATTTCGCAGTTGAAGAAATTAGGGCTTTAAGGTTCACGCAATAAGGTCTAAAATGGATTTTCCGGACTTTTCAAGGAGGAAAAAGTATACAGCGGTAGTACGGAGTCTTTCGGCAAGCAATGGGCGGTCGGCGATGTAGTCGGAGTGTTCCTAGATCTCATTGATAAGACAATAAGTAAGGTGTTCCTCAAGGTAACAGTTTTGTTGCTTCTTAATGTGGCAGAAACATTTTTTTTATTAACTCTTATATACTTATTTTATTGAAATCCAAGGACAATTGTGAATCTAAACCATTCTCGAATCCACCTTAAGACACATAGAAACTTTCATTGAAATTGGTCCAGACACTTAGGAGGATGAGTGACAAACACACGCAGAGATGAAATTATGTATATATTTTTTTAACTCAACGACAATTTTACTTTGCTGTCACAAAAGGTTTGCATGAATAGAAAGACATAAATGTCTGTGTGAGTAATTGTGTTTGTAAAGCTTGGATGAAATTTATTAAAGACAGTTTAGGTATCGGTACTTTGAGTTAACACATAGGGTAACTTGACGAACAAAAAATATCTAAAAATATATATACCTCTCGCCATCGACGGGGAATTCATCCTCATACCTTGGAACCACAAAGGTCTCGTACTGCGCGGTTCCAAAGGAGTTTCCTTCCGCGAACGCTCAGGCGGTGGAATGAGCTCCCCGTTGAGGTTTTCCAAACAGACTTACAAGCGAATCTCTCCACTATATAAAATTTTGTTATAAACAAATAAGCCGTGGTGGCCGAGAGGTTCGAGCTGCCTGCGATACAACGATCGCAAGCTTGAAGCCCAACTGTGACAATGAGTTTTACGGTGAAGGAAAACATCGAGATGAAACTTGCATACTCACTTTCCACCTAAAATATATCTCTGGCGGAATCTGGCCTACCCCTTCCGAGACCCTTGTGGGAAGGCGTGAGGATGTATTACGTATATTTATTATTATATGTATATATATTTTTTTCTTTAAAGATGTTTCTGCCACTGTCGTATTCTGATGCAATTTTTACGCTTGTTACCGCTGACCGCTTTCCAAATTATGAGCACCGCATAGCTTGGCTTAAAACATAGCTTCACGCATTTTAGACCACCATCACTAAGAGCTAGATTGACCTGAAACCAAGTTTCTCCATTGCATTTCCCATGAAGAATAAAAAAATATACATAGCCATTTATTGATTTTTCACCTCTGTTTCATTATTATAATCCGAGTATATTCATTTTTCATAAATCCCCTTACGTTTCCCAAGATAGAATGAGCCGTGACTGCAGTGCGGTTTGACTAGTCACCTGCGGGATTCTAGGTCTGGCAGTTTATACCAATAAGTTTTTCCTCACAGAAATTGATAACATCGTGAGCTTGACGATTAATATTTGCTTCAAATTTGTATCTTATTGATTGTCCAAATATAAGATTAAAATAAAATTTTAACCAAAAAATATTGTAAATTTTTAAAGCTTTTTGCTCGCGTGTTCATATTAAAATATAATAGTGCTATTTGGATAATATGATAGAGCTATTTGGATGATATGATAGTGCTATTCGGACAATATTATAACAGTGCTATTGTGAAAACTAGCAGGGGTTTAAAGTAATAAAAATAAAATAACGTAAATTTATCAAATATCCATAACTGCAATTGCAATTAAATTATTTAGCTATTTGGAGATTACGTTTATTCTTGAGCAAATAATGTATTACTTTTATAATTGACTTATGAACTAATAACACAGGCATGATAATATAACAAAACTGACACCTTTTTTCAACTATGTGGCTAATACATTTCTGCATGTATTAATAGCGGATTTATGAAGGCCTTTTTTTTAAGAGCCAAGAATCTGTGTCTGTTAAAATTAACAAGCAATGTGTTAATTTTATTTTATGATTAACTATAACATTCGTCTTTTGATTTTATAAATCAGCGTTTAAGATCGTGCTCCAACGTCCTTAATGACATGTTTTGAAAATAGAAGCTAAGTTCATACTCTATGAGTAGTAATTTATAATTCGAATTCGGAATAGAATCTTTAACAAATATGAATCTTGGTAATCTTATCATTCACCCTAAAGAACCCATTGGAAACCTGACTTTTTTTTTAAAGTAGCGAATTCTTTATTTTAATAAATCATGTCTAGTATCGCTTTTGTGTAGCTTATACTCCTTATAAAGATATACGTTTACTGTATTTGGGTGGGGGGCTTTGCCTATAATAGATAGGCAAGCCTGTTCAAGCTAATAGCTGGTGTTGCAAGCGTCCATAGGCGGCGGTAACCGCTTACCATCAGGCGGACCGCATGCTTGTTTGCCACCCGTGTGGTATAAAATAAAAAAGCTAAAAATAAAAAAAAACATTTTAAGATTAAATATTTGCATTCCAACTATAGTCGTAACTTGTGGAAATCACTGACTGAAACCTTTTCAATATTCATAGTTGAGAAATTTCCCTAACATGACTGTCGTTACCAGGTTTCTCCCTCAACGGAGAGCTCCTTATGGATGCTCTAGGTGGAGAGACCACCTTTGCCGATGTCCAAGGGGACAACTTTGTACCGGCATGCACTCTTGGGGTTGGCCAGAAGGCTAGGTAAGTAACGAATTTCAGTAATGTTCAAGACAACGCGGAGTGGCAACGCGCAAGTGATACCTCGGTATTGTAAGCGAAAAAAGGCTGCGGTAACCGTTTACCATCAGGTGAGCCGTATGCTTGTTTGTCACTCTTGTTGTATAAAAAAAACTATATAATGTATTCATAACCTAAGCCCCTGAAAAGGCAAAAGAAACTTCTTTTTGCAGTCAATTTATCTACCTGATAATGTGCCGGATGGCGGGTACGTAACCGTTTCTCAAGCACAACTGTACATACTGTTACGAGCTGGGGTTCGGGATAATTTAATGATAGCCGGTGGATGCACTTAAACGACACTTTATTCTATTACACTGAATAATTCCGGAAACTTGTACGATAAATCAGTACACTAAACACTAGACACTGAAACACTTCTACTCTGTGTACACTACAACACAGTAACAGTAGAACACAGTAAACACTAGACACTGAAACACTTCACTAACACTGTACACTCACTATAGTCACTGATAAAACACTTGTGATCACTCGCACTGAACTCAACTGACTGACTGACTAGACTGACTGACTGACTGACTGACTGTATCAACGGGTACCGCCTTATATATGGCACCGGCACGATATACTAGATATCGGTGGAAGGTTCTAGACCGCCATTAAGACTTTCAAAGAATCGCCGGTGAATGCATCCGCAGAACAATGGCCGGGCGACGTAAACAAGTTGTTTACGTCCTTTCTTAATTGCCTCCTTTTGTCTATATTTCCGGCTAAGTGTTGTTGTTTGGCATGGCTTTCACACGGCAAGCCCTCCAGAACCTTCCGTCGTAACAATATGTCTTTGAATTACTTACCAAATACATGCTGACTTTAGAAAAATATTAGTGGGGATTCCAACTTGCAATTTTTGTGATACAGACTACTCGAAACACGAGCAGGTTGATCAGTCACTGATGCCTTAGTGCAGGGTCTATTTAGGATTTGTTAGATATATCTGAGATGTCTAATAATAGTAATACTTTTTTTAAATTTATCTCATTTCAATATTGTTCACAGGCTTACGTACGGTCAAGATGTGAACACATTGAAATATTTTACTACGTGCGGTCTGCAAGAGGGCTACGAACCGTTCTGTGTGTAAGTAATCCGCTGACTAGGTAGGCACAGGGACTATGACTCCCACATGGATTTGATCAATGTCAACATGATGGCTGGCGAGTCTGTTATTTTAGCGATTTCACATTGAAGCTTGTCTCGTAAATTTAAACATGATATAGTCAATTAAATGACATATATTTTATACAACTGTCGCAAAAATATTCGTGAATTAATATTTTTTCCGACATCATCAGCTCGTGGTTAATTATTTCCTATCCTTAAACACTTAATTAATTTAGCATTTTGTTGTCTTGGATGGAAAATTAGGACTCGAAATTTTATGATAATGTCTCACCAACCGTGCTAAATTTGAGATTAATTTAATGAATAACATGGTCAATACATAATACACAATAATAATAAATACCTTGCCAAAATTACACACCAATTGACATAGCCCCAAATTGAGCAAAGCTTGTGTCATGGTAACTAGATAACGATATATTTACTTATATAAATAGATAAGTGTAAATATCTGACCTCAGCGGGAATCGAACCCACGACCTTAAGTTTCGTAGTAAGGTGCTCCAACCACTAGACCAGGCTATTTCAGACGTGCATGCGCCAGAAACAAGTTTGTTTCGCACTTTCATTTCATTAGTTCAGATGTATCTGGGCATATTTTAAAAGCTAAGTTTTGTAGGAACATGAAAAGAGATGTGACCCACTGGTACACGAAGGATCAGCCTATATTTGAGAATACCGATGAGATGGCCGACACCAGGATTGACGTCACGAGGATCCCAGCTGGCTCTGGTAAGCTTTAACTTCGTTTTTTTATTAGATAGAACTGGCGCTTTACTCTCTCTGTCTACCACGTTAGGGACTCGGCGTGATGATATGTATGCAAACCGAAAATTTCCAGTCAATACATAGGCTTATTAACTAATAATGTTCAGTCGAAAGTACTATTGTTAGAACCAAACGATTAAAAGTTTTGACTGCAACATATCAACTGAATAGTCATACAGAGTGATTCAAACCTCCTATTGTGAGACCAATCTAGGCCGAAGCAACCAAAACTTATTGAACCCCCATTCATTTTTAGACACTCCCCCGTGCCTCAAGATATCCCACAACACTTTCGAAACTATGGAGAAAGCAAACTGGGAGTTTCTACGCCTTTCACTGCCAGTTATATGCCATTCGGAGTTTATAGAGTAAGTAGAAACATAGACACGATATGAATGATGGACGAGGACGATGCGAAAGAATTTGTAAGTCTATACAGAACTCGCGGCCTATTATCTTTACCTAACCTGTCACGGATTTGGCGTTATGATATGTATGTGTATATATATGTACATATATTGGAGAAAAAATGCAAGGCCTTATGTATAGTCGTGCTTGAGTAACGGCGATGGACTCTTCATCTGTCACGTTGGCACCTGAAGTGAAGTGAAGATATATTATCATCTTCTTCTATCCCATCTTTCAGACACATTAACATACACAATACAAGTCTTTGACTCTTCCTTTTTGTGTGGAATACATAGCAAGAAGGAAAATAGCAACAATATGAAAATTTACTAAGAAAATAGAAAGACAAAAAATTACATTTTAAGATAAAGAAAAGTCTAACTCACTTTTCTCTGATATCATCAGAGCATAAACAATTATATTTATTTATTTATCTTTACTAATATTATAAAGAGGAATGATTTGTATGTAAGTATGTTTGTATTGAATAGGCTCCGAAACTACTACACCGATTAGAAAAAATCTACATTCACCCTAAATGACAAAGGCTATTTTTTTTTTTTTTAATCTTCCGTTCACCCGTGCGAAGCCGGGACGGACCGCTTTTTTTATTATAAAAAACTATACACTGCTATTACAGTTTCACCCAATTCAACAGTGTAGTCAGCTATTATTATGTATCATTACCAATTATTATAACACTAGCTGTGCCCGCGACTTCTTCCGCGTGGATAGTGACGTTGCGCATTTTTTGATTTATTTTAGATGTGTGTGTGTATAGGGGATACCTACGTCATAATAACTTTATATAAATATTTTTTATATAAAATTGACAAAGTTTTTTACAAACTTTCATCCCGTATTTTATCCCCTTGGGAGTAGAATAAATCAAAATCCTTTCTTAGCGGATGCCTACGTCATAACATCTACCTGTATGCCAAATTTCAGCCTGATCCGTCCAGTGGTTTGGGCTGTGCGTTGATAAATCACTATGTCAGTCAGTCAGTCAGTCACCTTTGAGTTACATATATTTAGATAAGTATTAAATATAGCACAATAAAATATAAATAGTATAGTATTAATGATATTCCAGTGAGTCGGAGAAGGCAAGGCGTTGGGTAGAAATCAAAGAACGGCAACAGATTCTCATGAAGGAAGCAACTGAGTCACAAATGCCGGCGCATATCGACCAAATAATGCGAAGTGGGTTTACCATGAATGATATCAAAGGTAATGGCCAATTTTTTTATTCCTTTTTCAAAATTGATCCTGTTGTAAATATATTTTGAATGTAGAATAAAAAAGACAATTTTAAGTAGGCTTGTAAATTGCACCCTTAGCGAACTTTTGTGGTAACAATTTGGAGAACATTTTTTTAAAGCTTATCCTCTACTTAGAAGCTTTAAAACAAATGATAAAAGTATGTTTTTTTAAGTTATATCTGTTTGGTACCTGCAAAAACATAGCAACGCACATATCCCACCTAAACCCTATCATCTTGACAGGATTGGTATTCCAAATTTAAAGCTTTGACGTTTCTTTAGTTTTTTTTTATTTTGTACACGTTTCGCACACCGCTTTTTTGACTCCCAATTTTCCCCGCCCCTCCAAGGTCTGCACTACGACGACAACCAGGAAGAGATGCCCAGCTCGAAGACGAAGAGACCACAGCCCCCCAGACCCCCCAGGAAAGGTTCCGTCACCCGAGGAGTCACTATACAGAATTACAATTTGCAACCAGGTTGTTCATATATTTCACGAGCTTATCAGCATCATAGAGCATCAACGAAACATCTTTATGTAGAGATGACGTCATCATGGATGCCATGTCAAAAATTGGTATCTCAATTTATCATCTGGTAACGTTTGAAAAAAACTTATTCGTTTTTGAAACTTGAATTTCAAATTTGGTATTCTATAACTAAACTCCTTCAGGGAGGTGAAGGTAACACATTCGAAGAATTATATAACTCTTGTGTTTGAGAAACAATGGCACCTAAATATATTCCCGGTAGGACGTGACACATCCGACCTTCAGAGAACCCTTACGGGAGTGTGAGGATACACAAACACACCTTTACTACAAAATTCCATTAAAATAAAAAAAAGTTTGCCAAGCCTTCAAGCTTTTGCGTGATATTTTTGTCAGAATGAGACGCAACACTTTCACGATCAATTTAAAGGGAGATAGATATATGTATATCTTATTTCTCATAATTTCTGGGTAACTATTAAAACCAAAACCGACGAGCATGTATAAAGAGACTGATGAATGTGGACGAAGCGAAAGAGGTATGTAAGTCTAGAGAGGACTGGCGCTCTATACTCTCTGCCTACCCCGCTAGGGAGTCGGCGTGATTGATTCTAATAACCAGACTTCACTTCATTTATAGTTTTCACGTGTTTCCTTAGCTTTTAATTTTTCGTGAAAAATTATTCGTTGTAGGAAAATCGATTATGTTACCTTAATAATAAGTGTCAATATTGTACAGGTCAAGTTAACGGAATGCATCGTTCTACGAGTGAAGCTGAAATGGCCAAATATGAATTGGGAGCCCAGACCCTGAGTCCTGACGAGAAGAAGGATAAGAGAGGACGATCGCCCTTTAAGTGAGTTTTATCTTACTTTAGGGCTTTATTTTTTTTTATACAACATGAGTGGCAAACAAGCATACGGCCCACCTGATGGGAAACGGTTACCGTAGCCTATTTACGCTCCCGATACCGAAGTATCACTTGCGCGTTGCCACTCTGTGTTCGGAGAGTTATACTGCGTTGGCAGCATAATGGGACTTTTTTTTTTATACAACAAGAGTGGCAAACAAGCATACGGCCCACCTGATGGGAAACGGTTACCGTAGCCTATTTACGCTCACGATACCGAAGTATCACTTGCGCGTTGCCACTCTGTGTTCGGAGAGTTATAGTGTGTTGGCAGCATAATGGGTTTAATTCCTCTGCTTCCAACACAATGTAACAATCCTCCCCCCTCCCCAAGGAGCTCATTACTGGAAACCTTATTCACCGCGTAGGAACACAACACAAAAAAAAAAATATTTGGTTTGGACTTCTATAAGGTGGAGAAGTCCTGCCCCAGTCGGGCAGCTCCAAATTCGAACGGGAAATCCGTTATGCCTTACCTCTGTTGATATTATATTATGTTGGCAGCAGCGGGATTAGTCCCATTATGTTGCCAACACTGTATAGCTATCCGAACATAGAGTGGCAACGCCAAGTGATACTTCGGTATCGTGAGCGTAAATACTAGTATATAATACTACTAAGCTACGGTATACCACCTTGATTTTTTTCAAGAATGTTTATTGTCAAGCAGTCTTATTGTCAAGATGATAAGGTTTATTTTTGCTTCTCAGGTTCTTCAGAAGCAAACGCGGCGAAAGTGGAGAAAGGAGTAAAACTCGTAAATCCAAAACGCCGGATCCCTTCAGCGACACTGAAGTGTCTCCAGAGAGGGGCGGAAGGAGACCCAACCCACAAATTAAAGTTTCACAGGTATACAGTACAAAAAAAGTATTAATACATCCCCTATGTTGAGTTTGAACATTCATTACTGTAATTTTTTTTTTTTGGTATCCCCAAATTCTACCCTGGAGTTGTTGAGAACAAAGAAATAAACATAACTCTAAATTTAAAAATGTGACGTTCATTTTATTATATTAGATACATACCTTTTTGTTTTACTTCGTAACTAATTAATGGCTAGACCAAATGGCATCCAGCCAGGTACTGACTTAAAATATGCACAAGTCCTTTTTTATAGTAAATTTTAATAAAAAAATAAACAAGATTTTTTGAATAATTGATAAATCAAATAGCTAAGAAGCATTCCACACTTGTTCTTGTCAATTCCAATGACCCTCTGTTGAATTCTGAGTCTTGTTGAATGATACACATTAGGTGCATTTTGATATACTACACAATTTTTGTTTTATCCCTTGTAAGGCGACTCAAAGATATAACGGCATGCAAGGGAGGCCGAGCAGGCCAAATTTGTATGGGAGTCAAACTGGTCTTAATGTAAGTCCATACATGGTCATACATGGCCTACTAACATTATCGGTGTATTACTAATAAATAGTTTGACACATAAGAGCCGTTTATTGTTAATATGTTTTAAATGTGAACGTGTGAAACCTATGATACTGCAAAATCCACAGGTATTCCTAACCGCTTAACATCAGGCCGCTTGCTTCCACCTTCGTTTTATAAAAAACTAACTGTCCTGCCCTGCTTCGCTTAGATGAAAAAGTTACAGTTTCTGAAACACGATCGTAGCGCCACCTATCGGGTCTAATTGTGAATCTAAACCATCCCCGAATCCACCTGAAGACACACAGAATTAATATGATAGAAATAAAATATAGTTTTTTTTTTTCATTTTATTTTACATACAAACCTTCTCCTGATAATAAAGAACATAAAAGAAAGATTTATCCAATTTGGTGCAGTAATTTCGAAGTTAGGCGCGTAAAAACATTTCGGTGATTCATTTTTATTTATATAGATAGATATCCTGAACAAATTTCTCCTTCGTATATGTATCGCCAGTCATTTATGATGACAAAGTTGTAAAAGTTCTTTACATCGCACGTAAAATACGTACTATGACCACCTGTAAATACCTATATACATTTTCTTCAAAAATACTCAAAGGATTTCTTCACATTTTCCTTCACTTTAAAGTTCGTAGTGTATCACATACATACATGACATCACGGAGTCCCAGAGAGAGCAGAGCGCCAGTTATCTCTCTACTTTCAGACTTCTTTCGCTTTATCATTGTTCATCAGTCCCTTCATACATACCGATTTGGAGCGAACGCCGTTACTCAAGCACGACTATATATACGCGTTTGAATTTCTTCTAAGATGAAAGAAGATGTTAATAGATTGGTATATACAACTGACTCAAGTAAAGAAAGTTCAGAGTAAAGTGATTTAGATAATATGTCAGAATAATTTCATATAATTTGTTCTTATTTCCTCCGATTGAATCTGACAGTTAATTTTGTTTTTTTTTTCAATGTGCGGAACGTGTCTCATGAGGCCAGTAATAAGGTTTGCCTTTGTATAAATCCTCCTTAACTATTACCAACACATTGCAGACAAACCTGACAGTGGCAACTCCGCCAACTGATAGGAAACAAATGACAACCAGTACCCTGGCTGCCGCCACCACGGAGACAGTTGGCAATGAGATATTCGACGCAGAGTGTTTGAAACTAATCAACGAATATTTCTACGGAGTCAGGTTCGTTCATATTCAAATTTACTAAATTATCTATTCTCGAGGAGCTACTGTGATAGCAGCATGAGAGACGAACGGTCTTTCTGCCAGTGCTTTGGAAACCTTACCACAGGAACTTAAAACTGCCCAGAAACAATGCCATTAGACGCGATCTTCTGTAAAGTGGAGGTACTGCCCCAGTTGGGAAAATTCTGAACTGGAGATACTTTGAGCCCTTCCTCTCTGCAAGTGCTTGTTAATGGGTCATGTTTAGGGAATCGAAGATAAGTCCTCCTTATGATACAAACCGCATAGAATACCGAATTGTAATGGAATTGTAGTGGTGCAACGATCACCTTGTTTTCAAATCCCTTTTCCTCTCGATGTGTTCCTTCACTGCAAAGGTCCATATAATATGTAAGTCATATTAGGAATATATCGTTTCATTTTTTATTAACCGATGGTTAATTGTCTTTTTTCAGGATATTCCCAGGTCAAGACCCGACCCACGTGTACATCGGATGGGTGACCACTCAGTACCACCTGCACTCCAAGGACTTCAACCAGAACAAAGTGATGAAATCCTCAGTTATTATCACCGATGACTACGACAGAGTTATTGATAGGTGAGTGATAATAGTATCCTAGAAGGGATGGCAAGAATCGGTAGACCAAGATCAGCACAAGAGGCAGATCAATAAAAAGTGACATGACGTAGGTCAAAGAGATCTCCTCAGAGCGAAATACTCCAGGGAGAACTGTTGAAGGCCGTATACATCTCTTTATTACGTGATGTTCCGTACATTAATGATCATCATCCTACAGTGTGAACCGTCAAGCGTGCTACGTGGTGAGAGCTGACGAGTTGTACAACGAGGTGATGGCTGAAGCCACAGCCAAGGGAGCCTCCCAAGGGATGTTCATCGGCTGCTCCGTGGACACCTCCACGGGAACAGTGTCCTTTACCTGCGAGGGCAAGGATACCAGCATCAGGTTTAAGGTAATGGGCTGAGGGCAGATATTTGTGTAACGAACACGAGTATTTGTACCTTAGTCTTTGGTGTCCTATGTATTTACATAAATATCTATTTATATAAGTAAATATATCGTTGCCTAGTTATCATAACACAAGCTATGCTTAATTTGGGACTAGGTCAATTTGTGTGGAATTTTCCCAAGGTATTTATTTATTTATTTCACGCTTAGATAGCAAAATCGAATCTCGACTGTATCAATGACTTTTTCTGCAACTATGTAAGAAGCTAATCACTCCACGAACTTAACGGCGAAGGAAAATATCGAGACCTCCATACGTTTGAGAAGATATTCAAAGACGAATGTAGGTATAGGTCGTATTACGGCAATGGACTTACAATATTATGTCGCATTGATTTTGTATTACCGTCTAGTCTGGTTGTAGAGATCATGGCTCTACGCAGTTAGCTAGGACTTACCTTAGTGTTTAATGGTCTTTTTATTTGTACATATAAAACATAGTGTGACCATGGTGTCGACCTATTGATGGAGTTGATGTGCTATCAGTATGAGGAACTAGCTAGTCAGGCTTCGGCCAACACAGCCATTGTTAGGTCTACTAGAATATATCGCTTTGAAGTGTTATTTTACGGCAGTCTTCTGAAAGATGGATGTGGCCCCAGGTTGTTAATACCAGTTTTAAAACGGGAAATACTGTTAAACATAAACGATCTCTCGTTCTTCAAGTTCAAGGAATATTCACGATGTCACGGTATAGACGTTACGTCACGTGTCGTCACGCTTATCAGATGGAATAAAAAAAATCCTGTTATTCTCTAGATGGAACCAGAAACAAAGCTCTTTCCTGCCATCTTCGTGGAAGCGACTTCGAAAGAGATCCTGCAAATCGAGCTTGGTCGTTCGTCCAGTAGCCTGCCTCTCAGCGCCGCTGTGTTGCCTACCAGTGACAAGCACGTCAACCCCCAGTTCCCGCCGAGGCTGAAGGTGCAGTGCCTGAAGCCACATCAGTGGGCCAGGGTAGGTTTTTGATCTTAATCTAGAGATGATTATGCATAAATATAAGCATTCTTAGGTTTTGAGAAGCTACATATACTCCTCTAACTACCCATCCCGGGACTCTTGGATGGTGGGATGGTGGGATGGCGTAAGATATAAAAAAAACAATTTAACAGTGATTAGTCATACTCCGAGCTTTACAGGGATAGAATCGCGTGGCATGTTGACACCGAAGTCCAAAAAACTATTGTGTAGGTGGTGTAGGTGTACAGGTGTAGATTCTAGTATTACGCTGTATTCTAATTAGTGAGGTAAGTATACAGAAAAATAAACTATGTTAGTATGTGGTTATATTAGAATGTACAGCAGATGCGACGGCCATCATAGCTAGACTAAGTTGCCTGTCTTAACGATAGACGGCCCTGCTAGATAAAGCTATAGAGTTATATTGCAAGCGCCGTGGCGGCCGAGTGGTTCGAGCAGTTGCCTGCGGCACAAAGATCGCAAGTTCGAATCCCGACTGTACCAATGAGTTTTTCTGAACTTAAGTACAGTGATTAGTCACACCACGAGCTTTACGGTGAAGGAAAACATCGAGAGGAAACCTGCATACGTCTGAGAAGAAATTCAAAGGCGTATGTATAGTCGTGCTTGAGTAACGGCGATGGACTCGCCATCTGTCACGTTGGCACCTAATGTACCTCTGGCGGAAAGTGGGTGTGTGGGTAATACCTATACACCTCTGCCTACCCCTTCGGGGACCCTTGTGGGAAGGCGTGAGGATATTATTATTATTATTATATTGTATGTATCAGGTCCCAAACCAATCGCTGCAAGTGCACGCGTTGAAGCTGTCCGACATACGAGGCTGGTCCATGCTCTGTGAAGATGCAGTCTCCATGCTGGCGTTGCATATACCAGGTACTGTTTGTTACCACTAGTTTGCCGTATGATGTTTAAAAAAGGAACAATTTGACATGTATACTTTTTTTACTTTATTAATATATCTTTTTTCATTTGGATAGTGATCCTTTTGGTTTGTTTTTTCAAATTAAAACGAATAAGTTCATTATACTAGTCAAATAACCTCGTAAGTATTTTGAAGTGATGTTTCTTTTATTTTCTTTTGCAGAGGAAGACCGTTGCATCGATATCCTCGAGTTAATAGAGATGGATAAGCTATTAAGTTTCCACTCTCACACTCTCACTCTATACGCTGCGCTGTGCTATCAGAGTAACTATAGGCAAGTACTATATCATAATATTTGTATATTGTATTATTAAGCCGCTTCGTACGAGTGAAAGGACTCACAAGGCTCCCCGAAGGGCAAAGATCCGTTGTCCATCGCCGTCCATCGCCGTTACTCAAGCACGACTGACTATACATACGCTTTTCAATTTCTTCTCAAATGTATGCAGGTTTCCTCTCAATGTTTACCTTCACCGTAAAAAGCTCGTGGTGTGACTGATCACTGTACTTGAATTAGGAAAAGTCATTAATTCAACGTTACTCATGCCTCATCGCACAAACAGAGTTTTACCTGACATTAGAAGAAGAAGAGGTGTCTTATTGATATTTGTTCGCAGAGCTGCGCACGCGCTGTGCCAACATGTCGACCAGAAACAACTGTTGTATGCTATTCGGTCGCAATACATGTCCGGCCCACTGCGACAAGGATTCTACGATCTGCTCATCGCCTTGCATTTAGAGTCGCACGCCACTACTATGTAAGAACAATATATTTGTGATTGAAGGTAGAATGCTTGCCAAAATATGTTCTAGCGCTTGTATAGATAGTGCAAATGAAGACGCGCCCCACTATTCTTCCCTACAGTTTATAGTGTAAGTGTGCAACCTTCCACTACTGTTTGAGTATTGTCGGTACACATAGATCACATATGAGTGCATACGCACGCTACAATTACTACACTCGGGACATACTATCCCGTGACCCCCTCGACTGATGGGACGCGTCTTCCTGGATGGCACTCTCTATATAACAGAATGTATGCAATGTTTTGCCCCTCTAGACAAAATCACATTTCTTTAATCTTCACATCTTAGATTCAATAAGTTCCACACTACGGTTCCAAAGGAATTTCCTTTGAATGAAGTCCCCGTTGAGATTTTGCCAAGAGACTACAAGTACCACATACCCACAGAAACAAACTCTCACGCCTCATGTAATAAAAGTGTGTTATCAAGGATTCTCGTAATAACAAGTGGCAGAACAGTATTGGATAGTAGTCACAATGTCCGTTGTTGTTTTACAGGGAAGTGTGCAAAAACGAGTTCGTCATCCCCCTGGGTCCCGAGCTGAAGTTCCTGTACGAGGAACCCGAGATGGGGCACAGTCTCCGATCCCTGCAGACTGAGAGCGTGCGGCCCCAAATGAACATGACTGATATTACGTTAGTATATTCTATATTCTGTCTGTAGATAACGATCCCCAAATGGGTAGGCAGAAGTATTGCCCACTTCTCGCTGAGGTATATTTAGGTACATACGTGACAGATGGCGAATGCGTCGTCGTTTCTTAAAAACTACTATGCATACTCCGTCTTTTCATCTCTTCTCAAATGTATGCAGGTTTCCTCGCGACGTTAACCAGTGAAAAATCACGGTATTTTCAGAAAAATCCTATTAATAGCCATTACTTGACGACATTATTTTTTGCACGATATAAGGGTGAATCTCTACCATTCCGAATTAACTGAAAATCGTTTTAACCCATATACGCCATGAATGACAGAGAAAACTAAGCGGAAACGCTTGATCTCTTTCTGTTTATTCTTCCTTTCTTAAAGAAGTTGTCACGTCTTATATGTCTTATTAATATAGATAGATTTATTTTTCTTCTTTTTCTTCTCAGTGAAAGTATAACAGACATAAGCAACCTGTACTCCCCGTTCTTCCCTCTGGAAGTGGTGCGTGAGTTCGTGATGCAAGCGCTGGCCGAAGCTGTGGAGACCAACCAGGTCCACAACAGGGACCCGGTCGGGGGCAGTAATGAGAACCTGTTTCTGTAAGAATTATTTTGATTACTATCTTCTTCTTAATCTTAATATATATAAATCACGCGTCACGTTGTTGGTCCGCTATGGGCTCCTAAACCACTTAACCGATTTCAATCAAATTTGCACATTATGTGCAGTTTGATCCAACTTGAAAGATAGGATAGTTTACAACTCAATTTATAATCGCAATATTATTTTATTGCAAATTATTTGTCTATTATTTGACAGTCACAATTAGCTCCGATTCTAACAGATGGAGTCGAGAATGGTTTAGATTCACAATTGAACCCGATAGGTGGCGCTGCGATCGTGATACGGGCAATCTTACTTTTCACCAAAGCAAAGCTGGGCGGGACAGCTAGTAATATTATAAAGTTGAAGGTTTTGTTTGGTTGCCCGCGCTTATCTCTGAAACTTTTGGACGAAAACTGAGGAAAATTATTTTATAGTTATAGGATAGCCCGTTTAACAATAAATACTATATGACATTATGATGTCATAAAAATTGTTTGTAAAATATACGAGTCAGATAAAGTGAATCTCATGGGAGGTAAAGGAGATTGCACTGGATAGAAGTAAATGGAAGAAATTGCATCAGGGACGTCCACTAGAGGCCGGTTTTTAAATGTATATGAGCTTTTCAGGCCTCTGATTAAACTCGTGGATCGTCTGCTATTGGTCGGCATGATGCGGGATGAAGACGTGGAAAAACTACTCATCATGATCAACCCTGAAACCTGGGATCCTACTTTCCATAAAGGTATAGCACACTAAATTCGCGTGGTCCATGCGGTCAATGCGATGCTAGATACGTCTGTGAATTTATTCTGAAACGTATACAGGTTTCCTCTCGATGTTTTCCATTGCCCTAAAGCTTGTCTTCACGCCTTCCCACAAGGGTCCCGAAGGGGATGGCAGAGGTGCATAGGTCGTATCGTGACGGGCATGATAGGCAGAACCCACACACCCCAGTTTAGTCGAAGATATATTTTAGATGCCAACGTGGCAGATAGCAATTCCATCGCCGTTACTCAAGCACGACTATACATACGCCTTTGAATTGCTTCTCAGACGTATGCAGGTTTCCTCTCGATGTTTTCCTTTAACGTAAAGCTCGTGGTGTGACGTCCAAGTGTTCAAGTCCTTAAGTTCAGAAAAACTCATTGTTATTAGAATCACTTAGCCACCACGGCTCTTAAAGCTTGTGATATGATAAATTATAAATGTAGGTTCTCAAATACTATACTCCCTTTCCTAAAACCAAATTGGTACAGATCGACAAAGCTCAACCTTGCAACTATGCTATGCTTGTGGCTTCCTTACTAACAAATCATGACTGAATTTAACAGAAGGCAAAGATGAACATCGCAAAGGGTTACTGCACATGAAGATGGCGGAGGGGGCCAAGCTACAGATGTGTTACCTACTACAGCACCTCAACGACATACAACTGAGGCATCGGGTGGAAGCGATCATCGCGTTCGCACACGACTTCGTTGGCGATTTGCAGACGGACCAGTTAAGGTATGAATAGTAGTTAAGTCACTCCAGATTTATTTCGAAACTATCTGCGGGATATAAAAACATATAATACCTCGCGGTGTAGACAGAGAGTAAAACGAGACTCCTGTTTAGATTTTCTGATCTCATATATAAAGAGATTCGCAAGGTATAGAAAGTGCGATCCACGAAGACGCGGCCCACCAATTTCTAGACGAGGGAGTCGCGGGACTCAGACCTAACTATTGTAGTATGCGTGTGCACTCATAGGTAATCAGCGTGGTCTGATAATGCTCAAACTTTAGTGGAAGGTTGCACTGCGTATGTTTGTTTTTTTGTAGACGTTACACGGAAATCAAACAATCCGACTTGCCGAGCGCAGTGGCTGCAAAGAAGACAAGAGAGTTCCGATGTCCTCCCAGGGAGCAGATGAATGCAATATTGAGTGAGTCCTCTTATTTCCTTTCATATCTTGATGCATTGACGAGTGTCCCAGATAGGGTTGGCAGATTTGAAACCACGCCCAGTTATTGCTAGAGATACTTGTATATTTAGATGCCAACGTCGTGCCTCATGGTCAAGTGGCTATAGTAGTTGCCTCACAAAGATTGCAAGTTCAAGCCCCGGTGGTCAAGTACCAATGAGTAAGTCTAAGCCTATGTACAATGAGTACATCATGAGCATGCATACGTTTGAGAAGAAATCAAAAAACGTATTTATGCTTGTGAAACTGCGATTGACTTGCCATCTGTCACTTTGGCACATATGACCAGCTAAAGTAGGCTGTTGTTACTCTTCTGCCTACCTTTTTGGGAACCTTGTGGGAAGGCTATGATTGTTTATTATTAAGTCCTTTCTTTTCATCGTCGGTTTTTCCATACATTCGTTCACATTCGGTCATGAGGTCTAACGTTGTCTTCCGAGTAATAATAATGAATTACACCTTATATATACACTAGCTGTCCCGCCCAGCTTCGCCCGGGTGACAAAGTATAATTTCCTGAAACACGATCGCAGCGCCACCTATCGGGTCCAATTGTGATGTAAGCTATCCTATCTATTATGTTGGATCAAACTGCACACGGTGTGCCAATTATATTAAAATCGGTTTAGTAGTTTAGGAGTCCATCGCGGACAAACAACGTGACACGTAATTTATATATATTAAGAAGATTATATAATACCAAGCCTTTGGACAGGCTTCAAGCACATGGAGGAGGAAGACAAAGAGAACTGTCCCTGCGGCGAGGACCTGATCGCACGCATGAATGACTTCCACGAGAGCCTAATGGCTCATGTCTCGCTCAACGCCCTGCAGGAACCAGATTCCGAGGTATATTTTCAACTCCCATACACTACTAATATACATACATATTCACCATCAGCATTATAGATAGTGCCATCTACGACGACGCGCCCCACCAATTTCGCGGTTTTCGGGGAGTAGGACCCGACTCTATTAATTGTAGTGTGCGTGTGCACACAAGGTAATCGGGGTGTACCGATAATACTCAAACATTAGTGGAAGGTTGCACAGTTACTATGTGTATGTATACTATACTGTAACATGTATGTACAACATTATTTATTTATTAAAACCAAATTTATACCATGTTTTTTGCAAATAAATGATTATTATTATTATTATAAACTAAAGCCGTGGTGGCCGAGTGGTTCGAGCAGTTGCCTGCGACGCAAAGGTCGCAAGTTCGAATCCCGGCTGTACCAATGAGTTTTTCTGAACTTAAGTACAGTGATTAGTCACACCACGAGCTTTACGGTGAAGGAAAACATCGAGAGGAAACCTGCATACGTCTGAGAAGAAATTCAAAGGCGTATGTATAGTCGTGCTTGAGTAACGGCGATGGACTCGCCATCTGTCACGTTGGCACCTAATATACCTCTGGCGGAAAGTGGGTGTGTGGGTATTACCTATACACCTCTGCCTACCCCTTCGGGGACCCTTGTGGGAAGGCGTGAGGATATTATTATTATTATATTATAAACTATGAACAAGAATAGTAGGGCGCGTCTTCGTTGATAGCACTATCTATAATCGGTTACGGTCACACAACATAATTCCTTAAGATTTAGGCTCAAGGAATCTTTTTTTTTTTTTTTATACAACAAGAGTGGCAACAAGCATACAGCCCACCTGGGAATGGGAAACGGTTACCGTAGCCTATTTACGCTCATGATACCGAAGTATCACTTGCGCGTTGCCACTCTTTATTCTCAGAATACATTATAATTCTAATTAAAATCCTTAAAATAAACATAATAAAAAAATGAAAGCAAGCAATAAGACTGAGTAGCATTTCCAATGTAATTGGTCTACCTTTCACTTACCAATTAATTAGTACGTAATCTTGTTACAGCTATTAACGGAACCGGAAACGAAACCCGGTGCATTCGGCAAACTGTATAACATCATCAACACCGTGAAGGAGCTTGAGGAAGAACTTAAGGTATGAGGGCATAACGGGATTCCCGTTCGAATTTGGAGCTGCTCGACTGGGGCAGGACCTCCACCTCATAGAGGTCCGTAGCCAAATAACACAATTTATTGTGTTGTGTTCCTACGCGGTGAATAAGGTTTCTAGTAATGAGTCCTTGGGGTGGGGGGAGGATAGTTATATTGTGCTGGCAGCAGAGGGATTAGTCCGATTTCGCTGCCAACACAGTATAACTCTCCGAACACAGAGTGGCAACGCGCAAGTGATACTTCGGTATTGTAAGCGTAAATAGGCTGCGGTAACCGTTTTCCATCGGGTGGGCCGTATGCGTGCTTGCCACTCTTGTTGTATAAAAAAAGAGATGGAGCACCTGAACACCTACCTAGATGGCGAGTCCATCGCCGTAACTCAAGCACGACTATACGTACACCTTTTGAATTTCTTCTCATACATATGCAGTTTTCCTCGCGATGTTCCTTCACCGTAAAACTCGTGGTGTGACTAATCACTGTACTTAAGTTCAGAACAACTCATTGGTACAGTATGGATTTGAACTTGCGATCTTTGTGTCGCAAGCAACTACTCGAACCACCACGGCTTCTTTGTATTAACTTTAATTGTATTCATTAGTATATACAAATCCATTGTGTCTTAACAGGCTATTGAAGACACGCAGAAGAAAACACCAGAAGAAAAGTTCCGTAAAGTGCTGATACAGACTATTGTATCGTGGGCTGAGGAGTCTGCGATAGAGACGCCTAAACTGGTCAGAGAGATGTTCAGGTATGCTCTCACATATGCGGGTATAATTGGAACTCCTTAGCTCGTGGACCAGCAGCACCAGCAGTTCTAAGGTTCATGCTGTGGAACCTTGCATCCCCACTGAGGGTATCTTTACCTGTGTTTGCTTATCGCTTAAAGAGTGTCTGGCTGGAGGCTTTAAGACTTTTAGGCGCCATTCTTCGGTTAACTTACAAAAGTGCCTAGAACAAACACTGCGTGAGAAAATTTTAAACAAGTACTCAATAAAAAGTGTCTACATATCATCACGCAGTGGCAGTTAGGCAGTGAGAGTAGAGCTAGTCTGAGATCTCTCTAGGCTTACTACAGACTTTTTTCACTTGATCAACATTTATCAGTCTTCTTCTTATGTGCTCGGTTGGTTTTTGCAGTGCTTGGTTTCAAGTTCTCTTGACATTCCCATTTACACAATTTTCTTTCCACCGCATTCTCCGACATAACTAGGATCAAAAAGAGTCTATTAATAACTGTATGTACAGAGATAATAGAGTGACAGACTTCTCTCTAGACTTAGTCAAACTTTTGCCCTAGAATTATAGGATACCATTAAAAATGTTGTACATCTTAATCCTTAATTATCATTCCATCATGTCATTTCTCATCCAGTCTCCTGGTCCGGCAATACGACGCAGTCGGTGAGTTGATCAGAGCTCTAGAGAAGACGTACGTGATCAACGCGAAGACCAAACAAGACGTGGCGGAGATGTGGGTGGGACTGAGTCAGATCCGGGCGCTGCTGCCGGTGCAGATGAGCCAGGAAGAGGAGGAACTGATGAGGAAGCGTCTCTGGTACATCATCAAATATATATTTTATGTATATTCCACTCTATTAACACTAATGACACTTATAATAGCAATGGTATCACTCGCTGCTGCTAACCCTGCAGGAATTTCTTCACACTTGAACTTCATGCTGTACGGCCTGAGAGCTCTCTGAAGGAAAGTTTTCCATTAACTGATTCGAAAGAAGTAAGTATACGTTTGCTTTGTTCAGGGGATGCTTGTATTATCAACATTGGAGACGTTTATTTCGTCATTGCCAGCTGAGAGCTAACGGGGGAAAGCTGATTTTTCATATAGCAAAAGCAACCTGCGGTCCAATCCGCGGGACATCAACAGCCTAAGGGCGCTAGTAGGCGTAACATTCAGTCGTTGTCGAATCTTCGATGAAATTTTTAGGCTTAAAGCCTGAGCCCGATTCTCCCAGGCCATTTCTTGTGAAATTCTGGAAACCTTACCGTAGGACCACCTTACTACTAAGAAGGAGTGTTATTTAGCTTCAATATTTTATTGGAAGTGTTCACTATTAGCCGGCCTCTCCTAAGTTCTAAGAACTGTGTTCTTAGACTAAGTAATTGTTATCGTACTCAACGCTAACTACTATGACGAAATCTGTGAAGACTATCTGTTTCTTCTTACAGGAAGCTTGTGAACAACCATACCTTCTTCCAGCATCCTGATTTGATAAGGTATGTTGAATGTTGTAAACTCGTAAGTAATAACTTTAAGAATAACCAAAGTTTTAATATTTTGCTGATTGGAAGATCATTTACCTACTAACTGGTCTCAAATTTTTTTTATAATTTTGCTATCCATTTCTAGTACATATTTTACTAGTTTCTAACTTTATATTTTTGTTTGAGGGAATCTCTCAATAATGAACTAACTAAAATGAACATGACAATAAATGACAAATTGTCTAAACGTCCCAAACCTTTCTCAATCTTTAAACCTTTACATGTAATTGTAATATCATGTTGCACTACAATATCACGGTAGCTTTGTATGCGCACATCAAGCGTAATGTATAGAAAATCTGTCACATTATGTTGTGGACATTTGATGTGGGTTACATATTAACCTAATGATGTAGTTATAGTTCTTAAAGTAAAGTCTTAATATGTAAGTGTTTTTAGGTCCCAATAAAGAAAAAACTGGTATATGACTACTCATTTAGAAATGTCAAGTACCTGGATCTCGGAGCTGGATATCCAGACCCTTTATACCAAAGTCAATGCCACTAAGAAGTCAAACACGCATGCGACCCGCCTGACACAAATCAATTTTACCGCCGCCCATTGTCACCTCCAACGCCAAGGGTATCGCACGCGTGCGTAGCCGACCGTAAAAAGTGTCATGGTGTCTAAAAAATTTGCCCATATTTAAATGATGTAATGTTTCGCAGAGTACTTCGCGTACACGAGAATGTAATGGCGGTGATGATGAACACGCTTGGCCGCCGTGCGCAGGCGCAGTCCGACGCGCCTACAGCCGCGCCGCCTCAGGCTGACGATAAGGAGAAGGTATATTGCCTTCTCATTTTGTTTTATTACACGCTTTATATTAGCTTCACCTGTATGTATGTATGTATGTATGTAACCGACTTCTTTGAGCTCGATTTTGACCCACTTTAAACGGCCAGATTTCGTTCAAACTTTGTAGACTTATCGAGGACCGATGACAATACACTAATAACTAAAAAGTAGAAAATAAATAATAGTTAAAAAAAACTAAAAAACACGCTTTTTATAGAAAACCGAACTAAAAAATAGAAAATAAATTTCGATAATATCTTAAAAAGCGTGGGGTGCTTTTTAAGATATTACCGAAATGATAATCACTCTACTAATATCTGTCAATAAAATATTTATAACTATTGACACCATGCACCCCACGCTTTTTAAGATATTATCGAAATTTATTTTCTATTTTTTAGTTCGGTTTTCTATAAAAAGCGTGTTTTTTAGTTTTTTTTTACTATTTTTTTAATATAGTCATCACGAGACACTGCTAGGCAAAGGCCCTTCGTAATATCTCACACCTATTTACTTACAACTATAAAGAACAGAGATTTGATTGTTTATAAAATTATATTATTATTTAGGATAAATATTTTATAGATAAATATATTAGATAAATATTCTCAAGGACGGGAACGTTAAGAGTACTCGAAACCGACGAGCAAGTATGAAGAGACTGATGAATGTGGACGAAGGGAAAGAGGTATGTAAGTCTAGAGAGAACTGGCGCTCTATACTCTCTGCCTACCCCGTTAGGGACTTGGCGTGATGATATGTATGTATGTAGGATAGATATATTAAAATTCTTTCATATATGTCTGTATAATATTCCGTGTACCCACGTTTCTATATATCCATACATATACACATCGTACTCAATTCTCGAGCCAGAATTATTATGCTAAGAAGTTCTGTTCTGATATTGTGTATAAATACAAGCATTGTATATCTGTTTCGTCAATCTTTCTGCACTCATCATTTCTATATGCCAATGGACATGCCTTTGATCTTTACAATCACACCCTCGTTCACGTCATTTACTTTGCAAGTATCTTCTTTAGGATCAGGCATACATACCTAAACGGTATATATAAAGAGAAGTGTTCTTGCATTTTAGGATACGTCGCATGAAATGGTAGTGGCGTGCTGTCGGTTCCTCTGCTATTTCTGCCGGACGGGTCGGCAGAACCAGAAGGCCATGTTCGACCACTTCGACTTCCTGTTGGAGAACTCCAATATCCTGCTGTCCAGACCCTCGCTACGAGGCTCCACGCCGCTCGACGTCGCCTACTCTAGCCTCATGGAGAATACTGAGCTTGCCCTAGCTTTAAGGTACAGATTTATAGCGCCTTTAGATTTCCGTGTGCCATCAGGCGGGCCGTATGTGTTTGCCTTTTTTATTGTATAGAAAGTAGTATATATTTCCCTATCTCAAGTTTATAATTAAAAGCGTCGTAGCCTTTTTTTAAACCACTAAGTTGTCCGTCTGATGGAAAGCGGTCCGCCTGATGGAAAACGGTTATCGCCGCTTAAGAGCGGTTGCAACACCAATGATATCTCTCGCCCGTTGCCGACCTTTAAGGAATATTTTACCTGTTCTAGTGTGAGTATTTCTAATGTGTGCCGCTTATCTTTATTTTTTTATTACAGAGAACACTACTTAGAGAAGATAGCGGTATACTTGTCCCGTTGTGGACTGCAAAGCAACTCTGAGCTGATTGAGAAAGGGTACCCGGATCTCGGATGGGATCCTGTTGAAGGGGAGAGGTATTTGGACTTCTTGCGGTTCTGTGTTTGGGTGAGTTTTGAAGGTTCTTATTTTGATTTAAGACTCTGTGTCGGTTTTCACTTGTTTCTGTACATAGTAATCGCCTTGATCTTTAAAGGCTCTACGAACTTGAAATAATTCGCTAGAGTTAGTTCGCTAGAGTTTCAATCGTTCTAGACTCTAGAACGATTGAAACTCTATCTCTAGCGAATCTAGACCAAATTGGCTTACTTATAAATTGAATTCGCTTTAATAAACACTGCTGATCATTATGGCGCATTGTGGTGCCCAAGCGGTAAAAACATTTTAACAAATGATTTAGTTCTTCAATGTGGCGGACGGCGAGTCTATTAGATACTACTTAGCATACGTCTCTGAAATACAATATTCCATATTCCGTACCATGTTTTCCTTCTCCAATGACTTCTAGTGTGATGAATCGCTTTACTTGTTTAGAGAAACCATTAGTAACTGTCTTTTAGGGTTAGAACCTGCAATCTGGACTTTGCAAATGACTTAGAGGTAGGTAGAGAACTATTTTCCGTGCCTACGCCTTGAGGTCTCGGCGTGATTATTTGTATTTATGCAGAAATTTTCCATAAATTCCATTTTAATACAGACGTAAAAGAAACTATTACAGAGAAGTATCATATAAGTTGCGTGATTTTAATCTCTTTTCTTCTCTTTCTCTCTAAAGGTAAACGGCGAGAGTGTGGAAGAGAACGCAAATTTAGTCATCAGGTTGCTGATCCGGCGACCAGAGTGTTTGGGTCCGGCGTTGAGGGGAGAGGGAGAGGGCTTACTCAAAGCCATCGTGGACGCTAACAAGATGAGCGAGCGGATTGCCGACAGGAGGAAACTCAGGGAGATGGAGCAGGAAGGGGATGTAAATGTCAGTTATTTTAGTCAGTTCTACTTTTACTTACATATAAAAAAACGGAATTCTGGACTCGACTATTAATCTGGAAGGATCACCATTCTTTCCGAAGTTCCAACCATATAATATATCCGTTTCGTAATTCACTATTGGGACAAATTATAACGGAACCCACTGCACACCCAGTATTCACTGGAAATATAGATATTTTAGATGCCAACGTGACAGATGACGAGTCAATCGCCGTTACTCAAGCAAAAGTAGGCTTGTGCTTGAATATTCTCAAAGCTATGCAAGTTTCCTCTCGATGTTTTCTTCACCGTAAAGCTCGAGGTGTGACTAATCTAACGGACTGAAGACTGAGTTGGAAATTGGGTGTGTGTGGGTACCACCAATGCACCTCTGCCTACCCTTTCGGGGACCTTGTTTGGAAGGCGTGAGGATATTAAATAATGCTTTTTCCCCAACCCAAAAATGCCTAACGCATCCAAAAATATTTTCACCTCATAAATATATGTAACGACGCCACATTCATAAATCCATTGAAGACAGTACTCCATCTAACGTTTGGAAGTTCTTGCGGACTCTGGGAGTTGGTAAGCAAAAACAAGTTTCCCCCTCGAATAATTTGGACCTTAATGCCTTAAACCTCAATTTTTCCTCGGTAGCACATTTTGATGCTGCCACTAAAACTAACACATTAAACCACGTCTCAGGTTCTTCAACTCCCGTCAGTCCAACTTTTTCATTTAGTCAATTTACTAATTGTGACGTTAAGAAGGAAATATCTTCCATCGCCTCCAACGCTGTCAGATGTGACGATATCAGCCGCAAAATGATCCTTCCTCTCTTAGATTTCCTCACACCTATTATCTCCTATATTTTCAATTCTTCCATCTCCTCCAGCTCCTTTCCAACTCTTTGGAAGGATGCACAAATTATTAAATGTGTGTGTTTGTACAATAAAGGATATATTATTATTATCATTATTATATGTTGCCTACAGTTCAGCCACCCACTCCCGGAGTCTGATGAAGACGAGGACTACATCGACACAGGAGCGGCGATCCTCAATTTCTACTGCACGCTGGTAGACCTACTCGGTAGGTGTGCGCCCGATGCTGCGGTTATTGCTCTCGTAAGTACTGTCTGATGGTAAGCAATCATCATACCTAGCTAGCCATTTAGGTTTTTTTAGCCTAGCAGACAAAAAAACCAATTACACTAATTAGTAATTATAAGAACCAAATTCAGGCACTCATCTCACAATACTCCAGACATGCCGCCATGATAGCCTTCCATCCGTCCTTGAACACGTCACAGTCAGGGTTGGACTCCAAGAGGAGAAGAGTGCAGTGAGAGTGCGAGGTACAAGGGAGTGTGCACGCGATAAGGTGCGATGCGTGCCAACTGTGATCAGTCTGTGGCTCCTGGCGCGTGTGTAGTTATCAGGCACAAAAAGCTTTGATAACTCACTGTGCCATCATAGGCAACTATGTGTATAGATAGTGCCATCCACGAAAACGCGCCCGACCTATTTCTAGTCAAGGAGCTCGTGGGATACGGGGACTATGACCCAACTCTATTAACTGTAGTATGTGTGTGCACTCATTGGTAATCAGTGTGTACCGACAACACTCGCGCATTAGTGCATATTTACACTATAGAAACTATGAGAATGAATAGTGGGGCGCGTCTTCGTGGATGGCACTTTCTATATCATCATACATTTAAGTCCTGGTTTTTGTTGGTGTCTCTGATGCAATTCCTTCCATTCTGACCAATGACCAATCTCTTTGACCTCCCTATACGAAACTACAGACACTTTTTTTGTTCTGACTCATGTACTGTAATGTTCTGACTTCCTCTTTTTCCTTACACCTTGGTTGATTAGGATTCCAAATTCCTCAGGGCAAAAACGAGTCGCTTCGTGCACGTGCTATTCTTCGGTCGTTGGTGCCCTTAGAAGACCTTCAAGGCGTCCTCAGTCTCCGCTTCACGCTCAATAACCCTGCTGCTGGTGAAGAGAGACCTAAATCTGGTATGTTTCTGAGATTTTTTTATACAACAAGAGTGACAGACAAGCATACGGCCCACCTGATGGGAAACGGTTACCATAGCCTATTTACGTTCACGATACCGAAGTATCACTTGCGCGTTGCCACTCTGTGTTCGGAGAGTGTGTTGGCAGCATAATGGGTTTAATCCCTCTGCTTCCAACACAGTGTAATAATCCTCCCCCTCCCCAAGGAGCTCATTACTGGAAACCTTATTCACCGCATAGGAACACAACACAAAAAATTGTCTTATTTGACTACGGACTTCTATGAGGTGGAGCTCCTGCCCCAGTCGGGCTGCTCCAAATTCGAGCGGGAAACCCGTTTGCCCTACCTCTCTTAATTAATCCGCCTTATTTGAATTATAAGACCAAGTTCTGATCAGTAACAAATATCTTCCACAGACATGCCATCGGGTCTGATCCCGGGTCACAAGCAAAGCGTGGGCCTCTTCCTGGAGAGGGTATACGGCATTGAGACTCAGGAACTGTTCTACAGGCTGCTGGAAGAAGCTTTCTTGCCAGACTTGAGAGCTGCCACCATGTTAGATAGAGTGAGTATACTTGTATAGATGTCTAAAAAATAACCAATATTTGGTAGAAATCGGAGCTGCGGTAAAATGGAACATACTGAAAATATCAAACTGTATTTTGAATTGTCTCTCGCAACGCTAGTTCTGGAAATTTTTGCTACATAATCAAACAAACGCGATTCCAAAGACCTCCAGCTAGCAACTACACTTCGTGCCAAACGAGTAGTTAAGGCACATCAGACCTATCTTCTTATCTACATATACATACTACATATAAGTATGTATATCGTTGTCTAGTTTCCATAGTTATATACAAACTTAGCTTAGTAAGGGACTAGTTCAATTGAGAGTGGAATTTGTTCAGACTGGAAAAAACATTCGTCAAGTGTTTTAATTTGATAGAAATGCATTATAAAGTTGAGTCTGATTATTGAGAACATTTCTCTCTCATTCTGATTGTCAAAAGTTTTCTATAGCGCTGGCAAAACGTGATACCCTAAGCATCGCAAGCGTAAAAAATAAGTAGATCCCAACAATCATGATGATATATATAAACATACAAAAATTGGTGTTGACTTTATCCAGAACGACGGCTGCGAGTCAGATATGGCCTTATCCATGAACCGGTATATTGGTAACTCCATCCTCCCGCTGCTCATCAAACACGCGTACTTCTACAATGAGGCTGAGAACTATGCCAGCTTGCTCGATGCCACGCTCCACACTGTTTACAGGTAACCTAACCTAGCTACATCCTGAAGCCAGGTTGTTTAGAACTTTACAATGCGAGTTTGATCCTCCTTTAGGTTTAAAGATGATAATTTGTCCTTATGCCTACTGCTTTGGTTTTCAATTAGAAAATATGAGTGACGAAAGATTGACGAAACTGATGACACTGACTAAAGCAAAAATATCTGAAAGAAGATCAAAACTATTCAAAACATAGATTGGACGTAATGGAACGCCAAAAGAACTTGAAATGGCTGATCATGCGTATACAAATTACTGTAAAGCAAGAGAGAATCCTCTGCTATCTCTGTCTAACTCATGGTCCGTGTGTAATCTTATAAATTTTTAACACAGGTTGTCCAAGAATCGCATGTTGACCAAAGGCCAACGCGAGGCGGTATCAGACTTCCTTGTAGCGCTTACCTCAGCCATGCAACCCTCCATGCTGCTCAAGCTGTTGCGAAAACTCACAGTCGACGTGTCCCGGCTCTCGGAGTACACTACGGTCGCGCTTAGGGTAGGTTTCTTATTTAATTTTAATAATTAAGGTACTCCGACAGAATAAGCCGTGGTGGCCGAGTGGTTCGAGTAGTTGCCTGTGACACAAAGATGGCAAGTTCGAATCCCGACTGTACCTATGAGTTTTTCTAAACTTAAGTGCAGTGATTAGTCACACCACGAACTTTACGGTAAAGAAAACATCGAGAGGAAACCTGCATACGCTTGAGAAGAAATTCAAAGGTGTATGTATAGTCGTCCTTGAGTAACGGCGATGGACTCGCCATCTGTCACGTTGGCACCTAAAATATATCTCTGGCAGAAAGTGGGTGTGTGGGTACTAACTATACACCTCTGCCTACCCCTTTGGAACAAAAGACATTACCTTACCATGACGTGCTGATGCGTCACGTGACTTGAATAATTACAGTCAAACAAGACAATATCTCATTAATTTGATATTCAAGTCTGGCTCAAAAACTCATTAGCTTTAAAAATCCATTTTCCTTCTCAGCTTCTCACACTGCACTATGAGCGGTGTGCCAAGTACTACGGCAGTACCGGCGGTCAGGGGATATACGGAGCGTCGTCTGACGAGGAGAAGCGCCTCACTATGATGCTGTTCTCCAATATATTCGACTCTCTCAGCAAGATGGACTATGAGCCTGAGCTATTCGGGAAGGCTTTGCCATGCCTCATCGCTATTGGTAAGGTTATATAACATTAGAAAGGCCAGATCATGAATCATGAAGGGTATCACCTCTAAGCCTGCCTTACCCCCGTAAGTTACCACATTTTGGCGCATGCTTTCCCCCGCGACTGCCTCCGCTGGACATCAACGCACGCCCCTCTACTTTTGCAAAGGTGGGAGTCGAACCGTACACCGTTTCATACGCTCTGAATTAAAAGAGTGCACGAGGTGCATTCAGGCTCCGACTTTGTCATGTATGCTATTGTCAAATTGCCATTATACAAGCACTGCTTCGTTTGGAAATAAGTTAGTTTATGTGAATTTGTCACAAGTTACTCAAACCTACGTAAATAGTATTTTAAACATATCATTATACATTTAAGAGCTAGACCCTTGTTGGCATCTTTCATGCAATTACGTTAATTTTCTTCTGTGCAGCAATCTCTTTGACCTTCCTATTAGCCATGAGAAACCTTTGCTTTAAGAGCTGAACCCTTGACGGCATTTTCAATGCAATTTTGTCCATTTTCTTCTGTCCAGCGCAATCTCTTTGACATCCCTATAAATCTTGAGACACGTTTTCTTTGATCTGTATTCGTGGTCCCAAATGTACAGTATTTAGCCCTAATACACCCTGTTTATAAGGTGCTGCAATTAATGAGGGTAAGCTTATAAGATAAAATGAATGATCACTGGTAATATCGTGGGTTCTTATTTTCAGGTTGCGCACTTCCTCCCGACTACTCTCTTTCAAAGAACTATGACGATGAATTCTACGGCAAAGAACATCAAACTACTGGTATTTCTATATATAAGTCATATTGGTAAAATAAGTGTGGAGTATTAAGCTTGTATCATAAGGGGCGGTTACTCAAGCACGACTATACATACTTACATATCATTACGCTGTGTCCCTAACGGAGTAGGCAGGGACAACAACGCGCCAGTTTTCTCTAGACTTGCCTACTTCTTCTTCGCCCACCTTCATCAGTCTTCATACATGATCGTCGGTTTTGAGTACTTTACATTCTTTATGTTACTTGAACTTTATATTTCCATCTTTGAGTGTCAAATTCGATTTGATCACATACATACGTCTTTGAATTTGTTCTCAAACGTATATAGGTGTATATATACCTAACGTATATACGTAATATTCGTGTTCATCACACAAACATCTGTCCTCAGCGGAATTCGAACCCGCGAAGTCAAGTTTCGCAGTCAGGAGCTCTAACCGCTAAACCAGGCGGTCGTCAGTATCTAATTGTTTTATTACTATTACTTTGTAGGAGGTCCAGATAATCCCCAATACGACCCTCAGCCCATCAACACGACATCGGTGGCCCTCAACAATGACCTGAACACCATCGTGCAGAAGTTCTCTGAACATTACCACGACGCCTGGGCTTCAAGGTGAATAGCCATTTTATCACGCCTTCCCACAAACATATCCGGTACCCTCTTTTTACTGAATAAATATAAAAACCCTTTTTATATTCACCACTTAGCAATATTAAGGTGCTAATGTGACCAACCGTTGCCGTCCATCGAATTCGACTGTACACGTCTTTGAATTTCCTTGAATCAAGTGGTGTGATAAATCATCGTCAATCAATCGTCAATGGATGAGACGCTAGGTTGCAAATCTTGGATGCATGTTTGTACATGTATATCTATCTATATAAGTAAATATATCGTTGTCTAGTAACACACGTACATAACACAAGCTTTGCTTAATTTGGGGCTGTGTCAATTTGTGTGGAATTGTCCCAAGGTATTTATTTATTTATGATTATTCATAGGAAAATCGAGAACGGCTGGGTGTACGGCGAGTCATGGTCTGACAGTCAGAAAGCACATCCCAGACTGAAACCATACAACATGCTGAATGATTACGTAAGTCATGCTTTAATCAATCCTGTATATCTACTTCCTTTTAAGCAAAGACTAAGGTTACCTGGTCCGCATAAAAAAAACAAATGTCGTCAATTGTATGTAACTCTAGAGAGAACTGGCGGTCTATACTCTCTGCCTACCCCATTAGGGACTCGGCGTGATGATATGATGATTATGTATTACGTTGCTGGAATTAACGCGTTCAGCCGAAGAGGCAGGAAAAATCGGTCTTGTTTTTTTTTTTGTGTGAAAGCGAAGACAGGTCTAGAGAGAACCGATACTGTACTTCCTCTGTCTACCCCGTGGGGGACTCGGCGTGAAATGTGTGCATATCATTTTAGTTGAATTTCTAAATTAAGTCTGTTGTTTTAGGAAAAAGAACGCTATAAGGAACCAGTACGGGAGTCCTTGAAAGCCTTGCTAGCCATCGGCTGGTCGGTCGAGCACTCCGAAGTTGATATCCCGAGCACTAACCGCAGCTCAATGCGCAGGCAGTCTAAATCTGGAGGCGTGAGTACACTTACTTTTTTATTTGCTAATTAATGATAAGGGTATAAGTATTTTTGTCTACATTTCAATGTTGTGTCTTAGTGTTTCTGGGGTGCAAAATGTAGCGAAGGTAATCATTAAATGTCATAATTACGTAATATAGAGTTAATTTTTCATGCATTTTACAATTTCAATGTAATAAATATAAAATATATAAATAAAAATACAGAATAAACATGACTTTGTATACGTGTATATACAATTTATACATGGGTATTATAAACACTAGGATATCACGGAATTTAGTTTTTTGCAAACCCAAGTATTTCAAAATAAAATATACTATTACAGCTGCAATAAAGTCATACGAAATGTTTATTTATATTTACAAAATGAAACGATTTTGCACGCAAATAGGACGATGAAGCGAAGAAAGAAATGGTATTTTCTTTAAAAAGACTACTTTAAATCTACACATGCATGTACGCACGAATTGTATAAATAAAAATATAAACAAATACACAATCCTTTCTATATACACTGAAAGATGAAACAAAAACAATGTACCCTGTACTTTGGTATTATTTCATCTCTTGCTGATATATTTATTCTTCTTCTTCTTCAGGCCTTTTCCCATTTCTAATTGGGGTCGGCTCTCCTAACCGTCCTGTAATCCGTCCGGCACATAGTTTCTTGGTCATCAGCCGATCTAGGTTATCTTTTGCGAGGTTTTTATTCTTTTGCTGATAATTTTATTATTATTTTAAAATCATGGTTATTATTGTAAACATAGTCTTACATGATTTTAATTAAATCTAAAAAAAGTACTCATGCATTTTAATCGAAATATAAAATGGCCAAATGGGGGGTGTGGGGGGTAAAAATCAAAATCAAAATCAAAATATTTTTATTTCACATAGGCCTATGTAGCCACTTATAAAACCGCGAAAATTGGTGCACGGTTCGGGTTGGTCGTTTCCATGTTCCATGGTATGCCGTGTATTATTTACCTAAGGTCACAGCCTCCACAGTCAAAATCTCTATCACGCTCACGCTATCCATTGTATGGTGAAGATAACTTATTCCACACCTAATGTCATCTTCATACAATTGAAAGCGTGAGGGTGAAAAAATTGATTTCGTCTGGGGGGCTGGGACTTCAAGTCTGTAGCAAAAGACTAATATTATTTTTGATTTCAAAACCTCGTGAGAATTGAATCTTGTATGAGCATCATCATCATAAATTTCAGAGCTGGGCTCTGGGCGTCTCTGATGCAGTCCCTTCCATTTGCTTCCAGCGCAACCTCTTTGACCTCCTATATACGTCCTCTATACGTCATGAGAGACACTTTTTCTTTGATCTGAACCATGCATGTTAAGCTTGGTCTTCCTCTCTTCCCTTCTACCTTTCCTTCTAAGATATTTCTAAAGAAGCTATCATGTCGTATAAGGTGGCCTATCATCTTTCCTCTTCTGTTCTCGTCAGTCTTTAGCAGAACTCTTGATTCTTTGACTTTTAAGTATCAGCAATAGATGAAATATACCGTTATCAAAGCATGTAAAACCCAAGTAGTAAACTCCGCACATAACCTCCGTACATATACCTCTGTGTGTCACGTAATTAATATGTGCATTATTTTCATATCCCCGTTCAGCGTATCCCCGATGTCGTGGTGAGTTCCCCCACTTTAATTGTACTAACTGCATCTTTATTAAACAGGGTGCGTGAGAAAATTGTGAACAGTTGTCTTCTAGATCTACTGTGTCTACTCATAGGTAATCAGTCTGTACTGATAATACTCACACATTAGTGAGAGGTTGCACACTTCACTATAAACTATGAGGAAGAATAGTGGGGCGCGTCTTCGTGGATGGCACTATCTATGGTCGTTAGGAAGTACGTTAAATATTATTGAGGATGAGATTTATAAAAAAGTTTGATTCTACAAGAAATTTCATTGTGACAGCAGATTTATGTGCAAAAAAGATCCTGACAACATAGAATGTTTTTTTTCTTAATTTTTTTTATTTGCTCGCTATTATTCTGCCCTATTACATACTTGAGCAACTGTTCCATTTTCGAAGACACCCTAAATAAAATGCGTCCAAATTGTGTTGTATATCCATATCGAACACGTCATTTAGTTGTACTTTGCCTTGCAGCTGTCTGCGACGTGTTCGCAATTTGGACGCATTTTTCGAGAAATCCAAAGATTTTTACTTATATCTTCTTTTAGTTACTGGAATTTGAACCCTATCGCTGCTATTTACGTTCTAACGTGTATCTTAACTTACAAAGTGTTCTTACTCTCTCTTTATCTATCTTTATCTCTCTCGTCATCTATATCTTTCTGTTTCTCTCTCTAACGTTTTTAGCTTTAGTGTGCTCTGAAAGTGCTCAGATTTTTTTGCAAAAGGAATCCTTTGTTACATACATACATATCATCACGCCGAGTCCCTAACGGGGTAGGCAGAGAGTATAGAGCGCCAGTTCTCTCTAGACTAGAATCCCTTGTTAACCTTTATAATATGATTACATATCAAATTAGATTTTCCACCGTATTAAACACAAACAATATTTGAAGAAGAACCTCCCCCGGTTTCCTTAATATTTGTTCCCTTTTTTTAATTAGGAGTATGTACCTTTATCATTAGTTAATTGGCTGTGTCCCCGGTTTCATCTGCGTTTTTTTTTTCTGTAACATATTTTGACTGGATTAAAACTTATCCTATGTACCTAATCCTGCTAATAATCCTTACCAATAAATTTGACGCAATTCCGTTCAGCCGTTTTGGTTTGATTGAGTAACAAACATCATTTCACAATCTTTTGCATTTATACTGTACTAGAGGACATAAGAAAATATAGCCTATGTCACTCAGGGTGAATGTAGCTTTACAATAGTGAAAGAATTTTTCAAATCGGTCCAGTAGTTTTGGAGCCTATTCAATACAAACATACTTACATACAAATCTTTCCTCTTTATAATATTAGTATAGACTTGTAAGGTAACTTGCATGGCATCAAGACACTAAATCATTCTTCAAGTTCTTACTAGACCTTTCTACGTTAGATTTCAATTTAATTTTATTTTGATCTTTAATATAATAGTGTTTAACGTCTATTTTTAATCTCCAACGTTAATTGTACAGACGGACTCAGCGACGCCGTTCAACTACAACCCCCATCCGGTCGACATGACCAACCTCACGCTGTCGAGAGAGATGCAGAATATGGCAGAGCGTTTGGCTGACAATGCGCATGACATTTGGGCCAAGAAGAAGAAAGAAGAATTGCTCGTAAATGGAGGTGAGGCACGTCACATCACCCACTCCAGGCCAGTTCCAAAGCTCGTGAGCAACGCCCTATGCCGAGGTCCGAAACCCCACTGAGGGTGCCCTTAGCTGTGTTTGCTTAGCACCTAGGTGCCTGGCCGGAAGCCTTAAGGTCCCATAATTATGCAGTTACGAAGCAAAAAGGTCTCGGATCACACTTTACAAAAAGTTAAAAAAAATACGAGGTATAATGTTTATATTATCATAATAATATTGCTTATACCTAATTTATTAATTTTATTGTTACATTTTTTATACCTAATGGATTTGATTGAATTTCTTCGACTAGGCAGTTATTATCTGGGTTTAGAATGCTATATTATAAGCTGAAGATGAACCGCTACTAAAGAATCAGAGGTTTTTTTCATGACAGTAAAAACTGTATTTCGTTTTCTAACAGGCGGAATCCACCCCCAACTGGTGCCCTACGACTTGCTAACGGACAAAGAAAAGAAGAAAGATCGAGAACGTTCTCAGGAGTTCTTAAAATACCTCCAATACCAAGGCTACAAACTCCACAGGCCGAGCAAAGCCTCGCAGATTGATACAGAACAGACCACTGCTGGGGTAGCAATAGAGTTGAGATTCGCTTACTCGCTGCTCGAGAAACTGATCCAGTACATCGACAGGGCGACAATAAATATGAAACTATTGAAACCCTCCACCACGTTTAGCCGACGACCCAGCTTCAAAACTAGTACCAGGGATATCAAATTCTTTTCCAAGGTAATTTTTTTCATTATAACCTTCGTCAATAGATAATAAACCTTATGTAACATTATTTTAAAGAAATCTTTTCAGTACTCACTTAGATACTAGGGTCCTTGAGCATGACAAATTTGTTTGATTATTGCCATGTAATACTAAACTTTATATATGAAATGTATATGAAAACCTGAAACCCTTGTAGTATCATCTTTGCATGTAGAAGAGGTCTGGGATCTCCCTCAAAACGCGATACTTCCCTTAATTTGTATGCAATAAACTATTTAATTAAAATATACGTCAGGGTGAAATGTTTCTGGCTGGTTTGATATTAAAATGTTCCAAATTAAAATAATTTTTATCGATGCAACCATAGAGCAACGAACCCTGCATTGGTCTTTAATTATAATTTAAAATACTGTCATAGAGATTTAGCGATTCCTATCTATAAATTACGTATTTTTTTATTTTACTATGCACTTTATGTTATAGCACGGCAGTAATGTCGCAAGGTAAGTAGGTATTTTGACATAAAGTATTCTTGCACTGAACGTTTCCTTTTTTAATTACAAGCAACACAAAATGGAAGTTAAATATTTTAAAAAGGTATAAAGCACTTTTACTTAAACACAAATAAATAAATAATCCATAGAGTTTTATCTTTTCATTGTTTTATATTTACCCCACAAGGGTCCCTGTAGGGATATATATATAGGCTTGTAAGTAATACCCATACACCCACTTTCCGCTTAAAATATATTTAAGGTGCCAACGTGACAGTTGGAGGATCCATCGCCGTTAATCCAGCACGACTATACATACGTATTTCAATGTCTTCTGAAACGTACGCAGGTTTTCCCTCGATGTTTTCCTCGTAGTAGTGACACTACGATCACTGTACTTAGGTTCAGAGATTCGTACGGTCAGGGTTCGAATGCAATATTTGTGTTCTTCTGTAGGTATGTTCGTCAAATCTTTATATACTAAACTTTCTAAACGGCTGGTCCGATTTGCCATACATATCATCACGCCGAGTCTCTAACGGGGTAGGCAGAGAGTATAGAGCGCCAGTTCTCTCTAGACTTACCATACCTGTTTCGCTTCGTCCACATTCATCAGTATCTTCATACATGCTCGTCGGTTTCGAGTACTCTTAACGTTCCCGTCCTTGAGCGTCTGATCCGATATTTCGTACCTATATATTTGAATGGCTTCCTTAATGGTTAGAACATTCAATTGGGCCCGGTAGGTAGCGCTGCGATCGCGTTTCAAGATTTTATAGCTTATCACCCAAGTGAAGTTGGGCTTTACTAGCTGCGCTTCAATTAGTATCTCATATTCTTCTCAGGTGGTTCTACCGCTGATGGAGAAGTACTTCTCAACGCACCGCAACTACTTCATAGCGGTGGCGACCGCCACTAACAACGTGGGCGCGGCAAGTTTGAAGGAAAAGGAAATGGTTGCAGCCCTGTTCTGTAAGCTGGCCAGTTTGCTAAGATCTCGGTGAGTTCTTTCAAACTTGTATATATTTATATAATATACAAGTTTGAAACATTGACAAACAGTCCAAACCAACTGGATGTTGGTTTGGACACATAGAAAGGATGAGTGAAGAAAGTTTGACGAAACAGATATACAAAGCAAAAGTGTGTGCAAGAAGAGGCAGAGGAAGGCCACGTTCCAACTACCTGGATCAAATAGATCGGACTCTCAAGGACGGGAACGTTAAGAGTACTCGAAACCGACGAGCATGTATGAAGAGACTGATGAATGTGGACGAAGCGAAAGAGGTATATAATGTCTGTATGTAAGTCTAGAGAGAACTGGCGCTCTATACTCTCTGCCTACCCCGTTAGGGACTTGGCGTGATGATATGTATGTATGTATATAATATATCCTCACGACTTCCCACAAGAGTCGCCGAAGGGGTAGGCAGTGGTGTATAGGTAGTACCCACACACTCACTTTCCGCCAGTGATATATTTAGGTGCCAACGTGACAGATGGCGAGTCCGTCGCCGTTACTCAAGCACGACTATACATACGCCTTTGAATTGCTTTTCAGGCGTATGAAGGTATATTTTTTATTTATTACAAGATACAAGAGTGGCAAACTAGCATACGACTTACCTGATGGGAAACGGTTACCGTAGCCTATTTACGATCACGATGCCGAAGTATCGCTTGCGCGTTGCCACTCTGTGTTCGGAGAGTTTTCCGGCAGCATAATGGCACCAATCCCTCTGCTGCCAACACAATATAACAATCCTCCCTCTGCCCAAGGAGCTCATTATTGGAAACCTTATTCTCCCCATAGGAACACAACACAACAAACAGTGTTATTTGTGTTATATTTGTGAAAACCACATCTAAATCGGATAAGCCGTTTCTGAGATTAGACTGGACAAACGCACAGACAACAGATAAAAATTCTAACAATCATTGTTTTGGGTGCTATTTGCGTTGATAAAGGTCTCAATAATAGTTTTTCTCATATATATTCCATGTACAGACAGCGATCCGTAACATTTTTATAATATTTATGTGTATTTTTTTTATATACCACTTGGGTGGCAATCAAGCATGCGGCCCGCCTTATGGTAAGCGGTTACCGCCACCTATGGACGCGTGCAACACCAAGGGTATCACTTGCGCGTTGCCGACTGCAGGAATCTTTTCCTTTTTTTTGTATTGATGATTTATGATGATCCAATCGATCGGACGCTCAAGGACGGGAACGTCAAGAGTACCTACTCGAAACCGACGAGCATGTATGAAGAGACTGATGAATGTGGACGAAGCGAAAAAGGTATGCAAGTTTATAGAGAACTGGCGCTTTATACTCTCTGCCTACCCCGTTAGGGACTTGGCGTGATGATATTATGATGATGATTTATGATGATAAGCTCTAACCAGGTGACTCTATGGGAATGATGATACTATAATGATGTTTCTCAGTCTGGCAGCGTTCGGTCCGGACGTGCGTATCACAGTGCGGTGTCTCCAAGTGCTCGTCAAGGGCATCGACGCCAAGTCCCTCGTGAAGAACTGTCCGGAGTTCATACGCACATCAATGCTCACATTCTTCAACAACGTAGCCGATGACTTGGGACACACCATATTCAACTTGCAAGAGGTGAGCGTTTTTGTAACTTAGCTTAATAAACAAACAATGTTTGTATTATTATTAACGATGTAGTTGCGATTGTAGTTGAGTCCAATTCTCGCTGAGAGCAGATATTTGTGTAACGAACACGAGTATTTGTTCCTTGGTATTGGATTAATATATCCTCACGCCTTCCCACAAGGGTCCCCGAAGGGGTAGGCAGAGGTGTGTAGGTAATACCCACACACCCACTTTCCGCCAGAGGTATATCAGGTGCCAACGTGACAGATGGCGAGTCCATCGCCGTTACTCAAGCACGACTATACATACGCCTTTGAATTTCTTCTCAGACGTATGCAGGTTTCCTCTCGATGTTTTCCTTCACCGTAAAGCTCGTGGTGTGACTAATCACTGTACTTAAGTTCAGAAAAAACTCATTGGTACAGTCGGGATTCGAACTTGCGACCTTTGCGTCGCAGGCAACTGCTCGAACCACTCGGCCACCACGGCTTAAATGTACAATGTACATTACAAATGTACAAAATTGTCTAGTTCCCATAGTACAAGCTTTGCTTAGTTTGGGCCTAGGTAATACGGCGAACTGTCCTATTATCATAGTAAATAACTTGGTATTTCATCCAGGGCAAATATGCACACCTCCGCGGCACACACCTCAAAACTTCCACGTCCCTGGGCTATATCAACGGTGTACTGCTTCCGATCCTGACTGCGATGTTCGACCATCTTGCCAACTGCGAGTATGGGGCTGACTTATTGTGTAAGTAGGCAATACATACATACATACATACATACATATAATCACGTCTCTTTCCCGTAGGGGTAGGCAGAGACCACCCTTCCCTTCATACATGGTGGCCTTTATTCAAGACGTCCCTGTAGGCAATACATGCATTATAAATACTTGTTTTGTTTGTTGGTTTGTTACTCTAGAAACCCTTCAGGGACCCTGGTGAGAAGTCGTGAAGATCATACATACATACCTACATATTACTCAGATACCGTATTGAGTAGACAGAGAGACTACAGTTCCTGTTCTCCCTAGACTTACACACATTTCGCTCAAACTCATGAAACGAAACAGAGTACTTGACACCGGCGAGCATGCGAAGAGATGATAAATGTGGATGAAGCGACAGAGATTTTTAGGTATATAAAGAACTGATGCTGTACTCTCTCTCTGTTATTTCCGTGAGGGACTCATCGGGATGATATGAATGAGAAAGGCACTTCTATTTGGCAAATGTATCTACTAGATCTCCCAGCTTTATTTCGGAAAAAAATAAAACTCAACGCAGTGCGATTTTCCGCGTCCAATTTTCTGGGATAAAATAGTGCCTATATTTTTAGGAATACCTCCAGAAATACATTGATGAAAACTGCATTCAATTATAGTATTTTAGTTATGCTTGTGAAACAGTGCGACAACTTGTCGAGTAACAACATCAATCTAAAGGTTGAAGTTACGACTCCTGATGCTCTAATAGTATATAATTATATATATTATATTAGTCTAATATTTTAGTGACAGATGGTGAGACCATCGACCGTCATCATCGACCGTCGCCATCGCCATCGAGCAAGTCTACACATACGATTTGAATTTCTTCTCAAACGTATGTAAGGTTTCCTCTCGATGTTTTCCTTCACCGTAAAGCTCGTGGTGTGACTAATCACTGAAGTTCAGAAAAACTCATTGGTGCAGTCGGAACTCCAACATGCAATGTTAACGTTAAAGGCAAGCCACTCGGCCACCACGGCTGGTTTTAGTCTATATTTAATTGAAATTGTTGCGTGGGAAAGTGTATGTGGAAATTTGCTTATGATTTGAAAAATACGATTCACGATTCGTCCGAATCATATGACTCGTCTGAGTCATCTGTATCGTAATCTGAATCACTTGAATCAGAGCTGGTCGAACAGTCGATTCCGTGATGTTTAGTTTTGGGAGTCCCTCTATACGCGCGCAGACATTGAGACTTGCAGGTCCTCTTTAAGCGCTTCTCCAAGCCTTTTATACATGGTGTATTATAACAAGTGTTATTCATAGCGTATAGACACGCCTTGTTACATTTTGTCGCTGACAATTTCTGACATTCCCGTTCGTATTTATCACGAAGTATGTTCAAGTTGTCTTTCGCATTGCCTGGTTCTATGCTTTTTCGAAACTTTTCCTGAAAATGTACAAAAACTGGTTATTTCTTTTTTATTGAGCCGTGGTGGCCGAGTGGTTCGAGCAGTTGCCTGCGACGCAAAGGTCGCAAGTTCGAATCCCGACTGTACCAATGAGTTTTTCTGAACTTAAGTACAGTGATTAGTCACACCACGAGCTTTACGGTGAAGGAAAACATCGAGAGGAAACCTGCATACGTCTGAGAAGAAATTCAAAGGCGTATGTATAGTCGTGCTTGAGTAACGGCGATGGACTCGCCATCTGTCACGTTGGCACCTAATATACCTCTGGCGGAAAGTGGGTGTATGGGTATTACCTATACACCTCTGCCTACCCCTTCGGGGACCCTTGTGGGACGGCGTGAGGATATATATATCTTTTTTATTTGACACAGATTAGATATTAGTCTTTTGGTCTGAAATATATGTATACATGCGTATTCATGGGTTAGTATCGTTTAATGTTTGTCCAAACACTTTATTTTTAAAGATAATGATAACGACAGTTCTTTCAAAATGTATGACAGTTCGTTCAAAATGTATGACAGTTCGTTCAAAATGTATGATAGTTCGTTCAAAATGTATGACAGTTCGTTCAAAATGTATGACAGTTCGTTCAAAATGTATGATAGTTCGTTCAAAATGTATGACAGTTCGTCCGGTGCGACTACCAAACCTTTTCAGGTGTCGTCATTTCAGGCAAGCAGGCCCCCTCCAAATATCCCGCTCTGGTTGTGTCTCCGAATAGATCTGGAATGCGTACGAAAGATTTATATGGAATGCAATTACGTATAGATAAATAAAAGTAAAGATAACATTTTATGCAATATATGTTAATTTTAAATTCTCTGCATCTAGACTAGAGAACTGGCGCTCTATACTCTCTGCCTTCCCCGTTAGGGAAACGGCGTGATGATATGTAATTTTTTTTTCCCAAAAACTAGAATTTTTTTTTATTTATTTATTTATTTATTTATTTATTTATTTATTTATTTATTTATTTACACACACTTTAACATCCTTACAGTAGGTATACTAAAATAAAATAAAATAAAAAAAGCCATTTGAAGCCATCCAAAGACCCTTTGATAGAATTTACTAAATATCCCGCGCTGACCTTATCCACCACTGAATAGGAATCGAACCCTCAACTTCCAAGCGACCAAACCGTTTAAGTAATATTTCAGCTACTTACCGGCTTGGGTTTTGAGCGCTGGTGAGTCGTTATTTCTTTTGAACTCCTTAATGCAGCCAGTTTTAGAATGCTGCTTAAACGTATCCTTAAATGAGCCCTTACATCTATATAAAGTACAGGCCAAGTCTAAAGCTCCCTTACAACCCTGGAATAAAGTTTAACTTTTAAAGATCTGACTTAAACGAGCGTGAATCTTGAATAACTACGAATGCACCACTTCAAAAGAGTCTTTGAACCTGAGTAAGTTTGTACTGAAATTCAAAGATGTCGTTTGTGTTTGAGAAATTGCAATGGAGTCGTCTGTCACGTTGGTTAAATGTTCAAAATTCAAAAATTCAAAATTATTTATTTTGTTAACATAGGTAGGTTGAATACAGATTTTATGTGGTACATTTAGGTTTAGGTTAGATTATATATTTAGTTTATAAATTATATACATATTAATTAAACTATATTTCAATAACCATATGAAAAAAAATACATATTAATTATTGACATCACACATAAATTCAGTAACTGAGTAATAAGGTTTTTCAATTAGTAATTTATGAAGATATTTTTAAAATTTATGAATACTTTTACATAGCTTCAATTCCGAGGGTATTTTATTATATATCTTAGGAGCCATCGCAAAAACACTTTTGTGTAGTTTATTTGAGCGACGCTGACTTTCTACTAGTTTAAATAAGTTATAACTATATTATAACTATGAAATAACTATAATCTCATAAGTACAATGATGCTAAGGTTGAGCCTCTTAAAATGTGGTTTACATGTATCTGTGGGCTTAAGATGGCATATTGCTCGTATGCACTTCTTTTGGGCTTTAAATACATTTGAATTATCTTTAGCATTACCCAAAATATAATGCCATATCTTAGAGTAGAAGCAACGTAACCATGATATGCAGCTAATAATGCTGCCTGGTTTGCAACTTTGCCCAGCATACGAAAATTTATTCAAGTTAGTACACACGTGTTCAGTATGAGTAGTCCATGACATATCTTTATCGACATAAAGTCCTTCAATATTTTGACCATTGAATTTAATATTAAGTTTTTTAATATTTATGTTCAAGTATGTCTGACGAAAAGTTTGTGTGGCTACACTTCATATATAAATTCAACTAGCTAGAAATATATATTGATTATTTTGCTTACGTTATAACACTTTCTCAACACCAGCTTCAAGCAAGCCTCGCCGTATGCAGTCCGCAAGACATTCGTCTTAAATAAATCCTTATTCAATGCGTCTTCTTTGGAAGTTTTAACGACTTGTGCATTCTGAAATATATATATTTCATTATCAAGGTATACTTTTTATTAAGAGTACTCGAAACCGACGAGCATGTATGAAGAGACTGATAAATGTGGACGAATCGAAAGAGGTATGTACCTAAGTCTAGAGAGAACTGGCGCTCTATACTCTGCCTACCCCGTTAGGGACTAAAGGCGTGATGATATGTATGTATGTATATGTATGTACTTATTATTACTGGATGGTAGTCGCACTGGACATCGAATAAATCGAATTGTTTTCCCAATTCCTGTTACAATAATTTATTTTAGTTTTCTAATACAGTTTTCAGAAGAAACTGCCAGATATGTTGCGCTAGCGCTAATCTGCATTTTTTGTATATCATGTTTCTGCGTTTTTAACAAGATAACCATGTGTATCGGATAAATACACATGACTATGAGCAGTAACAAAGAGAGTATAAAACAGTTCTATATATCAAAATTTATTTACGTCCGAGCGGCGACGCGTCGTAAATGGCGAGCATGTCCGATGAAACAAATTAATGTGGATGAAACGAAAAAGGTAAAAAAAAAATTTTGAGTTAATTGGCATATTACTCTCCCTACTAAGTGAGAGATTTAGTGTGATGGTATGTGTTATCCCATAATAATGAAACAACACCTACCTTATCATTTTTAGCGACAATAACAAGTGTTTTTTTTCTGGGACTATTATTTCCATCAATATATTTGCTATCATTATTTCTTCTGTTTTCGTCTGACTTCGTTTCTTCTGATGTATCCGTCGCCATTTGTAGTTCCATATCGGGATTTTTTACCCTTTTCGATGATAGATTTCTCTGTCTCATATAAAATTTAGGTTCAATATTCTTAATCGGTGTCATAATGTTATCAGTTGGAGTGATATTTAACACAACAGCAGGTAGTTTTGAGTCCATTTGCTTAAACCGTGTTTTCGGAGTGATTTGTTTATTGACAGAGGCTGGCGTTGGTTTTGTTTCAATCAAATCGTGTGCGTTTTTTTTATGTGTATCAATGAAAATAAATTCAGGTCCGTTTATCGTCTTGGGTGTTGCTTCGTTAGATTTACTTTCTGATGTACTTTCATCGCCGTTGGATTTTATGCGCAATCCTTCAATAGGTGGTATAATATTCTCCCTACCGGTAGTTACTTCATCAACCTCAGACTTGACCTCATGTTCGTCTGACCAAATCATTTGCGTTGCGGGAAACCTGTCACTTTTAGTGGTCTCACTCTTATCGACCCTTGGTCTTCGCTTCTTCCTTTTCTCCCTCTTATTTTTATTTACCTTCTCTTTATATACTTCGTCGATTTCCTCGTCGTCGTATGAGTAGTCTGCGTCTATATATTCTTCCGATTTATATATGTCTTGCAGTCGTTTGTAGTTTGTGATCAACTCCTGGAGTACATGGTTCACTCGAGATATGTTTTTGATGACGTCAGCGAACATGGTTTCTTGTTTTAGCTGGCTTATGTGCTGTCTGTTTTTGTCATCCTTCTTCGCCTAAAATTAGAGGTGTCAGTTAATTATATATTTATAATTTGATTATTTTATATTATCAACAATTTCATTCATATGTTTATGTTAATTATATTGAACAAAATCAATAGGTAGTGTCAGTTTTTTTTAAACAAAATGTTTTTGCTCTGGTCTCATTGCTATCTAGCGCATTGCCAATGCTGCTAGTCTTCTTGGCACGTTGCCGTGGGATACCTAGTTATACAATTGCATAATAAACAATATGAAATGTAGAATATTGTCCATTAATTCTACAGATTATTTAAAAAAATGGTGCAGTTGCTAAATATATGATAGGGCACAATGAGAGCAAGCAAATAAAAATTAGAAAACATTACCACTGTTCGGAGTTTATTTTACTGCGTTTAATTATTTTGTCATTTTGTTTTCTTTTGGGCTGTTTAAATACGATATAATACATACCAATACCATGGACACAAGGGATATTGCTAGCGCGCTAACAATAAGTTTCCACATTTATATAACTTAAAAATTCACGTTTCATACATATCATACAATTGGAAACATTGCGTTAAAAATGTAATAAATCCTACAATTTTATGACTTTTATCGTTTATTTACGAATGTTAGGTAACCATAATATTTTTTTTCTCTATCAACGCTTTAGAAGAAATTTCGAAGTTAATTTAAAACTTGTTGCGTTTTATCTGTACTTAAGTACATACTAATAATAATTATTTATCACACCCCAAAAAAATTGGGATAATTTTAATGAGCATTTCATAGTCGTGCTTGAGAAACGGCTATAGACTTGCCATCTATCATGTTGGCAACCAACAAGTATGAAATACCCTGAAATCCTGCCCCCTAGGGCATCAATTTGTTTTAAAAAAACATGGGCATATTTAAGGAACCTATTCCTTAAAAACAAAATTTGCCTGTCCGAATCGTGGTCGTGCGCCGTCTGGTTGCACACCTTGAGACCGCGTTTTTGATTCCCGTTGTATATGTATTTTTTTAGTTTTGTACCTTAGATATTACGATATCCATATCTGTATCTAGTTCCTATAGTACAAGCTTTAGCTTAGTTTGAAACTCTGTCAATTTGTATCGTCCCAAGGTATTATTTTTATATTCCATATCATACAACATATGGATAGTACATTCCACGAAGACGCGCCCCACTATTCTTCCTCATAGTTAATAGTGTAAGTGTGCAACGATCCTCTGATGTTTAAGTATTTTCGGTACACACTGATTACCTATGAGTGTACACGCACACTACAAATAATAGACTCGGGTAGAAATTAAATATTGGGGCGCCTCTTCGTCGATGGCACTATCTAATACCTTTAAACGAGCAATTCTTGTATATTTGTATATATATATATATAATCTGAATCTCGGAAACGGCTCCAACGATTTTCATGAAATTTGGTAAGGGGGGGATTTCGGGGCAATCAATTGATCTAGCTAGGTTTCATTTAAAAAAAAAGTTGTTTTATCCGTGTTTTTAGGCAATGAAAATCTCCTACAATTTCATTAGAATTTGAATTTCGCTACTGCTTTACCGACACAGCAACAATAAAGCGTTGCTAAGCAACAAACTTTAAGCCAATGAGTTTTTGGTTTGACGTTACGTTATCGTAGACGTATTATATATAAAATCAACTGTTTACTTACATGACAAAATGCCTAAAAGAAGAAGAAGACTCATCTCAAGAACACCTTCAAGAAAATAGTGATCGACAAACAAGACTCATTTCAACAAATCAATGAAAATAATCAGCCTTCCGCTCGTCCCACACGTAGTGCTAAAGTCTTGCAAAAAGTTGACTAACATTATACGAGCAGAAAGGTCTTAGATGTTTCACGAGGGCTTCTTTGTGTCCGCTAAATATGACCAACAGCGGTAACGACGTCCACAAGATTTGCGGCAGCGAGCAGCATAACGTGTAGCTACTGAACATTACGAACAACGGGAACGACGTCTACAAGATTTGCGGCAGAGAGCAGCATAACGTGTAGCTACTGAACATTACGAATAACGGGGACGACGTCTACAAGATTTGCGGCAGCGAGCAGCATAACGTGTAGCTACTGAACATTACGAATAACGGGAACGACGTCTACAAGATTTGTGGCAGAGAGCAGCACAACGTGTAGCTACTGAACATTACGAACAACGGGAACGACGACGCGACGTCTACAAGATTTGCGGCAGAGAGCAGCACAACGCGTAGCTACTGAACATTACGAACAACGGGAACGACGTCTACAAGATTTGCGGCAGCGAGCAGCACAACGTGTAGCTACTGAACATTACGAACAACGGGAACGACGACGTCTACAAGATTTGCAGCAGAGAGCAGCACAACGTGTAGCTACTGAACATTACGAACAACGGGAACGACGTCTTCAAGATTTGCGGCAGCGAACAGCACAACGCGTAGCTACTAAACATTATGAACAACGGGAACGACGACGCGACGTCTACAAGATTTGCGGCAGAGAGCAGCACAACGCGTAGCTACTGAAAATAACGGACAACGAGAGCGACGTCTGTAAGATTTCCGGCAGCGTGCAGCATAATGTGTAGCTACTGAAAATGACGAACAACGGGAAACACGTCTACAAGATTTGCGGCAGCGAGCAGCACAACGTATAGCTACTGAAAATGACGAACAACAGGAGCGATGTCTACAAGATTTGCGGCAGCGTGCGGCACAACGTGTAGCTACTGAAAATGTTGAAGAACAGGAGCGATGTCCGCAAGATTTGCGGCAGCGTGCGGCACAACGTGTAGCTACTGAAAATGTTGAAGAACAGGAGCGATGTCCGCAAGATTTGCGGCAGCGTGCGGCACAACGTGTAGCTACTGAAAATGTTGAAGAACAGGAGCGATGTCCGCAAGATTTGCAGCAGCGTGCGGCACAACGTGTAGCTACTTCTAATGACGAACAACGGAATCGACGTCTACAAGATTTGTGGCAGAGTATGGCACAACGCGTGTTTACGTTGATAAAGGTCCCAATCATATTTTTTCTCATACATCTACCATGTACAGACAGTGATCCGTTACAGTTTTACAAACTACATCTAAATCGGATAAGCCGTTTCTGAGGTTAGTGTGCACAAACGCACAGACAAAAATTCTAACAATCAGTGTTTTGGGTGCTGTTTGCGTTGATAAAGCTCCCAATCATATTTTTTTCTCTTACATCTTCCATGTACAGACAGCAATCCGTTACATTTTTATTATATGTTTAGATAGATGATTCTTTATTTTGGCATATGTTTTTAATTTCTTAACCGATTAACTCGTGATTTTTTATTTAAATAACAAGTTCGCATTTTTTCTTTATTATATTGGTAACATTAAAAATATTATTCATATTTCATAAGTCTGTAATTCCTACGAAATAATATTTTATATTATATTTACCGAGCTAAGCTCGGTCATCCAGGTACTCTTTACTTATGGTGCCTCGTGGATTCACCCGCGTCAAACATTTTTCTTGTAGTGCTTACTTACGTAATTTTTTCAATATTTCAGTGGACGAAATCCAAGTGGCTTCATACAAAATGCTGGGATCTTTGTACTCTCTCGGCACAGACGCGACACTCACACACGACCGGAAGTACCTCAAGACTGAAATTGAAAGGAATAAACCTGCTTTGGTGAGTTGCTATTCATTGCAGAGCAAAAACAATGGCGGGGAACTACTTCTCCATATCAACTCGGGCGAACATTTATTAAGGATATTGGTGAACAAAAATGGAGCGACAGAGTCCTGACTAGAAATTTTAAGGGCGCGTCTTCGTGGACGGCACTATCTATATTTGGATATAGTTCTTAGATGTAAATGTATTAATTATACTAGCTGCGCCCGCGACTTCGTCCGCGTAGAATAGTGACTTTGGGCAGCATTTTTGGATAAAATTTTTGATTTATTTTGGACATGTTACGAAAAGCTTACCACATTATACTAGTGAAACCACATCTAAATCGGATAAGCTGTTTCTGAGATAATCGTGCACAAACGCACAGACAAACAGACAAAACTTGTAACAACCAGTGTTTTGGGTTCTGTTTGCGTGGATAAAGGTCCCAAATATATTTTTCTCACATATCTTCCATGTACAGAGCTAGCCTTAACATTTTTATTATATGTATAGATAACTGTATGTTACCCAGGGTTCGTGTCTCGGAGCGTTCAGTTCCACCTTCCCGGTGGCATACTTGGAGCCACATCTCAACAAACACAACCAATTCTCGCTCCTTAACAGGATAGCGGATCATTCGCTGGAAGCACAAGGTAACTTACCATTTGGAGCCTTAGCTTTAACAAGGTGTAGTAGTAAAGAAGGTGCAGAGAGAGTAGAGCACTAATTTGCTTTATGATAAATCTAATTAAATCTCTCCTCTCTGTAAGCCATAAAGGCCAAGTGGTTCTAGTAGTTGCCTGAATGATTGGTCTCGATCACTAGCATCACCAACTTATTTACGGTATAAGAAACATCGGAGGAACCTTTAAAAAGTTTGAGAATACATTCAAAGACTGAACGGAGTTCATCTGTGACGTTCGCACTTACATCCTCTCCGGCGAAAATAAGGACGCTTTACTTCTGTCCATCCTTTGATGAAGATATAATAAAAGAAATGTACTTTCTAATTGAACCTCTATCTCCACAGACATAATGGCAAAAATGGAGCAGTCAATGTCTACCTTGGAAACGATTCTCAGCGAGGTGGACCAGTTCGTGGAGTCGGACAAGACTTACAATGAAGCGCCGCATATAATTGATGTGGTACTTCCCCTACTGTGCTCCTACCTGCCCTTCTGGTGGGCTCAGGGGCCTGATAACGTCACTCCCACAGGAGGGTAAGTTGTATAGGCAAACAAGTATAAAAAGCAAAAGTGTGTGCAAGAAGAGGCAGAGGAAGACCACGTTCCAACTACCTAGGTCAAGAGTACTCGACACCGACGAGCATGTATGAAGAGTATAATGTAAGTGGACGAAGCGAAAGAAGTATGTAAGGATCGTAGCAAGTAGAAAGAAGTGGTCTCTGCCTACCCCTACGGGAAAGAGGCGTGATTATATGTATGTATGTAATAATGAAAGAAAGCAATAGTTTGTAATCTATTGTTATTTTCCTACGATGTTGAACCTGTACTGGCGCTACTCGCTCTGCATATGTAGCTAAGCCACTGTTCGTCTTCTTTCCATCCACCGTCCTTCTAAACTTCACGTACAATTACAGCAACCACGTCACCATGGTAACAGCTGAGCACATGAACCAGCTTCTGAAGAACGTCTTGAAGCTCATCAAGAAGAATATAGGCAACGAGAGCGCGCCTTGGATGACGCGCATTGCGACATACACGCAGCAGATCATCATCAATAGTTCTGAAGAACTGCTCAGAGATTCATTCCTGCCCCTAGCTGAGCGCGTCAGGAAGCGAACCGACACTATGTATCACAAGGAGGAGAGCTTAAGGGGATTCATTAAGGTGCGACCTTTTTATACTACTAGAAACAAGCAGCTCCTGTCATAATAACAATAAAGAATAAAATCTCGCCATCGACCGGGAATTCATCCCCATACCTTGGAACCACGAAGGTCTCGCACTGCGCAGTTCCATAAGATTTTGCTCCCCTTTGAGATTTTCCCTGGAGAGGACAGCATGGAGTTCTGCAAGAAGGGTATGAAAGGATTCGCAAAGGCAGCGCGCGAGCAATACCCCTGGTGTTACAAACCTTCAGATTGACCTAATGGTTGTTTGCCACCCGTGTGGCATAAAAAAAATCACTCCTCAGCTACATATAAGATAAGTCCTCCTTTGCTAACCATGCTGGTATTTCCATACAGTCATCAACAGATGATACCTCTCAAGTGGAGTCGCAAATCCAAGAAGACTGGCAGTTGCTAGTGAGAGACATATACTCCTTCTACCCTCTCCTCATCAAGTACGTAGACCTGCAGAGGAACCATTGGTTGCGGAATAATGTACCGGGTATGTACAATTTGCGACAGTATTTAAAACGACAGTGGTCCGATCAGAAAACAAATCCCAATCCATGCCATCCCAATTTTTTTGAGAATATTATCAAATACTAGCTGTGGACACGGTTGCGCTCGTAATTTTTTTTTAAAAGGTCTTAAAATAGAACTTATACCTGTTCAGGATTGCGTTTTAGTAAATATAATGCATATGTAATGGTTATGAAGTATTGAGTTTTTTTTAATTAGATTTACACACATACATATCGTCAGTCCCTATCGGGTTGACAGAGAGAATAGAGCGCTAGTTCTCTCTAGACTTGCAGACTTTAACTTCATTCACATTCATATATATATATCACATTCATATATATATATATATATATATATATATATATATATGTAGATGCATTGTTAATAAAGGTCCTCTACATTTGTTATTTCGAATCCTGTACAAATAAAAAATATAGAAAAATTAAGGTATGAGGCACGCGTTTCAAAGGTCTCTGAAGAAAATTGCTAGACATGTTCATAATTATGAATGTACTTAAATACAAATTATCTTTAATAATAATAATATTTTTTACAGAGGCTGAAGAATTATACAACCATGTGGCAGAAATATTCAACATTTGGTCGAAGAGTCAGTACTTCCTCAAAGAGGAGCAGAACTTTATCTCTGCCAATGAGATTGACAACATGGTGAGAATAATTGCAATATCTTTGATGTTACAATTCTATTTGGGAAGGCAACAGATTATATTTTACTACCTACGGATCATTTTATACTTAGGCTTCGATGACGGATACGAATACCTATTATTTTGAATACCTATAAAAAAAATGTTTTGTATGTTTTACGGCGATACATATATTTATTATATTGCTTGACTCAATAAGATATTATACAATCATACATAACATGCATATTCTATTATAATAATACCATCTAAGCCTCAATTTCACCCGCGTATTATGGGTTTTATTGGTAATTTTTTCTGGTATAAAATCCTATATGTTAATTCAGCTAAAAATGTGGCTAAATCTCCGTGGCAAATTTAATAGAATTCCATACAGCCGTTCTGGTGTGAATGTGTAACAAAGATACTCACAAACTTTCGCATTTATAATATTGCATTAGGATGTGGGTGGAACGTGGGAATGGGTCGCCTTATTTGTCAATGCGCGTAGTTATTTAAATTAGTTGTCGTTCGAATTAAGAATGCATATTTGTCACTGAAAAATGTATTCATCCGAAGGTCTAGTATCCATGTCATAAAAAAAATAATAAGCCAAAAAAATATAACTAATTTGCCCTTGTCACGCAAAACAAGCGCTGAAATGACAATTTTAAGTAGTTAAAATGTTTTTTGTGGCCATTTTTGTCTTTTCGTTCATGAACCATTTAGTATTAGTTTTTAATAATATACAAATTCAATAGATCTCATAGTCGAATAATACTATGTATTTTCACTTACCTTACGCACTATTTTCGCCTGAATACATATATAATATAGTTTTGAAGATACCATTATTTATGTATGTATATGTATGTATACATAACGACAGTTTTTTGACCGCTCAGAACTTTAATAAACTTTTTTAAATTACATTACAGTGCATAGCGGCTTAAAACTGCCGTACAGTACAGTCGGGATAAGAAAAGGTTCGTCACTTTAGAACAGGGTTTCTCAAAGGGGGTAGGCGATACCCTAGGGGTTCGCCATTCGACAGTAAGGGTTCATGTAATGGTGGCTAGATGACACAGCGTGATAAAAACGGAATTCAGAAATCGACTTGATACCGAGTCAAACATTCCTAAAATTTACTGAATTTGCTACAATTATTGCATTTTTGCAATAAAAATGTATTCCTTTTGGCACCGTATTTGTTACCTTCTATTGAAATCAAGACCATATTTTCTTCAACACTTCTTACTTAATATATTATTTCGCTGCCATCGTACATGTCATGAAAAGTCGTTATAAATTCCTAGCTGTAAAAAATAAATTGGTAAGTGGCAAAGGTTTTCGTAGCCCGACTGTACATTTTCTGACGTTGTCTGTCTGTACTCATCTGATTTTCATTATCATTGTATGTGTTCACTGTGTGTACGCGCAGGTGTTAATTATGCCAACTGCAACCAGACGGGTGACTACGGTTGTGGATGGCACACCACAGGGGGGAGGCAAGGTAAGTTGCCCAGGCCACGCTTCCGTTTGTGAATTGTATTTTCTTCATGTTGGTACTTCCTCATACGTCATGCTCCTATACCGTATAATGTCATCTATACACGGCCGGTTTCAGCCCCGCAGCAGTATTTTTTTTTCAAATTCAGACAAAGAACTAGTGGTTACTTAAACAACTTTTCCCTTGATATTTCTTTTCGCGTTTACCTTTCTTACAGTACTTTATACAAACATGATTACACATGAAACATGATACTAGCTGTGCCCGCGACTTCGTCGGCGTCGAATAGTGACTCTGGGCATAATTGACGACCGTCTGGTCTAGTGGTTAGAGCTCCTGACTGCGAAACTTGAGGTCGCGGGTTCGAATCCCGCTGAGGGCAGATATTTGTGTGATGAACACGAATATTTGTACCTTAGTCTTGGATGTCCTATGTATTTATGTATATATCTATCTATATAAGTAAATATATCGTTGTCTAGTTACCATAACACAAGCTTTGCTTACTTTGGGACTAGGTCAATTTGTGTGAAATTGTCCCAGGTATTTATTTTATTATTATTATTTATTTTTTTGGATATGTTAAGCGAAGCTTACCACAATATATATAGTGAAAAACACATCTAAATCGGATAAGCCGTTTCTGAGATAAGCGTGCACAAACGCACAGACAAAAACCCTAACAATCATTGTTTTGGGTGCTAATTGCGTTGATAAAGGTCCCAATAATATTTTCTCATATATCTTCTGATGGCCCTGATAAGCACTTGCAATTTACTACCCATCTTGAGGGAGTAACCAGCCAGAGGGCCTCCTTTTATGTCCTGAAGGCTCTAGACCTCAAAATCCGACATTGCGTCTACAGCTTATATGTATTTTCCGCTTTCTTTAAAAATATTTTTGTTGAAGTTATTTGCTTTATATGGATGGAAGTTTGTATGAAGCGAAAGACGTTTGTAAGTCTAAAGAGAGGCACTCTGCTCTCTGCCTACCCCGACTGGAACTTGGCTTGATGATATGTATTTGCTTCATTAATATGTAAAATAGCCGAATTTACGCTTTTTTCTGTTTTGATATTTTCTTGAAATTTAAATATAAATATATATGCTTCATTTGATATTGTTCAGTATGTATTATGTTTTTACGTCGTATAATATCAATTATCCATTGTATATCACTCGACTAATGGACCGATGGAATTATATACATAAGGTAAATAGTTGTAATACTATGTAAATGTAATGTAACTAAAATAAGCGGCTGTAACCGCCACCAGGCGGACCGCAAACTTGTCTGCCACCCGTTTGATATAAAAAAAAATAAGACGATCTATAGACCGTTATTAGAAAACTGAGAATAATTACGTGCTACTATTATTATAAGTATAACTTAAAAATAAAGATTTCTCTAAATTTAACGCTATCGAAGTTTATATCCTATTAAAACATTGATAGAGTTGTAATTTGTTCGACTCGAATACAGACTTTGATGTACTTTTAATATGTATATAGAAAAAGAAGAAACATCGTGACAAAAAACGCGACAAAGATAAAGAGGTGCAAGCGTCGCTGATGGTAGCCTGCCTGAAGCGGCTGCTCCCAGTGGGTCTGAACCTCTTCGCAGGAAGGGAACAGGAGCTCGTCCAGCACTGCAAGGACAGGTTCTTAAAGGTAACGAGAATTTCCTTCAAAAAAAGCAAGCCGTGGTGGCCGATTGGTTCGAGCAGTTGCCTACCACACAAAGATTGCATGTTAGAATCCCGACTGTACCAACGAGTTTTCTGAACTTAAATACAGTGATTAGTCACACCACGAGCTTTACGGTGAAGCAAAACATCACATGAGTGACATAACATGAGATAACATGAGTAACAGCCATAAACTCCCCATCTGTTACGTTGGCACCTAAAATATATCTACGGCAGTGAGAGCTAACGTCGATGTGTGAGCACTACCTTATAATCCTCTGCCTACCCTTTTGGGAAGGCGTGAGGTTATATAAGGTCTTTATTTTGTATTGTATTATTGTATTATATGAAGAGAATAATGAAAGTGGACGAAGCGAAAGAAGTATGTAAGGATCGTAGCAAGTGGAAAGAAGTGGTCTCTGCCTACCCCTACGGGAAAGAGGCGTGATTATATGTATGTATGTATGTATTTTGTATTGAATGTGAAAAATATAAACAAGCGACTGATGAATGTGGACGAAGCGAAAGAGGTATGTACCTAAGTCTATAGAGAACTGGCGCTCTATACTCTCTGCCTACCCCGTTAGGGACTCGGCGTGAAGATATGTATGTATGTATTTTGTATTGCTTTCAGAAAATGTCTGAACAAGATGTCGTAGAGTTCGCCAAGATTCAACTGACCCTGCCAGACAAGATCGACCCAGCGGACGAGATGTCCTGGCAGCATTACTTGTACAGCAAGCTCGGCTCCAAAAGCAAGACCAACACCACTGTGGAGACGGCTGAGAACAAAGCAAAGATCATTGATGATACTGTCGAGAGGATTGTGGCTATGAGCAAAGTGCTCTTTGGTTTGCATATGGTAAGCTATGAAACACACTTTAGTAAGGGGAGTTGTTAAGGAGTTTCGTAAAATATTTGCAACTAGCTGTCCCGCCCGGCTTCGCCCGGGTGAAAAGGTGGAACACGATCGCAGCGCTACCTATCGTCCAATTGTGAATCTAAACCATTCTCGAATCCACCTGAAGACACATAAAATTTCATTAAAACTGGTCCAGTCGTTGATTCTATAAAGGACACACATACAAACATTATTTTTTATATATATAGCTGAATGGTCAAAAGCTCTAAGGGTCAATGCGACATAATACCTTACCTTGGGACAATTTCACACAAATTGACCTAGTCCCAAATTAAGCAAAGTTTGCGTTATGGTAACTAGACAACAATATATATATTTACTTATATAGATAGATACATAGGACATCCAAGACTAAGGTACAAATACTTGTGTTCATCCCACAAATATCTGCCCTCAGCGGGATTCGAACCCGCGACCTGAAGTTTCGCAGTCAGGAGCTCTAACCACTAGGCCAGATATTTTAATATTATTAGTATACCTACTGTATAATTTGAAATATTAAACAGTGCAATAAATATGCTTAAGAATAGTGGCATAGCAAACTACCTGACAAATTTATATATGGAGTAAGGAGTCGCGTAGCTTATTGCAACTAATTGACATTTTACTACAAAGAAGAATGTGTAGAAAATAATGCGAATACGCATTGTATGCGAAGCCGAGGCGGGATGCTAGTTAAATTATGAAGGCCGAGTGCTTCAAGTGCCTGCAACATAATAGTTTCAAGTCGCAATGAGTTTTACTGAAATTAAGTGCAGTGATTAGTCGCACTACCAGCTTTTCGATGAAGGCAAGCGTATAGAGGAAACCTGCATACGTTAGAGAAGAAATTCAAAAGTATGTATGAAAGAGAGGTAGGGCATAACGGGTTTCCCGTTCGAATTTGGAGCTGCCCGACTGGGGCAGGACCTCCACCTTATAGAAGTCCGTAGCCAAATAACACAATTTATTGCGCTATGTTCTTACGTGGTGAATAAGGTTTCCAGTAATGAGCTCCTTGGGGAGGGGGGAGGATTGTTACATTGTGTTGGAAGCAGAGGGATTAAACCTTATGCTGCCAACACATTATAACTCTCCGAACACAGAGTGGCAACGCGCAAGTGATACTTTGGTATCGTGAGCGTAAATAGGCTGCGGTAACCGTTTCCCATCAGATGGGCCGTATGCTTGTTTGCCACTCTTGTTGTATAAAAAAAAAATCGTGCTTTAGAAACGGCGATGGACTCACCATCTGGCACGTTGGTGCCTTAAATATATCTCCGGCGGAAAGTGGATACTGCCTGCACGCCTCTGCCTACCCCTTCGGGGACACTTATGTAAATTTTACAATTTGTCGCACATAGATCGATCATCCACAACAAATGAGCAAGAACGTATATCGCTCCGTGGTGTCAATTCAGCGCAAGCGCGCTGTCATTGCGTGCTTCAGGCAAACTTCGCTACATTCCCTGCCGAGGTTCAATGCATTTTGTGTCGTGTGTCGTTAGTTGAAGTGTGATTTTTGTGCGATCTACTTACTTACTTGGGACTTTTAAATGTGGAATGCATAGAGTTTATTTTTAATTGTTAAGTGTTACTAATAATATATTTATTACCTGTGGTTTGTTGTGATTGATTTTTTATGTGAATTTTAGCAACAAAATTAATTGGTCTTTAACGAAATTTCTTTAAAAAATTGGTGTTTATTACGAATAATGAAATTATAAAATCTGAGTATATTGTATAAGTATTGCATGCAACATACGCGTATGACGACGTACCTACGACATACAAATAGCAATTTTAATATATTTTGTTTCTGTGAATTAAGTGTCTTTACGTAAATAGGTAGCATGTAAATAATATCTTGTGTTGAATGCCGTGTTTTTATATTCTTTCAGTCGTCATTCTTCTGAAATTATGCGATTTCCTCTACTTCAGAGGTTCTCAAACGTTTTTATTGAAAATACCACTTTGATTAAGTTTGTCATTGATAATATCGAAATAAATCCAAAAAATTACTTTAATCAAAAATTCTATAGTCCAGTGAAGATTTCCGACGTTTTAACGAATACCCTCGTGGCCCGTAAAATTATGGAAATTAACCAAAACGAGACTGAGAAAAAACTTAAATGTGACTTTATTATTTCAGTACCGAATATACTTATATGTAGCGTAAAGACCTGAATATGCTAACATGCTACTCTATAGGATGGAGTTCCAATATGTAATCCGGTGACCCTTACGTGAGGACCTGAATATGTTTACTTAAGTAGTGCATTAGAATGCAGCTCCTTGTAACAAATCCTAAAGAATGAATTTCCAAACATCCGTTCTCAATGATACATAATGTATCCATTTAGAAAAAAAATCATAGGTATTACAGTTTTTTTTGTTAGGTTATACTAACTATTTATAGATATAGTAACACTGCTAATTAACACTTGCTAAATGCTACTGTACATGCTGCTTTGGACTAACAAGGCAACCAAGCCTAAACAAAGGGCTAACAACTGGAAGAGGGTTCTATGTGCTGCCAGGAAACGCGCCGCAATAGCGTGTTTAAGATCTGTACACTTTTATAAGCTCAGTAGGTGAGTACTAGAAAAATGTCACATCAAAATTATTGCAGGGAATCCTACTAATAATAAATGTAAAAGTTTGTATGGATGTTTATTACGCAATCATTTAATTTAGCTCGTCAGAGAGATTTATTCACACAGAATGATTTATTCCCGAGAAAAGAAATCTACAAATAACCTTAAAATTTTCGCGAATTTGGGAGTAAGAATTTCTCCGATACATATATTATTGCGATTTCTTCAGAAATTATTAATAAAATAAAAAAAGTATCGTACCTTGATTCAAAATGTCATAACTTTATCATTATCGTAGAATTTTAAGCGAAAAACAGCTTGAAAAAAATTACAGTTCAAACTTTAAATTAATTAAATCAAAACAAATTTAATTTAAATTTCAGAAGCATCGTCTATAGATTATTTCAATACACAACTGATGTTTATTTTAGACATCGAGCATGCAACATCTTCGCCCGCACTTACTACGAACTCTGGTTGGAAGAGGAGAACATTGGTCAAGAGGTTATGATTGAAGATTTAACGGTGAGTTTTTGAACTAAAATGCATTTGTAGCAACAGATAAAAAAAATTAAAGCTGGTATTCGATTAAGGTCGCTGGGTGATCTAGAGCCAGGTTAATTTATAGTTAACCATGACGTCTGAAAAATATTAAAATGTCATTAAAGTAAATACTATTGTCATTGAAATAAGAATATTTTTCAATGCAGGATTCCTCTCGATGTTTTTTACCGTAAAGCTGGCAGTGTGCCTAATAACTGTACATAAGTTCGGAAAAACTCATTGGTACAGTCGGGATTCAAACTTGCGATCTTTGTGTCCCAGACAACTACTCGAATCACTCGGCCACCACGGCTATGTATAGCGGCGGTATTGAATACTGATGTCATTAAAATGCCAATTCTTATGTATACACATTCAATATTCATGTCATGAAAACTATTTTCTCAAGCAATCGTTCGAGGACGCCGAGCTGAAGAAAAGCGACGTCGTGGAAGAAGAGGGGAAACCTGATCCCCTTACGCAGCTGGTGACCACATTCTGCAGGGGCGCCATGACAGAGAGATCGGGCGCTTTGCAGGTACTGCAGCAGTCAAAACATTTTTTTTAATTCTCATCATAGAACTCGACGTGCAAAGGTCTCAGCAAACTCAGCATGCACCTAAGCAATTGGTCGATAGTAACGCATCGTTTTTTGCCTCTACAGGAAGATCCACTCTACATGTCCTACGCGGAAATAATAGCCAGATCTTGTGGAGAAGAGGAGGAAGAAGGCGGTGGGGAAGAAGAGGAAGGAGGTGCAGAAGCTGAAGGTGAAGAGGAAGGTCGAGCTAGTATACACGTAAGTATGATAATTTGGATACAAATCGTATTTACTTCTATGTTTATGAATAATCAAAAAGTAAACCGTAAATATTTTACCGTTTTACAAATAATAAATAAATTATTACATTTCTTTTTAATTATATTACATTTTATAATATTAAATTTTAAAATCATTCAATTAAATTAAATAATAAATTTTAAAATTATTAAATTAAATTTTAAAATTATTAAATTAAATCTAAAATTATAAAATTTTAAAATTTATGAATTTAAATTATTTAATTTTAAAATTAATAAATTATAAATAAATACAAAATTGTGTCATAACGAACGGTGCACTACGGTTTCGCCTGCGCAAAATTTTATATTTTTTTTTTCTGGACTAAGAAATCCCATGCATGTAATCTATCCCATCCCATTATATCCAATCAATCTCTGTACCAAATGTCATCCGATTCCGTTCAGCCGTTCTGGCGTGATTGAGAAACAAACATCCTCACGGCTTTGAAATTTGTAGCATTTAATTGCAGTTAAGCTTATTGATACCTATACATATATATTTATCATTACATGCAGAAAACTATGGAAACTTTTATGGTACGTAACTCTTGGCAACTAAAGCTGACATACAGTAACCATTAGCGTATATTAAAAGCATACGAGAGATGAATATGGATGCAGCGAAAGAGGCCTCGTCAAGGATTTGAGTGATGATTTGTATTACAGATACAGAGAATCGTAGTGGCCGAGTGTTTGTAGTGGTTCGAATCCCGACTATAACAATGAGTTTTCTCTGAACTTATTTACAGTACAGAATTTGAGAAGAAAATCAAATACGATGTATAGTTTTACTAGAGAATGGGCGATGGACTCGCCATCTATCACGCTGGCATCTAAAAAATATCCGGCAAAAAGTGGGTGTGTGGGTACTACCTACATACCACTGCCTACCCATTCGGGGGCCCTTGTCCGAAGACGTGAACATATATTACATATTATTATTCTTACGGTTAGAAAGCTACTGTACCTAGCGACTGTACCTAACTGATCCATGCATGTTCTCCTCAGGAACAAGAAATGGAAAAGCAAAAGCTGCTGTTCCACCAAGCTCGTCTGGCCAACCGAGGGGTGGCGGAGATGGTACTCCTTCATATATCAGCCTCGAAGGGAGTTCCTAGCGACATGGTGATGAAGACACTACAGCTTGGCATCTCCATACTCAGGGGAGGCAATATTGATATACAGATGGTAAGTGCGGGCTCTGATGGTAAACGGTTACCATGTCGTTAGCTTGTAATTCGCAGTGTTACCTCGCGCGATGTCGATTTAGTAGAAGGAGGAAGGCTATAACTCTTTTCACTCCACTGAAAAGGGTTATAGCCCCGAATCTATTCGTGTTTACGTGAAAAATGCCAACAAACTTTCGCATTTATTATATTAGTACTTGGTATGTAAATATATAAAGTATGTTTTTCTTCCTTTTCAGTCTTTTAGTATACACTTAATAATAATTAATCGGTCTAATTTGTGTGGCCCACACACAAATATTATTGTATTGAAAATATGATGGTAGCCTGACCATTTGATAATATGATCAATAATTATACAATTATCATTAATGGTGGTATAGAAAAGTATGCAGTGTCGGCATGCACGAGCAATAATATATAAGCGGTGGTACCACTTACCACCACTTACGGACCGTGTTCCTGATTACCACCTTACCACTTACTTGGATAAGTCTCTTATAGGATCTCACAGGATCGGTTAAAGTCAGACGATAGGGTGACGTTGGTAAATATTATTATTCCCCAGGGTATGTTAAACCACCTGAAAGACAAGAAGGATGTAGGCTTCTTCACATCCATCGCTGGGCTCATGAATTCCTGCTCCGTGCTCGATCTCGACGCCTTCGAGAGGAATACTAAAGCTGAAGGTATGTTTGTCAGTCTAGGTTTATAGGTTAGCTTGTGCCATTTTTGTAATATATATCCTCACGCCTTCCCACAAGGGTCCCGAAGGGGTAGAGGTGTATAGATAGATAGTACCCACACACCCACTTTCCGCCTGAGATATATTTTAAGTGCCAACGTGACAGATGATGAGTCCATCGCCGTTACTCAAGCTCGACTATACATACGCGTTTAAATTTTTTCTCAGACGTATGCAGGTTTCCTCTCGATGTTTTCCTTCACCGTAAAGCTCGTGGTGTGTCTAAGCACGGTACTCAAGTTCAGAAAACTCAATGGTACAGTCGGGATTTGGACTTGCAATCTTTGTGTCGCAGGCAACTAATCGAACCACTCGGCACCACGGTCCTTTCTGTTTTCTTGTTTTGTGTTTTGTTGTTTTCTTGAAGACAGGGCGCTATGGCGCTCATTAGGGGAGGCCTATGTCCAGCAGTGGACTAGAGTGGGCTGATGATGATGATGATGTTTTCTTAGAAATCACTGCCTATCCCGTGAAGATGGAGTGATGATATGGATATTTTAACAATTGTATCTTCACACTTTAGCCACTCTACCACCACGGTTCGATTTAAACAAATTTATTTATTAGCTATGTTGGTTAAGTAGGTAGCAGTGATACCGACCTTTTTAAAGCAAAATTTTATGAAACGATTAATGAAAATGAATAGGACTTGTCTACAGAAAACTGATGTTCTACTAGAGAGTTGGGACAGAGACGGTACGATAGTAGCTAGATGAGAGAGAGAGATGCTATTATCCTTCCGTCTTTTTCTGAACAGAATAGTTTATGGGCACGTAAGGGCATTGAAGTACCAAAGTATGGGACACTTCCACACAAATTGACATAGCCCCAATTCAGGCAAAGCTTGTGTTATGGTAACTAGACAACTAATATACTTACTTATAATAGGTACATATATACCTAAATATATAGGACATCCAAGACTAAGGTACAAATACTCGTGTTCATCACTCAAATATCTTCAAGTTTCAGTTAAACGTCATGTTTCGCAGTCAGGAGCCCTAACCACTGAACCAGACGGCCGTTAAATATGTGTATGTAACTTTAAAAATGTTTCCAGGTCTTGGTGTAGGCTTAGAAGGCGCGGCTGGGGAGAAGAATATGCACGATGCTGAGTTCACATGCGCTCTCTTCAGGTTCATCCAACTTACCTGCGAAGGTCACAATTTGGGTAAGTGGAAGACTATGTGTTGCAAGCAAAAGAAAACAAGTTAGCGTCCCGTAAGAGAACTCGTATATTGAAGGAATGATTGTCAATTGTTTTTCCCAGGTGACATTTAAATTTCGCGTCATGAAATTAATCATAACGCGCCATTTTTACTTGTTATCGTCTATGGTATCCCATAACAATATACAATAAATATACTATACACTTAAGTAAGTAAATAACCTTCTAGTCTAATCACTGACATACCTAATTTAAGCATAGGATTGCTCTACCACACGAAAGGTCTTGGATAAGATCCTCGTAAAGAATATTGTGGCTAATATTCTATAATATGTAGGAAGGGAAGAGTTTACTACATATTATATAACAAAATATATAACAAAATGTATAACAAAATATATAACAAAATATATAACAAAATATATAACAAAATATATAACAAATATATAACAAAATATATAACAAATATATAACAAAATATATAACAAAAAAATGGGGGGGAAACCTCACTCACCGCAGGATCACAACACTACCCAGAAACAGTTCCATTGGTTCCGATCTTCTGTAAGGTCAAGTTAGTGCTTAGATTATGTCCTATCGCATCAGCTGCTCGTTTACTACTAGTTGGTAACCCGTGTAAGGGTCCTACTGGCGCGAACACCATTAAATTTCTCAATACAATTCTCAATAGTCTGGTTCTTTCCAATGTCTAACATCTACTTGTTGTCCACAGAGTGGCAGAACTACCTCCGTACGCAAGCCGGTAACACGACAACTGTCAACGTGGTCATTTGCACTGTGGACTACTTGCTTCGGCTGCAGGAGTCCATCATGGACTTCTATTGGCATTATTCAAGCAAGGTATCCTGTTTTTTTATACGTGGCAAATAGACATTCAGTCCGCCTGATGATCAGCGGTTACCATCGCCTATGGACACTTGCAATTTCAGGGGTATCGCTCGTGCGCACATGCCCCGAATGAAAGTTTATACCAGTTCTGCGAAAGTGTAAAAGATACCCAGATGTAGTAGGGAGGTTGGGTATTTGGCGACCGGATTGCTTGATAAGCAAGAGCATTGAGACAGGAGGAACCTCAGGGTGATGGACCAATAGGGAAACGTTCACGTTTAGCTACATATATATCCTTTTACATTCTTTATATGTTCCATGCACTTACTTCATAGTTTTATTTTTATTTTACTTAGCAATTACAGGCAAACACAACTAGTACAGAATACTAGTTGTGTTTGCCTGTAATTAGGTGGACACTTGTGTATATTTTCTTTTGTCATGTTTTTTAAATCTTAAGGTGTTCTGATCAAAATGAATATATAAATAAATGACCTGGGCCTCTGTCCAAGGTCAAAGGACTGTTCATAATTGTGAAATATTTTCAAAGGAACTGATCGACCCGGCGGGCAAAGCAAACTTCTTCAAAGCAATAGAAGTCGCTTCGCAAGTGTTCAACACGCTCACAGAAGTAATCCAGGGACCCTGTACACAGAACCAACAGGCCTTGGCTCATTCCAGGTAATTTTTCCACTAATATGATAAATGCTAGTGGGTTTTATTTATTATGCTTTGTCAGGTGCCAACGTGACAGATGGCGTGTCAATCGCCGTTACTCAAGCACGACTATACATACGCCTTTGAATTGCTTCTCAGACGTAAGCAGGTTACCTCTCGATGTTTTTCCGCCACGTCGGTCAGTCGGGATTCGAATCGTGTGACGATGCGATCTTTGTGTCGCAGTCAACTACTCGAACTCGAGGACTGTTATATTGTTTTGGCAGCAGAGGGACTAGTCCCCTTATGCTACCACCATGTTATAGCTCTCTTAACAGAGTGGTGGCCGAGTGGTTCGAGCAGTTGCCTGCGACGCAAAGGTCGCAAGTTCGAATCCCGACTGTACCAATGAGTTTTTCTGAACTTAAGTACAGTGATTAGTCACACCACGAGCTGAACGGTGAAGGAAAACATCGAGAGGAAACCTGCATACGTCTGAGAAGAAATTCAAAGGCGTATGTATAGTCGTGCTGGAGTAACGGCGATGGACTCGCCATCTGTCACGTTGGCACCTTATATACCTCTGGCGGAAAGTGGGTGTGTGGGTATTACCTATACACCTCTGCCTACCCCTTCGGGGACCCTTGTGGGAAGGCGTGAGGATATATTATTATATTATATATAACAGAGTGTAACGCACAAGAGGATTTTCGGTATCGTGAGCGTAAATCCGCCTGCCTATCAGGTGGGCCATATGCTTCTTTGCCCATCTTGTGGTATAAATATATAGATCAGCTGTTTTCAGAGTTACATTCGCTTAGACATACAAGCTTCATTTTCCAGGTTATGGGACGCTGTGGGCGGGTTCCTGTTCCTGTTCTCACATATGCAGGACAAGCTGTCCAAGCACTCTTCTCAAGTAGACCTCCTGAAGGAGCTGCTTAACCTGCAGAAGGACATGATCACCATGATGCTGTCCATGCTGGAAGGAAACGTTGTGAATGGTGAGTTATTTTACGGTTCAAATTATGGTGGTGAGATAATGTTGAAATGTTCTTGACGACCCTTAATCAAGGAATGTAGGAAAAAGCTCAAAATGTCGATGACGAGGTCTAGAAAATTAAAGAGGACACATGCTCTATTCTCTTCTGGGCAAATGTATAAGAGCTGTGGTGGCCGAGTGGTTCACATAGTCGTCCTCAACGCAAACATTACAAGTTCAAACCTTGATTGTAACTATAAGGTATTTCGATCGACGAGATTGATCAAACCAAGAACTTTACGGAGAAGGAAAATATTCCCTATAAATATGTATGTATAAAGAATTGTATGTATATACGGTACGGTGAAGGAAACCTGCATACGTCTGAGAAGAAATTCAAAGGCGTATGTATAGTAGTGCTTGAGTAACGGCGATGGACTCGCCATCTGTGACGTTGGCACCTAAAATATCTCTGGTGGAAAGTGGGTGTATGGGTATTACCTATACACCTCTGCCTACCCCTTCGGGGACCCTTGTGGGAAGGCGTGAGGATGAGGTGAAGGAAAAAATCGAGAGTAAGCCTGCATACCTCTGAGAAGCAATTCAAAGGCGTATGTATAGTCGTGCTTGAGTAACGGCGATGGACTTGCCATCTGTGACGTTGGCACCTAAAATATCTCTGGTGGAATGTGGGTGTATGGGTATTACCTATACACCTCTGCCTACCCTTTCGGGGAACCTTGTGGGCGTGAGGATATATTTTTAAGCAGACATATATAAATTTCTTTCTTATCCTCATTATCTATCTCTTACCAGGCACAATCGGCAAGCAGATGGTCGACACACTAGTAGAATCGGCTTCCAACGTGGAGCTGATCCTGAAATACTTCGACATGTTCCTGAAACTGAAGGACTTGACTTCTAGCGCCTCTTTCCAAGAGATAGACGCCAACAACGATGGTTGGGTGCTGCCAAAAGACTTCAAAGAGAAGATGGAACAGCAGAAGAGTTACACGCCGTGAGTTTATTATCTGTATTCAGATAATATATCCTCACGCCTTCCCACAAGGGTCCCCGAAGGGGTAGGCAGAGGTGTATAGGTAATACCCACACACCAACTTTCCGCCAGAGGTATATTAGTTGCCAACGTGACAGATGGCGATTCAGATAATATTAATATTAATAATAATAAAATATTAATATTCCTCTAGACTAATACTAATATACCTCTGGCGGAAAGTGGGTATGTGAATATTACCTATACACCTCTGCCTACCCCTTCGGGGACCCTTGTGGGAAGACGTGAGGATATATTATATTATTATAAAATATTAATAGCGTAGTATTTCAGCATGTTAGCGCATAAACCAGATTGCTTAGAAAGTGCTCATATCTATGTGTATGTACTTTATGAGCTCTAAGTCTTAAACTATTTTTGTGAAGAAGTAGTACATTTAAAGCTTTAAATCCAGTTTAAAAAAGTTTAGTTACTGAAACATCGATTTGAAATTTTCGCTTCCTGTTTACTATACGTAAAAGAATTCAAATTTAGAAATCGACAAGAAAATTTAAAACTTCAAAATTTTTACTAATAAGGAGCGATACTTTTTAGTTGTTTGGACAAATTATTTGATACAGATAATGAGCATCCAAAAATGTATGACTTCATACTCAGTAATTTTTTAAAAGCTCACAACTAAGCTATAAATCAACATATACAACAACAAAAAAAAAACAAAAAAAAAAAAAAAAAAACACATCCACGTCTACTACAAGTATAGCTGACCGGAGTATAAACAAAATTCATTATAATTTTTTTTTTGTTTTCCGCTTGACCTGATATGCCCCACATATAAAAACAAAATTTCAATGATGTGAAAGAGGTCTATAAATCTAGACAGAACTGACGCTCCCCTCTTGCCATTACGTGTGTATGTTATTTTGTGTCCTTCCAGGGAGGAAATAGAGTTCCTATTGGCTTGCTGCGAGACGAACCACGATGGAAAGTTGGACTACGTGGGTTTCCGCGACCGCTTCCACGAGCCAGCTAAGGAAATTGGGTTCAACCTGGCAGTTCTTCTCACCAACCTATCGGAGCACATGCCTAATGAGCCAAGGTACACGTTCTCTTTATGAACTCGGTCGATAAAAAAATAAAGTTTGGTTATACAGACAAAAAAATAAAAAAAACATAATTGTAGGTACATGCAATTGTTTGCCAGCAATTTAAAGCCTATCATTCATACAATCTACTGTATGATGTTTTTTTATGTATGTATGTATGTATAATAATGCCATTCTCTATATATGAGAGATTTAGAGATAGGGAAAGAGAGAGGAGTTTTTTTCTCCCCGCCTTTCTTCCTATCTTTTGTTCCGTACCTATTCGTCGCTTTCGAGAAAAAAATCGACTTACTCCAGATTTGTCGCAATCCAGATTTGTCGTAATCCAAAATCTTCGTACTCTAGATTCGTCTCCATATTCGACTCCATAATAAATTAAAAACCGAATACACATTGTAACTAATTTTAATGAAAAAATTAAAACTAAGTTGCCATTATTAAAGTCGCCTTCCTGGAATCCTGTTTATTTATATTCCGAATATTGGAGGCATTTTCACTAGTTCAATATATAGTTTGTAAGTCAGAGTCCGAGCAGCCTCCTGGAGCTTGGGGGCCCCGGAGCAGTGCCCCGTCTAGCCCCTAGGTTGCTACGCCACTGGTGATAGACACATAGAGGGACCCATCAGTCTTTCATACTCCTTCTGCCTATCCCAAAAGCCAACGTGACGCAATGTATTTATGAATTCGCTTAAAATACCTTAGTGTATAGCTTACGAGCGGCGTCTGTCTTATAGGCTGGCCAGGTTCCTGGAGACTGCGGGCTCTGTCCTCAACTACTTCGAGCCGTTCCTCGGCCGAATTGAGATCATGGGCGGCTCCAAGCGGATCGAACGTGTCTACTTCGAGATCAAAGAGTCCAACATAGAGCAGTGGGAGAAGCCGCAGATCAAGGTAACCTGTATACATAGTGCATTCCACGAAGACGCGCCCCACTAATCTTTCTCACAGTTTAAAGTGTAATTGTACAACTTCCCACTAATGTTTGAGTATTATCGGTACATACTGATGATGATGACTATGAGTGCACACGCACACTACAGTACATAGCCCCAAATTAAGCAAAGCCTGTGTTTTGGTAAATAAGCAACGATATATTTCCTTACATAGATAGATATATCATTAATACATAGGACATCCAGGACTAAGGCACAAATACTCGTGTTCGTCACATAAATATCTGTCCTCAGCGGGAATCAAACTCGCGACGTCAAGTTTCGCAGTCAAGAGCTCTAACCACTAGACCAGACGGCCGTCTGAAAATGAATGGACTCGGGTTATACTCAGTATCATACTCATAAGTAAAGCTCATGGAATGTTTAATCACAGTCGGGATTCAAACTTGCAATATTTGCGGTTCAGGTGACTACTTTAACCTCTCCGTCATAACGGTTCTATGGAAATAATTAATCCTACTAATTTGGGATGATGTTTGTTCATCATCCAAAAATGATATATAACCCAAATAGATAGATTATCAGATGAATATGTTTTATTCTAGAAAAATAATCTACCAATTAAATAGCATGTCATGAAAAATTTTATAAAAAAAATCATTTCCAGGAATCGAAGCGCGCTTTCTTCTATAGCATTGTAACAGAGGGAGGAGACAAGGAAAAGTTGGAGGCATTCGTGAACTTCTGCGAGGACGCCATTTTTGAAATGACCCACGCTTCCGGCCTCATGGCTGCCTCGGAGGAGTCCGTCGGAGGGCCCAAGAACAGGGAGGCCAGCTACATGTATATGGGAGATGACGATGATGAAAGGTACATTAAATCATATTATTAATTTTAAAACCACAAACTTTGTCGCCTTTTTACGAAGATTACGAAGAACGCAAATATTTTATTGTTTGCTAGTAGTCCCATCCAGCATCGCTTGGGTGAAGTTCGAGTTCAGTGACAGACACACGCACATTAATTTAATATTAATTTAATAAATAAATATACACATACACACACATCAGTCAAATTGAGAAGAGTTTAATATCATTGTCAAATAAAGTCTTACTGAATGTCAAAAAAAATCATATTTATGTTTAAAAAAAGCTCCCTAATCAAATCTCGGGACGATAAAACATTATTGTAATTCGACGAAGTGTTCCAATTAAATCAAACTTTTCTCGGGTCATAGTTAAAAATAAATACTATTTAATCTTTGACGTTTCTTATTTTCATTAAATAATTTCAGAGCTGGCAAGGACCCATTCCGTCGTGGCCTCCAAACCGTGAAGGATGGCTTCTCCACAGCATTTTCATCCTTATCTCCTTCGAACATAAAGGCGAAAATTGCGGATCTTCAGCAGATGCCACCGGCGGAACTGGCTGTGGGCTTCTTCAAAATGTTCTTCTATCTGTTCTACTACTTGGGTTATGGTGCTTTGGTCGTTGTCAGGTGAGTTTCAACTTTATATGTATCTTATTAGAGTTTATATAATAAATTGTTACATTCAATCTATCAGTTTATTTGTAAGCAAAAGTACAGTGTTTTGCCATGGCAGACGTACAAATATAATATAAAATAGAAGTATATTTTAAGTGTAGATCATTCAGGCTTTGTTAGGCATTCATTAAACTTTCATGAATTTAAATATAATTAAATGCTGCATTGTCGATCCACCCATGAGCTTCATTGAGAAGCGAAAATATATATTTTCAAACATATTCAGTACTATAGATTAAAATGAATAAATAAAATTAGTTTTTGCGTCAATAACGCGCGAGTGACAACCCTAGTATTGCAAGCGTTCAATAGACGGCAGTAACTGCTTACCGTGGGGTGTTATTCTGATTTGCTACCTTGAAATAAGTTACGTAAATATGATAATTATACGTAAGTATGATAATTATACGTAAGTATGATAATTATACGTAAGTATGATAGTTATACGTAAGTATGATAATTATACGTAAATATGATAATTATACGTAAGTATGATAATTATACGTAAGTATGATAATTATGCGTAAATATAATAATTATTGTATATTTTAAAATATTTTTCACGCCACATTGATGCACAGTCATTGGTAATGATCTCCAATTTCAATATTTTCTATATTAAATTGTTTAGTTACTAAGTTTTAAGTGAAGGAAAACATTGACATATATTACCATATGCCATCTACTTTTCAAAATTAATCTTTTTTTTTTATAAAATGTTTAATTAAACCAGCCCTTTTCGGTGTGAAGAATTACAAGTATTAGCTTAATTAGTTTATTCAATTATTTGACGTTTATTAATCTGTCACTGCCATGTATAATGATGTCAATTACAGTAAATATACTTAAAACATTTCCAACCTTAATCCAATATCTTTGCTCAAAGAATCAGCATTTATATCCGGCATGGCAATGCTGCTAATATTCCTGGCACTCGCCCACGTGATACCGATTTGGCTCAAATATTTTTAATGTAGTCAGTTTAACTACTTGTTCTTATATTTAAGCTATAGGTATTTAAGTAAAGTTCTTCGTTCGAACCTTTGGTCAAAATATTCCGTTTATTCTGACGCTTATATTTGCTTAATGACATGACATAATGACGCTTAATTGCAATACTAGCTATCAAAATCACTAATATCGTAAAACTAGTCGATACTAGTTGAACGCTTCACTTCATTTGTAAAGCTTACTAGTGCGAGCGAGCGCGCTATATTTCCCACACGCCGTTACCGTCTACTCAACAATTTTTTTTTATATAATGTACATACTTATTTACTTATTATACAGGTACATTTTCGGCGTACTTCTCGGATTGATGCGAGGTCCTCAGACAGAGACGGTCCCACCAGAGCCGACGGAAGAGGAGAAAATCGGTCAGTTAAGGCACAGGTTGCTCGCACAGACACAAAGTAAGGATACACCCATACACTCGTGTGAGAGCTTCGCTTTAAATACGCCGGCTGACATATACACAAGTAGGTACAATATAACACAAAAATTACACACTGAAAACCACAAGACAATTGACAAGACACCAAAAACAGTCTACATTATCAACGTGACTCACGTGAAAATGCACATTATAACACAAAAATTACACACTAAAGACCACAACACAAATTGACAAGACACCAAAAACAGTCTACATTATCAACGTGACTCACGTGAAAATGCACACTATAACACAAAGAGTACACACTAAAGACCAAAACAACACAATTTAAAAGACACTGAAAAACAATATCTACTTGACTCACGCGAAAAATACTTGCAAAAAGAATGATACGAATTTATTGAATCATTAATAGATATTTATTATTTTACATACATATCATCACGCCGAGTCCCTAACGGGGTAGGCAGAGAGTATAGAGCGCCAGTTCTCTCTAGACTTACATACCTCTTTACCAGTTTATTATTTTACCAGTTTACAATTTTACTTCGTTCGTGCTTCTGTTCTAGAAAAACACATATCCTATCTGTTAAACCATGTGTTAACTGTGCCAAATGTCATTCAATTCCATTCAGCCTTACTGGCATTATTTAGTAACAAATATCCAACAACTATCTTTCTTATCACCTTTATAATATTAGTAGGACTTTACACGTCACACCTAATATGCTGAATCTTGTATCTGTCCGTTCTTTGTATATACCTAAGGTTAATTTGTCTTCATTATTATTGAAATACCTAGAAATGTAATAACACAACGCACCACTAAATGCCAGACGCAGATTTAACATTATAACCGGCTGATATTGAACTAAATTGTATTTAATTTTTTGTTGATTGGCATATAATATGAAACTGTATTGTAAATATATATTTAAGCTATATATACATATATCCTCATCCCCATATCCTCATCCCTTTCCACCAGGATCCCCGAAGGGGTAGGCAGAGGTGTATAGGTAGGACCCACACATCCACTTTCCGCCAGAGATATATTTTAGGTGCCAACGTGACAGATGGTGAGTCCATCGCCGTAACGACTACACATACGCCTTTGAATTGCTTCTCAGACGTTTACAGGTTACCTCTCGATGTTTTCGTAAAGTACGTGGTGTGACTAATCAATGTTCTTAAGTTCAGTAAAACTCATTGGTACAGTCGAGATTCGAACTTAACCTCTCGTAACCTCTCGGCTACCAACGGCTCTTTATATCAAATCAATCAAAAATATTTTATTCAACGTAAGGTACTTATCTAGTTTCCAAAATACAAGCTTTGCTCAGCTTGGAAATAGGTCAGTTTGTGTGGAATTACTAAGGTGAATCATCATGAATGTGGACGAAGCGAAAGAGATATGTATTCATATAAGTGAAGAGAAAAGGGGCGCTCTACTCTCTCTGCCCTCCACTCAGTGACCTAGCGTGAGGATAATGCATGTATGTGTGTGTATTTACTATTACTTATCTAAAGAGAACTGGCGCTCTATTATTTCTGCCTACCCCATGTGATGATGATATAACTATCTCTCTTTCCCAACGATTCCATCTCTCTCTCCCTCGCGTTCCACAGCTCCACTGATTACGTCTGAATTCGAAAATAAGTTTAGATATATATAAGAATTGAAACATGTTGTTCCCTCAGGTCCTTCCAGACATCTGCCGGCGTTGCCGCCAGCTGACGACACGGGACAAATGCAGGTGTCAGCCTTCGGACTGGATATCACTAAAGAGGATAATGGACAGTGAGCAAATTTTTTTTTTTAATACACAATTTTACTGCATTGTGTTTATACATTGTAATAACAATTTCTGCGATTAAAGACGATCGTCTAGTCTAGTGGTTAGAGCACCTGACTAATCTAATCCCGCTGAGGGCAGATATTTGTATGATGAACACGAGTATTTGTACCTTAGTATTGTATATCCTATGTATTTATGTATATATATATCTATATAAGTAAATATATCGTTGTCTAGTTACCATAACACAAGCTTTGCTTAATTTGGGACTAGGTCAATTTGTGTGGAATTGTCCCAAGGTATTTATTTATTATTATTTACTGCCATTATAGATTTATTCTGAAAACAAATAAGATGTATTTACGTATCTGGCTTATCATTAAATTCCATATTCAAGCCTTCTCAAGATCTTTCTTCTTCCTTCTCAATTAAATAAAAATAGTACCCTTCACCTTCTCTCTAGACTTACATATCTCTTTCGCTTCGTCTACATTCATCAGTCTCTTCATACATGCTCGTCGGTTTCTAGTACTCTTGACGTAACATGCCTTTCTTCATCTTTACAATCACGCCCTCATTCACGCCAGTTGATTTGCGAATCTCTTCATTGCGGATTCGATCTAATATCGTTACTCCGCACATTTTTCGAGGAGAGGTATATTTTCGATGCAAATGTGACAGATGGCGTGTCCATCGCCGCTTCTCAAGCACGACGATATGTGGGTTATTTTTTATTCAAGTTCGTTCCCATAAAGTTGAATAGGTAACGTAAGGTAGCATGAATTTTGATCTTGTAAAAGTTGGCCTCAACGATACGTTGAGTGGATTCTTGGAAGGCTTTCGTGCTGAATTGTATGTTATCTCAGGATTCAAGTAAAGCCACACGAGTCCCCAAGTACATCAACGCCGTCTTCGGGCGAGGAGGCGGAAGTGTCTCTGGATGAGAGCGCCGACCATACGGAGGAGCAGAGACCGCCTTCTCTCATCGATCTTCTGGGGTGAGGATCTATGCTGTAGCTTCCAAAGCTTTCCCAGAGCTGCGAGGACAGAGCAAGTGCCTATACTACTGCCTCCTTAATCGGTAGTTATCGCTTACCATCAGGCGACCCGCTTTCATTAGTGGTATATATTATAAACTAGCTGTCCCGCCCAGCTTCGCATGGGTGAAAATGTACATACATACATACATACATATCATCACGCCAAGTCCCTAACGGGGTAGGCAGGGAGTATAGAGCGCCAGTTCTCTCTAGACTAACATACCTCTTTCGCTTCGTCCACATTCATCAGTCTCTTCATACATGCTCGTCGGTTTCGAGTACTCTTGACGTTCCCGTCCTTGAGCGTCCGATCGATTTGATCCAGGTAGTTGGAACGTGGCCTTCCTCTGCCTCTTCTTGCATTATAATATATATTAAGTTATACTATATTAAGTTATTACAATAATAAGCTTATCATCTTAAATTTTAGCCTTCCCACATGGGTCTCCGCAGGGGTAAAGCGTGTTGTTCACTCGCTAGCCATTTCTTAAACTAGAGATTATATTTCGCGTACTGTTTCTCAAGGACGTCTTCACTTCGCCGGAGAACATGCAATATGCATTTTGCATTACTTTAATGAGTTTCCAATGATGAGGTCCTTGAGGAGGAGAAGGATTGTTATATTGTGTTGGCAGCAGAGGGATTGGTCCCATTGTGCTGCCCACACAGTATAACTCAGTGAACACAGAGTAGCAACGTGCAAGTGATACTTCGGTATCGTGAGCATGAATAGGCTGCGGCTACCGCTTCCTATCAGGTGTGTCATTGGTTGCTCTTGTGGTATAAAAAACTGTTGTGAAATATCATAATGTAACTATGTTTACTATTTCAGTGGAGAACAGGCGAAGAAGCAAGCACAGGAGAGAATCGAAGCCCAAGCCGTGCAACAAGCAGCCATGTCGGCCATTGAGGCTGAGAGCAAAAAGGTATGATCAAATCAAAATATTTTTATTTCACATAGGCCTAGATGGGCACTTATAAAACGTCGAAAAAGGTGCACGGTTCGGGTTGGTCGTTTCCATGGAGAAGAACCGGCAAGAAACTCCATGGTTACTCTTTTCAAATCAATAGGTAAATCAATACAGTAAGAATATTATTTTGTTACATGCTTATACCACTCGGGTAGCTCTCGGGCAGCTTGGAAATAATTAAAAAGAGTTTCAATAGTAGGGTAATATGAATTACCAGTTAAGTACATACATAAACATATTATCACGCAGAGTCCCTAACTCCTGACTGCAGGCTTAAGGTCACTGGTTCCATTCCCACTGAGGGCAGATATTTGTGTGAGGAACACGAGTATAACAATTTGCACCTTAGTTTTGGATGTCTTATCTATCTTCTAAATATATATAAATTACGCGTCACGTTGTTTGTCCGCGATGGACTCCTAAACAACTTTACCGAACTTAATCAAATTTGCACACCGTGTGCAGTTTGGTCCAACTTGAAAGATAGGATAGCTTACATCTCAATTTAAAGTCGCAATATTAATTTATTACAAATTATTTGTCTATTATTCGACAGTCACAATTATCTGTTAGCTCCAAACGATTCTAGCAGATGGCGATATCTGTTGACTGGATTGAGTAAGTATTTATTTATTTACAATGTAAAAGAACAAAAACCTTAGCTCAGCTTAGATTATTATTTTATTTACAACTTTTAATGGTTTCTTACTTACGTACTTACGTTCGAACTTAAGTACAGTGATTAGTCACACCACGAGCTTTACGGTGAAGGAAAACATCGACAGGAAACCTGCATACGTCTGAGAAGAAATTCAAAGGCGTTTGTATAGTTGTGCTGGAGTAACGGCGATGGACTCGCCATCTGTCACGTTGGCACCTAATATACCTCTGGCGGAAAGTGGGTGTGTGGGTATTACCTATACACCTCTGCCTACCCCTTCGGGGACCCTTGCGGGAAGGCGTGAGGATATATTATTATTATTATATTATAATGGTTTCTTTGTGTTTTATCAAATACAGAAATCGAACGAACTCAAATAATATCTAGTATTATTTTAGAAGTCAATGTTAAATATGTTTTCCACATACACTAAGCCGATGTATTTACTCGGAACCAACCCTTGTTGGTGCAACGCCTGTGTGGGTAGGTTTTTATTCGAGAATTTATCGTAATAATATACATAAGATATGTTTTAGAATTATATAATGTCATTGTTGATTTAAATGCAGCCAGGACAAAAGAGGAAATATTCGAAAATTAAAAAGGTAACAAAAATTGAAAGAATATTCTTTAAAAAAGTTTTATTATATTATAAAGGATTAAATAGAATGTAGTAGAGTCAAGTTCAGAAAAACTCATTGGTACAGTCAGGATTCGAACTTGCAATCTTTGTGTTGCAACTACTCGAACCAGTCTGCCACCTCGGCTTTCAAATTCTATTTAATGTTAATTGATTAATTAAACAGAGGAAGGCCACGTTCCAACTACCTGTATCAAATCGATCGGACGCTCAAGGACGGGAACGTTAAGAGTACTCGAAACCGACGAGCATATATGAAGAGACTGATGAAAGTGGACGAAGCGAAAGAGGTATGTAAGTCTAGAGAGAACTGGCGCTCTATACTCCCTGCCTACCCCGTTAGGGACTTGGCGTGATGATATGCATGTATGTATGATTAATTTTGTCCTAAATCAGGCTGTGCAAGGGCCGGCTCCATCCGCCCTAGCGCAAGTGGACCTATCTCAGTACACACGCCGCGCCGTCTCATTCCTGGCGCGCAACTTCTACAACCTGAAGTACGTCGCACTGGTGCTTGCCTTCTGTATCAACTTCGTGCTCTTGTTCTATAAGGTAAGTCAATAAGTCGTTCTACTTTCTTTCCTTTTTTTTATACCACATGGGTGGCAAACAAGCATGCGGTCCGCCTGATGGTAAGCAGTTACCGCTGCCTATGGACGCTTGCAACACCAGGGGTATCAGTCGCGCGTTGCCGACCCTACAGGAATCTTTTCACGCCCTTCTTGAAGAACTCCATGCTGCACTCTCAAAGGAAAACCTCAACGGGGAGCTCATTCCACAGCCTGAGCGTTCGCGGAAGAAATCTCCTTTGGAAGCGCACAGTGCGAGACCTTTATTTTTACCGACTGTCTCAATATTTGAATCATATATAAGACGGATCAAAGAAAGTGTATCTCATGACGTTTTGGGAGGTCAAAGAGGTTGCGCTGGACAGCAACAAATGGAAGGAATTGCATCAGAGACGCGGAAAAGAGCCCAGTTCGTAAATGTATGATCTAACTATGTAGAGAAGCTTAATTTTAACAGGCTTGCAACGCATAAAGTATTGAAAGTTACAAAGGTTTATTGCAAAAATATTCAGTACAAAGAAAGTAGGCTGATTGTTTAAGCAGCAAAGCAGAGTTTGCAGTTTCGAACTCTGGCGATCTATGATATTTATACAATGAGTTTTGTGTCAATGAGTTTCTCGACCCTCACGGCTAACATACGTCTTAGAATTTATTCTCAAGCGTATGTAGGTTTCCTGTATTTTTTTTTCTTTCATCATAAAGCCCGTGTTGCGACTAGTGACTCTACATAAGTTCAGAAGAACTCACTGGTACCTATTACAGGCGTCAAACCCGCAATCTTTGTGCTTTAGGTGATTACTCTAACCACTTTGCCACAACGGCTCTCTAACATTTCATATGTGTAGGTATCGACTTTGAACGTAGAAGGCGGCGAGGGCTCCGGCCTGGGAGACATTATAGATGGCTCGGGATCCGGACAGGGCTCCGGCAGTGGAGATGGTAAGGACTCATTCACTTTATTTATTTTAAAAATTAAGAACAGAATTTGATGAAATTTGACACAGAGATAGATTTAAAGCTGAATCGGCACATAAGCTATGTATTATCAAGATAAAGCTTGAATATACATTCCTATGTACTTATATATTATAACCTGGATTTAAAGCAAAATAAACGCGGCATAGTTTATATCTGGAACTCTTATACGGTTGGTGAAATTAGACTTAGTAGCAAAAGTTTAAGGCACTCGGAGACCGTTGAATAATTAAACTTTTTATCCATACTTAATGAATTTACGTATGTATGGTCGTAACAGGCAGCGGCGAAGAGGCCGAGGATCCTCTGGAGGTGGTGCATATAGATGAAGACTTCTTCTACATGGAGCACGTGATCAAAGTAGCCGCCATGATGCACTCCATCGTCTCACTCGCTATACTTATTGGATATTATCATCTTAAGGTCAGTTTAACTTAGAATGAATCTATGAAGAGATTCGCAACACAACTGGAGTGAACGAGGGTGTGATTGTAAAGATGAAGAGAGGCATGTTATTTTGTTTTGGACATATGAGTGAAGAAAGATTGACGAAACAGATATACAAAGCGGATGTGTTTGCAAGACGAGACACGTTCCAACTACCTGGATCAAATCGATTGGACGCTCAAGGACGGGAACGTCAAGAGTACTCGAAACCGACGAGCATGTATGAAGAGCAAGTCTAGAGAGAACAGTTAGGGTCTCGGCGTGATGTATGTATGGTCAACTTAGAGCCGTGGTGGCCGAGTGGTTCCAGTACTTACATTATTGATTCGCAATTTTGATTGTAACAATGATAATTGGATTAGTAGGTATACCTATTCGCATATAAACCTGCGCTTGAGAAGAAATTCAAAGATGTACCTATGTATAGGCGTGTTTGATTCGACATCTGTCACGTTGGCACCTAAGATATATCTCTGGCGGAAAGTGAGGTACTACCTGAGCCTACCCCTTCAGGGGGTGCCTTACCGTTGTGGGAAGGTGTGGGGATATATAATAAATCCTTCCGCCTTCCCACAAGGGTCCCCGAAGGGGTAGGCAGAGGTGTATAGGTAATACCTACACACCCACTTTCCGCCAGAGGTATATTAGGTGCCAACGTGACAGATGGTGAGTCCATCGCCGTTACTCAGGCACGACTATACATACGCCTTTGAATTTCTTCTCAGACGTATGCAGGTTTCCTCTCGATGTTTTCCTTCACCGTAAAGCTCGTGGTGTGGGGATATAATTTATATATTGGCGTAATGCTGGATTTCATTTCTCATGCATATTAAAGTGCAGTTCAGTTCAGTACTAACAACGCCTTATTGAAAAAGATCTACATAAATTAGGCCTACAAACAACGCCAAACATTCAAACAAGTTTAAATTATTTTTTTCTTTTATTTGTTTATTTATTAATTAATCACCTTGCCAGGTACCACTGGCCATCTTCAAGCGTGAAAAAGACATCGCTAGGAAACTGGAGTTCGACGGTCTGTACATCGCTGAACAGCCCGAGGACGATGACCTCAAGAGCCACTGGGACAAACTGGTCATTTCTGCCAAGTGAGTTTATTACTTTTTAGCTTTTTTTCAGACTTGCCATCTGTCACGTTGGCACCCAAAATATGTCTCTAGTGGAAAGCGGGTGTAAAGTACCTGCTCACCTTTGTCTATCTCTTCGGAGACCCTTGTGGGAAGGCGTGAAGATAAATGTACATATCATCACGCCGAGTCGCTAACGGGGCAAGCAGAGAGAATAGAGCGCCAGAACTCTCTAGACTTACATACCTCTTTAGCATCGTACATATTCATCAGTCGTTATTCATGCTCGTCGGTTTCGAGTACCTACTCCTGACGTGAAGATATTTTATACATTGATGAATTGTACCTATATTGTATGTAAGTAGATGATGCTTGATTTAGCTTTTTTTTAATGTTGTATTTTCATATTATCAGGTCATTCCCAGTCAATTATTGGGACAAATTCGTGAAGAAAAAAGTGCGTGCCAAATATTCGGAGACATACGACTTCGACTCCATTTCTAACATGCTCGGAATGGAGAAGACCTCCTTCTCCGCCCAGGAGGACGAGGGCAAAGGATTGTTGCACTAGTAAGTAAAACTATTAAATATTTTTTTTTTTTTTATTTAAAACCAACAGCGTTATTGCAAATATAGACTTAAGAATTATACATTATTTGTAAGGCTAATAAAAGGTTTCCCTCTGTATTAATACAAGATTATTTATGTTACGAAACAAACTGGAATTCATGTATATGATTGTAAGGTACTGTAAACAATGACTACTGATATGTAATCAATTTAACAATAAATAAATTAATTAATTCGTTAATTCGAGCACACAACCCTAGAAGCAGTACCAAGTACTAACTGACAACAGTATATACTACATCTAATATATAGTTATAACAAGGTATATTATAAATTATGGCAATGATTTACACACAATTACAGTGCGAAAGTGACTATTGATGAAAACAAATCTGATATCCCTCAGCAGTGTTAAATTACATCATCCGTGTCTAGACTTTATACAACAAGAGAGCCGTGGTGGCCGAGTACTCAATAGTCGCCTGCAATTCAAAGGTATCAAATTCGAATCCTAACTTTACAAGTGATTTTCTGTAGCGATTAGGCACACGAGTTTTACGGTGAAGGAAAACATCGACAGGAAACCTGCATACGTTGGAGATGTACGTATAGTCGTGCTTGAGAACCGGCGATGATCTCGCAATCTATCACGTTGGCACCTAAATATATCAGTGAATCGAGGGTGCTAATACTCCCCAGTCTACCCCTTTGGGGACCCTTGTCAAAATATGTGAAGAAAATGACATATATGTTTATGGGTTCACAACAATCGGCACTTTTTTTTATGAGAAATGTATGAAATTCCTGAACGAAATTTAAAATTCCCTTCGCAGCATAATCAACATAGACTGGCGCTACCAGGTGTGGAAGGCTGGCGTGACGATCACAGACAACTCGTTCCTCTACTCTCTATGGTACTTCAGCTTCTCTGTCATGGGCAACTTCAACAACTTCTTCTTCGCAGCCCACCTTCTCGACGTGGCTGTAGGGTTTAAAACACTTAGGACAATTCTACAGTCTGTCACGCATAACGGGAAACAGGTACGGTCCTTTTGTCATTAGACTAAGTTAAATTACCCCATTCCGTAGTTAAGTTAAAATCATTCGATGGAGAGATCCCGAGTAAATTAATATAAAAATTAATTTAATAGTGCGATCCACGAAGACGCGCCCCACTATTCGTCCTTATAGTTTATAGTCTAAGTGTGCAACCATCCACTAATGTTTGAATATTATCGGTACACACTGATTACCTATGAGTGCACACGCACACTACAATTAATGAACCCCCTACCAACTCTCTCTACTCCTTCCCTCCCCCCTCCCCGACCGCGATTTCATAGCCTCCGTTCCAAGTCATCGTGGAATGTTTCCCAGCCATTGCCTTGCAAAACAGCTGTCTAAACTCGCCATTTTGCGTGTTCCAGCTGGTCCTGACTGTAATGCTGCTCATCATCATAGTGTACATCTACACGGTGATCGCGTTCAACTTCTTCCGCAAGTTCTACGTGCAGGAGGAGGACGACGAGATCAACAGGAACTGCCACGACATGCTTACAGTAAGTATATTCACGTGAACACTCGCCGAAGTAGGCCGGGGAAGACAGAGGCAGTGTCGGAAAAAGACAGCGCGGGGCCTGTATCTAATTCTACCAAGGGGCTCATGAATTGCTTATGTATGGATGTATGGAGTATCTACTAAGTGTACCTAGCCTAGATCAGGGTTCGCAACGTGTACGCGCCGGTAACAGCTTACCAGGCGGGCCGCATGCTTGTTTGACAGCCCAGTGGTATAAAAAAACAGCTTCACCGTGGCGGATTGTGGTGAGAAAATAGATGTGAGAGTGGAGAGAAGTATTTGTGTAAAAATCAGCGCTTAAATTTTTCAGTTTTTTAAAGCATACAAAAACCAACTTAGCAAGCGGGGACAGCTACTCAATATTCAATATATTCGAGTGCCAGCTTCGCTCGGCAGAAAGAATAAGGAATAATGGCTCCTTAATCACGATTGCAGCGACATCTACCAGATTCAATTGTATTTTCGGACCCCACACATAGTTACATCCAAATCGGTCCAATTTTAGGACAAACGCCAAAACGCCACGCCGAAAAGCCATTTAGATGACAAACACATGTAACATATTTATTATATCGCCTTATTACTAGCTGTCCCGCCCGCGTATTTCCATTTCCGTGTTTATTAGGAGGCAGTACTGTCTTGAAACACGCACGGGTTTGTCGCGCTAACTGCCTTTACAAAATCGTGTTCAATCCAAGGCACGTATCCTCCAATCGCGCACGGGTTTGCAACGCCAACTGTTCTTCCAAACACGTGTTCAAGGCGATCAAAAGGTACCGTACTCGAATCCGACTCGGTCATATTAGGTTAGAAGGCTAAGGCGAGAGCGTAGCTCGAGCCTTAGCCTTCGTGGTTATTTTTTTTATAATTTTTTTTTTTTCAATCGAGAAGGAAGTAACGCGATCATCATTCATTGTGCGAGCGGTAAAATTTTTAGTAAATAGGTATAAATAATAAAATAAATGCGCGTGGTTTTTTTTTTTCTCTAAACAAACAAAGGAAAAAAAAAATTATAAAAAAAATAACCACGAAGGCTAAGGCTCGAGCTACGCTCTCGCCTTAGCCTTCTAACCTAATATGACCGAGTCGGATTCGAGTACGGTACCTTTTGATCGCCTTGAACACGTGTTTGGAAGAACAGTTGGCGTTGCAAACCCGTGCGCGATCGGAGGATACGTGCCTTGGATTGAACACGATTTTGTAAAGGCAGTTAGCGCGACAAACCCGTGCGTGTTTCAAGACAGTACTGCCTCCTAATAAACACGGAAATGGAAATACGCGTCCCGCCCAGCTTCGCGCGGGTGAAAAAGTTAAGCTTCCTGAAACACGATCGCAGCGCCACCTATCGGGTCCAATTGTGATGAAAGCTATCCTATCTTTTAAGTTGGATCAAACTGCACACGGTGTGCAAATTTGATTGAAGTCGGTTTAGTAGTTTAGGAGCCCATCGCGGACAAACAACGAGACACGAAATTTTTATATATTAAGATTATGTCGTGTGGTCCTTCCGCAGTGCTTCGTGTTCAACCTGTACAAGGGCGTGCGTGCCGGCGGCGGCATCGGTGACGAGATCGAACCTCCGGATGGAGAGGACTCAGAGGTGTACAGAATCATCTTCGACATCTCCTTCTTCTTCTTTATCATCATTATCCTGCTCGCCATCCTGCAGGGTGAGTCTCTCACATACTCTCATAAAATATCTCTTCATGCTAAGCTTTGACACAAACAGGAAAAAATTCAATAGGAGTTTGAAGTAGGTCTTTTTATTGTTTTTAGATTTGAGAATTTTAATTTTGGAATGTAAATTTTTGGATTTTAATGTTTGAGTAAAAATTTTCGATAAAAATTTAAGATATTAAAAATGTTGAATAAACATTTTTGAATTTTATAATGTTGTATAAAAATATTTTAATTTAAAAATTTTTAATTGAAGTTTCTGGATTTTAATTAAAAAAAATTTTTTTTTTTTAATTATTTTAAAACAATATTGTAAATGTATATATCGACACGGCTTCCTTACAAGGAAAAATCTTTAAGTTGTTGTAAGTATTATACTCCGATCCCTCTAAGATCTTCCGACCGATCTTCTCTAAGTTGGAGGTACCTACTGCCCCAGTTGGGTCACTTCAACCCTGAAGATCCATTGTGCTACCTGTCTTAATAGCATTGTGGTGGCAGGTTTGATCATCGACGCCTTCGGAGAGCTCCGTGACCAGTTGGAGTCTGTCAAGGATGATATGGAGTCTAATTGCTTCATATGCGGCATCAATAAGGAATTCTTTGATAAGGTCAGTTTGGTCTCTTTTTTTTATACCACTTGGATGGCAAACAAGCATGCGGTCCGCCTGATGGTAAGCGGTTACCGCCGCCTATTGACGCAACGCAACACCAGGGGTATCACTCGCGTCTTTAACTTTTCCTTGCACTCGAATTTCACTCGAAGCAGACAATGAAAAAAGGGTATATTCTGGATTTTGTTCGGAATTATATTTATGAGTCATCATGGCCAAGTGGTACGAGTACGAGTCGCCTGCAAAGATTGCAAATTTAAAACCCGTATGTATCAATGAGTTTCTCTGAACTTATATACAATGATTAGACACACCACGCGCTTTACGGTGAAGGAAAATATCGAAAGGGATTCTGCATACATTTGAGAAGAATGTCACATGTTACAGTCATGCTTAAGAAACGGTGGACTTGCCATCTGTCACGTTGGCACCTAAAATATATCTCCGATACTATATTGGTATTACTTTTATGAATAAAGGAATAAATACAATTATTTGAACTATCTCAAGTTCAACCTGGTTCAAATCTGAATTCCATTTGCAAAAGGGGTTTTTACATACATACATATCATCACGCCAAGTCCCTAACGGGGTAGGCAGAGAGTATAGAGCGCCAGTTCTCTCTAGACTTACATACCTCTTTCGCTTCGTCCACATTCATCAGTCTCTTCATACATGCCCGTTTCGAGTACTCTTAACGTTCCTGTCCTTGAGAGTCCGATCTATTTTATATTTATAAATTAATTTTAATACACCCTAATTTTGTTATTCTGTCACCAGGTGCCACACGGGTTCGACACACATGTGCAGAGGGAACACAATTTAGCCAACTACATGTTCTTCCTCATGCATCTCATCAACAAACCCGACACCGAATATACGGGTGAGTTATCGTCTCCGCAGCATAGAATTCCTTCTAGCTAGAGTCCCTTCTAACTAAACTAGAGTTACTTCTACCTAGTGTTCCTTCCACCTAGAGTTTCTTCTACCTAGAGTTTCTTCTACCTAGAGTTCCTTCTAATTAGAGTTCCTTCTACCTAGAGTTCCTTCTACCTAGAGTTCCTTCTACATAGTGTTCCCTCTACCTAGAGTTCCTTCTGCCTAGAGTTCCTTCTGCCTAGAGTTCCTTCTGCCTAGAGTTCCTTCTGCCTAGAGAGCCTTCCTCAATAGATGGGATATCTAACGCAAGAATAACTTTTCACCTCGGATCTGTAGTTCTCCAGATTGGCGCATTCAAACAAACGAACTCTTCAACTCTATAATATTAGTCTAGATATAAGATTTTTATTATTTTGCAGGCCAAGAGACTTACGTGTGGAATATGTACACGCAAAGATGTTGGGACTTCTTCCCCGTTGGAGACTGCTTCAGGAAGCAATACGACGACACCAACGGAGAATAGCCTTTATTGTTATATTTAGTTAAAGTACAAAATACAAACGTTAGTTCAACTCGCTTCAATAAAACGCAATTTATCGATATTGCTCAAAGTTTCAGCGTGATTTGTGGAATATTTTATATTATGTAGATTGAAACGTTGTACAAGACTTCTAAAATAATTATAAATGTATCCAAATTATGAATCAATTCAACTAATCTAACCTCTAAATATGTTGACATTATTTATTTTTAATTGTCAGATTTCAAAATAAATTTTATCTTCCACAATCATGTATTTGAAACGGAATGCTTCAAATATTCTCGAAAAATATATATAGAAAATTATTTAAATAAATAATAATATATATTTTCCTGTAATTCTAATTAAAATAATAAAGATTTAAGGTGGCCTTTCCAAGTAAACTTTTCTATTTACCTAATTAAATACATTGTTTAATTAATTCTAAGGGCATTTGTTTATGATTAAATTTCATGAGAAAATTTATAGTTTCATGACAAATGTTATAGAAAAGTGTATGATTATGTAATGAAGTTATTAAATAAATATTCATAACATTTTATTTTATTTTCATAATGCAACAACTGAGCACAGCCCTTTGGTATCAATATATAGAGAACCGCTTAATGTTACACTAAGATTAAAACGCTTGATAATGAAATTGTATGGATACGATATAGAAATGACAAAATCAAGGTGAACTTACGTACATAGATTAAAAAATGAACATGAACGGTGGTAATTTTAGTTTCTATTAAGTACGACGTTCAATAAGTGTTCCCTGTGTCCCGTTGAATAATTTTTTTTTTTTACACCCTTTGCCTAGCTGGGAGGGACGCAGCTAGGCAAAGGGTGTAAAATAGAAATAACTAGCTGTGCTCGCGATTTTGTTCGCATGGAATTTAACAAAATGGTAATTGTTCCATTTCTTAAATAAAAGTACGCTAAGATACTCTTTATTACATCACCCAGTGAGTGTTGTTGCCTGCAACAAAGATTGCAAACTCGAATCCCAACTGTATGTACTAATTAGTTTTTCTGAACTTAAGTGCAGAGAGAAGTCACACTACGAGCTATGCGGTAAAGGAAAAAATCGCGAGGAAATCTGCATACGCTTGAGAAGAAATTCAAAGGCGTACTAGGGTATCGGCTATGGACTCGCCATCTGTCACGTCACTTAAAAATATATGTCCGGAGGAAAGTGTGGGGCTCTACGTCTACACCTCTGCCTGGGGGACTTCGGGGACTCTCGTGGGAAGGCGGGAGGATATATCATATTATTATTATAGTTAGGTAGATTATTAATTTTTATTATATAGTAATTAAATAGATTTTTAGGGCAAAATAAATCAACAAAGTAATATTTCCAAGATAGTCTTTAGATCTTATACAAATGTTTCCTTAATGTATCAGTCTTACACAGAGCTAATAATTCATAATTACTGTTATCAATGCCCCAACATTTCACCAAGAATTGGTTGCGCCCAAAGAAAATTAAATTACTTATTTACTTAGACTTATTAGTAAATATTTACATATACATATAGGTTTTTTTTATATAAATATAAAACGACAAAATATGATTCCTGACAATACGTCCAATCGAACGTGACTCACAGAATTATCATAAATCTTAGTAATCTTCAGTAGAAAACGACAATCATAGACAACTGAATCGATTCGACACATAGAGAATACAATCATGAAATAAAAAAAATACAGATAGATTTTTATCATTTTCGCATATTTTAAGGAGTCTTCAAAAATTTTTTTCTATTATTAAAGACATTTCTCTGTACGAAAAGACAAAATCTCTTTTTATAATTTAACGAATATAAAACCGTACGAACAACCTACAATAAAAAAAAATACTATACGGAAGACAGCAGCAGACTTACCAGCTGACAGAATTACTTTTAAAAAAAATGACATTTTCATATAGAGATAATTATAAAAGTTATAATAAAACCACGTCGAACCTTCACAACTTGCACAAAATGCACCTTAAATTAACTAACAGAAGGTTGCTTATGGGCTAAATACATTGTAAATATGCTTGTCAAAGCACTCACAAGGAATATAACATCGAACCACCTGTGATAGAAGTTGAACTGCAAGTCACCGAGCACTTGGGTTATTATGATGCGGTACTCGGAAGGCATGTTCATCCTCATCAGAAGAACTGACGAACAGAAATACATGCCCATTATCTGTGCCAGGATGAGGACGATAATGTTCGAGGACTTGGAAGACGAGATCTTGTAGAAGAACTGGAAAAAAATATATACATATATGTACGTAAGTACATATCAACACGCTGACTCCTTCCCGGGGTAGGGAGGGAGAGGGAGAGGGACGGAGGGAGGGAGTAGAGAAAAAATATATCCTGCAAAAGTGGCAAAGTAACAATGGCTCGCTACATAAAAGCAGTGCCATTTGGATGCTTCTGTAAAGTTAATAATAATAAACGTAAGAGATATACCGTTGTTGTATATTGACCTAGTCCCAAACTAAGCCAAGCTTGTACTATTGAAACTAGCTATCGATATATACATAAACAGAGAGATATATGCATATATGGGACATCTAAGACTAAGGTACAGATACAGGTGTTCGTCACACAAATATCCGCCACCAGCGGGAATCGAACCTGCTACCTCAAGGTTCCCAACCACTGTACCAGAAGACCGTCAATTGAACGAATGATTGCCATCCTGAAACCTACCTTACAAATGCTTCCGCTCTTGAAGCCTACCTTAAGAATGCCTCGTCTCCGGCAACCTACCTCACGAATGATCTCCTTAAGCCTACCTTTGTTAGGGTCAGCAGCAACCCTCGGATGCTGGTGAGCACGATGCAACCGACCAGCGCGAAGGACACGTGCTGCGACCAGAAGGCCACGTCCAGCCGAAGGCCCAGCCAGTGGACCACCAGCTCTAGGCCGCGGGTCACAGGGTCCTTCTTGCCCACGCGATCAAACACTATGTTTATTGTCGACTAGAAAAAAAAAATATTCATAGCAATTTCTTTTATATATTGATTTTTTCCAGAAATAGTAAAAACACTCACGATAAATATCTTCCATACACAGTACAGCGAGAAGAAGTAACCGAGGCAGTTGAAGTATTTCCCCTGGAAGGTGGTGGACCATTCTATCTTCTCGCGCATAGTCCTCGCGTCGTGGGCTTCGAGGAACAGCTGCCGGCTCAGCTCTTCAAGACCTGATATCTCTTGGCGGAGTTGTGCGATATCTGTAAGCCTCTATACGTTTACCTCACGACTTCCTACAGGGGTCCCCGAAGGGGTAGGCAGAGAAGTTTAGTGTGAAGGAAAACATTGAGAGGAAACCTGCATACGTTTGAAAAGAAATTCAAAGGCTTGAGTGTTGCTTGAGTAACGGCGACGGACTCGCCATCTGTCACGTACCTCAAATACTACCTACCTCTTCGGGGAACTACCTTGCGGCAAGATGATCTAGACCTCGGTCAATGACCACCGATAAGTAGAAACGTTTAAGGATGTTTTATAGTTGAGCCCTGGTGGCCACTTGACCTGCAACGCATTATGAAATAAACTCAAAAAAATATTTAATTCGAAAATAAGGTCATAAATTTCCTATGATTGTGTCCTATTTGATCAACGGTTTCATTAAACCTGCATACGTCTGAGAAGACATTCAAAGGCGTATGTATAGTCGTGCTGGAGTAACGGCGATGGACTCGCCATCTGTCACGTTGGCACCTAATATACCTCTGGCGGAAAGTGGGTGTGTGGGTATTACCTATACACCTCTGCCTACCCCTTCGGGGACCCTTGTGGGAAGGCGTGAGGATATATTATGAGGTTTCATTAACTAATATCCTCTGTTTGTATACATACTTTTTAATACTGTCCCTTTCACACTAGTCAAATCTCGAATGACAGCTATTATTTCACTCACTCTCACTCCCATGCCCCAATGGATTGGCAATGCTGCCAACACTGGACCAAATGTTTGACCAAAACCCGCCCCTGTTTCTCGTTGTCTGATCCAGCAAGTTGTACTGCTGTCTCGCTCCTACGCTATTGGCTTCGGCTAGCGCTATCCTTTTCTTCTTCACCAATATCATATCCATAGTCTGGAGAAGTTTCTTCTCTATTGATAGAACGTCTGTTTGCGTCACTGGTCTGGAACAATTAAATTAATTGATCTAAACTAAACCTTAGTTTTCTCCCCCGCAATACAATATACACCTAAATGGGCTATCCTTTCGGGGACCCTTGTGGAAAGGCGTGATGATACATACATATCACCACGAGTCCCTAGGAAGCAGTGATAACATAAGTAGACCAGTTCTCTCTAGACTTACATACCTCTTTCAGGTATGTAAGTATGCATTCATCAGTCTCTTCATACATGCTCGCTGGTTTCGAGTACTCTTGTCATAAAGTTGGAACGTGGTCTTCCTCTGCCTCGTCTTGCACACACTGCGAAAGTGTGAAGGTCTCTTGACCAGAAGATATATCCTGACGCCTTCCCACAAGGGTCCTCGGAGGGGTAGGCAGAGGTGTAAAGGTACACACCCACCATATATATATACCTTATAAATATCGCCATAGAAGTGTACGGGTAGTTGACCGCACCAAACCCTGACAGCAGAGCCATCACAGTCACCCCTATAACACCAATACGGGATACACCCTGTTCTATTGAAAATATGCCCTGAAAAATAGTTGTATTATATATACAGGTTTTCTGAGAAAATAGATCAGATATCTTCCAAGAGACTGATGAATGTGGACGCAGCGAAAGAGGTATGTAAGTCTAGATAGAACTGGCGCTCTATACACTCTGCCTACCCCGTTAGGTACACGGCGTGATGATATGATGATGATCTTCTAAAAGCTGTCGGGTATTGTGAATATATCTTCATGACGATTTTATTTTTTTTTGTATTGTCTTTCGTAGCGTGAGTTCCGGGAACTTTTGCTACTTAACCGGGCAAAGGCGAGACCTTGGCCTCCAGCCAGGCACTTTAGTGCTAAGCAACACAGCTAAGGGCACCCCCTGTGGGGTACGGACCTCGGCTTAGGGCGTTGCTGGATCGCGAGCAAGGGAGCTGGGCTGGTCTGGTATTTTATTATTTATATATTTAGGGACGGGATTTGCGCGTCGGGCTCGGCGCGGGCCGTCGTTTGCGGTGGGGGTCGGGGGGGAACATTACGGCTTATTCGCGTCGAGTCTCGCCGGCGAGGACGGAACAGTGGTCGGTTTTGTGTAGTGTTTGTGGGTCGTCGTCGGGCATCCTGGAGGACCGTGATGTCACCATCGGATTCGATGATGACATTTCTGGGACTTCTTATCTTTGAGATAAGGGAGGGTGTGTATCGGGCGGCCGATTCAACGAGGGGGTTTGGGTGATTATCAGCAGAATCGAAATGACGTTTCGACAGTTTTTTCATAAACGTTCATGACGATGTAATAAAACAAATAGCTCCAAAGATAACAAAATTACATTAATGGGGGTCAATAATCGCACCGAAGCATGTGTTTTGGGCTATTAATGACATAAAAAAATTGAGTTAGATTATTTACGCGTAACTTTATGGTTACAGTAGATTATTGCGCGAAAATAATTAGAAAAAATTACAATTTAGGATGTAATTTCTCTTTATTACCTGTGTGTCCTATAACACATTTGAGCAACTGTACTATTTACTGATATACATACATACATATCATCACGTCGAGTCCCTAACGGGGTAGGCAGAGAGTATAGAGCGCCAGTTCTCTCTAGACTTACATACCTCTTTCGCTTCGTCCACATTCATCTGTCTCTTCATACATGCTCGTCGGTTTCGAGTACTCTTAACTCTGCAGCAATTTCGTTACATAGATAAGAAGGAACTTTAATCTATATTAAATATTATATAGATAGTGCCATCCACGGCGACGCGCCCCACTATTCCTCCCTATATTTTATAGTGTTAGGGACTCGGCGTGATGATATGATGATGATGAAGTATACAACCTTCCACTAATATTTTGAGTATTGCCGGTACCCACCGCTTACCTATGAGCGGTGGTGAGAAATTGGTGGGGCGCGTCGTCGTGGATGGCGCTATATGCACAGTTAAAGAGGAGTTAGTATGT